>JANCRC010000005.1:21135000-22385000 GCA_024362995.1 Heteromeles arbutifolia | reverse complement strand
AGTTGGACATAGAGCCCCCCCACGGCAGCAACAAGTGAATGAGGTAAGTTCGATTTTAGAATTGCAATCTCAAATGGCTAACCCTACTCTTCTTTTGTCACAGTTTGTCAAAGGACCAAAAGTGCAAGGTGCAGCTGTTTGTGGTGTATGCTCTATGCAAGGACATCTCAATTGATTGAGAATGGAGGGTGGGAAAGTGCCAATGCCGTGGGCTATCAAGGTCAAAATCAACTAAGGAATAACCAATTCTCTAACACCTACAATCCGAGTAGGAGAGATCATCCGAACTTCAAGTGGAGGAAACCTCAACAAACACAACAACAAGGTAAATTTAGACAGCCACCTTTGGGGCTCTATTAAAGGCCATACGCACCAACTCAACCCTAACCACAATCTGCCCAACCAAAAACAAGTTCGTTTATGGATAATGACCAAATTGTTCAATTATTAACCACTGTGGCGTAGGGAATGCAAAATCAAGCCAAAAAGGTGGATAAATTGGAGAAGCAAATGGGGCAGATGGCGAAATTCATGGGCTAATTCAGAGAGCAAGGCAGATTGCCTAGTTCAACCATTGTCAATCCCAAATGAGGATTTGAAACCGCCAAGGCAATCGTGTTAAGAAGTGGTAAGCAGGTTGGAACCGACCCACAACCATCCAAATCAAGTCAAGAAGAGGATGAAAAGCTGCTGATCGAGGAGGAGGATAGTGCCAAACCCACGGCAAGGGTAGAACCACCATTGCCGCAGCCCCCCAAAGTGTCTAAGTCATCCTATTCAGGTAAGGTGGGTTCAAATTCGATTCATTCTAACCCTATTCCACCCAATGTACCTTTCCCTCGTAGATTTATGCAATCAAAGAAAGAAGAGAATGAGAAAGACATCATAGAGACTTTTAGGAAGGTACAAGTCAATATCCCACTTCTTGATACAATTAAGCAAGTTCCAAGTTATGCTAGAGCTTTGTACAACG
This sequence comes from Heteromeles arbutifolia, assembly GCA_024362995.1. NCBI lineage: Eukaryota > Viridiplantae > Streptophyta > Magnoliopsida > Rosales > Rosaceae > Heteromeles > Heteromeles arbutifolia. The sequence goes on along the minus strand of JANCRC010000005.1, from coordinate 22,384,027 downwards.
AGGAGGAGGATTTCGAACAAAGAAGTGGTCCAAGTAAGTGAGAATGTCTCTGCTGTTTTGCAAAGGAAACTGCCCCCTAAATGCAAAGATCCGGGTAGTTTTACAATCCCTTGTGTTATTGGCAATACCAAGTTTAAACATGCCATGTTAGATTTAGGTGCATCCATAATGTCATGCCATACTCCATTTATGCATCTATGAACTTAGGAGAGCTTAAAAACGATGGTGTTATAATTCAATTAGCCGATCGTTCTAATGCATATCCAAAATGAGTTTTGGAAGATGTTTTGGTTAGATAACTTGATATTCCCAGCAGATTTCTATGTGCTTGAGATGGAGGATTCGCCCCATGCTACACCATTGCCGATCCTACTTGGGAGACCTTTCATGAAAATGGCACGCACCAAGATAGATGTGTTCAAGGGGACGCTAACAATGGAATTTGATGGCGAGATTATTGATTTTAACATTTCTGAAGCTATTAAATATCCTAAAGATGATCATTCTTGTTTTTCTATTGATGTATTTGATTCTTTGGTGCAGGACTATCTTGATTCCTTAAATGAGGATGCCCTTGAAATAACCCTTACCAAAGGAGTGGGACTAAATAACGAGGGGGCAGAAATCAAGCACCCTCATGGCATACATGAGGGAGTCCTTGCCATGCCTAAAAGTGAAGAAGAGGCCGAGGTGGTTGCTGCCCTTGAGTCATTGCCAAAACATGTTGGTAAGCTTCCAATCCCAATTCCAATTCCCGTTTCTACTAATAAGTTGTTACCTTCAGTGATTCAGGCACCAATTCTTGAACTTAAACCATTGCTGAATCATTTAAAGTACGTCTTTCTGGGGGATAAAGAGACATTGCCCGTAATTGTCTCTTCATCACTCACGGCAATGGAGGAGGAGAAACTAATTTGAGTGTTAAAAGAGCACAAAACGGCCATTGGATGGACCTTGGCCGACATTAAGGGAATTAGCGCTACAACATGCATGCATCGCATACTTCTAGAGGAGGGGGCTAAACCAACTCGAGAGGCTCAACGCTGACTCAACCCTCCAATGATGGAAGTTGTGAAGAAGGAGATTATCAAGCTTCTGGATTGTGGAGTGATTTATCCAATTTCGGATAGTCGTTGGGTTTCATCGGTTTAATGTGTTCCAATGAAATCGGGAGTCACTGTGGTGAAGAATGTGGAGAATGAACTTGTTCCCACTGGTGTGAAATTAAATTGCACTTAAATTTAAACCCTATCAATGTAGTATGTGTAAGTAGGGATCGTTCTAGCCGGGGATTAGAAGGGATGCTAATCTACACTAATTAAACTTTAAAACACTAAACTAGACTCAAAACAGCAAATAGAACTCAAACTAGACAGTTTCTGGACTCTAGACACTCAAAACAAGCTAATTAGACTTAAAACACACAAAACAGATTCTTTAGACTCAAAACTAACATCTAAGATTGATTTGAACGAAATTAAGACTCTAATTGACTCAAAAGACTAAAAGACTCAAGATTTGACGAATTAAGACTATCTTAACACAAATTCAGAGCAAGGGATTGGTTAAAAACGGATTTAAACTTAAGCAAAATAGAATTGTAAACTAGACTTAGTTTTGTACGAAATTGGTGATTTAGATGGGTGAATGGCTAACTAGAGGTTCCTTCTCCACACATGACATATATGCGACACAAATCGATTTCCAGTTGTTCTTTCTATAAACCATGAACGACAATGCCCCAAATTAATCGTGACTGCGCATTAACCTTCAGATTTTCCTAAGTTCATTGAATTTGGACGTAGCGCCACAAACCAAATTATTCTTATCAAGTTCCCTATATGACTGCATACTAGAGATACATATCAAAGATCATTAAGCTTTGTGAAAATCATAAGCATTGGCATGACATTCATGACTATGACTGCATGACACTCCTGCCAAGAATTTACTTAACGCGATTGTGACTAGCAACCTCCACTACTTGTAAATATAAGTTTGTAACGATTAGGTGAAACTCCCTGATATTTTAGCATCAAATCCTAGCATGCAAACTAAGTATGCATCCCTAATCAACATACAAGAATAAGTTTTAATCAAACAGTTAAGCAAATTGCATTCACGATTTATGAAATCACAACTGGATGAAATCAATTCATATCACATATATGCTCATAGTTCTGAATTCCCCCTACCTAAAGAGGGGTTTAGTTCCTCATGATCGCAAATAAACAAAGACAATTAAATTTAAACATTAAAACCAAAGGATAGAGTACACCTAGAAACGCTCCAGATTTCTTCCTTCCTTCCTTTGCAAAGCTGCGGCACAATGAGGTTGTGTGGTGGATGGATGTAGGTGAGTTATGGTAGAGGGTGGTGGTCTGAATGGTGCAGCATAAACTTGTATTTATAGGGCTAGGGATTACTTGGCCTAGGTTGTCAAGGAAAAGGATTTAGGACTCCAAACCAACAAGGAAAATGCCATCTAGAATGGTTGGGGCGCCAGATTTTTAGGGCTTCTAGAAAGGAGTGTTGTGGCATGTTTTTAGAACAAAAAGGCCTCCTAAAAACAGGTTTTAGGTGTCCTAATATGAAAAGGAGTCCCACTTGCAGCAGGAATTAAGGTAGGATAAGATTAGGATAGGATAAGATAAGATAAGATAAGGTTAGTTTGGATAAGATAAGGTTGGATAAGGTTTTGGATAATTCTCCTTCTTTGTAGCTGATTCCTTATCTTCAATGACTTAAATTAATTTCTTCAACACTTTTGCACATTCCTAGCCTCTCTTGAACTTCAAAGTCGTCCATCCATCTTGCTCCATACTTGTGATATCCATTCCAAGCCCAAAACTGCTCTAAAATGCTCCAAATTGCACCTTTTTGCCAATTTTGCCAATTGGACCTACAAACATACAAAAATAGCTTAAAACACTATAATAAGTAGAAACTAACTAAGAAAATGCAAGGAAACAAGCTAACAAAGTCGCATAAATATGCTCCTATCAAATTCCCCCACACTTAGCTTTTGCTAGTCCTCGAGCAAAACAAACAAACAAAATAAAACCTAAACCTCCCAATGTTTGCCTCAGGGATTTCCAATGGTACATAACACGTTAAAAATCATTACTTACATAGATTTCAATTATCCCTACTCTCGAGCACATACTTAATCATAGTTATCACTCACTAGTTCGCATCTAATCAATTAAAACAACTTTTTGAATGTAGTAACATGCCTTAGAGAATCCCTCAATTCCTCACAAGATATACACTCTATTTTCACTCAGGTTTTCTGACTACACTCCCTACACTAGGTATATGTGAGAAGATTGATGTAAACATGAAAAACTAAACACTCACATATGTTTTAACAAAGAAGGCACTTTCTAGAGTTTATTAATGCATATATATATATGATCTCATGAATGGAATGCCACTTCTTAGACGCGAGAGCCAGAGACACCATATGCTCAAACCAATCCCAAACTCCACATATTGAAACACATAACAATCAAGATAGAAGTTTAAGGGTTGTAACGAGGCTAAGGGTATTGGCTAACAAAGAAAGGTAAAGAAAATAAACGTTCTTAAAGCAATAGCGAGCAAAGTAATGAATCTGACACTTAGAATTCCCTTTTTTAAACGCAGCCACAACTTTGATACATAAAGGGAAGATCACACATACTTAGGGCCGAATTCAACATTTTGGACCCTTTCTTCAACAACCAACACTTGTGAGCTTAATCTCACTTATTTTGAACACTTTTCACACTTTTTCACATACTTTTCTTTTCTTTTTCTCTCACGAATTTTCTTCTTTTGTTGTTTTTTTTTTTTCTTCTACTCGTGCCCTCTCTTGTTTATTTTGGCACACAACATTTTACAACCTCTCCCACACTTGATTGCTGCCTAATAACGAACAAAGGGAATTCACTCTAGGTCATGCTTCACTATGCCTTAAGAACAAGGGTAAGGATGATCCTAATCTAGGCTAGGTAGGGAACATGTGGGTTAACAACGAACATAGGCTCAACAAGGCTTAAAAGGGTTAAACCTACAATACATATGCAAAGGGTGAGGCTTTTTGGCTCTGGTTTAACTAAACAACTTCATCTTGTTATTTGTTATGCTAATCAATTTTATGCTTTGAACGAAACGGACATGAGTTCTAGTATTTGGAACTATAATGATGAAAAACGCATTCTAAGTAGCAACCAAGCAAAGAAATAATGAGATCATGCAACGACTTTAGAAAACAAGAATGTCAAGATTAAAAACTCTCCAAACAAAGTTTAGGCTCAAGTCTCTCAGGGTTGTAGCGTTAGTTTGAGTTACTTCCTTCAAGCATGTTACAAAAACTGATTTTTTTCTTTTTGTGATTACATGTGAATTCATGAATGTCAACTAAACCAAGCATAAACAAAAGAGCATATCAAACTTCAATCCATGTTTGTAACTTTCTTTAACAGTCATGCAATTAAAAACCAAATCCTCATCATTGTGTTGGAAGGTACAAACACACAAAAACGACTCTTTTTGGTATTTTTCAAAACTTTTTTCCATTTTTTTTTTCAAATTTTCGTATTATCTTTTAAAGACGTATAAAAACACTTCAAAACACACTAAAAACACTTAAAAATAGTGAAAAACAACTTTAGAAGTGATAGGTAATAAAAACCCACGAATTTTCAACAAAAACACTTTGTTTACCCCCCCCACACTTAAACCAAACATTGTCCTCAATGTTTTAAACATAGACTCACACACAAGCAAGCAAACAACACAACTAACAAACATGACAAATATGGCAAAGTAAATGCAATAAAGAGTAGGGTTTAGAAACGCAAATCTGGTTGTGGAGCCGAAGCGTCCTAGTTCTTCTTTATTTGCATGGGTTGCCTCCCAAGAGGCGCTTGCTTTAACGTCTTCCAGCCAGACAATACCTCCAATTTAAGCTTCATTGGAGCCCTTGGCATGGAGTTGATCTTTGAATGGGAGGTGATAGTTGAAATGATCCGGCAATGGTTTAAATTCTAGAGTGGGTGCCTGAATCATTAACAACTTTTAGTATAAAACAAAATTGAAATTCGGGAAGGTGGCTTACTTGTTTGCTCCGACGAGAACTCAAGGACAAACACCATATCTTTGAACGTTTCTGGAACCTTGCACTTGGCCAGATTGAATGTGATGGTTGTTACTTGTCCTGTGTCATAAAATTCAACTTCTTTGGGTTTTATTGTCTCATGAACATCCTTTTTGATCCATTCTTGATATTCTCCAGCCACTTCTTTCTCTTGAATCATTCTTCTTGATGTACCAGGTTCTTTAAGAAATTCAACACATTCTGGAATTTGATTTGGTGTATCAAGAATTGGGATATCACTTGGCACCATTGGGAAGGCTTCCACGATGTCTTTTTCACTTTCTTCATTCTTGGAAATCATGAACCTGGGAGGAAAAGGGACATTTGGAGGAATAACATGAGATTGAACTGAATTTGGACCCAACTTACCTTGATTGGATGGCTTAGAAACACTAGGGGCCTGCGGCAAAGGATGAGAGATGATTGGGTGTTGCGACAAGGCTTCTTCTAAGCTTGTCTTGGCTGAATCTTCCTCCTTCTCTTTGAACAGTAGCTCTTTGTCCACTTCTAAGGTATGTTTGGACGTTTTTAGGTCAGCCCCAACCTCCATAGCATTTCCCAAAGTGATAGCATCATGGATTTCAAAATCTCCCATCGAATTGACAATAGTTGAGTTGGAGAGTTCACTTTGCTCTAGAATCTGTCCTATGAATTCTACAATCTCTCCCATTTGATTCTTCAATTCACCCCACTTTTTGGCTTGAATTTGCATTGCTTTGTTTTGATGTGAAAATTACTTGACACTCAAATTAAAACCCTATCGACGTAGTATATGAAAGTAGGGATCGTTTTAGGCCGGGGATTAGAAGGGATGCTAATCTACACAATTTAAACTCTAAAACACTAAACTAGACTCTTATGACTCAAAATTGACCAAATTGACTCAAAACACACAAACTAAGCTAAATAGACTCAAAACAGATACTAGAGAGTGAATTGGACAAATTCTAGACTAGTAAGACTCAAAACACAGAAAAAGGACAGATTTGGACGAATTTGACAAAACTAAAACACAAATGAGAATTGAGGGGGTTTTTGGACGAGTTTGACAAAACTAAGTAAATTGCAGCAAACAAAGTAAGTTAAAACGAAATTAAGGTGAATTCAAGGGTGAAAAGCTAGTTAGAGGATCCTTCTCCACACATGAAACATATGCATACAAATTGATTTCCTGTATTGTTTCTTTAAACCATGAATGACAATGCCCCAAATTAATCATGAATGCACAAATTAACTTTCAGATTTTCCTTAATTCATTGAATTGGATGGATAACGCATCGACAATCAAATTATTCTTATCAAGTTCCCTACATGGAATACGCATAATAGAGATACATTCAAAGATCATTAAGTTCTATGAAAATCATAAGCATTGACAAGGCATTCGTAACTATGAAAAGCATGATGATACTCTTGCCATGGATTCACTTAACAGGATTGTGACTAGCAACCTTTACTACTCATAAATATAAGTTCATAACAATTAGGTGAAATTCCCTTATATTTTAGCATCAGATTCATGCATGCAAACTAAGTGTGCACCCTTAACCCACATACAAGAATAAGTTTTAATCAAACAGATAAGTGAATCGCATTCATGTTTTACGAAACAATAACTGGAGGTAATCAATTCATATTAAACATATGTCCATGGCTTGAATTCACCTCTAACTAAGAAAAACTTAGTTACACATGTTCATGACAATTGAAAAACAATCTGAAATAAACATTGAAACTAAAACAAGGGAAGAAAGAACTCAGGAAGTCTCCAATGGTTGCAGGTTGTTGCGGCACAAGGTCATCCTCCAATGGAAGCCACGGCAAAGCTCTCCTCCTCTCCTTCCAGTTGCAAGGGGGACTCCTTTTCATAATAGGATGCCTAAGACCTGTTTTTAGGAGGTCTTTTCCATCTAGAAACATGCCACAAGACTCCTTTCTAGAAGTCCTAAAAATCTGGCGCCCCAAACCTTTCTAGAAGGCCTTTGTCTTGCCTTGCACTCCATCCCCTTCCCTCCAATTGCTGCCGCACCTTCCCTACCCTTATTCCTCTTGGATTCTGATTTAATTAGCCTATTCCCTTGTGGATTTGGATTGTGCAAAGCCTTTTCAGAAATTAATTGGGCTAAACCCTTTTCCTGATGGATTTAAGCCTTGTGCCGCACCCTAGGGCCTTAATCCTTTATTTCTGCTAAGTCCAAGTCGTAACCTGATTTCCCTAGGGTTTGCCATGCCTATATATACATATTTTGAGGCTTTGCTGAAGGTTACCACCCTCTATACCACACCATAATTCGCCTACTTACACATACTACATTGATAGGGTTTAAATTTGAGTGCAATTTAATTTCACACCAAATTTTTGGCGCCGTTGCCGGGGATTAGAAGGGATGCTAATCTACACTAATTAAACTTTAAAACACTAAACTAGACTCAAAATAGCAAATAGAACTCAAACTAGACAATTTCTGGACTCTAGACACTCAAAACAAGCTAATTAGACTTAAAACACACAAAACAGATTCTTTAGACTCAAAACTAACATCTAAGATTGATTTGAACGAAATTAAGACTCTAATTGACTCAAAAGACTAAAAGACTCAAGATTTGACGAATTTAGACTATCTTAACACAAATTAAGAGCAAGGGATTGGTTGAAAACGGATTTAAACTTAAGCAAAACAGAATTGTAAACTAGACTTAGTTTTGTACGAAATTGGTGATTTAGATGGGTGAATGGCTAACTAGAGGTTCCTTCTCCACACATGACATATATGCGACACAAATCGATTTCCAGTTGTTCTTTCTATAAACCATGAACGACAATGCCCCAAATTAATCGTGACTGCACGCATTAACCTTCAGATTTTCCTAAGTTCATTGAATTTGGACGTAGTGCCACAAACCCAATTATTCTTATCAAGTTCCCTATATGACTGCATACTAGAGATACGTATCAAAGATCATTAAGCTTTGTGAAAATCATAAGCATTGACATGACATTCGTGACTACGACTGCATGACACTTCCGCCAAGAATTTACTTAACGCGATCGTGACTAGCAACCTCCACTACTTGTAAATATAAGTTTCTAACGATTAGGTGAAGCTCCCTGATATTTTAGCATCAAATCCTAGCATGCAAAACTAAGTATGCATCCCTAATCAACATACAAGAATAAGTTTTAATCAAACAGTTAAGCAAATTGCATTCAGGATTTATGAAATCACAACTGGATGAAATCAATTCATATCACATATATGATCATAGTTTCGAATTCCCCCTAGCTAAGAAGGGGTTTAGTTCCTCATGATCGCAAATAAACAAAGACAATTAAATTTAAACATTAAAAACAAAGGATAGAATACACCTAGAAACGCTCCAGATTTCTTCATTCCTTCCTTTGCAAAGCTACGGCACAATGAGGTTGTGTGGTGGATGGATGTAGGTGAGTTATGGTAGAGGGTGGTGGTCTGAATGGCGCAGCATAAACTTGTATTTATAAGGCTAGGGATTACTTGGCCTAGGTTGTCAAGGAAAAGGATTTAGGACTCCAAACCAACAAGGAAAAGGCCATCTAGAAAGGTTGGGGCGCCAGATTTTTAGGGCTTCTAGAAAGGAGTGTTGTGGCATGTTTCTAGAATAAAAAGGCCTCCTAAAAACAGGTTTTAGGTGTCCTAATATGAAAAGGAGTCCCACTTGCAGCTGGAATTAAGGTAGGATAAGATTAGGATAGGATAAGATAAGATAAGATAAGGTTAGTTTGGATAAGATAAGGTTGGATAAGGTTTTGGATAATTCTCCTTCTTTGTAGCTGATTCCTTATCTTCAATGACTTAAATTAATTTCAACACTTTTGCACATTCCTAGCCTCTCTTGAACTTCAAATTCGTCCATCCATCTTGCTCCATACTTGTGATATCCATTCCAAGCCCAAAACTGCTCTAAAATGCTCCAAATTGCACCTTTTTGCCAATTTTGCCAATTGGACCTACAAACATACGAAAATAGCTTAAAACACTATAATAAGTAGAAACTAACTAAGAAAATGCAAGGAAACAAGCTAACAAAGTCGCATAAATATGCTCCTATCACCCACCTGTATGCAAACAGGTTGAAGAGTATGCATTGATTATAGGAAGCTCAACGCCACCACAAGGAAAATCACTTCCCTTTGCCGTTCATTGATCAAACGCTTGAAAGGTTAGCCAGTCATTTTTTTTATTGTTTTCTTGATGGTTATTCGGGATGTAATCAGATTGTTATAGCTCCAGACGACCAAGAAAATACCACTTTTACTTGTCCGTTTGGTACTTTTGCTTATCGTCGAATGCCATTTAGTTTATGTAATGCACTAGCCACCTTTCAAAGGTGCATGGTAAGTATCTTTTTAGATTTTGTTGAGAAGATTATTGAGGTTTTCATGGATGATTTTAGTGTCTTTGGTGATTCGTTTGATGGTTGTTTAGATAATCTCACTTTAATCTTAGAACGTTGCATCGAAACTAACCTTGTTTTAAATTGGGAAAAATGTCACTTTATGGTAAAACAAGGCATAGTTTTAGGTCACATAGTTTCAGCAAAGGGAATTGAGGTTGATAAATCGAATATAGATCTTGTATACTACTTACCCTCTCCAACTTCGGTGAGAGAGGATCGTTCTTTTCTTAGACATGCAGGATTCTATAGGCAATTCATCAAAGATTTTTCAAAGATTTCCCAACCACTATGCCTACTCCTACAGAAAGATGTGCCCTTTAAATTCAACGGGGAATGTGAGAAGGCATTCAAACACCTCAAGGAGATGCTAACTTCAGCCCCTATCATAGTTCCATCAGATTGGAGCCTTCATTTTGAGCTTATGTGTGATGCTTCAGATTATGCATTAGGAGCTATTTTGGGACAAAGGAAGGACAAGCAGCCACATGTCATCTATTATGCATCTTGGACCTTGAATGATGCTCAATTGAACTACTCCACCACTGAAAAAGAACTTCTTGCTATTGTGTTTGCTTTAGATAAGTTTCGTTCTTATTTACTTGGTACTAAAGTTATAATTTACACTAATCATGTAGCTTTGAAGTACTTGCTTACGAAGAAGGAAGCCAAACCAAGGCTTATTCGCTGGATGCTTCTTCTCCAAGAGTTCGATATCGAAATCCGGGACAAGAAAGGAAGTGACAACGTGGTGGCTTACCACCTGAGCCATTTGGTGCATGATGAGGAGCCATTACCTATCCCAGAAACGTTCCCAGATGAGCAATTGTTGTCCATTGAGGTAAGTGAGCCATGGTATGTTGATTTGGTGAAGTACTTAGTGACTAAACAAATTCCAAGCACCCTAAATAAGCACCAACGTGATAAATTGAAAAAGGATACACGGTTTTATGTTTGGGATGACCCTTATTTGTGGAAATATTGCCCTGATCAGATTCTACGTAGGTGTGTGCATGATTCTGAGTTTAATTCAATTTTAACTTTCTGTCATACTTATGCACGTGGGGGACACTTTGGCACTCAAAGAACATCACTTAAAGTGTTAAAATGTGGTTTTTATTGGCCTACTATCTTTAAAGATGCTAGAACCTTTTGTATGACTTGTGATCGTTGTCCAAGAATGGGCAATATAGGTTCAAAAGATCAAATAACGCAGAATCCTATCTTTTGTGTCGAAATTTTTGATGTTTGGGGCATTGATTTTGTGGGTCATTTTCCTTTATCTCATGGTTTCAATTATCTTTTTCTTGCGGTTGATTATGTTTTGAAATGGGTGGAAGCAAAAGCCACCCGTACTAATGATTCTAAAGTGGTTGTAGATTTTGTTAAAACTAACATATTTGCAAGGTTTGGAATGCCGCGAGTACTTATAAGTGATGGGGGCTCCCATTTTTGTAATCAAACCATTGAGGCGCTGCTCAAGAAGTACAATGTCATGCATAAGGTTTCGACACCGTATCACCCTCAAACAAGTGGGCAAGCCGAGGTTTCTAATCGAGAAATCAAGCAGATTTTGGAGAAGAAAGTTGGGCCAACTCGAAAAGATTGGAGCTTGCGTTTGAATGATGCATTGTGGGCGTATCACACTGCCTACAAAACACCAATTGGGATGTCACCATTTTGGCTCATCTATGGGAAATCATGTCATCTTCCCATTGAGTTAGAGCATCGTGCACATTGGGCCGTCAAAACATTCAACATGGACATTGATGCCGCTAGAATTCATAGGAAGCTTCAATTGAATAAACTTGAAGAGATTCAGAAGAAGGCTTATGAGAACGCTCGTATTTACAAGGAGAAAACGAAGGCATTCCATGACAAGATGATTCGTAGCAAGACGTTTTCTATAGGGCAGAAAGTGTTACTTTTCAATTCCCGCATTCGTTTGTTTCTGGGCAAGTTGCATTCTAAATGGATTGGTTCTTTTGTTGTTACTAATGTTTTTCCTTATGGGGCAGTCCAAATTCAAAGTTTGAAGACGGGACAAGAATTCAAAGTGAATGGACACCATTTGAAGCCATACTATGAGAATTTTGAGAAGTATGCCGTGGAGGACATACCCCTCAATGCCGTGGGCTCTAGTGATGCTTAAAATGTGGTATCGTCTGGCTGGAAGACGTTAAAGCAAGCGCTTCGTGGGAGGCAACCCATGCGTTCGAATAAAAAAGACCTAGGAATCTCCGGCTCCACAACCAAATTTGCGTTTCTTAACCCTGCTCTTTATTGCTTTTACTTTGCCATATTTGTTGTGTTTGTTAGTTATGTTATTTGCTTGCTTGCGTGAGAGTCTATGTTTGAAACATTGAGGACAATGTTTGGTTTAAGTGTGGGGGGCGGGGGGGGGGGGGGGTAAACAAAGTGTTTTAATTGATATTTTCGTGGGATTTTATCACCTATCACTTCTAGAGTTGTTACTCACTGTTGTAAGTGTTTTTAGTGTGTTTTGAAGTGTTTTAATGTGTCCTATAGCAGAAAATCCGAAAATTTGAAAAAAATTTGAAAAAGTTTTGAAAAATACCAAAAAGAGTTGTTTTAGAGTCATTTGTGTGTGTTTGTGTCTTAGGGTACCTTCCAACACAATGATGAGGATTTGGTTTTTAATTGCATGACTGTTAAAGAAAGTTACAAACATAGATGGAAGTTTGATATGCTCTTTGGTTTATGCTTAGTTTTAGTTGTCGTTTACGAATTCACATGTAATCACAAAGAAAAAAAATCAATTTTTGTAACATGCTTGAAGGAAGGAACTCAAACTAACGTTACAACCCTGAGAGACTTGAGCCTAAACTTTGTTTGGAGAGTTATTAATCTTGACATTCTTGTTTTCTAAAGTCGTTGCATAATCTCATTATTTCTTTGCTTGGTTGCTACTTAGAATGCGTTTTCATCCTTTTAGATCCAAATACTAGAACTTATGCCTATTTCATTCAAAGCAAAAAATTGATTGCATAACAAATAACAAGATGAAGTTGTTAGTTAAAACCAGAGCCAAAAAGCTTTATCCGTTTTGCATATGTTATGTAGGTTTAACCCCTGAGCCTTAGTTAGCCTATTTTCTTCGTTAGCTTGTTTTATCCTTACCTAGCCTAGTATAGGACGATCCATACCCTTGTTCTTAAAGGATAGTGAAGCATGACTTTGAGGGAATTCCTTTTGATCTACAATTCGCAGAAAAACAAGTGTGGGGGAATTGGATTTTTGTGTAGAAAGTGTGCCGAAGAAAGAAAAGGGCACGAAAGAAAGAAAGAAAAAAAAAGAAAGAGAAGGAAAACGTGGAAAGAAAGGAAAACGAGTTGAAAAGAAGTAAGATTGAGTTCAAAAGTGTTGGTTGTTGAAGAAAAGGTTCAAAAGTTTGAATCTGGCCCTAAGTATTGTATGAATTTTCCCTTTGTGTTTAAAATTGGTTTCTGCAATCAAAAGTGATTTCTAAATGTTGATTTCATTGCTTTGCTTACTATTTCTTTAAGAACCTTTGTTTATCTTTACCTTTCTTTGTTAGCCAATACCTTAGCCTCGTTACAACCCTTAGACTTCAATCTTGATTGTTGTGTGTTCAATATGTGGAGTTTGAAATTGGTACAAGCATATGGAATCCCTGGTTCTCGCTTTTAAGTAGTAGCATTCCATTCATGAAATCATATACATGTTGTATTAATAATTCCAGAAGGTGCCTTCTTTGTTATAACATATGTGAGTATTAGTCTACATGTTTACATCAATCTTCTCACATATACTTAGTGTAAGGAGTGTAGTCAGAAAATCTGTGTGAAAATAGAGAGTATATCCGGTGAGGAATTGAGTGAATTCTCTAAGGCATGTTACTACATTCAAAACATTGTTTTAAATTGATTAAATGCGAGCTAGTGAGTGATGACTGTGATTAAGTATAAGTTCGAGAGTAAGGATGGCTAAAATCTATGTAAGTAGTGATTTTTAACATGTTATGGACCATTGGAAATTCCTGAGGCAATTGTTGGAAGGTTTAGGTTTTGTTTTGTTTTCTTTGTTTTGCTTGAGGACTAGCAAAAGCTAAGTGTGAGGGAATTTGATAGGAGCATATTTATGCGACTCTATTAGCTTGTTTCCTTGCATTTACTTAGTTAGTTTCTAGTTATAAGAGTGTTTTAAGCTATTTTCGTGTGTTTGTAGGTCCAAATGACAAAGTTGGCAAGAAAGTGCAATTTGGAGCATTTTAGAGCAGTTTTGGGCTTGGAATGGATAATACAAGTATGGAGCAAGATGGATGGACGAATTTGAAGTTCAAGAGAGTTTAGGAATGTGCAAAAGAGATGGAGAAATAAATCCAAGACAAAGAAGATAAGAAATCAGCTTAAAAGAAGAAGACATTATCCAAAACATTATCCAAATAGCCTTACATTATCCAAACATTATCCAAATAGCCTTACATTATCCAAACATTATCTTATCTTATCCTATCCTAATCTTATCCTACCTTAATTCCGGATACAAAGGGGATTCCTTTTCATATTAGGATGCCTAAAACCTGATTTCTAGAAGCTCTTATCCTTTCCTATAAAGGTGCCGCACAAATCCTTCTAGAACCCCTAAAAACCTGGCACCTATTCCCTCTTCTAGAAGTCTAAGTCCCAGCCGCACCCCCTATCCCTATTCTCCTTGGTTTCTGACTTCTAGAAGGTCTTTTCCTTGTTGGATTGAAGTGCCAAATCCTTTTCCAACAAGCCTTTGCCGTGCCTTAACCCTATATATACCAAAAACATATTTTGCCGCAGAGGGGACAGTTTTTAGAGAGTTTAGAGAGAGTTTCAGAGATTTCGAGAGAAAAATACCTTTGTGCCGCAGCAAGGAAGGAAGGAGAAGAAGAGTCTTTGTGCCGCGACATGCCAACCAAGGCCATTGGAAGGCTGGAGCATTTTAGGGTTCTTTCTATCCTTAGTTTTGGTTCAATGTTTATTTTAGATTGCTTTTCAACTATGTTAGACATGTGGAACTAATTTCTTTTTAGTTAGAGGTGAATTCAAAGCCATGAACATATATGTGATATGAATCGATTTCCTCCAGTTATTGTTTCATGAATTGTGAATGTGGTTTACTTAACTATTTGATTGATAACTTATTCTTGTATGTTGATTAAGAATGCATACTTAGTTTGCATGCATGAATTTGATGCTAGAATTTAAGGGAATTTCACCTAATCGTTATGAACTTATATTTATAAGTAGTGGAAGTCGATAGTCACGATTGTGTTAAGTAAATCCTAGGCAGGAGTATCATGCTTTTCATAGTTATGAATGCCTTGTCAATGCTTATGATTTTCATAGAACTTAATGATCTTTGACATGTATCTCTATCATGTTGTTCATGTAGGGAAATTGATAAGAGTAATTGGGTTTCCGATGCGTTTTCCATCCAATTCAATGAACTTAGGAAAATCTGAGAATTAATTTGTGCGATGCAATTAATTTGGGGCATTGTCATTCATGGTTTATCGGAAGAATAACTGGAAATCGATTCTTATGCATATGTGTCATCTGTGGAGAAGGACCCTCTACTTAGCTTTTCACCCTTCAATTCACCCAATTTCGTACCCTTGTTACTTTGTTTCTTTAATTTGCTTAGTTTTGGTTAATTTCGTCAAAAACAATCCCCATTTAGTATTTAGAGTCTACTTAGTTTAATTTTCGTCCAAAACACCCTTTAGTTCTAGTTTTGAGTCATAGAACCTTAGTTTGTGTGTTTTGAGTCATATTAGCTTGTTTTAAGTTGTTTAGAGTCTAGTTTTCTGTTTTTAATTCTAGTTTAGTAATTTAGAGTCTAATTTGTGTCGATTAGCATCCCTTTTAATCCCCGGCCTAGAACGATCCCTACTTACATATACTACAGTCGTAGGGTTTTAATTTGAGTGTCATTTAATCTCACATCAAGACGATGAGCAGATAATATAATTATGACCATATAATGGTAAATCGGTAATTCTAGTCAACCATAACACTATTCATGGCTGCAAATATAATTAAAGCATCCCATAATAGTACGCATACATGTGCATCCCGCAGGATTCAGAACAATTTCGTAAATTCCGTCATTTGGCTAATTCTTATAAATATTAGTCTAATCTAGGCATATGTAGGAAATTCTTTTTCAAATGTACAAATGGAAACTAAATAAATATATAATATTTAAAAGCAAAGACCCACTCATAGATATTTGCGAGGTTGCACCCGTTCGAACTAGGGTGGTTGGAGTCTCTGATAGTAATCGCACCTAAGCATAATAATGGAACCCATTAGTAAAACTCCACTAAGACAATTAAATTTGGGGAAGTGGAGTGCGGATTTGAAATCAGGACGTTGTGCTAGTCCTCGAGCAAAACAAAACAAACAAAACACAACCTAAACCTTCCAACACTTGCCTCAGGGATTTCCAATGGAACATGACATGTTAAAAATCACTACTTACATAGATTTTAGTTATCCCTACCCTCGAACTCATACTTAATCGCAGTAGCCACCCACTAGCTCGCATTTAATCAATTAAAACAACATTTTGAATGTAGTAACATGCCTTAGAGAATCCCTCAACTCCTCACCGGATATACTCTCTATTTTCACACAGATTTTCTGACTACACTCCCTACACTAAGTATATGTGAGAAGATTGATGTAAACATGTAGACTAAGCACTCACATATGTTATAACAAAGAAAGCACTTTCTGGAATTATTAATGCACATATGAATATGATCTATGATCTCATGAACGGAATGCTACTACTTAGATGCAAGAACTAGGGACACCATATGCTCATACCAATCCCAACCTCCACATTATTGAACACACAACACTCAAGATTGAAGTCTAAGGGTTGTAACGAGGCTAAGGTATTGGCTAACAAAGAAAGGTAAAACATCAACAAACGTTCTTAAAGAAAGAGCAAGCAAAGCAATGAAATCAACACTTAGAATTCACTTTTGAATGCAGCAACCAACTTTGAACACAAAGGGTATGACTCACACAACTTTTAGGGCCAGATTCAAACTTTTGGACCCTTTCTTCAACAACCAACACTTGTGAGCTCATTCTCACTTATTTCTCAACTCTTTTTCTTTCTTTTTCTGCACACTTTTCTCTTTCTTTTATATTTATATATATATATATATATATTTTATTTTATTTTTTATTGCCGTGCCCATCTCTTTCCTTGGCACACAACTTCACAGATTTCAAAACGAAAAACCCTTTCCCCCACACGTTTTTTTGCAAATTCTAGATAAAAAGGAATTCCCTGTAAGTCATGCTTCACTATTCTTTAAGAACAAGGGTGTGGATAGTCCTATACTAGGCTAGGTAAGGATAATGTGGGCTAACAAAGAAAATTGGCTAACTAAGGCTCAACGGGTTAAACCTACAATATATATGCAAAAGGTGAGGCTTTTTGGCTCTGGTTTTAACTAAACAACTTCATCTTGTTATTTGTTATGCAATCAATTTTAGTTTTGAATGAAACGGGTATGAGTTCTAGTATTTGGAACTAAAATGATGAAAATGCATTCTAAGTAGCAACCAAGCAAAGAAATAATGAGATCATGCAACAACTTTAGAAAACAAAAACTTCACAGATTAATAACTCTCCAAACAAATAATAGGCTCACAAGTCTCACAGCGTTGTAGCGTTAGTTTGAGTTTCTTTTTTCAAGCATGTTACAAAAACTGATTTTTTCCTTTGTCATTACATGTGAATTCGTAAACGACAACTACAACTAGGCATAAACCAAAGAGCATATCAAACTTCCATCCATGTTTGTAACTTTCTTTAACAGTCATGCAATTAAAAACCAAATCCTCATCATTGTGTTGGAAGGTACCCTAAGACACAAACACACAAAAAAACGACTCTTTCTGGTATTTTTCAAAACTTTTTCGATTTTTTTCTTGAATTTTCGGATTTTCTGCTATAGGACACATTAAAACACACTAAAAACACTTAAAACAGTGAGTAACAACTTTAGAAGTGATAAGTGATAAAATCCCACGAAAATCAATGAAAAACACTTTGTTTACCCCCCCCCACACTTAAACCAAACATTGTCCTCAATGTTTCAAACATAGACTCACACACAAACAAGCAAACAACACAACTAACAAACATGACAATTATGGCAAAGTAAACGCAATAAAGAGTAGGGTTAGAAACGTAAATCTGGTTTTGGAGCCGGAGATTCCTAGGTCTTCTTTATTTGAACGCATGGGTTGCCTCCCAAGAAGCGCTTGCTTTAACGTCTTCCAGTTGGACGACTCCTTCAATTATACTTCACTAGGTCCCACGACATGGAGTTGAACTTTGAATGGAAGGTGATACTTGAAATGATCCGACAATGGTTTAAATTCTAGAGTGGGTGCCTGAATCATCAATAACATATTAGTATAAAACAAAATTGAAATTCGGTGAGGTGGCTTACCTGTGTGCCCCGACACAAACTCAAGAATAAACACCCCTTCAAAAGTTGTAAGACTAGAAAATTCAGCCAGATTTGGTGTTTTGAGAGTTGTGACTTGTCCCGTGTCATAATATCCAACTTTTTTGGGAATTGTTGTCTTAAGTACATCCTCTTTGATGAATTCTAGACATTCCCTGGCCACTTCTTTCTCTTGATTCTTTGGAAAGGTTTCGAAGATGCCTTTCTCACCCTCTTCTTCCTTGGATTGCATGGTCCTGCAAGGAATAGAGACATTTGGTGGAACGGGGTCAGGTTGAATTGAATTTGGGCTTACCTTAGTTGTAGTGGATGGCTTAGAGGGCATATGGGGCTGCGACAAGGGTGTTGGGGCTAGGATAGGCTGCGGCAAGGGTGGTTCTTCCCTTGCCACGGCCTTGTTATCCTCTTCTTCTTCAAGCAGCAGTTGTTCATCCATGTTTTGGCTTGGTTTGGACATCTTGGGTTCATCTCCAACCTCCATGCCACTTTCCAAGGTGATAGCTTCAGCGATTTCAACATCTCTCATCGAATTGACAATAGTTGAGTTAGAGAGTTCGCTTTGTTCTTGAATTTGTACCATGATTTCTGCTATCTGCCCCATTTACTTCTTCAATTCGCCCATCACTTGGTCTTGATTTTGTAATTCTTGCGTCAAAGAAGTTAGTACATCATAAATTTAAGCACAATATATTGACGAACCTAAATTTGGTTGGAATTGTTACGGGGCAAGCTATGGCTGCATAGGTGCTGTATAAAACTCTTCATATGGCTGCCAATATTCTCCTTGTTGAGCCTCCTTGGCTTGATTTTGTGAGCCTTGCGCCAAAGAAATTAACGCATCAAGAATTTGATCATAATTTATTGACGAACCTGAGTTTGGTTGGGCATATTGTCTATGAGGTTGTGGTGGTTGCGCAGGTCTTGAATAGAACTCCTTATATGGCTGTCAATATCTTTCATGTTGAAATTGTTGAGATTCCCACCACATAGAGTTTGAATGATCACTCCAATCTGAATTGTACATGTTGGAAAACAAATTGTTCCCTGATTGATTATGATCTTGATACCCCCAGGTATTGACATTCTCCTAACCTCTTTGTGGACGTTGATTTGTTTGATATTCTTGCCTGTAAGACGCACCAAATGTAGGGACACTTTGCCTTGTGGTCCTTTCGGCATACTGCGACAACTGAGAAGTAAGATTCGCCAATTGAGCTTGAATGTTAGCAATATCCATGTCTTGCTTCTCTAGTACCTAAAACCAAAGAAAGAAAACTAAATCAAATATCAAAAGTAAAAGACATGAACAGAAACAAAGGGAGATTAGCAATTTTGCTAATCCCCGGCAACGGCGCCAAAAATTTGATGTGAAATTAAATTGCACTCAAACTTAAACCCTATTGATGTAGTATATGAAAGTAGGGATCGTTCTAGGCCAGGGATTAAAAGGGATGCTAATCAACACAAATTAAACTTATAAACACTAAACTAGACTCTAAAGACTCAAAACAAGCTAGAATGACTCAAAACTAACACTAAGGTTGACTTTGGACGAATTTTGACTAACTTGACTCAAAACACTTAAGAAGACCTAATTTAGACAGATTCTAACTAATTTGACACAACAAAGTAAAGGGTATTGGGTTTTGGATGAAATTAAAGTAAAAACAAGCAGATTGTAAACTTAAACAAAGTTTGGACGAAATTGGGTGAATTGATGGATGATGGGCTAGCTAGAGGGTCATTCTCCACACATGAAAAATATGCAACACAAATCGATTTCCAGTTATTATCCCTTTAGACTATGAATGACAACACCCCAAGTTAACCGTGATAGCACAAATTAACCATCAGATTTTCCTTAACTCATTGAATTGGATGGAATACGCATCGCAACCAAATTATCCTTATCAAGTTCCCTAACTATGAAAAGCATGATAGAAAAACATATCAAAGGTCATTAAGTTCTTTGAAAACCATAAGCATTGACGAGGCATTCGTAACTATGAAAAGCATGATACTCCTACGTAGGATTTACTTAACATAATCATGACTAGTGACTCCCACTACTTGTGAATATAAGTTCATAACGATTAGGTGAAACTCCCCTATACTCTAGCATCAAATTCATGCATGCAAACTAAGTATGCATCCTTAATCAACATACAAGAATAAGTTTTGATAACTCAAATAAGCAAATCACATTCAAGACTCAAGAAACAATAACTGGACGTAATCAATTCATATCACATATATGTTCATGGCTTTGAATTCTCCTCTAGCTAAAAAGAAATTAGTTCCACATGTTTGCAATAAAACAAAGATAAATTAATTTAAACATTGAAAGCAAAAGATAGAATACACCTAGAAACGCTGCAACAATCCAACGTATTGAATGGCAAGCACGGCTCCAAATGACTTCTTCTTCTCCTTCCTTGCACAGCTGCGGCACAATGAGTGTGTGGTGGATGGTGTGGTGATCTAATGGTAGAGGGTGGTGGTTTTTGCAGCAGAAAATATACATATATATAGGCTTAAGTGCGGCACAAAAGTAGCTTAGGAAAAGAATTTTAGCACTTCAAATCCATAAGGAAAAGGTCAGCTATATGGCAGAAACCAAAGAGGAAAAGGAAAGAGAGGTGCAGCAGGCTTCTAGACATTCTAGAAAGGGTCCAGGCGCCAGATTTTTAGGGCTTCTAGAAATGAGTGTTGTGGCATGTTTCTAGAAGGGAAATGCCTTCTAAAAACAGGTTTTAGGTGTCCTAATATAAAAAAGGAGTCCCCCTTGCAGCTGGAATTAAGGTAGGATAAGATTAGGATAGGATAAGATAAGATAAGGTAAAGATAAGGTTTGGATAAGATAAGGTTGTTTGGATAATGTTAAGGATAATGCTCTTTCTTTCTTGCTGACTTCTTATCTTCTTATCTTGACTTTATTTTTTTCCATCTCTTTAGCACATTCCTAGCCTCTCGAGAACTTCAAAAACGTCCTTCCATCTTACTCAATCCATGTGATGTCCATTCCAAGCCCAAAACTGCTCTAAAATGCTTCAAATTGCATCTTCTTGCCAACTTTGTCATTTGGGCCTACAAACACACGAAAATAGCTTAAAACACTCTTATAAGCAATAACTAACTAAATAAATGCAAGAAAACATGCTAACTAAGTCGCATAAATATGCTCCTATCACGTTGAAATATGCTAAGAAGAGTCTCAGGAAAATTTTGTAAAAAGTCAACGGTTAACCTTAAAATGTCAACTGAGTGGTCCCTGGTGGTCAACTACGTTAAAACTTTGGAATTTCACTAAATGGATGCCAAAAATGGACTCGGAGCGTCGAAATTAGCCTAGAAGGGTTTCCGAGAAAATTTTGATAAAGTCAACAAAAGTCACATAACGGTCAACAGTTAACTTTAACGGAATATACCATCCTCAGACGGAATATTTTGATAAAGTTAATTGGAAAGTTAACGGAATATTCCCTCCAAATTTTGAAATGGACCGGGTCGAATCCAGGTCAAAGGGTCATGGATTTGGATCCGAATTTCCCTGCAAAAATGGCTGGATTTTCTGGGTAAACTTTAAACAGCGATATCTCACTCGTTTCTCAACCAAAATTGTCCCATAATATATCAAAACGAAGCTAGGAAAGTGTAGAACTATATTGTGCCTGATTAGAGTTCAAAAAGTGGCCAGAGATGGCTGAAAAATGGCCTGAAAGCCATGGAGGTCGTCGGAAAACTTTAAACGTTCATAACTTCTTCAATTCTTAACCAAAATCAACGATCTTTATATGGAAATAAAGCTAAAATTGAGATGAACACATTCATACCAATTTGGAACCGAGTGGTGGTGATATGTGATTTCCAGAGAACGAGAGAGTTAGAGCGGGAGAAAATAGAGAAATGAGAGAGAGAAAGAGGTTGTTCCAAAAAGAAGGGGGATACGAGAGTGAGGCAGGAGTATGGGGTGTGGGCCCCATATGGCTCACAAAACAAGCCACAAAATATCTCACACTTGAAATTACCAAATTGCCCTTCACATTCGTAAGTCCGTAAAATCTATATCATAGCTCCAAATTCGATTCCGCTTACGCCTATGCGTTCGTAGTGACGAGCATTATGAGGATACGCTAAAAGAATGTTTCACATGTCTCACAGTACGTTGTTCAACGAAAGTCAACATCCCCGCCTCTATGGGCATTTTCGTCAATTCACTCTTTTAAAATTAATAAATTCGTAAAATTAGGGACGAGTTGTCACATTTGTAGGATCCTCAAAACTAGAAGATTGTTGCGTAATGACAAATTTTGTAAGAGTACCATGTAAGAAAGCATTACTCACATCCAGTTGGTTGAGAAACCAATCATACTGAGTTGCCAAAGTAAGGAGAAGTCTAATAGTCATAGGTTTTGCCACAAGACTAATGGTTTCATCATCATTTGCACCCTACAAGGTTCTAAGAGGAAATAAAGGGAACCAAGAACCAAGCACCAGTATTAAGCAGGGCATTAAACTCCTTCTGCATTGCTTGGTGCTAGTGTGAGTGTCACGCTCCAACCCAAAGATTAATGTAAACCTTGGTTTAGAACATGAATCACACCTTAATTATAAACCTTGGCTACTATAACTAAGAATGTTAAATGAAATAGAAAATAATAGCGTATAATTGCTTGGGATAAAATTAAACCGAACAACATATCATTTATTGAAAGTTTCAACCAAAATTACAACTTATGAACTACTCAAAGTTCACACAAGATTAGCTCTTTGTTCAAACAAGAGAGCAAAAGCTAACAATCTCATCTTTTTATTTCTTTATACACAATTACACAACATACAACAAGTCAAGTAAACTTCTAGATTTCTGGTTCCGTACCTACAAAATTTAGCTAGGGTGAGCTTAAAAAGCTTAGTAGGGACCTATACCGTCATTATTAAAATTATAGAGTATAATTAACATAGCAAGATTAAAACAAAAAATCAGAATGATGTGTACGGATGCAATGCAAATGCCTTGACTATACCTGTTAATCCACATAACTAAATATCCAAACCTCGTATGTCCCATTCCGTACTTATACCACTTAATCCTGAGTGTTTAAGTATATGAACCAACCCTCATCCCTAAACATCCCAAAACTCCCCTTTTGTTAGTCGTCTTGCCTAAACTCTTAGTTTCCAGTCCCAAATTACCCTAAAAGAACTGTGCATTGTAGGCTCACCTGAGACCTAGTACCTACTAAGAGTTTGACTCAACTATACAAAAGCTAATAGTCACTACCTTAGATTCCCCAATTTCTTTCCAATAATCCAACTTTACTCTCACATCATGGATAATTATCAAGTTTCATTTACTTTTCCATACAACAAAGATAATTATAAATCCACCCACTGGCTATGACACACCCCGTCCCGAAGGAGGGCATGCTGGCCGTCACGTGAGAGTGACGTAACCATTTACACAGTTCGGAAGCTTAAAAAATACAATTGTGAATTCTGTCAGAACACCGTTGGATTCCTCGTGGCCACCAAAGCTCTGCTATCTCAAACCTGGAGGGGCGCAAAACAAAGTTGAGTGGGTCAGTAAAACAAATCTTTTCAAAACTTTCCTTTATCAAAGTTCTAACCCCTCGCTGTAAAACATGTATTCTTTCCCAGAAAAATAGCATATATAAATATATATATAGCTTCAAAAATCTCAAAACACCATTCTTTAACACTTTTCAGAAAATATGCCATGCCATGCGTCAAAAACATAATATGGATGCATCAACATAAATCAGGTGAAATAATAAATCAACCGGAGACCCTGCAGTGGTCCTGTACGGCTGATTCTAAAGCTCAATATCCAATCCAGCCGGAGTCACCAACTGTGACCTGTACGGCACTGCCGGAGTCGCCAACTGCGACCTGTACGGCACTACGCTGCACATGAGTCGGAACTACCTGTAGTAGTCTGTACGA
Organism: Heteromeles arbutifolia; assembly: GCA_024362995.1. Lineage (NCBI taxonomy): Eukaryota > Viridiplantae > Streptophyta > Magnoliopsida > Rosales > Rosaceae > Heteromeles > Heteromeles arbutifolia. The sequence goes on along the minus strand of JANCRC010000005.1, from coordinate 22,359,968 downwards.
CTCGGATGGTGTAATAATACGCTCTAGTGCTTCTCTCATCAATCATCTGTGCACATAATCTAAGGTCACCTACTAGTCGGAACCGTCTCTAATGGTATGTACGACTAGCATGTCGGAACCACCTCCAGTGGTCTGTACGACTAGCATCTACTTGGATCTAAGGTGAGCGTGTGATGCGGGTGAATAACATAAGCACTAACACCAGGGGTGCAGGTTATGAGCTATCAACATAAATCACATCAAACAATTCAATGCACCAAATATAACTCACCTGATACTCACCTGTGCGTCCGCAGCACCAATTCACATATATGCATCATATAATATCAATTCACATATCTCATATAAATTCTATGCATGGCATTTCAAATCACATGATTCATAGAATCTATGCATGGCATTTCAAATCACACTTTCAAATCATATTTCACTTAAATAGATTTTCTGGGAAAAACTCATTTATATAGGTATATACGTAAAACAAAACTGCCCACTCACCTGGAGTTCGCCCTGCAACTCCCTAGCACAACACATCAAGGCGTCATGGCGATCGGCGCCTAAAACAATCATCAAATCATACCTCAGAATCATATTGATAGAATATATCACTTATATAAAACACGTCACTACGAAGTTCGATCCGGAAGATCTGCAACTCAGATTTCCAATCCGTAACTTCCAGAGGTCCACAATAAATCTCTAGAACAACATCCTAAAATTTCATGACCATCCAACGGTCGGATCTCCGCCAATTACCAAACTAAGTGACGGTTAACATTATATTTTATGAACTTACAACTCCAATTTCGGGAGATCCGTAAATCGGATTCTCGATCTGTAAGTTCCTATAATCCTTAAATATTACGTATTACAACGTATCAAAGTTTGGTGACGATCTAACGGTCGGATCGTCAATTCATATTTTGGCCTAACCATGCATCGTATCGAAATTAAGTCCAAATGATCAACCAACGTTAAGCCACTATCAAAACTGAACTCAGGACATCCAATATAGCTTAAAAATAACATTGGTGGCCCACTGGCCACGCGCCGCCGTGGGTGGCGGTCGGCCGCCCCGGCTCGCCGGAAAATCCAACTTTATCCAAAAATTACCAAAATTTACAGAAATGAAGATCTCAATGAGTAGAACAACTTTCATACCTGTGGCCAAGGCCAATTCGGTCGGCAAAGCCTCCAATTCCAACAAAACCCGTCGGAAACCCTAGGTTTGGTGTGCTCCAATTCGACTTCCAACGCCTCAACCACTGCTTGGGCTTTGTTCTAGGCCTCAAGAGGATGCCATGGGTGGTGGTGATTGGAAGAAATTGCTTCACATCGTGGCGGAAATGAACCCAACCCGTGCGCCCCCTTTTTGCACGGTTTCTTCCAATTTCAAAACCAAATCTCTCCAAATTTGAGGTGGAATGGGTAGAGGAAGGATCCTAGAGTGTTTCCCATGAGGTTCCTTGAAGCAATTCGCCGGAAAAACGAGTGGAAATCGTCGAACATGGACACGGGTCGTGACCGGGTCAAAAACGGGCCAAGGGGATCCGGCCGATCCCCCGCGCCACCTTCTCCCTCCTTTCCTCCTTTCCCTGTTCCGATTGGCTGGGCTCCTTCCTCTCTCCTCTCCCCATTCGTCAGTCTCTCTCCCTTTCTCTCCCGGAGCTCCTGCTCTCCTCTGGTTAGGCAGATTGCCCAATCTCTCTTCTTCTTCCTCTTCCCGTCAGCCACAACACACACACACACATAAACTCATATAAATTTATTTCTTTTAATCCCAGCCATCCATTTAATATTTCCTTTAATCTGGGCCATCCATTTCCATAAAAGAATTTCCATATTTTATTATTATAATTCCCAAAATGCCCAAACTTCAAACTTTAATATCTTTTTCCTTATAACTCCAAATCACGAACCGCTTGCGCCCACGCGTCCGTAGCGACGAGTACTACGAGGATATGTCAAGAAAACAAATCTTAGATGGCACGACACAACGGTTAACCTCGAACAATGCGCGTGCCTCAAAGGGCATTTTTGTAAAATCCTTTATTAAAACTTTAAAAAATCTTAAAATCAGGGACGGGCTGTCACAGGCTAAATTACATTTCGAAAATTTATACTCAATTAACATTTAGAAACAATAGTCATATTCAAATTTCATTCAATATATCAAACTTGTATGTGTACTTAAGTAAGCAATAACCAGATTAATATATATATATATATAGAGAAGGTTTCCCAGAACTCCCTACCTTGAATTCGATTAATTTTGTTCCTCCGAAGAACCTAATCGAAACACAAAAGTACAACCAAAAGTATAAATACAAGTAACACATGTTAGTAACCAAACTAAGTGTTTAAACACAAACTTTAGATGCTTTTAAAGTACACAACACAAACTTCAAAACCCATATAATATTGCACAATGTGGTTTAGTTTTGAATGTTCAAAAAGGAGCCTAAACTTGGTTCAACAATGTTGTTTTTCTGCAGATTTTGTAGAGATGCAAAGTACTGTTTTTACCACACCTATTTCTTTTCCAGATTTCTTTTTTATCTTCTTTACTACTATTTGAGTGACATTATTTGAGTTATAAGATTCCAGAATTAGTGTACTTTCTTTAGATAATATTAATTTTGTGATTAAACACTTAGTTTGGTTACTAATCTGTGTTACACTAATCTGCGTTACTTGTGTTTATACTTTTAGTTGTACTCTTGTGTTCCGATTAGACTCTTCGGAGGAACAAAATTAATCGAATTCAAGGTAGGGGGTTCTGGAAAACCTTATATATATATATATATATATATATATATATATATATATATATTAATCTAATTATTGCTTACTTAAGTACACATACAAGTTTGATATATATATTGAATGAAATTTGAATATGAATATTGTTTCTGAATGTTACTTGAGTATAAATGTTCGAAATGTACTTTAGCCAGAAGGTGGATTTATAATGATCTTTGTTGTATGGAAAAATAAATGAAACGTGATAATTATTCATGACTTGAAAGTAAAGTTGGATTGTTGAAAGAAATTCGGGAATCTAAGGTAGTGACTATTAGCTTTTGTGTAGTTGAGCCAAACTATTAGTAGGTACCAAGTCAGGCGAGCCCACAGTACATAGTTCTTTTAGGGTGATTCGGGACTGAAGACGAAGAGTTTAGGCAAGACGATTAACAAAAGGGAAGTTTTGGGATGTTTAGGGATGGGTGTTAGTTCATATACTTAAACACTCAGGACCAAGTGGTATAAGTATGGAATGGGATGTACGAGGTCTGGGTGTTTAGTTAGGTGGATTAATGGGTATAGGCAAGGCATTTGCATTGCATCCTTACGCGTCATTCTTTTAATCTTGCTATGTTAATTATACTCTATTATTTTAGTAATGAAGGTATAGGTCCCTACTAAGCTTTTTAAGCTCACCCTAACTAAATTTTGCAGGTACAGAACCAAAAATCTAAAAGTCTACTTGACTTGTTGTCTGTTATGTAACTGCGTATAAAGAAATAAAAAGATGAGCTTGTTGGCTTTTGCTCTCTTGTTTGAATAAAGAGCTACTCTTGTGAGAACTTTGAGTAGTTCATAAGTTGTAATTTTGGTTGAAACTTTCAATAAATGATATGTTTTTTAGTTAAATTTTATTCCAAGCGAGTTATACATGCTTTTATTTTCTATTTCATTTCACATTCATAATTATATTAGCTATGCTTTCATTTCACATTCAGAGCCCTAGGTTTTATTTAACTATATGTGTGTATTTGTTATGTGATTACTAACCTTGTATTTTGATGTTTAGATGCATCTTGCAAATGGTAATGATGCATGGGGTGAATTTCAGCTGAGACCCAATGGTTTAGAGCCTTATGATGAAGACATGTACCATGCCTGTCTTTGTAATGAAGCCTTTATTGAGTTGGTGTATGATACATACGAAAGCAACCACAGAAGAATGTTTTATAGGCCAGAGATGCAGCGGAAAATACTTAGGCATATAAACAGGTCGCTGAACATCAAGACACAATACTGTATCCTGATAGAGTCCAGTGAAAACCTTTATGGTGATGTTATGAGCCATGTGACAGCTTTAGGTGGAAATATATGACTTTTGCCAGGTGTCAACTTCGCTCAGGTTCCAGTTCAAGTTCTAGCTCAAGGAGTACTAGAAATTCCAGAATACCCATCTGATAGTGTAGCTTCTATTCATGTACCACCAGTTACTCCTCCACATGTTATCTACATCAATTCTGAGTTTGATGATGAAGAGGACCCTGAAGAGGACCTTATTGAACCATTTGAAAGTGTTGGACTTCCTGAACGTCAGTTCGATTTAAATGAAGACTATGCTCAGGTTTAAGAAGTAACTAGTGTAAATATTTTGCTGTGAATGGCTGATTTTTGGTGTAAATAGTGTGCAGCCTTATGGATGCTTTTGGGAGAAATAATAACCTTCAAAGGATAGGGGTTGAGCATTTTTGCTGCCGTTCGTAACAGAGGTTTTGATGTACTTTTGTAGTTTTTGAAACCTGCTTTTTAAAGCTTTTGGGAAAGCTTTGTAAATTATGTTGTTGCTACGTATTTTAACCTATAACCAATAGGTTATCAATGTATAATAGGTGTGTTTGTTTTAATTTATATATCTAAAGTCTGACTTATATCTTTGATACTGTATTCTCTTGTTTTGCATGGTTCTTTGTTAACTGGACTACTGCATTGTAACAACCCGTCCCCAATTTTAAAAGAGTGATTTTACGAAAATACCCATAGTGGCGAGAATGTTGACTTTCGTTGACCATCATATAGCAGGACGTATGACTATTCTTTTAGTGTATTTGTGTAGTACTCGACGCTGCGAATGCGTGGGCGCAGGAGAAATCAAATTTGGAGTTATAACGAAGATTTTAAGAAATTACGAACGTGAAGGGCAATATGGTAATTTTACGCTTACGGAAGATATTTTCAGTCTGCCTTTTTGTGGTATTGTTTTGTGAGCCAATGGGGCTCACACCCCATTTTCGTGTTTCCTATCTTCTCGGTCCTTCTCCCATTTGTCACACACATTCTCTTTTTCCCTTTAACTTTCTCAGTTCTCTCATCTCAAACTCACTGTGCACAAGGGCACCGAGGAGACCACCACCACTTGCACTCTCATCCCGGTATGATTCATGACGAACCACCCAGTACCACCATCTGCGTGTCCTCTTTTTCCTCCCTCGCGTCACTAGTTCTTCCCAGAGCCCAAGAACCATCACCATCGCCATATTTTCTGGCAGACTCGCGTCCGCTTGATCATGGTGAGCCTCGAGACCCCAAACCTTAAATCCTTCTTATTTTGAAATTCTATTAATGTTGTTAACCTTAAAAGTATGTTTTGGGGGTGATCTAACGCAGGAAGCAACTCGGGGAGTTATTCCCTAGATTTCTGGAAATTTAACTGTGGCCATCTGGCCACTTTCAAGCCATTTTTTCGGTCGTCTTCGGCCATGTTTTGGCTCCATCATGGTATGATTCTATTCTCCTCATTGCATGTTTTAATTTCATAGGTAGAACACTAAAAATGGTTGGGTATCGAGCTAGGAATAAGCTCTGAAAGTTGGGGCTCCAACCTACAAATATGCAGGCTTCGCGAGGAAGGCAAGTATAATGGTACTCCCAGGCGTGTAGGCGGCCACCACGAGTGGCACGTGCGGCGAGTGGCTGCCAGTGTACCCACATTGTGGTTGCGCGTGCGGTGACGCGCGGAGGATCCCAAGGTCCCTTCTTAGGTTTCTCGACATGCTTAACCCGAATTCGCCTTCCATTTTTTGAATTTGATCATTTTAAAATAGTTATTTTATTAGCCATATTTTGTATGAAAATGCATATTTACATTAGTATGTTATACATTTATGTGAACAGTTTCATTTCTAGGTGAAACGCATTCCAAGGATCTTTGATGTCTGCGAGGCAGGTTCGACCCGACGACATGATTTGTGAGTGGATCTTTGATTTTAAATATTACATATTTATTTAGTTTCCATTTATATATTTAATAACAAATTTTCTACGCGCACCTAAATTATATTAACGTTTATAAAAATTAGCGTATTGACGGAATTTACAGAATTTTGCTAAATCCTTTGGGATGCATAGGTAGGCGAACTATTATGGGAATTTATTTAAGATCATGATTAATATTTTATTGATTAGTGTTATGTCAATGTGAATTATTGATTTACCGTTGCATGATAGTATTTATGTTATATGCTTATCGTGTGCTACACTGGTGATAGGAGCACATTTATGCGACTTAGTTGGTGTGTTTTCTTGCATTTACTTAGTTATTTGTTGCTTATTATAGTGTCTTAAGTCATTTTCGTGTGTTTGTAGGTCCAAGAAGCAAAGTTGGCAAAAAGATGCATTTTTGAGCATTTTAGAGCAGTTTTGGGCTTGGAATGGATAGCATAAGTATGGAGCAAGATGGATGGACGAATTTGAAGTTCAAGAGAGGCTAGGAATGTGCAAAAGAGTTGGAGAAATAAATTCAAGTCAAAGAAGATAAGGAATCAGTTACAAAGAAGGAGAATTATCCAAAACCTTATCCAACCTTATCTTATCCAAACTAACCTTATCTTACCTTACCTTATCTTATCTTATCCTAACCCTTTCTTAACTTAATTCCTGCTGCAAAAGGGATTTGTTTTCAATTTAGGAGACATAAAAACATGTTTTAGAAGAAACCTTATCCTCTCCTACATTGATGCCGCACCTATCCCTTCTAGAAGTGCCAAAATCAGCCAAATAACACCCTTTCTAGAAATTCCTAAAAAGTGGCGCCACAAACCTTCTAGGTGTCCTATTTCCTGCTGGGATTGCATAACCTTTTCCCCTTAGGATTGTGTTATTATTTTCCTACACAAACTATGTTTTGCAATCCTTTTTCTACATTAAATGTTTGTGCCGCACCCTTCCCCTATAAATACAAGTTTATGCCGCAGAAATCAATACCACCCTCTACCATAACTCACCTACATCCATCCACCACACACTCATTGTGCCGCAGCTTTGCAAAGGAAGGAAGGAAGAAATCTGGAGCATTTCTAGGTGTATTCTATCCTTTGTTTTCAATGTTTAATTTAAGTTATCTTTGTTTAATTGCGAACATGAGGAACTAATTTCTTTATAGTTAGAGGTGAATTCGAAGCCATGATTATATGTTATATATGAATTGATTTCCTCCAGTTATGATTTCAAGAATCGTGGATGTGGTTTGCTTAACTGTTTGATTAAAACTTATTCTTGTATGTTGATTAATGGTGCACACTTAGTTTGCATGCTAGGATTTGATGCTAAAATATAAGGGAGTTTCACCTAATAGTTACAAACTTATATTTACAAGTAGTGAAGGTTGCTAGTCACAATCATGTTAAGTAAGTCCTAGGCAAGAGTATCATGTTGTCATAGTTATGAATGCCTTGTCAATGCTTATGGTTTTCACAAAGCTTAATGATCTTTGTTTCGTGTCTCTATCATGCTTTTCATAGTTAGGGAGCTTAATAAAGAATAATTTGGTTGCAATGCGTCATCCATTCAATTCAATGAATCTAGGGAAATCTGAGAATTAATTAGTTCAATACAATTAATTTGGGGCATTGTCATTCATGGTTTGTCAAAAGAATAACTGGAAATCGATTTGTATTGCATATGTGTCATGTGTGGAGAAGGACCCTCTAGCTAGCCATTCACCCATTTAAATCACCAATTTCGTACAAAACTAAGCCTAGTTTACAATTCTGTTTGTTTAAGTTTAAATTTGTTCAAAACCAATCCCTTACTTTTAGTTTGTGTTAGTAGAGTCTAAATTCGTCAAATCTTGAGTCTTTTAGTCTTTTGAGTCAGTTAGAGTCTTAATTTCGTTCAAATCAATCTTAGATGTTAGTTTTGAGTCTAAAGAATCTGTTTTGTGTGTTTTGAGTCTAATTAGCTTGTTTTGAGTGTCTAGAGTCCAAAAACTATCTAGTTTGAGTTCTATTTGTTGTTTTGAGTTAATTGAGCCTAGTTTAGTGTTTTTCAGTCTAGTTTAGTGTTTTAAAGTTTAATTAGTGTAGATTAGCATCCGTTCTAATCCCCGGATAGAATGATCCCTACTTACTCATACTACATTGATAGGGTTTAAGTTTGAGTGCAATTTAATTTCACATCATGTTCACATCGCACCGTACGTTCACTTTGGATCCATTGTAGATGATAATCTTGTCCTAGATTGCTATAGGCAATTAGAACTCATATGTGATGCGCATAGCGCCAATCTTCACGTGATTGTAGTACTAAAGCGTAAATCATTATTACACCTAGTCCTGTTCATGTGAAAATACCTCTGCATGAACTCTTGTATCAGCATATGTCGATGAGCATCCTATATTATATCTTCGTTCATTCGAGTTATTATGATTATCGATTGTCATGCATATTATATGCTGAATATCATGAATTGTTGCATTCTATTGACATTACGGTTTACGATAAACGTTTTCATACTATATGTAGTATATATATTTGGAAACTATACTTGTTTTTTATGGCAGGGGGTTATTACATTTTCAAAAAGGTTTTATAAAGCTTTATTTTCAGGCCCACTCACCCTTGTTTCTCTCCCTTCCAAGATTTAGTGGCAGAGCCTTCGTGTCGACGAGGATTCTTGACAAATCTTGGTTAAGGAGATTACCTTTGACGGTATAATTCTCATTCTACTTTATTGTACTTTACTTATGCTCTGACATCACGTGTGAAATGGGTTCATTTTGTTGTGTTCCTTTCAAGTGCAAATATAAGGATAGTATTATGGCACAAGTAAGGGTGTCAAACCACAGGGACTAATTAGACCTCTACAATTACTAGCTTTATGTGAACCCTAAAGAAAATGCAAATGAAAACTGAATTTAGATTTTTGTTTTGAAAGCTAAAGTAACTTAAAATGAAAGACAAAATAAAGATGAATGATAGATTGGTTCAGAAATGATGGCAATGAAACTAGGAATATCTATTTCACCATTACAAGCCAATTCCATGAAATTTAAGTCAAAACGCATTCAACTCTCCAATCTGCAACTAAGGTTCATTTTACTTATTTATGATCATCCATTTGATGTGTGGTTGTGATCAAGTACTCCTAATTTGCAACCTAGTTGTGAGGTTCAACTTAGATTACCGATTAAGAATCCATTAAGAACAAGAAAACTTCAAAGAACGAAAGAAATCACATGGCAGGATGTTTGCATAGCAGTTTCTTCATTCATTCACATGTCCACCAAGATTAAGCATGATGTGTACTATAACCTTGATCAAATAATTCATAAGCAGCCCTAATGGTGATCAAACATTAAGATTAACAAACAAACTATACTATAAAATTAGTGAATGAAACAAGAACACAGATTGGTAATTCAAATACTTTAACTTAATAACATAGAGTAGGTTTGCAAGGCTACATCGAAATCCCCAGCGATGAACTGAATTACACAACATGATTACAGAATATATAGATATCAAGAACAACATGAGTGAAATTAAAGTTCATAGAAGAAACCCCCTTGAAGCAATTTTGATGTTGAACTTCTCCAAGAACAACGCAGCTGCGTGGTTTCTTTGGTGGCTGCGGATGGTGAATGGAGAAACGATTTTGTATCTGGAAGAAAGGCCAAAGAAAGAGAAGAGAGAGAGAGAGATATAGGCGTCCCCAAGGGGAAGCTTATGTAAAAGTGGCTGAAACTCTCAATTTTTTAAGGTTAAAGAGGTTATTATAGAATGCCAAAACATCCCAGTAATGGAGCATTTACTTTAGACGTTTTTTGTTGTTATTGGTCTCTTAAAGGGCCATATTCATCACCATATTCAATTGTACACTTTGAATCTCTCTCTACATCAGAATCCTTATTCAATTCTCACTTTCAGCACCATTTTGCCTTATTTACCCTCAAATGGCTCTAAAATACAATTAACTGCACATTAACACAAAAGAGAGTAAAACGCAACCAGTTTAACTCAACAATATCACAAAGAGACTAGGAATGGATGGTATAAATGTATGAAATATATGAGTTATCAAACACCCCCAAACCTGGTTTTTGCTAGTCCTCGAGCAAAACTAAAGCTAAAACACAAAACAAAGAAAAATATAACAAGACCACTTTCGTTGGCTAAACGATTGCACTGAGCATGTGCAACAAGCCTTTAGGAAGAGTTGTGTCTCCTGAGGCTTTACAACGCCTACAAACATCTACAGACCCGACAAATAAATTGATTAAAGCATACTTGAAACAAACTAATAAGAACTAATGAAAGCTTAGTCATACATTCAAACCAAAAGTCTGCCACTTCAAAGAATCTTATCATATGTAGATTGTAAAAATATTACTCCATGACTTATGACTTCAAAGACACCATACTCAAATGCCAAAGATATAATTCGCCTCAACTCTAGTCCTCACAGATATCACTCAAATTTTCACTCAGTGTCTAAGGTGTAGTGACTCCACAAACACATGTGAGTGAAATTATGTAAAAGGGATTAAAAAATTCTCACATATGAAATATGAAATAAAAGCACATTTTCTGAACAAATCTCATAAAATGAATCAAATACTAAGAATATGGATAGCACACATACTTACCAGCACCCATGAATATATCTCCAAAGATCAGCTAGGTCTTTTTCAAGGTTGTAATGTAAGGCTTAGGCTAGGGCTACGAAAGAATGGATAGGAAATACTAGAGCTTGGGACATACCAAAGTGTCTTTGTTGTGAAACCAGCAAGCTCTCCTCTTGAATTAATCTACGTTGTTTGTTCTTGGCGTCCAGGACACACGTACGATAGTGAAGGATTTGGAAATTGCATCTTCTTTATTCAGTTTTTTTTCTTTTCTTTTATTTTTGTTTGAAACTTTTTTTTTCCTTGTCTTGCAATTCCAGCACATGTTACCTCAGTACACGCCACATTCTTGATCTAGAGCTCAATTTATCTTTGTCTTCATCACTTTAGTATTCCCCAAACTATAAGGTATGGCTGTAATGGACTAAGATGGGTAGAGTTTGGTGTGGGTGATGAAAGAACTAGGCTAAAAGTGTTTGGCTACAACAAGGGTGAATGGAGCACACAAAAGGATTGGAATTAGGCCTTGTAGTGGTTAAAACATGCATAGCCTAACATCGTCTCAATGAGTTCATTCATAGGTGATAATAAACACATGGTATCTGCAACATAGGATTATTCTTAGCATTCAATCAAAGAGAAATAATGAGATCATTTGAAGTGAAATTGAAAGAAAAAGATAAGAGCATAAACACTTTAAACCCTCTCAAAGAAGCAAATAGGCTCAAAATAACCCACTAGGGTAGTCTCCACTATTCTTTTTCCAGAATTTGAGTGTGATACTTTAACCATCATAATTCCAAGAGTAACAGCTTTGTAAAAGAAAAATAAGATACGAAACTTTTTCATGACAACACTGTAGTTTTGTTTGTCAACATAGCCCTCATATACATTCACATTAGTAAGCAAAAGCAAACTTAACCAAAACTAAAAGCAAACAGAAAATTTCAACCCAACACCCCCAAACCTAAACTAAGCATTGTCCTTGATGCGTAAAAAAAATGAATGGAATGCAGCAATGTAGGAAGGTAGAGTAAACATGGAATGAAATAAAACAAAAACTAAAAGACACAAAATAAAAGGAAAGAACACAAACCCAACTAGGTTGCCTCCTAGCAAGCGCTTTATTTAATGTCTAGGTGAGACATGGTACCATGATAGATGAACGCCTAGGGTGGCAAGAAGTCAAGGTACCTCCGAACCTTGGTCGGAAGAAGTGGTTTCTTAGAAGGGACTTCGAATATAGTGCGTTGAATTTCCACAAGGACTTGATCGTGATGGTGTTTTCGTCTCTTCTTGCGAATATTGTTGAAGATGTGGCTGGAGTAAAGATTTCAATGGATGAATGAAATTCGTTCAAGGTAGCAATCTCATCGTCTAACTCTGAATCTTCTTTCTTATGGTGAATGGGCAACAATGATTCGTCATCCAACTTCAATTTGTTTTTCTCTTGATATGGCAAAAATCATCTCCAAAAGACTCCAAAATGGCACCTGTAAAAATGTAAAACAACAGGGAGAATCCAACATAACTTCCGAAAAAAATTCAAGTGAATTAAAAGATTGGGAAATAGCTTCAAATTACAGAACTTCTCTATGTATATTAGCACAACTAGATTCCAATGATTGTTCACCATTCACATCTTGACCGTCATCACATGGTTGTTCATTTAACGCTTGGACAATCTGCCCCAATTGAATTTCCAACTTGGTAAGTGCCATGGAGTGTTCTTGAATCATGCTACTCGTTGATTGTTGAAATTGCAAATTGTTTTGAGCGAGCATCTTCAAAGTGTCCTCCAAAGTATTGTCAAAGGATTCATGCTGTGATGGAGGTGCAAATGCTTGATTTGGAGCTTGTACGTTGTTCCAAGAGTCATGATGAAAGTTTCTCCAAGCAGGGTTGTATGTATTTGGCAATGGTTGCAGTGGCCATTGGTTAGAGAAACACATGCGGTGTGAGTGCTCTCAAACAAATATAGGAAACTCATCTCTCCTTAGGCAGAATTGAAAGGGATGGCCAATTTTAGCACATAACGGACATTCACCATACATCTTGGTTACAAATTGAAAATCTAAACAAACTAAATTGTAAATGAAAAATCTAAACTAAGAAAACAAAAACAGATAGGGTTTATAAAGCAAGCAATTAGAGGGGACTGAAATCAGTCCCCGACAACGGCACCAAAATTTTGTTGTGTTCCTTTCAAGTGCAAATATAAGGATAGTATAATGGCACAAGTAAGGGTGTCGAACCACAAAGACTAATTAGACCTCTACAATTACTAGCTTTATGTGAACCCTAAAGAAAATGCAAATGAAAACTGAATTTAGATTTTTGTTTTGAAAGCTAAAGTAACTTGATAGGAGCATATTTATGCGACTTAGTTTGTTTGTTTTCTTGCATTTATTTAGTTAGTTATTGCTTATTATAGTGATTTAAGCTATTTTCGTATGTTTGTAGATCCAAATGGCAAAGTTGGCAAGAAAGTGCATTTTGGTGCATTTTAAAGCAGTTTTTGGCTGAAATGGATAGCTTGCATTTGGAGCACAAGGAATGGATGTTTTGAAGATCAAATGAGGCTAGAAATGTGCAAAGAATCAGGAAGAAATTCATTCAAGTCTTGGAAGATAAGGAATCAGCTCAAAAGAATGAGTATTATCCAAAACTTTGTCTGATTTCTAGAAGCTATTTCTAGAAGCACCCCTTCTAGAAACCCTATCCCTATCTTAAGCTTATGCCGCACCACCCTTTCTAGAATCCCTAGAAAGGTGGCGCATTCTCTCTTCTAGAAGTCTTAATTTCTGCCACAAAACACATTGCTTCTAGTATCCCTAAAAACATGCCGCCCATTGTTTTTCTATAAGGCCTTTGCCTTGCCGTGTAATCCACTCCCCTTCCCTCTTGGATTCTGATTGAGTTAGCCTTTTTCTTTGTGGATTTGGAGTACAAAATCCATCTCAGAAATTAATTGGGCCATGACTCCTTTCCTGAATATGTGCCGCACCATCCAAGCCTTTTCCTCATTGGTTTCAGCCTAACCCAAGCCCTAATCTCTAGGGTTTGCCGTGCTACACACACACACACACACACGCACACACACACACACACACACACACACACACACACATATATATATATATATATATATATATTTTCTACGCACAAAAGGGGTTAGAGAGAGTTTGCCGCAGAAAACAGACCATTTAAACAGAGAAAAACACTTTTATCGCAGGTTTGAGAGGAGAGAAGGCTTTGTCGTGGCTTCCATTGGAGGAGGAGGACCTTGTGCCGCAAGCCACCTGCATCCATTGGAGACTTTCATAGTTCTTTCTTCCCTCGTTTCGTTTCCATGTTTATTTTAATTTGCTTTCCAATTATTATGAACATGTGTAACTAAATTCCTTTTTAGTTAGAGGTGAATTCGAAGCCATGGACATATGTTTTATATGAATTGATTACATCCAGTTATTGTTTCGTAAAACATGAATGTGATTTACTTATCTGTTTGATTGATAACTTATTCTTATGTGTTGATTAAGGATGCATACTTAGTTTGCATGCATGAATCTGATGCTAAAATATAAGGGAGTTTCACCTAATAGTTATGAACTTATATTTACAAGTAGTGGAGGTTGCTAGTCACAGTCGTGAAAAGTAAATTCTTGGCAAGAGTATCATGCAGTTCATAGTTACGAATGCCTTGTCAATGCTTATGATTTTCACAAAGCTTAATGATCTTTGGTTGTATTTCTATTATGTTGTTCATGTAGGGAACTATTGAAGAATAATTTGGTTGCCGATGCGTTATCCATCTAATTCAATGAATTAAGGAAAATCTGAAAGTTAATTTGTGCATTCACAATTAATTTGGGGCATTGTCATTCATGGTTTATAGAAACGATACTGGAAATCAATTTATGTGCATATGTTTCATGTGTGGAGAAGGACCCTCTAACTAGCTTTTCACCCTTGAATTCACCCTAATTTTGTTTTAACTTACTTTGTTTTTGCAAGTTAATTAGTTTTAGTTAAAATTCATTAAAACCAAATCCCCTTTACTATTTTGTGTTTGTTTAGTTCAATTCGTTCAAATCTGTCACCATTTAGTATTTTGAGTCAAGTTAGTTTAGAATTCGTCCAAATCATACTCTAGTACCTGTTTTGAGTCTATTTAACTTAGTTGTGTTGTTTTGAGTCATTCTAGTTTGTTTTGAGTTATTAGAGTCTAGTTTTCTGTTTTTTGAGTCTAGTTCAATGTTTTAGAGTTTAAATTGTGTAGATTAGCATCCCTTCTAATCCCCAGCCTAAAACGATCTCTACTTTCATATACTACAATTATAGGGTTTTAATTTGAGTGTTAGAATATTTCACATCATAACTTAAAATGCAAGACAAGATAAAGATGAATGATAGATTGGTTCAGAAACGATGGGAATGAAACTAGGAATATCTATTTCACCATTACAAGCCAATTCCATGAAATTTAAGTCAAAAGGCATTCAACAATCCAATATGCAACTAGGGTTCGTTTTACTTATTTATGATCATCCATTTGATGTGTGGTTGTGATCAAGTACTCTTAATCTGCAACCTAGTTGTGATGTTCAACTTAGATTACCGATTAAGAATCCATTAAGAACAAGAAAACTTTAAAGAACCAAATAAATCACATGGCAAGATGTTTGCATAGCAGTTTCTTCATTCATTCACATGTCCACCAAGATTAAGCATGATGTGTACTATAACCTTGATCAAATAATTCATAAGCAGCCGAAATGGTGATCAAACATTAAGATTAACAAACAAATTATACTATAAAATCAGTGATTGAAACAAGAACACAAATTGGTAATTCGAATACTTTAACTTAATAACATAAAGTAGGTTTGCAAGGCTACATCAAAATCTCCAACTATGACCTTAATTACACAACATGATTACAGAATATATAAATATCAAGAACAACATGAGTGAAATTAAAGTTCATAGAAGAAACCCCCTTGAAGCAATTCTGATGTTGACCTTCTCCAAGAACAGCGCGGCTGCGTGGTTTCTTTGGTGGTTGTGGATGGTGAATGGAGAAAGGATTCTGTTTCGGGAAGAAAGGCCAAAGAAAGAGAAGAGAGAGAGCTATGGGCGTCCCTAAGGGGAAACTTATGTAAAAGTGGCTGAAACTCTCAATTTTTTAAGGTTAAAGAGGCTGTTATAGAATGCCAAAACATCCTAGTAATGGAGCATTTACTTCAAACGTTTTTTGTTGTTATTCGTCTCTTAAAGGGCCATATTCATCACCATATTCAATTGTACACTTTGAATCTCTCTCTACATCAGAATCCTTATTCAATTCTCCACTTTCAGCACCATTTTGCCTTATTTACCCTCAAATGGCTCTAAAATACAATTAACTGCACATTAACACAAAAGAGAGTAAAACGTAACCAGTTTAACTCAAAAATATGACAAAGAGACTAGGAGTGGATGGTATAAATGTATGAAATATATGAGTTATCAGTTCATTCCCGCTCACAAGCGTACTATTACATTTAGGCACTTTTAGTTTTAAATTTACTCACATTTCCACAACACTATACTTTATGGCTTCGTCACCTTCCTGGTGTCGGCCAACACAGCTCGATTCATAGTCCAGGTGGACATTCCAGGTTGGGGTGCGCCAGTTTGGTATCAAAGCATAAGTTTGGGCAATATTGCGTTCATCACACCCGTGATGTAAACATTTTCGGTTCTTGAGCCTAATTTTCGAATCTTGCCACCTCGTCGAACACGAAAAATGTATTAGCTTTTCTATGTTTTGAGTGACTTAGGCAACTTTTTGACCTTCTAGAAGAATATCTTGGCGACTGCCTCTAGACATAAACAAAGAACCTCCCTGCCTAGGAAAAATTTCGATTGGAGACGAGTATATCCTTTATTAGAATTCCTACGAAGTTTTACTTTTCGTCGAAATCTCTGGAAATGTCTCGAGTGACAATGTGGTGTTAAAGTGGTGGCACTCGACGGAAGAACTTATGGGGGGGGGGGGGGGGACAATCATTTTTGGTTCCCAACAATACTATTTTTTTTTAAACATAGTGATAATTTCGGATCTTCAGGAGGAAGATCGATTTCTGATACCAGACATATGCTAGTATCTGGGAATGATACCTTTGTGCCAAAGCACCGGTCCACAGTTTTAGGGTAACGACCAATATCAAAATATCATATATGTGTTAATTAGGGGCGTGATTGTTAGACTGATTAATAGTGACTACCTGAGCCAAAGAAATTACAATTGTGGAAACTTAGGAGCAAGCTTTGTAGGAGGACAGCAAACTCGTAGTTGTGTTAACCATATCACTCCTCTAGGTAACCAAAACCTCTTCAACCATTACTTTTATGGTCACATCCACCGACAAACATTAGAATTGTAGCACTAGTTAAATTGTCGTTGTAAGAGCGAAATGAGTATCGAGGAAGTTGTGAAGGCCTTTAGCTGGCGTAGTGAAAGGAATAAGTATGGTACATTTTGAGGACGTATATCTCTGGCATCGTTTCTCAAAATATACCTGGGATACCACTGATGCAGGGAGTAAAGTACACCATCTATCCATTTTCTAGTATTACACTTATTTTTCTTGCATCTTCTTGAACAATTTCAACGTCATTGAGAAACCTAGTTACAAAAAATTATCGATTAGGAATTTACCCAGCCAAACACTTTATCTAGGTAACCTCAAACCTAGTCACAAAGACGATAGACCTAACCTTAGGATTGTACCTAGATTTTAACAACTCAATTGGGTGACGATTAAAAACCATTGATACCTATATTTTGAATTGATGGTCTACCCGACCAACTTTTGTTGCCTGATTTTTCTTCCATAGCCTAACGAATTCGTAGTAATCTTATCGATGAATTTTCATCTACCTCGGCAGCGAGACCAAATTCTCTAAACACCAGCAGTCAGCTTTACACCAAATTCATCAAATGTTAGCTTTCTTTAGATTAATACTTTCTTGAGAGACATGATCTCAACAGACGACATTCTTTTCATTTCTCCAAAAAGGTTGTAACTAAAGAAAGTATGACATTCCCACAAATTATTGTGAAATACATTATTGTGAAATACGAGTCCTTGGCTTTGACAATAACTATCAGCGGTTTGTTAATGATTTTTCAGCTACAGCGTTTTCTTCACTAGTTGGCTGAGGAAAATCAATTTTAGTTTGGGTGTTGAATGTGAATAAAGTTGTGACAACTGAGGCGTTGTCTTATTTCGACCATTCTTAGTACACTTTTCGATAACATCGATAATTTCAAAACCCACAGTGATGTTTCTCTGGATGTATTGGTTGCGTATTGATGCAGCATGACGGAGTATCGTTTATGTTCCCAACGGTTGGTACCGTACGAAATGAACCATCTTACTCATGACCCAGAATCAACAATTATCATCTTTACTCGAAAACCGGACGACATTTCTCTGTGGTGAAATGTGACCAAAAATCTTTACCAACCTTAGCTTTCTCAGATACATCTTCATTTGAAATGAGCTAAATTTCTGACAACGACGATGGAAGAATCAGAGCAACATCTACGAATGCACTATCGTGTATCATCCTGGTTATGCAAACGTAATTACTATTTACCGCAGCAAAAAAAAAAAATCATATATACCCTTAAACACTTTCAGTTTGTCATATCCCATTGGGTTTTTATCACAAACGATCCCTGAAATTGACCTCATCAATCATGATGGTCCCTGAAATTGAAAATCGATCAATGTAGTCCCTGAATTTTAACCCCGTGAATCAATGTCGTCCTTCCGTTAGTGTTTCGTCCAAATTAACTTTAAAAAAGGTTAGACAACCAATTTTTCATGGTAAATGACAATAAAATACCCTACTAACCCCAGAAAAAGAAGGAAAAAAAAAAACCAAGTTCGTCCTTTGCAGATTAATGGAACTGGTTTTGGGTTGAGGGGGGAAAGGACAAATTGGGTTTTGTTTTTTTGTTTTTTTTTCCCTTCTTCTTCTTCTTCTTCTGGGGTTCGGTTTCTTCTTCTTCTTCTTCTTCTTCTTCTTCTTCTTCTTCTTTTTCCTCCTCCTTCTTCTTCTGGGTTGCAAGGGGTTGGGTTTTGGGGGGGAAGGAGGGGACGAACTGGGTTCCCTTTTTTTTTTTTTTTTTTTCTTCTTCTTCTTCTTCTTCCTCATCCTCCTTCTTCTTCCTCATCCTCCTTCCTTCTTCTTCTTCTTCTTCTGGGTTGCAGGGGGTTGGGTTTTTAGGGGGGCCAAACTGGGTTCGGTTTTTTTTTTTTTTTTCCTTCTTCTTCTTTTTCTGGGTTGGGGGCACCGGGGGGGGGGAGAAGGGATGGGGCTTTTACTTTTTTTTTTAACATTATATTTATTTATTTATTTTATAAATAATTTACCTTTTAATTTCCACGTAGCGCCTAGTCATTGTCCACATGGACGCCACGTCACAGTTAACGGAATACTTAACAGTTTGACTAACGGATGTATGAGACTGTCCTAAAATTTACACTTTAGGTATGACTCTGGGACCAAAAAAACTTGATGTACTACATATTGAAAACCACGAAATATAAGGGTAGTAAACAGAGATTAACCCTAAAAAAAAAATTGAAATTTCCCACTTTTTTTGTTTTTATTTTAGTTTAAGCACCAAATCCATGAAAAAAAAGAGAGAAAAGTGCAGATGGAGAAAGGAAAAGAGAGGTAGTAAGTACAATTATAAGTAACAGGGTTATTTGGGTCATTTTACCAAGAAAAATTGGTTGTTTAACCCTTTTCAAAGTTAATTTGGACTGAACGCTAACAGAAGGACGACATTGATTCGCGGGGTTAAAATTCAGGGACTACATTGATCGATTTTCAATTTTAGGGACCATCATGATTGATGGGGTCAATTTCAGGAACCATTTGTGATAAAAACTAATAAGTGCATATTTATGCGACTTAGTTAGCTTGTTTTCTTGCATTTACTTAGTTAGTTTCTAGTTATAAGAGTGTTTTAAGCTATTTTCGTGTGTTTGTAGGTCCAATTGGCAAAGTGGGCAAGAAAGTGCATTTTAGAGCATTTTGGAGCAATTTTGGGCTGAATTGGACTGCATGCATGTGGAGCACAAGGAATGGACATTTTTGAAGATCAAAAGGCGCTAGGAATGTGCTACAAATCTGGAGAAACAAATTCAAGGCAAAGAAGATAAGGAAAGAGCAAGAAACATGGAACATTATCCAAACAACCTTATCTTATCCAAACCTTATTTGTTTTCTAGAAACATTCTTTCTAGAAGCTCTATCCCTTGTCCTATAAAAGTGGCAACCCAAACCCTTCTAGAAGTCCCAAATTTTGCCACAAAACACAATCCTTTTAGAACCCCTAAATCTGTGCCGCACCCTTATTCCCTGTTCCCTTTGGTTTTCTGATTTCTAGAAGCCCTTTTCCTTGTTGGATTGGAGTGTAAAGTCATTTTCCTTGTCAGATTGGAATCCAAATCCCTTTTCTACAAAGCCTAGCCGTGCCCTAGCCCTATATATACATAAGTCATATTTTTCTGAAGGGTTGGACAGTTTTTAGAGAGTTTTTAGAGCGTACAAGAGTGCCGCAGGTTTTTGGGAGATTTTCAGAGACTTGTGCGTGCTTGCAAGGAAGGAGATGAGGAATTGGAGCCGTGACATGCCATCCAAGGCCATTGGAGGGCTGGAGCGTTTCTAGGTTTATTCTATCCTTAGTTTTGTTTCCATGTTTATTTTAATTTGCTTTTCAATTTCTATGAACATGTGTAACTAAGTTTTTCTTAGTTAAAGGTGAATTCGAAGCCATGGACATATGTTTTATATGAATTGATTACATCCAGTTATTGTTTCGTAAAACATGAATGTGATTTACTTATCTGATTGATTGAGAACTTATTCTTGTATGTTGATTAAGAGAGCCCGCTTAGTTTGCATGCATGAATCTGATGCTAAAATATAAGGGAGTTTCACCAAATCGTTATGAACTTATATTTACAAGTAATGGAGGTTGCTAGTCACAATCGTGTTAAGTAAATTCTAGGCAGGAGTATCATGCTTTTCATAGTTACGAATGCCTTGTCAATGTTTATGATTTTCATGGAACTTAATGATCTTTGACATGTATCTTTATCATGCTTTTCATAGTTAGGGAACTTGATAAGAATAATTTGGTTGTGATGCATTATCCATTCAATTCAATGAACTTAGGAAAATCTGAGAATTAATTAGTGTAATACAATTAATTCGGGGCATTGTCATTCATGGTTTAAAGAAACAATACTGGAAATCAATTTATGTGCATATGTTCATGTGCGGAGAAGGACCCTCTAACTAGCTTTTCACCCTTGAATTCACCTTAATTTCGTTTTAACTTACTTTGTTTGCTGCAATTTACTTAGTTTTGCTAAATTCGTCCAAAACCCCCCTCAATTCTTATTTGGTGTCTTAGTTTAGTTAAATTCGTTCAAATCTGTCCTTATTTAGTATTTTGAGTCAAGTTAAGTTCAATTTTCGTCCAAAGTCATCTTTAGAGTCTGTTTCATTGTTTTATGCTGTTTTGAGTCATTCTAGTTTGTTTTGAGTTATTAGAGTTTGGTTTAGTGTTTTTTAGTCATATTTGTGTAGATTAGCAGCCCTAGTTAATCCCCGGCCTAGAACGATCCCTACTTATTCATACTACAACTATCTGTTGGAAATGTGCCCTAAAACCAATCATATGATGATACTTTACGGACATTTCACATGTTAAACTAATCTAGTTTAATATAAAGGGCAAAAATTATTGTTTTAAGCCGTCTCATATAAATGTTATATGCTTAAACGATAAGTCCAAGGAATATGTAATAGGGAGAATGTGATCTAAAGAAGTTAGATTCATGAGACCATTCTCTTTCGAATACATATCCTAAAAGTTCCTGATCATAGGATTGCCAACTGGGCATTGACAGTCCGTTAAGATCAGTACGTCCTATGTCTTCTCTCAGGGAGAGTGACTGGTCTCGAGTCAATGGTGTGACTGACACCATGACAAGTACGTAGGTGCTCAATAGAGAATGAGTCCACTGAACGCGATCAACGAGGAGTTCTCATACTCATGTCACATGAGAACTCCTGGTTGGGATAATGCAAAGTAGTCCTTTGACCTGAGGCATCATAGTTGTCGTGTGGTTAGGTCCTTGATCTTTGGCTATGTCAAAGTCACTCCATCAGAGGGTGTCCACGGCATAGTTGGGGTTAAGCCACTTAGCCATGGAGGCAAGTGAATGTGCAACAAGGGATCTCTAACCTTCAAACGTTGAGGGAGAATACTTTATGATATGATTTAGAATCTCTGGCCAGAGTATGAATGAGATTTAGGAAGTTGTTCCAAATCACATTCAAGGTAATCATATAAGTAAGAGAATCACATTGGAAAGTAGACATTAATAAACTATTAAACCAAACAATGTGGTCAAGAGTATTGTATTAGAGAAATACCGTATTGCATTGTAATCCCAAACTGAATAGATTCTCCAACCTCTTCTGATTAGCTTGGGTAGCCATGACATACTGCTAGGTGTCACTCATGGCTTGTGGAAGCCCTGAAGTTGTATAATCACTAAAGGGAGAATTGAAAGTAAGTTTCAATTCACAATCAATTAGTAAGAGTTCTAATCGCCCACTGCCTCGCTAAAAGGAACCTAATGGATCGCACACCGTGTAAGGTAATGATTGAAGGATATAACGAAGATGAGTAAGGATAATTAAATGGTTTAATTATTTATGGCTAGGATTAATTAATATGTTAATTAATCAAATGAATAGGTTCGTTTTAGACCTCGGGTTAGTTTTGGGCCTCATGGCCCATGGGCTTCGAATGTCAAGCCCATTAACTTAAGTTCTATGACAACTTAAATGACTTGAGATTTAAAAGGGCCCAAACAGCCCAATGCCTATGGTAGGCCGGCAATGTGATGAAAAATAGGGTTTTGTTCTTTTAGTCACTTAAGTGAAGTGACTATATAAAGAACTTTATAGCCAAAATTCATTTAGGGTTTCTTTTGGAGAAAATTGGAGAGAACATGTCTCTCCCTTTCTCTCTAGGAGGCCGGCCCCCTTGGAGGGGATTAGCTAGCAATCCTTCCTCCTCCAAGGTCACTCATCTTCTTCCTTCACCATCCTTGGTGTCGAAAATTAGAGGTCTCCTACCTTGGGGACTTTTGGAGAATCAATTCTTCCATCCATATCCATGGAGCCAAGGAGCAAGGAGACAAAGGAAAGAAGGCCCTCACATGGGTATTTAACCTTTGCTAAGCAAAGAGGTGCTTCAAAGGTATAAAAGTTTCTCAACTCCTTTCTTTAAGATTTGAGTTGAGTCTTGGTTCACCATAACTACTAGGCTTTGAATTTCATGGGTAATGTTTTGTTTTGAGTGCATACAAGCATGATTCCGCCTTTAAATGTTAATTGCATGCCATAGATGTTGCTCAAATGAACATGTTTTTCACAAATTTTCCTTCACTATCTTAATAGGGTTTAATTTGTGTGTCAAGTTAATTTTCACATCAAATTTTGGCGAAGTTGCCGGGGATTAGCAAACTTGCTAATCTCCCTTGTTTCTGCCGTGTCTTTTGTTTTGTTTTCTAATTTTGTTTTGTTTTGTTGTCTTTGTTTTAGGTACTAGTTTATGACTCGTAGTTCTTAACCTGTTCGTGAGCATATTTTGGAGTTTGAGGACGATTTTGGACGAACGTTGAGAAGGAAGAGGAAGAATCCAGAACTAAGTCCACCTAGTTCTAGCTCTAATTCCGAATCTGAATTTGAAGAAGAGGAAGAGGACAAACAAGCCATAGCTGCAGATAATCGAACAATCAAAGAACTTTCGGCCTCGGGATTAGACAATGTCGTGCCCTTATGCATTCAATATCCTAGGGCAGCTCAACGCAAGACCGATGAGTTCGAATTGAAGTCAAGCTTGCTGCATCATATTCCCAAGTACCATGGGCTGTCCATGGAAGATCCAAACAAACATCTTAAGAAGTTTGAAGTGGTGTGTTCAAGCATGACACCAATCAACGTAGATGGGAGTATTCTGAAGATGATAGCCTTTTCATTCACTCTTGTGGATAAGGCTAAAGATTGGCTTTATGAACTAGCACCTGGAACCGTCACTTCTTGGGAAAGCATGAAGAGAGCATTCCTAGAGAAATTCTTCCCAACTTTAAGAGTCATTCTTTTGAGGAAGAGAATTAGTGGAATCCAACAAAAACAAGGAGAATCGTTTCCAGCATATTATGAGCGTTTTAAGGCGTTAGTTACATCCTGCCCACAACACCAAATGAAGGAAGAGCTTTTGATTCAATATTTCTACGAATGACTTCTTCCAATTGAGAGACAAATGCTTGATGCTTCAGCGGGAGGTGCTCTGGTTGACAAGACCCCAGTGGCTGCCAAGATCTTAATTGCAAATCGAGCCTTGAATGCACAACAATACGAAGGAGTTGGACAAAGATACCCCCCACGGCAACAAGTTAATGAGGTAAGTTCCATGTTCGAAATTCAATCCCAATTAGCTAACCTCAATGTTATTGTGTCACGGATGGCCAAAGGAATGAAAGTGCTAGGAATTACACCAAGTGTGTATGGTGTGTGCTCTATGCAAGGGCACCTCAATGATCAATGTCCTCAATTGATAAAGAATTGAGGATGGAAAAGTGCTAATGCCATAGGTTATCAAGGCCAAAATCAGCAAATGAATGATCTATACTCAAATACACACAATCCGGGATGGAGAGATCACCCAATCTTAAATTAGAATGAGCCTCAACACCAAAGCGGGTTTAGACAGAATACTCCGGGCTTTTATCCAAGGGCATTCGCACCAACTTCATCCCAACCACAATCTGCCCAACAAAAAATAGGTTCGTCCATGGATAATGATCAAATTGTTCAATTATTAACCACTTTGGCGCAGGGAGTCCAAAATCAAACCCAAGCAATGCAAAATCAAGCAAAAAACGTGGATGAATTGGAGAAGCAAATGGGGCAAATGACAGAATTCTTGGGACAAATCAGAGAAGAAGGCAAACTACCAAGCTCAACTATTGTCAATCCAAAAGGAGGTTTTGAAACCGCTAAAGCCATCATGTTAAGAAGTGGAAAAGAAGTAAGAACTGACCCAAAACCATCCAAATCAAACCAAAAGGAAGATGAAAAGTTGCTGCTTGAAGAGGAGGAGCAAGACAAGCCCACGGCAAGGGTGAAACTAACCTTGCCGCAGCCCCCTAAGCCTTCCACACCGTCCAATTCAGGTAAGGGTGGTTCAAATTTGACTCATTCTAACCTAATTCCACCAAATTTGCCTTTCCCTGGCAGCTTTATGCAAGCTAGGAACGAATAGAATGAACACGACATTCTAAAGACCTTTAGAATGGTGCATGCCAATATCCCGCTTCTTGATGCTATAAAGCAAATCTCGAAGTACGCTAAGTTTTTGAAGAAACTTTGCACAACAAGGAAACAGATTCGAGAGAAAGAAGTGGTACATGTAAGTGAAAATGTCTCTGCAATGTTGCAAAGAAAGCTGCCACCTAAATGCAAAGATCCAGGTAGTTTCACTATCCCTTGTGTAATTGGTAATACAAGGTTTGAACATGCTATGCTAGATCTAGGTGCATCAATTAATGTCATGCCATATTTTGTTTATGCATCTATGAATCTAGGAGAACTTAAAAATGATGGTGTTATTATCCAATTAGCCGATCGTTCTAATGCATATCCGAAATGAGTTTTGGAAGATGTTTTGGTGCAGGTAGACCACTTGATTTTTCCTGTAGATTTCTATGTGATTGACATGGAGGACCCCGCCCACTCTCCACTATTGCCACTCTTACTCGAACGATTTTTCATGAAAACTGCTCAAACCAAGATTGATGCAGCCAAGGGAGCAGTAACTATGGCGTTTAGTGGTGATATGATTAACTTTAATGTTTCTGAATCGTTAAGAATACTAATACTGTTCATTCTTGTTTTGCCATTGATGTAATTGAAAATAAAGGGCAGGAACATTCAGCACCAATCAAGAAGGATGCCTTTCGAACCACCAACGAATAGGGAATTGGAGTGAAACACAAGGATTGCATAGCCACAACCCTCAAAACCCCAAATCTGGCCAAGAGCACACCTTGTGCATCTGTTGACAGTGCTGCCACTTCATCGTAGTACATTGGTGAGTTTCCTCTTCCAATTCCAATTCCCATTTCGACTAATAGGTTGTTACCTTCTTTGGTGCAGGTACCTAATCGAATTCAAGGTGGTGGGACACTTTACATTGATTTTAGGAAGCTCAACGCCACAGTCAAGAAGGATCACTATCCCATGCCGTTTATAGATCCAATGTATGGAAGTTTTGAGGAGTATGTCGAGGAGGATGTACCCCTTCATGCCGTGGGCCAAGATGGAGCTTAAAAGGAGGTATCGTCCGGCTGGAAGACGTTAAAGCAAGCACTTCTTGGGAGGCAACCCATGTGTTCAAACGAGGAAAATATGGAATTCTAGCTCAAACAACCAGATTTGCTTTCTTTTACCCTTCTCTTTATTGCTTTTACTTTGCCATGCTTGTCATGTTTGTTAGATGTGTTGTTTGCTTGCTTATGTTTGAGTCTATGTTTGAAACATTGAGGACAATGTTTGGTTTAAGTATGGGGGGGGGGGTAAACAAAGTGTTTTAATTGATATTTTCGTGGGTTTTTATCACCTATCACTTCTAAAGTTGTTACTCACTGTTTTTAAGTGTTTTTAGTGTGTTTTGAAGTGTTTTTATGTGTCTTGAAAGAAAAATACGAAAATTTACTCTTGAAAGAAAAATACGAAAATTTACAAAAAAAATTCGAAAAAGTTTTGAAAAATACCAAAAAGAGTCATTTTTGTTGTGTGTTATGTCTTAGGGTACCTTCCAACACAATGATGAGGATTCAGTTTTTAATTGCATAACTATTAAAGAAAGTTACAAACATGGATAGAAGTTTGATATGCTATTTGGTTTATGCTTAATTGTAGTTGTTGTTTACGAATTCACATGTAATCACAAAGGAAAAAAATTAGTTTTTGTAACATGCTTGAAGGAAGAAACTCAAACTAACGCTACAACCCCGAGAGACTTGAGCCTATACTTCTTTTGGAGAGTTATTAATCTGTGATGTTTTTGTTTTCTAAAGTCGTTGCATAATCTCATTATTTCTTTGCTTGGTTGCTACTTAGAATGCGTTTCATCATTTAGTTCCAAATACTAGAACACATGACTGTTTCATTCAAAGCATAAAATTGATTAACATAACAAATAACAAGATGAAGTTGTTTAGTTTAAACCAGAGCCAAACAGCCGTACCCCCTTTCATATGTTTTGTAGGTTTAACCCCGCTGAGCCTTGTTTAGCCTAATTTTCTTTGTTAGCCCACATTATCCTTACCTAGCCTAGTATAGGACTATCCATACCCTTGTTCTTAAAGGATAGTGAAGCATGACTTAGAGGGAATTCCTTTTGATCAACATATTGCAAAAAAACAAGTGTGGGGGAAGATTTTTTGTTAGAAATTTGTATGGTAGTACGTTTGTGTGCCAAAGAAAAAAAAAAGAAAAAAAAAAGGTGGAAAAAGAAGAAGAAAAGAAAAGTTGTGCAGAGAAAGAAAAAAAGGTTGAAAAGAAGTGAGATTGAGTTCATAAGTATTGGTTGTTGAAGAAAGGGTCCAAAAGATTGAATCTGGCCCTAAGTAATGTTTGAATCTTCCCTTTGCGTTGAAAGTTGGTTGCTGCATTCAAAAGTGAATTCTAAGTGTTGATTTCATTGCTTTGCTTACTATTTCTTTAAGAACCTTTGTTTATCCTTACCTTTCTTTGTTAGATAATACCCTTAGCCCCGTTACAACCCTAGACTTCTATCTTGATTGTTATGTGTTTCAATAATGTGGAGTTTGGGATTGATATAAGCATATGGTCTCCCTGGTTCTCGCGTCTAAGTAGTAGCATTCCGTTCATGAGATCATATTCATATGTGCATTAATAATTCCAGAAAGTGTCTTCTTTGTTTTAAACATATGTGAGTGTTTAGTCTACATGTTTACATCAATCTTCTCACATATACCTAGTGTAGGGAGTGTAGTCAAAAAATCTGTGTGAAAATAGAGTGTCACCTAGTGTAAGGAATTGACGGATTCTCTAAGGCATGTTACTGAAGGAAAATTTGTGAAAAACATGTTCATTTGAGCAACATCTATGGCATGCAATTAACAATTAAAGGCGGAATCATGCTTGTATGCACTTAAAACAAAACAGTACCCATGAAATTCAAAGCCTAGTAGTTATGGTGAACCATGACTCAACTCAAATCTTAAAGAAAGGAGTTGAGAAACTTTTATACCTTTGAAGCACCTCTTTGCTTAGCAAAGGTTAATCACCCATGTGAGGGCCTTCTTTCCTTTGTCTCCTTGCTCCTTGGCTTCATGGATATGGATGGAAGAATTGATTCTCCAAAAGTCCCCAAGGTAGGAGACCTCTAATTTTCGACACCAAGGATGGTGAAGGAAGAAGATGAGTGACCTTGGAGGAGGAAGGATTGCTAGCTAATCCCCTCCAAGGGGGCCAGCCTTTTAAAGAGAAAGGGAGAGAGATGTTCTCTCCAATTTTCTCCAAAAGAAACCCTAAATGAATTTTGGCTATAAAGTTCTTTATATAGTCACTTCACTTAAGTGACTAAAAAAACAAAACCCTATTTTTCATCACATGGCTGGCCTACCATAAGCATTGGGCTGTTTGGGCCCTTTTAAATCTCAAGTCATTTAAGTTGTCATACAACTTAAGTTAATGGGCTTGGCATTCAAAGCCCATTGGGCCATGAGGCCCAAAACTAACCCGAGGTCTAAAACGAACTTATTCATTTGATTAATTAACATATTAATTAATCCTAGCCATAAATAATTAAACCATTTAATTATCCTTACTCATCTTCGTTATATCCTTCAATCATTACCTTACACGGTGTGCGATCCATTAGGTTCCTTTTAGCGAGGCAGTGGGCGATTAGAACTCTTACTAATCGATTGTGAATTGAAACTTACTTTCAATTCTCCCTTTAGTGATTATACATCTTTAGGGCTTCCACAAGCCATGAGTGATACCTAGCAGTATGTCATGGCTTCCCAAGCTAATCAGAAGAGGTTGGATAACCTATTCAGTTTAGGATTACAATGCAATACAGTCTTTCTCTAATACAATACTCTTGACCACATTGTTTGGTTTGATAGTTTATTCATGTCTACTATCCAATGTGATTCATTTGCTTATATGATTACCTTGAATGCGATTTTGAACGACTTCATAAATCTCATTCATACTCTGGCCAAAGATTCTTAATCATATCATAGAGTATTCTTCTTCAACGTTTGAAGGTTAGAGATCCCTTGTTGCGCATTCACTTGCCTCCATGGCTAAGTGGCTTAACCCCGACTATGCCACGGACACCCTCTGACGGAGTGACTTTGACATAGTCAAAGAGCAAGGACCTAACCACAAGACAACTATGATGCCTCAAGTCAAATGACTACTTTGCATTATCTCAACCATGAGTTCTCATGTGACATGAGTATGAGAACTTCTCGTTGATTGTGTTCAATGGACTCATTCTCTATGGAGCACCTACGTACTTGTCTTGGTGTCAGTCATACCAATGACTCAAGACCAGTCACTCTCCCTAAGAGAAGACATAGCACGTACTGATCTTGACGGACTGTCAATGCCCAATTGGCAATCCTATGATCAGGAACATTTAGGATATGTATACGAAAGAGAATGGTCTCATGAATCTAACTTCTTTAGATCACATTCTCCCTATTACATATTCCTTGGACTTATCGTTTAAGCATATAACATTTATATGAGACGGCTTAAAACAATAATCTTTGCCCTTTATATTAAACTAGATTAGTTTAACATGTGAAATGTCCGTAAAGTATCATCATATGATTGGATTTAGGGCACATTTCCAACAATCTCCCACTTGCACTAGAGCCAATCAGCTTGGTCATCAGTGATGATACCTCTTCCGTAGTCATTTCAAAAATGGCTTAATAGTAGGCCTAGACAATGGATATCTATATGTTATCCATAGAAGCAACCTTGAGAATAACAACGTCACCATTATACATGATTCTCAATCATGTGGTTCAGTCTGTCATTTGAGTTCGGATCTTGATGAGATCTTTATTCCCTAGCTTGAGCTATCGCCCCATGAGTGTCGTAGTGTCGGCACACTAGAGACACTTTCTGGTTGGAACCGAATGGAGAGTTCATAAATGAACTTTCCCATCCAAACAACATTGTTGTAAACTTCTATATGGCGATATATATATTTTGCATTCATGATGGAAGACACTAAAGTCATTACTTTTAATGTTTCCACCCAAATATCTCTTTAGTCATAATAAAGAGATATCCAATTATCTCTTCATTCAAATTGAAGAGACATCCAATGATGGATACGATATTAGATTCATAATCTAATACTTTTACGCTTCCATTGTGTTACTCTAATTCTTCCTCATTCTTGAGGAATCTATCCTTTAGTATTTCTTAAATACATAAGGACTCATTTGACAGTTGCCTTGGTTCTGATCCTAGGCTTGCATTGATATCGTCTTGTACCAATCTAGGTACAACTCATATCAACGCTTTTCATACAATATGAAATATGTAAATCACCTTTCTACGTACGCATAAAGGATTCTATTTACCCATTATGTTTCTTTGGGAGTCAAAAGGGTACATTCCTTTTTAGAAGACCAATTTCCCAATTTAATTGGAATTGTCCTTTCATTTGAAGTTTATCTTTCGAGAAACTTCCTACATCTGTCGTCTATCAATAGGGATTGAGATAATCCAATTATATCTTAAAATTTATCATTATAGATTTGCATCCTATGTATATAGACTATGTCCCCCATATACATTCTATCATTATAGAACGTTTAAAGTCATAACCTTTAACGAAGAAGAATTCCTTTCATTTCTAAAATTAATATATCATATATATGTTCAAATTTAGGAATACTATTAACTCCCACTAATCTTTTGTAAACCTAGTAAACAAAAGATTCATTTATATCTTTATGAGAAATCAAACGATTTGATCTTTCTCTCATAAGATGCTTACAGCTCCCACTAGCTTGCTAAGATTCATGATGGTTGGATCTTTACAACTTACACATCTTGTGATTCCAAGTCTTAGACATATGTTATCAAGACTATCTTGATAATGGCTTCGGAAACCCATATTATGTCCAAACATTGAATCACCATTTAGTTGTAGCTAGCTAACTTCGAATTAATAGAAACCAAGACTACGTCAAAGATGGTTTCTTCCAAGTCAACCAATCTCTTTGATTGTAGTCACCTTAAGCTACCAATTAGCTTTAAAGGTTTCATTATTTCGGGTCAAATGGTACTATACCATTTCCTTGAGTATATGTCGTGTATACACTCAATGTAGTCATAAGGATTTTCATTCTTATTTCTTTCGAATTAAGAGGTGT
Organism: Heteromeles arbutifolia; assembly: GCA_024362995.1. Lineage (NCBI taxonomy): Eukaryota > Viridiplantae > Streptophyta > Magnoliopsida > Rosales > Rosaceae > Heteromeles > Heteromeles arbutifolia. The sequence continues at coordinate 22,328,725 of JANCRC010000005.1, read as the reverse complement.
AACTCTATGACATAGTCATAAAGTTCAAACCATTCAACTGAGATGGTTTATAGATCTTTCTTGACTACCTTAGAGCTAGTGGTGTAGGAACTAGGTTGTTATATTTGTTGATTATCATCTTGTCTCTCAAAGAACCCATTCTTTGAGTTCTATCCCTCGTTCATTTGCCCTATCTTAGGTAAATCCTAGTGTAGGATTATAATGAAAGACCCAAAAAACAACATTTGTCAGTTGGTTTATAGAAGTGATATCCAAAGGTTAATTTAAGGATATCCCACAAGATTGTTCTTAAACAAATATTGCTTATTAGCACACAACCCCAAATCTTAACACGATTAAGACTTGTCTTTCTTTCCAACTACATCCTATGGAGTCTTGAAAATTTTGGAAGATCTTTTAATTGACAATCATATTGTCTTAGAAGTATATATCCTATATATGGGTAATTGATAACATCCAACGAACTAAATCTTATTCGAGTTCGTTCTTCTACTAATGGAGAAATCCATTATCCTATGATGCTACTTTCCTTGATTTCTATCAAGGAAACTCTTCTAAAGTGTTATATTTGCTTGGATCAAATCTAAGGAGGTAAATACTTTAGACGTCTTACTCATCAACTTACATTCTTGAATTCTTTGAAACCTTTTGCAAAGTATTCGAACTTTTGTTTATTCAAAATAAACGACAGTCCAACCGAGAGCAATCTTCGGTGAATGTCATACAACATGAGTAGTATTATGTTGTGGACAAGTGCCACTAACATCTAAGTGAATTAACCTCAACAACTTTGTGATTCTTTCTTCTTTCCTAAAGAATAAAGATTCAAACATTTCGCCTCTATACAATTTTAACAAGAAGGTATTGGATCCACATCTAACGATCCCAAGCATCCATCTATGACCAACTCGTAATTTATGTTTTAGAGGTATCACAACTCAGTTTGGGATTAGTCACTACCTTGCAACCTTTTGGGTTTTAAGCATCGTCATATTCTAAACAGTTAACACTACCACATTATCTCCACTATAGAGACAATCAATTAGATTACAATAATCCAATCATTGATTAATAAAGTGTTGGAAGTATGCCCACAAAGCCACTCATTTGATGTAATAGCTTTTGGAATACTTATTGTATTAAACTATTATATGTTTAATAAAGGGCAAAGCTTATTGTTAATCACTATTTATTGTATCATGTGTTTAAGCAATAAGGGAATCCAAGGAATGTATTTGATCTAAGAGAGAAGTGATTTAAGTAAGTTAGATTAACGAGACCTTTCTCTTATGTTCATTCCTAAAACGTTCCTAGCCATAGGATTGCCAATTGGGCATTGACAATCCGCTAAGGTTAGTATGTGTTATGTTAACTCAAGCATGAGTATGACTAGTCTCAAGTCATTTAGTGTTGGACACTGAGACAAACACATAGGTGCTCGAAAGAGTAATCGAGTACACTGAACAACGATCAAAAGAGAGTTCGAGCATACATGTCATGTAAGAACTCATAAGTTGCAATATGCAAAGTAGTCCTTTGACTTGAGGCATCATTCATGTCTAATGGTTAGGTCCTTGATCTTTGATTATGTCAAAGGCATTCCATTGAGAGTGTCCATGGCATTGTTGGGGTCAAGCTATCTGGTCATGTAGGCATGTGAGTGCACAACAAGGGATCTCTACCTTCCATGGTGGAAGGAGAATACTCTGAGATATGATTCGAGAGTCTTTGGCCAAAGCATACGAATATGACTTAGGAAGTTTGTTCCAAATCATATTCAATTGAATCATATAGAGAAGTATCACATTGGATAGTAGACATGAAACTAACTATCACTCAAACAATGTGATTGAGAGTATTGTATTAGAGAATGATCGTATTGCATTGTAATTGTAACTGGATAGGTTCTCCAACCACTTCTACTTAGCTTGGGTAGCCATGACATACTGCTAGGTGTCACTCATGGTTTGTGGAAGCCCTGAGGATTAGCAAACACTAATCTTCATCAAAGGGAGAATTGAAATGTAGTTTCAATTCACAATCGATCGTTAAGAGTAAAAATCGGCCACTGCCTCGCTAATTGGAACCTAATGGATCGTACACCGAGTAAGGATGAAAGTGAAGAAATATAAATGAGATGGATAAGCAATTAAATAGTTTAATTGAGAATGGTCAAGATTAATTAATTAGTTAATTAATCTTACGAAAGGTTCGTATTGGGCTTTTAAATTCGTTTTGGGTTTCGGGGCCCAAAAGGGTTTTTGGGCCACAAGGCCCATTATGTTTAAGTTGTATGACAACTAAAACAAAATGAACAATTAGCCCAATAACAATGCCAAGGCCGGCCATAAGGGTGAGTGGAAGCAAACTTGATTTAATTGTAAGTTTGCCACTCACATGTGATGTAGTATAAAGTCAACTTTATAGCTTTCATTCACTTAGGGTTTTCTAGAGGCAAAGAAGAGAAACATTTTCTCTCTTTTTCTCCAAAGAGGCCGGCCACTTAGAGAGCTTTTCACTAGCATCAAAATCTCTCTAAGTCATCCATCTTCTCTTCACACTACATCCTTGGTGTGGAGACTTAGAGGTACCAAACCTTTGGTACTTTTTGGAGATCCTTTCCTCACATCATCAAGGAGCAAAGAGGCATCTAAAGGAGAGGAATCACAAGGAAGATCCAAGGAGCTAGGAGGTGACTTGAAGGCCCTCCACTTGGGTGAATCCCTTGTGCAAACAAGGATGAGCTTCAAGGGTAATGAATCTCAAAATCCTTCTTCTCTTTAATGTTGTTAAAGAGTCTTGTGGTTCACCATTCACTAGGCTTTGAAAGTCATGGGTTTTAGAATTGTTTTTTAATACATGCCTACTTTAAAGTGTTATTAGTTTGCATATGTGTTCAAATGTTCTCACATGTTCTTAGCTAGGACAAAATTTTTCCTTCATAAAGAACAATGTTTTGTCAAACAAAACATTCATCCATCTCTTATAGTGACGGAATTAAGTTCCATATTCAAATTGGGATGTAAATACAATCTTTGTTTTTCCAATTTCTTTGGTAGTTCATATGAGGAAGTAAGTACTATCTGCTTTTGCAGAGATCTATATTTGATTCACGTTCCGAATGTGAAGTACTTTCTCTTCTCTCATTAATCTTCTACTTCTTATTAGCCATACTTTTACAACGATTGTAAAACATAGTTACTAATACGGAATCAAGCATTCAAGTAGAAGAACCAACTGTTTTGAACCTTTCAAGAACAATTTACAACACCTTCAAAAGGTGTGTTCTTGACACTTGCAAGACATTTCTTGCATATACCCCTTCCAATGTGTCCATCCTTTCATAAAGAAAGTTTGTTCCCTTGGAGTTATTTTGCCTTCTTCATTTGACTTCTCCCTTGACTACAATAGTCATGGTCCCTAAACTCCCACTGTCTCCCTTGAAACTTATTTCAATTGTGTTAAACACATCAAACGATTTGTAGAGCATACGGTTATTGTTCACTATATAGTTTACTATAAACTTAGTGAACCATTTGGTTAGGGACTCATAGGTGAAGTCCTTGTTTAGTTTCCGTCTCGTGAAATGGTTTAACACTTCAACACTCAGTGATTCAAAATCATCATAAGTCCATGTTGATGGACTATTTTTGTCAATCAACCATTATGTTCTAAGCATAATTACAAACTTTCAAGAGTTGTTCAAGGCAACTCTCATTTCTTCATACAACAATTTGTAAGTGAAGAATCATGGCACATGAAGTGTCCATGTCCTTGTGCTTACTTCTCAAGCTCCTTGTTCATGTAACAAAGAAACAAGCACTAGTGTTTGCATTAACTAAGGGTTGTTCAAAGCAACTCTTATTTCTTCATCCAACGATTTGTAAGTGAAGAATTATGACACTAAAAGTGTTTCCTTCTTTATGATAGACTTATCTAACATATTCTTCCAATGATACATTATCAATAGAAAGATTGTGAGGATGAGACTACTTAGGTACATATACAATCCATTTAAGACAATCTATGGGATTGTGGTACCAAGTCCGGAAACTAAAGCCTTCGGCTTTTCTTTGTCAAGTTTTGGATAGCGTTTGCAAATATATCGGTAAATAAATACATAACGAATATAAATTGATTGATTTTAAGCCATTTGATCCGGGTCTTTAAATCAAAGAGCACCACCCACTATTTTCGGCAAATTCCATATCCCTCATCGGAATTCGAGAGTTTTGGAGAAAACTCTTAGTAGGGTATGGGAGGCTCACTATTACCAAGCCCACCTCACAATGATATGATGTTGGCTAGCAACAATAATAATGAGAGAGTACGCTTAGTCATTTACATCTAATGTAAGTACCCATCTTATTTGGCCTCTAGAGAATGAAGCCTCACAATGATATGATGTTGGCTCCATTGCACTTAGTTAAGTCATTCCCACCAGGCAAGTTCGAGTAGGGGTTCAAGAACAACCTCACAATGATATGATGTTGATCATTCTCGTTGCCTACCTTCACAACATCATGTATGCATATAGGACTCTTCCTAAGTGTAAGCACGCACTTTGTACTCCCCCATGATAGGGTGAAGTCGGTGTACGAGTCACAAACAATCGGAGCCTACCATGGTGGAAGGCCACGACAGAGTGTTCAAAGCACTTCACTCTTATCAACTTAATAATGGTTTAGTTGAGGCTTTTAGGTCTCATCACATATAAGCATTTATTTTAATCTTATTAAAACAATTCGGTCCTATTAGAACTATTGGTCCATTTGATTGATTTAGTAGTATATGATACTCCCACTAAGCTTGTAAAACGGTTTTTAAAGCAAGAGTATATGGTACTACTAACATAAGCTTTGCATTCATTGATGGACTATATAGTTACCTTAGGGCCTTAGGATGACTATGAACCTTTGATTCGATCCAACACGAGCCTAGTGTTGGACCTCGGTCTAGGGATGGTGATTGATTTTAGTTACGCGTTTAATCATATTAAGGCGTGTTTCTCCTATTAGGCGTTGGACCCAACTACTCCAATTTCATGCATATCAAATAAACAAGAAAGGAGTACTTCAAAGTAAAGAAGAGCTTATGCTCTTTTACAACATTTGATCAAAACAAATTACTTTAAAATAAAGAAGAGCTTATGCCCTTTTACAACATTTGATCATATCAAATTACAACCAAAATTAATCTACACATTCTCATGGTTCAAACAAATTTGAGACGGCCTTTCACATAGCTCAATTATCATAGGCTTAGGTTCATAATCACCCTTTCTTTAATTAATTAACTCTTTAACTAATTAAACTTGAATGCAACATTTTCATTTGGTTTTTGTATCCATAGAATTGATTTAAATGGAGTTAAATAAAATGAAAATCCAATTCTCATTTAAAGATACAAAACTATTTTGTTCTCTACTAATTTGGGCCAAAAAGCAATAACCTCAACCATTGGGCTATATTGCAAAACAAAAACTTTTGGGGTCACTTTGAAAAAACACAAAAGTCCACTACTTCATGTAATTACAACTAGAACCCAAAAATTTCAACACTTACAAAAACTTCATTAAAGGAGCAAAACAATTTGTCCTTTAGTGATTTGGGCCGTTACGTAAAAATGTAAACTTTCGGGTCAAAGTACAAATACGCAAAAGTATCAAAACTTTATGTAATTGCATAAAAGCCCCAAAAATACCCTACTTAATAGGGTGGCTGGTTTTGGTAGTGAAAAAGGAGGGGGAAAAGGTTTTGGTGAAAAAATTCAAAATTTGAAAGTGTTTTGAAAAAGTTGATAGGTTGGTGTGGAAAAGTTGATTGGTATGGGTTGTAAGAAAATGTTTTGTCAAACAATAAAGACATAAATCATCCATCACCAATCATCCATCATCAATCATCAATCAAAATTACACCAAAACTTTATGAAAAACACCAAACACTTTGAATCAAAACTCCAAACCTTTTTGTTCTTGATAAGATCAACAAGAACATTGAAGAACACACATGAAAACTCATAAGAGCTCCATGAATATTTCACTCAATAAAATTCAAAATTTCACTACTCAAAAGGGGGTTAACATCCTAGTGTACTTAGGGGTTCCAAAAGTCACTTTAAAACAATTTTAACAAGACAAACAAGAACCCAAAAATCCACCCTTTGGATTTTGCCGAATTTTCCCAAAAACATGGCACCAAATTTTAGCTCCAAAATTCATGCTCATATGAACTACATCTACAACATTTGAGATCGCAAATTTTCTAACAAAATTTACATTTAAAGAAGCAAGAATAAAGCTTGTAACAATTACAACATTCAAATCACAAACTATGAACTACAAAACCCAAAAGGATTCACCAACTACTAGACCTAGGCTCTGATACCAATTGAAGGAAAATTTGTGAAAAACATGTTCATTTGAGCAACATCTATGGCATGCAATTAACAATTAAAGGCGGAATCATGCTTGTATGCACTTAAAACAAAACATTACCCATGAAATTCAAAGCCTAGTAGTCATGGTGAACTATGACTCAACTCAAATCTTAAAGAAAGGAGTTGAGAAACTTTTATACCTTTGAAGCACCTCTTTGCTTAGCAAAGGTTAATCACCCATGTGAGGGCCTTCTTTCCTTTGTCTCCTTGCTCCTTGGCTCCATGGATATGGATGGAAGAATTGATTCTCCAAAAGTCCCCAAGGTAGGAGACCTCTAATTTTCAACACCAAGGATGGTGAAGGAAGAAGATGAGTGACCTTGGAGGAGGAAGGATTGCTAGCTAATCCCCTCCAATGGGGTTGGCCTTCTAGAGAGAAAGGGAAAGAGATCTTACTAATCGATTGTGAATTAAAACTTACTTTCAATTCTCCCTTTAGTGATTATACATCTTTAGGGCTTCCACAAGCCATGAGTGACACCTAGCAGTATGTCATGGCTTCCCAAGCTAATCAGAAGAGGTTGGAGAACTTATTCAGTTTAGGATTACAATGCAATACGGTCTTTCTCTAATACAATACTCTTGACCACATTATTTGGTTTGATAGTTTATTCATGTCTACTATCCAATGTGATTCATTTACTTATATGATTACCTTGAATGTGATTTTGAACAACTTCATAAATCTCATTCATACTCTGGCCAGAGATTCTTAATCATATCATAGAGTATTCTCCCTCAACATTTGAAGGTTAAAGATCCCTTGTTGCGCATTCACTTGCCTCCATGGCTAAGTGGCTTAACCCCGACTATGCCGTGGACACCCTCTGACGGAGTGACTTTGACATTGTCAAAGATCAAGGACCTAACCACAAGACAACTATGATGCCTCAGGTCAAATGACTACTTTGCATTATCCCAACCATGAGTTCTCATGTGACATGAGTATGAGAACTTCTCGTTGATTGCGTTCAGTGGACTCATTCTCTATTGAGCACATACGTACTTGTCTTGGTGTCAGTCACACCAATGACTCAAGACCAGTCACTCTTCCTAAGAGAAGACATAGCACGTACTGATCTTGACGGACTGTCAATGCCCAATTGGCAATCCTATGATCAGGAACATTTAGGATATGTATACGAAAGAGAATGGTCTCATGAATCTAACTTCTTTAGATCACATTCTCCCTATTACATATTCTTTGGACTTATCGTTTAAGCATATAACACTTATATGAGACGGCTTAAAACAATAATCTTTGCCCTTTATATTAAACTAGATTAGTTTAACATGTGAAATGTCCATAAAGTATCATCATATGATTGGTTTTAGGGCACATTTCCAACAGTTACTACATTCAAAACGTCATTTTAATTGATTAAATACGAGCTAGTGAGTGGCTACTGCGATTAAGTATGAGTTCGAGGGTAGGGATGACTAAAATCTATGTAAGTAGTGATTTTTAACATGTCATGTTTCATTGGAAATCCCTGAGGTGAACGTTGGAATGTTTAGGTTATGTTTTGTTTTGTTTTGTTTGCTCGAGGACTAGCAAAAGCTAAGTGTGGGGGAATTTGATAGGAGCATATTTATGCGACTTAGTTAGCTTGTTTTCTTGCATTTATTTAGTTAGTTTCTAGTTATAAGAGTGTTTTAAGCTATTTTCATGTGTTTGTAGATCCAATTGGCAAAGTTGGCAAGAAAGTGCATTTTAGAGCATTTTGGAGCAATTCTGGGTTGAATTGGATTCCATGCATGTGGAGCACAAGGAATGGACGTTTTTGAAGATCAAAAGGTGCTAGGAATGTGCTACAAATCTGGAGAAACAAATTCAAGGCAAAGAAGATAAGGAAAGAGCAAGAAACATGGAACATTATCCAAAAACATTATCCAAACGACCTTATCTTATCCAAAACCTTATCTGTTTTCTAGAAACATTCTTTCTAGAAGCTCTATCCCTTGTCCTATAAAAGTGGCGCCCCAAACCCTTCTAGAAGTCCCAAATTCTGCCACAAAACACAATCCTTCTAGAACCCCTAAATCTGTGTCGTACCCTTATTCCCTATTCCTTTTGGTTTTCTGATTTCTAGAAGCCCTTTTCCTTGTTGGATTGGAGTGTAAAGTCCTTTTCCTTGTCAGATTGGAATCCAAATCCCTTTTCTACAAAGCCTAGCCGTGCCCTAGCCCTATATATACAGTCATATTTTTCTGAAGGGTTGGACAGTTTTTAGAGAGTTTTTAGAGAGTTTTTAGAGCGTACAAGAGTGCCGCAGGTTTTTGGGAGATTTTCAAATACTTGTGTGTGCTTGCAAGAAAGGAGATGAGGAATTGGAGCCGTGACATGCCATCCAAGGCCATTGGAGGGCTTGACCGTTTCTGGGTTTATTCTATCCTTAGTTTTGTTTCCATGTTTATTTTAATTTGCTTTTCAATTTCTATGAACATGTGTAACTAAGTTTTTCTTAGTTAAAGGTGAATTTGAAGCCATGGACATATGTTTTATATGAATTGATTACATCCAGTTATTGTTTCGTAAAACATGAATGTGATTTACTTATCTGATTGATTGAGAACTTATTCTTGTATGTTGATTAAGAGGGCCTGCTTAGTTTGCATGCAAGAATCTGATGCTAAAATATAAGGGAGTTTCACCTAATCGTTATGAACTTATATTTACAAGTAGTGGAGGTTGCTAGTCACAATCGTGTTAAGTAAATTCTAGGCAGGAGTATCATGTTTTTCATAGCCACGAATGCCTTATCAATGTTTATGATTTTCATGGAACTTAATGATCTTTGACATGTATCTCTATCATGCTTTTCATAGTTAGGGAACTTGATAAGAATAATTTGGTTGTGATGCGTTATCCATTCAATTCAATGAACTTAGGAAAATCTGAGAATTAATTAGTGCAATACAATTAATTCGGGGCATTATCATTCATGGTTTAAAGAAACAATACTAGAAATCAATTTATGTGCATATGTTCATGTGTGGAGAAAGACCTTCTAACTAGCTTTTCACCCTTGAATTCATCTAATTTCGTTTTAACTTACTTTGTTTGCTGCAATTTACTTAGTTTTGCTAAATTCGTCCAAAACCCCCCTCAGTTCTTATTTGGTGTCTTAGTTTAGTTAAATTCGTTCAAATATGTCCTTAGTTAGTATTTTAAGTCAAGTTAAGTTCAATTTTCGTCCAAAGTCATCTTTAGAGTCTGTTTTGAGTCTGTTTCATTGTTTTATGTTGTTTTGAGTCATTCTAGTTTGTTTTGAGTTATTAGAGTTTAGTTTAGTGTTTTTGAGTCATATTTGTGTAGATTAGCAACCCTAGTTAATCCCCGGCCTAGAACGATCCCTACTTATTCATCCTAAAACTATCTTAATAGGGTTTAATTTTGTGTCAAGTTAATTTTCACATCAAAAACCCTATCCCATTTTAGTTGAAATTCATGAGTATTGACATGACGTTACCTGCAAACCATTAAGAAATCGTTTGAGTGGTCAGTCACTTTATGTATGACAGGAGCATATTTATACGACTTAGTTAGCTTGTTTTCATGCATTAACGTCCTTAGTTCTTAGTTAATTTTGTATTTTAAGCTATTCTCGTGTGTTTGTAGGTTCTACGTGTCAAAATGGCAAAAAGAAGCGATTTGGAGCATTCTAGAGCATTTTTGGGCCAAGATTAGGTAGTGCAAGCATGGAGGCAAGTTGATGGACGAATTTGAAGATAAAAAGGCTTGACATCAGCCACAAAACACTCTTTCTAGAAGTTTTATCCCTTGTCCTTCAAAAGTGGCGCCCTAAACCGTTTTAGAAGTCCCAAAATCTGTCATAAAACACATTCTTTCTAGAACCCTAAAAATCTGGCGCCTCATTCCTTTCTAGAAGGCCTTTGCCTTGCCTTGCACTCAATTCCCTTCCCTCCAATTGTGCCGCACCTTTCCTATCCTTATTCCTCTTGGATTTTGATTTAATTAGCCTATTTCCTTATGGATTTGAGCCTTGTGCCGCACCCTAGGCCTCCATTCCTTAATTTCTGTTAAGTCCAAGTACCAATCTGATTTCTCTAGGGTTTTGAGATGCCTATATATACATATTTTAGGGTTTTGCCGTAGACACCACCATTCACCATAGAAATTCCTTTAGCCGCACTCCATCCACTATTCTACACATCCAGACACAATTCCAGCCATCCTCCTTCCCTTGCCGCAACTCACATCTAACCTAAATCCATCTCTGACCCTTTCATACATCCATACACATCCTTGGACTCTTGTGCCGTAGCAAGGTGGGGAAGAAGAAGAACCTTGGCGATTCATGCTTGCAGATTGGAGCGTTTTAGGTGTACTTCGTTCTTGTTTTCAATGTTTATTTTGTTATTACTTTCTGATTTTGTTGTAATCATGAGTGGCTAAATCCCTATTTAGTTAGGGGGAAGTTTGAAGCCATGAACATGTTTGAGATATGAATTGATTTCTTCCAATTGTGATTTGTTAAGTTGTGATTGCAATTCAATTATCTGTTTTAATCATAACTGATTTGTGTATGTTTATTAAGGACGTGTACTTAGTTTTCATGCATGAATCAGATGCTAGAATATAAATGAGTTTCACCTAATCGTTACAAGTTTATATTCATGAGTAATGAAGGTTGATTGTCACAATCGCGTTAATTGAATTCTTGGCAAACGTATCATGCATTCATAGTTACAATTGCCTCGTCAACACTTATGATTTTCATGAAACGTAATGATCTCTGATTGTATCTCTATTATGCATTCATGTAGGGGACTTTTGGAGAATGATTTGGGTTGTCGCATGCATTCATCCAATTCAATGAGTAAAGGAAAATCTGAGGGTTAATTTGTGCATCATGGTTAATCTGGGGTGTTGAGCATCATAGTTTATTGAAAAGCATTTGGAAATTGATTCATGTACAAGTGTGTCATGTGTGGAAAATGGACCTCTAACTAATCCATCCATCATATTATTTCCTAAATTCGTTTTACAATTTGTTTAGTTTTACAATTTGTTTCTTTGTTTGGATTTCGTCAAAACCAAAAACCCCCTTTTACTTTCTTGTTTCAAAGTATTTAAAATCTGTTTTGTTTGTGTTTTAGAGTGTTTTGAGTCAAGTCATAACCCTAAATTCGTCCAAAGTTGTGTTTAGAGTCCAAAACTGCTCAGTTTGTGTTTTTAGGCAGTTTTGAGTGTTTCTGAGTTGTTTTAAGTCTTTTGAACCTATTTTGAGTCCTTTGAGTCTTTCCAAACGTTTTTAACTTTGTTTTTGTGTTTTGAGTCAGTTTAGGGGTTTTAGCAAGCCCTCCTAATCCCCAGTTTAGAACGATCCCTACTTGCATTTATACTACGATTTGATAACAAGAGGGTTTAATTTGAGTGCTTAATTTTTGTCACATCAAATTTTGGCGCCGTTGCCGGGGATTAGCAACTTTGCTAATCCCTTGGTTCTTTTCTTTTCATTTAGTTTGTCTTTATTTTAGTTTCTGACTTGTTTTGTTTTCTTGTTTTTAGGTACTAGTGTATGACTCGAAGTTCCCAACCTGTTCGTGAGCACATCTTGAACTTTGACGACGATTTTGAGCGAACCTTGAGAAGGAAAAGAAAGAATCCAAAACCTCACCCACCTAGTTCAAGTTCTGAAGCCGAGGTTGAGGAGCAAGAAGAGGCCGAATCTGAGGAGATAGAGGAGGCCGAGGTTGAAGAGGTTATGGCTGCAGATAATCGAACCATCAAAGAGCTTTCAGCCTCGGGTAGGGATAATGCCGCGCCTCTATGCATCCAATATCCTAGGGCAGCTCCAGATAAGACCGCCGAGTTCGAATTGAAGTCAAGCTTGTTACATCATATTCCGAAGTACCATGGGCTATCCATGGAGGATCCAAACAAGCACTTGAAGGAGTTTGAAGTAGTTTGTTCGAGCATGACCCCGGTGAATGTCGATGGCAACATCTTAAAGATGAAAGCTTTTCCATTCTCTCTAATGGATAAAGCTAAAGATTGGTTGTATGAACTAGCACCTGGGACGGTTACATCTTGGGAAAGTATGAAACGAGCATTCTTTGAGAAATTTTTCCCAACTTCAAGAGTCATTCTCGTGAGGAAACGGATTAGTGGCATCCAACAAAATCAAGGTAAGTCGTTCCCAGCTTATTATGAACGTTTTAAAACTCTTGTTGCTTCATGTCCACAGCACCAAATGAAGGATGAGCTGCTCATTCAATACTTCTACGAAGGACTCCTCCCCATTGAACGTCAAATGTTAGATGCCTCGGCGGGTGGTGCGTTGGTTGACAAGACCCCTGTGGCTGCCAAGACTTTGATTGCAAACCGAGCCCTCAATGCACAACAATATGAAGGTGTTGGACAGATAGAGAACCCACGGCAGCAACATGTCAATGAGGTAAGTGCAATTTCTGAAATTCAATCACAATTAGCTAACCTTACCTCTCTTGTGTCTCAGGTTGTAATTGGGTCCAAAGCACAAGAAAATCAAGTTTGCACCGTGTGCTCCATCCAAGGGCATCTATCCGAGAATTGCCCTCAGTTGATCGAGAATGGTGGATGGGAATCTGCCAATGCTATTGGATTCTAAGGCCACAATCAAACCAAATACGATCCATACTCGAACACATACAACCCCGGATGGAGAGATCACCCTAATATGAAATGGAGAGAGCCCCAACAACCTGCACAATAAGGGGGATTTCGGCAAAACCCCCCTGGGTTCCCACGGCCATATCAACAAAATCAACCACTTTCGGCCCAATCTAGAACAGGTACGTCCATGGATAATGATCAACTTGTTCAATTATTAACTAATGTGGCGCAGGGCATGCAAAACCAAGCCAAGGAAGTGGAAGATTTGAAGAAACAAATGGGACAAATGGCTGAATTCATGGGGAAATTCAGTAGAGAACAAGGTAAGCTACCTAGTGGGACAAATGTGAATCCGAATGGAGGATTCGAATCTGCCCAAGCCATCATCTGCGTAGTGGAAAAGAAGTTGGAGTTGAGTTCAACACTCCCAAATCTGCCCAGAAAGAAAATGAAAAGCTGCAAAACGAGGAGGGGAGCACTAGCACATCCACGGCAAGAGTGAATCAACCTTTGCCGCAGGCCTGTATCACTCCTAATTCGGCCAAACAAGGTAAGTTGGTTTCAAATTCACTTAATACTAATCTGACCAATGTTCCTTTTCCTCGTAGGTTCATGTAATCGAAGAAAGATGAGAATGAGAAGGACATTCTAGAAACATTTCGGAAAGTGCAAGTGAACATACCACTCCTTGATGCAATTAAACAAGTCCCGAAATATGCCAAATTTCTCAAGGAGTTGTGCACAACCAAGAGAAGAATGTCGAACAAAGAGGTAGTTAAGGTAAGTGAAAATGTTTCAGCCGTATTGCAACGGAAACTGCCCACTAAATGCAAAGACCCCGGTAGTTTTACGATTCCTTGTGTTATTGGCAATACTCGGTTTGAAAATGCAATGCTAGATTTAGGTGCATCTATAAATGTCATGCCTTACTCCATTTATGCATCTATGAACTTGGGTGAATTGAAAAAGGATGGTGTGATTATACAATTGGCTGATCATTCTAACGTACACCCAAAAGGTGTTTTGGAGGATGTTTTAGTGCAGGTGAACCACTTAATTTTTTCGGCTGATTTCTATGTGCTTGAGATGGAAGAGTCGGCCTATTCTTCCCCAATGCCGATTCTACTTGGAAGACCTTTCATGAAAACAGCCCAAACCAAGATTGATGTGGCCAAGAGGACGTTAACTATGAAGTTTGGTGGCGATAAGATTAAATTTAATGTTTCTAAGTCTGTTGAGAATCCTAATGTTGTTCATTCTTGTTTTGCCATTGATAGAATAAAAAACATAGGGCCGGACCGTTCAGCACCAAGCACAAAGGATGCATCAAGAACCATACAAGACAAGGGAATTGGAGTGGAGCACAAGGACCATACGGCCACTGCCCTCAAAATGCCCAAATTGGCTGAAAACACCATGGGGAAAAATGTTCACAGTGTTGCCACTTCATCACAGCACGTAGGTAAGCAACCTAATCCAAAATCAATTCCCATTAAAATTGATAGGTGGTTCCCTTCTTTGGTGCAGGTACCTAAGCAAATCCCCAATGGTGGGCGAATTTACATGAACCTTAGGGAACACAACGCACCAATCAGCAAACATCACTATCCCCTCCCATTCATCGATCCACTGTATGAGAACTTTGAGGGGCAGGTTATGGAAGAAGTTCCCCTCCATGTCGTGGGCTCCAAGGAAGCTTGAAGGATGGTATTCGTCCGGCTGCACGACGTTAAAGCAAGCGCTTCGTGGGAGGCAACCCATGCCAATAAAGAACACCTAGAATCGGCTCTACATCCTGATTTGCTTCCTTTCAACCTTTTTCGTTGTTGCCCTTATCTTTCTATGCTTATGTGTTGCTTGTTTGATTGTTTTTATGTGAGTTTATGTTTGAAACATTGAGGACAATGTTTGGTTTAAGTGTGGGGGGGGGTAAACAAGCTGTTTTTGCATGATTTTCGTGGGTTTTTATCACCTATCACTTTTAATATTGTTTCTCACTATTTTTAATTGTTTTTAGTGTAGTGTGTTTTGAGGTAGTTTTGTGTGTTTTGAAGGAAAAATACGAAAATTTAAAAAAAAAATCAGTTTTTGAAGTGTTTTTAGAGTCGTTTTGGTGTATTTGTGTCTTAGGTACCTCCTAACACAATGATGAGGATTTGGTTTTTAATTGCATGACTATTAAAGAGAATTATAAACATGGATGGAAGTTTGATTTATTCTTTGGCTTATGCTTGATTGTGGTTATAATTTATGAATTCATATGCAATCATAAAAGAAGAAAATCAGTTTTTGTAACATGCTTGAAGGAAGGAACTCAAATTAACGCTACAACCCTGAGAGACTTAAGCCTAAACGTTCTTTGGAGAGTTAAAAATCTGTGCATTTATTGTTTTCTAAAATCGTTGCATGATCTCATCATTCTTTGCTTGGTTGCTACTTAGAAGGTGTTTCATCATTTAGTTCCAAATACTAGAACTCATACCCATTTCATTCAAAGCATGATATTGAAGTGCATAACACATAAATAAGATGAAGTTGTGTAGTGAACCAGTGCCAAAAAGCCTTATCCCTGTTGTCATATCCCGGCCCGGACGCAGCCACCTCCCGGGCCCACTCCACCACCGTAGCGCGATATTGTCCGCTTTGGACCCCGACCACACCCCCAAGCACGCCCTGATTCTCGGGTCAGGGTGTGTCACCTGTGCATTAAGTTTTGTAGGATTAACCCCCGTTGAGCCTTGTTTAGCCATTTTCTTTGTTTACACACATGTTCCCTACCTAGCCTAGATTAGGACCATCCTTACCCTTGTTCTTAAGGCGTAGTGAAGCATGACCTAGAGTGAATTCCCTTTGTTTATTATTAGGCAGCAAACAAGTGTGTGGGAAGGGATTTTTGTGTGTGGGTGTGTGCCAAGTATCAAAAGAAGCACCGGTAGAAAAAAAAAAAAAAGAAAAAAAAAGAGAAAAATTCGTGGAAAAAGAAAAGAAAAGGAAAGTATGTGAAAAAAGTGTGAAAAGTGTTCAAAATAAGTGAGATTAAGCTCACAAGTGTTGGTTGTTGAAGAAAGGGTCCAAAAAGTTGAATTCGGCCCTAAGTATGTGTGATCTTCCCTTTATGTATCAAAGTTTGTGGCTGCGTTTCAAAAAGGAGTTCTAAGTGTCATATTCATTACTTTGCTCGCTATTGCTTTAAGAACGTTTGTTTTCCTTACCTTTCTTTGTTAGCCAATACCCCTCGCCCCGTTACAACCCTATACTTCTATCTTGAGTGATGTGTGTTTTAATATGAGGAGTTTGGGATTGGTATGAGCATATGGTGTCCCTGGTTCTCGCATCTAAGTAGTAGCATTCCATTCATGAGATCATATCTATACATGCTTAATAACTCCAGGAATTGCTTTCTTTGTTATAAACATATGTGAGTGTTCGTTTTCATGTTTACATCAATCTTCTCACATATACCTAGAATAGGGAGTGTAGTTAGAAAATCTGAGTGAAAATATGAGTGTACCTAGTGAGGAATTGAGTGAATTCTCTAAGGCATGTTACTACATTCAAAACATTGTTTTAATTGGTTAAATGCGAGCTAATGAATGGTGACTGTGATTAAGTATGTACTAAAGGGTGGGGATGACTAAAATATATGGTTATGATGATCTTGAATATGTCATGTGTGTTGGAAATCCCGGAGGTGAACATTGGAAGGTCTAGTTTGTTTGGTGTTTGTTTTGTTTGTTTTGTTTGTTTTGTTTCGTTTTGCTTGAGGACTAGCAAAAGCTAAGTGTGGGGGAATTTGATAGGAGCATATTTATGCGACTTCGTTAGCTTGTTTTCATGCATTAACGTCCTTAGTTTTTAGTTAATTTTGTATTTTAAGCTATTCTCGTGTGTTTGTAGGTTCTAAGTGTCAAAATGGCAAAAAGAAGCGATTTGGAGCATTCTAGAGCATTTTTGGGCCAAGATTGGGTAGTGCAAGCATGCAGGCAAGTTGATGGACGAATTTGAAGATAAAAAGGCTTGAAATCAGCCACAACACACTCTTTCTAGAAGTTATATCCCTTGTCCTACAAAAGTGGCGCCCCAAACCCTTCTAGAAGTCCCAAAATCTGTCATAAAACACATTCTTTCTAGAACCCTAAAAATCGGGCGCCTCATTCCTTTCTAGAAGGCTTTGCCTTGCCTTGCACTCAATTCTCTTCCCTCCAACTGTGTCGCACCTTTCCTATCCTTATTCCTCTTGGATTCTGATTTAATTAGCCTATTTCCTTGTGGATTTGGTTTGTGCAAAGCCTTTTCAGAAATTAATTGGGCTAAACCCTTTTTCTTAATGGATTTGAGCCTTGTGCCGCACCCTAGGCCTCTATTCCTTAATTTCTGTTAAGTCCAAGTACCAATCTGATTTCTCTAGGGTTTTGAGATGCCTATATATACATATTTTAGGGTTTTGCCGCAGACACCACCATTCACCACAGAAATTCTTTAGCCGCACTTCATCCACCATTCTACACATCTAGACACAATTCCAGCCATCCTCATTCCCTTGCCGCAACTCACATCTAACCTAAACCCATCTCTAACCCTTTCATACATCCATACACATCCTTGGACTCTTGTGCCGCAGCAAGGTGGGGAAGAAGAAGAACCTTGGCGATTCATGCTTGCAGATTGGAGCATTTTAGGTGTACTTCGTTCTTGTTTTCAATATTTATTTTGTTATTACTTTCTGATTTTGCTGTAATCATGAGTGGCTAAATCCCTATTTAGTTAGGGGGAAGTTTGAAGCCATGAACATGTTTGAGATATGAATTGATTTCTTCCAATTGTGATTTGTTAAGTTGTGATTGCAATTCAATTATCTATTTTAATCATAATTGACTTATGTATGTTTATTAAGGATGCGTACTTAGTTTTCATGCATGAATCAGATGCTAGAATATAAATGAGTTTCACCTAATCGTTAGAAGTTTATATTCATGAGTAGTGAAGGTTGATTGTCACAATCGCGTTAATTGAATTCTTGGCAAACGTATCATGCAGTCATAGTTACAATTGCCTCGTCAACACTTATGATTTTCATGAAACGTAATGATCTTTGATTGTATCTCTATTATGCATTCATGTAGGGGACTTTTGGAGAATGATTTGGGTTGTCGCATGCATTCATCCAAGTCAATGAGTAAAGGAAAATCTGAGGGTTAATTTGTGCATCACAGTTAATCTGGGGTGTTGAGCATCATAATTTATTGAAAAGCAATTGGAAATCGATTCATGTACAAGTGTGCCATGTGTGGAAAACGGACCTTTAACTAATCCATCCATCATATTATTTCCTAAATTCGTTTTACAATTTGTTTAGTTTTACAATTTGTTTGTTTGTTTGGATTTCGTCAAAACCAAAACCCCCTTTTACTTTCTTGTTTCAAAGTGTTTAAAATCTGTTTTGTTTGTGTTTTAGAGTGTTTTGAGTCAAGTCAGAACCCTAAATTCGTCCAAAGTTGTGTTTAGAGTCCAAAACTGCTCAGTTTGTGTTTTTAGGCAGTTTTGAGTGTTTTTGAGTTGTTTTAAGTCTTTTGAACCTGTTTTGAGTCCCTTGAGTCTTTCCAAACGTTTTTAACTTTGTTTTTGTGTTTTGAGTCAGTTTAGAGGTTTTAGCAAGCCCTCCTAATCCCCGGTTTAGAACGATCCCTACTTGCATTTATACTACGATTTGACAACAAGGGGGTTTAATTTGAGTGCTTAATTTTTATCACATCAATGTATCCAAATGGAGATGGGAAATATCACCATAAGCTCCCTATATGAGGTATCTTGTACATGTGGAGATTATAATGATGTTCCGATGATTGTCAACCGACTTGACAAGTAAACTCACTTCACGTTGGTCCATAGGGATTACACTTTATATCGCTTGGAAAAATTTCTCATCCTTGAATTTATCAGATTTTCTGGCGTTTCGGTCAACATCTACTATCAATGTGATTTCATATTCATCTTTTGTGTTGGAAACATTTCAGTCAACCATAGGTACGTGTCTATTCTACTGGACTTCGTATTGTTTCTGAAGCAGACAAATCGTTGAGGAAAATCGCTCGAACGTTGAAATTCTAGTTGTGACCATTAATTTCTCAATCACCCAAAAAATTCTCTGCTAAACAAACCTTTACCATTGGTGATTGAATATTTAGGAAGCTACAGTTGTAGCGAGATATATGCATTTAACCCAGTTACCTTGTATTCTAGGTTTGATGGACTTGATTTGACCCTCAAATTCTTGAGTGTTCTTTTAGCCTTCTGGACATAGTTTCTCGCTAAATTAGAGAGAAATTAACTATGAATCTTCTTGCTAAGGCGTTGTGAACTACATTGTTCGGCTACATGGTGTGCATGTCACTACTGTATCTCACTATGGTGCGCGTTTCACTTCCAAGTCTTGGGAAGTCATCTTGAAGACCATGTGTACTAAGTTTTGGCCAGTACCATATTTCACCCTCAAACTATTGGTTAGTCTAAACGAACTATCCAGACCTTAGTGGACATGTTGCGTTGTTTGTTCTGCAGTTTTAGCATGGTTACGATAAACATTTATCTCTGTTAGAGTTGCGTGTAACTGCGGTTACTATTCCAATGTTGGCTATGGTACTGTTGAGCTATTGTATAGAGATTTTTACGCTCAATACATGATTGATATAAGAGTTTTGTAAACAGGTAATTAAAGGATCGAGGTTACAATGTACGAAATTGTATGCTATTGACGATGCCGCCAGAGAGGGTAGTACGTGAGCGCGATCGAGGCTTTAATCAAACGATTTATGTGTATTTCCCAATGAGGGGCAAGATGGTAATATTGCACCCTCAGAAATTTCCTACTTGCTTATCGAGACAACAGTGAGTTGTGGGTATTGCGGGCTGCAGACCGTAATATCAATAACTTATTCGTTGAGTTCGTTAAGCAAGTGGGCAAGTAAGTTAGTTTACGTTAGCATTTTTAATTATTTATTTATGGTGACGCTAGAGTGCGTAGGTGAAATTTTTCTACGTTTAGTTTTAAATTCAGTACAGCTATTTTAATTTTACGTTATTATATACGTAATTTGTTGTTTTGTTATTATATATCAATTTTTTACTTCATGTTTTTACAAAGGATTTTTTTTTGTTAGTATTGTACTGAAGGAGAAGGATAGTTTGAGTTTGGAGGCATGAAAGAGGAATCATTGCAATCCGATCGCGACGGAACGACATTATCTTTTATGCAACCGCTCTTGCTTGATTTCTTCTTTATATAATTTCTTTCTATCTTTTCACTAATTTATGTTTAGCAAATTGTTTCAAATTTCGGGGACAAAATTTTTTTAAGGTGGGTAGATTGTAACAACCCGTCCCTAATTTTACGATTTTATTAATTTTAAAAGAGTGATTTTACGAAAATACCTCTAGTGGCGAGAATGTTGACTTTCTATCTTTTTGTGGTATTGTTTTTGTTTGGACCCAAATTTATATTATTGGGCCGAGTCTAAGTTTGTTCTCGACCCAGTACTCTTCCAGAGATATTATGGGCCGTTCAGTCGCCATAGGCCGTCAAGTGAGGTTGGCCGAGTCCTATTGGGAGGAGGAGTGATTTGGATAAAGGTAAAGAGGTCGAATCCTGATATAACAAGGGGTCTCAAGGTTGAAGGCGCTGAATTAGGAAATGAATATGGTTCATTATTTGAGCCTAGTTCAGAAACCTATTGGAACTAGGATTGGCCGAATCATAATCAGATTGGGATAAGGAGTTTTAGTCTGAGTACGTCTCTGGTTCGGCTAGAAGTACTTCGGTCCTATAAATACAAATGCAATGGTAACGAGAAAACGCTCTCCAACTCAACACACAAATCTGCCCTGCACAAATCCTCGCTCTACGCGAAACCTCTCAACAACCTTGAGATTTTTATTTTCCTTTTCGCCAACACATCTTCAGTTTGGATAAACAGCACTGTGAAGGCAACCGGTGGTATCTTCAGTTTGGATAAACAGCACTATCGCCGTAGAATCAGCCGACCGCGGAGCACCTTCAGTTTGGATAAACAGCACTGCGAAGAGGCCGACTGGTTACCTATCCAAGTCTCGGTCGAGAAGGATTTTCGAATCCTTATTGGCAGAGGTCATCTCATTAGCCTTCTCGGCAAAGTGAGGTGTTACCAGGTTACTACATTCGGCATTGACAGCCGAATTTGATATTGAACTTCGCAAATTAACAGCCTTGTCTTCAGGCTCTAGAACCCGAAGGCCGAGAATTGTTCCTTCCTCGGCCGCAATCGCAAGACGCAGAAGTCAGCAGCGCGACCAACGCAACATCAACAAATTTTACTCCTCGGCCGAGCTCGACCGACGAGTTGGCACGCCCCGCACACAACCGAAAGATGTAGTTAGCTTATTAGTTACTCGGCCTGCGCGCCACGTAGGCTTGGTAGTTTTTAGGGTCAACTCGTCGGCCTGTGCGGGGCGTGCCAACTCGTCGGTCGAGCTCGGCCGAGGAGTAAAATTTGTTGATGTTGCGTTGGTCGCGCTGCTGACTTCTACGTCTTGCGATTGCGGCCGAGGAAGGAACAATTCTCGGCCTTCGGGTTCTAGAGCCTGAAGACAAGGCTGCTAATTTGCGAAGTTCAATATCAAATTCGGCTGTCAATGCCGAATGTAGTAACCTGGTAACACCTCACTTTGCCGAGAAGGCTAATGAGATGACCTCTGCCAATAAGGATTCGAAAATCATTCTCGACCGAGACTTGGATAGGTAACCAGTCGGCCTCTTCGCAGTGCTGTTTATCCAAACTGAAGGTGCTCCGCGGTCGGCTGATTCTACGGCGATAGTGCTGTTTATCCAAACTGAAGATACCACCGGTTGCCTTCACAGTGCTGTTTATCCAAACTGAAGATGTGTTGGCGAAAAGGAAAATAAAAATCTCAAGGTTGTTGAGAGGTTTCGCGTAGAGCGAGGGTTTGCGCAGGGCAGATTTGTGTGTTGAGTTGGAGAGAGCGTTTTCTCATTACCATTGCATCTGTATTTATAGGACCGAAGTACTTATAGCCGAACCAGAGACGTACTCAGACTAAAACTCCTTATCCCAATCTGATTATGATTCGGCCAATCCTAGTTCCAATAGGTTTCTGAACTAGGCTCAAATAATGAACCATATTCATTTCCTAATTCAGCGCCTTCAACCTTGAGACCCCTTGTTATATCAGGATTCGACCTCTTTACCTTTATCCAAATCACTCCTCCTCCCAATAGGACTCGGCCAACCTCACTTGACGGCCTATGGCGACTGAACGGCCCATAATATTTCTGGAAGAGTACTGGGTCGAGAACAAACTTAGACTCGGCCCAATAATATAAATTTGGGTCCAAACAGTTTTGTAAGCTAATAGGGCCCACACCCCATTTCCGTGTCTCTCATCTTTTTGGTCATTCTCCCATTTGTCACACACTCTCTCTCTTTTCCTTTAACTCTCTCTATTCTCTCATCTCAAACTCATTGTGCGCAAGGGCATCGAGGAAACCACCACCACTTGCACTTTCATGATTCATGACGAACCACCCAGTACCACCATCTGTATGTCTCTTTCCTCCTTCGCGTCACTAGTTCTTCCCCAATCTTAGGAACCATCACCATCGTCATATTTCCCGACAGACTCGCGTCAACTTGATCATGGTAAGCCTTGAGACCCCCAACCTTAAATCCTTGTTATTTTGAACTCTTGTTAATGTTGTTAACCTTAAAAATATGTTTTAGGGGTGATCGAATGCATGAAGCATCTCGAGGAGTTATTCCCTAGAGTTCTGGAAGTTTAGCAGTGGCCATCTAGCCACTTTCAGGTCATTTTTCCAGTCGTCTCCGGCCATGTTTTGGCACCATCATGGTATGATTCTATTCTCTTCATTGCAGGTTTTAATTTCATAGGTAAAACACTGAAAATGGTTGGGTATCAAGCTCGGAATGAGCTCTGAAAGTTGGGGCTGCAACATGCAAATCTACAGGCTTCGTGAGGAAGGCGAGTATGATGATACTCGCAAGCGCGTGGGCACGCGTAAGGGACCACTGCAAGTGGCGCATGTGGTGCGTGGCTACTGGTGCAGCCACATTGTGGATGCACATGGAGGATCCCGAGGTCCCTCCTTAGGTTTCTCGACGTGCCAAACCCGAATCCGCGCGTCCATTTTTCAAATTTCAATCGTTTTAAAATAGTTATTTTATTAGCCGTACTTTGTACGAAAACGCATATTTACATTAGTACATTATATATTTATGAGAATGGTTTCGTTTATAAGTGAAAGGCATTGCAAGGATCTTCGATGCCTGCGAGGCGGGTTCGATCTGACAACATGTTGTGAGTGGGTCTTTGCTTTTAAATATAACATATTTATTTAGTTTCCATTTATATATTTAATAACGAATTTTCTACGCATGCCTAAATTATATTAATATTTATAAAAATTAGCATATTGACGGAATTTACGAAATTTTGCTAAATCCTACA
The DNA here is from genome assembly GCA_024362995.1 of Heteromeles arbutifolia. Lineage (NCBI taxonomy): Eukaryota > Viridiplantae > Streptophyta > Magnoliopsida > Rosales > Rosaceae > Heteromeles > Heteromeles arbutifolia. The sequence goes on along the minus strand of JANCRC010000005.1, from coordinate 22,305,150 downwards.
GGATGCACATGTAGGTGAACTATTATGGGATTTTATTTACGATCATGATTAATATTTTATTGATTAGTATTATGTCGACATGAATTATTGATTTACCGTTGCATGATGGTATTTACGTTATCTGCTCATCGTGTGCTACACTGGTGTTAGTACTCGCCTGGGCCAGGCTTCATGTGTATGTTCACATCGCACCATACGCTCACTTTGGATCCATTGTAGGTGTCAGTCTTGTCCTAGATTGCTATAGGCAATTAGGACTCGTATGTGATGTGCATAGCGCCAGTTTTCACGTGATTGTAGTACTAGAGCGTAAATCATTATTACACCCAATCTTGTTCATGTCAGAATACCTCTGCATGAACTCGTGTGTCAGCATATGTCGATGAGCATCTGATATTATATTATCGTTCATTCGAGTTATTGTAATTACTGGTTGTTATGCATATTTAGTGTTCTAAAAATCGGCCTAGGCCGCCTAGGCGGCAACCCACCCCGATTTCGGGAAAATCGTTTCGAAAAATCGGTCTGGAGCTAGGCGGTCCTAGGCGGCAGGCTAGGCGGCACCTTGGTGGTCCTAGGCGGATTTGAATTTTTTTTTTAATTAATTGTGTGCTTTTTTATTTTTTAATTTCATGGTGGTATACTTATGGAAATGGTGTACCTAATTTGCAAATGATGGATTGACTACAAGTTCATCTAATTGCAACAAAATCAATCACTCTTTGGTCAAACTCGAGGACGACCTTGTTTTCATTGTGGGCAAGTGGGTAATTTGGAATAGTTTTTCACTTTAGGATAATACGGTATAGGACGTAGAAATTTTAAGTGACTAATTATTCAAACTAGGGGTTTAGGTGACACATTTGTATTATATTTTGTTTCTACATTATTGATTAACTCCATCGTTTTCTTTGTTGAAGGTATAGGTCCCTACTGAGCTTTTAGCTCACCCTAATTAAATTTGTGCAGGTCATGAATCGGAGAAATAGTTGTGTATTTTGTGTAAAGTGTGGAGCAGTGTGCGATATAAATAAATGAAGAAGCTTGATGTTTTCTTCTTTTGTTATTTTGCTTTCTTTCTTCATTGTTTAATTTTTTTTCATCACTTTCTGTTTGTTGTAATAATAGACTACTTGTGTGAGCTTTTGAGTAGTCTCAAAAGTTGTAATTTCGAATGGAAAAGTACTTTGATAAAGTTCTTATTTCCACTGATTTTTCTATACTTTGATAAAGTTCTTATTTCCACTGATTTTTCTATGTATAATTATAAATTTTTATTTCAATCTTCACATTTTAATTAGTTTAGATTAGCTAATTTAGTTAAAGTGTGAATCACGTCCTAATCATGGATTTAAACTTAATCTTGGATTGGGGTGTGACAGTGAGTGCTTGGATGCTTGATGATAGGTAGATGGAACATAATCAGAAGTGAGATGAGATGGGAGAGGATGTTTAGTGGCAGTGAAGGTGAAAATTCCAGATTTTGATTTGGTTTGTATCGGATGAACATTGGTAGATGATGTTGGGGTGATGTTGGTGAAGATAAATCTAATAAGATGGTGTTGGTAGTGGCATTAGAAGAGCATGATGGTATAATAGATGTTTGATGATGTTTGTCATTATTGATTTGAGGAGAAGAGGATGTGGTTGAATTGATGGTAGGAAAAGGATTTGAAACCATTTAATGAAAAGGGAAACTTGATTCATCAAAGACAACATATCTAGAGATGTACAACTTGTTTGTGGTGAGATCAAAACACTTGTATCCCTTGTGATTGACTGTAACTCAAAAACATATATAACTAGCTTTTGGGATCCAACTTAGAAGTGGTATAGGGTTTCAACCAAGGAAAATAACTACATCAAAAAACTTTGAAAGTTGTGTAATCTAGTGGTTTCTTGAAAAAAGAGTACCCAAGCAGATGATTTGGAGGCACTAGGTAACCTGTTTATAATATATACGGCTGTTGAGAAGGCATGAACCCAATAAATGTAAAAAATCTTAGAGACTATCAAGAGAGTTCTAACAGTTTCAACTAGGTGCATATGTTTGCGCTCAGCACAACCATTCTGTTTTGGAGTATTAGGATAGCTAAGTTGATGCTGAGTTTCATGCTCAACTAAGTAATTAGAGAATCCAGTACTCAAGAATTCACTACCAAAATCAGATCGAATAGCAATTATCTTAGTGCACAACTTATCCTCAATGAGGGTTTTGAATTGCATAAATGTTGAAAACACATCATATTTACATTGCAAAGGGAAGAACCAGCAATCCTTGGTGTAATCATCCGCAAAAGATGACACAATACCTAAAACCATGGACAAAGGCTATAGGTGCTGGTCAGTATGAAGTAGTTCTAGAGGCTTGCTTGTATGACAAGTTGCAGATATAAAAGAAAGCCTAAAATTTTTCCTTAAGGCACAATCTGAACAAAAGGATTTATTTGAGCTACTAGATATTGAAATACATGACTTAGAAACCAATTTATTTAGTATCTTAATAGATGGAAGGCCCAATCTTTGATGCCAAATATCCCTTGAAACTTTAGTAATTGCAGCAAGAGCTTTAAGACTATCAGTCACAAAGTTGAATGCTTGAAATGGATATAGGCCATCACTCAAAGACCTTTAAAATGCATCATCCCTAAAGAAATATTCTTTATAGTGAAATGAAAAGGATAAAGACTACTACAAAATAGGGCTTTCATGACACTTGGTAAATTTTTTAATGACATTCTTTTATTAAAAATGTTACTAAAATAATACTATGACGCAACTTAAAAAACATATTTGGAAGATTCTATTAAAAAGAAAAGTGGAAGACTTATCCCTTAAATTTCTCAAAGCTCATGACTCTATTAACACCACTACCCAGCAAACTCCTAGACAGAATGAAACATCAACAAAATTAAAAATCCAAATATTGAAAAAGCTAAAAAAAAAAAAAAAAGCCTACGGCAGTAACCTCCCACCCGTATGAATTCTCCACTTTCCTAGTAACCTCCTATAACTGTTTCTGCAATTCCTTTTTCACTCCCTCAATCGGGTTCATGTTGGCAATTGGAAACTGTACGACATTTTCCCTATATCCTATTCTAATTCAAATCCCATTTTAATGGTTGTGTTTATCCTTGAATTAATGCAGACGAAAAACGGCGGCGGCAACAACAATGGAGCCGACAACTACGCCAGCAACGACACTTCAAACATATTATAGAAGAAGAATAAGAAGCACAGAAAATTAAGGACGCTTCAAACATATCCCAGAAAAAATCAAATTTTATTTTCCTACAATTTGTCTATTTCTTTCTTTCTTTCTTTCTAGAGAATCAAATTATATTTTCCTACAATTTGTCTTTTTCCTTCTTTCTAGAGAATCACATTTTGTTTATCGTGTTGGTTTTATCCAACTGTAGGTGTGTGCAGTTTTAAAACCTGGGTTTCTAGCCTTATTGGAGGATCCTTTTGACACCAAACTTTTAGACATTATTGTTTTCAATGTCCCGCCAGCTTCTAATGGAAATGGACAGTCTCAAATATGTTTGGCTAATCAAATAAAGAAGAGTAATCCTCTACGTTATACATTGAGGGTGAGCTTTTGTTTTACTGTACTTTTACGTAGGTTTCTATCGCTTTAAAGATCAACAGTTCATACAGCAAGAAATTGCTTTCGAACATTCATGAGAATGTGAGAGTATTGCGTTATCCTAACTGTTTTTCCACATGAATTTATTTTTATGGTATGCACTTTCTGAACTGATAAATCTTGTTTATTTTTATTTGATGTGAAGATTGAATCAATAGAATTCTCCAAGTTTATTTTGTTAACTTGATTTTGGTTTGCTTTCGTGATGATTCTCCATAAATTATTTTATGAAAACGACACGTAAAGGTCACATCATGAAAAACTTGTCATTGTTGATTACCAAATTTGCTACATTGGAGAATTAGATTTGTGCTTTGGCCACTATAACATGGTTGAACCCAAAGTGGGCGACTGCCCCCTCGTATATGGCCAGAAAAGACTATTATAACCCAAGGTATCTCTCTCGAAAATTTCTCAGTATAGTTTCCTAGAAAGGAGATCAAATTTTCATTGTTGCTTCAAACGACTCATACACGTATTCCTCCAGGAAGTTTTGTGCTTAAATATATAGTATTTGGGTTGAGCATTTAGAAAGAAATAGCCCTTTAACTTTGCCTTTTTACCTTGCCATACTATATGCGAAATTCAGATTAGCAATGCCTCTTTACCATGCCATACCATATATTTAAGTTTGCTTGGAAATATACTTGGTCAAATAAAAATGTAAAAATAGTAAACATTGTACGTTATGCATCTCATAATAAACCTTAAATGGTGCAAAATTTCATATTATTTGTTAACTAAAAAAATTAAAATAAATGCCTCTTGACAGGTATAAATATAAATATTAACATTAAACATTGTACGTTGCACATAGTACGTTATAATTATAAAAATGCCTTTATAATTAAAAAAGTTCCATGCGCCACGCATAGTGCGTCTTGATGTAAAAAGAGGTTTTTCGCACACGCATGAGGAACATTGTATTTTCACTTTAAATTAATCCTATTAAGTTACATTTTATACTTTTTTATTTGTATATACATGCCCTTTGCAAGAAGGAACAGTAGAATGTGGATATTATGTGATGAAATACATGAAAGAAATCATTAATGATCCGAATTGCTCAATTATTGACACACCCCGAACCGAAAGTGGGACGTGCTGGCCGTCATGTGAGACTGACGTAACCATGTGCACAGTGCGGAAGCAAGATTAATCAGAAAGATACAAACAATTTAAAACCATGCAACCAGCAACCCAAATCAAGATAGTGTGCTAGTGCAAGAATTAAGATGGTTTACACAACCAGAGCATAAATGGTCTACGTGCAGTCAAGCTAAAAGTACTAAATGGAGATAACACCCGAAGGTGGTCCTACATAAGTGAATTCTGTCAGAACGTCCGATGAGCTCCTCGTATGCCACCAACGAACACTACCTAATACCTGGAGGGGCGAAAAACAGAAAGCGTGAGTGGGCAAAAACAAATCTTTTCAAAACCTTTCTTTTCTCAAAAGTTATAACCCCTCTCCGTAAAACCTGTATAATTTCCCAGAAATAAAGTATATACTCATATATAATTCTCAAAATCCTGCTGGAAAATATGTAAGTATGAATGTATGTATGCCATGCCAAAATATCATAACTAAATGCCAAATCATAACTCTGCGAATGTGATTGAATTCCAAATAATCAACTCAGCCCTCGGTTGTATATAGCTCATAATAATCTCATCATATCATATAGCTCATAATCAACTCAATCATATTGTATATCATGCACACACATCAATACCACCTTTCGTGGTCTGCACAACATCACTGTATATAGAATAATATGCTCTAGTGCTACAATCACGTGAAGACTGTGCAAATGATTCGCAGGTCACCTACGAGTCGAACCCACCTATAGTGGTCTATTCGACAAGACTGTGCACCTAACTTGGATCCAAGGCGAGCATGCGGTGTGGGAGGTGAACATCACGTGAAAGACTATGCCCCTAACTCTGGGCGGGAGCACTAATATCAAGGTGTAGGTTTATGAGCTCTAATCACATCACATCACATCATTCACTCTCATCATAACCAGTATATAAACTTACCTGCCACTTACATGTGCGTCTGCAGCACCATCATTATTATATGCAATCACTAATGCATAAATAAAATAAATAGATACTTTGCATGGCATTTCAAATCATATAATTCTTTAAATTCATTTTCTGGGAAAAGCAAGTATATAGGTATATACGGAAAACAAAAGCTCACTCACTGATAAGTAGCCGGGTTGTAACCCCCATGCCTAGCCTGGCTATACTCGTCTTCCAGATAGGTCTCGCCTATATGAGAAATAACTGAAATAACGTTAATTAACGCCCATAATCGAAACCTTTGAAATAACTTTTCATATATTGCTCAATTTGGGTATATGAATATACCACAGTGATCTACACAACCTCACGAACATCCCCATATTTTTAGAAAAATTTTCCGACCACCCATGCGCCGCCACGCGCCGGCAAGGGCACGGCCCTATGAGCACCCACGCGCGGCCACGTGACCTGCACACTGACGGCATCAGTTAACGCCGTCAGGAATATTCCTCGGAATATTCCGTTAAAACCCAACGGAATCCATCCAAACTAACTGATGGCATTAGCATATTCCATCAATACTGACGGAATATTCTATGTCTTCTCCGGCGAGTCACCGGTCGCTGGAGACTATTCGCCGTTTTCTGGAAAAAAAACTTCCAACTACAGTTTCTTCTTCATTTTTGCACTATTTTCCACGAAATTTTCACCAAAATGCCACAAATCACGAGAGGAATAAGGTTATACCTCTTTGGAGCTTCGAATCCTTCGAAATCTCGTCGGGAAATTCCTACCAAAACTGGCCACTTTCGAACCTCGTGATCCTGACGTCAAAACTGAGCCAACGAAGCACTCCGAGCTTCGTAGAGACCTCCTAGAGCTCGCTGTAAGCTTGGATTGGCCTAAAGCACAACCAATCAAAAGTTCATAAATAGTGCTCAACTCGAAGCTCAAGTTTTCAACGGGTTTTCGAGAGTTTTCTTACCTGAAACTCGTACCAATCGACTCATATGGACCTCACAATCACGATGGTGGGCTTCACACCTTCGATATGTCCTGTTTCCAAGGGTTTTTGGTGTTGTCCGTACAAATGAAAGAGAGAGAGAGAGAGAGAGAGAGGGTGCGAGTCCGAGAAAGAGAGAGAGAGAGTACGGGAGAGGAGAGAGAATGAGTATATGGGTTGGTTTGTGTGTGTGGTCCAAAAGCCACCAATCAAAGACCAAAACAAGTTTTGTTCTAATTGAGTCCAATTATTTAGGACTTGATATAATTGGCCCAATTTCTTAACCCGAAACACAAACACTCACCCAACGCTCAAGGGCATTTTCGTCATTTCACACCTTCGAGAATAATTTTCCAGGACGGGCTATTACAATTATTACCAATATTAGTACTACTATTACAAAGAGCACTTAAGTGGCTATATTCGCTACTATCTTATTAGTATTATGTTCTTTGTAGGTAATTTATAGTTCAGGCAAATTAATTTGCAGGTCACGGTGGTTTTTTCGAAGTAATTTTGCCTTATTAGTTAATGGCTGAAATTAGTTTTTGTCATGACACATTCCTTTTGGTTGTGATTTGCTGCAGTTCAAAGAAAAAGCTACATACATTCAACAGGAAATTAATGCATTAAGAATGGAGTGGGCTGAGTATGTCTATAACTTCATCCTAATAGATGAACCACTAGACTAGCTTGTTTGTGAAATTTTATATTAAGTGAACCATAGCTTTATTTTAGTAGGAAAGCTCTACACATTAAATTGTCTTTTGTAATACTTTGGTGGATGAATTACAAATTTATGAAGCAATACTGTTTTATTTGAGATAAATATCTTGCTTTCTGGATGAATTATGTAGGTCTTGTTTTCAAATTAAAAATACATTATATATGTCATCAAATATATTTCATGACCATGTATTGAATGGTTATGACATGTTTTGTGTGTTGTTGCTAGTATTCAATGACTACAAATGGATTCATTGCTATATTACATGACACTATACCGATGTCATGTTTAGTATACCATGACACTCATTCATCTGTTTATGACACACAAATATTCCGCATCTCAAATTGAAATAAATGACACACTTTTTTTAAATCTTAGGTGTCTCTAGAAGCTATACATGACACTGTGTGTATGACATGTTTAGTATACTATGACGCTTATTCCTCTATTTATGACACTTATTCCGCGTCTTAAATGGTAATAGATGACACAAGTTCTTAATTCAATGACGCTTGTTAGGTGTCCTTAGAAGTAATACATGACACTATTTCAACGTCATAAAAAGTATCTTTAATGACATCCACAAATATGACGCTAAACTCTTGCGTGATTAAGCTTTTAACATGACCTATAAATTGCGTCATGTATGTAAAATTTTGTAGTGAGATGCACAAAACACCAATTATCAACAAGGAATTGAATTGCAAAAAACAAATTTTGTTTCAATTCAGGCACATGTAACACATTAATAAGTGTAAAATTACGATGTGGAGTATGTAAGGTATAAGAGCCAAAGTGAAGTATGGGCAAACATTTGTCATCACCAATATACACTTGTTCAAGACCTGTGTAAGCTTTTGGATTATGAGATTTTATAGGAATTGGTCATCTAAGAGTTAGTGCCGGAGTCTACAAGCCATGTAGGTGTAGAAGAAGAGGTGCTAGAGACCATAGCTGAATAAGAAGTATTTCCAGTGTAGTTTGGATTTATACACTGAAGATAATCTATGGCGTAATGATTAAATTGGCGACAAAATTGATAAGGAATTCGTTTGCAAGTAGAGTTGAAATTAGAACGAACACCACGATTAAACCTCTAATTATTCTGTTGTGAATAATTTTGATGCCAAGAGCTGGATTTGAAATTGCCTCTTCCTTGAGAATTTCTAGGGTTTGAGCAGTTACGATCCACACCATGATCTTGAGAGAAAGTGCGATCTATACCTTGGCCTGAGAGTAACTGAAATTGGATGTGTGTTGAGTAATGAAAGCTTGATAATTATGGTTAAAGGATGTAGGAAGAATACCAGCAGATGAGTTATAGGTAGGCCTGACAATTTCTAACACGCCCATTAACTCGACATGAGCCGACACGAAACTAATAGATTTTCGGGTCGACATGATAACAAATCAGGTCATTATTGGGTAACTCGATAAGCACATATTAAGATAAGGGGTCAGTCCAGGAATACACTATAAGAAAAATATTAATTTAATAATTTTATACCACTAAAAAAATACTGTAATTAAGAGCAATAGGATTTAATCTCACTTTATCGTTGAATTTAAAAATTTGATGACTTAGTTTATTTAGTTATTTAAATTAAATTTAGAAAATTGATGACTGTTGGATCGGTTGAGATTTAATCTCGACCGTCCAATGTTTTTCTCAGCCCTAAGGGTTAAATTAGTCTCTTTCTCATTCTTGAATGAGGTAATATATTTTTATATGGTATAAGTATTATTGTTTTATTTCTTTTCATAAATAGTTTTGGTAAACTTCTCATAATTTGAATGGTTTATAATGTTTGGTTTTTCTATACTTAGTTTATGCGAAAGAAAGTTCTGATGTGGAAAACCTTACTGAAAAAAAAAATCATCAATATAACTCTTGAAGACAATAGATCAAGCCAAAGTTCTAATACAATTTCCCCATGGTGATCGATGAAAACTGAAGAATTTTGTAAAAAGAACATGCAAGCTTTGAGTTTTATTGGCAAGATTTTAACTTCTTAGAAAGGCTTCACAACCTTGAAAAGAAAAACTCCTTCAAATTGCATATCCTTGCACATTTGATATTTTGTAGCAAACTAGTAATGTATTGATTTTTTTTATTAGGCTCTCATTTTGGAGTATGTAGATGAATTACTTGACGACAAATGTTGTTTTTATATTTTGAAGTAATATTTGTGATAATGTGGTATGTGAAGATTTAGAAGAAAAAAAATGTTTTTCTTAACGGGTCGGGTCATTTTACCTATTGGGTAAAATGACCTGACCTGTTAAGAACCCGTTAAGATAATGGATGTGGCATGACAAGATAACAGGTGTTACATGAAAACAACACGAAAACGACAAACACGACTTGTTTGCTAGGTCTAGTTATAGGCCTCAAAAGGCGTTAAGGAAGAAGTTTTCTTTCGATTGTTTAACTGAATCTCCATGCTGAGAAGTAGACCATGCAATTCATCAATTATGGTGGCGAAATTGAATGCAACAACGAACAAATCAAATTCTGGAGGTAGACTGAGAAGAGTTATAGAGATTAGCTCAGAATCCTCAATTAGAGCTCTATCACTTGTAAGAGCGTCTGCAATTTCTTCAATTTGTTGAAGAAATTAAGCAGTAGTGGAGTCACCTTAGGTAATGTTGTGAATATGAGAACAAAGCTCGTGAATGTGAGATTGGGAAGCCGCTACGAGCCTTGACTCTAACTTTGCCTAGAGTTCTCAAGAAGAGGTAGCACTAACCGTGTATGGAATTAGAAATTCATAAAAAGTGGAACTGATCCAGATAAGAATATCGTGAACATTTTCAAACCAGGCCCTATACTCAGATTTAGTGCGGAGGTGCGATTTCTAAAGGTATCACAAAGAAATTGAGGCAGTGCGAGCATCGACTCATTGATGATTCTTGTGAGATTGTAGCAGCGGAAGAACAGAGCAAACAAGGCACTCCAGGTCAAGTAAGTTGTAGTTTTGAGCTTGATCTAAACCATACATACGATATTCTAAATTGTGATGGAAGAAATTGAAGTAGGAGTAGAGGTATTAGGGCTTGGATTTGTGGTTAGAGAAAGATGAATCTAAGATGCAAATTCAGGCGAAGGAAAAGTAGAGGTCGCCATTTGCAAGATTTAGGGTTTGCAAGGATGAATCATCAATCGAATGGATGAAGGTTCGAATGAGAGAATGAGGGAAGCGTGATTTTGGATTGGCTCGTTACACAAAGGCTGATGATACCATATTGGAAAAATATGATTTCCTTGAGTATATATAGACAACTCATTTATACACTTATAATAACATAATACCCTAACTAATTAACAATTAACATGACCAAAATAACAAGCTTAACAATATCTACGATTTATCTCCAACGGAGTCATTTACAATAATACCCTTAATAATCTTAAAACTTAATAGAGTAAGAATAGTGGAGTCTTAACTCTATGCAACTAAATTATAGTAAACCCTATTAAGTCTGACATAAATTGATATCATGGTGGGACATAATATAATTTGGTTAGTATCTCTTTCTTATAATATGCTAGATCAAGAGAAACCTTTTTTTTTTTAACAAAAGATCCCTAAATATATAAATAAGTGTCCATGCTCTCACACATATCGTTCTCTCCATTGTGCTAAAACCATATTCATAAAGCATAAAACATACTGAGTACTGAGAGTAGAAGGCCTCCTCTCATTCAACAACCATGTCTTATTTGCAGACTACTACTTATCATCACACTGATGGATGTTTGTCTGCATCTATTGTAATCCTATATACATGTTAAGGTATTTGTTTAATGTCTAACAGTTTGATCCCGTATTTGATAAAATATGAAGCAATGAACGTTCTGTATTAACTCCTTGAGATTTTCGGTTGAGACATTCACACCATGTGATAGTAAAGAAAAAATCCAATTGGATTTATAAAAATAAATAAATAATAAAAAATAAAGAAAAACCCCAGTTGACTTCTATTGGACCGTTTGCTGCCCCTACTATTGCACATCTTGTATCAATTTTTGGTTTGGATCAGACCGAAACGAAATGGGATTGGGAAGATTCTGTAACAATTTAAATTGCACCTAGTTATCTAGCTTTCTTACTTGTAGCTGGAACTCGAACCCAACTTGAATTTCAAACAGTGCAAAAGGTAGAGAGACAAGAATTTGACCAACCGATTTCCATCATTTTATTCGTTTTGAATATCTATCGCGGTGGATCTCTGGCTCTGATACCAATTGATAGGATCAGACATGGTAAAAGGGAAATTGCAAGAAAAGTAATGCAGGAAATGGAAAAGGAAATTAAAGGAAATTCATATCTTCATTCATACCATAATCAGATGAACATAGTGGTTTAAATACATAAAATGATAGCTAGGGTTTTGGTGGGTTTAATGAGCTTAACATTAATATTGGGCCTAATAACTACTAGTAACCTATAGTAGCCCAAAGGATCCTAACAATAATACCATAAGGATAGAAGCCCAATAACTATGATCCTAACGGTGTTGTATAGAATTTGCAGAAAAAAAAAAGGATAGCAGAGAAGAGAAAGGATTTGTGAATGCACTAAGGGGTTTTAGTTGTGCATTCATGTTTGAATATATTTATTGTGTTTCCAGGCATATAATTGATATCAATTTAATTCTTATAATTAAATATGCAGCGAAAATAAATAAATTAACATACAATATGCAATTTTAGTTATATATCCGGTTGGTTGTAATTGATAAAGCAATAAATTAAAATAAAAAGAGTTTACTAATGTGAATCCTTAACCACACACATACTGCTCTGCATGATCATCCGTGTACTAGTGTTCTTTCTCTTCATGATCAATAGCGCAAAGCCTCTTAAATGTGCTAACTTGGACCAATGTTTATAGGCAGCACGTTGGGGTGTTATTTGGCTAGGTTTTTCTTTTCTTTTCTCTAGAGACAACTCTTCGGTGTGTATTATACATGAGAGGACGCTGTAATAATAATTGGGCCATGAGAGACCTTATTAAGTAATGGGCTTGACGCGAAGGAGTTTGCTCCTTGCGTCAAGTACTTCATGTAAGCTCATTTGGGCTTGTGACTTGAACCTCTTTTAATTAACTAAAGCTCAAAGTTTATCTAAATTAAAACCAATCTTATACATATGTCCAAATAATTGATTCAATATAATTAACAAGTAGTTATATTTTATCATCATCATTTATATAGTATTGTTCTTTATTAATGAATAATGATAGCAATCCGATTAACTGTCTCTACATTGTATAGATGATATGGTAGTGTCCGTTGTGTAGAATACAATGGTGCCTAAAACCAAAAGGTTACAAAGGAGTAACTAACCCTTTTAAGTTATGACACCTCGAAAACGTAAATTACAAGTTGGCCTTAGATGAATGCCTTGGGTCGTTAGATCCAGACCCAATGCCTTCTTGTTAAATTTGTGTAAGAGTGAAATGTTCAAATCTTTATTGTTTAAGAAAAAAGAAAGAGTCACAAAGTTGTTGAGGTTAATTCACTTAGGTGTTAGTGCCATATGTCCACTACATAATACTACTCATGTTGTATGACATTCACTGAAATTCACTCTCGATTGGACTATCGTGCATGTTGAATTAAACACCAGTTTGAATACTTTGCAAAAGGTTTCAAAGAATTCAAGAATGTAAGTTGATGAGTAAGACATCTAAAGTATTAATCTCCTTAGATTTGATCAAAGGAAAAGAACGCTTTAGAAGAGTTCCCTTGAAAGGTATCAAGGAAAGTAGCATCATATGATATAATTTATCTAATGAGAAGAACAAACTCTAATAAGATATAGTTCATTAAATCTTATCAAATTACCCATGTCTAGGATATGCATTTCTTAAACAAAAGTGATTGCCAATTAGAGTGTCATTACTCCATAGATTGTAGTTAGAAAGAAAGACAAGTCTTGATCAAGTTAAGATTTAGGGCTGTCATGCATTTGTCAATTGACACCTTGAAAACATAAATTACAAGTTGGCCTTAGATGGAAGCTTTGGATCGTTAGATCCGTATCCAATGTCGTGTTGTTAAACTTGTATATATGCGAAATATTCTAATCTTTATTCCTTAAGAAAGAAAAAAAAAAAGAGTCACAAAAGTGTTGAGGCTAGAAAATAAAATAAAATAAAATAAAAAGTCACAAAATTGTTGAGGTCAATTGACTATGATGTTAGTGGAATATGTTGGCTATAGTAGTCACAAGGATCTTCCCATTAATTCCTTTTACTTAAGGAGGTGTAACTCTACGAGCTAGGCATAAAGTTCAAACCATTCAACTAAGATAGTTTATTTATCCTTTTGGTTTTCTTGGAGCTTGTGGTGTAGGAAATGGGTTGTTAAGTTTGTTAAGTATCATCTTGTACCTCAAATGACATGTTCCTTGAGTTCTATCTCTTGTTCATTTGCTCTATCTAAGGCAAATCCCTTATGAGGATTATAATGAATTACCCAACAAACTACCTTTGTTAGTTGGTCTATAGGTATGATAACCAAAGGTTTAGTTAAGGATATTCAACATGACACACCCCGACCCGGAATGTTCACATGGACTCCGAATTGAGCTCTGTTGGCCGTCACCAGGAGGGTGACGAAGCCATAAAGTGTAATGATGTGTAAAAAGTGAGCAAGTTTAAACCTAAAGTGCCTAGATGTAAGAGTACGCAAGTGAGCGAGAATGAACTCATTCGACACGAGATGTCAGAGCATAAGTAAAGTACAGTATAGTAGATTGAGAATTATACCATTGAATGTAACCTCCTATACCAAGATTTGCCAAGAATCCTTGTCAACACGAAAACTCAGCTACTAAAACCTGGAGGGGCGAAAAACAAGGGTGAGTGGGCCTAAAAATAAAGTTTTATAAAAACCTTTTTGAAAACGTTATAACCCCTCGCCGTAAAACAAGTATAATTTCCAAAATATACATACTACATATAGTATGAAAATACTTACCGTAGCTTGCAATATCTCAAGAATTCAATACGTCACAAAATTCGTAAATAGGCATATAACTTCCAATAATCACAATATTTCGCAGAAATAAACATATCACATCGAGTGCTCATTGACATATGCTGACACACGAGTTCATGCATAGGTATTCTAACATAAACATGACTAGGTGTAATAATAATTTACGCTATAGTACTACAATCACGTGAAGACTGGCGCTAGGCGCATCATATACGAGTCCCAATTGCCTATAGCAATCTAGGACAGGACTGACACCTACAATGGATCCAAAGTGAGCGTACGGTGCGATGTGAACATATATGTGAAAGACTGGCCTTGACCCGGGCGAGTACTAATACCAGTGTAGCACACGATGAGCAGATAACGTAAATAGAACCATACAGCGGTAAATCGGTAATTCACATCACCATAATACTATTCACGACCATAAATATAATTAAGGCATCAATAATAATACTCATACATGTACATCCGGTAGGACGTAGCATAATTTCATAATTTTTATCAATGCACTAAATCTTATAAACGTTAAACTAATCTAGGCGTATCGTAGCAAATTATTTATGAAATATATAAATGGAAACTAAAAAAATATATATACTACATAAAAGAAAAGACTCACTCACAGATACTTGTGAAGTTGTAGCCGTACGAACGACGGAAGCCGGAGTCTCCGATAGTAATTGCACCTAAGCATAATATTGGGACCTGTTAGTAAAACTAAACTAAAACGATTAAATTTAGAAAAATGGACAAGCAGATTCGGAATCAGTGCGTCAAAATATGCTAAGATAGGTCCCGGGCAAAATTTGTAAAAAGTCAACAAAAAAGTCAACAGTTAACCGAGACGCCCCGGTGGTCAACTACGTTAAAACTTTAGAATTTCACAAAATGGATGCCAAAAATGGACTCGGAGTGTCGAAATTAACCTAAGAGGGTTTTCGAGAAAATTCCGAAAAAAGTCAACGTAAAGAATATTCCAAAAAATATTCCAGGGAATAATCCAGAGAATATTTCAGGGAATATTCCAAATATATTAGGAAGTGGGCTGGGCCGGATCCTAGTTTAGGGTTAATGGGCCAAAGGTTTAGGCCAATTCAAGGATTTGGTTTTGGGCCTTTTTTTTTTTAAATCAGGTTGGGTCAACCTGGTTGTAGGTTATGGATTTGGCCGGAAAATGGGCAGCAAACCAAAGCTCCATTTGAGCTCAACACTCAACCATTTTCAAAGAAAAAAAGTCAAAATAAAGCTCGTGAAGTAATGGTTTCGAAATATACCAATGGGAGACGAAGTCGTGGCCGGAGTTGACCGGAAATGGCCTGAAAAACTCGGATGGTTCGCCAGAAAACTAGGGAGTATTTCCCCAAGGTATTTCTGCACCAAAACACGTTCATTTTTTCACATGGTAACTCATAAATCAAGCCATCTCATCGAGAGGAAAAGAAATGACGGACCTCAAATCTTACCTAGGCCGTGAATAGCGAAGTCACACTAGAGAAATTTAACTAGAAACATACCTCTCCTCAGTCCGTGCATGCCTAGAGAGTTCAAATCTCGAGTAAGGGAGAAAGAGTGAGGGAATAAGAGAGTCATGGCAATCAACAATGGTTCACGTGAAGTTCCTTAGAAGAAAGTGGTAGGTGGTGTGCACCTTGGGTGGCTTCTCTGCACTTGCAGAGAAAGAAAAAGATGAGAGATAGTGAAATGAGGGAATAAGGGATGATGTGGCAACAAATGAGTGGAGAGAGTTGAAAAATAAATAAGACTTCTGGGGGATTAGGAGACACGGGAGAGAGGGAAAGAATGGGATGTGGGCCCCACGTGGCTCACAAAACAACCACAAAATATCTCCAAACATAAAATTACCAAATCACCCTTCACATTCGTAAGTCTGTAAAATCTTCGTCGTAACTCCGAATTCGATTTTGCTTACGCCTACGCGTTCATACCATCGAGTACTTCCAGAATATGGTAATATAGTGGCTCGTTCATGTCACAAATTGACGGTCAACGAAAGTCAACAATCTCCTCTTAATGGGCATTTTCGTCCATTCACTCCTTTAAAATAAATAAAATTGTAAAATTAGAGACGGGTTATTACACCACAAGTATGTACACAACAAACAACGCTCTTAGTGCATATGCAAGTCTATTGACATATGTACTGAAGGAATTTTTTTTGAGAAACTAAGTTTTTTTAGCAGCATATTACGTGCATTTAAGTATTAAATGGCGGAAGTATGCTGGTATAACAAAACTTTAACCATCAAATTCAAAGCCTAGCATATTGGTGAACCAAGATTCAACTCAAAACAACAAAGAGAGTTGAAATTTCATTATACATTTGAAGCACCTATTTGCTTAGCAAAAGATAATCGCCAATGAGAAGACATTCAATCCTTTGCCTCCTTGCTCCTTGGATCCATGGATATAGATGGAGGAACTTTGCTTCTTAGCTCCTTGTCTTTTTGGATTTGGATGGAGGAATGAGTTCTCCAAAAGTCACCAATGGAGGAGGCCTCTAAGTTTCGACACGAATGAATGACTGAGGAAGAAGATGAGTGATGTACGAAGAGGAAAATGCTAGTATCCCTTCCTACATGGCCGGCCTCCTAGAGAGAAGAAAGAGCTTTATGTTTTCTCTCTTTACCTCTTTGAAAACCCTAATGAGGTTAAGCCTATAACTTCACTTTTATATTGTTAGAAATTTTGAGTAGAAATTTCATTGTCCCACATTGGTCACTACCAAAAGGTTCCCCCACTTTATAAGGCTGTCCCTTATAGAAAGTGATTGGAGTAATGGACCATGAAGAATAAAATTAGGCTCAACCTTGGGGTTGGGCTTTGGGGTATACTAATTAATTGATAATTAATATATAATAAATGATCAAAAAATGGGTCTGGGCCTTGGGGCTCGGGCTCTAATGATTAAATTCTTTAATTAATTACTTTTAATTAATTAATTATTTTTTATATCAATGGACTCATCTTTGTAGATGAAGTTTGAAGTGATGAAAGAACGCCAGAGAGCAAAGCATCCCTATGAGAATATGTCTCCCAACAGATGCATCCCATTCTCATACCTGTTGCGAACATGCATAAACCTATTATATATACATCCATCTGCATGGCATTTAGAGCACAGAAAAATAAAATTCTTCTTCTACAATCCCAAACATTCTTATTGAGAGAACCACACAGAAATTCGCCAGAAGTCAAGTTTTCCAGTGCTAGAATTCTGACTTAGATCGTTGAATCCTGGTGAAGCAGACGTCCGTAGACCTACAAGCATTGAATAGGGACGAAATTTCTGTTTCAAGGACATTGCGGTACGCAAGCCTCGATCTTCAATTTGTCTGTTTAATATTATTGCGTTTTGTCATACTATGTTAAATTATTTATTCGCATATATAAATTTATCATTGATTGTTGATATTTATCCAACATATACCACCCAACATAGTGAAGCTAAAGTTCAAACAAAGTTCAATGTCAAAATGTCTTATGGCATTAGTAGTACAACCCAAAAAAATAAATTGTTCATGCAATTCAACAAAAAAACTTTGGTGTTTCAACTTTCAAGTCAGTACTTTGCATCGTTCAACCATTTCTCTTTCCTTTTGGACACTTACTCTCCGGAGGTTTAGGATGCCTTTGAGCTTGTGAACGGGCTTGAGAAGGTGATGCCTAGAAGACCTTGGACATTGTGAAAGTGAAACAGACGGATGAGAAGCCATTGAACCTTGTGAACTAGAAGCATGAGATTGTGTTGGAGCTTGTTGTTGTGCTTGTGGACTAAGAGTGAGATGGAAGATGCTTGAATTCGAATTGGTCAACTCTACACAATACAATAACATAAACAAAATAAATTATATTAGTTGTTATAAACTTTAAAAAGCCTACAAATACTTTTTTCTATGATGTGGTCCGGTTAGGTTTTAGATATTAGGAACCGAAACCAAATAGTTTTTTAAGCTTGTAGTTCGGTTTCAAATCAAAATCGTTTCAAAACCAAATTGTTCACTGTGGTTCGGTTCGATCGATATTTTGATTTTGATTTTCGGTTCCAAGCCTTCACCCATAGTTCTTATGGTTTTATTAGAGCTTGGAAGTCATTTTACAAAAATTTAAATATGTTCTTAAATTTTTTTTATTAAAAAGTGGACGAGAAAATATGACATGTGATTGGTTTTAGCAGAACTCGAAGTGCATTGGTAGGAATCACAACAAGTGGGATAGTGATAAGGGCGCGAACTGCAACTCCCCGATAAACAAAAAATATGGAAGGTCTCGGGTTTGATGCTCCAAGCTGGTGAGTCTGCTTGACTGTGGCAACAATCATGATGAAATTCCCAATAGCATATACGGGCCGAAAAAATGGAAAACTATGATTTGTCATTGATTGTCATCTTTTATTAAAAAAAGAAGTGCATTGGTAGGTGACAGATGTGAAAACAGATGAGAACACTATTGTATTTTGAAAAAAGAGGGGAAGCCGGTTCAAAGAAGCCGTATATATTTCCCATTATTTTAGTGGGAAAAAATAAAATAAAAAGAAAGCAAACAGGGGACGGCCGTCTCCTTTCTTCGTTTGCTTTTCAAAAAAGCAACAAAACCAGGCCCCACCCTTTCTATTCACTCTCTCTCTCTGTTTTTCTAGATTTTCAATTTGGATAACCAGAACAGGAGCCAAACCTGCATCTGATTCTGAATTCTGATCCAAGAATCTCTCAAAGTGGCTCCTTCCCATTATTTATTCCATTAAAGCTTCATCCTCTGTAAGTCCAAGTTTCCCTCTTTATCTTCATTCTTTTTAACAAACCAAGACCCACAACCAGTAATTAAGGGGTTCGCTAGGGTTTCAGCTGGATTGTCTTTCTCCAGGTTCATTGCTCAATTGGGTAAATCAGGAATGTTTTGTTTTCTGTCTTTGCTCATCCCTTTATCTTGTTTTGGATGCTTCTGGTTTCAAATAAATAGATAGATATTTCTTATATATTTTACTTTTCGGTTCTGGGTTGTGATCAGCTAAGGGTTTTGTTTTTCTTCTACATTTTCTGAGCAACTGAATGCATTATTTAGAAACTGATTACTTGAATTAGGTGGTGTAGGTTGGTGGGTTCTGATCCACATTTGGTTTTAGGTAGGCAAAGACATTGTTTTTACAATTTCAGTGTGTAAATGTTAATGTGTAGCTTTTGGTGGTTGACACAGTAATTGGTCTGGAGAAATGACGAGGGTAGGCCGAGATTTTGGGGACACAATGCGAAAGGATGCTGTTCCGGCGGTGTCTGCTGATGTGGTTTTTGCTTCAAGTCGGTTTCCTAATTACAGAATTGGAGCTAACAATCAGATTGTAGAGGGAAAGGATGACCGAAAGGTACTGTCGATGAAGGAAGTTGTTGCCCGTGAGACAGCACAATTGTTGGAACAGCAGAATCGCCTTTCTGTCCGAGACCTTGCCAGTAAATTTGAGAAAGGGTTGGCCGCTGCTGCTAAGTTGTCTGAAGAGGTTAAATACTTTCAAAGTTATTGGTTCTTTATCGTTTCTGACTGAATTGTTAATAGTATATTATTTTTTCGTTTATGATGGAAATCTGATTTTGAATGCTTAGTATGTTTATTTCACTGTAGACTGTAGTTAATCTCATTCTAATTTTTTCTTTCAGTTTAAATAATTTGGAAAAATTAGTGTTAGGAAATGATTGTAGGCAGTGCTTCTTTTGTTCCTGTTTCGAAAAATTGAAGCATTAACATCCAAATAAAGTGGATGATTGCAAAATTCTAAACAAATTCAGTTATTGAATACAGGCTAGACTTAGGGGGGCAGCGTCTTTGGAAAAACATGTCCTTTTGAAGAAGCTTCGGGATGCACTAGAATCACTAAAAGGACGCGTGGCTGGTAGAAACAAGGATGATGTAGTGGATGCTATTTCAATGGTTAGTTCATTTTTCTTCCTTTTCTTTTTTTAATTACTCTGAATTGTTCCTTTCAGAAAACTTGTTCCACTTGTCACACTGTTCGTTGGGCAATTATTGCTGTTATAATGTAAAACTTATGAACCTGGGTACCAAATGTTGTATTTGACTGTTGGGCTGGACTTCTTGGTTGCAAAAGTATAGGATAGTGTCTGTTTGTACAAAAACCATGTTTAAAATCTATGACATTGCAACTTCAAGGGTAAAAGAATCTCCTTAAATGAAAAACGTGTAAGCCATTTCAAGTTTTCCCCATCTCAACCTTCATGACATGCACTACCAAGTGACCTTGTTTCATCTTTTCCAACTTTGTCTTAAAGGAACACCAATCGATTTCATGTGAACTTAGCGAATCTCAAAATTTTGTTGGAAAAGTAAAGGCCAACTTTTACCATGGATCTTCATCTCTTCAACTTTTCAAACATTTCATATCACGGTTGTGTTACATGTTATGTTTGGGATTTCTGAATGTTCCTGTTTGAATGAAATTATCTGGAACTACCCGATGCAAGTGATAGATTGAAACAGTGGGCATACCTGCTCCATTTTTTCTTCACATTGGTATGTACCAAACTGGTACAAGCATGGACATTTGGGTCACTGGTGGTGAGTGACCCAAATGTCCATGCTTGTACCAGTTTGGTACATACCAATGTGAAGAAAAAATGGAGCAGGTATGCCCACTGTTTCAATCTATCTGAAGATTTGTTCCAGTTTAGATGTTGCAATTAATTGGAATAAGGTACAATTGCTGGATCAAATTATGTGTGAGGATTAGAGGCATGTAGAGTGAGCCTAGGTAATATTTGGTTAAGCATTTAGACCCAACCATTGTCAGGTTTTTTTTTTTTTTTTTTGTGTGTGTGTGTTGGGGGGGGGGGGGGAAGGGTTGGAAATAACGGGTGGGGGTTTGGGTTTGGGTCTGGACAAGTTTAAAACCTCTATATTAACTCCTGCAGTCTTTGAACAGGAACATGTTCTTTTTTTATTTTTGAATTCGTGATATAAAATGTAATAAGATGTCATTATAATTTTTATAATGACAAGAAAAAGAAGACAAATATGTAACTAAATGTGAAGGCTTATCCACATTATGAGTGAGGGGGAGAGGGTGTGGGGAAAAAGAGAGCGAAGATACGAGAGAAGAGAATCAGATTTATGGGAGTTTACATCCCTAGAAAGAAGCATTTGATGCCATTATTCGTATACCCCACTAATATAATAAACTAGTAGTCTAATATGCTTGGAACTAATGGATACTATCAACGTTGTGTATTGCAGAAATTGGTATAATTTCCCTCCCGCCTTTTAGTTTTGCCTCTCTATCCAAGATGCTGCCAATGCATTCAAATCCCTAGAATTTAACTTATTTATAATCAAATTACATTATTACCTGTCGAATCAAATGATTCCATATGGAACGATATTAATCTATTTTATCAAAGGGTTATCAATTTATTTTTCGGACTTTAATACCTTCGGGCTTGTTGTCTTATGGAATTCAACTTTTCCAACCATGTTTTCTCATGATAGACTTTTATTTTCCATTTCTGAGTATGTTTATTCCTCTCAATAATGATTCATTTGCCCCACTGTTTTGATTTTCTTTCATATAGTTATTATTTCTGCTGTCTTTAAAAAAAGCAAATACTGACTAAGAAGTTATGATTGCTTCTCTCAGGTTGAGGCCTTAGCAGTTCAGTTGACTCAAAGAGAAGGGGAGTTAATACAAGAAAAAGCAGAGGTGAAGAAGCTAGCAAATTTTCTTAAGAAGGTAATGGTTGATATAAGTTAAATGATAAGTCGCTCAAATCAGTTGTCCAACTTGTGGATTTTATAGGACAATTCTTTTGGAAGTTAATATTTGTCCTTATATGTCTTAGTCATTAAAAAGATGTTGGAATTTGGTAATTATTGATCCAACTTGTGTGGTAAATTCTCCTGTGTTAATGTTTGAGACTTGGGAGTACATTGTACATATCTGATGCAGTGTGATACAAACAAAGGAAGAAGAGGTCTAGTTGCTGCTTTCTGTATTTTTCCAGATTTGGCAACTTTAGAAATTCAAAAAATGTGGGGTCCTGTGCCATGGTGATGCATCTTGTTTCACATGGACCAAGGTGCATTGATGAGTCCATTTTTAAAGAAGGATGGGTTTTATATGTTTGTTATTTTCGAACTTTTTAAACTCTACAGTCAAATTGGTTTTCGGTATGAGTCATCAGGTTAAAGCTAGACCTCTATTAGCACATGATATCTAAAGAATTCATGAATTCCTGCGCATGAATTTACATTTTTATCAAATAGGTGACTAGAAGTTTCTAGGACTTCCAAAATCTCTTTTTGAGTCACAAGTACTTTTGTGGTCCATATATTGAGGTTGTGGGGACTGCTTATCTGGTTTTCTACTCCAATTCTATAAATGGACCGGTGCATTGTTGCATACCTCCACCAACACTCATGTCTGTAAGGGAGGTCGAGAGTTCGATGTGTTCCACTTTTATTGTTGCTATAAAGTACTCATCAATCATTTTGCTATATACCACACAACAATTGGTCTTAAACATTTCTTATTTGTTTGTCTAATTACTTAAATGATATTCCATTTTGAGTGTCTTTATCCTTTTGCAGGCTTCAGAAGATGCTAAAAAGCTTGTTGATGAGGAGAGAGCTTTTGCTCGTGCTGAAATTGAAAATGCCAGAGCGGCAGTACAGAGGGTGGAAAAAGCCCTTCAGGAACAAGAACAAATGTCGCGAGCTTCAGGAAAGCAGGTTTGTGCTACGTGTGAAAGAGAGTGAAGATTGATGAGAAGAGAATAAGAGAATGTTTATGGGAGTTTTCATTCCTGGAAAGAAGCATTAAATGCCCTTATTCGTATACGCCTCTAATTTAATAAAGTAACAAGCCTTGGAACTCGTGGATTTTGTCAATGTTGTCTATTACAGAAATCGGCGTAATTTCCCTCGTACCTTTAGTTTTCCACCCTCCCCTCTAATCAAGTGGCCATGTGTGATTTTTACTGAATTTTTTTTTTTTTTTTTTTTTTGGAGGGGCGGGGGGGTTGGTTTGGAGATGTTTAGAACCTTGTTGGCATTAAATATATCAATGCTTTGTTGATTGTTATCACTTCATAAGAATGACATTTATGGACATAATTGCATCTTTCATTTCATGTTCTATTGGCTATTTTATGTTGAAACATGTGAGTGGTTTTAGTGCATTATGTCTGGTGACTGGTATATAATTTATCTTGGACATGAGCAATTTTTATATGCTATATAGGACTTAGAAGAATTGATGAAAGAGGTTCAAGAGGCTAGACGAATCAAAATGCTGCATCAGCCAAGCAAGGTGACTTTTAGATCATTCGTATTGATTTTTTTTACAATTTTAAATGCAAGTATAGCATCAGTTATTTTCATGAGGTTGTGTGGTTTACGTAATTATTCATTCTTCCTTTCTGCTTTATTGTAAAGAGTTTTTAAAAAGAATTCAAAACATTTGATGCTCACAAGTTGCTTTCTTTGCATTTTCATTCAGAATGTCTTTCTCTTTGGTCTAAAGGTTCTTAGTTCTAAGTTCTGTTTATTTATTTTAAGTTGTAACCATATAATGATTAATTGTATGGGTACCATTTCTGGTCGATTATCTGTACATTAAAGGGCATATAGGTTGATACTGTTCTTACTTGTTCCGGATGGTCAATTGTATTTATGGGATCCTTTTTATGTTCTGAGTTTGACAGATTGAAAGTTGTCAATACTTGGTATTTTTGCAATTTTTGAATGCAAATGTACATGATGCAGGGGAGTGTAAAAAAATGTTTTAAAGGTTAGGAAAAAGCTTCTGAGTTTTATAGATGCCATGAGGCTCAGTTATCCCGTTGATATTTGCTAGGCTTGAGTAATTATTTTTCCTAAGGAAGGCCCAGTGGAAGCATGGCACTTAGTCTCTCAGTGGTGTTTTCTAATCTAAATAAGGAAGTTTACCTGCGGTAGGGTATAATTGTTATTCTGGAGGTGGAAATCTTTGCTGCTTCTTTTAAGTTTTGACAACCCACAATCTGTAAAACTAAAAAAAAAAAAAAGATATGATTTTTGTTGATTAATGTAGATTTGAGGAGACAGAGGCTCAGGGCCAAAGGGGTAGAGAAAGACCTAGGAAGACTTGGAAAGAGACTCTAAGAAAAGACTTGGACTACTTGGATCTAACAGAAGACATGGCACAAAACCAAGTGCAGTGGCGTTCTAGAATTCATACAGCCGACCCCACTTAGTGGGATAAGGCTTTGTTGTTGTTGTTGTAATTTAGATTTGAGGAAATTACCCAAAGTCCATTCCGTTTTTACTGCCCTGTCTCCTATGCCTTGGAGATTAGGGAGTTATTTGCAGAGTGTTTGCTTCGGTTTAGATGGAAGTATTATTTCCTTGTATGGATTTTATGGCTGAGAGCATTGTTGGCCTCATGTGTCAGGCATTTCTCCTTCAGTTTTAAAGCTAAGCTTTTTAATGTGTTTCAGAGTTTGGTTCTCACTCTGGGGCCTGGGCTTTACTGTCCACATTATTTAAGGATAGTTCCCTTCACGAATTGTTTTAGACTGGAAAGCTGCAGTACTCTATAGGTTGGGATTGGGATTGCACTCGGTTGATTTTATTCTGAAGTTTTTTAATTTTTTTAATAACTGAGTATTGACAACTTCCCGATAATTCCTTGTATGAAGCAGAAGTTCCTGGTTTCATACTTCTTTGCATATTGGTTTTGGTTTTTTCATTGGGTTCTTGTGTTTCTTCTGTTTGCTTTAAGTGTTTCATGGACCATTTTTCCATGCTTCCTGTATTTCTTGTGTTTTCCCTTGGTAAGTTTTTCTTATATAATAAATAAATAATAAAAAAGACTACTGAACATTTTTTTATTTTTATTCATGGATTACATGAGAGCAAGTTTTTAGAGACTACTTTTCTTTTTAATAATGAAGCCACTTCTGTATAAAAGTAGTCTTGTTTGGACTCAATGACTCGCTTATTTCTTTTTTTTTTGTTTTTACGTTTAATTTACTATGTATTACTTCTTGTACATGATTACTGTACACCCTTTTCTGGCTCTATTAATAATCTTTACGTGTAAGAATATCTTGATGGATTGATCGTCGGCTTGTAGGTAATGGACATGGAGCACGAGCTTCGAGCATTGAGGGCACAACTTACGGAGAAGTCTAAGAATTCTGTTCGGCTTCAAAAAGAGGTTTGTTTATTATTCTAAGTGCTTTGCCTTTTTTGATATATTTGACTTTCGTGATGTTCTGTGATGAGTTTCCATTGCATAACATATGTCAATATGCTGATTCTGAGTGGTTCAAACTTCCATGCAGCTTTTAGTAGTAGGTGTTAACATTCAGTTTTAGGCTTGCCTAGTCTTTTGGGTTCTGGGCAATTTGGATTTGCGAGATGAGGATCAAATATGGGTTTTATCTTATGTTAGTCTCTGATTATTTTAGTTCTTAATGCAACTAAATCCCTTGAGGTTTTAGGCAGCAAGAAGCAATTACTTTTTTGGAACAAAATATGAAGAAACCCGAAGAATAATTTTTTAGATATAAGAACCCACACGAGTTCTTTTCTTTTTGAGGAAACTTGATGTGAATTTTTTTAATATAGTCTGGTTCTCTAGCAAAGCAATTAAAGATTTCTCTGTCAGCGAGTACTAAATGCAAAACAAAAATAAGTAGATCGTGACCCTCCAAATAGGATAGAAAACTTTGCATACTAGCAAATTTTCTTTTTTTATTTTGTCCGCTTCATGTTCCAATTGAACTTGATTATATAATTAAAAGAATTATATTCATAATTTTCGTCTTCTTTTGATTATATAATCGAAAGCTTCCCATATATTTATTGCCGAATAAAGCTACGAGGAAACGGATTTTCTTGGTTCGGCCTATTTCTGGTCAACCAGGTTTACATCAACTCTTGCTCCTTTATTAGATCAGTGTGGATTTATGAATTTAGACATCTCAAGTCTAGTAGTATCAGTACTCCTTCGTCATGGCAGAATTTAGAAATTTGGGACTCTAGTTAAAGAGTTTTGGTCCCAGTAATGCTTTTCCAGATCATATTTGGATCAGGCTTTAAATGGGCTGTTTTTTGGTTTGATGGGTTTTAAGTGCTGGTAGATGGCGTAAAACAACTCCATAAGTGAGCTGAGACCCATCCCCAAGCTTCTGGAGTTATTTCACTTATTCTAGTAGCCCATAGTTGCCTACAGCTAGTCTTAATACATTTTTTTTTTTGTTTTTTCTAAGATCCTAATACATATAGTACAGAAAGCTAGCTGCCAATACTAAGCTTGCCTGTGCTCTTTGATTTCTTTTTGGAAATTGTGTCTACACTTAATGAAATGCTAAAGTTCTTGCATCAATTATTAGTTGCTTAATTCACCAAGAAAATAAAGTAATCTCCTTTAATCATAGAAAATTGGTAAATTGGAGAATGAGTACCGAGTAATCACACAGAGAATATGTTCATGTTTTGAATGTTTACAAAGCATGAAGTATCATAGAGTTGGGGATAGGGGGATAGTATGATAGTTGACTGATTTTTATCTTGTACACTTTATTTCTGACGTCCTCATTATGTATGTTTCAGCTGGCAATGAGCAAGAGGGGCTTGGAGAAAATTTCCGAATTATTTGAATTAGATGGCCCTGAAGTTTTAGGGTCATATTTGCGGATTCAGCCTTGCTCTGGTGATGCTCCAGAACTCTCTAAATGTTTGATTCAATGGTATCGCGTATCATCTCAAGGTGGCAAGAAGGAGTCTATATCAGGTATATAGTCTTTTTTATGCTTACTATTGAGTTTGTGAAGAAGGGCATGATAATAATTGGTTCAGTGTTATATAAATATGGTGGTGTCACAAAATGCTTGTTTGTATACTTTTCACTTTCTTTGGTGTAGCTCCAGAACTTTCTTTGGTGTGCGCGCGCACTCTTGCATGCTTGCTTCTGTGTTTATATAATAAGTACATGAAATTTTAATAAACCAATGCCAGGTGCACGTAACCATGTTTATCATGCAGACATGCATATACTTGGTTGTCTTTGATATGTTTAGTGTTGCTTTATGGTTCTAGACTAATTGATTTGATTTGTGTATACATCTATATTCTTAGTAAAGAGGAGCTAGCCTTCCGCAATCAGGATGGCCTATACTTTCAGAGTATCTGTCAGATTTCTAACTAATCAATTGCGTCAATCATGTACTCACTCAATAACTATACTCAAGCTTATGTAGCATGCACATCACTAGCTAAAAAGTTCACCCTAGTACTGAATTTGGCTAGGCTTTACCCAGTTTAGTGTTGAGCACTCTGTGTTGAAACCTTGATTTATGAGCTAAACGTCAATGGTTAACATTGCTGGATGGCATATGAGCTGAGGCCTATTTGCAACATTATTGTTCCAGTGGAAGAAATATTCATGGCTTGTCTCTCTAAGCTTGAAGGATCGAAGATTCCTTTTACACTCTTTACCATGCAATGCTGCACTAAACTGCCTTTCGTTTTGAAGTTCATGATTATTTTTCTTTTAGGTCTTTAAATATTGGGACTCTGCTTGTTGTAGGACAGAGGGCAGGGACCCTTTTAATTTTTCATGAAGAGTGGCTGAATGGGATTCACGACCCTCTTTTGTTGTTTAAGAATAGATAGATGGTTGAGTGAAGTTTAAAACTGATACCCTTAATATTTGTGTGTAATTATTTTATACTTCACCATTTCATTAGATCTAATAATACTGATTGTTAATATATCTGTGTATGTTTGTATGTATGAATGTGTGTGTGTGTGTGTGTTGGTGTGAACCATGTATTCTACCATATAGGAACTACAGCAGAACGGGATTCCTGCTAAGGAGCTTGTATGTATATGTGTATGTGTATGATAGATATATATGATCAGCTTCGGATGAGGGATCCCTCAAATAAGTTGAGGACATCTTTGTAGGGCCTACTTCAATGATTTGAGCTGGCTTGTTTTTATATATTCAAGACATCCCTTTCCGCGTGTATGGACTACGTGTGCATCAATTATATTGAGTAACTTGGAGCACATGTGACCAAATTTGGCCTAAAATGTGGATGAATTTCTTGCTGTTAAGATCTTTTTGCAACCAACCCATAACCAATTTGCTGTCAAGATCTTTATTCATTTCTCATTCGACTTTCCCTGCACCAGGAGCTATAAAATCAGTTTATGCCCCAGAGCCTTTTGATGTTGGGCGAGTCTTGCAAGTTGATATTATTTATGAAGGACACAGGCTAACGCTGACAACTGCTGGTCCCATTGATCCTGGTCTGGTTTACATAACTGATTTTTGTCTTTCATCAAGTTGAGATTTTGAATTACTAAGACATTGTGATAGCCGTTTATTTCATTTGTTCAAATCTGTCAACATGTAT
Source organism: Heteromeles arbutifolia (assembly GCA_024362995.1). Lineage (NCBI taxonomy): Eukaryota > Viridiplantae > Streptophyta > Magnoliopsida > Rosales > Rosaceae > Heteromeles > Heteromeles arbutifolia. The sequence continues at coordinate 22,276,291 of JANCRC010000005.1, read as the reverse complement.
ATCCTTTTATGATCTAAACAAACTAAATGGGGAAGGGGCTGATTTCTTTGCTTTCATCAGCTGCTGGTTTGGGAAGCTATGTGGAGGCACTTGTACGGAAACATGATATTGAGTTCAATGTATGTTATGTCATCCAAATCTTTTCTCAGAATTATTGGTTTGTGCACCATATTATATCTTCAGCCTAACATTCGTGACAAGAGTTAAGGTTTTATGCTTATATTATGAACGATTTTGCTTATTTAGTATTATTGTGGTGGATCTTTTTTTCAGTGTTATAGGAAAGTATCAGTTTCTGAAAAACTTTCCTATCAATCATGTATGGACTGACCCTTTGTTAAGGTCATGTGATCTGCCCAGTCCATGTTGAGCTTTTCATCTAGATCAAATGCTCAAAGTTCCATATATGCCTTTTGGAGATTAAAATGAAAAAAGAATAAACATTTGGACGAAAGTTCGGTGTCACTATGATTTCCATCAACTTTTTCCTCTCTTTCTTGGTGTCTTAAATGGCATTTCAATTATCTAGCATATTTGCTGAACTGTGCAGTCACTGTTTTCATTTGTTCTTATTGGTAGCTGAAAAAAATAAAAGATTTAGTGTTATTTTCAACACCTACAATCATCCCTTGCCCCCTTAGACGTTTCTATTTCTTTTTGTTGCTTTGCAGGTAGTTATTACCCAGATGAATGGGGTCAATCATCCTTCGGAATCTATTCATGTATTTCATGTTGGAAAAATGAGGATTAAACTTTGCAAGGGAAAAACTACAATTGCTAAAGAATACTTTTCTCCCTCAATGCAGGTATTAGAGATTTTTTCTTCGTTTTCCACTTAACCCGTTTAAGTAACAATACAGTTGTTTGTTATAACATTTACCATTCAATCTTAATCTCCCCGAGTCTTCTGTTGCATCTCATCATTAATGCATCACATATGTGGTTTAGGTGTTCTAATAAGCAAAGCCATGAGTGCAAAAATTGAAATGTGCTTGTGCTACTAGCAATTTGTTTGTTGTCATTGCAACTGAAACCAGAATAGAAACCGCACTCCAATAGACAATGGTTTTTGTATTAAAACGTTAGTTGTGTTCCTTTATTTTTGTTTCGGTGATTTTAAACCATGTCTGCGAATGCTGTTTGCTCATATGCTTTAGCTATGCGGAGTTAGAGGAGGTGGGAATGCTGCCGCTCAGGCACTGTTTTGGCAAGCGAAGCAAGGGCTTTCTTACGTGTTGGCATTTGAATCAGAACGAGAGAGGAATGCGGCCATCATGCTTGCCAGGAGATTTGCTTTTGATTGTAATGTATGTAGAGTTTTCTCCCTGCTGTTTCTTGGCCCCTTGTTATACATGATTGACGAAGAGATTATAAATATTAAATGCGTAATATGGCAGATCATGCTAGCCGGGCCGGATGACAGAACTCCCCTGGGAACCTGATGGGACGTCGACAAGTACCTTAGTCACTAAATGTAATTATTGAGCTTCCTCTTGTATTATAAGTTTGTAATAGTAAAATGTGGCCTTGTTTAGCTGTGCGTGTAGGCGCTTACATGTTCATTTTCCGTTTCGTTTTACGACATGAAGGCATTTTTTTTTTATTTTGCCTTATTGTGAGAGTGTAAACAATGCTCTTCCGGGCTTGGGATTGGGGGTTGATTTGAGTGTAACACCTTTCGTATGCCGAGTGATTGGTGTAACTTTTTGTTGATTGATTTTGGTAACCTGAGATTGGAAATCCTTCATTAATGGATCTGTTTTGTCATATGATATTTCCACTGCAAAGTAGACTAAGAGGGGTGGGTTTGAAACTCGGACGCGGTGTGGTCCAATATCCTAGTTGATATGTTGTCAGGTTTCTTCATATGCATCATAAGTTCAAAATTCCTCCCTCTTGTAAATTAATGTAATAGTTCCAAACATTTCTCCCTCTATGTCTTCACTTTTCATATATTACCCTTGTCAACTTCTTGGACATTTTTCCTACACTTGCGTCGCATTTGTCTCTTTAAACATCTAATCATCCCCTAAGTTGATGAGTTTTGTTTTGTTGAAGTAGTGCAGATATAACTTATACGTTAACCTATATAAGCATCGCACGCTCATCATGTCATCATTTGATGAAGGATCAACCCTTATTTGTATGGATCATGTTGTGTTTACTCATTAAGCTAAACAGTAGAAATTTTCAAATCCAAACCCGACCCGCAAAAACAATAGGTAAGCTGATCAGGCATGTTCACCGATAAGAATAGTATATTACTTCAATGATTAATCAAATAAAAATTTCGTACTAAATTATTAAACATTAACATCTGATGATTCAACAATACAACTGCTAGAGAGACTCAGATCATTTCTAATGGAGATGGCTAAAGGTTCAAAAGCTAAAAATTGACATGATTTGTCTAGAAACTCATTTCTAACTAATGGCTGAGTTATAATTCTATGGAGCCCATCAGCACATTATTTGGCTCAAAAGAGCATCAGGCTGGCCAAATGTAGCCCCCTCTTAGCTATTTTTTGGGGGCCAACTCTTTAAAGATGGCTAGGCCTGGCAATTCCTAACACGACCCGATAACCCGACACGAAATTAACAGGTGTTCGGGTCGACACGATAACGAATCGGGTCGTTATCGGGTAACCCAATAAGCACTTGATAAGATAACGGATTGGTTCGGGTATACACGTGGGTAACACGATACACGATAAGCAAAATATTAATTTAATAATTTTATAACCCTAAAAAAATACTATAATAATTATATATATTAATTTAACAATTTTATACCACTAAAAACTATAATTATATATATATATATATATATATATATATATTAAATTAACTATTAAAAATTTGTGACCATTGGATCGGCTTAAATATACATATCATTCAATTTCTTAAGTGTTATACGTACAAAATAAATAAATTTAAATCTACTTAATAAATATATATATATACCATTGAACTTGATGGGATACGAATTCTACGAAACTAATTTCAACGATCCAACCGTCAAACTTGTTTGTATATGCTTCGAGATCGCATACGCCAAAAATTGCAAAAAACAAACATTAAGAGATTAAGTAACAGGACAACTTTTCGACGGTTATAAACGAAAAATCACGATTTAACGGTTATTTTAACTCTGATTTTGATGATTTTTTACAGCTACACTCCTTGACCCTATATGAATACAATGAATGAATTCGATCTTCAATTTAAAATATTTACACAGGTGGATACCACAAAATCTTATGTTATACTTAATGAAAGTATAAATAATCTCTAAGTGTTAGTGAATCTATCATTTTGATGGGATACGCATCCTATGAAACTAATTTCAACGATCCAACCGTCAAACTTGTTTGTATATGCTTCGAGATCGAATTCGCCAAAAATCGCAAAAAGCAAACATTTAGAGATCAAGTAACGGGACAAAACTTTTCAACGGTTATAAACGAAAAATCACGATTTAACGGTTATTTTAACTCCAATTTTGATGATTTTTTACAGCTACACTCCTTGACCCTATATGAATACAATGAATGAATTTGATCTTCAATTTAAAATATTTACACAAGTGGATATCACAAAATCTTATATTATACTTAATGAAGGTACAAATAAACTCTAAGTGTTAGTGAATCTATCGTTTTGATGGGATACGCATTGTATGAAACTAATTTCAACGATCAAACCGTCAAACTTGTTTGTATATGCTTCAAGATCGCATACGCAAAAAATCGCAAAAAACAAACATTCAAAGGTCAAGTAACGAGACAAATCTTTTCGACGGTTATAAACGAAAAATCACAATTTAACGGTTATTTTAACTCTGATTTTGATGATTTTTTACAGCTACACTACTTGACCCTATATGAATACAATGAATGAATTCGATCTTCAATTTAAAATATTTACACAAGTGGATACCACAAAATCTTATGTTACACTTAATGAAAGTAAATAAACTCTAAGTGTTAGTGAATCTTTCGTTTTGATGGGATACGCATCCTACGAAACTAATTTCAACGATCCAACCGTCAAACTTGTTTGTACATGCTTCAAAATCGCATACGCCAAAAATCGTAAAAAACAAACATTCAGAGATCAAGTAACAGGGTAAAACTTTTCGACGGTTATAAACGAAAAATCACGATTTAACGGTTATTTTAACTCCGATTTTGATGATTTTTTTACAGCTACCCTCCTTGACCCTATATGAATACAATGAATGAATTCAATCTTCAATTTAAAATATTTACACAAGTGGATACCACAAAATCTTATGTTATACTTAATGAAAGTATAAATAAACTCTTAGTGTTAGTGAATCTATTATTTTGATGGGATACACATTCTACGAAACTAATTTCAACGATCCAACCGTCAAATTTGTTTGTATATGCTTTGAGATCGCATACGCCAAAAATCATAAAAAACAAACATTCAAAGATCAAGTAATGGGACAAAACTTTTCGACAGTTATCAACGAAAAATCACGATTTAACGATTATTTTAACTCCGATTTTGATGATTTTTTACAGCTACACTCCTTGACCCTATATGAATACAATGAATGAACTTGATCTTCAATTTAAAATATTTACACTAGTGGATACCACAAATCTTATGTTACTTCACAACCTTGAAAACAAAAACTCTTTCATTTTGCATATCCTTGCACATTTAATATTTTGTAATAGACTAGTAGTGTATGAATGTTTTTTTATTAGGCTCTTATTTTCGAGTGTAGATGTAGTACTTAAACGACAAATTTGTTTTAATATTTTGAAGTAATATTTATGTGGCAATGTGTGGTATGTGCAAATTTAAGAAAAAAAAATATTTTTCTTAACGGGTCATAACGGGTCGGGTCACTTTACTAGGTGTGACACGACATGACCTATTAAGATAACAGGTGTTACACGAAAATGACACAAACAATACAGACATGACCCATTTGCTAGGCCTAAAGATGGCCATGGCTTTCTTTTAGTAGGTAAAGTTACCGAAATAACCTTTTTGCTAATAGGTTGAAATGGGTTTGAAGTTTCAATTTTTTTTTTTCATTTTGCACCACAAAATAATAAAATTGTTTCAATTTATGCATTTAGTGTAGACCTAATAATTTCATACATGTACCGCCAAGGGTAGAGCTAGGATTTTTTTCTTGGGTGGGCTAGCTGAAATTAGTACCGCAAAATTATATATTCATTTTTTTTTCCTATATAAAATTATATAATAATCAACATAAAACAACAACGATGAAATATAAACTTTTCTCAAAATCGTAATCTAATCGACAAATTCAAGGACCATATAAATAATTAACCTACTAATTAAATGAAGACTTGTAAATAAAGAGATTAATAACATACCAAATGTGACATTCATTGAAAAATCTCAACGAAAAGTAAGGAAGTTGCGGAGCTAGGGGTTTAGTGATTGATTAAAAAAAATCTTTTCTTTTTCTTGAGTAAGAAGCACAATGGCTAGATTGCATAGGGTAAAAAGTCTTTATTTTTTGTCAAACGATAGATTTGTTAGATTAGGGAACCAATGGGATTCGAACCCACGTCATGGTACAAAAGCAACACTCCTCCCTGCCACTGTAAAAAGATGGGGAATAGAGAGAACTCATTTTATGTTTAGCATAAAAGTATTATTTATTGCCTATCATGCACTAAGTATACATTAAATATTAACCCGTATTAAAATTGAGTGGGCTATATAAACTACATGCATTAGAGTATCTCCAATGAGGGACTTCATATGAGACTAGAAAAGTGGTGGATATAGCCCAATTTAGAGCTCCGATGAATCTTTAGGGTTCTAAAAAAGAATCTCTCCCAGTAAGGGCCTATATATCTTTCGGTCTCTATATGGGGCTATATATTTTATTTACGTAATAATTTGATTACGCGGTAAATTTATTGTTGTCTTAACTTTTCTTAACTTGATTTTTGGAGTGTTATCTTAAATTTTAGGGTAAATCTCAGTTTACTACTCCCAAGTTTCGTGGTTTTCAACATTTAGTACATGAATTTTTTTTCATCCCAGAGTCATACCTAAAGTGTTAATTTTGGGACAGTTTCATACATCCGTTAGTCTGGCTGTTGAGTCTTCTGTTAACTGATGACGTGGCGCCCATGTAGACAATGATTGGACGTCCCGTGTCATTAAAAATTAAAAAAAAAAATTCCCACCCAAATTTAAAATATTAAAATAATTAATTAAATAAAAGTATTAAAAAAATAAAAATAAAAACAAAAACCAACCCAGAACCTCCATCCGCTCCACTCTCGGAATCGCTCGAGCTTTCTTCCCCTTAGCTCCCTCTCATCTCTCACCTCTAACTTTCTCTCTTACTCTAACTCTCTCCCTCTCTGCTTCACTACACCATGAGCACCACCATCCCCTTCCGCCATTTTTCACGGCGAACAACCCAGGCCGCCCTGAATTATGAATACCCAGATAAAACCCAAGCTCCCCAGGCCGAGGTTTCTTTTCCCTCTCTCTACACCGTAAACGGATGCTCTAGGAAAATTGGGTGAGGAGCACATAGTGTCGAGATGAGAGAGTGAAGAAAGTGGGCAGCAGTCGTGGTGTCGGTGTCGGCGTCGGCGAGGTCGTGCGGCTGGCCCTGGAGAGACAATAGAACCTGGAAATCAGAAGGGGAAATAGCCGCGAGGTTGAAGGCAGCGATCAAGAAACCAGCCTGGACCTGGCACTAGAGCGGTTGGCCGGAGAGAGGCGAAAAGGGGTCACGGAGAAGGCGGAGGGCATAGCTCGAGAGAATATGAGAGTTTTGGGGAGAAAAGACACGTGGCTAGAGAGGAGAAAAGAGCTTGGGTGAGGTGGAGGGGTGGAGGGGATGGAGGTATGGAGCCGTGGAGGGGGTGGATGGGATGGAGGGATGGAGCCGTGGGGAAGACGAAAGGATTTTGGGTTGGTTTGTTTGTTTGGTTTTTTTTTTTTTAATAATTTTATTTAATTAATTATTTTAATATTTTAAATTTGGGCGGGAATTTTTTTTTTTGAATTTTTAATGTAGTAAACTGAGATTTACCGTAAATTTTAATTTATGATCTTTTTAACCTAAAAAAATTCAATTTCTGACAAATTTATGATCTTTTCCAAATTCACTTCGATATAAAGTTATAACCCCTCTCTGTAAAAATATATATACTTCCCAGAAAAATATATACGTGCTCATACTGAAAACCAACATTCAAATATTGCCATGTCCGAATAAACCATATCCAATATCAAAGCATGCAACAATATCATCAAAGTCAATCAGGTGATATCTCAATGCATAACATGCCGGCAATGCATATAAATCAGCCGGAGTCACCTATAGTGACCTGTACGGCTGACTCTATGGCTCCTCAACTAAATCCTCTCAATCAATAACCTGCACCCATGTCGGAACCACCTGTAGTGGTCTGTACGACAAGCTGGGTATATAAAAGCGCTATGTGCTACGGTCACGTGAAGGCTGGCGACGAATCGCGGGTCACTTACAAGTCGGAACCACCTATAGTGGTCTGTACGACAGGCTGACACCTGCCTTGGATCCAAGGTGAGCGTACGGTGCGGGAGGTGAACGACCATGTGAAAGCTAAGCCCTACTCTGACGGAGCACAAACCCCGATGTGCAGGTAAATGAGCCATATTCTAATCTCATCAATATCACCATAATCATTATAACAAAAACACATACTCACCTGACTTACCTGGTGTCCACAGTGCCATAACATATAATCACATAAACATAGCAATAAATATATATGGCATTCAACATGGCATTCAATTTCATAAAATCATTCAAAACGTATTTCTGGGAATTAGTCAAGTATATATATATATATATATATATATATTGAAAACAAAAGCCCACTCACTGATAAGTAGACGGATCGTAGCCCCCAAGCCTCGCGTGGCTGCGCTTGTCCCCGGGATAAATCTCACCTATATGCGAAACAACTATACAATCGTTAATTACGCACATAACCAACTTAGGTAATAACTTCTCATACATTGCTCAATTGGGGTGTTTGAATATACCAACATGCTTTACTCAATCCCACGAACATCCCCATATTTTTAGAATAATTTTCTGAAGCCCCACACGCCCTCACGCGCCGGCCAAGGCACGGCAACACGCGCCGCCCACGCGCGTGCCATGCATGCTGACGGAAACCTTAACGCCATTAGGGAATATTCCGTCAACTTTGACGGAATATTCTCTTGTCCTCTACCTCCAGTCACCGGAATCCAACGCCGGCGACCGTTGCATCGCCGGATTCTGGAAAAACCTTTTAATCCTAATTTCTCACTCAATTTTCAACCAAATTTCACGAAATTAACATCAAAATGAAGCTTAGGACAAGGGGAAGAGTTTTATACCTCTTTAAAGCTCAAAACATGACGGAATCTCGTCAGAGAAAAACCACGAAATCCGGCCAAGCTTTGAACTCCTGATCCCGACGTCCAAAAACCACCAAAATTGTTCTCCGAGCTTCGTGAAAAGGTTCTAAGACTCACTATGATCTCCAAATCCACTAAATCCCTCGTGATTAAAAGTATATGAACAGTACCACCAAAATTACTCTCGGGTTCCAATGGTTTTTGAGGGTTTCAGACCAAACTAAAGGTATGGTTAGGTTCACAAGATCACAAGGAACATGAAGAAGGCATTTAGGACCTCGATCCGTGTGGTGCTGTCCGTACAATTTGCAGAGAAAATGGGAGAAAACTCGAGAAGAATGAGAGAGAAAGAAAGAGAGAGAAAGAGATATGGTGTATGGGTGTATGTGTGTACGTGTACAATATTAGGGCCACACCACCAAGCCCAATTTCCAAAACAAAGATTGGGTCCTCAATTTGGTGTGGGGACCCTACTTCTTGGGGCTAGATGCTCTTAACATAAGCAATTAAAGCATGAATTTACAAAAAAACCTTCCTGGACTACAACCCACCTAAGCTTGTGGATAGTCCGCCATCGCTAATATGACATAAAACGACACATGAAAAAAATCATCGCCCGGGTCAAGGCTTAATTGGTCATGTTGATATTGAGTCAACACGTTAAGCACTCAACGAGTTGATTTAGTGATCCTCACATGCCTATTTTGAAAATCGCCCCAAACCTAATAGTGTAAAATAATCGCCGGAGCCGTCTATTTTCTAGACAATATTTAAAGATTAACTATGCTTAAAGTCAACAAAACAAAAAATCATTTAATTATTGAGTAATGTTATAATTTTAATGCTTAAGCGAAGAACGTTTGGATATTAGAGCATCTCTAAAAGAGATGTCAAAATTGCCACGCAGGCATACAACAGTAAAAAATAGCAGCAAACTCTCTCCAACCGAGCCTTCAATTTCTTACGTGGCACTGAGTCATTTGAAGGCAAAGCCTTTTGCTGTCAAATTTGACAGAACATGTCAAATTCATTAAAAGAATTTTTAATAGATTAATATAATATATAATAAATGTTGTTATGTTTTTGAAATATTTGATTGGTTGCCTTAATCATTGGACTCTACAAAAAGATAAAAAATTTATTAAATGACATTATTATTTAACATATCGGGTAGAGCAAAATATTGTATAAAATATCAAATTACCACATAAGTTATCAATTATTATTTTGATGTTTAAAATTTGACATCTCCAAAGGCAGATGCTGTTAGAAAACCAAAAATGACATGGTTGCTGGCGTCGCCTTAAAGTCGTAAACAGCCTGTTTACCGTCTTCAACCTCCTCTCCCTCTCTCTCCCTCTCCCTCATCTCTTAGCTACTGAACTGCTCCAATACCATCCAGTTTTTCACTTACTGTGAGTATTAAGTATTAATACTATCAGCAGGTACAGTTTAATTCTTAATTGGATTGGATTAGGTCGTGATGAACATTGAATCATTGATTGTTTGTGTCATTGATTTTCTGCTTTAATTGTGCGGCCCATGAACAGTTTGATTAGCTTGATTTTTATTTTACTTTATTTTTAATGTGAATTGATTCTCTTGTTCTGCCATGCCATTAGCCTTATACAGTTTGACTCTACCTTGTTGCAATTCCTAATTTTTGGATATAAGATAATTCCTCAAATGATGTGAAATTTTGTAATGGTTCATTAGGGGCATCTCATCTAGACCTTCGCCCCGGGCCTCAGAAAACTCAGGAACGACTGCACCTCTCTCTGAGGGTGAACTGAGCTTGTAGTGTTTTTGTGGTTAATTGAGTAGTGCACATTTGATTGATTTGGCATTTTAGTACCTAGTAGATCTACTGGGCAACTTCAACCCTTGACATGGATTTGATTCATTCAGGGGCGGACTGAATATTATCAACTGTAAGAGAGGTATAACCATTCCAGTATTTTTAACACTACGCTATGTTTCCTTCTGTTTCATGTCGTTGGATTAATATGGCGCCATTGGTAAATTCTGCATCATTCTACCATTTAGCAGATTTTCTGGTGAAACTTTACGGAAAACATATCATGCTGGTCTGTGAAAAAAGATTGATTGGTCGGTTGTTCTGTATCTGTATTATGCTAAATTATATAATTTGGGTTGCGTTCTTCACTATGAGCTCATTAGGGTTTCAAATTTATGTCACAAGTGTTTTCCCTTTTTGATTTGGTATCTCATACATGGATGACTTGATAGGGGAGAAAAATCACTAGGAACTTGAGTTTTTGAATTGTTCCGTTCATCGTTGATTCCTACTTAAGCTAAAACCTCCCCTTTCTGATCATTTACGGGAGCCATCAGGTACTGGAATTCTCTCATTGTTTATCTTTATGACAGATAGATTTATCACTTTGGTCTGTCTTTTGTTTATGATCGATAGATTTATCATTTAGGTCCGTCTTTTGTTTATGATCGATCGATTTATCATTTCAGTCTGTCTTTCGTGTATGATCGATAGATTTATCATGTCTGTCATGTAACAAAATGGCTGATTTTACCACGGACCTTATTCTTGACACAGGTTTGAAATATCAGCTGGAAAGCAAAGAGAAATTATGAGATAAAAGTTGCATCATTCTTCAGAGCTCAGGGATTCTGCATTTCTGCTCAAGTCCCAGATGGAGATGGAGATGGCTGATGAGGAGAAAAATCTAGTGGAAATCTTAGAGGAGGAGATCCAAATTGACATGGCCAAATATATAAACTATGTGAGTGCCCCACAGGCGGGTGCCATTGCAACATTTTCGGGTACCACGCGCGACACTTTTGGGGGCAAAACAGTCTTGGAGCTCAGATATGAAGCATATGTTCCCATGGCAATACGTTGCCTAAAATCCATTTGTTCATCTGCTAGATCATCCTGGAATCTCCTCTCCATAGCAGTTGTCCACCGCCTGGGGCCCGTTCCAGTTGGTCAAACAAGTGTTTTCATTGCAGTGTCATCTATTCATCGAGTTGATGCATTGGATGCTTGTAAATTTGTGATTGATGAGATAAAGGCATCAGTTCCAATATGGAAAAAGGAGGTTTATGCTAATGGAGAGGTTTGGAAGGAGAATTCAGAGTTCCTAGAGCGGAGGTTGGATCTCGGGAAAAAAGATGACGTGTGTTATGAGAAGCAAGTTGAAGCTGATTCCGGAAGGCATAGCAGGAAGAGCTGTTGTGGGGCTAAGGTCAAGGTCACTGAGGAAGGAGACGGAAAGTCATAAAGCTGTTTGCAAGGCTTTTTCTATGTAATGCAATTTTACTCTTCAAATACTTGTAATGTTCTTTTTGATCAATAAGAGCCTGGTCATTGGTATTTCTGGGTTTTGATTAGTTAGTAGTTCTTCAGACTTCTCAATGTTATCAATGCATCACGACTTTTACTCGAAGAAGAATCATTCATTCATGAGCATAGAAATACATCAACAGTATTTTTGAGTCGAAAATATTACAATAGATTGCTGCGAGCAAGGATCATAACAACAAAATGATCTCAAAACATTGATTATCCCATCGCAAGTGTTCAGAATACGATAATATTAATATTCACAGTGGTTCGGCAGAAAGGCCACTGGCTGGTGAAAGAAGAGCAACCGCGCTACGCTTCGGGCTACAGAACTTCTTATAGACTGCCTTGAGCTTACTCTCTGCAGCTGCCGAATGAAGGGTTACCAGAACCTTTGCACAATCCCTGTTCCAGAATTGAGAAAAGATCAATCCATAGTCATAAACTAAAAGATTATGAGAAAACTGAGAAAGATTTACTAAGTACTTGAGCTCGTCTTCTGAATATCCAGTGTAATGCTTGAGAGTTTCAGTCCATAAAGGGCTCTCGTCAAGGGTGCATCGAGCAGCATAAACAGCTGACGCAGCGATCATTGAAGGGCAGTACAGAATCATACTGGTATAGTCCATCAAGCTCAATTCAGCAAGAAAAAACACCACATTCTCCATCTACATTACATTAGCACAAACAACAATCAACCTATTAAAATCCGAATCCAAGGTTACTACGAGGAACTAGGATGAAAAATCACATCATAAAAGTTTTTAAAAGTCTTACATCGTTATCAGATGGTCCAGATGCTTTGATGTAGCGAACAAGGAAGACGTACGGTGTGGGAACTGTTAGACACCATCCCAGCTTTCCCAAGATTGCTTTTTCCATGACCAACACCTTTTCTTTACCATAAGCATTGTCTGAAATGCAAACAAAGTCATTAACCTGCACATTTTCACATTACCACAAACAAGATTAGGCAACGATACATAACATAACGTCGGAAAAAATACCTAACAAAAACAATCACACTACCTCAGGCGCCCAAATTTCTTCGTACTTGCTTGCTAGAAGCATTGAGCTGATACCAACTAACTGAAGCTCCCTCCTCGGCACAAGTTTTACTGAAAGAAATCGATCTACAATGTTTACGGTAAGATAGAGGGTTTCTGGCGTGAGTTCAAATTTGTGATGAACTTCTATCAACCAGTCTACAAGGATTGATCTCATCTTGGCATTTATTTCAGGCTGTAAATCCATGTACTCATGAACGCGGTTCTCATCCTGCATCAGAACGAACCATCCAATGAGAGAGAGAGGGGGAGAGAGAAGGATGAGTGAGCTCTGATTGATTGAAAAAAGGAAAACAGAAAATTCAAGTAAATACTTGTGAGAGCTTGTAAAACTGGTAGATATCATCCAAGTATTCGACTACTGCCAACTCGTTATCAGCATCAGCTGTATCGATGTCTAGTTTTAGATCCTTTAGCTTACTAGTCAGTCCAGAAGCAGCAGCCTGTGGGAAGAGAAACTGAGTGATCGTACACAGAGCGAGCAAAAGTAACGAAAAAGGTTGTCAAAAGTGAAAATTACTTTGCTTCGGGCACTAAGAGTTGATGTGAAGGCCCTGACACTCTTCCTTGAGGCCACCCCTTGCCTGTTGACACCACTAATCTTGTCATTTTCAACCACTGCCACAACCTTGGTTGCATTATCGGATTTGGATTTCCAATTAACTAGTTGTGTGACGGGTTTCTGAAGATTAAACAACGGAGAACTCAGCATTTAATCAATTGGAATTACAAACTCTAAAACACAGTTAAGATTGACAAAAGAAATAAAACTAAAAAGATGGGTAGGGTTATAACCTTGGTCTTATCCGGTGCTGCTGCGGGGGCTTGGCCATGGAGGTTACCAATATCTCTAAGAACCTGCCTGTTTTTCCCCTCTGCCGCCACCTTCTTCTGCTTACCTCCCTCTGAGACATTTAAACATGTGAGCAAAAGACAAAGGAACAAGGCCAGGGAACAAAAGAAATCGAAACCATGATTGACAGAAGAGAAGAAGAGAAGAGAAGAGATTAAGGAAGGTAGTGGTACGGCACCTTTGGGGGGTTGTTGTTGCTGTTCTTGTTGAGGCACAACAGCGACGGCTTTTGAAGCCATTTCAAGATCTTGAATTTCTTGACCGTTACCACCAAAAACTCCACCCAGACTCGAAAACAAGGAAGACAGAAACACTTGGAGACGACTGCTGCGCGTCTCTCCGTCTTCTTCGCCGTTAATGGTCGCCACCTTCTCCTCCACTTCACGACTATATGTTTCTTTTCTCTTTCGTCTTTCGTCTTTCTCAGGGATTTGGGTTTTCTCCAAGTTTTGTCAGATTGTGGTTGTCATGGTTTCCTTTTGAAGCTGCTGAAGCCTGAACCAACGCTTCTCCCCAACGGTCTTATTCTCATCGAATTAAGGCCGTTGGATTTCTGCCCCCGTCTAACGGCTACGATCCCCCTCCTTTTGAGTTTACAATTTTCTAACCGTTGGCAGGAATAAGATGGTAACGGTAACCCCACTCCCCAGCGTGCGTGAGTTTTTTTTTTTTTTTTTTAAATACAAATTCCAAAGAGTAGAAAAGGCCCATGTCGTCAGAAAGCCCAAATACAGCCCAAAGGAAAAGAAAAAAAAAAAAAACTGAATTTTCTCTGGCGCACTTGTCATATACACACCACGCTATTTACATTTGTATTGATTTGGACGGTGGATATAAAGTAGGCTAGTGCTATTAACACAATCTTTTTTACATTTTATTCTTGTTAATTTTTATCCATTGACATTCTTCAATTCATTTGATCCGACGTCGAAAATTGAGAGAGTATGCTAAAAGTAATAACTTGTGTGTAAGTAGCACTACCCATAAACTATTGAGTTAAATTGCAGTCTGGTGAAAAAATAAATAAATAGAAAACTAATGAAAAGATTCAAAATTGGGCTATATTAATCTTAAGGACAAAAAGTTGTCATAATTCCCAACATATCCTTGGAGCTAGAGTTCTTCAAAGTAGTCCTTATGTTTTCTGTAAAGCAATGCAAATATCCTTTTTCTCCGGTAATCATATTCGTTTATCGTACATCGTGCAGTCAGTTTTCGTTAGGTATTATTTATATTTAATTTGAAATTTAAAATAATTTTTGATCACACGATATACGATGAACAGACATGATCACGAGATTCCCTGGATCCCCAGAAAAAGGACCCAGCGATGATCATTTTCCATGCAAATGGGCATGTGTGGTCCGTGTGGTCCAAACAAAAACAAATTAATTTGTAACAAAGCAAAGGAAGGAGAAGGAGACAACAAGATGTGAAGGAAAAAACCAAACCACCGACACCCACATTCAAAAACAGTATGTCAAGTGTCATTTATTTTTAGAAATAGTACAGTAATTGTAATTTTATGTAAAGAAATTTTGTAAGCTAGAAGACCTATTTTGTGTATAAATGAAGGCTTTCCTTCAAACACCAGAACACACACACCTACACACAAAGAAAACACAAGCATACAGAGCAACCAACCTCCAGCTTCTAGCCTTCTTGTAAACATCCTCTGTGAACTTTCATTCTTGTAAACTTCCATACTTTATAATCATCTTTTGTATATCAATACAAAAGTAAGTGTACATTGTCACACCCGAATCCAAGGTTAAGTCTAAACCCCGATAAGGACGTGATTCACGCTTTAATTAAATTAGCTAATCTAAAGTAATTAGAATGTGAAGATTGAAATACAAATATATAATTATAAATAAGAAGAATCAGTGGAAACATGAACTTTATTAAAATATTTTTACATTCGAAATTACAACTTTTGGGACTACTCAATGATAACACAAATAGTTTCTTATTCCAACAAAAGAAATCCGAAGACGAAGAAAGAAAGCAAAATAACAAAAAGAAGAAGAAAACATCCAAACTTGTTCATCTATTTATGTATACACATTGTTGCACACTTCACACAAAATACACAGCTAGTTCTCCGGTTCATGACCTCCACAAATTTAATTAGGATGAAAAAGCACAGTAGGGACCTAGACCTTCAATAAAAAATGATGGAGTTTAATCATTAATGCAGAAAAAAAAAATATAAACGTGTCACTTAATCCCCTAACTTGAATTATTAATCACTTAAAACTTGTATGTCCTATAGCGTACTATTCTAAGTGAAAAAATATTCAAAATCACCCAAACCCAAAGTAATCCTAAATTACCCATTTTTGCTAGTCGTCTTGCCAATGTCTTTGTCACCAGTCCCGAATTACTCTAATAGAATCTTGTGCATATGGCCTGACCTGGGAATCTAGGACCTACCAAAAATCGGCTCAACTAGATAAAAATCCTAATCTCTATCCGAAGTTCCAGCCTTTTTTTTGCATCAAAACTATTTAATCTCACAACATAACAATCATATTTTCATTTGATCTTTCCGTTCGACAACAAAATGCAAAGAAATTTGAATCTACATTCATGCAGATGACAAATTAATTTAACAAGCTCAACAATACTAGCGAAATACTATTCACAATATGATCGATAGTATGCATATATAAGAAATAATTGAAACAAGACCATATTCCAAATCACATGTACATCAGCATTTTCTGATTTATGTACAAGGAATCGGTATGCACTACTATTAGAAGCATAACCAATGAATATACAATTAATGATTTTTGGACTGATCTTAACCTTTTTAGGATCAGGGACAGTTACCTTAGGTAGACACCCCCAAATTTTGAGATATTTATAAGAAGGTCTATGACCTTTCCATAACTCATATGGTGCCTTATCTAGTTTTCTATGAAGTAGTTTGTTCAGAATATGATTAGCAACGATTCTCCCCACAAATCCTGGGGTGTTTCAGAGCTTATCAACATAGCATTTATCCTTTCTTTCAATGAATGATTTTTGCGTTCAGCAACACCGTTCTGTTGAGGTGAATAAAGAGCGGTAGTTTGATGAATATTTCTTTGTTGAGCACAAAACTCACCAAAAGGTGCTACATATTCACCACCTCTATCGCTTCTTAAAATCTTAATCCTTTTGCTAAGTTGATTATCAAATTCACTCTTATAGCGTTTAAACATTTCTATGGCTTCATCTTTGCTTCTGAGCAAATATACATAGCAATATATTGTGCAATCATCAATAAAAGTAATGAAATACTTTTTACCACCCCTAGTTTGCACAAATTTTAAGTCACAAATATCATTGTGAAGTAAATCTAGAGGTTATGTACTTCTTTGTATAGAATGAAATGATGTTTTAGTTAATTTGGCTTCTACAGACGTTTCACATTTGTGATTTGCATCAATGTTAAACTTAGGCAATAATTCCATGTTAACTAATCTATGCAAAGTATCATAATTCACATGTCCAAGTTTACCATGCCAAACATTTGGGGACTCAAGAATATAAGCAGAACTAATTGTGTTCTTATTATTAATAGAAGGTACAATAGTCATTACATTCTTCTTGAAAAGACCATTATTCAATTACCCTTCCCTCCTCCCCCACACATATACATCCCATTCTCAACAAGTACAAATCTGTCAACCTCAAAGACCAATTGAAACCATTCTTGCTTGACAGCGCTCCAGTGACCAAGTTCTTCCAGATATCAAGCACATGAAACACATCATTGAGAGTAAGTCATTTTTCATTTTCCTTGACCTTCAACTTTAGAAGTAGATGAATTTCCCATGAACAGTTGTTCTTCTTGGATCACTTGTTCATATGTTGTAAGCATTTTTCTATCAAAGCATATGTGGCGAGTAGCCCCAGTGTCCACCCACCATTCCTTGGTGTTGCTTGCCATATTCACTTCAGAGATTACGATTGAGAGGTTGATATCAGATATCTCGTTGTACAACATATCCTCCTCAGTCACATGAACTTCTGTGGTTTTCCTTTTGTTTTTCTTGAAACTTCCCTTTTTTTTTCGATTTTGACAATCTGTTGCTCTGTGACTATGATTGTTGCAACTAAAGCACTTGACCTTGAATTCACTGTTGTTCTTGTTGGAGAACAATTTAGAAATAAATAAAAATAATAGAACTCGAAATTATAATATTTTATTAATCAAAATACTTGCTGTGCAAAATGAAATACAAAAATAAATACAAGAATATCAATGGTACTAACTTGATTACAACAGGTAGAGGCTAGCGCAAAAGCTATGTCTTTCGAACAGTATTTCCGTCCCACTCTTGTGCTTATGGTTCTACAACGTCTGCTTGACCAGGATACAACTACCTAATTCTATAACCCGCACTAGATTATAAAATTCAAGCGAATTTGCTTTGTGTGTTTACTCTCTGGAAAATTTGTACGGAAGTGAAGGAGGAAGGAAAAAGAAAAGATGATTTATGATGGAACTAAGTCTGTAGTTATATAGGCTCTTTCATACCTCTTCAAATACCTTTTGGATGTATCTGAAGCTACACAACTCTTTGGAGTTGTGTCTATTAATCAAAACGTTTTTAATTAATTTTAATTAAAAACTTAATTCGAATTTAAAATTAATGATCAAATTAATTTTAATTCTTAGGCCCCAAGGCCCTTGTCTTGATTAATTAATATTAATTAATATTAATATTATGATATAATCATCAAGCCTAATCCACACAATTAGTGGCCCAAGCCTCAATCCTCATTTCAAATGGTCCAACACCTAACTAATATTGTAGAAGACAAAACACATATAAAGGTCCTTGGGAATCTTGTTTTTCCCGATGTGGGACAAGAGTCTCAAAACTCCAACAATAGCCCACATTTTGAGACGACTAACTAAGATACGAGAGTAAACAATAAATGACGCAGTGTATATACTTATTGGATTTACTAGATGACGCAGTGAATATAAAATCTTGAACTGTTCATCTCCGCAGTAAACCAAGACAATAAGTAAAACATATACCACACCAACACATCACAAATTCATACATTTGTGTTCTTTTCGGTCCTGAATAAATCCTGGATTCATGAGAGTTTTAGAGAATGTAGCCTTGTAATTCTCATAAATGCGACCCCACATTTACTCTCGTATAGGTGATATTGATTAAGAATAGGCTACTACTATTCCACTTAATTTACAAGTATCAATATCATTAAACTAATGTATCCTACACCATCAGCAGTCACCACACTTCTTCCATCATAGGAATGTGTATGTAAGTGTGTTTCTTCTTGAATCTAGCCAAACCAGTTTGCCTATTGAACCTAGACCATGGGATCTCCAATCAACTAGGTTAGGTTTCCGTTTGGCAATTTCATTTTACTCTATTGGCTTTAAACCTATTCCCCTCGATGTATGCTTAACTTGCTCTCTAGATAAACCTTTAGTAAGCAGATCCGTGATATTATCTTTTGACTTGACATAGTCAATAGAAATTACACCACTAAAGAGCCATTGCTTTATTGTATTATGCCTTCGTCTAATTTTCTAGACTTCCCATTGTATACACTATTTTTAGCACGATATTGTGTAGCTAAACTATCACAGTGTATACATATTGCCGTTACATGTTTAGGCCATATGGGAACATCTTCCAAAAAATCTCTTAGCCACTCAGCTTCTTCTCCAGCTTTATCGAGAGCTATAAATTTCGATTCCATCGTTGGTCGGACTATGCACGTTTGTTTGGATGATTTCCAAGATATTGCTGCTCATCCCAAAGTAAATACATATCCACTTATGAATTTCGTATCAGTACTATCAGATATCCAATTCGCATAAGTAAATCTTTCAAGCACATGAGGATACCTCGTATAATGCAACTCATAATATATTGTATGCTTTAAGTATCTCAATACTCGAATTAAAGCTTCCCAATGATCATGCTCAGGATTGCATCAGGATTGCATGTATATTTACTCAGTCTACTCACTGAGTATGCTATATCAGGCCTTGTATAGTTCATAATGTACATAAAGCTTCCAATAACTTGTGAATATTCACGTTGAGATATAACATCACCACTATTTTTCTTTAGTTTGCTATTGGCATCAAAAGGAGTAATTGCTTCTTTACTTTCCAAATGACCATACTTTCTAAGTGTAGCTTCTATATAATAGGATTGTGTAAGAATATAACCTTCTTGGTTTCTTTTGATTTTTATACCAAGCATCACATCAGCTAAACCAAGATCTTTCATATTGAAACTTGATTTCAATATCTTCTTGGTCCAATTTATTATCTCTTTGTGAGTTCCCATTATAAGCATATCATCTACATATAAACACAACATAACGCAAGCATTATTTTGAGTTTTTGTGTAGACACACTTATCACACTCATTTATCTTAAAACCGTGTGTGATCATAATATGGTCAAATTTTTCATGTCATTGCTTTGGAGTTTGTTTAAGCCCATATAGCGATTTCACAAGTTTACAAACTTTATGTTCTTGACCTTTAACCACAAATCCCTTGGGTTGTTCCATATATATTTCCTCATCTAAGTCTCCATTTAAGAACGCAGTCTTTACATCCATTTGATGTATTTCCATTTTATGGAGTGAAGGAAAATTTGTGAAAAACATGTTCATTTGAGCAACATCTATGGCATGCAATTAACAATTAAAGGCGGAATCATGCTTGTATGCACTCAAAACAAAACATTACCCATGAAATTCAAAGCCTAGTAGTTATGGTGAACCATGACTCAACTCAAATCTTAAAGAAAAGAGTTGAGAAACTTTTATACCTTTGAAGCACCTCTTTGCTTAGCAAAGGTTAATCACCCATGTGAGGGCCTTCTTTCCTTTGTCTCCTTGCTCCTTGGCTCCATGGATATGGATGGAAGAATTGATTCTCCAAAAGTCCCCAAGGTAGGAGACCTCTAATTTTCGACACCAATGATGGTGAAGGAAGAAGATGAGTGACCTTGGAGGAGGAAGGATTGCTAGCTAATCCCCTTCATGATTGAAGGATACAACAGAGATGAGTAAGGATAATTAAATGGTTTGATTATATATGGCTAGGATTAATTAATATGTTAATTAATCAAACGAATAAGTTCATTATAGACCTCAGGTTAGTTTTGGGACGCAAGGCCCAATGGGATTTGAATGTCAAGCCCATTAGCTCAAGTTGTATGACAACTTGAAAACACAAAGGGCTTGAAAGCCCAATAAACCCTTAAGTGGCCGGCCATATAGAGAGGGGTAGTGAACTTGGCTTAATTGCAAGTTTGCCACTCCATTGTGATGTGGTATAAAGGCAACTTTATAGCCATTTCATCATTAGGGTTTCTTTTGGAGTAAATTGGAGAGAACATGTCTTTCCCTTTCTCTCTGGGAGGCCGGCCCCCTTGGAGGGGATTAGCTAGCAATCATTCCTCCTCCAAGGTCACTCATCTTCTTCCTTCACCATCATTGGTGTCGAAAATTAGAGGTCTCCTACCTTGGGGACTTTTGGAGAATCAATTTTTCCATCCATATCCATGGAGCCAAGGAGCAAGGAGACAAAGGAAAGAAGGCCCTCACATGGGTGATTAACCTTTGCTAAGCAAAGAGGTGCTTCAAAGGTATAAAAGTTTCTCAACTCCTTTCTTTAAGATTTGAGTTGAGTCATGGTTCACCATAACTACTAGGCTTTGAATTTCATGGGTAATGTTTTGTTTTGAGTGCATACAAGCATGATTCCGCCTTTTATTGTTAATTGCATGCCATAGATGTTGCTCAAATGAACATGTTTTTCACAAATTTTTCTTCAGGGTATGGGAGGCTCACTATTACCAAGCCCACCTCACAATGATATGATGTTGGCTAGCAACAATAATAATGAAAGAGTACGCTTACTCATTTACATCTAATGTAAGTACCCATCTTATTTGGCCTCTAGAGAATGAAGCCTCACAATGATATGATGTTGGCTCCATTGCACTTAGTTAAGTCATTCCCACCATGCAAGTTCGAGTAGGGGTTCAAGAACAACCTCACAATGATATGATGTTGATCATTCTCGTTGCCTACCTTCACAACATCATGTATGCGTATAGGACTCTTCCTGAGTGTAAGCACGCACTTTGTACTCCCCCATGATAGGGTGAAGTCGGTGTACGAGTCACAAACGATCGGAGCCTACCACGGTGGAAGGCCACGAAAGAGTGTTCAAAGCACTCTCACGCTTATCAACTTAATAATGGTTTAGTTGAGGGTTTTAGGTCTCATCACATATAAGCATTTATTTTAATCTGATTAAAACAATTCGGTCCTATTACAACTATTGGTCCATTTGATTGATTTAGTAGTATATGATACTCCCACTAAGCTTGTAAAACAGTTTTTTAAAGCAAGAGTATATGGTACTACTAACATAAGCTTTGCATTTATTGATGGACTATATAGTTACCTTAGGGCCTTAGGATGACTATGAACCTTTGATTCGATCCAACACGAGCCTAGTGTTGGACCTCGGTCTAGGGATGGAGATTGATTTTAGTTACGCATTTAATCATATTAAGGCGTGTTTCTCCTATTGGGCGTTGGACCCAACTACTCCATTTTCATGCATATCAAATAAACAAGAAAGGAGTACTTCAAAGTAAAGAAGAGTTTATGCTCTTTTACAACATTTGATCAAAACAAATTACTTTAAAGTAAAGAAGAGCTTATGCTCTTTTACAACATTTGATCATATCAAATTACAACCAAAATTAATCTACACATTCCCATGGTTCAAACAAATTTGAGACGGCCTTTCATATAGCTCAATTATCGTAGGCTTAGGTTCATAATCACCCTTTCTTTAATTAATTAACGCTTTAACTAATTAAACTTGAATGCAACATTTTCATTTGGTTTTTGTATCCATAGAATTGATTTAAATAGAGCTAAAAGAAATGAAAATCCAATTCTCATTTAAAGATACAAAACTATTTTGTTCTCTACTAATTTGGGCCAAAAAGCAATAACCTCAACCATTGGGCTATATTGAAAATCACAAACTTTTGGGGTCACTTTGTAAAAACACAAAGTCCACTACTTCATGTAATTACAACTAGAACCCAAAAATTTCAACAAATGCAAAAACTTCATTAAAGGAGCAAAACAATTTGTCCTTTAGTGATTTTGGGCCTTTACGTAAAAACGTAAACTTTCGGGTCAAAGTGCAAATACACAAAAGTATCAAAACTTTATGTAATTGCATAAAAGCCCCAAAAGTACTTCCATTGAGGGAGTGGCCGGTCATGGTATAGAGGAGTGGGGTTGAGACACTTTTGAAATTATTTTCAACAAAGTGAAAGGTGATGGGTTGGTTTGAAAAGGTGATTTCCATGAAACATGGGAAAGGGTTTTTGACAAGAATAGTGATGTGAATAGTTGAAAAGGTATGGGTGTTGATTGAAAAACTTACCATCCATCACTTAACAAAAACTTTTTGTAAACAAACACCCTTTTTGAATCAAAACAACAAACCTTTTTGTTCTTGCCAAGAACATATCAAGAACAATGAAAAACATCCATGAAAACCCATAAGAGCTCCATGAACATTTTTCACCCAAAAACACCCCAAAAACTCTCAAACTTAAGGGAAATAACATATTACCATACTAGGGTACTTAGGGGGTTCCAAAAGTCACTTTAAAACACTTTTAACAAGACAAACAAGAACCCAAAAATCCACCCTTTGGATTTGGCCGAATTTCCCAAAAAACATGGCACCAAATTTTAGCTCCAAAATTCATGCTCATATGAACTACATCTACAACATTTGAGATGGCAAATTTTCTAACAAAATTTACATTCAAAGAAGCAAGAATAAAACTTGTAACCATTACAACATTCAAATCAAAGACTATGAACTACAAAACCCAAAAGGATTCACCAACTACTAGACCTAGGCTCTTGATACCACTTGAAGGAAAATTTGTGAAAAACATGTTCATTTGAGCAACATCTATGGCATGCAATTAACAATTAAAGGCAGAATCATGCTTGTATGCACTCAAAAGAAAACATTACCCATGAAATTCAAAGCCTAGTAGTTATGGTGAACCAAGACTCAACTCAAATCTTAAAGA
The DNA here is from genome assembly GCA_024362995.1 of Heteromeles arbutifolia. NCBI lineage: Eukaryota > Viridiplantae > Streptophyta > Magnoliopsida > Rosales > Rosaceae > Heteromeles > Heteromeles arbutifolia. Next base: position 22,252,451 of record JANCRC010000005.1, on the reverse strand, counting down.
AAGGAGTTGAGAAACTTTTATACCTTTGAAGCACCTCTTTGCTTAGCAAAGGTTAATCACCCATGTGAGGGCCTTCTTTCCTTTGTCTCCTTGCTCCTTGGCTCCATGGATATGGATGGAAGAATTGATTCTCCAAAAGTCCCCAAGGTAGGAGACCTCTAATTTTCGACACCAAGGATGGTGAAGGAAGAAGATGAGTGACCTTGGAGGAGGAAGGATTGCTAGCTAATCCCCTCCAAGGGGGCTGGCCTTCTAGAGAGAAAGGGAGAGAGATATTCTCTCCAATTTTCTCCAAAAGAAACCCTAAAAGAATTTTGGCTATAAAGTTCTTTATATAGTCACTTCACTTAAGTGACTAAAAGAACAAAACCCTATTTTTCATCACATGGCCGGCCAACCATAGGCATTGGGCTGTTTGGGCCCTATTAAATCTCAAGTCATTTAAGTTGTCATACAACTTAAGTTAATGGGCTTGACATTCGAAGCCCATTGGGCCATGAGGCCCAAAACTAACCCGGGGTCTAAAACGAACTTATTCATTTGATTAATTAACATATTAATTAATCCTAGCCATAAATAATTAAACCATTTAATTATCCTTACTCATCTTCGTTATATCCTTCAATCATTACCTTACACGGTGTGCGATCCATTAGGTTCCTTTTAGCGAGGAAGTTGGCAATTAGAACTCTTACTAATCGATTGTGAATTGAAACTTACTTTCAATTCTCCCTTTAGTGATTATACATCTTTAGGGCTTCCACAAGCCATGAGTGACACCTAGCAGTATGTCATGGCTACCCAAGCTAATCAGAAGAGGTTGGAGAACCTATTCAGTTTGGGATTACAATGCAATACGGTATTTCTCTAATACAATACTCCTGACCACATTGTTTGGTTTGATAGTTTATTCATGTCTACTATCCAATGTGATTCTCTTACTTATATGATTACCTTGAATGTGATTTGGAACGACTTCCTAAATCTCATTCGTACTCTGGCCAGAGATTCTAAATCATATCATAGAGTATTCTCCCTCAACGTTTGAAGGTTAGAGATCCCTTGTTGCGCATTCACTTGCCTCCATAGCTAAGTGGCTTAACCCCAACTATGCCGTGGACACCCTCTGACGGAGTGACTTTTGACGGAGTGACTTTGACATAGCCAAAGATCAAGGACCTAACCACAAGACAACTATGATGCCTCAGGTCAAATGACTACTTTGCATTATCCCAACCATAAGTTCTCATATGACATGAGTATGAGAACTCCTCGTTGATCGCGTTCATGAGAACTCCTCGTTGATCGCGTTCAGTGGACTCATTCTCTATTGAGCACCTACGTACTTGTCTTGGTGTCAGTCACACCATTGAGTCAAGACCAGTCACTCTCCCTAAGAGAAGACATATGACGTACTAATCTTAACGGACTGTCAATGCCCAATTGGCAATCCTATGATCAGGAACTTTTAGGATATGTATTCTAAAGAGAATGGTCTCATGAATCTAACTTCTTTAGATCACATTCTCCCTATTACATATTCCTTGGACTTATCGTTTAAGCATATAACATTTATATAAGACGGCTTAAAACAATAATCTTTGCCCTTTATATTAAACTAGATTAGTTTAACATGTGAAATGTCCGTAAAGTATTATCATATGATTGGTTTTAGGGCACATTTCCAACATGGAGTGCAGCTATAGCAATCAACAGTCTTATTAACGTAATCCTCGTTACAGGCAAGTATGTATCAAAGAAATCCAAACCATGTTTTTGACAGTATCCTTTAGCTACCAAACGAGCCTTATATTTGTCAATTATACCAATAGGTTTTAATTTCTTCTTAAAGATCCATTTGTACCTAATTGGCTTATTGCCAGGGGGCAAATCGACTAATTCTCATGTATGATTTTGCATAATGGAATCTATTTCACTGTTGACTGCATCCTTCCAAAATGGAGCTTCAGGAGTGGACATGGCCTCCTTGAATGATTGAGGTTCTGTCTCAGTTAATAAGGTCACAAAATCAGGCCCAAAGTCCTTTCGAATATTTGTCCTTTTACTCCTTCTAGGTTCAAGTTCTTATTCTTCTTGAACTCTAGATGAGGATGAACCATCATCATGTTCTCTTGGTTCATCATTAGCCTCAGATACATCATCATGTAATCTCTTTTTCAAGAAGTTAGGCTTGCCCATTTTGTATGGAAATATATCCTTAAAAAATATTGCATTAATAGATTCTATAATAGTATTGACATGTATATCACTTACTTCGGAATGAAAAACTAAGAATCTATAAGTTGAACTATTAGATGCAAAACCAATTAAAACACAATCAATCGTTTTAGCCTCTAATTTTGTTCTCTTTGGCAATGAGACTTATACTTTTGCCAGGCAACCCCACACTTTAAGCAATTTAAACGTTGGGGGTTCTTCTTCTCCATAGTTCGTATGGTGACTCCTTACTTGTTTTAGGTGGAATTCGATTCAAAATTTTATTTGCAGTAAGTAAAGCTTCACCCCACAAATTGTGTGGAAGCCCAGAGCTATTCAACATAGAATTGATCATGTCTTTAAAAGTCCTATTTTTCCGTTTGGCAACACTGTTTTGTTGCAGTGTATAAGGGGCTGTTGTTTGATGAATTATGCCATGTGTGGCACAAAATTCAGCAAAGGCATGAGACTCATATTCTCCTCCCCTATCAGACCTTAAGACTTTAATCTTCTTGTTAAGTTGATTCTCAACTTCTGCCTTATATGTCTTAAACATATCCAAGGTCTCATCTTTACTATGAAGTAAATAAACATAACAATACTTACTGAAATCATCTATAAATGTTACATAATAGTTCTTTCCACCATGAGTTGGATATGATCTAAAATTACACAAGTCACTATGAATTTAAATCTAATAAATCATTGGATTTTTCATACACCGATTGAAAGCTTTGACTTGCAAATTTTGATTCTGTACAAGTCTCACATTTAACATTATCTAAATAATCAAGTTTGGGCAGCAAACCTAAACTATGCATTCTAAAAAGAGAACGAAAATTTACATGTCCTAGCCTAGAATGCCATAAATTGGACGAATCAACATTATAAGCAGAAGCATTATTTATTTCATTCATAGCATTAGCAAGTACATTCAGTTTGAATAATCCATTAACAAGGTAACCCTTTCCTACAAACATTCCCCCTTTAGTTAATGCAAACTTATTAGACTCAAAAACTAGTTTGAATCCCTTGTTACTAAGGATAGAACCAGAAACAAGATTCTTCCTTATATCAGGGACATGCAAGACATCAAGGAGGGTTAATTCCTTTCCAGAAGTGAATTTAAGAACACATTTCCCTATTCCAGCCACAACAGATGCATATGCATTTCCCATGAAAATCTGCTCGTTCCCCTCGACTTTCTGGTATGAAGAGAACATATTTCTATCACCACATACATGGCGAGTTGCACCGGTATCTATCCACCAATCAGCGTGGTCAGATACAAGATTGATTTCAGAAATCATTGCAGCCAATGCATCCACATCATTTTGAATCAGGTTTGCGCGGTTGTTGTTGCCTTGATTTCCAGGACGTTGATCCCTTCAATGGCAACATTCTTGAGCCCTATGGCCTAGCTTTCCACAAACCCAGCAACTTCCCTGAATTTTCTTAAAGTCTTTGCCTTTCACACCAGGGACAAAGTTCTTTTCCTTTTTCTTAGTTTTCTGGAATTTCGGCCTTTGCTTTGATGAACTTCCTTCAACAACATTCGACTTGGCTTCCATACTCGAAACCAGGCCCTTCTCATTCTTTATGTTGTCTTCCTTGATTCTCAGCCTTACAATGAGATCATCAAGGGTCATCTCCTTACGTTTGTGCTTGAGATAATTCTTGAACTCTTTCCAAGAAGGTGGCAGGTTTTCTATAAAGGACGTCACTTGAAAAGACTCATTGATCACCATTCCTTCAACATGAATGTCATGGATGATTTTCTGGAGATCTTTAGTTTGAGAGACAACGGACTTGGAATCCACCATTTTGTAGTCTAAAAATTTGCCCACGACAAATTTCTTTGAACCAGCATCCTCGGTTTTATATTTTTTCTCAAGTGATTCCTAAAATTCCTTGGCTGTTTTGCATACCACATAGACATCATACAACGAACCATCTAATGCATTGAGAATATAATTTCTGCAGATTATGATTCCAGGCATCTATAGCCCTTAAAGTTTCTGCATGAATCTCATCTCCTTCTGCACTAGGCACAGTCTCACACATGACATTAGCCAAATTCAGTGTTGTCAAATAAAACAGCATCTTCTGCTGCCATCTTTTGAAATCACCACCCTTAAATTTCTCAAGCTTCTCAGAATGAGGTTTAGTTCCTGATTGTTCCATATTGTTCGAAAATTGTTGGAGAACAATTCAAAAATAAATAAAAATAACAGAACTCGAAATTATAATATTTTATTAATCAAAATACTTTCTGTGCAAAATGAAATATAGAAATAAATACAAGAATATCAATGGTACTAACTTGATTACAATAGGTAGAGGCTAGCGCAAAAGCTATGTCTTTCGAACAATATTTCTGTCCCACTCTTGTGCTTGTGGTTCTACAACATTTGCTCGACTAGGATACAACTACCTAATTCTATAACCTGCACTAGATTATAGAATTCTAGCGAATTTGCTTTGTGTGTTTACTTTCTGGAAAATTTGTACGGAAGTGAAGGAGGAAGGAAAAAGAAAAGATGATTTATGATGAAACTGACTGTCTAGTTATATAGGCTCTTTCATACCTCTTCAAATACCTTTTGGATGTATCTGAAGCTACGCAACTCTTTCCAAAGAGTTGTGTCTATTAATCAAAACATTTTTAATTAATTTTAATTAAAAACTTAATTCGAATTTAAAATTAATGATCAGATTAATTTTAATTCTTAGGCCCCAAGGCCCTTATCTTGATTAATTTATATTAATATTATGGTATAATCATCAAGCCTAATCCACACAATTAGTGACCCAAGCCTCAATCCTCATTTCAAATGGTCCAGCACCTAACTAATATTGTAGAAGACAAAACATATATAAAGGTCATTGGGAATCTTGTTTTCCCCGATGTGGTGAAGGAAAAATTTTGTCCTAGCTAAGAACATGTGAGAACATTTGAACACATATGCAAACTAATAACACTTTAAAGTAGGCATACATTCGAAAACAATTCTAAAAACCCATGACTTTCAAAGCCTAGTGAATGGTGGACCACAAGACTCTTTAACATCATTAAAGAGATGAAGGATTTTGAGATTCATTACCCTTGAAGCTCATCCTTGTTTACACAAGGGATTCACCCAAGTGGAGGGCCTTCAAGTCACCTCCTAGCTCCTTGGATCAAAGTGCAAATACACAAAAATATCAAAACTTTATGTAATTGCATAAAAGCCTCAAAAGTACCCTACTTTATAGGGTGGCCGGTTATGGAGTGATGTAAAGAGTGTGTGGGTGATTGAAGTGTAAGTTTTAAATTTGATAAAGTGATTGGTATGGTGGTGATGTGTGAATAGTGTGATTGAATAGTGAAAAGTACAAATCAACTTACATCACCAATCACAAACAAATTTCAAACAAATCTTTGAGAAAATTTTGAATCAAAAACTCCCAAACTTTGTTCATGTTATGAACATGAAGAACACAACAAGAACATTGAAGAACATTCATGAAAAACCCATAAGAGCTCCATGAACATTTTCACTCAATAAAACTCAAATTTTCACTACTCAAAAGAGGGTTAACATCCTAGGGTATATAGGGCTTCCAAAAGTCACTTTAAAACACTTTTAACAAGACAAACATGAACCCAAAAATCCACCCTTTGGATTTGGCCGAATTTCCCCACATACATGGCACCAAATTTTAGTTCCAATATTCATGCTTAAATGAACTACATCTACAACATTTGAGATGCTAAATTTTCAAGCAAAATTTATATTAAAAAAAGCAAGAACAAAGCTTGTAACATTTACAACATTTAAATCACAAACCATGAAAAACACAAAACCCAAAAGGATTCACCATAAACTAGACCTAGGCTCTGATACCACTTGAAGGAAAAATTTTGTCCTAGCTAAGAACATGTGAGAACATTTGAACACATATGCAAACTAATAAAACTTTAAAGTAGGCATGCATTCAAAAACAATTCTAAAAACCCATGACTTTCAAAGCCTAGTGAATGGTGGACCACAAGACTCTTTAACAACATTAAAGAGATGAAGGATTTTGAGATTCATTACCCTTGAAGCTCATCCTTGTTTACACAAGGGATTCACCCAAGTGGAGGGCCTTCAAGTCACCTCCTAGCTCCTTGGATCTTCCTTGTGATTTTTCTCCTTTCGATGCTCCTTTGCTCCTTGATGATGTGAGGAAAGGATCTCCAAGAACACCAAAGATTTGGTGTCTCTAAGTCTCCACACCAAGGATGAGGTGTGAAGATGAAATGGATGACTTAGAGAGGAAAAGATTGCTAGCTAAATCCTCCCTAAGTGGCCGGCCTCTCTTAGAGAAAAAGGGAGAAAGTGTTTCTCTTCTTTGCCTCAAGAAAACCCTAAGTGAGTGAAAGCTATAAAGTTGACTTTATACTCCATTACATGTGAGTGGCAAACTTGCAATTAAATCAAGTTTGCTTCCACTCACCCTTATGGCCGGCCTTGTCTTTGTTATTGGGCTAATTGCCCATTTTGTTTTAGTTGTCATACAACTTAAACATAATGGGCCTTGTGGCCCAAAAACCCTTTTGGGCCCCGAAACCCAAAACGAACTTAAAAGCCCAATACGAACCTTTCGTAAGATTAATTAACTAATTAATTAATCTTGACCATTCTCAATTAAACTATTTAATTGCTTATCCATCTCATTTATATTTCTTCACTTTCATCCTTACTTGGTGTACGATCCATTAGGTTCCAATTAGCGAGGCAGTGGGCGATTGTTACTTTTAACGATCGATTGTGAATTGAAACTACATTTCAATTCTCCCTTTGATGAAGATTAGTGTTTGCTAATCCTTAGGGCTTCCACAAACCATGAGTGACACCTAGCAGTATGTCATGGCTACCCAAGCTAAGTAGAAGTGGTTGGAGAACCTATCCAGTTACAATTACAATGCAATACGATCATTCTCTAATACAATACTCTCCATCACATTGTTTGAGTGATAGTTTGTTTCATGTCTTCTATCCAATGTGATACTTCTCTATATAATTCAATTGAATATGATTTGGAACAAACTTCCTAAGTCATATTCGTATGCTTTGGCCAAAGACTCTAGAATCATATCTCAGAGTATTCTCCTTCCACCATGGAAGGCTAGAGATCCCTTGTTGTGCATTCACATGCCTACATGACTAGATAGCTTGACCCCAACAATGCCGTGGACACTCTCAATGGAATGCCTTTGACATAATCAAAGATCAAGGACCTAACCATTAGACATCAATGATGCCTCAGGTCAAAGAACTACTTTGCATATTGCAACTTATGAGTTCTTACATGACATGTATGCTCGAACTCTCTTTTGATCGTTGTTCAGTGTACTCGATTACTCTTTCGAGCACCTATGTGTTTGTCTCAGTGTCCAACACTAAATGACTTGAGACTAGTCATACTCACACTTGAGTTAACATAACACATACTAACCTTAGCGGATTGTCAATGCCCAATTAGCAATCCTATGGCTAGGAACGTTTTAGGAATGAACATAAGAGAAAGGTCTCGTTAATCTAACTTACTTAAATCACTTCTCTCTTAGATCAAATACATTCCTTGGATTCCCTTATTGCTTAAACACATGATACAATAAATAGTGATTAACAATAAACTTTGCCCTTTATTAAACATATAATAGTATAATACAATAAGTATTCCAAAAGCTATTTCATCTAATGAGTGGCTTTGTGGGCATACTTCCAACAATCTCCCACTTGCACTCAAAGCCACCTTCCCATGTATCTAACACCCATCTTTTCCATATGGCGGTCAAGTTGGATTTGAGACATTGGCTTCGTCAGTGGATCTACTACGTTATCGGCTGAGGCAACCTTGAGGATGTTGACTTTCCCCTCGGCAGCATATCTTCTAATGATATTAAAGCGTCTGTCAAAATGCTTGTTCTTTTGATGAGCCCTGGGTTCCTTGGCTTGAGCTATCGCCCCACTATTATCACAGTACAAAGTTACTAGTGATGTAATGGTTGGAACCACTCCAAGTTCAGTAATGAACTTCTTCATCCAAAATGCTTCTTTGCCGGCTTCAGCTGCAGCGACATATTCAGCCTCTGTCATGGAATTAGCAATTACAGATTGTTTCTTGCTTTTCCAGCTGACAGCCCCAACATTCAGAGTGAACACATATCTGGAGTTGGAACTTCTATCGTTGACGTCAGATTGGAAATCTGCGTCTGTATAGGCTTCTACTCGCAACTCTGTCGCTCCTCCGTAAATGAGAAACATGTCCTTAGTTCTTCTTAAGTACTTAAGGATCATCTTGACAGCTGCTCAGTGTTCTGATCCTGGGTTAGATTGATATCGACTAGTAATGCTCACAACATATGCGATATCAGGCCTTGTGCATATCATGGCATACATGAGACTCCCTATGGCGGAAGCATAAGGAATAGCACTCATCTGCCGTATTTCTTCAGGAGTCTTAGGTTCCATGGACTTAGAAAGGTGAATTCCATGTCTCACAGGAAGAAAACCTTTCTTAGACTGTTCCATCTGGAACCTACTTAGCACCTTATCTATGTACATAGATTGGGATAATCCAATTAGTTTTCTAGATCTATCACGATAGAGCTTTATCCCAAGCACATAAGATGCATCTCCCAAATCTTTCATGTGGAAGGTTTTGGACAACCACACTTTTACAGAAGAAAGTACTGCAGTGTCATTCCCGAATAGTAATATGTCATCTACATATAACACTAGGAATACAACTGCATCCCCAACGACCTTTTGATAAACACAATTGTCGTCTTCGTTTTGAGTAAAACCAAACGATTTGATTTCTGTGTCAAATTGAATATTCCAGCTCCTGGAGGCTTGCTTAAGTCCATAAATGGACCTTTGAAGCTTGCATACCTTAGTCTTTTCAGACTTGGACATGAAACCTTCGGGTTAAATCATATAGAGCTCTTCTTCTAGGTAGCCGTTCAGAAAGGCCGTCTTCACGTCCATTTGCCATATCTCATAATCATGGTACGCAACTATAGCAAGCAAAATCCGAATGGACTTAATCATGGCTACAGGAGAGAAAGTTTCTTCATAGTCAATCCCTTCTCGTTGCTTGTAACCTTTGGCTACTAGTCTAGCCTTATAAGTCTCCACGTTTCCATCAACGCCTATCTTCCTCTTGAATACCCATTTGTTTCCAACAGGTACTATACCTTCTGGAGGGTCTACAAGAGTCCAGACCTGATTTTGATACATGGAATCCATCTCGGATTTCATGGCCTCTTGCCATCTCTCTGAATCAATGTCGGACATTGCTTCAGTATAGTCTCTAGGGTCCTCCTTTGTGTCATTGTCACCCAGAATGTGCAATTTCCCAAAGTCATTATCTAAGCCATACCTCTTAGGTGGCTTACTGACCCGTTCAGATCTACGTGGAGCTAGGGGTTCAGGAACAGGGTTGTCTATCTGTTGATTGCATGTTTGTGGCTCATCAGGAATTTCCTTCAATTCTATCGTTCTTTTGCTAGTTCCATTGAGAACGAATTCATCCTCAAGGAATATAGCAGTTCTGGCGACAAAGACTTTCTGGTCGTCAGGGTGATAGAATTTGTATCCATAGGTTTGTTTAGGATACCCCACAAAATAGCATTTAACAGATCTTGCTTCAAGCTTTCCTGCATCTTGTTTCTTAACGTATGTAGGACAACCCCAAATCTTAAGATGTTTAAGACTTGGCTTCTTCCCATACCATATCTCATATGGTGTTTGTGAAACAGATTTAGAAGGCACTGCAAATAAGCTGTTGTGTGTAGTGCATATCCCCAGAATGATATTGGTAGATCATCGGAACTCATCATAGAACGAACCATGTTCATCAAGGTTCGGTTTCTCATCTCAAAAACTCCGTTATGTTGAGGAGTTCCTGGTGGAGTTCACTGTGATACTATTCCACACTCTTTGAGATAATCTAGGAATTCAGTACTCAGATGCTCACCCCCTCGATCTGATCTTAGGGTCTTTATCTGTTTCCCAGTTTGCTTATCTACTTCATTCTTGAATTCTTTGAACTTTTCAAAGGATTCTGACTTGTACTTCATAAGATACACATAGCCAAACCGAGAGTGATCATCGGTGAATGTGATATAGTAGGAGAAGCCTCCCCTTGATGTGGTGGACATAGGTCCACATACATCTGTGTGGGTTAACTCTAGTATATCTTTGGCCCGCTCTCCTTCCCCAGTGAATGGAGATTTAGACATCTTCCCGAGTAGACAAGGTTCACAAGTGCCCATGTGGTCATTACCCAATGGGCTAAGATATCCGTCTTTCGACATCTTGCGAATCTTGTCCTGGTCTATATGTCCAAGTTTAAGATGCCAAAGTCTAACTTGGTTAACTTCTTCTCTAGCCCTTTTGGGTTTTGAGGTATTCCCGTTTTCAATACAGTGCATCCCACTACTTGTCTCTAGGTGAAAAAGTCCCTCTATCATATTACCATGAGATAATACGACCGTTCAAGTATAAAGTGCAACTCATTTTGTCAAACAATACTGAGTGCCCATCTCGTAAAAGCATAGAGATAGAAATCAAATTCTTTATACATGAAGGAAAATATAAACAATTTTTAAGTTCCAAGACTTCCCCAGAGGGTAGTTTAAGCATGTAGGTGCCTATTGCTTTTGCAGAGATCTTAGTGCCGTTCCCAACTCGCACAATCATCTCCTCATTGCGTAGTGTCCTGCTCCCTGTTAGTCCCTGCAACGAATTGCAGATATGTTGACTAGTGCCTGAATCAAATATCCAGGAATTGGAGCTTACTGTAAAAGCACTTTCTATGACAGAAATAGTCCCTTCAAAAGTTCTTGTCATAAGGCTCGCAATGCGCACCCTGCATTTCGTCTTCCAATGTTCATCCTTTCCACAATGAAAGCATGTTCCCTTGGATTTTCTTGCCTTCTTCTTATGCAACATTTTCCTTATGATTGCATTCTCACTCCCACTGTCCTTTTTGAAACTTTGTTCAAACTTACAGCACATGTCAATCATCTCGATAAAAGTATGATTGAATCTATTCACTTTATAGTTTACTATAAACTTAGTGAAATCGTCCGAGAGAGATGCAAGGAAAAAGTCTTGGGCCATTTTCCCATCAATGGAAGTTCCTAAACTTTCAAGATCTTGAAAGATCCTTTCCATCTTTTGTCCATGTTTTTGGACCGATGTCCCCTTTGCCATTTTGGCATTTAATAGACTACAAACATTTGAGAATCGTACGTTACTTGTCTCAATGTCATGCATCTTATGCAAACTATCAACCATGGCACAAGAAGTGTCCATGTGCTCATGCAGCTTCTTAAGCTCCTCACTAAGTGAAGTGAGGATTAAGCATTTGGCTTGTAAGTCATCCTCATAGTGTCTAGCATAATTTTGACACTCCTCATTTGAAGCTAGTTTCGTAGGAGGTACATGAGGAGGGGATTGCTTAAGCACATACGATATGTCATTCATCTTTGAGACATTCTTAATGTGATGAAACCAAGCAAGGAAACGTTAGCCCCTAAGGCCATTTTTGTCAAGTACAATGGTAGGTGTAATTTTAGGCATGTCGTTAACTACATAACATAACAAAAATCATATTAGATTGTTGATTTTAAAACTACTTGATTGGGTCTTAAATCAAATAGTACCACCCACTATTTTTGGCAAATTCCACATCCCTCAAAGGAATCCGAGAGTTATGTTGAACTCTTAGTGGGGTATTGGAGACTCACCATTACCAAGCCCACCTCAGAATTATATCATTTTGGCTAGCAACAATAATGATGAGAGGATAACTCTTTAGCCATTTACAACTTTTGTAATTACCCATCTATTTTGGCCTCTAGAGAATGATTGCCTCAGAATTATATCATGTTGGCGTCATTGCACTTAGTTAAGTCTTTCCCACCATGCTAGTTTATGTAGGGGTTCAAGCACAACCTCAGAATTATATCATGTTGGTCACACTCGTTGTCTACACTCACTTCATCATATGTGTTAATAGACTCCTCCTGAGTGTAAGCACGCACTTTGAACTTCCCCATTATAGGGTGAAGCTGGTGTATGAGTCACAAATGATTGGAGCCCACCACGGTGGAAGGCCTACGAAGAGATGTTCAAAGCATCTCTCGCTTATCAACTTAATATTCGTTTTGTCGAGGGAGTAGTGTTGGGCTACATCAATTTCATTTTAATCTTATTAAAAGGACTTAGGATGATTATGAACCGTTTGATTTGATCCAACACGAGCCTTGTGTTGGACCTTGGGTCTAAGGTAGGTAGTTGTTGATTTTAGTTACGCGTTTAATCTAATTAAACCATTATTTCCTACTGGGCGTTGGACCCAACTATTCCAATTTGCATACATATAAACAAAAAGGAATACTTGAAATAAAGAGAAGGGCTTATGCCCTTTTACAACAAATTTGAAGGACTTATGCCCTTTTACAATAAATTTGAACTAATCAAATTACATTCAAATCTAAACTACTTACCCCAAACATTCATAATGTAAAGCGGCCAATCACATAGCTCAATTATCGAGGCCTTTGGTTCATAATCATCATTTTCTTAATCAATCACATTAACTAAGAAAGCAACTTAAAAAATTGGTTTTCGGATTCATAGAATTGATTTAAATGGAACTAAATGAAATGAAAATCCAATTCTCATTAAAGAGACAAAACCATTTTGTTCTCATCATATTTTGGGCCAAAAAAGCAATGACCTCAACTATTGAGCCACTAAGCAAAACACAAACCTTTTGGGGTCACTTTGTAAAAACACAAGAGTCCACAACTTCATGTAATTACAACTAGAACCCAAAAATTTCAACTATCACAAAAAAAATTTCATTAAAGGAGCAAAACAATTTGTCCTTTAGTGATTTTGGGCCTTTACGTAAAAACGTAAACTTTTGGATCAAAGTGCAAATACACAAAAATATCAAAACTTTATGTAATTGCATAAAAGCCTCAAAAGTACCCTACTTTATAGGGTGGCCGGTTATGGAGTGATGTAAAGAGTGTGTGGGTGATTGAAGTGTAAGTTTTAAATTTGATAAAGTGATTGGTATGGTGGTGATGTGTGAATAGTGTGATTGAATAGTGAAAAGTACAAATCAACTTACATCACCAATCACAAACAAATTTCAAACAAATCTTTGAGAAAATTTTGAATCAAAAACTCCCAAACTTTGTTCATGTTATGAACATGAAGAACACAACAAGAACATTGAAGAACATTCATGAAAAACCCATAAGAGCTCCATGAACATTTTCACTCAATAAAACTCAAATTTTCACTACTCAAAAGAGGGTTAACATCCTAGGGTATATAGGGCTTCCAAAAGTCACTTTAAAACACTTTTAACAAGACAAACATGAACCCAAAAATCCACCCTTTGGATTTGGCCGAATTTCCCCACATACATGGCACCAAATTTTAGTTCCAATATTCATGCTTAAATGAACTACATCTACAACATTTGAGATGCTAAATTTTCAAGCAAAATTTATATTAAAAAAAGCAAGAACAAAGCTTGTAACATTTACAACATTTAAATCACAAACCATGAAAAACACAAAACCCAAAAGGATTCACCATAAACTAGACCTAGGCTCTGATACCACTTGAAGGAAAAATTTTGTCCTAGCTAAGAACATGTGAGAACATTTGAACACATATGCAAACTAATAAAACTTTAAAGTAGGCATGCATTCAAAAACAATTCTAAAAACCCATGACTTTCAAAGCCTAGTGAATGGTGGACCACAAGACTCTTTAACAACATTAAAGAGATGAAGGATTTTGAGATTCATTACCCTTGAAGCTCATCCTTGTTTACACAAGGGATTCACCCAAGTGGAGGGCCTTCAAGTCACCTCCTAGCTCCTTGGATCTTCCTTGTGATTTTTCTCCTTTCGATGCTCCTTTGCTCCTTGATGATGTGAGGAAAGGATCTCCAAGAACACCAAAGATTTGGTGTCTCTAAGTCTCCACACCAAGGATGAGGTGTGAAGATGAAATGGATGACTTAGAGAGGAAAAGATTGCTAGCTAAATCCTCCCTAAGTGGCCGGCCTCTCTTAGAGAAAAAGGGAGAAAGTGTTTCTCTTCTTTGCCTCAAGAAAACCCTAAGTGAGTGAAAGCTATAAAGTTGACTTTATACTCCATTACATGTGAGTGGCAAACTTGCAATTAAATCAAGTTTGCTTCCACTCACCCTTATGGCCGGCCTTGTCTTTGTTATTGGGCTAATTGCCCATTTTGTTTTAGTTGTCATACAACTTAAACATAATGGGCCTTGTGGCCCAAAAACCCTTTTGGGCCCCGAAACCCAAAACGAACTTAAAAGCCCAATACGAACCTTTCGTAAGATTAATTAACTAATTAATTAATCTTGACCATTCTCAATTAAACTATTTAATTGCTTATCCATCTCATTTATATTTCTTCACTTTCATCCTTACTTGGTGTACGATCCATTAGGTTCCAATTAGCGAGGCAGTGGGCGATTGTTACTTTTAACGATCGATTGTGAATTGAAACTACATTTCAATTCTCCCTTTGATGAAGATTAGTGTTTGCTAATCCTTAGGGCTTCCACAAACCATGAGTGACACCTAGCAGTATGTCATGGCTACCCAAGCTAAGTAGAAGTGGTTGGAGAACCTATCCAGTTACAATTACAATGCAATACGATCATTCTCTAATACAATACTCTCCATCACATTGTTTGAGTGATAGTTTGTTTCATGTCTTCTATCCAATGTGATACTTCTCTATATAATTCAATTGAATATGATTTGGAACAAACTTCCTAAGTCATATTCGTATGCTTTGGCCAAAGACTCTAGAATCATATCTCAGAGTATTCTCCTTCCACCATGGAAGGCTAGAGATCCCTTGTTGTGCATTCACATGCCTACATGACTAGATAGCTTGACCCCAACAATGCCGTGGACACTCTCAATGGAATGCCTTTGACATAATCAAAGATCAAGGACCTAACCATTAGACATCAATGATGCCTCAGGTCAAAGAACTACTTTGCATATTGCAACTTATGAGTTCTTACATGACATGTATGCTCGAACTCTCTTTTGATCGTTGTTCAGTGTACTCGATTACTCTTTCGAGCACCTATGTGTTTGTCTCAGTGTCCAACACTAAATGACTTGAGACTAGTCATACTCACACTTGAGTTAACATAACACATACTAACCTTAGCGGATTGTCAATGCCCAATTAGCAATCCTATGGCTAGGAACGTTTTAGGAATGAACATAAGAGAAAGGTCTCGTTAATCTAACTTACTTAAATCACTTCTCTCTTAGATCAAATACATTCCTTGGATTCCCTTATTGCTTAAACACATGATACAATAAATAGTGATTAACAATAAACTTTGCCCTTTATTAAACATATAATAGTATAATACAATAAGTATTCCAAAAGCTATTTCATCTAATGAGTGGCTTTGTGGGCATACTTCCAACAATCTCCCACTTGCACTCAAAGCCACCTTCCCATGTATCTAACACCCATCTTTTCCATATGGCGGTCAAGTTGGATTTGAGACATTGGCTTCGTCAGTGGATCTACTACGTTATCGGCTGAGGCAACCTTGAGGATGTTGACTTTCCCCTCGGCAGCATATCTTCTAATGATATTAAAGCGTCTGTCAAAATGCTTGTTCTTTTGATGAGCCCTGGGTTCCTTGGCTTGAGCTATCGCCCCACTATTATCACAGTACAAAGTTACTAGTGATGTAATGGTTGGAACCACTCCAAGTTCAGTAATGAACTTCTTCATCCAAAATGCTTCTTTGCCGGCTTCAGCTGCAGCGACATATTCAGCCTCTGTCATGGAATTAGCAATTACAGATTGTTTCTTGCTTTTCCAGCTGACAGCCCCAACATTCAGAGTGAACACATATCTGGAGTTGGAACTTCTATCGTTGACGTCAGATTGGAAATCTGCGTCTGTATAGGCTTCTACTCGCAACTCTGTCGCTCCTCCGTAAATGAGAAACATGTCCTTAGTTCTTCTTAAGTACTTAAGGATCATCTTGACAGCTGCTCAGTGTTCTGATCCTGGGTTAGATTGATATCGACTAGTAATGCTCACAACATATGCGATATCAGGCCTTGTGCATATCATGGCATACATGAGACTCCCTATGGCGGAAGCATAAGGAATAGCACTCATCTGCCGTATTTCTTCAGGAGTCTTAGGTTCCATGGACTTAGAAAGGTGAATTCCATGTCTCACAGGAAGAAAACCTTTCTTAGACTGTTCCATCTGGAACCTACTTAGCACCTTATCTATGTACATAGATTGGGATAATCCAATTAGTTTTCTAGATCTATCACGATAGAGCTTTATCCCAAGCACATAAGATGCATCTCCCAAATCTTTCATGTGGAAGGTTTTGGACAACCACACTTTTACAGAAGAAAGTACTGCAGTGTCATTCCCGAATAGTAATATGTCATCTACATATAACACTAGGAATACAACTGCATCCCCAACGACCTTTTGATAAACACAATTGTCGTCTTCGTTTTGAGTAAAACCAAACGATTTGATTTCTGTGTCAAATTGAATATTCCAGCTCCTGGAGGCTTGCTTAAGTCCATAAATGGACCTTTGAAGCTTGCATACCTTAGTCTTTTCAGACTTGGACATGAAACCTTCGGGTTAAATCATATAGAGCTCTTCTTCTAGGTAGCCGTTCAGAAAGGCCGTCTTCACGTCCATTTGCCATATCTCATAATCATGGTACGCAACTATAGCAAGCAAAATCCGAATGGACTTAATCATGGCTACAGGAGAGAAAGTTTCTTCATAGTCAATCCCTTCTCGTTGCTTGTAACCTTTGGCTACTAGTCTAGCCTTATAAGTCTCCACGTTTCCATCAACGCCTATCTTCCTCTTGAATACCCATTTGTTTCCAACAGGTACTATACCTTCTGGAGGGTCTACAAGAGTCCAGACCTGATTTTGATACATGGAATCCATCTCGGATTTCATGGCCTCTTGCCATCTCTCTGAATCAATGTCGGACATTGCTTCAGTATAGTCTCTAGGGTCCTCCTTTGTGTCATTGTCACCCAGAATGTGCAATTTCCCAAAGTCATTATCTAAGCCATACCTCTTAGGTGGCTTACTGACCCGTTCAGATCTACGTGGAGCTAGGGGTTCAGGAACAGGGTTGTCTATCTGTTGATTGCATGTTTGTGGCTCATCAGGAATTTCCTTCAATTCTATCGTTCTTTTGCTAGTTCCATTGAGAACGAATTCATCCTCAAGGAATATAGCAGTTCTGGCGACAAAGACTTTCTGGTCGTCAGGGTGATAGAATTTGTATCCATAGGTTTGTTTAGGATACCCCACAAAATAGCATTTAACAGATCTTGCTTCAAGCTTTCCTGCATCTTGTTTCTTAACGTATGTAGGACAACCCCAAATCTTAAGATGTTTAAGACTTGGCTTCTTCCCATACCATATCTCATATGGTGTTTGTGAAACAGATTTAGAAGGCACTGCAAATAAGCTGTTGTGTGTAGTGCATATCCCCAGAATGATATTGGTAGATCATCGGAACTCATCATAGAACGAACCATGTTCATCAAGGTTCGGTTTCTCATCTCAAAAACTCCGTTATGTTGAGGAGTTCCTGGTGGAGTTCACTGTGATACTATTCCACACTCTTTGAGATAATCTAGGAATTCAGTACTCAGATGCTCACCCCCTCGATCTGATCTTAGGGTCTTTATCTGTTTCCCAGTTTGCTTATCTACTTCATTCTTGAATTCTTTGAACTTTTCAAAGGATTCTGACTTGTACTTCATAAGATACACATAGCCAAACCGAGAGTGATCATCGGTGAATGTGATATAGTAGGAGAAGCCTCCCCTTGATGTGGTGGACATAGGTCCACATACATCTGTGTGGGTTAACTCTAGTATATCTTTGGCCCGCTCTCCTTCCCCAGTGAATGGAGATTTAGACATCTTCCCGAGTAGACAAGGTTCACAAGTGCCCATGTGGTCATTACCCAATGGGCTAAGATATCCGTCTTTCGACATCTTGCGAATCTTGTCCTGGTCTATATGTCCAAGTTTAAGATGCCAAAGTCTAACTTGGTTAACTTCTTCTCTAGCCCTTTTGGGTTTTGAGGTATTCCCGTTTTCAATACAGTGCATCCCACTACTTGTCTCTAGGTGAAAAAGTCCCTCTATCATATTACCATGAGATAATACGACCGTTCAAGTATAAAGTGCAACTCATTTTGTCAAACAATACTGAGTGCCCATCTCGTAAAAGCATAGAGATAGAAATCAAATTCTTTATACATGAAGGAAAATATAAACAATTTTTAAGTTCCAAGACTTCCCCAGAGGGTAGTTTAAGCATGTAGGTGCCTATTGCTTTTGCAGAGATCTTAGTGCCGTTCCCAACTCGCACAATCATCTCCTCATTGCGTAGTGTCCTGCTCCCTGTTAGTCCCTGCAACGAATTGCAGATATGTTGACTAGTGCCTGAATCAAATATCCAGGAATTGGAGCTTACTGTAAAAGCACTTTCTATGACAGAAATAGTCCCTTCAAAAGTTCTTGTCATAAGGCTCGCAATGCGCACCCTGCATTTCGTCTTCCAATGTTCATCCTTTCCACAATGAAAGCATGTTCCCTTGGATTTTCTTGCCTTCTTCTTATGCAACATTTTCCTTATGATTGCATTCTCACTCCCACTGTCCTTTTTGAAACTTTGTTCAAACTTACAGCACATGTCAATCATCTCGATAAAAGTATGATTGAATCTATTCACTTTATAGTTTACTATAAACTTAGTGAAATCGTCCGAGAGAGATGCAAGGAAAAAGTCTTGGGCCATTTTCCCATCAATGGAAGTTCCTAAACTTTCAAGATCTTGAAAGATCCTTTCCATCTTTTGTCCATGTTTTTGGACCGATGTCCCCTTTGCCATTTTGGCATTTAATAGACTACAAACATTTGAGAATCGTACGTTACTTGTCTCAATGTCATGCATCTTATGCAAACTATCAACCATGGCACAAGAAGTGTCCATGTGCTCATGCAGCTTCTTAAGCTCCTCACTAAGTGAAGTGAGGATTAAGCATTTGGCTTGTAAGTCATCCTCATAGTGTCTAGCATAATTTTGACACTCCTCATTTGAAGCTAGTTTCGTAGGAGGTACATGAGGAGGGGATTGCTTAAGCACATACGATATGTCATTCATCTTTGAGACATTCTTAATGTGATGAAACCAAGCAAGGAAACGTTAGCCCCTAAGGCCATTTTTGTCAAGTACAATGGTAGGTGTAATTTTAGGCATGTCGTTAACTACATAACATAACAAAAATCATATTAGATTGTTGATTTTAAAACTACTTGATTGGGTCTTAAATCAAATAGTACCACCCACTATTTTTGGCAAATTCCACATCCCTCAAAGGAATCCGAGAGTTATGTTGAACTCTTAGTGGGGTATTGGAGACTCACCATTACCAAGCCCACCTCAGAATTATATCATTTTGGCTAGCAACAATAATGATGAGAGGATAACTCTTTAGCCATTTACAACTTTTGTAATTACCCATCTATTTTGGCCTCTAGAGAATGATTGCCTCAGAATTATATCATGTTGGCGTCATTGCACTTAGTTAAGTCTTTCCCACCATGCTAGTTTATGTAGGGGTTCAAGCACAACCTCAGAATTATATCATGTTGGTCACACTCGTTGTCTACACTCACTTCATCATATGTGTTAATAGACTCCTCCT
Source organism: Heteromeles arbutifolia (assembly GCA_024362995.1). Lineage (NCBI taxonomy): Eukaryota > Viridiplantae > Streptophyta > Magnoliopsida > Rosales > Rosaceae > Heteromeles > Heteromeles arbutifolia. The sequence continues at coordinate 22,232,364 of JANCRC010000005.1, read as the reverse complement.
GAGTGTAAGCACGCACTTTGAACTTCCCCATTATAGGGTGAAGCTGGTGTATGAGTCACAAATGATTGGAGCCCACCACGGTGGAAGGCCTACGAAGAGATGTTCAAAGCATCTCTCGCTTATCAACTTAATATTCGTTTTGTCGAGGGAGTAGTGTTGGGCTACATCAATTTCATTTTAATCTTATTAAAAGGACTTAGGATGATTATGAACCGTTTGATTTGATCCAACACGAGCCTTGTGTTGGACCTTGGGTCTAAGGTAGGTAGTTGTTGATTTTAGTTACGCGTTTAATCTAATTAAACCATTATTTCCTACTGGGCGTTGGACCCAACTATTCCAATTTGCATACATATAAACAAAAAGGAATACTTGAAATAAAGAGAAGGGCTTATGCCCTTTTACAACAAATTTGAAGGACTTATGCCCTTTTACAATAAATTTGAACTAATCAAATTACATTCAAATCTAAACTACTTACCCCAAACATTCATAATGTAAAGCGGCCAATCACATAGCTCAATTATCGAGGCCTTTGGTTCATAATCATCATTTTCTTAATCAATCACATTAACTAAGAAAGCAACTTAAAAAATTGGTTTTCGGATTCATAGAATTGATTTAAATGGAACTAAATGAAATGAAAATCCAATTCTCATTAAAGAGACAAAACCATTTTGTTCTCATCATATTTTGGGCCAAAAAAGCAATGACCTCAACTATTGAGCCACTAAGCAAAACACAAACCTTTTGGGGTCACTTTGTAAAAACACAAGAGTCCACAACTTCATGTAATTACAACTAGAACCCAAAAATTTCAACTATCACAAAAAAAATTTCATTAAAGGAGCAAAACAATTTGTCCTTTAGTGATTTTGGGCCTTTACGTAAAAACGTAAACTTTTGGATCAAAGTGCAAATACACAAAAATATCAAAACTTTATGTAATTGCATAAAAGCCTCAAAAGTACCCTACTTTATAGGGTGGCCGGTTATGGAGTGATGTAAAGAGTGTGTGGGTGATTGAAGTGTAAGTTTTAAATTTGATAAAGTGATTGGTATGGTGGTGATGTGTGAATAGTGTGATTGAATAGTGAAAAGTACAAATCAACTTACATCACCAATCACAAACAAATTTCAAACAAATCTTTGAGAAAATTTTGAATCAAAAACTCCCAAACTTTGTTCATGTTATGAACATGAAGAACACAACAAGAACATTGAAGAACATTCATGAAAAACCCATAAGAGCTCCATGAACATTTTCACTCAATAAAACTCAAATTTTCACTACTCAAAAGAGGGTTAACATCCTAGGGTATATAGGGCTTCCAAAAGTCACTTTAAAACACTTTTAACAAGACAAACATGAACCCAAAAATCCACCCTTTGGATTTGGCCGAATTTCCCCACATACATGGCACCAAATTTTAGTTCCAATATTCATGCTTAAATGAACTACATCTACAACATTTGAGATGCTAAATTTTCAAGCAAAATTTATATTAAAAAAAGCAAGAACAAAGCTTGTAACATTTACAACATTTAAATCACAAACCATGAAAAACACAAAACCCAAAAGGATTCACCATAAACTAGACCTAGGCTCTGATACCACTTGAAGGAAAAATTTTGTCCTAGCTAAGAACATGTGAGAACATTTGAACACATATGCAAACTAATAAAACTTTAAAGTAGGCATGCATTCAAAAACAATTCTAAAAACCCATGACTTTCAAAGCCTAGTGAATGGTGGACCACAAGACTCTTTAACAACATTAAAGAGATGAAGGATTTTGAGATTCATTACCCTTGAAGCTCATCCTTGTTTACACAAGGGATTCACCCAAGTGGAGGGCCTTCAAGTCACCTCCTAGCTCCTTGGATCTTCCTTGTGATTTTTCTCCTTTCGATGCTCCTTTGCTCCTTGATGATGTGAGGAAAGGATCTCCAAGAACACCAAAGATTTGGTGTCTCTAAGTCTCCACACCAAGGATGAGGTGTGAAGATGAAATGGATGACTTAGAGAGGAAAAGATTGCTAGCTAAATCCTCCCTAAGTGGCCGGCCTCTCTTAGAGAAAAAGGGAGAAAGTGTTTCTCTTCTTTGCCTCAAGAAAACCCTAAGTGAGTGAAAGCTATAAAGTTGACTTTATACTCCATTACATGTGAGTGGCAAACTTGCAATTAAATCAAGTTTGCTTCCACTCACCCTTATGGCCGGCCTTGTCTTTGTTATTGGGCTAATTGCCCATTTTGTTTTAGTTGTCATACAACTTAAACATAATGGGCCTTGTGGCCCAAAAACCCTTTTGGGCCCCGAAACCCAAAACGAACTTAAAAGCCCAATACGAACCTTTCGTAAGATTAATTAACTAATTAATTAATCTTGACCATTCTCAATTAAACTATTTAATTGCTTATCCATCTCATTTATATTTCTTCACTTTCATCCTTACTTGGTGTACGATCCATTAGGTTCCAATTAGCGAGGCAGTGGGCGATTGTTACTTTTAACGATCGATTGTGAATTGAAACTACATTTCAATTCTCCCTTTGATGAAGATTAGTGTTTGCTAATCCTTAGGGCTTCCACAAACCATGAGTGACACCTAGCAGTATGTCATGGCTACCCAAGCTAAGTAGAAGTGGTTGGAGAACCTATCCAGTTACAATTACAATGCAATACGATCATTCTCTAATACAATACTCTCCATCACATTGTTTGAGTGATAGTTTGTTTCATGTCTTCTATCCAATGTGATACTTCTCTATATAATTCAATTGAATATGATTTGGAACAAACTTCCTAAGTCATATTCGTATGCTTTGGCCAAAGACTCTAGAATCATATCTCAGAGTATTCTCCTTCCACCATGGAAGGCTAGAGATCCCTTGTTGTGCATTCACATGCCTACATGACTAGATAGCTTGACCCCAACAATGCCGTGGACACTCTCAATGGAATGCCTTTGACATAATCAAAGATCAAGGACCTAACCATTAGACATCAATGATGCCTCAGGTCAAAGAACTACTTTGCATATTGCAACTTATGAGTTCTTACATGACATGTATGCTCGAACTCTCTTTTGATCGTTGTTCAGTGTACTCGATTACTCTTTCGAGCACCTATGTGTTTGTCTCAGTTTCCAACACTAAATGACTTGAGACTAGTCATACTCACACTTGAGTTAACATAACACATACTAACCTTAGCGGATTGTCAATGCCCAATTGGCAATCCTATGGCTAGGAACGTTTTAGGAATGAACATAGGAGAAAGGTCTCGTTAATCTAACTTACTTAAATCACTTCTCTCTTAGATCAAATACATTCCTTGGATTCCCTTATTGCTTAAACACATGATACAATAAATAGTGATTAACAATAAGCTTTGCCCTTTATTAAACATATAATAGTTTAATACAATAAGTATTCCAAAAGCTATTTCATCTAATGAGTGGCTTTGTGGGCATACTTCCAACATGTGGGACAAGAGTCTCAAAACCCCAATAGTTCTTTGAATTCCCTTGGCTAGAGCCTTCCCCATTATGCTTCCATTTTTTCTTGTTTCTTGACTCATCCTTCACAACATGTGCCTTAGCAACCATGGAGTTTCAACCAGTTTTCTTCTCAGAACCACAGTTGTCGTCCTCGATTCTTAGCCATACAATCTGATCCTCAAGTCCCATCTCTTTACGCTTGTGCTTGAGATAATTCTTGAAATCTTTCCAAGAATGTGGTAACTTTTCAATTATAGCAGCCACTTGGAATAATTCACTGAACTCCATCTTTTCTGCATGAAACTCTATCTTTTTTGCATGAATCTCATGCAAAATAAGTTGGAGTTCTTGGACTTGACTGATGAATGTTTTGGAGTCCATCTTGTAGTCAAGAAAATGACCAACAATGAATTTCTTCATTTCAGCGTCTTCAGTATGATATTTCTTGTCTAATGACTCTCACAGGGCCTTAGCAGTCGTAAATGAACTATACACATTGTATAGTGCATCACTTAAGTCATTCAGAATATAATTCCTGCACAAGAAATCTGATTGGTGTCAAGCATCAACAGCAGCCACAAATTCGGTTGTAGTGCTAGGTATCAGAGGTTTTGCTTTCAGAATATAGGCCAAATTGAGAGTGGTCAAATAGAACAACATCTTTTATTGCCACCTCTTAAATCAGTTCCATTGAACATTTTAGGTTCCTCTTCATAAGATGAGGAAGCAGGGATCACCATAGGTAGAGCATGAGCCACACCTTTTCCCTTATCGTTACTAGTGTCATCATCTTTAGTAACACCAGTCATTTTCCTTCACAAATAGGAAATTCCACAATTTAATATAGAGTAAAATAATAACTTTTAAAGAAATCTAACTAATAAATACAACAATTATGACTAAGCAAAAGGAATAAACAAAAAGTTTCGTCTTAAGATTGTTGGAAAATATGTAGTGATAGTTGCTATATTTATAGAATTTCGAAAACAAAATACAAAATAGATTCGAATTTGTACAAAAGAAATGACAATAGAAAAGTAAGATAAACTTTACAAATGATCAAGTCTAGAACGAGATTCTATCTCCTTAAGACGAAATTGCCTCCTCACAGATGCTCAAGGATTTGCTTGACAAACGTCTCCCAGGATACAACGATTGACTTCTTACGAAAGTAACACTTCAATCCCCAAGAAAAGCTAACTCAAAATGGCGTTTGAACACTCTCTTAAACGCTCCTAAAATATAAACGCTCTTAAAATATTCTGTAAGTGCTATATATAACTAAGAATCTGGATGGATTCAATTGAATGAATATGACATTGGGATTCTTTATTTATAGGCATTAATGCCACTTCTCATAAAAGATACCCGTTAACCATTGATTCTTTCCGCTTTGAATAGTTACAACTTTCCACCTTGAACAGATACCATTCTTCTTTCATATCAGTTCAATGTAACCTTTAGAATATAATATCTAAACTACATATTAATAGAACTCATTTTTCAACCAAAAGAAAGTGAAAAGACTATTTAGTTTTCTATCATAACAAAAAAGTTAAGAGCAATAATGTAATTTCACAAAATAAATTATTTTATTTTTTGTTTAAGCCTCATCTTCAGATGATTTTAACATGTCTAATTTAAAAAACAAAAATTAAAAATTAAAAATAAATAAAAACAAGTCTCTCTACTTCACTCCCCATTCCCACGTTTCCTCTCGCTCTCTTCCTCACCTTCAATTTTAAAAATAAAAAATAAAAATTTCACACATATTTTATATGTGGGTATATACTAGTATTAATTAACATAACCTTTCCTAAAATCCATCAGACAAACCAATGGATTTGTAAGTATGCAAAGATTGAAAAGTTGCGTCTGACTTGAAAGGTTGAGTCTACAAGGTTGCTTTTCACCAAAAGATGTGTACCATCAATCAAATTCAGAATCCCATCATTTCCATTCATTTATTAGAAATTGAATATTTATTATTTAATTTTCTAACAGCTAGAGGGGCACAAATTGGAGTAACTTATAAAACAGCAAACAATCACAAGCAAGCCTAAGATCAGGGGGTGTGCTGGCCAAAGACTCTCTGATAGTCAAGTTAGTAAGCAAATATAAGACTCAAAAAATAGGAAGAGAATTAGAGTGCGATGAGTTACCAAAGACAAACCCTAGATGGGTGTTTTTATACCAGTCGGATGAGAGACTTTTTTTATGACGTTTTAAGTTGGTAGAATCCTAGAGGACATCTAGAAGTAGATATTGCATCCTCTTAGAAGTGGTTGTTTGGGACGCACGTCAATTCTTAGATTGTAAGAACTCCAAGACGTATAGTGAATCTGGCTAATTCCATATACGGATCAGATCTAGGTATCTTGCAGAACAAGCATGGTTATTTTAGCGAAGTCGCTCAGACTTCGCCTGCTGCCCCAAAATAGGATGATGATGGCACCATTGCTCGGTTAATCCAGCTCTGCTTGGAGTTGTTGAGTTCAAGACCGGACTTCTAAGGTAAGTGTATTCCGATTAGTCTTACTTCACCCTTGGAAAAGCATGATCGTCCCATAATGCTTATGTAAGGTTGTAATTAATAAATCATTTGCTAGCATGAGATTTTATTTAATTGAAACTTAATTCTATTTGATATAATCAACTTTGGCCATGGATTAGCAAGTTCCTATTTGGAAGGCCATAACTTTGGCCAAATTTGTTTTGTGGTCCTTGCGGTGAGACTCCAATTTTAATTCGACCATTGTGGTGAAAAAGTTGTTAATCAAATCTTGTGGTTAAATTTATTAGCAATTATAGTCCAATTTAAAATTTATGTCAAAACTTCATCCACATGCAGAAGCAAAGATGTGGTGTTCGTGGTTTTCTACCCATGAGTTTTATCAACCACGCTTTAAAAGCCACATGTACATGGATTAATATTTATTATTTTTATTTTATTTTATTTTTTAAACTGGAGAGAAAACCCATACCTCACCTGATTTGCTCACATTCCCTTGATCTTTCACTCAAAAACTGAAAATTGATCATAGCTCTAACAGCTTGTTTAATATATCCAATTACAAAACTCAAATTGACCCAATTAATTAGTTTTTCTTCTATTTAGAAAATTTAGTAATTTAGAAATTGAAAATTTCGTTACAGTCATAGCATCACCTGCAACATAGGTATCCATCTTCTCCAGCCCCAATCTCTGCTCGCCACACCTCAACATGCGTACCCATTTTCTACAACCTTGTATACACATAATACATATATACTCATAATACATATATACAAATATACATGTATATGTACAGAGAAAGCGAAAGAGCGAAGAGGAAGAAGAGAGAGAGGAGTGCTGATCTCGACATTCATGGTGTTGTCGAAGACAGGAGAAAGACTAAAAGAGGAAGAAGAGAGGGAAGAATGGTGATCTTGACATTCATGGTGTTGTCGGAGATAGGAGAATTGAAAGAAGTAGATTGTGGCTAGCGTGGCTAGGTGTGATTATTAGGGTGGAGAGGGTGAGGGAGGTGGGAAGTCACAATGGTGAACATTCTAGGACAATGTTCTAAAAATCGGTCTGGCCGGCATTTTAGGTGCTAGGCGGTGGAAGATTGATGTGACTTAGGCCAAAACGTGGAGAAAAACCGAGTAGGGGTTAGGCGGGCTAGGCGGCTCCATTATTTTTAATTTTTTAATTAAGTCAAAGGTTTTTTCGGAATAACCTACTTAATTAGTGCATTTTCAGATTCGGTTTTTTGTTTGTCTTATTTTGTGCTGCATTTGTCAGTGATGATGGCAACATGGCTGAAGTTTTAAGTTTTAACCTTTCTAAATTCTCAATACAAGTATAATTTTTATTTATTTTTAGAATGTAAGTAGGCATTTATGTATATGTTGTATAATAAATTTAATTAAACCCACCTAGTCCGCTTAGGCACTAGACCCCAGCCTGCCACCCAACTAGTATCTAACATCTTTTATAACCTTACTCTTGGGTGGCAGGGGGTTTGGTTTTTTTCTTTTCTTTTTAAGTTTTATCTTTCGGTTCATATTTTTTTTTCTATTTTTGTTGAACATTGATTGAAAGGACATTGTCTTTCAAATGGATGGAATTTTGGCAAATTTTTTTATTTGGACTATGATTGCTAACATACTTGAGCATGTGGTTATGAATGTCAAACTCTTTTACCACATGGGCCGATTTAAACTAGGGATCGGACTACGAACAAACTTTGGCCATGAACTTTATATGTTCTGAAAAACTTAATTTTTTAATCCAATCGGAATGCGTAAGATTTGTATTCGTTTAGAAGATTAAAAACTCTTGAAAAATTGAGTTTTTTTACCGAACCAAGCCCAATCAAACCAATTAATAATGGTTTGGTTTGGTTTGATTTTCAATGGTAATATTTGTTAACATCAAACTAAACCAAACTAAATCAGTTCGTTATATACTAGTTGTTGTAGCATAGATTAAGCCTCAATATTTGGGTCTCACTACTTAGCCCATTATGTAGACATGTATAAGGATCAATAACAACTAAACCAATACGACAATGCTTGCAACAATAATTAAAACCATGCATGATCATATTAAATTCAGTACACACATGGTTAGTGTTCATGACAGTAGAAAGAATATATTTACTTGGAGTGGAAGGCAGTGAAGCCATGATCTTGTCTTCTCTTCTCTTGGTTTCAGAAATAGTATCTCAATACTCTCAATAGGACTGGTATTCGATATGAGAACAAGTAGTCCCCGAGAAGAGAGACCAAAATCGACTTTTTATGCTGCAACTGCATTTCCCTATCAGAGATACAGTTGCTGTCAGTTTGTGTAGGTTACAACTGCCTTTTATTTGAATTGATAACCACCTTTAGTTTTCCCTCTAATATAGAATTAATCTGGTGTAATTCATATAATTGAGTCCTTACATAATACAACCCTTTCACTTGTATATCTGCACTATGGTTTAAATGACACTCACATATAAGTCATTCTTACATTCTCCCACATGAGTGAGATTAAACCATCATTCTTAATTGCAAAATATAAAAATGAAATGTGATCACAGATTGTATAAATTAACTGACTCTTACAACTATATACTGCGAGTTCATCTGTCGAGTTTTAAGGCTACATAACATTGAATACAATGTTTATACCTCAAAACCACAAACTGATTAAGCTCTAGCACATTCTTGTTGTAGCCGAGAGAATAAAAGATTTTGGCACTTACTTGCTTGTAAATCAAGCACTCCCACATTTCTTTTGGTCACAAGATATTGCAGATATCTTAATTGCTTTAAACATTTTCAATTTGCATTAATCATCATTAACATAACATATGAATTCATATTAAGCATTACTCACAGCTTTTGCAACATAAATACGTACTTGTGCAAATTACTCCCACATTTAAAGAACATCAAAAAACTGACTGCAATCCCATTCTTAATACATGCTTGTTGAAGACTGTACCATTTAAGGCTTTTGTCAATGGATCTACGACCATGTCATGTGTACTGATATGTTGTATATCAATCACACCCTCTCTGACTTTATCTTGAACTTTCAAGTATTTAATATCCATAAGCCTTGATGCCTCTGATCTCTTGTTGTTTTTAGCCAAGAATACTGCAGCTGTATTATCACAGTAAAGCTTGATTGGTCTTTCAATGCTTCTCACAATCTTTATCTCATAAATTAAGTTTTTCATCCAGTTACACTGTTTCATTGCCTCAAAACAGCCAATATATTCTGACTCCATAGTAGATACTGCCCTTGTAGTTTGTTTCTTGCTCCTCCATGAGACAGCACCACCACACAGTAAGAAAATGTATCCATTTGCAGACATTCTATCATCAATGCATCCACCTAAGTCAGCATCAGTGTAGCATACTAATTCCAAATCGTCTACATGGTGATAACACAACACATATGACTGAGTTCTTTTCATGTATCTCAACACATTTTTACCTGCATTCCAGTGAGCCAATCCTGGATTCGATTGAAACCTTCCTAAGACACTTAACACAAAGGCCAAATCAGGCCTTGTACATACTTGAGCATACATCACACTGCCAATTAAAGAAGCATAAGGCTTGTCCTTCATTGCCTGCACTTCATAGTCAGTAATGGGGCACTGAGATAAAGACAATTTGTCACCCTTACCAAGTGGTATATCTCCTCAAATGCAATTCTCCATATTGAACCTTTTGAGAACCTTATCAACATAAGCTTTCTGTGATAACCCTAACCATCTCTTGGATCTGTCCCTAGTAATCTTAATGCCTAAAACATAGTGTGTTGCACCCAAATCCTTCATGTCAAAGCTACTTGACAACAAGTTTTTGGTTTCTTCAAGTAAAATAACATTTGAACTGGCAAGTAAAATGTCATCCACATAAAGAACCATAAAAATAAAATTAGACTTCACTATTTTGAAGTAGATACAATTGTCAATTTTGGTCTCCACAAAGCCAAAAGCTGCTACAACTTGATCAAACTTTTTGTACCATTGTCTAGAGGCCTGTTTGAGTCCATATATTGACTTGTTAAGCTTACAAACCATATCTTCCTTCCCTCTTTCAATGAATCTGATTGGCTGTTGCATGTATATTTCTTCATCAAGACTACCATTGAGAAAAGCTGTTTTGACATCCATCTGGTGTAATTCAAGATTGAAATTTGCAGTGAATGCCATGATCACTCGAAAAGAATCTTTTGTGGAAACTGGAGAGAAAGTTTCATTGTAGTCTAGACCCTCCTTTTGAGTAAAACCCTTTGCCACTAACCTTGCCTTATACTTCTCAATTTTTCCTCGAGAATCCCTCTTAGTTGTATACACCCATTTACAACCAATGGATTTTACATTGGCTGGAGGCAGAACTAAAGTCCAAACATTGTTCTTGTACATGGAGTCTAGTTCATCTTCCATTGCAGCTTGCCAACTTGAGGACTTAGAACTTTCCATAGCTGCTTTATAAGTAGTTGGATCATCATGATCACCAATGTCAAACTCCATTTCCTGCAAATAACATAAGTAATCACTAGGAATTGCAGATCTTTTAGGCCTACTGGATTTCCTTGGTTGAACTATAGGGGGTGATAACACTGGGACTGAAGTAGATGCAATAGGCTGCTTAGATGAAATGGAAATTGGAAATGATGTAGGAGGTTGCAATGAATCTGCAACAATCGCTGAATTTGGAACTGCATTTGTTGGCGACAAAGGTAAAGATGCAATGCTACTTGGCTGGAAAGTTGTAAGTGGCACAGGTATAAGAATCTCAGTATTTGCATGTTCAATGGTCTGTGATGCATCATTTATCTCTTCAAATTCAGAAGAATTCCTAGAATAGGAATGCAAAGCTCCACAATCTTCAAGAAACTTGGCATTGTTGCTCTCCACTATTCTGGTGAATGCATTAGGACAGTAAAACCTGAAACCTTTGGATTTTTCTGCATAACCCACAAAATAACAACTAGTGGTCCTCATGTCTAATTTCTTTTCATTGGGATTATAGAGTCTAGATTCACACCTACAACCCTAAGTATGAAAGTGAGCTAGACTAGGTTTTATTCTTGTCCATCTTTCGAATGGTGTGGATGCAACAACTTTAGTTGGCACTCGATTTAAAATGTAAGTTGCTGTTTTGATTGCTTCTCCCCAAAGAAATTATGGCATTTGTGAATGAGAGAGCATACTCCTTACCATCTCCTTCAAAGTTCGGTTTCTTCGTTCTGCAACACCATTTTGTGATGGTGTACCAGGAGTTGTATATTGAGCTGCAATTCCTTCTTGTTCCAGAAAAATGGCAAATGGTCTCTTTTGTTGTCCTTTCTCTGTGTACCTTCCATATTATTCACCTCCACGATCGGACCTTACAACTTTAATTGATTTCCCCAATTGTTTTTCAACCTCTAACTTAAAATTTTTAAAACAAGTTAAAACTTGCGACTTTTCAGAGATCAAAAATATAAAAGTGTATCTGGAAAAATCATCTATGAAAAGAACAAAGTATGAATTCCCACAGATGGTTTTTGTTAGAAATGGTCTATATACATCAGTGTGTATAATCTCTAGGAGATCATTACTTCTTGTTGCTGTCTTTTTGCTTGTGGAGTTTGTGGTTTTGCCCTTAATGCAGTTAATACATTCTGCAGATTCATTAAGGTTAAATTTTGGAAAAATACGATCCTTGATTAACCTCATTATCCTTTCTTTCGAGATATGACCAAGTCTTTGATGCCAAAGCATATAAGATTGGTCATCAAAGGACACACGTTTTGAGGCTGAATGTTCTATATTAAAGCATTCTTGATGGTAAGAACACTGAATTTGCCAAAGATCACCATTGGGAAATGTATAACCAATAAGATTGTCAAACTGATTCTTGAAATAAAATTTAATTTGATTAACATCCCCTACAAATGAAAAACCATCCTTGACAAATTGAATTACAGAAAATAAGTTCCGTCTCATGGAAGGAACATAAAGTACATGACTTAAATTTAAAACATAACCAGTTGACAATCTCAGTTTGACAGAACCAACAGACTCAACTGCAACTTTATTCCCATTTCCAACATAAACATTGTAGATCTCCTTACTTGTTCTCTTCTGGCTTTGAAATCCCTGCAAAGAATTTGTTATATGTATTGAACAACCTGTGTCAAAGCACCAAGAGTTTTGAGGAATAAAAACCATATTGGACTCTACTGTCACAAAAACATTTATTATTTTGTTACCTTTCTTGATTAACCAAGCTTTAAAACCAGGACAATCCTTTCTTAAGTGATCCTCAGAATGACAAAAATGACATCTTTTGACACCATTGTTATTATTCTTAGGTCCAGCAGTTGGCACAGACTTCTTCAATGCAATTGGCTTATTTCCCTTGTAATTCTCATTTCTGTGAACTGTAGTAATCTTCCCCTTGCCTTTTCCAGCACTTACAAGGTTGGCAAAGTCACTAGTCTCAGCCCTTATCTTCTTCAATCTTTCCTCTTCTTGACAGCAAATAGCAATCAACTCATTAATACTCCAAATCTCCTTCTGTGTGTTATAACTCACTTTCAGTTGCTCATAATCATTGGACACAGAGTACAGTGCCATATGCATAAGAAATTGATCTGTTATTCCAATATCCATTGCATTCAACTTGTTTGCAATGTTGACCAATTTTAACAAATGCTCACGAATGCTCCCAGAACCATCATGTTTTGAGTTAATGAGTGCTGACAAACATGCACCAGTTTCAGCCTTGTCTGACCTTTTAAACTTCTCTTCAACTCTGTCCATGTAATTCTTAGCCAAATCACAGCTAGGAATTCCTCCCCTGATGTGTTCCTCCATTGAATTCTGCATGATAAGTAAGGACATTTGATTTGCCCTATCCCATCTCGCAAAGAATTCTCTTTCTTGTTAAACCTTGAATGCAATGTTAAACTCCAAAATACCAAGATTCATTTCAATCTGCTGCTTTTATGCCTTGAAATTATTGCCATTCAATTTCTCTACATTCACCAAACTCATCATATTGAAACCTGCTTCAAATTTGGAGAATTTTGTAAATCTATGACCAAGAAATAATTACAGAAGTTTCTTGTCATACTTAAACTATAGACTCAGTCACACCTTTGGGCAAGAAACTGTCCATATACATGAATAACTTCCAAATGTTGCATAGCCAAGTCATTGACTACAAAAACTATCCTTATAACAGTACCTTTGGCCAAGTTAGAGCACAAAGATAGATTGTAATCCATTACTCACTATACACTGATTATACAAATGAACCCAGTAAAGTCACTCATTTGGAAGCATTTTACTTGTTAATATTTGTAAATCACACTTTCTGCATTATTCTTCAAATTCTGAAAATTATCTAGCCCTACACTTTAGTGTTATACTAGACTCATCTCAGAGTGTTTCCTTCTGTCATGAATGCAACATCAATTACATTTCAGTAATGATTCATTAGTGTGCTCATTTGCAATTCTATTGCATAAATCATCAAGCATATACACATATATGTATGTCGAAATGATAAGAAGCAAGTTAATAACTTATTGAAATAACAGAGATACAAACAATGTAATTCACAAAATTCGAATTTCATGTACTGATATAATATTGCATGCTGATACCAAAATTGAGCACTGTCATGCACAGCGGAAAAATATAGCCATTCTTTATTCGAAAAGAGGTTTCAGTTGTGTGGCTCTGATACCACATGTAGACATGTATAAGGATCAATAACAACTAAACCAATACGACAGTGGTTGCAACAATAATTAAAACCATGCATGATCATATTAAATTCAGTACACACATGGTTAGTGTTCATGACAGTATAAGGAATATATTTACTTGGAGTGGAAGGCAGTGAAGCCATGATCTTGTCTTCTCTTCTCTTGGTTTCAGAAATAGTATCTCAATACTCTCAATAGGATTGGTATTCGATATGAGAACAAGTAGTCCCCGAGAAGAGAGACCAAAATCGACTTTTTATGCTGCAACTGCATTTCCCTATCAGAGATACAGTTGCTGTCAGTTTGTGTAGGTTACAACTGCCTTTTATTTGAATTGATAACCACCTTTAGTTTTCCCTCTAATATAGAATTAATCTGGTGTAATTCATATAATTGAGTCCTTACATAATACAACCCTTTCACTTGTATATCTGCAATGTGGTTTAAATGACATTCACATATAAGTCATTCTTACACATTATGTATGTAAGAGAGGAAGGAAACCCTTATTCTATCACCCTCACTTTAAAGAGATAGCAAAGAAGAGTAAAGGAGAGCAAGCCCTAACCTCTATAGCCTCATATACATTGTAACCTCAATTTACATAGTGAAACCGGGTCGACACCAGTGTGGACGTAGCCCTAAGTTGGGGTGAACCACAATATACCTTTGTGTTCTTGAGCGTATGTGTGATTTACGGTCGGATTTACATTGGTCCAAGATCCACCAGATTTTGTGCATCAACACTAGTTAATTTGATTATATTTTCAAGGGCATTTTGATGTAGATTCTTGGTTTTTAAATTTCTTAGACCAAACATCTAAGACTTTTAGAGATTTGATCAAACTACTTTTCCACAATTTTAATTAATTTACTAATTACTTTCAAATTACACAAATTTTTATTATAACAAATTTTCTAATTAAATTCAATATATAACAAATTCCTAAATCTTGCAAAACAAGATATTGTTCATTTATGTCCTAGTGATTCTATATATATGTCACAGCCCGTCCCGAAATTTTTACTATCGAGGACATGAAAAGACGGGATTGCCCTAAAGGTTGCTAAGGTGTGTGACATTTGTATTTGATTATTAAGTGATATTCCTAAGTTTTTGGAAAAATTATTTTGGAACTTAGACTTTGGTTTTTTTTGTGGTTAGGGTTAAAGTGGACCACACACATAACCCTATCTCTCTCTTTCTCCCATGGACTCTCTCTCTCCCCTCTCGGTTTTCTTCTTCCGTGTATTGTACATGTACGGACGGAGCTCGAACTTGATCGTTTCTTCACAGATCGACGTTAAAAAGGTGAGAATTTTTATCCTTACAACCTCCTGAGTAATTTGTGAAGGAAAATTTGTGAAAAACATGTTCATTTGAGCAACATCTATGGCATGCAATTAACATTTAAAGGCGGAATCATGCTTGTATGCACTCAAAACAAAACATTACCCATGAAATTCAAAGCCTAGTAGTTATGGTGAACCAAGACTCAACTCAAATCTTAAAGAAAGGAGTTGAGAAACTTTTATACCTTTGAAGCACCTCTTTGCTTAGCAAAGGTTAATCACCCATGTGAGGGCCTTCTTTCCTTTGTCTCCTTGCTCCTTGGCTCCATGGATATGGATGGAAGAATTGATTCTCCAAAAGTCCCCAAGGTAGGAGACCTCTAATTTTCGACACCAAGGATGGTGAAGGAAGAAGATGAGTGACCTTGGAGGATGAAGGATTGCTAGCTAATCCCCTCCAAGGGGGCCGGCCTCCTAGAGAGAAAGGGAAAGACATGTTCTCTCCAATTTTCTCCAAAAGAAACCCTAATGATGAAATGGCTATAAAGTTGCCTTTATACCACATCACAATGGAGTGGCAAACTTGCAATTAAGCCAAGTTCACTACCCCTCTCTATATGGCCGGCCACTTAAGGGTTTATTGGGCTTTCAAGCCCTTTGTGTTTTCAAGTTGTCATACAACTTGAGCTAATGGGCTTGACATTCAAATCCCATTGGGCCTTGCGGCCCAAAACTAACCGGAGGTCTATAACGAACTTATTCGTTTGATTAATTAACATATTAATTAATCCTAGCCATAAATAATTAAACCATTTAATTATACTTACTCTTCTTTGTTATATCCTTCAATCATTACCTTACATGGTGTGCGATCCATTAGGTTCCTTTTAGCGAGGCAGTGGGCGATTAGAACTCTTACTAATCGATTGTGAATTGAAACTTACTTTCAATTCTCCCTTTAGTGATTATACATCTTTAGGGCTTCCACAAGCCATGAGTGACACCTAGCAGTATGTCATGGCTACCCAAGCTAATCAGAAGAGGTTGGAGAACCTATTCAGTTTGGGATTACAATGCAATACGGTCTTTCTCTAATACAATACTCTTGACCACATTGTTTGGTTTGATAGTTTATTCCTGTCTACTATCCAATGTGATTCTCTTACTTATATGATTACCTTGAATGAGATTTGGAACGACTTCCTAAATCTCATTCATACTCTGGCCAGAGATTCTTAATCATGTCATAGAGTATTCTCCCTCAACTTTTGAAGGTTAGAGATCCCTTGTTGCGCATTCACTTGCCTCCATGGCTAAGTGGCTTAACCCCAACTATGCCGTGGACACCCTCTGACGGAGTGACATTGAAATAGCCAAAGATCAAGGACCTAACCACAAGACAACTATGATGCCTCAGGTCAAAGGACTACTTTGCATTATCCTAACCATGAGTTCTCATGTGACATGAGTATGAGAACTCCTCGTTGATCGCGTTCAGTGGACTCGTTTACTATTGAGCACCTACGTACTTATCTTGGTGTCAGTCACACCAATGAGTTGAGACCAATCACTCTCCCTAAGAGAAGACATAGCACGTACTGATCTTGACGAACTGTCAATGCCCAATTGGCAATCCTATGATCAGGAACATTTAGGATATATATACAAAAGAGAATGGTCTCATGAATCTAACTTCTTTAGATCACATTCCCCCTATTACATATTCCTTGGACTTATCGTTTAAGCATATAACATTTATATGAGACGGCTTAAAACAATCATCTTTGCCCTTTATATTAAACTAGATTAGTTTAATATGTGAAATGTTCGTAAAGTATCATCATATGATTGGTTTTAGGGCACATTTCCAACAATCTCCCACTTGCACTAGAGCCAATCAGCTTGGTCATCAGTGATGATACCTCTTCTGTAGTCATTTCAAAAATGGCTGAGTAGTAGACCTAGACAATGGATATCTATATGTTATCCATAGAAGCAACCTTGAGAATAACGACGTCACCATTATACATGATTCTCAATCATGTGGTTCAGTCTCTCATTTGAGTTTGGATCTTGATGAGACCTTGATTCCCTGGCTTGAGCTATCGCCCTATTAGTGTCGTAGTGTCGGCACACTAGAGACACTTTCTGGTTGGAACCGAATGGAGAGTTCATAAATGAACTTTCCCATCCAAACACCATTGTTGTAAACTTCTATATGGCGATATATTTTGCATTCATGATGGAAGACACTAAAGTCATTACTTTTAATGTTTCCACCCAAATATCTCTTTAGTCATAATAAAGAGATATCCAATTATCTCTTCATTCAAAATGAAGAGACATCCAATGATGGATACGATATTAGATTCATAATCTAATACTTTTACGCTTCCATTGCGTTACTCTAATTCTTCCTCATTCTTGAGGAATCTATCCTTTAGTATTTCTTAAATACATAAGGACTCACTTGACAGTTGCCTTGGTTCTGATCCTGGGCTTGCATTGATATCGTCTTGTACCAATTTTGGTACAACTCATATCAACGCTTTTCATACAACATGAAATACATAAATCACCTTTCTGCGTACGCATAAAGGATTCTATTTACGCATTAATTCTTTGGGAGTCAAAGGGGTACGATCCCTTTGTGAAGAGCAACTTCCTAGTCTTACTAGAGTTGTCCTTCTGACTAAAGTTTAACATCATATGAGAAACTTCCTAGCATCTTTTGTCTATCATTAGGGATTGATATAATCAAATTATATATACTGAAATCTATCATTATAGATTTCCATCCCATGTATATAGACTATGTCTCCCATATACATTCTATCATTATAGAATGTTTAAAGTCATTATTTTAACGAAGAAGAATTCCTAAACTTAATATATCATATATATGTTTTAATTTAAGAATACGATTAACTCCCACTAATCTTTTGTAAACTTAGCAAACAAAAGATTCATTTACATCTTTATGAGAAATCAAACGATTTGATCTTTCTCTCATAAGACGCTTACAGCTCCCACTAGCTTGCTAAGATTCATGATGGATGGATCTTTACAACTTACACGTCTTGTGATTCTTAGTTTTAGACATATATTATCAAGACTATCTTGGTAATGGTTTCGGAAACCCATATTATGTCCAAACATTCAATCACTGTTTAATTGTAGTCAGCAATCCTCGAATTAATGGAAACCAAGACTACGTCAAAGATGGTTTCTTCCAAGTCAACCAATCTCTTTGATTGTAGTCACCTTAAGCTACCAATTAGCTACGAAGGTTTCATTATTTCGAGTCAAATGGTACTATACCATTTCCTTGAGTATATGTTGTATACACACTCAATGTAGTCATAAGGATTTTCATTCTTATTTCTTTCGAATTAAGAGGTGTAACTCTATGACATAGTCATAAAGTTCAAACCATTCAACTAAGACGGTTTATAAATCCTTCTCAACTATATTTGGAGCTTGTGGTGTAGAAACTAGGTTGTTATATTTGTTGATCATCATCTTGTCACTCAAAGAACCCATTCTTTGAGTTCTATCTCACGTTCATTTGCTCTATCTTAGGCAAATCCTACTGTAGGATTGCAATGAACTACCCAACAAATAACATTTATTAGTTGGTTTATATAAGTGATATCCAAAAGTTAATTTAAGGATATCCCACAAGATTGTTCTCAAACAAATATTGCTTATTAGCACACAACCCCAAATCTTAACACGATTAAGACTTGTCTTTCTTTCCAACTACATCCTATGGAGTCTTGAAAATTTTGGAAGATCTTTTAATTGACAATCATATTGTCTTAGAAGTATATATCCTATATATGGGTAATTGATAACATCCAACGAACTAAATCTTATTCGAGTTCGTTCTTCTCCTAATGGAGAAATCCATTATCTTATGATGCTACTTTCCTTGATTTCTATCAAGGAAACTCTTCTAAAGTGTTATATTTCCTTGGATCAAATCTAAGGAGGTAAATACTTTAAACGTCTTACTCATCAATTTACATTCTTGAATTCTTTGAAACCTTTTGCAAAGTATTCGGACTTTTGTTTATTCAAAATAAACGATAGTCCAACCGAGAGCGATCTTCGGTGAATGTCATACAACATGAGTAGTATTATGTTGTGGACAAGTACCACTAACATCTAAGTGAATTAACCTCAACAACTTTGTGATTCTTTCTTCTTTCCAAAAGAATAAAGATTCGAACATTTCGCCTCTATACAATTTTAACAAGAAGGCATTGGATCCTGACCTAACGATCCAAAGTATCCATCTATGACCAACTCGTAATTTATGTTTTTAGAGGAGTCACAACTAAGTTGGGATTAGTCACTACCTTGCAACCTTTTGGGTTTTAAGCATCGTCATACTCTAAATAGTTAATACTACCACATTATCTCTACTATAGAGACAATCAATTAGATTATAATAATCCAATCATTGATTAATAAAGAACAATGTTTTGTCAAACAAAACATTCATCCATCTCTTATAGTGACGGAATTAAGTTCCTTTATTCAAACTGGAATGTAAAGACAATCTTTGTTTTTCCAATTCCTTTGGTAGTTCATATGAGGAAGTAAGTACTATCTGCTTTCGCAGAGATCTATATTTGATTCACGTTCTGAATGTGAAGTACTTTCTCTTCTCTCATTAATCTTCTACTTCTTATTAGCCACACTTTTACAACAATTGTAAAAACATAGTTACTAATACAGAATCAAGCATTCAAGTAGAAGAACTAACTGTTTTGAACTATTCAAGAACAATTTACAACACCTTCGAAAGGTGTGTTCTTGACACTTGCAAGACATTTCTTGCATATACCCCTTCCAATGTCCATCCTTTCATAAAGAAAGTTTGTTCCCTTGGAGTTATTTTGCCTTCTTCATATGACTTCTCCCTTGACTACAATAGTCATGGTCACCAAACTCCCACTATCTCTCTTGAAACTTATTTCAATTGTGTTATACACATCAAACGATTTGGAGAGCGTGCGGTTATTGTTCATTATATAGTTTACAATAAACTTAGTGAACCATATGGATAGGGACACTAAGGTGAAGTCCTAGCCTAGTTTCCCTCTCGTGAAGTGGTTTAACACTTCAACACTCAATGATTCAAAAATCATCATAAATCCATGTTGATGGACTATTTTTGTCAACCAACCATTATGTTCTAAACATAATTACAAACTTTCAAGAGTTGTTCAAGGCAACTCTTATTTCTTCATACAACAATTTGTAAGTGAAGAATCATGGCAAATTAAGTGTCCATGCCCTTGTGCTTACTTCTCAAGTTCCTTGTTCATTTAACAAAGAAACAAGCACTAGTGTTTGCATAAACTAAGGGTTGTTCTAAGCAACTCTTATTTCTTCATACAACGATTTGTAAGTGAAGAACTATGACACAAAAAGTGTTCATGTCTTTGTGCTAATCTTCATAAGTTCCTTTGTTCATACAACAAAGGAATAAACATTGGTTGTTTGTGTTGTCCTCTTTATGATAGACTTATCTAACATGTTCTTCCAATGATACATTATCAATAGGAAAATTGTGAGGATGAGACTACTTAGGCACATATACAATCCATTCAAGACAATCTATGGGATTGTGGTACCAAGTCCGGAAACTAAAGCCTTTGGCTTTTCTTTGTCAAGTTTTGGATAGCGTTTGCAAATATATTGGTAAATAAATACATAAAGAATATAAATTGATTGATTTTAAGCCATTTGATCCGGGTCTTTAAATCAAATAGCACCACCCACTATTTTCGGCAAATTCCATATCCCTCATCGGAATTCGAGAGTTTTGGAGAAAACTCTTAGTAGGGTATGGGAGGCTCACTACTACCAAGCCCACCTCAGAATTATATCATGTTGGCTAGCGTTAATAATAATGAGAGAGGACGTTTACTCATTTACATATAATGTAAGTACCCATCTTATTTGGCCTCTAGAGAATGAAGCCCCAGAATTATATCATGTTGGCGTCATTGCACTTAGTTAAGTTATTCCCACCGTGCCTAGTTCGTGTAGGGGTTCAAGCATAGCCTCAGAATTATATCATGTTGGCTAAACTCGTTGCCTACCTTACTTCATCGTGTATGTATATAGAACTCCTCCTGAGTGTAAGCACATATTTTGTACTCCCCCATTATAGGGTGAAGTCGGTGTACGAGTCACAAACGATCGGAGCCTACCACGGTGGAAGGCCACGAAAGAGTGTTCAAAGCACTCTCACGCTTGTCAACTTAATAATGGTTTGGTTGAGGGTTTTAGGTCTCATCACATTTAAGCATACATTTTAATCTTATTAAAACAATTTGGTCCTATTACAACTATTGGTCCATTTGATTGATTTAGTAGTATATGATACTCCCATTAAGCTTGTAAAACGGTTTTTAAAGCAAGAGTATATGGTACTACTAACATAAGCTTTGCATTCATTGATGGACTATATAGTTACCTTAGGGCCTTAGCATGACTATGAACCTTTGATTCGATCCAACACAAGCCTAGTGTTGGATCTCGGTCTAGGGATGGTGATTGATTTTAGTTACGCATTTAATCATATTAAGGCGTGTTTCTCCTATTGGGCGTTGGACCCAACTACTCCAATTTCATGCATATCAAATAAACAAGAAAGGAGTACTTCAAAGTAAAGAAGAGCTTATGCTCTTTTACAACATTTGATCAAAACAAATTACTTTAAAGTAAAGAAGAGCTTATGCTCTTTTACAACATTTGATCATATCAAATTACAACCAAAATTAATCTACACATTCCCATGGTTCAAACAAATTTGAGACGGCCTTTCACATAGCTCAATTATTGTAGGCTTAGGTTCATAATCACCCTTTCTTTAATTAATTACCGCTTTAACTAATTAAACTTGAATGCAACATTTTCATTTGGTTTTTGTATCCATAGAGTTGATTTAGATAGAGCTAAATAAAATGAAAATCCAATTCTCATTTAAAGATACAAAACTATTTTGTTCTCAACCTAATTTGGGCCAAAAAGCAATAACCTCAACCATTGGGCTATATTGCAAAACACAAACTTTTGGGGTCACTTTGTAAAAACACAAAAGTCCACTACTTCATGTAATTACAACTAGAACCCAAAAATTTCAACAAATACAAAAACTTCATTAAAGGAGCAAAACAATTTGTCCTTTAGTGATTTTGGGCCTTTACGTAAAAACGTAAACTTTCGGGTCAAAGTACAAATACACAAAAGTATCAAAACTTTATGTAATTGCATAAAAGCCCCAAAAGTACTCCCTTTGAAGGAGTGGCCGGCCAAGGAGTAGTGTGAGTGATGTGTGTGAGTTGATTTTTAGGTTTGAAAGGTGATGGAAATGTGTAAGTGATTGGTATGGTGTGAATAGTAATAGAAGTATGAGTGTGTAAGAGAAGTACCAATCATGTACAAAAAATTCAAACACACTTTCAAATTTCAAACACATTTTCATAATGACTTGTTTATTGAAAAATCACACCAACCAACACAAAACAAAGACTTTATGTAAACAACCAAAACTTTGAATCAAACCACCAAACTTTTTGTTCTTGGTAAGAACATCAAGAACATTGAAGAACACACATGAAAACTCATAAGAGCTCCATGAATGTTTTCACTCAATAAAACTCAAAATTTCACTACTCAAAAAGGGGGTTAACATCCTAGGGTACTTAGGGGTTCCAAAAGTCACTTTAAAACACTTTTAACAAGACAAACATGAACCCAAAATCCACCCTTTGGATTTGGCCGAATTTCCCCATAAACATGGCACCAAATTTTAGCTCCAAAATTCATGCTCATATGAACTACATCTACAACATTTGAGATGGCAAATTTTCTAACAAAATTTACATTCAAAGAAGCAAGAATAAAGCTTGTAACAATTACAACATTCAAATCACAAACTATGAACTACAAAACCCAAAAGGATTCACCAACTACTAGACCTAGGCTCTGATACCACTTGAAGGAAAATTTGTGAAAAACATGTTCATTTGAGCAACATCTATGGCATGCAATTAACATTTAAAGGCGGAATCATGCTTCTATGCACTCAAAACAAAACATTACCCATGAAATTCAAAGCCTAGTAGTTATGGTGAACCAAGACTCAACTCAAATCTTAAAGAAAGGAGTTGAGAAACTTTTATACCTTTGAAGCACCTCTTTGCTTAGCAAAGGTTAATACCCATGTGAGGGCCTTCTTTCCTTTGTCTCCTTGCTCCTTGGCTCCATGGATATGGATGGAAGAATTGATTCTCCAAAAGTCCCTAAGGTAGGAGACCTCTAATTTTCGACACCAAGGATGGTGAAGGAACAAGATGAGTGACCTTGGAGGAGGAAGAATTGCTAGCTAATCCCCTTCAAGGGGGCCGGCCTCCTAGAGAGAAAGGGAGAGACATGTTCTCTCCAATTTTCTCCAAAAGAAACCCTAATGATGAAATGGCTATAAAGTTGCCTTTATACCACATCACAATGGAGTGGCAAACTTGCAATTAAGCCAAGTTCACTACCCCTCTCTATATGGCCGGCCACTTAAGGGTTTATTGGGCTTTCAAGCCCTTTGTGTTTTCAAGTTGTCATACAACTTGAGCTAATGGGCTTGACATTCAAATCCCATTGGGCCTTGCGGCCCAAAACTAACCCGAGGTCTATAACGAACTTATTCGTTTGATAATTAACATATTAATTAATCCTAGCCATAAATAATTAAACCATTTAATTATACTTACTCTTCTTTGTTATATCCTTCAATCATTACCTTACACGGTGTGCGATCCATTAGGTTCCTTTTAGCGAGGCAGTGGGCGATTAGAACTCTTACTAATCGATTGTGAATTGAAACTTACTTTCAATTCTCCCTTTAGTGATTATACATCTTTAGGGCTTCCACAAGCCATGAGTGACACCTAGCAGTATGTCATGGCTACCCAAGCTAATCAGAAGAGGTTGAAGAACCTATTCAGTTTGGGATTACAATGCAATACGGTCTTTCTCTAATACAATACTCTTGACCACATTGTTTGGTTTGTAGTTTATTCATGTCTACTATCCAATGTGATTCTCTTACTTATATGATTACCTTGAATGAGATTTGGAACGACTTCCTAAATCTCATTCATACTCTGGCCAGAGATTCTTAATCATATCATAGAGTATTCTCCCTTAACATTTGAAGGTTAGAGATCCCTTGTTGCGCATTCACTTGCCTCCATGGCTAAGTGGCTTAACCCCAACTATACCGTGGACACCCTCTGACGGAGTGACTTTGACATAGCCAAAGACCAAGGACCTAACCACAAGACAACTATGATGCCTCAGGTCAAAGGACTACTTTGCATTATCCCAACCATGAGTTCTTATGTGACATGAGTATGAGAACTCCTCGTTGATCGCGTTCAGTGGACTCGTTTACTATTGAGCACCTACGTACTTATCTTGGTGTCAATCACACCAATGAGTTGAGACCAATCACTCTCCCTAAGAGAAGACATAGCACGTACTGATCTTGACGGACTGTCAAAGCCCAATTGGCATTCCTATGATCAGGAACATTTAGGATATGTATACGAAAGAGAATGGTCTCATGAATCTAACTTCTTTAGATCACATTCCCCCTATTACATATTCCTTGGACTTATCGTTTAAGCATATAACATTTATATGAGACGGCTTAAAACAATCATCTTTGCCTTTTATATTAAACTAGATTGGTTTAATATGTGAAATGTCTGTAAAGTATCATCATATGATTGGTTTTAGGGCACATTTCCAACAATTTGGTACCATTATTGGAACTTAAAACCCTCGGAATAGTCGTGAAACCCTAACCTCGAAAATGTGCACTGTTCATGCACACGTAAAACCTTGCATTTCAGAGAATTTCAAGCTCACAATGAGCTTAAGGAGGTCCTCACGAGCCTCGAGGTGCTTCGTTGGTAGAGTTTGGACGTCGGAGGACCGAGATTGAAGGTTTTTAAAGTTTGCCAAGCGATCGAGCTTTCTCAGGTAAATAATAGGGGTTTTCAAGCCTTGAAACTTGTTTAGATGTGTTCTACGTGTTTAGAGCTTCATTTTGGTACCAAAACCATGAAAAATGGATGAAAAATGAGCGAGAAACCATAATTGGAAAATTTCCCCAGAAACCGGCGAAGTCATCGGCGACCAGCGAGTCGCTGGAGAAGAAGACGGAATATTCCGTTAGTTTGGACGGACTATTCTGACGTCATTAGTTAAGTTTAACGGTTTCTGTTAGGAGTTGACGGAATATTCTGAGGAATATTCCTGACGCCGTTTATGAATCCGTCTGTGTGCCTGGCACGTGACCGCGCGTGGGGGCGCGTAGGTCTGTGCCATTCTTGGCGCATGGGGGCGCGTGGCAAGTCCAAAAATAATTCTAAAAATATGGCGATGTTTGTGAGGTTGTGTAGATCATGTTGGTATATTCAAACACCCCAATTGAGCATCGTATGAGAGGTTATTTTGTATTGTTGGTTATGTGCTCTAAATAACGTTATTATAGTTGTTTCGCATATAGGTGAGACCTATCCTGAGAACGAGCGCAATCAAAGGCGACACGGGGGTTACGACCCTTCGACATATCAGTGAGTGGGCAGTTATTTTCGTTATATACCTATATACTTAGTGATTTTCCCAGAAATCGAATTTAAATGAAAGTATGTTTTAAAAATGCCATGCATAGAATTGATATGAAATATATAAATTGGTATATAATGCATATGAATGAAATGATGCGGTGGACGCACAGGTAAGTATCAGGTGAGTTATATTGTGTTGATGATGTGAATTATGTTGAGAGCTCATAACCTGCACCCCGGTGTTAGTGCTTATGTTGAGATTCACCTCCCGCACCGCACGCACCCTTGGATCCAAGTAGGTGTAAGTCCTGTCGTAAAGACCACTTCTGTGGTTCCGACTCGTAGGTGACTTGCGATTATTCGCACGGCCGTTTTGATGAGTATAACACTAGAGCGTATTATTACACCAAGTCCTGTCGTACAGACCACTTCTGTGGTTCCGACTCGTGTGCAGGCATAGGTATTGAGCTATATGATTAGCCGTACAGGACCACTGCAGGGTCTCCGGCTGATTTATTATTCTACCTGATATATTTGCGTATCTTTATTATGTTGTTGATGCATATAGCATGGCATACTTTCATAATACTGATTTGAACCATGATTTGAGAATTTGATGATATACATATGTTTATATGTTATTTTCTAGGAAAGTATACAAGTTTTACAGTGAGGGGTTATATCTGTTGATAAATGAAAATGTTTTCGAAAAGCTTTGTTTTACTGACCCACTCAACTTTGTTTTACGCCCCTCCAGGTTATAGTTAGAAGTGCTTGGTGGCTTACGAGGATTCCCACGGGGTTCTGACAGACTTCACACATGTAGGACTCACCTTCGGGTGTCGTAATTTAATAATTGTCCTACTTGACTGCATTTAGAATCTTATGCTCTGATTGTGTGTATTTCACACTTAAATTCTTGCTGCATGTCATTTGGATAGTACTGCTAGTATTCGGCTATTAGTCATTCGTAATTCTCTTACCTTATTGCTTCCGCATTGCATTTATGGTTACGTCACGCTTATGTGATGGCCAGCACGCCCTGATTCTCGGGTCGGGGTGTGTTATATATATATATATATAACAAAGAATAAACGTTGAATTGTGGGTGCAAAAAGGATGATGGTTTTTTTTAACAAAATATCACCAATTTTAAACGTACCAATGTGTGTGTGTGTGTATATATATCAAAGAATAAACGTTGAATTGTGGGTGCAAAAAGGATGATGGTTTTTTTTAACAAAATATCACAAATTTTAAACGTACCAATGTACTCAAAATGATATTACATACTTGATACACACACACACACACACACACACACACATATATATATATATATATATACATATACATATATATATGTATATATGTGCCCATATATATTAAAAATAGCTTACCAGTAATTTGGTACATTATTGGTACGTAATGTAATCCAAATTTGTCTACAAATTAGTATTTTGATATGTTATTTACTTTTTGTTTAGATATGTACCAAGCCACTGGTATGCTTATATTCTCATAATTTTGGTATGTAAAAAGCTAACGGCAAGTTATGTGTAACTCTAAAACCTATAAGTACGTTTCAAGTTTGTAACAACCCGTCTTGAAAAACTTTACGGATTTTAGAATGGAAAGGTATTTTAGTAATTTCATGGGTAGGGAGATATTTGTTTGAATCGTTTGCTTTTGGGCTTAGGTGGTGTGCTAATGGGACCTACCCTCTGATTTGGTCTCCCGGCCACACTCTCTCTTCCCTGTCCCCGTCACTTTTTCTCTTCTTCCCCCCACTCTCCCAGACTCATTTTTCTCCTCTGTCGAGTTGAGGCACAAGACCCCCCCACCAGACCTGCACCACCATCACCTCACCCCTCCCCACATCCTCTGCGAGTCCCATGAACCCAGGATCGATGGAGGAACCCCTCCCCCAAGCTCCTCTCTTTCCCGTCACTGTGCAACATTCCTCGACGTGTTTCGCCGTCTATGACCAAGGTTAGGACTCTAAAACCTTGTAGGGTGTGTTTTAACGTTTAGTTTAGGGTAGGTTTGATGTTTGTGTACATTGGTTGGACGCATAACAGCTCGGGGGAAACTTTCCCCAGATTCCGACGAGAATCCGTGACTCCCAGGCCGTTTTTCGACCAACTCCGGCCACGATCGGCCCTGTAATAGGTGTAGTTCTAATCCTCTCCTTCGTAGCTTCATTTTGGTATAAGGGTTGATGGGTTTTTGCTGAGTTGTGGATTGACCGAAGCTTGGAAGCTATGACTTTCTTCTTCGGTGAGATCGGCCGACTCACAGCCTAAAAACGGGTTGACCCGACCTAACATACTTGAGCCCAGCCTAACCTAATAGCCGGCCCAGGCTTAAAAACCCAATTACCCAAGCCTAGAAAACCAAGCCAAACCCACTAAACCCAAAACCCAAGCTTTGGCCGGCCCAAAACCCTCTGCCCAACCCGGCTGAACCAGCCCAATCCATATGGAATATTCTATTAGGGAATATTCTCTAGAATATTGTCTGGAATATTCTTTGTGTCGACTTTTTTGTTGACTGTTACGAAATTTGCCCAGGACCCCTCTTAGGGTAATTCGACGTCCTAAATCCGTTTCCGACGTCCGTTTCCCCAAATTCAATATTTATGATAGAGTTTTATTAATTGGTACCTTTATGTGCTTAGGTGCAATTATGTATGGTGCTTTCGTCCTCTCTTGTTTGCACGGCTCTTCGCCAACAGTGTAAGGTGAGTGAACCCTTTTTAAAATGCATATTTTTCTATTAGAAATGCATACATGAAAAGCATGATTTAATGGTTACGTTTTATGAAACGTTTATGAGCAAAATAGATTTACAATTTATGAGATATCATGCTTTACAGAGAATATTTTGGAATACCACACTTTATCGATTTTACGTTCTTAGTAGTATATATGATTGATGACTATATACTACGAATAGGTTTTACAATATGACGTTTTAGCTACTGAACTCCGATTAAGATAGATATATACTTATGTACTTACTTAATGGTTATTCAAACGGTCCTGCCTACGGGCGTATGTTCTGCCGACGGGCAATTGATATTTATATGCCTTTCGGTGGGTGATGTAGGAGCCTACGGGCGAATAAAGGACTACGGGCGGAAGATATTTTTATTGGCTATGACTGAGCGTTTGTAGATGGCTTCGGCTGGGCGTACGTTAGTGGCTTCGGCCAGAAGATACTTATATTGGCTTCGGCCGGGAGATATAGTGCCTACGGGCGAATGATCTGCCTACGGGTGCTTGATGTAGAACCTTCGGATGAATGAAGAAGTGTTCTACATGCTTTTGGGTGAATGAAATATTATATATATGTATATGCCTTATATATATACCACTACTAAACATACTATATATGATATATGTTTTATGAAAGGTTTTATGGCATGCTAGGGTTTTCAGAAAACCTATTACATATTATGCTATTGAGTTTTCATAAACTTTGGGGGTTAGTACGTTGTTGAATAATTATGTTAGTATTATTTATATATCAAATTGGTCTACTCATGATTTGTTTTGCGCCCCCTCAAGACTTAGAATCGTGGTGTACAATCCCAACGTCAAGGCACTTCCACATCGGCATCTTTGAGTCCTCTCGATGTAGGACCCATCTCTTTGTTCATTCAATTTTACATTATTTCTTTCTAGTGTTCTAGATTAGTTGTATGCTCTAAACACGTTCCTCATTTGCATATACATTGTATTTAAATTTATAAGTCTTATCTATTTTCATTGGTTCTCATGCATATTAGTATGGCTTCGTCACCTTCGGGTGTTGCCAACACGTGCCTACCCTGTGATGCAATGTAAAACAGCACACAAATTAAACCCTTTTGTTGACAATTGTAGTATATATGTAAGTAGGGATCGTTCTAGACCGGGGATTAGGACTATAAGCATTGACGAGGTATTCGTAACTATGATAAGCATGATTTTCCTGCCAAGAATTCACTTAACGCGATTGTGACTAGCAACCTCCACTACACATGAATATAAGTTCATAACGATTATGTGAAATTCCCTTATATTCTAGCATCAAATTCATGCATGAAAACTAACCGTGCACTCTTACTCAACATACAAGAATAAGTTATCAATCAAACAGTTAAGCAAATTGAATTCACAATTTATGAAATCACAACTGAAGGTAATCAATTCATATTGCAAGCATAGTCATGGCTTTGAATAACCCCCTAGCCAAGAGGGCTTAGTTCCTCATAATCGCAAAACAAAGGTAAACAAATTTATACATTGAAAACAAAAGAAAGAAAACACCTAAACGCTCCAGCGATCCAAATTGAACAGCAAGCACGTCCAAGAACTTTCCTTCCCTTCCTTTGCTGTGGCACAAGGTGTTGGTGATGGTTTGAAGGGTTATTTGTATAGAGGAATGGATGAGAGAAAGTACGGTGGTGTTTAGGATAGGTGAATGGTGTGGCAAGGAGGGATTAAGGTCAGAAAGTGTGAAGGTTTGTGAGGAGGGAATACGGTAGAGAGTGGATAGGGATTAGGGATTGTCTCGAGAGTGATTTTGGCTGAGAAAGTTATGTATTTATGTAGCTAGGGCACGGCAAAGGCTTAAGGAAAGTGAATGAAACTTAGCTATTTTGTCCACAAAGATTAGAGGTCAGAAATCAATCAAAATAAGTAAGAAAGAGACATAATTTAAAGAAAATATGAAAAGATATGTGGCAGGAATTTATATAGGAAAAGGAATGTGATTGTGGGTCAAAAAATAGATAAGGAAGGAAAGAAAGGTGCGGCATTGAGTTTAAAGAAAGGGAATGTGTCTTTAAGATCAGAAAACAGGAAAGAAACATCCTCCTTGTGCAGCAAGGAAGGGGAATGTGCAAGGGTGGTGCGGCATGGACTTTAAGGAAGGTTTAGGGCATCTAGAACAAGTAATTAAGTGTCTTAACATATTTTGGAATCCTCTTGTGGCTGGAACATAGGTAAGGTAGGATTAGGAAACTTCCAAGCCAAGAATAGAAACTTTCAAGAATGGAAACCTCCAAGAATAGAAACTTCCAATTTTAGAAACTTTGGCTTCCAATTTTGAACTCCTCATTCTTCATTTTCATTTCTTCATTTCTTTCATCTCTTTATTCATTCCTAGCCTCCTTTGATCTTCAATTTCGTCCATCACCTTGCTCCAAGCATGTGTTATCCTTCCAATGCCCAAAACTGCTCCAAACTGCACCAAAAGGACTTTCTTGCTCCTTTAGCCACTAAGACCTACAAACACACGAAAATGGCTTAAAGTACCAACATATCTAAGTACTAACAACGTAAATGCAAGGAAACAAGCTAATTAAATCGCATAAATATGCTCTTATCAAATTCCCCCACACTTAGCTTTTGCTAGTCCTCGAGCAAAACAAAGTAACAAAAGAAACAAAACACAATCTAAACCTTCCACCAATTGCCTCAGGGATTTCCAATGCACATGACACATTAAAAATCATCACTTACACAGATTTTGGTCATCCATACCCTGAAGCACACACTTAATCATAGTCACCATCCATTAGCTCACATTTAATCAATTAAAACAACGTTTTGAGTGTAGTAACATGCCTTAGAGAATCCCTCAATTCCTTACTAGAAATGCACTCAATTTTCACTCAGATTTTCTGACTACACACCTTACACTAGGTATATGTGAGAAGATTGATGTAAACATGAAGACTAGTACTCACATATGTTATAACAAGGAAAACACTTTTCTGGAATTATTAATGCATATATGAATATGATCTCATGAACGAAATGCTACTACTTAGATGCGAGAACCAGTGACACCATATGTTCATACCAATTCCAAACTCCACAAATTGAAACACACAACACTCAAGATAGAAGTTAAGGGTTGAAACGGGGCTAAGGGAATTGGTTAACAAAGAAGGATAAGGATAAACAAATGTTCTTAAAACAAAGCGAGCAAAGTAAAGAAATTGACACTTAGAATTCACTTTTGAATGCAAAAATCAACTTTTAAACACAAGGGAAGATTCATGCAACATTTAGGGTCAAATTCAAACTTTTGGACCCTTTCTTCAACAATCAACACTTTTGAGCTCATTCTCACTTATTTTTCAACTCTTTTTCTTTTTTTTTTCACAACTTTTCTTTTTTTCTTTTCTTTTTCCACGAAATATTTTTTTTTATTTACCAAAACCGTGCCTTGTTTCTTTTCTTGGCACACAAACACACACAAATCCCTTCCCCCACACTTGTTTTTCTGCAAAAGGACAATCAAAAGGAATTCTTTCTACATCATGCTTCACTATGCTTCAAGAACAAGGGTATAGACATTCCTACACTAGGCTAGGTAAGGTTAATGTGGGCTAACAAAGAAAACAGGCTAGATAAGGCTTAACGGGGTTAAACCTACAACACAAATGTACAAGGGAGTACGGCTGTTTGGCTGTGGTGGTAACTAAACAACTTCATCTTGATCATGTGTTATGCAAATCAATGTTATGCTTTGAATGGAATGGGCATGAGTTCTAGTATTTGGAACTAAATGATGAAACACCTTCCAAGTAGCAACCAAGCAAAGAATAATGAGATCATGCAACGACTTAAGAAAACAAGAAATGCAGAGATTCATAACTCTCCAAATGAAGTTTAGGCTCAAGTCTCTCAAGGTTGTAGCGTTAGTTTGAGTTCCTTCCTTCAAGCATGTCACAAAAACTGATTTTTTTTCTTTTTATGATCAAATTTGAATTCATAAACAACAACTACAACTAAGCATAAACCAAGAGCATATCAAACTTCCAT
Source organism: Heteromeles arbutifolia (assembly GCA_024362995.1). Lineage (NCBI taxonomy): Eukaryota > Viridiplantae > Streptophyta > Magnoliopsida > Rosales > Rosaceae > Heteromeles > Heteromeles arbutifolia. The sequence goes on along the minus strand of JANCRC010000005.1, from coordinate 22,199,827 downwards.
CCATGTTCATAACTTTCTTTAACAGTCATGCAATTAAAAACCAAATCCTCATCATTGTGTTGGAAGGTATCTAAGACACAAACACACCAAAACGACTCTAAAAACACTTCAAAAACTGATTTTTTTCAAATTTTCGTATTTTTACTTCAAAACACACAAAACTACCTCAAAACACACTAAAAACACTTAAAAACAATGAGAAACAACATTAGAAGTGATAGGTGATAAAATCCCACGAATTTTACATCAAAAACACTTTGTTACCCCCCCCCCCCAACACTTAAATCAAACATTGTCCTCAATGTTTTAAGCATAAACTCACAAAAACAAACAAACAAACAAATAACTAATCATGGCAAAAGGAAAGCAGTAAAGAGAAGGGTTTAGGAACGCAAATCTGGTTATTGGGTGATTCCTAGAACTTCCTTCGTTGAATGCATGGGTTGCCTCCCAAGAAGCGCTTGCTTTAACGTCGTGCAGCCGGACGATACCTCATTTTAAGTTTCCATGGAGCCCACGGCCTGGAGGGGTATTTCCTCCATGACATGCTCAACAAAGTTCTCATAGTATGGCTTCAAATGGTGCCCATTCACCTTGAATTCTTGCCCAGTTTTCAAGCTTTGGATTTGGACTGCACCATGAACAAAAACATTTGTAATAACAAACGGACCAACCCACTTAGAACGTAACTTACCAAGGAATAAACAAAGACGAGAATTGAATAGCAACACTTTCTGCCCTATGGAGAATGTTTTGCCTCGAATCATCTTGTCATGGAATGCCTTGGTATTTTCTTTGTAAATTCGAGCATTCTCATAAGCGTCATGTCTAATCTCTTCAAGTTCATTCAATTGAAGCTTTCTATGAATTCCAGCCTTGTCCACGTCCAAATTGAAGGTCTTGACAGCCCAATGTGCCTTGTGTTCTAATTCCACGGGAAGATGGCATGGTTTGCCATAGATGAGCCGAAATGGAGACATACCAATGGGTGTTTTGTAAGCTGTACGATACGGTCACAGTGCATCCTCCAAACGCAAGCTCCAATCCTTCCTATTTGGCCCCACGGTCTTCTCCAAAATCTGCTTGATTTCTCTATTCGAAACCTCGGCTTGGCCACTTGTTTGAGGGTGATAAAGTGTTGAAACCTTATGCGTCACATTGTACTTTTTAAGCAGTGCCTCAATGGTTCGATTGCAAAAATGAGACCCCCCATCACTAATGAGCACTCTAGGCATCCCAAATCTAGAAAAGATGTTAGATTTCACAAAATCTGCAACAACTTTAGAATCGTTTGTGCGGGTGGCTTTTGCTTCCACCCACTTCGAAACATAATCAATCGCAAGTAAAATGTAATTGAAACCAAAAGATGAAGGAAAATGACCCATAAAATCAATACCCCAAACATCAAAAATTTCAACTACAAAGATTGGGGCCTGCGGCATTTGGTCTCTTTGGCCTATAGTTCATGTCATTTGGCAACGATCACATGTTAAGCAAAAAGTTCTAGCATCTTTAAACAAAGTAGGCCAATAAAATCCACATTAAAGAACCTTAAAAGCTGTCATTTGGGTGCCAAAATGACCCCCACATGCATAGGTGTGACAGAAACTTAAAATTGAATGAAATTCAGACTTATGCACACACCTACATAGAATCTGATCTGGGCCATATTTCCACAAGTATGGGTCATCCCAAACATAAAATCTAGCTTCCTTTTTAAGTTTATCACTCTAGAATTTCTTGAGGGAGTTGGGAATTCGTTTAGACACCAAATAGTTAACCAAATCGGCATACCAAGGCTCACTTACCTCAATGGACAGTAGCTGCTCATCTGGAAACGTTTCTGGAATGGGAATTGACTCTTCTTCACGCACCAATCGGCTTAGATGGTCAGCCACCACATATACACTCCCTTTCTTGTCCCTAATTTCAATATCGAACTCTTGAAGTAAAAACATCCAGCGAATGAGTCTTGGCTTGGCTTCCTTCTTCGTGAGCAAGTACTTCAAAGCTGCATGATCAGTGTAAACAATGACTTTAGTATCAATTAAATAAGAACGAAACTTATCTAATGCAAAGACAACAGCAAGAAGTTCTTTTTCAGTTATGGAGTAGTTTAATTGGGCGTCATTCAAGGTCCGGGAGGCATAATAGATGACGTGTGGCTGCTTGTTCTTCCTTTGGCCTAAAACAGCTCCAATTGCATAATCTGATGCATCACACATGAGCTCAAAGGGAATGCTCCAATCTGGTGGAGTGATGATGGGTACCGAAGTGAGCAATGTCTTGAGATGTTTGAATGCTTCCTCACATGCCTCGTTGAAGTCGAAGGGTACATCCTTTTGGAGGAGACGGCAGAGGGGTTGTGCAATCTTTGAAAAATCCTTGATAAATTGTCTATAGAAACCTGCATGCCCAAGAAAAGAACGAACCTCTCTAACCGAAGTTGGAGAGGGTAAGTGACGTACAAGATCTACTTTCGATTTATCCACCTCAATTCCATGTTCAGAGACTATGTGACCCAAAACTATACCTTGTTTAACCATGAAATGACATTTCTCCCAATTTAACGCAAGGTTAGTTTTAACACATATTTTCAAGATTAAAGTCAGATTAGCCAAGCAATCATCAAACGAATCACCAAACACGCTAAAATCATCCATAAAGATTTCAATGATCTTTTCAACATAATCGGAGAAAATACTTACCATGCATCTTTGGAATGTGGCAGGTGCGTTGCATAAACCGAATGGCATGCGACGATAAGCAAACGTTCCAAAGGGACAAGTGAAAGTGGTCGTTTCTTGATCATCCAGGGCTATGACAATTTGATTATAACCAGAATATCCATCAAGAAAACAATAAAATGAATGACCCTCTAACCTCTCAAGCATTTGATCAATGAATGGCAGTGAGAAATGATCATTCTTTGTTGTGGCGTTGAGTTTCTTATAGTCGATGCAAACTCTCCAACCGATTAGGATACGGGTGGGCACAAGTTCGTCCTTTTCATTCTTCACAACCGTGATTCCAGATTTCTTGGGAACGACTTGGATAGGTGAAACCCAACGGCTATCGAAGATAGGGTAGATCACTCCACAATCAAGTAGCTTGATTATCTCCTTTTGCACAACTTCCATCATCGGAGGGTTGAGACGGCGTTGAGCCTCTCTAGTTGGTTTGGCCCCCTCCTCAAGAAATATGCGATGCATGCAAGTAGTAGGGCTTATCCACTTGATGTCGGCCAAGGTCCAACCTATGGCAGATTTAAACTCTTTCAAGACACGCACTAACTTCTCTTCTTCTTGGGCCGTAAGGGAAGAAGAGATGATGGCGGGCAAAGTCTCTTGTTCCCCCAAGAAAACATACTTCAAATGGCTTGGTAATGGTTTGAGTTCAAGAGTAGGTGCCTGAATTACTGAAGGAAACAACTTATTAGTCGAAACGGGAATTGAATCGAAGTTAGAATGCTTACCACCACGTGTTGGCAATTATTCAAGGGCAATAACCATCTCTACCTCTTCTTCACATGTAGGCACGGTAAGGAGTGCATCATGCTTGCCGTGGGTTGATGTCTCTCCAATTTCTTCGATTTTGACTCCTATGCCTCTTGAAATGGTTTTTTCAAGCACATCATCTTGTAAATCCTCAAAGTATTCATGCGCCAAAGAATCAATTATATCAATAGAGAAACATGAATGATCATCATTAGGGTATCTCATAGCATCAGAAATTTTGAAATTAATGACATCCCCATCGAATTCCATTGTTAAAGTCCCTGTGAACACATCAATCTTTATACGAGCTGTTTTCATGAATGGCCTCCCAAGAAGGATCGAAAATGGAGGAGAATTGCTTGAATCTTCCATGTCAAGCACATAGAAGTCCGCTAGAAATATTAGGTGATTAACCTGCACCAAAACATACTCCAAAACACCTTTTGGATAGGCATTAGAACGATCAGCCAATTGGATAATCACACCATCATTTTTCAACTCTCCTAAGTTCATAGATGCATAAATAGAGAAAGGCATAACATTAATGGATGCACCTAAGTCTAACATGGCATGTTCAAACCCAGTATTGCCAATTACACAAGGAATGGTAAAACTACCAGGATCTTTGCATTTAGTGGGCAGTTTTCGTTGCAAGACAGCTGAAACATTCTCACTTACCTTGACCACTTCTTTGTTCGAAATTCTTCTTTTTGTGGTACAAAGTTCTTTCAAAAACTTACATACCTTGGCACTTGCTTGATTGCATCAAGGAGTGGAATGCTGACTTGAACTTTCCTAAATGTCTCTAGAGTGTCCTTTTCAGCTTCCTCTTTCTTTGTTTGCATGAATCTGCGATGAAAAGGTACATTCGAAGGAATAACATTAGTAAGAACTGAATTGGACACGTTCTTACCTTTGTTGGACAGATTGGATTATTTAAGATCAATGGGGGCATGCGGCAAAAGTGTTTCAATCCTTGCCGTGGGTTGAGTGGATTCCTCATCTTCAAATTGCAATCTTTCATCCTTTTTGTGACCTGATTTTGATGGTTGTGAACCTGCCCCGACTTCCTTGCCACTTCTTAAGATGATTGCTTTGGCAGATTCAAAACCTCCATTTGGATTTGCAATGGTTGAACTAGGGAGTTTTCCTGGGTCTCGAAACTGTCTTACAAATTCTGCAATCTGCTCAATTTTCTTTTCCAATTGATCCACCCTTTTGTCTTGGTTTTGCATTGCTTTGGTTTGATTTTCTTGCCCCTGAGACAAATTGGTGAGTAACTTAAGAAGTGTGTCATTATCCAAAGAAGTACCTGAAGTGTTTTGGGCAGATTGTTGTGGGGCTTGTGTTGGTGCGTATGGTTTTGTGTAGAAGCCCTGGTGTTGCTGCCTAAAGCCTCCTTGTTGTTGGGTTTGTTGAGGTTCCCTCCACTTGAAATTTGGATGGTCTCTCCAACCTGGATTGTAGGTATTAGAGAATAGATCGTTCCTTGGCTGGTTTTGGCCTCCAAAACCCAAAGCATTGGCAAATTCCCATCCACCATTCTCAATCAATTGAAGGCACTTCTCAAAGGAGTGTCATTGGATAGAACACACACCACACATACTTAGTCCTTGCATCTTCATCTCTTCAGCCATCTGAGACACACTAGAAGTAAGATTAGCTAATTGGGATTGAATGTCGGATGTGGAACTTACCTCATTCACTTGCTGCCGTGGGGTGTCCCTTGCCCAATGCCTTCATATTGTTGTGCATTCAATGCACGGTTTGCAATTAGTGTCTTGGTTGCCATAGGTGTCTTGTCCACCAACGCACCTCCCGCTGAGGCATCTAGCATTTGCCTTTCAAATGGAAGAATGCCTTCATAAAAGTATTAAAGTAGAAGCTCTTCTTTCATTTGGTGTTGAGGACATGATGCAACAAGGCTTTTGAAACGTTCATAGTATGCTGGAAATGACTCGCCTTGGCTTTGCTGGATTCCGCTAATCTTCTTCCTCAAAAGAATGAATCTTGAAGTGGGGAAGAACTTCTCTAAGAACGCCATCTTCATGCTCTCCCAAGAAGTGACGATTCCAGGGGCTAATTCGTATAACCAATCCTTAGCCTTCTCTAGAAGAGAGAAGGGAAAGGCCTTCATCTTCAAAATGTTGCCACCGACATTGATTGGAGTCATGCTTGAACACACCACTTCGAACTCTTTCAGACGCTTGTTTGGATCTCCATGGAAAGCCTATGGAATTTGGGAATGTGGTGCAGCAAGCTAGACTTCAATTCGAATTCATCGGTCTTGTCTTTAACCGCCCTAGGGTATTGGATGCATAAAGGTGTAGCCTTGTCCAATCCCAAGGTAGAAAGCTCCTTAATTGTGCAATTGTCCGCTGTCATGGCTTGTGCTTCTTCTAAATTCCTTGCCATGGGGTCTTCTTCCTCTTCTAGCACTTGTTCTTCAAGCTCAGGTTCAGGGCTAAATGGATTAGATTCTTGCTGGTTTCTCTGCCTTTTCAAAGTCCTCTCAAAATCATCGTCAAAGTCCAAGATATTCTTACGAACAGTTTGAGAACTCCGAGTCATAAACTAGTACCTAAAAACAAGAAACAGAACAAAGTCAGAAACTGAAACAAAAACACACGAAAAAGAAACAAGGGATTAGCAAATCCCCAGCAACGGCGCCAAAAATTTGATGCAATGTAAAACAACACACAAATTAAACCCTCTTGTTGACAATTGTAATATATATGTAAGTATGGATCGTTCTAGACCGGGGATTAGGAGGGATTGCTAAAACACTTGAAACTGACTTAAAAACGTAAAAACTAAGTTTAAAACACTAAACTAGACTCAAAGAATGCAAAACTAGACTCTAGTGACTCAAAACAACTAAATTGACTTAAAACAGCTTAAAACAAGCTAAAAGACTCAAAACAGACTCTAGGGGTGAATTTGGACGAATTTGGAACTATGAAGACTCAAAACACTTAAAAACACAAAGTTGGACAGATTCTAACTAGTTTGATACACAAAAGTAAAGGGGATTGGGTTTTGGACGAATTTAAAGTAAAACAAGTAAATTAAAGACTAAGACAGATTTTGGCATGAAATTGGTGTTTTGGATGGATTTTGGGCTAGCTAGAGGGTTCTTCTCCACACATGACACACTTGCATACAAATCGATTTTCAGTTGTTCATTCGATAAACCATGAAACTCAACACTCCAGATTAATTAGGTACGCTTAAATTAACCTTCAAGTTCTCCTTAAGTTATTGAATTGGATGGGAATGCGCATACAACAATTCAAAACATTCTCTAAAAGTCCTCTACGTGAACAGCAAAATAAAGATATAATCAGAGATCATTAAACTTCATGAGAACTATAAGCATTGACGAGGCATTCATAACTATGATAAGCATGATACTCCTGCCAAGAATTCACTTAACGCGATTGTGACTAGCAACCTCCACTACACATGAATATAAGTTCATAACGATTATGTGAAATTCCCTTATATTCTAGCATCAAATTCATGCATGAAAACTAACCGTGCACTCTTAATCAACATACAAGAATAAGTTATCAATCAAACAGTTAAGCAAATTGAATTCACAATTTATGAAATCACAACTGAAGGTAATCAATTCATATTGCAAGCATAGTTATGGCTTTGAATAGCCCCCTAGCCAAGAGGGCTTAGTTCCTCATAATCGCAAAACAAAGGTAAACGAATTTATACATTGAAAACAAAAGAAAGAAAACACCTAAACGCTTCAGCGATCCAAATTGAACAGCAAGCACGTCCAAGAACTTTCCTTCCATTCCTTTGCTGCGGCACAAGGTGTTGGTGATGGTTTGAAGGGTTATTTGTATAGAGGAATGGATGAGAGAAAGTATGGTGGTGTTTAGGATAGGTGAGTGGTGCGGCAATGAGGGATTAAGGTCAGAAAGTGTCAAGGTTTGTGAGGAGGGAATACGGCAGAGAGTGGAGAGGGATTAGGGATTGTCACGAGAGTGATTTTGGCTGAGAAAGTTATGTATTTATGTAGCTAGGGCATGGCAAAGGCTTAGGGAAAGTGAATGAAACTTAGCTATTTTGTCCACAAAGATTAGAGGTCAGAAATCAATCAAAATAAGTAAGAAAGATACATAATTTCTTGGCTGAGAAAGTTATGTATTTATGTAGCTAGGGCACGGCAAAGGCTTAGGGAAAGTGAATGAAACTTAGCTATTTTGTCCACAAAGATTAGAGGTCAGAAATCAATCAAAATAAGTAAGAAAGATACATAATGTAAAGAGAATAGGAAATGATATGTGGCAAGAATTTATATAGGAAAAGGAATGTGATTGTGGGTCAGAAAATAGATAAGGAAGGAAAGAAAGGTGCGGCATTGACTTTAAAGAAAGGGAATGTGGCTTTAAGATCAGAAAACAGGAAAGAAACATCCTCCTTGTGCAGCAAGGAAGGGGAATGTGCAAGGGTGGTGCGGCATGGACTTTAAGGAAGGTTTAGGGCATCTAGAACAAGTAATTAAGTGTCTTAACATATTTGGAATCCTCTTGTGGCTGGAACATAGGTAAGGAAGGATTAGGAAACTTCCAAGCCAAGAATAGAAACTTTCAAGAATGGAAACCTCCAAGAATAGAAACTTCCAACTTTAGAAACTTTGGCTTCCAATTTTGAACTCCTCATTCTTCATTTTCATTTCTTCATTTCTTTCATCTCTTTATTCATTCCTAGCCTCCTTTGATCTTCAATTTCGTCCATCACCTTGCTCCAAGCATGTGTTATCCTTCCAATGCCCAAAACTGCTCCAAACTGCACCAAAATGCACTTTCTTGCTCCTTTAGCCACTAAGACCTACAAACACACGAAAATAGCTTAAAGTACCAACATAACTAAGTACTAACAACGTAAATGCAAGGAAACAAGCTAATTAAATCGCATAAATATGCTCCTATCACCCTGGTGTACTGATGTGGTAGAAACTAACACATAAATTAAACCCTATAAATTATGCAATCGTAGTATGAGTAAGTAGGGATCGTTCTATTTCGAGGATTAGAAGGGATGCTAATCAACACAAATTAAACTTATAAAACTAAAAACTAAGTTAAACTAACATCAAAACAATGAGGGGGGAGATTTTGGACGAATTTAATTAAAACAAAAGTAAATGGCAGCAAGTAAATTAAGTTGTGAATGAAATATGGATGAAATGATAGCTAAAGGATTCTTCTCCACACATGAAACATATGCATACAAATCGATTTCCAGTTATTCTTCCTATAAACCATGAATGACAATGCCCCAAATTAACTGTGAACAACACTAATTAACTTTCAGATTTTCCTAAGTTCATTGAATTGGATTCAGCGACGCAACCAAATTATTCTTCTCAAGTTCCCTAACTATGAAAAGCATGATAGAGATACATCTTAAAGATCATTAAGTTCTGTGAAAATCATAAGCATTGACAAAGCATTGGTAAATATGAACAACATGATACTCCTGCCAAGAATTTACTTAACTCAATCATGATTAGTGACTTTTACTACTTACAAATATAAGTTCATAACGATTAGGTGAAATTCCCTTATATTCTAGCATCAAATCCCTGCATGCAAACTAAGTATGCATCCTCAATAAACATACAAGAATAAGTTATCTATAAAGCAGATAAGTAAATCGCATTCATGTTTTATGAAACAATAACTGTATGTAATCAATTTATATCAAACATATAATCATGGCTTCGAATTCGCCTCTAGCTAAAAAGAAACTTAGTTACACATGTTCATCATAACTGAAAAGCAATCTAAAATAAACATTGAAACTTAAAACAAAGATAGAAAGAAGTCTGAAAATTCCAGCAACTTCAATGGATGAATAGTAGGCGCGACACACTCTAAATCGTTGCAGGAATTTCATATATATATATGGGGGAAACGGCTGAATCCAAGGAGGAAAAGGTTTTGGCGTTTTGAATTATTTTAGGACTCTAAGAATCAGGTAGAAAGTGTTGGAATGTGATTAAGATTCTTCCTTGCAGCTGGAGATAAGATAAGATAAGGTTGGACAAGATAGGATAAGATAAGATAATGTTCATCTCCAACTAGGATTCCTCTTTCTTGTGTAATTCCTTGTCTTCCAAGCCTCAACTTTAACTTCTCCAGAGTTTAGCACATGTCTAACACCATTTAAACACCAAAAACGTCCAGCCCATATGTTATTCATGCATGTTATCCACTCCAAGTCCAAAATTGCTCCAAATTGCTCCATTTGGCTATTTATTGTCATCTTTACCAACTGGATCTACAATAATACAAAAATAACTTAAATTACTACAATAAATAGAAATTAACTAAATAAATGCAAAGAAATAAGATAACAAAGTTGCATAAATATGCTCCTATCATGTACGGAGGATATCAGGGTCGAGCGTGTCAAAGCCAATGTGGGTACATTTCAATTCGGCATACATTTTAATTCGGGATGAATAAATTTTAATTTTGCATAGGTAAGTTTCAATTTGAGAATAAATTGTGTTGGTACATGTCAATTTTTTTATTTTAAAGAAAGATAGTACATTTTAATTCAATTGTACCTGAATTTCTAGAAACGAAAATAAAGAGTAAGAAATAACTATCAACGACAATAGTTATAGAATTACCGTAATGAAGAAAAAAGTTACAAACAATTTTTGTATAAAACAAAGTTACAAATAATTTTTTGAAATAAAGTCACAAATAATTTAGATATATTGAAATTTCTTAAACCATTTAGATATATAATTGAATCCTTAAATTAAGAAAACGGATGAGATGTTACATCCCGGCCCGGGGCGGATCACTTCCCGGGCCTGCTCCATCACCGTAGCACGATATAGTCCGCTTTGGGCTTACCATTCCCTCACGGTTTTGTTTCTGGGAATTCACGAGCAACTTTCCAGTGGGTCACCCATCATGGGAGTGCTCTAGCCTCCTTCTCGCTTAACTTCGGAGTTCCTATGGAACCCGAAGCCAGTGAGCTCCCAAAAGGCCTCGTGCTAGGTAGGGATGAAAATATACATTTAAGGATCACTCCCCTGGGCGATGTGGGATGTTACAATCCACCCCCCTTAGGGGCCCGACGTCCTCGTCGGCACACTTCGGGCCAAGGATTGGCTCTGATACCAATTTGTCACATCCCGGCCCGGGGCAGATCACTTCCCGGGCCCGCTCCACCACCATAGCACTATATTGTCCGCTTTGAGCTTACCATTCCCGCACGGTTTTGTTTCTGGGAACTCACGAGCAACTTCCCAATGGGTCACCCATCCTGGAAGTGCTTTGGCCCCCTTCTCGCTTAACTTCGGAGTTCCTACGGAACCCGAAGCCAGTGAGCTCCCAAAAGGCCTCGTGCTAGGGATGAGAATATACATTTAAGGATCACTCCCCTGGGCAATGTAGGATGTTACAATTTGTCACATCCCGCCCCGGGGCAGATCACTTCCCGGGCCTGCTCCACCACCGTAGCACGATATTGTCCGCTTTGGACTTACCATTCCCTCACGGTTTTGTTTCTGGGAACTCACGAGCAACTTCCCAGTGGGTCACCCATCATGGGAGTGCTCTAGCCCCCTTCTCGCTTAACTTCGGAGTTCCTATGGAACCCGAAGCCAGTGAGCTCCCAAAAGTCATCGTGCTAGGTAGGGATGATAATATACATTTAAGGATCACTCTCCTGGACGATGTGGGATGTTACATGAGATTCCATAAAAATAATAATAAATTAATTAATATTATTAAGTGCATTTTTAACAAAAAAAATGAATTTAGAAAACACTTAAATAAGAATATACATGAAATATAGGGTTTAATCAAAATGAAAATATTTTAATTTGAAGTTGGAAAGTAACAAATATGTAATCTAGAAAGTCTAAAAAGAGGCATCCCATTCTAATTTATTTTTATTTTTATATTAAAATAAACCAAACGATATTGTCAAACCGAATCAAACCGATCCGAATCCACTAAGTAGACGAACCTTAAAAGAGACCAATCGGTAAAAGTAACGCCGTTAATTCCGCAGAACAATTGCGAGTGGTCAAGCCACCCTCGCTCGCTCTGCTTCCTGTGGAGACAAAAACGCCTAAAAAGGGAACCTGAACCCTTCTCGTTCTCCCCCTCTCCCTCTCTGCTGCTGCTCCGATGGATTTCCAAGTGGTAGTCTTAGCCGGTGGCACCTCGAAGAATCTTGTCCCTCTAGTCTCCAAGGTCCCCCTCTTTTTCTACGCTCTTTGGTTCTCCGGAATCCCATTCGTTTTATTTCTCTCCAATTTTTGTTATGATTTCTTACTCTTTTTTTTTTTTGAATTGTAATGGCAGGAGGTCCCAAGGGCTCTGCTTCCGGTGGCGAACCGTCCGGTTATCTCCTACGTTCTGGAGCTCTTAGAACTCAGTAACCTTAAGAACCTCATAGTTGTACGGCTTCTTCTCCTCTCTCTCTTCCTTAAGGACCTCATAGTAACTCTTATGCTCTCTGCTTGGTTAATGGTTGCTCATGAGTAAAGGGTTTTCTTGTTTACGCTTGTCCTGGCTTTGTTGGGTTTAATGTGATGCCAATTTTTCGTTTCTCCAGTAACCAAGCAGGGCTAACTGTGGATTTTCTAGGTTGTTGAAGGGCAAGATGCAGCTGTACTCGTTGGAAGTTGGATTTCAGGGGCTTATGTCGATCGTTTACATGTTGAGGTACTTACCCAACTTTCATTTCTTCTATATTTGTTTTGATTGTTAATGTTTTGAATTTCATGCTACTTATTTTGTTTCTGTTCCAAGGATCTAGTGTAGTTATATAATTAGTAGTTTGTTTATATATGTGTCGCGTTGGGGGACACTTTATGCATATGATGCTTGTCAATATTGTACTCTCTAGTCTCAGTACTTGTACACTTGGATTTATAACAAATTGAAACGATAGCATCGGTGTAAGTAATTAGAAATCACAAGTATTTGGGGAGCAACCCAGGGACCATTACCTTTTGGGATGCAATTATAGAAAATGTGAAGAGGGAAGCTAGAAGATTGGAGGAAGGCATTTTCGTCGAGAAGGGGAAGGTTGGCATGGATCCAATCATTTTTGGCCTCTGTGCAGGAATCCTAACATTGTCGCTTGGAGGTTTGATGAGGAATTTTCTGTGGGAGGTGATGGTGGAGGGGAAAAAGGGTCATTTGGTAAAATTTGGTGAATGGAAGCATAAATTGGAGACTGGTTATGAAGGTTGTCAGTTAGTGAGGAGTTGCCCTTGGCATCCTGTTATTAGGTGCATTAAAATGGGTGGGATTCTAACCTTGTGCTTGCAGGTTGAAGTCAATGCCCCTGAAATGCATCTCTCGTAGTCTTAATTCTTTCCTCTTATTACAGTTTTGTTTGAGGTGGGAAATGAGGAAAGGGTGAGGTTTTGGGAGGAGTGTTTGTTAGGAGGAACAGTCTTTTGTTCTCCCTTTTCTTGCCCTTACATATGATAACAATACCAAAATTCTGCCATTGCAAGATAGTGTGTAGATTGTGTGTCTTCACTGTCCAGTTGCATTGCTGGGTAAGGGCTGCTTGGGGAGGCATATTTGAGCTGGGTTATTCCAGCTTCATGTAATTCTTTGGTGTGTGAGAGGTATAAATTTTTCCTTGATAGCCTCTTATAGGACGGAATGTTGGGCGGAGAAGCATCAACACGTACATAAAATGGGTGTAGCGGAGATGAGAATGCTTCGTTGGGTGTGTGGGCACACCAGAAAGGATAAGATTAGGAATGAGGATATCCAAGGTAAAGTAGGAGTAGCCGAAATTGAAGGAAAGATGAGAGAAAATCGGTTACGGTGGTTTGGACATGTGAAACGAAAGCCTACTGACGCTCCGGTTAGAAGATGTGATTCTGGGACAGAGGTTCAGGGCCGAAGGGGTAGAGGAAGACCTAGAAGGACTTTGGAAGAGACTCTAAGAAAAGACTTAAAGTATTTGGATCTAACGGAAGACGTGACTCAGAACTGAGCGCAATGGCGTTCTAGGATTCATATAGCCGACCCCATTTAGTGGGAAAAGGCTTTGTTGTTGTCGTTGTAGTAGCCTCTTATGGGCTATTATTAGTCCTACTAATCTAATTTATGTTGTAATAAAACTTGTCTTTTAAGTGATTGTATGATGCATGGGACTATGATTCTGGTTGTAAAGCATGGCGTTGAATATGTTCCACTCTCTATTCTTTGAAAGCCTTGGTTTGATGCAAATCCGTTGTTTTTCATTATTGTTTACCGCTCAATTAGATTTTCGTTCCTTGCTTGTAAATGGGCTACTCCCCCGTGTTTCCAAAATTGTTTCTACTGCTACATTTCTCTGAAGCTGGATTTACATCTCTTGCATTTACATTGCATTTCATTTAGGCACATGTGCATGTAAACTGAGGTCGTTAGTATATAGTTTTATGGCCACCATGATACTGAGCAGTCTTTCTAATCAACTCCACGAATGGGTCTTTTATCTAAGAATTCACGTAGAGATGCATTGCATAATTTGGCATAGTGCAGGTTGCGGCAGTCCCTGAGGATGTTGGAACAGCTGGTGCACTTCGGGCCATTGCACACCACTTGACTGCAAAAGACATTTTGGTTAGCATCTATATATTTTTTCTAGTATTTTGACTTCTCAAAAGTTTCTTCTAGATTAGCCTTCAACTCCTTGCGTTGCTGCAGGTTGTGAGTGGCGATATTGTCTCTGATGTTTCTCCTGGTGCTGTAGCTGCTGCTCATAGACGTCATGATGCAGTATTAACCGCAATGCTTTGTTCTGCTCCTGTAAGTGGACCTTCAGATTCGGGATCCTCTGTTGGAAAAGACAAAGCCAAGAAACCAGGGCACTACAATATCATTGGGCTGGATCCGACAAAGCAGTTTTTACTGTACATAGCAACAGGTTAGTTCTTTTAATTTTCCCTTTCTGTAGCATGTAATCTTTTAAATTCCTCATCTATCTTTTGGTCCTTGCTAGGAGCGGAACTTGAGAAAGATATTCGAATTCAGAAGAGCATACTCCGTGCAGTTGGCCAGGTAATTGGTTTGCCTTTGAATTATTTTGTTTCTTTTGGTCGACACTTTCCAGCAGTAAACAACTACTGGGCTGGTGAATTTCATTGAGATATGCTTGGCACTCAACTACAACCTCACATAACATCTGAAACTATTCTCTCAATTTGGACATTATCATAATAAAAATTTAAAGTTACTGTTTTAGTTTGTGCTGATCACTACTAAATTTGAAATTCAATCATGGATTTGATTAGGTGCTTTTCAGGATAGCATTCCAGCTTTAACAATTATGGATTCTTAATAATTTTTCTTGTTTGAAGAAATTATACCAATGCTCTTGATCTTTTAGGATGTTACGATTGACCCCCTAATCTTTTTCTTTTTTCAGTGTACTCTCTTGGTTATGCATGTATGGTAATTTGGGTTCTCTGTCCAATTAAATTCTTTGTTTCATTAAAAAATAAAAGAGACGAGTAAGTGTTGGTCTCCATCCAGTTCCATCCAATCGTTTGTAAATAAGATAATGTGCCGCAGAGAGGAGGCCTCTGTTAAGGGCATTTGGTCATTCTTTTTAAACTCTCCCTCTCTCTCTCCTCTCTCGCTCTCTCTGTGCTTATGCTTGCGTGAGTTAATCGGATTTAGGGATTGGCGTTTCAGTGGGTTTGGGTGCTAATGGCCACTGGGTTTGGTAGTGGGCTGGGGTGGTTTTGATAGGTTGTTGGGTTTCCAGGGATCTTTTGGCTGGTGCCAGCTGAGTGTCTGTTGAGTCGGTTTTGGTGTTGATGTTTTATATTTCAATTGGGGGTTTCTTTTATATGTCAGTGTGAGCTGGGTATTTGATTATTTTATTTATTTGTTGTTTTACTCTTGGAAATTTTGTTTGATCAGGTTAGAATAAAGGGTTGGTGGCGGGTGGGATTTGTGGTTTTGTAATGGGCGGAGAAAGAAGAGAGAACCAGGGAGAGAAGAGAGAAGCAGGGGGAAGCAGTGAAAGTGAAGACATAAATAAAATTAAGAAAACTGCATAAAAAAGAAAGTCTCCTGCACAGAACATGGCAAATTGAACAGAAAAATGAATGGTAGTTGGTAGAACCCCACATTAACATTCGGTGCATAATCTAGGAGGTAAACTTTTTTTTGGGGGGATATAAATGTCATTAACCGTGATATAAGGTTTATAGGTTTCTGTTTATTCTTACACTTGTATTTTCCTTGTAGATGGAAATTCGATCTGATCTCATGGATGCTCATTTATATGCATTCAAGAGGTTATACATCTTTCCGTTTTGCTGTCAAATGATGCTTGTCATATACAAATTGATCTTTATACATGCAGTATATTTTTCCATTCCCTCCTAGGTCTGTTCTACAAGAAGTTTTGGATCAAAAGGATACCTTTCAAAGTTTAAAGCGCGATGTATTGCCTTATCTTGTTCGTCGCCAGCTGGTTAGTCCAGTGCAGTTCCTTGCTAGATTCCTTTAACATGCAGACCCTTCTAAAACATCTGACTTATTCATATTTCTGTGTTTGAACATTAGAATTCAGAAGTGTCAAATGGTGCACCACAACCAGAAGAAAATGGAAATGAGAAGGCTAGTTCTCAGAGCAACCAACTAGTGATATCTCGAATCCTGGCTAATTCATCCACTCCAAGCTTCCATGAGCTCTATGCACTAGGTTGTAATGGCTCTACTCCTTCACAAAGAACCCATAAATGCTGTGTTTATATTGCTGGAAACAGCAAGTACTGTGTGAGGTTAAATTCCACTCAAGCATTCAGTGACATTAATCGAGATGTGAGTTCACGGTTGAGAGCTTTAGTTTGCCATTTTCCTTGAAAATTCTCTTCTGCATTCATTATGTGGATAGTTTTAGCATTTCTCAAATTCTGTCAGGTCATAGGAGATGCTAGCCATTTGTCAGGGTATTCATTCTCTGCACAAAATAACATCATCCATCCATCAGCAGAACTTGGATCTAAAACGACTGTAAGTCAAATTGTTTACAAAAACCAAAACGATTGATTGTCAATTCAGCAATAAATCTTAGGGCTTTTCTGACAGTTTGCGAAAGTTTAGGCCATTATGCTGGGTAGCTTCATTTTAAGGTCGTTACTTTTCTTCTTTTTAGGTCGGACCATATTGTATGCTCGGGGAAGGTTCACAAATGGGTGACAAATGTAGTGTTAAACGATCTGTTATTGGTCGTCACTGCCGGATAGGTTCTAACGTGAAGGTAAGATAATTTGTTTATCATAAAACGTTGGAATCTAAAATATAGTATAAATGCCTTTTTTATTTATTGAAATATGAATTGATTCCTGAATGAATAGAAAAACTGAGATATTTAGAACTCGGATAATAGTCAATTCCCTGTTTTTTTTCCACAGGTTGTGAATTCAGTTGTTATGAATCATGTTACCATTGGCGATGGTTGTTCAGTCCAGAATTCAGTTATTTGCAGTAACGTACAGCTCCAAGATCGTGTTGTACTTAAAGATTGTCAAGTAAGCATGATCTCTTATTTCTCTTGTTGCCCCCTTCCTCTTCTGTCCCATTCAGTGCACCGTATCCCATTATTTACGTTTTGTTGGCTTCCAGGTCGGTGCAGGTTTCGTGGTGCCTGCTGGAAGTGAGTGCAAAGGGGAGGCATTTGCTAAGAAAGATAAATGATTAAGACAGAGTCCGTGGCTAGAAATGGAAAGTCGGCAAGTTTTCGTTTCTGCCCCGTGCTTCAATAGATTGGAATAGATTTTGTCAATTGAGAGGAGAAGACATATTCAGACTAGCTCAGTTTTGTGAAATAGTTGCTCATCTCGGAACAAGTTGCGGAATAGAAAGCCTCGTTGTATTGTAAGCTTTGAATTTTCTCGATACTTGTATAATACAAGTTTAACAATCTGCTATACAGAACTGGACTCTGTTTTGGCCAACAGGAGGTTAGAGTCTAAGGCCTAAACCAAAAGAGGCCTAAGGGTCTGATTTTCGACCTCCAACTCGACTATGTGACATTGTGACTAGTCACTAGTGTGGTGACGAGAAATTCTCTCTTGCCCGTGTGGGTTGTGCGCATGACCTGTGTTATAGTATATTGACAACGTATCTTTATCGTATTGATAGCATATAAATAGTGTATCGTTATTATACTGTCAATATGGCGAGGATATGTTGTCGATAGGAGTTATGGGCGATCATGCACACAACCCACCTGAATGAGAGAATTACTGGTGTGGTGATGGGTGATACAATCAAATCAACCATCTGTTTTTTCTCATGTCTAGCGAAAGAACTCTTTGGGCCCATTTGACATACTCGTCCTCAAGCATGGTTTCGCTCATCTATTTCCTAGTGAAGCTTCTACAATGAGGGGGCTTTTCTGTGGGGGAGAGATTTATAAGTGTGCTGGGAACATTGCTCTGTACAGTGTAATAACACAATTGGTTGGAAAATTGAACAAAAAAATTTCAACTAATTGTATGATAACAACATTAATTGAATATGGAGACTTCCACCAATACTGACGGCGACAAACAAGTAGCAAGTATTGGCGAAGCCACGTTAAGGACTACCCTGGGTTATATCCCAAGTAGCTTTCGGTGAAAAATAAAATTTTACATGTTTTTTAGATTTTTGAATGTAGTCCACCATATATTTAGTCATTAATCTGAATTCTCTTGGTTTAATTATATAAAATAATATAATACAGTTTACAAACCGTCTCTTTTTCTTACATCCTTTTTCTCATCGCTTTTTTGTACATGTACAAGTTTGAATTTGTTTGAATTTTACAACGTATTTGTTTAATAACGAAAATTCTTGGCTCACCTTGTGAAAATTTTCTTAAGCTAATTGATATTGTGAAAAATACAGCATCAAGTTTCTTTGTTTATAAAGATTTAAATTTTTTAGCTAACCCATCCGGTGAAAAATTATTAGCTCCGCCATTGGTAGCAAGTTGATATTCTCTTTCTGCAGATGGCGGAATTTTGTATAAAGGTTAAACTCATAGTTTTGTTGATTGGAATATCTCAAGTTTTTTATTTTATTTTTTATACAACAATATTAAGGTTAAGGTGGGTAAATAATTTGTATAAAACTTGCCATGAGTAAAGAATAAAACTACAAGTCTCGATCTATATA
Organism: Heteromeles arbutifolia; assembly: GCA_024362995.1. Classification (NCBI taxonomy): domain Eukaryota; kingdom Viridiplantae; phylum Streptophyta; class Magnoliopsida; order Rosales; family Rosaceae; genus Heteromeles; species Heteromeles arbutifolia. Next base: position 22,181,139 of record JANCRC010000005.1, on the reverse strand, counting down.
AAACGCATTGGGTTTTTGTGTTTCTTTCAGTTTCATTGATAGCAGAAGAGCCTTAGCGGTCTATTTCCCGGCTTCGCTTGCTCGATTTGCACTTCTAATTGGTTCCATCCATCCCCGACCCTAATGAATCGCGTATGAAGGGGTCGGTCAGTCAAGCGGTTCTCTTACTGATGTGGCATTTGGCCTTCAAAGAGATACCAATCATGAACCTAAGAGCTCCAACTTGTACTCAAAATGACGTAAATCCCAATTTTATGACCCAGGAACATATTTTGCTATTTTACAATTTGCTTTATTACATTATCATTATTATAGGCTCGCTCCACGTCACTTAGCCAACTGGCGTTACCTGCGCTTTCGTGTCTCTCAGTGTGGTCAGCGAGTGAAGTGCTTACGCCCCTTTAGAGAAAGGGGCGCGCTAGCACTTTAATAATATAATAGAAAGGTTAGGGGGACAGAGTCCACTATTGTTCCCTCACTTAGGGCTATGAATTAGGGCCTAGTTGTTAAGAGAGGGGTGTAACCCCATTTGCTAAAGCAAAACTATAAATTACATTCCGCTCAAAGACAAAAACTGGATCGGTTCACTTCCACACGTAGCAGCACCCTAGCTCAAAGCTCCTCGGAAGGAAGTTTAATGGCTTGACAGCTAGCAAAGCCTTCAATTTAGTGGCTTCCCCCCTTATCCCTCACCCTACTCTTTGAGATTGACCAGCCAGCTGGGTCGGTTTGGCTATTCCTTTCTATTGAAAAAGAGTCAGCTGTTACGGTTTTTCGACTCAAGTCTTTTAACCGCTGTTTTTTTTTGGGGGGGGGGGGGGGGGGAGGGCATAGGACCTCCAACGTAGCATGGCCTACGTACGGTATCACAACTTTGATACCATATCGGAGATCCTTGTGCCAATGAAGATTGCTTCTGGAAATAATAAATTAGAAAACCATTGCTTTCTTTTTGATAGGCGGAAGGATCTGTCAACTTTCGAAAGAGAGATGCCACTTCCATCCAATCCCTAAATACAGATTGCCGGGCAATTACTCTATGAACACCCTTCTTCCCCTGAAGGCCTATTAAAGCTTAAGACCAGAACTTTCCCATATGCAATGATGGAGATGGAGTACTTGGGATCATCAGAATTCTAAAACTACGGAACCAACTGGTTTCACACCGGGGGAACAACATCCGGTGAAATGCCTAGAAAAAAATTGTATTGATATTAGGTATCAAAAACACATAAAAGTAGTAAATATAAATGGATTGGTTCCATCCATCCCCGACCCTAATGAATCGAGTATGAAGGGGTCAGTCAGTCAAGCGGTTTGGGTTCTCAGTCGGTTCTCGTTCACCTGCCCTCCTGTAGTCCATTAGCGGGTAGGATGGTAAAAAGACTATTGCAAATCTTTCGTGAGAGAGGGATGCTAAGAACAACAGGCAATGCACTCTATCAAAACATAGCCATTTCTCGTAGGGCGAGTGTCTAAAGACCGGGTTATCTCTCTGAATCAGGTTATTCACTGGGCTGTTAAGCCATCGAGATTCTCACTTTCTGTTTTACGTACAACTGAAGAAAAAATATCATTAGACCGTAGTACTAAATGACAATGACAACTAAAGTTTTAGAAAGAAGAAACAAACACTTATAGAGGTTGGCTGATGAACAAAAGGGCTTTTTAAAGTAAGTTTTATATTTTTATTCCTAATGTGCAAATTTATCAAACTGTGTCTAAGTGGTAAACGTTCATCAACTAATCTAGATGCATATCAACAACAACGAACAACAGTACAGTTTGATTTTTTTCTTTCCTTAATGACGAATTTAACAAATTTGATACTTAATTATTATAGTTAGCATATTGTGTTGCGCTAAGTTCAAATGCTCTGCACCTTAAAAATACTATTTATTTATTTTCCTAAAATTGCTAAACCCCCGTATGCATAGTAGTTACAACTTACAATTCTTGGACATTTCAGACAGGACAAGGAGGAGTTGCAAAATCTGTGCTGAAATTGATTCGTTTTTGTTCCTTAATAAATAAGTAGTGGGTACATAAAAGCCCGGACACTGAAAGCTTCAAGCTTGAGGCCCTTCGCTCTTGAAATATGGCCATGGCCATTGCTTCCTCTCGTTTGCTCTGCCAGAACCCTCCTCCTATCTTCCTCCACCATTCCCCCAATTTTGCCGAAAATAGCAGCAGTAGCAGCAGCAGCAGCAGCCTCAGGCTCTCTTGGCTCAGGTCACAGTCGCATAGGTGCTCTTTTTCTTACTCGAAGTCTGGAAATCAAAGGACCCCCAAATTTGCCAGAAAACAAGTAAAGGTTGGTTGTCCTGCAATCTAAAGTCCTCAATAGTTATGGTTTAAATTTTATATGTTTTGAATTTGTTTATTAATTGTTTGGTTTGGTTTGGTTGGTACTAGATAGTGTATGATCCTGATGAAAGGATAAACAAGTTGGCAGATGAGGTTGACGAGAAGGCCGCTCCGGTTTCAAGGCTCACCCTTTTCTCCCCTTGCAAGGTAGTAACTGCATTGTCTCTTATGGTAATTGGGTTTTCCAATGTGTTTGATTATTTATTTTTTGTTGGAATATTACTTGAATTTGTTGCAGATAAATGTTTTCTTGAGAATAACTGGCAAAAGGGAAGATGGGTTTCATGATTTGGCATCTCTCTTTCATGTCAGTTCACTTCACTCATCGTTTTTATATTTAGGCCTCAAACATATACAAAATATCTCTTACTCCCCAAATGTGTCCTGGAATTTTGATTATTTTTCTGCAACTAGGTAATAAGTCTTGGAGATGTAATTAAGTTCTCTTTGTCACCCTCAAAAACTAAAGATCGGCTTTCGACCAATGTGTCTGGGGTGCCCCTTGATGATAGAAATTTGGTAAGCCACCAACTCTTATCTTCGTTTTGCCTGCAACTTGTTATTAATCTTGGCTGGTACTTTGTGATTGGGAACTTTGTTTCTGCAGATTATTAAGGCCCTTAATCTCTACAGGAAGAAGACGGGTAGCGACAATTTCTTTTGGGTAAGGATTGGTACTTGGCTGATTTAGGACATTTTCAGTTTTCTTTGAATTTGATCAACTTTACGTTCCACACATTTTGGGGCAGATTCATCTTGATAAGAAGGTGCCAAGAGGAGCAGGGCTTGGTGGTGGAAGCAGCAATGCTGCAACTGCGCTATGGGCAGCAAATCAGTTTAGTGGTCTTCTTGCCACTGAGAAGGAACTCCAAGAATGGTCGAGTGAGATTGGTTCAGATGTTCCCTTCTTTTTCTCTCAAGGAGCAGCCTATTGTACTGGTCGGGGTGAGGTATGTCTGTGTTACAGAATAAATTTTTGGTCGGTTTTTTATTATCTAATTCTACACAATTTCACATGACGGGGCTGCAAATATGTTTACAAATGATTTTCCATCCCTATAATGTGTACGAAATAGTTATCTCTAACATGCACAGAACAATTTTGACTTTCGTGAGGTGCATTTTGTACCATATATGAGATTATGTCCTCAAATTATATGATACTGCCATAAAATACTTGGAGAAGTGTTTGTGCTTCATATCATGGTTCATAATCTGTAAGAGTTCACATTTTAGTTCTGCTTTTTGATGTCCAGGTTGTTCAAAATATTAGTCCAGCCTTACCATTGGACATTCCAATGGTTCTTATAAAGCCCCAACAGGCATGTTCGACAGCTGAAGTTTACAAGGTATTGCACATTTAAAACTTTTGATGGGATCTACAATATATTTCCTCATCTTCTCTAAGAGAACTTTTTTATTTTATTTTTCAGCGCCTCCAATTGGATAAAACTAATAAGGTTGATCCTTTAACACTGCTGGAGAGAATCTCAAGGCATGGAATATCACAAGATGTTTGCATAAATGATTTAGGTATGTATTAATGAAGAATAGTAAGATACATTGTTTGTTTGTTATAAAGCTGTTATTAGCCCATGTCCTAATAGATTAAGCTTTTCGAATAGGAAGTAAGAGAGTTTAACATTTGATTAGAGTGGGAGAGAGATCTTGTGTTCAAATTCATGCAAGTTAAATCTCCCAATTTCTGATCTGTACCCTTTAGTGGCGAGGGAGATTTACATTTTAAAAGCGTTAGAATAAAACCATTGTTGTGAGGATGTGGAGTGCTGTCATACATCGCTAACTTAAGGGACCTTCGGTCTTAGTGCCCCTAGTGTTGCTTTCGGTCTTAATGCCACGGGATGGCTTGAGTGAAAAAGAGAATAGGCGTGTCATTGTTGGAGGCTGCCAACAGGCAGTGTTTTATAAGATTTGTGCTTAGATCTGACCTCTTAACCAAAATGATTGTGCACTGAGTGGGATGCTAGTTCGGTTAGGTGTTTTTTTTATGCCTCTAGTGAACGAGCACTTGGAATCCAATGTGAAAATATGTTTACTAGTAAATGAAAATAAGATGACAATGAAAGCAGAAAACTAAATGTAATCATTTCATGATTGAATCTAAGATTACAAACGATTATAAAACAAACTTTTGGACTGATGAGCCACTTTACAATAACTGGAAATTAAATAGACTTCAAAATGTAAAGAAAGCTGTAATCGTTTCATGATTGAGACAAGATTACAAACGTCCATTAAAGAAACTTGTGGACTGATGAGCCACCTTACATAACTAGAAAGTAAATAGACTTCGAAATGTAAAGAAAGCTGTAAAACTCTAGCAAGATTCGAGCCATAAGAGTCAGGATAATGCTAGAGAAGTCCATCGGTCTCACTAGTATCGGGCTGCATTGGAGAGAAAACATAGCCTCAAGGAGGTAATCAGGTTGGTTGGGATGTTCGTCAACCGAGCTCTCAAGAGATCGTGGCGCACTTGGAAGTGGTCATCTCAAGCCCTAGATGGCTGGTCCAAGTTGGGCTTCGTAGTTAGTGGGCAGTGTAGCACGCCTTCGTTTAAATAAAAATAGACTGCCCCATAGCAGGCCCTATTTTTATTTTATGGCCCAAACACCTGTTTTGTCCTTTGTTTTGCTACTTCTTTTACTTGCTTTTCATTTCTAATAGCATATTTTGCAGTAGTTACTTCATTAGGCTCTCAGAATGCGGAATTACAATTGGGATTCTTAAACGTTCCAATTTGAGCATTCTGTCTCTGTGGAGCACTATGTGCCTTTGATTTGACTGTATTTGGGAATCTGGAACAGCCTTAGACTTCAGTTGTATAGGAAACACTTTTCTCTGAACACTTTGGGGCTTAATTTGATTGTTTATGGGAATTATGAACAGAATTTCACTTCAATTGTAATAGGACACAGTGATTGTCTTGTCTATTTGGAGTTTAACATTTGATTGGTTTTGAGAGTTTTGGAACTGCCTTAGATTTATAAATGAGTAGAACAAACTGCTTGTCTGATCTCTGCGGAATTTAAACTCTGGGTATTGTTTTTCTTATGTTCTTTCTATTGTGAAAGCTGAGTTATAAAAGATTAATAAAGGTGAATCTTCGTTATATTGATCCTGTTGGGGGGTTTCGTACGTATATGACTCCAGAGGTTCATCTAGGGCATCTTGCTTGATTGGATTTTAACTGTTTTTGCATCTGGAATTATTTTAGTACACATTGGAATCGTTATCGTTATTGTCTAAACAATCTTCCGCATGTGATGGTTGTTCAAATGTATTGCACAGAACTTCGACCTGGATTGAATTTTTAACAGAACTAGAGAAACTAGCTTGTTTCTGAAAGTAGATCTCAAGTCTCAGCTGGGTCAATTAAGTATCAGACTGCTACGGGGACCATCTTTTATCTAAAAATGACTCCATTTGCAAACTTTTTATATGTAAACATATGCAGAACCTCCAGCATTTGATGTTCTTCCATCTCTTAAAAGATTAAAGCAGCGAGTACTTGCCGCAAGCCGTGGACAATATGACGCTGTTTTTATGTCTGGAAGGTACATTGATTATAGATCTTATTGGCATATTCAATTAAATGGCTTTGACTGTTTTCTCATGAAATAATTATCTGCATGATCATAATAAGTATTGTTACTTGAATATCTGCATGTAGGCTTTGAATTTGTTGCCTAATTTTACACACAAATCAATAGTTTCCTACTCGTAATTTTTCAAATGAACTCAATATTAGCCTCCAAGAATTTAGACCAACAATATGACTAAATTTTCTCGGTCAGTTCTGCTCACCTACTGGACCGCATGCCACACATATCAGATGACTTTTCTTTCTGTTTGTTATCCTTCATTCTGTCTATCTTTGCTCATTCTTATTGTTTGGAAAGAGATCTTCCTCTCTTCCTACTTCCTAGTGATCATTATAGGTCGCGGACTCGGAATATATTATTTCTTTTTTTGTTGCAAAATTATTGATGGTGATGTTGGAGAAGACTTAACTATACGGAGTATGAATAAGTATCTCTCCTCCCATCATCTGTTTTACACAAAAGGGGTTTTAACGTGAAATGGCCCAAAATGAAAGCCGTTGCGGAAAAATGCCACCTTGTCAACTTTTGTACGAAGAACATATATTCTCTAGTGCAAACTCATTTTACATTTCCATTATGTCCATTTCCTCAATATTCTTAATGCAGTGGAAGCACTATTGTTGGGATTGGTTCTCCAGACCCTCCCCAATTTGTATATGACGACGATGAATATAAGGATGTATTTTTGTCAGGTCAGTCCAATGTACTATATCTGATATTTTTACGGCATTACCGTATCAATATTATTTTCAGTGCCATGATAGTAGCAATCTTAATGTTAAAGAAATTCATCAAAAGATTGTTTATTAATTGTGACGAAATGCAGAGCAGGAAAAAAGAAGATAAAAAAGTAGTAATTGTGATGAATTCATCATGCTGCCGCCCATACGGTCATTTGAACTATTTGTGTATGTAATAGCTATAAAACTTCCCAAGCTTGATATCCATGGGGAACCATGAAATGAAAAGAAAAAAAAAAATAAAGCAATTCATGGATGGTTGCCTAACGTTTTTGATCACCTAGTCGAAATAATTTTAGACTATGCTTAACGGAGTGAACCGTAAAAGGCTTTAAATATCCTTTTGAAGTATATCAAGGATTGTTGAAATGATTGTATTTTTGCTTGGATTTGTTACCTTATGCAGAGGCGAACTTTCTGACTCGTGAAGAAAATAACTGGTATACGGAACCCGCTTCGAGAAGTGCTTCTGGCTCAGCCTCCCATTTTTCCGGGGCGATTGAGTGATTTACTCCTTCACTAAGAGAACTCCGTAATGGTTCATATTGTTCAACGGTTTTCATTCTTCAATATGAAATAAAGAAATGTTCGTTGCAAATATTATAGGTCGAGGATTCTGAGTCTTGCATAATACAAAGATTTTGGGCATTGGAAAGAGGTTTTGGCATGCATTGAGGATTCTCTAACCTTGGAATGAGTTTGAAATGATATGATGATTCTGTAGTGCAATCACGTCCGCGCATGTGAGCCTATGTTGACTGTAATTGGCATTTATAACATAAGCATCAACCTTGCAAAAATTCAATTTAATGTGAAATCATTTGTCTATTTAATTATCATGATGAATTGACAAAAAATAATGATAATTATCATGACGAAATTTCATTGGTTTTTATAGAACAATGTGTTGGTCAATTTCTTTGAACTTAATTGGATGTCTTAGATATATTCGATTTCGTTAGTATTTTGTAAGGATGATCTATGAGCTTCACAACTAATCCCCATTTTTATAAAGAAAATGGGAATCCCTTCTCTTAAAGGTTTCCTATATATACAATGATATATTTACACTTAGTGGAGGGATGAATTGGTATTGTACTCGTCCCCTAGGAGATTTGAACCAAAAGCCTCTCATTCACAAGTGAATAGAATATCACTATGCTATAATGCTTGCTAATGGAACATAAAATAATATTAAGGGAGAGAAACCTTTTCACAATCAAGTCATTGCAATAAAAAAGCTAGGTACTCATCTAGTGTAACCAAAATTAGAAATAACGTCTGTCACAAAATTGGCTTCTCTAACGACACGGTGCCAAGAAATTGAAGCGAAAGATGTTGGAAGGGTCTTCATATCTTTAATAACAGAGTTGAGCCACCAGATGACACTAATTTCGAATCCATCAGACTAGGGGATCTTTTGTAATTTTCAGAAAGTCAGAGGGCCAAAGTGAAATTACAAAAACAACTTGATTATTCTGGTTGGCGGCTGTTGGCTCTTGGCCGTTGCTTATCCTCTACCTAAAACTACAAAGCAAAAACAAAAGAGAGCAGAAGGGCAATGGCAGCAGCATTCTGTCGTTCTGTTTCTTGGGTTGTTAGTCCTCCGTGGTCGTCGTCAAGGTTGCCGTTGCATTATTCTGCTCATCGTCCACTCCCCCTTGCACATGGTTATTCGGCATCATATACAAAGACGAGGAGGAGCAAGAGCAAGAGCGATTACTCGAGTCCAGGTGAAAGAAGAAAAGTAGTTATGAAATGCCTCTCAAACGAGAGTGAGACGGAGGCCGAGGGCGAATTTGAGTTGCAGCAGCGTCTCTTTTCCAACCTCAACCAAACCACAATGAAGAGAGAACCTGGTCAGTCACCGTCACTAGTCAATTATTATTAGTATCAAATATCAATAGAATTTTACGGGATAATTTTTCATTGTATTACTTCCTTGAAATATATACAAATACAACCCTTGTTCTATAAGGAAACCCTAATCAATAAAGGACACAACAATTAATCCTTCCTAATAAAGGACTCCTAATATTTACAATATATTTACATACTTATTTTTAATGACTCACGTTTACACTCCCCCTCAAGTTGGCGCATAGATATCACACATGCCCAACTTGACAAGTGAGTCATCAAATTTTCGACTACACACTGCATGAGTAAGAACATCCGCAAGTTGCTCCTCTGAATTCACAAACGGTATTGACACAATCTTCTTTTCAAGCTTCTCTTTAATAAAATGTCGATCAACCTTCACATGCTTTGTTCTATCATGTTGCACTGGATTATCAGCTGTATCTCTTGCTGACTTGTTGTCACAATACAACTTCATGGTATCCTCCGGTTTAAATCCAAGTCCCCAAAGAAGTTTTCGTAGCCAAAGGATTTCACAAATTCCTTGAGCCATACCTCTATACTCGGCCTTAGCTGAAGACCGTGACACCACCTTCTGTTTCTTACTTTGCCATGTCACCAAATTCCCTCCAACAAAGGTAAAGTACCCAGAGGTAGATCGTCTATCAGTTACATCACCTGCCCAATCTAAGTTAGTAAACCTTTTCCAGGTGCCAACTTCAAGTATGCCAAAATACGCATAACAGTAGCCATATGATCCACATTCGGCGAATGCATGAACTGACTCACAACACTCATAGCATAGGCAATATCAGGACGAGTATGAGCCAAATAAATCAGTCTCCCTACAAGTCTCTGATATCTACCTTTATCAACCGGTTTTTGACTTGGATTCAAACACAAATGATGCTTCTCAACAATAGGAGTCTCTACCGGCTTACATCCCAACATACCAGTCTCTTTTAATAAATCCAGTACATACTTACGTTGAGACAAGAAGATATCTTTAGACGAGCGAGCAACTTCAACTCCCAGAAAATACTTCAAATCTCCTAAATCCTTCATTTCGAATTCGGCCATAAGGTTTCCTTGCAACTTCGACATCTCATCAATGTCATCTCCTGTTATAATCATGTCATCTACATAGATAATCAAGGCTGTTACTCTATTTTGTTTACGCTTCACAAATAAAGTATGATCAAAATGACTCTGATGATATCCATTCCTTTTCATGACTTGAGTAAATCTATCAAACCATGCACGAGGTGATTGCTTAAGTCCATAGAGAGACTTACGCAACCGACATACTCCGGTGTTCCCACCATTGCTATATCCAGGAGGAAAATCCATATATACTTCTTCCTCCAAATTCCCATGGAGAAACACATTCTTCACATCAAACTGTTTTAATGGCCAGTCCATGTTTGTAGCTAAAGAGATAAGAACACGTACTGTATTCATCTTGGCAACTGGGGAGAAAGTTTCTTGATAATCCACCTCATATGTCTGGGTATACCCTTTAGCCACCAACCTTCCTTTGTATCTGTCTACTGTTCCATCAACCTTATACTTAACTGTAAATACCCATTGGCATCCCATCCTCTTCTTTCTTGCGGGTAGCACCATCACCTCCCAAGTATTATTTTTCTGTAATGCCAACATTTCCTCATCCATTGCTCTTGCCCACTTTGGATTTTTTAGAGCTTCCTCCACTCGATTTGGTACTTGAATAGACTCTATATTACTCACCAAAGTCTGACGTTCTGGTGCAAGCTTGTTGCATGATACATAATTGGCTATCGGATACTTCACCTTCCCTTCAGGAGAAAACCTATCAGGAGGCACACCTCGATTTTGTCTTGGTGGCAATTTATAAGTACTCACATTATTACTTGGATGAGTTACAAAATCATTTACGATACTTACCTCAGGCATATTCAGAGAGGATGCAGGCAAGGGACTACTGAACAACATGGCATTCCTCGGCCGTAGCTAGCCGAGACTCTCATATGGGTTCGGTTAGATTCAATGGCAAATCACCAACATCAGCCATAACACCTCCTGCTGAGTTGTCTATACACTCGGTACTCACTGTACATTCAGCACCAACAGTTCCAGGTTCTACACGTTGTTCAATAATCACATCTCCCCCTAGATCCAACCAACTCAGATTACCAACAGTGTTCTCCCCCTGGTGATCTGAAGTTGAAGGTACGGAAGTGTAGAAATACTCCGTTTCAGAGAAGGTCACATCCATGGTTACATACATATGCCGAGTCTCAGGATGGTAACACTGATACCCCTTTTGGTGAGACGAAAAACCCAGAAAGACACACCGTAGTGCACACAGATCCAATTCACTACGATGTATTTTCTGAATATGAACATAAGCCACACAACCAAAGACTCGAGGGGTGAGAGTATTACTTGACACCACTGGAGCATGTTGTGTGAGGGACTTGAATAGGTGTTTGAAAACCAACCACCCGAGAGGGCATACGATTAATGACATACACTGCATAGGTAACAGCTTCAGGCCAAAACCGCTGGGGAACCGAAGCCCCAAGGAGCAAGGCATGGGCTGTTTCCAAAATGTGGCAATTTTTACACTCTGCAACCCCATTTTGTTGTGGAGTATGCGGACACGTGGTTTCATGGAGAATACCTTGATCACGTAACAACTCTGACAACTCAAAATTGATGTATTCTCCTCCATTATCAGAACGGAGAACTTTGATAACGGAAGAATATTATGTCTGAATCATCTGAGCAAAGGACCGAAATATGGCACTAACTGCACTTTTATTTTTCAACACATAAAGCCATGTCATACGAGTGCAATCATCAACAAATGTAACAAACCACTGAATTCCTGAAGAAGTAGTAACTGGAGAAGGCCCCAACATCGGAATGTAAAAGATCAAACAGAAAAGGTCTTTTATTCATACTAGGAGGAAACGAAGCACGATGGCTTTTAGCAAGAATACATACTTCACAATGTAAGTCTGATTCATTTATTCTACTAAATAAACTAGGCAACATATGCCTTAAATATCGAAAAGATGTATGGCCTAATCGACGATGCAATAACCATACTTCTTGTAGATTACTATCACTGAACACTCGTACTGCATGAGCTTTGCCAGGAATGACATCATCCACATAGTACAACCCCTCTCTCTTAGTGCCACGCCCAATTATCTCATTGGTCTGAATATCCTGAAGTAGACAAAAGGACGGATACATTAGAACAACATAATCCAATTGTTCAGTAACCTATGGTATGGAAAATAAATGATGTGATAAAGATGGAACAAGTAAACATCGGTGTAAAAGGGAGAGATGCCGTGAGATACACAGTGCTAGCACCACCAACAGGGGCACGGGTACCATTGGCAGTGGCAATATATTCCCCGTGAAAAGTTGTCATATATTGAAACATATTCTTATCGTATGTCATATGATCCGTGCACCAGAGTCCAGAATCCAACCTGTATGATGCTCAGTATCGGAGGCCAAAAGAACATTCCCTACAATACCTGCGGTGGAGAACGAGTCACCATGAGTAGGACGAGTCAACAAGGTTTGACCCGGGTCATTGGAAGTAGTCTCGGCCTCCTTAGCTTTCGGTGGAGCAGTAGCTAGGGAGACACGACCTCTATTACTTTCCGTACTTCCACACTCATTTGCACGCAGTTTTTTCTTTAATTATGGAAACCAATCAGGCACCCCATGCTTGGCAAAACACGTATCCTTAGTATGACGGGTTTGTCCACATAAAGTACACTTCAAATCATCTTTATTTTCTCGGGTAAAGGGACGAGAATTTAAAGATTGATTAGAAGAATTATTAGGACGAGGGGCACCAAGTGGCCGAGAGACCATGGTCATGGACGATAGCCCTCCTTGGTTGTTACTCTCACCCATCATAGTGGCATGTCGTTGTGCTTCATGCCGAACAACAGAGAACACCTCCTCAACAGATGGTAAGGGTTGAGTACGTAGAATGTCACTACGTACTTTATCAAAGATATCATCCAAACCCGCCAAAAAAGCATACACACGGTCAATTTGAATTTCTTCTCGAAGTGTCTTGAGATCCACAGCACACTCCATCTTGATTGGTCTCCTTTGATCTAACGCCAGCCAAACGGACTTAAGGTCAGCGTAATACACACCAACTCGCCGACCCTCTTGACAGAGTTTGAAAGATTTAACCTTCAATTCATAAATTTGAGAAATATCTGAACCATCATAATAGGTCCGAGCCACCTCTTCCCAAACTTCTTTAGCAGTCCTCAAGTGAATAAAAAATCTCATGATAGCAGGTTCCATGGAATTGATCAACCACCCTTTTACTATTGCATTCCCTGTCTCCCATGTCTCATACTTAGCACTATCCTCAACAGGCTCCTTGGTACTTCCAGTCACAAAGCCCTCTTACCGCGTCCAACAATGTGCATCTCTAAAACCTTGGACCAAAGAGGATAATTCGATCCATTTAGTTTCAGGGTGTTTGGTACAGCAAATGCATCACTCTGAATACCGACAGGATTTACTATTGGATTATTGGTTGAGTTACGAACATTGCCTTCCAATTTCAACACCCCACTGCCTTCTGCAGACGCCATTCTGCTTTACATAAATCTGCAAAGCCGACACTGTACTTGCACACTGAATCAATGAGGCACCACGCTGCTACACACGCGGCAATATTACACACACACAGCCAAACTGAGTTCTACGAGAAGAATTGCAAAAAATCGGTCGACCGAGCAAAGCGAAACAAACTAGGGTTACGGCAACCTTGGCTCTTGATACCAAATAGAATTTTATAGGATAATTTATTATTGTATTACTTCCTTGAAATATATACAAATACAATCCTTGTTCTATAACGAAACCCTAATCAATAAAGGACACAACAATGAATCCTTCCTACTAATAAATGACTCCTAATATTTACAATATATTTACATACTTATTTTTAATGACTCACGTTTACAATATCATCATTTCTAATGATTATCATTTGGGTAACCTAATCGACAGGAAGTCTATCTAGCGCTATTTTGCTAGTCGCAGGGACAACGGTACTCTCTCGCTCTTCTACTTCTACTTCTACTTCTACTATCACCTATCATGCATGTCAGATATTGCAATTGTGAGTTGACCCTTGGTGTTTATAATATAGAAAATTCCATTTGAATTTTAGGTGGGTGCCGGCATCCTTGCAATTCCTGCAGTCACATTAGAATCTGGATTTCTGGCTTCTGCACTTACATGCATCCTTTGTTGGTTATACATGGTATTAATTTGGAAACGACCTCTATTTAGCTCTGGTTTTTACTCTCCAAATGGCTGCTTTGGCTGTCGCTAACCGCAATTTGTTCCATTTCAACTGCAGGTTGCAACAGGACTGCTACTAGCCCAAGTGAATGTAAACACTATGTGCGAATTGGGTTCCGGCAGTGTATCATTGGTACTTGGTTTCTTGCTTTTCTTTACAATTGTCTTCTCCTCAGTCTGCAATTCAAAAGTAGGATTTTCTTTCTTCTGTTTCCCATCAATAGTTAAACAGACACACACTCATGTTGTGTTCATTTCAAGTGCAAATATATGGTTACTATAGTGGCACAAGTAAGGGTGTCGATCTTTATGGACTGGTTAGACCTCTACAAATCGCTAGCTTTATGTGAACCCTAACTACACAATAGAAATAGCATATTGAATTTGGGTTTTGTTTTGAAAACTAAAGTGACTTAAAATACAAGAGAATGTAAATATGAATGATAGATTGATTTAGAAATGATGAAAATGAGACTAGGGATCTCGATTTCACCATTACAGACCAACTCCATGAATATCAAGTCCAGACGTAGCCAACTAACCAATCTGTGTCTAGGGTTTGTTTTACTTATTTATGGTCATCCATACGATCTGTGGTTATGATCAAGTACTCCTTATCTGCAATCTATTTGTGATCTTAAACTTAGATTTCTAATTAAGAATCCATTAAGAACAGGAAAACTTCAAAGAACCAAAGAAATCACATGGAAGGATGTGTGCATAGCAGTTTCTTCATTCATTCACGTGTCCACCAAGATTAAGCATGATGTGTATTATAACCTTGATAAAAAATTCATAAGCAAGCCTAATGGTGATCAAACATTAAGATTAATAAACAAATCAAACAATAGAATCAGTGAATGAAACAAGAAAACAGATTGGAAGTTTAAGCACTTTAACTTAATAACATAGAATAGTTTTGCAAGGCTACATAGAAATCCCAGCTATGAATTTAGCAGAAATCCCAGCTATGAATTTAGCTACACCATGATTGCATAAAATATAAATGTAATACACAACATGAATGAATTAAACTCATAGAAGAAATCTCTGAAGCAATTTTGAGGTGGAACTCCTTCAAGCACAACGCGGCTGCGTGGTTTCTTTTGTGGTAGTGGATGGTGAAGGGAAATAGGGTTTTGTTTCTGATTCAAAAGCAATATAAAGAGAGAATGGAGAGTTGCGGTTCTTCCCAAGCGGGAGGCTATGTGAAAGTGATGTCAAACCCTTGTATTTATGTGCTACCAGAGGTAATTTACAAACTGTGCCCTTATGTTAGTTTGAGAGTTGGAATCTGTATACGTTGTTGTTCTTGTTGGGAGTTGCATGTGTACTATCTTTCCATTCTCTATTTATGGATAGAGTCGATAGACCACACTTATACATAAGTGCTAAAGTGATTTTTGACCTCATTAGGCTCACCGTACTAACTCGGTTTGCTACAAGCTTATACAATGGACCTCTGAACCATAAACACTATTTCCCATGAGCATTATTACGTACGATATTCCCTCTCTCTATAGATGTATTTGATAAAACACTATAGGACGTATGCTGAATTTTTTCTGAAATAATTCTTGGTGTGCTTTCTTTAGTCGCTCTTTGTCCTCTTGGCACTTTTATTTTGTTTCTTTCGTCGGTTTACTTGTGAGAAGGAGATTAAATTCACAACAGTTTGTCCTGCGATCGATTTCAGGTATCAATGGCTATGAGGACTATGGGGAGTGTGGGAGTTCAAATTGTTTGGTAGGGTGATATCTAATAGACTTTTCAAGCATTTTATAGCTAATTGCTGATCTCAACGTGCATACTTTGGGTTTTTGTTTTGTTTTGTTTTGTTTTGTCCTAATACTCTGGATTCTGTTTGAACAATTAAGGTAGCATATTAGAAATTTTCGTTTAAGCTTTTTATTTCAAGTCAATGTTACCTTCCTTGTTTTCAAATGTAATCTATCCAAATTTTCCTCTGAGGACTAACTGTGAGACGAGTTATTTTCTTTAGAGTTTTCGGTTTTTGTATCTAAAGAGTTGTAATAGGTAGTCATTCTTGGCAAGGTGCATCTGTTTAATAAGATGTTTCTCTTCTGTTCTTTCCTTTTTATTTTTTAGTGCTATCATCAAACCAACCAAATGATTTTTTTATTTCTAAAGTGACCTAAGCTGAGGTGGGATTGATGGTAGGTTTTTTCTATGTTGCTGTCGTAAATTTGATGTTGATAGAAGGAAACTGAGCCAAAACGTTTCCCAAAAAATATTATAGAGAGAGGTCTAAAGTTTTGGTGGACATCCATTGAAGGTTCTGTCCTCTTTCAGCAAGCCCTTGAAAGAAAATAATTGAGATCCTGCCACTGGAACCAACAGCTGGAATCAGCTTTATGCATACCGGTGTCGTAGAAGAAGCCATGTGAAGAAGAATGAAGGCCGGCTTCACAGGATTCACCGTCAAATGAAAACCAAGGTAACTGTAGTCCGAGCTGGAGGGAGAAGATCAACTTGGACTGATAGATCATTGGACATAGACATACTCGATTATTTCAACATAGAAATGGCTTTCATTTTCTTGTTTTCATTCCATTTTTTGTTCCTTATGTTTTTTATGATTCTCTGGGACGACCTCTAAGACTTGGACCGATGGATAAGCCAATGCCCATGCCAAACTAATTGCACCCATTGAGATAAAAGGAAGGTCTTTCTACTTGGGTGGCAAGTTTAGAGCTGTAAATTTTATGAATCCTGTGGCTGAAAAGGTTAATAAAAGTTGCACTGGAAAGCATTTCAGTTTACTGTTTGTCTTTATTTTATAGTACTGGAAATCATTCCAGTTTACGATGTGAAGGCTCAAGTCGAAGTCCATGGAAGGATATTGTTTCACAAGAGCATGTTGCCTTTCTAGAAAGTTGAAAATAGTTTGTGGCAATGGAGGTATGGTGTGGTTTTGTAGGGACTTATGGGTTGGGGAGGAAATGTTGAAAGATCAGTTTACCAGGTTCTATAATTTGTCAAATTACAACAGTTTAGCGGTTTTGAAGGGTTTTTGAGATGTAGGAGCTAACCTTCTCTGTTTGGGATGCTGAAAGTGGTGCAAATTGATAACAAACTCTACCGGATTGAATGGTGTGGAGGCTATAATCTGTAGGGTTTTTCAGGTAAATCATAATTCAGATGTCTTGTGAGGATGTTAGAAATCCAAAATTTCAACCAGTTGCTGATTTGGAAATGAAAGTTCCCCTCAAAATTGAAGTTATGGCTTGGGCTGCATGGAGAAGGATATGCGTCATGTGCTTCGTACAGAAGGATATGGCTTGAATTGCAAGAGAGATAGGTAAGGGAACCAAGAGACAATTAAGCTAATTTGATAATGTTTTAAGGTAAGGAGTGCCTGATGAAATAATTCTCTTCAACACAGCCGCATCCCTTTTCGACCATGGCTTCTACATTAGGGTTAGATATGTCTCCTATGGTTGAAGAACCTTTCCGAGTGACACTCTTACCACTCCTATAGTTTATAAATGTGAAAATGGTTCCTAATAAAATCTGCATCGTGCTTCTTTTGTTTATTTCGAAACAAGGCGTTTCTTCTTGTAAATGCCTATAGGTTCAGTTTGCTCTTATGTATGTCCTGTACCAATAGTTATTTAAGCATGGTCTACTAGTTTGTATTTATTTTTTTTGTTTCTCCACCGTCCAATAGCTCTAAATTTGTTGGTTTTTATTATTTAAAGGACAAAAATTATTCAAAGAGGCTAGAGTGAGTTGGTATTTCCAGAAGGGTGCCATTCATTGTTTAGTGGAAGTCTTGTTGCTTTTGGTAGAGTTAAGAAGGCTAGTGTGTTTTGAGGTTGCTTCGGGTTTGTTGTTTTGTGGGTGTTTTGGATGGAGAGGAACATGAGAATTCTCGACAACTCTAAGGGGTGGTGGTAGAAGAGCTTTTGGAAAGGATGAGGCTTTTGTCATCTCTGTAGGCTTCAGTTTCCTCATAGTTCAGGAATTTAACGTTCTCTTCTATTTTGTTCAGTTGGAAGGCTGCTATAGGATAACTTGGTTTTCGTTGTTTTTGGTTGTAATTCTCTGGTAATCAGTCGTTCTTTGTTACTGGTGGATTCTTTATCACTCTCTTTAAGTACTTTTCATTGCTTTTTAATAACTTTTGTTTCTTCTCAAATAAACATGGTCTATCATGACAATAACCTAAGATTCTACAATTTTATTTGCAGTTTTCTTTATCGGTTTCTGATAACAACTTCCATTAACCTGCAGTTGGTCATACATTTTTATACATTACGCACTTCTTGTTGCCTATGTAGCTCGTTCTTCAGAAATTTTGACAAATTTTCTCGGAATTCCCTTGTAAGGAACAAAATCTGTAGCATTGCTTATGCGCCCATCTGTTGGGCAAACGTCTTGTTTTATTGCATTTTATTTTCGGAGCACATTCTACCTTTGTCAGGTATTGATGGCAGCATTGTGGTTACAGATGGGAAAGTGCAACCATGTTTTCAGTTCTGTTGGGAGGCGTATGCTACTTCGGAAGGTTTGTGTTTACACTAATGTGATGCTTGTAACCTGTTGGTTTATATTGTAAACTAAGCTCATCAAAGTAAACCGTTCTTTTCCTAGACTAGTAAGAAAATTGAATTTATGCAATGCTTGTAGATTTATATTTTGAATGAATCGGTCGTTAGTTTCTAGACACTAGTAGTCGAGAATGATGATCATTATGTTTCCAAAGGCTCAAATTGTTAGGGAATAAACCAATACTTGTGTATATCAAGCTAACATTTGACTGTAAACTTCTCTCTCTCTCTCTCTCTCTCTCTCTCTCTCTCTCGCTTTCGCTCTCTGTGTGTACGTGTTAAGATTTGACTGTAAACTTCTCTTCACATGTAGTCAACGCTTCATTGGTGCGGTTAATGGGGTTCTAGTATCTGGAATCATCATATCTTTTGCTGCTCTTGTAGTAAGTCTCTTTCTCTCTTCCCCACTTAACTGAATTTCTCTAGACTACGGATTGTTGCTCTTGCCCATTTTACACCAAATTTCCGCACATTTGTCATTAGAATATTTCCCCTGAAAGTGATCAGTCGATTCTCATAGGCATTGCTGTGTACAATTCTATTATTCTAGATATGTGTTATTTCTGTGTGTAACATCGAGCTTTCTATCTTAGGCAGTTGCAGGTGGATACCTACAATGGGATGAGCTTTTGAAGGCCAACTTTCAAGCTGTTCCCATGAGTATACCCATAATCGTTCTGTCGTTTGTTTACCAGGTGACATCACTAACTTACAGTCATTCGATACTGAATCAAACCCTTTAACATTCTGTATCTACTTCTTCCAGAATGTAGTGCCTGTTCTTTGCACGGATCTTGAAGGAGACTTGTCAAAAGTAAGGTGATAACTTTTTCTTTTTACAGGAAACATATTATTAATATGGGATAGTTATAGTCAAAGTCACAAATACCCTCAGCCCAAAAAATCCAGGCACTGTCAAAGTCACAAATACCCTCAGCCCAAAAAATCCAGGCACCGGACATATACAATAACTGAACAAAGTCCACCCATCCATATAAATCCAGAAATTGTAGCTGCTCAATTGACCCTCTAAATGTAAAGAAATAAGGGGTGGTCTCCCACAGATAAGGGGTGGTCGTCCTTTGCCTCCCCCCCTAGCTTCTCGTAAATCGCCCAAAAAGGTTTCAGTACACTGCAAATCATTAAGACCGTAGCCTTCTCTCCACCATCGATCAAAGCACCTAAACAGAAAGAGGTACTTAAATGTGGCAGCATTCAATTTAACCTAGCACCTGAAAAAATTAGTACCAGAAACTTGAAGCCATTGGACAATCAAGAAAATGACAGTCAAATCTTTCAGTCACAGCTTTGCAATATGTTCCAATGCGGGATAATTAACGTATGGCCTTTTCCATTGAAGAACCTCACACGTTTTCATTACGCTTATAAAAGTTTGCTGTCTGATAGAGTTTTGTCATGCATATATAGTTTATACTGTATGTTGTGTATGTAATTAAGTTGTTATTTTGCAGGACAGCAATTGTTCTAGGTACAAGTATACCACTTGTTTTATTTCTAGTCTGGAATGCTGTGATTCTAGGAACCATCACGAATGTCGACATGAGCTCAGATAAGATCATGGATCCATTACAACAATTGCAAGCTACCAACGAAGTTGTTGGAGTACGTGTATCACAACGATTCTTTAGTTTCTTTGCAAGTAACATATGGTATTTAAAAGAATGAAGTTCTATTTTCCTTTCTTTTGTTTTACTTTTGTTTTATATGTTTTCTACTTTTTCAGCCTATTGTTGAGGTGTTCTCCCTTTTTGCTATTGCAACGTCGTACATTGGATTTGTTTTGGGCCTCTCTGATTTCCTTGCCGACTGTAAGTGCCTTCTTCTTCTCCACCACTATATATTCATCTTTAAAGTACCTATTGATGAATTTTCAAAAAATTAGTGTTCATCTTTGGTTTTGAATACCCAGTGCTGAAACTCCCGGGTGGGCAAAGCCGGTCTCTGCCATACCTAATGACATTGGCTCCACCGGTTGTGCTGTCATTGCTAGACCCAGAAATATTCTTCAAAGCCTTGGACTTTGCTGGAACTTATGGAGGTGTGCGTGTGCCATATCTTATGTAGCTTTTGCAGTTAACAGATTATTATTTTTGCATTAGAATAGATAAGTTAGATGCATAAAACGAACGATTAGTGCTAACAAATTTCTTTTTGTTTCATGTTTTTGATAGTGCTGGTGCTGTTCGGAATTGTTCCAGCTGCAATGTCTTGGTCCGATAGGTACTCGTCAAGTTCATCATCCGTTGGTATGAAGTTGCCACAGTTGGTTCCAGGAGGAAGGCTTACTCTTTCACTTGTGGTTGGAGGTGCCGGATGTGTCATTTTCTCTGAAATTCTTGACAAGTTGGGCCACCCATAATACGCGACTTGACTTTGTGAGTGAGTTTGTTTCAAGATTGTCGACCTGTAGCATTTTCTTCTCTATGTTCCATGTCTTGTAATTTGGCCCTCTTTTCAACTCAAAATTTTATTTCACAAGAAGAAGAAGAAGAAGAAGAATCGGAGAAGTGGCCGCAGAATTATGAATCAATTGTCACTTTGGTCCATGAATTAAAAATTTATAATGTTTAGTCCCTAGTGAACTTGATTAAATATCAAGTGTTGTGTCAAATTTTATGTCACTATGACTTAGAACCAAACATCAGATCTAAGGTTGAAAAATTCACAAAAGACGAAGGATGTTATGGTGATCAACACAAGTCCCACACATGGAAGATCCAAAATTTCAAAAGATGGGCTAGGCGGCAGGCCCAATTGCACAGGAGAATAGGCTGCTAGAGCCCACGACTCCGAGGCTGGTACATAATTAATAATTTCAAAATTTTAATTGTTAATAAACAAAAGAATGAAAATGATCCACAGATAATGCCCGCAAAAGACGAAAAAACGACAGTGGATTGAATAGAGGCGCCGTTGAATGGAAATCGTGGTCCGGCCCGGCTCCCACAATTCGCGCGGCCCAGGTCGAACCCGGCTCCCACGATCCGTCTTCGTATACCATTACAATTGCACTTGGAATTACAATTTACAATTTCACAAGAGAGAGAGAGCGCTTTGAATTGAACTCAAGGCAATGGAGGTCAGTCCAGCCCCAGCGAGTGATGGAACCGAAACCAAGGGCCTGAAACCCCTCTTCTCGCTCTACTCCAACTGTCTCTGGAACCGCGTCCGCCGCTTCCTCCCCGCTTCTGATTCCAATTTTCTCCGGAAAATTCCAATTCTTTCTGGGGCTGGGGAAGCCAGATCACGGAAACGACGGGAATGTCTTCCCCTTCCGCTGCCTTTTAATCCACTGGAATCATCTGGGTATGCCTCGTATTACATTACTTTCCTTTCTCTTTTGGTTGCTGTTATTTCTTGTGTAATCCCAATACACTAGTATCCTAAACCCGGATTTACATATAAACGTATACATTTATACGTGTATACATACACGCACACACGCACACACGCTCACACGAGCCCCTGCTTCGTCATGATCGCAAAAACGGGATCATAGGGTCTCCGTCGAGACTTTATGGGATACTATAGTCCTACTATTCCTATCCCTTTTTGCTACAGTTGAGCGGATCCCTACTAAGAAACTGCATCTAGGCGTACATCGTTCTCTTCACTTTTCCTTTTTCTTCCTGAGATTCTGTCAGGCTGCATTTGGTTTGTGAGAATTCATATCATACTTAAGACTTTCTTAGTGTCCTTTACCTTGTCATTTGTTCCCATTTCTTGGTGCCAAACTTGGAATTACTAAGCCACTAGTGTTACCGTCAAGTGGTATTCCTCTCCACTTGTAAGGTATTAGGTTCTGTTCGACTCCCCCTGAATAGGAAGTACTATTTCAAATTATGGTTGGCCAATTTTGTGGCTCGGCTTAAATCCCAATTCCACAATATCGTCTTTATAAACATGGAATTACGGGAAAAAAACCATTAATATTAACTTAGTTTTCTAACCTGCACGTTTTGATTTTATGTTGAGTTTTAATTGTGATATTGGTTGGAGTATGATGCGCGTGGAAGTCATTGAATTTTTGAATTACTAATACCTGAAGAAATCATCACTTTTCATTGTCAATTTCTGTTGTAGCTGTTACGCTACACAATAACTGTGTGTGAATTGTATTAGAGGGGGTAAATAGGACACACTAGTAACTTGCTTGATGTTATGCTACACAATACCTGCATCACTTAATGTGCTCTAATTAAAAGCCTAGTGTGTTCAATTGGGATTTTAATGGAGTTTAAAAGATTAGTTTTATTCAGTTCAGGTTTTTAAAAAGAGTCACAAAAGAGTTTAGGCATATTATAGTCAAATTTTTATGGAACCTATAAAAGGTTGGGTCTTTTCAACAAAGAATTTTTAGAAATATATTACATAAAGTAATGGATTTTGGTGTATTTTAGAGTGAATTATAGGCCATAACAAGTCTAGCCTTTTCCCCTTCACTTTGGTGGATCTAAGATGCCGACCCTGCTTGTGAACATGAAGGATTTGACTGAATTTGTAGAACGTTTGAAGACACCATCGAGAGTAGACCTGTATATTTATTGAACCTACAAGTTACGATTGTCTAGTGCCATATTGCCTGCTGAAATAATAAAGGAAAAAAATGAACAGTGGAAAATAAGATTATTCTAAGCTAGCGGTATTACAGGGGCTAATGATTTGTCACCCAGCTAGCAAGGCTTGTACTTCAACTTCCTTTCTGTTCTTTTCTTGTTTGTATGCGTTACAAACTTACAAGTTTGCCTTTTGTGGTTTTTGTTTTTGGGGGGGGGGGGGGGGGGGTGGGGTTGTTAACCGAAAAAAGAAAAAAAAAAGTCTGTTTTCTATAATTGTAGTTCAATAATTTGCTTACCCTATTAATTTTTATTTTCACTATGTAGTTAATACTTTCCAAAATACTGACTTAGGGTGATTTTAGGGTAATCCAGAATGTGTATATGTAATGTTAAATAGTTTTTATTTTTATTTTTATTTTTTTTGCCAAAGTAAGCATGACAACTGTATTCTATTTGACCGTTAAAATTCCATGAAAATCAAGCCTATAAATATATTACAAACTCTGTGTTTGAAGTTTAACAAACTTCATTAAATTCCACATGCAATTCAGTCAAATTCTATGTAGTATAGAAATCAAATAAAATTCATGGACTCCATGAATTTATAAAATCTACGTAATGCCCTTGTACTGAAACATGATGCTTGAATCAGTGCCCACGAATTATCACTTTTGTTGTTATGAGGTGGTTAAATTTATTTTGATCAACAAATATCATGCTTTGTTGGAAGAATGCCATTGTTTATGTACTATTGGATCATATTAGTGATAAATGAAAACATTTAAATGTTTGTTTCTTTATATATGCAGGGTATCGACAGAGGCATCTAGAGTTTTTGATGTTCTACATGATATGTTGGAACACATCTTCTCCAATTTGCATAATATCCAGAAGAACTTGCAGTTTTGGCAATCTAGGGCTGAGGTGAGAAATAAAACACAACATCATTAATTACATTATAGATTACAGAAAGAGGGGAATGCAAATAAAAACATGTGAAAATATAAACAAAAACAAATACAGAACAACCCAAGCACCCAAGCAACAAATGAACTAAAAAGAAGCATATCACAAAAGAACCTATCAAAATGTCTAAACTACAGAAGCTTCCCTATTTGATGGATGACATAGAAAGAAGAGTTGCCAGCCTTTTCTGAGTTTACTGCTGAAGTTCTGCTGGAAGCTAGGATTTGGGAGGTTAAGGCCTTTTAGGTGACACGATTTCATGAGCAAAAAGTTGTTTTTGAGAAAAATAAACAGATGATATACTGAATTACTGGAAATAAGCCAGTTTGGGAAGGTTCAAACTCAGTTTTGAGAAGTAAGTGTTGAAGGATCTGTGCCACAGGATGTATAAATTGTTTGGTCACGATGGTTCAACAACTTTTGGTGGAAAGGGTTCACTTGGTATCAACCAGGCCACATTCAAGGTCCTGGAGATTAGAATCGGCAGGTGTTTTCTTTGTGTTAGTTGTTTTTCATATTTTTATGTTAGGTGGGGCAGTTCCAAATTTTCACCCAGCAGGTTCACACGGAAGGCAAAGCTTCCTTTGTTATTCAAATAAGAAAAGTCCTTTCCTGCTCATGCAAGAACTTTTTGTTTTCCTTCACTCTACCACTTTCCCTTAACTTTTCTTTATTAACACCAACCTTAAATCTTTGTGACATTGAGATTGTTTTACATAATTTTAAATCGTTCCTATCATCATATTGTGTATAAGCCATATTGCATAACGTATACTTAGTTAATTTTCATGTTATGTTGTCAAATTGAAGATAAGCTACATATAAGCGGTTGTCTTTGACTATAGCTTGTAGCAGGTAATGCATCTGTTAACAACTGGTTAAAATGGTAATATAACAATTGATCTTACCAGCCACATTCTGTTACTAGAAATAAAACAAATAAAGCCAATTTACTTTCTGGGTTTCCCCCACACAATGCAAATCATGGCTATGTTCCTGCATTTATGCGTGTTTGTCTGTGCTGGCTATGATTTGAATAAACCATGCACAAATATTGATGTTATATACAAATGATACACAATCACAGACTTATGTTTGATATTTCTGATTTCAGGGATCTAATGCTCAAAAAGTTAAATTTATGGTGTTAGAGAGAGGGCCACATGCTTTTATTGAAGGTGCAATTCAGCTGATACGAGGATGCATTGCTGAAGGTTCTTCTATACAGAGTATATCCCTCTCTGCATCTGCTCACATATCTGAAAGGATAACTATATTAACTAGCTTGAGATGTTCTCTCGCCACATTTTTGGCCCAGGTTTGCTTTACCTTGTTCATATATCGTTAATTTGAATATGGTCTCTAATTTTTTGAGAGAGAGATGACCAATTATAGCCATTAGCTTGTAGTCAAATTCTTATATTTTCTTTTCAGCACACACACAAATACATATATATATATATATATATATATATATAGTATACACACACACACACATACATACAGTGAGAGCTTCATAAGAGGGATCCCTTTCTACTAGAAAAAGGATTGTAGGTGAGCCCAACCATCAAAGCTATCCGTTGATCCAAATTGTTTAACTTTTAGGACTTCATTCAAAGATCGTCCTTACAAAAAATCACCAAAATCCAAAATCATATAGTCATCAAACAATAACATAAGAAATAGACGGACACAATCTTTCTTATAAAAGAACTAAATGTATGATAATCAAATTGTCAAACGAATTTGGATTTCAATGATTTTTTGTAGGCATGGTCCCTGGATGGAGATCTAAACTGTAAATGGTTCCTGGATGGAGATCTAAACTGTAGTCAGTTTGGATTATTGAACCTCATTGTGGAGTGTCTGGAACAACCCTTTCAACTATTCTTCCAAAGGGATTCTCTTAAGAATACCCACAACACGTGCGCACACAGACACACAAACAGAGACACATGCACGCACACACACGTGCACACACGCACACATATCTGAATATGATGTATGTCAATTGTGGTTTGTATAGGTTTACATGGAAATTGACAAGTTTGGAGACGGGTTAGTGAGAGATCCAGAGAATTCATTGCCTTCCTTACTAATTAGAATTAATGGCTTATTCTTCAAACTAGAGGCATCTGTTGGCCATGTGCATGCAATGCGGCAGGTAGCTTCTTGAACATTCGAACTTGATTTTATTGTGGTGGTAGCCTTATTTTCAAGATTGTTTCACCATCTGAAATTCAAAAAGAGAATAAGGCACGAAACATGAAAAAACCATTGAATATGTATATTTAATTGCCATGCAGGTTGATTCGTCTGTTGAGGGCAGCTATTCAGTTCCACTACTATTTGAGAAACTCCCGGAAATAAATCAAGAGGGATCCCAGTGGACAGACTGTGAAATTAAGGATGCTATCAATTTGGTTTATCAGAATCTGCACAAGCTCGATTCTTACTTGTTTTCTATTGTAAGAGCTTCTGCCACATTTTCTCTATCGAATTAAGTATAGCTTTTGTTGGGTAAGCTGGATGACATGATTATCTGGCATACAGGTAGTACCTTGTAATTTTAAGCAGCTGATAGATCATATGTGTATCAACTGGCTTATGATTGGTTCTTGTTTATATACTTTATCCATCTTTTGAGAATATGCAGGAAATAGTTTCCTTTCGTTTTTTTATTTTAATTTATTTTATTTCCTGTTTTTCTTTTTCGTATACTTCTTTATACTTTTTCTTTGATTTATTTATGGGATAGGTTTGCAAACATCATAAACCAAGGAAGGTAACACAATATTGGATCCGTTATACATGTGGTGCGGTTGGCCTCTCAGTTTGTTCTGTGTGGCTTATAGGACATAGTAGTCTGATGGGAAGTCCTGACATTGACAATTGGGTTCGTGAAGCGAGGGATTCAACAGTCAGCTTCTTTAGCGATCATGTAGAGCAACCGGTATATTTATTCAACTTATATCGTGTTTTAATTTTCTACTGCTCTAAAAAATATTTGTTATGCTATTTGACTGAAAGTGAAGGAAGCTATGGTGCCATGTAACTGTCTTGACATGAAGTTTATATTTTCAGATGATCACTTTATAAATTAACCTTTGATAGAAGTTTCTCAGAGGCTTAAATTTGCGATATATTTCCATGGAGTCTATGTAATTTAATTAAAACTCCATCAAAATCCGTGGATTTATAATTCCATAACAATCCTTTAAAATCTCAATTGAATACACCCTAAGGGTGTTAGCTTCGATAGTGCTCAGCGTAATATTTGTGATATGGTTCAAAGGAGAACACCTCTTTTTGTGTCTGTACTGTCGACATTGGTGTGTGAATTGTGATAAAAGATGCTGAGAATGGGTCATCTGTTTTTGCACAGTCCAGTAGCGTTGATTGTTTGGCTGAGGTTATTCGTGAAGGCTAATTTGAGCTGGGAGATTCCAGCTACATGTGTGGCATTATTTGTAAGAAGCACAAGTAAGTTGGAGGAAGAAAGAGGCACAGTGATAAAAAAAGAATTTGGTGGAAAGGAGTAGACAGATTTTGGGATGTAGGGGGGTGAGAGGTGGATTATTTGTGGGAAGGGGTTATGTTTCGAGCTTTGGTATCTTCAGAGATTAGGGAAAGTTCATTTTCTGTTATTATTTCAAATTGCAATGCTGTTTCTCAATACCTTCATTTTTTAAATCTTGGATATGTTATATAGTTGCTATGGTGAATGTGGACGATGCTTCTGCTTTTTTGTCTTCGCCATTTTAGAGGACATCTTCTCCTTGGTTTTAATTAATTTCTCGTGTCTCCTCTCTGAAGAGGTAAAAAAATAAAATTCAGAGTGCATCTGACAGCCAGATAAAATGTTTTACTCTTCATGGAAGCTATAGCAGACATTAGCAGTTCAAATACCTGCGGTATTTTGTTTCTTAAGTTGGATGGATTATATTATCGATTAAGAGCTCGAATTTATTTTTCGGTATCATTAAGGGAACCCATCTCGTCAGTCATTACATGAGAACCCCAGGTATTATGCTAGAGTCGGTTTAGGAGACCTAAGGGATAGAGTTCAGTTTTTGTCTACCCTTTGGGCCTCAGTTTTCCCAGGAATCTCTCTGTATAATTTGTTTAGATCGGAAGGGGCAGCCTAATAATTGGTGTTTGGGTGTTTTAGCTTTTCTGGTTGGCTGTGTTTATTCTGTTTTCTGTTTTGGGTGATTTTCTTGACCGCCCTCTTTGCTTTCCCCTTTCTTCTTATAATATCTTCTCTTTATAAAAATAAAAAATTGCACACTGAAGTCATTCTTTAGCCTTTTGAAGTCCTTTTTTACTACGTGATTTGCTCCAATAGCACCTCAGAGAGAGGTTCCCCTTGTTGGCTTTGAGATATTGATCAAAGTATGCTCGTGTCTATTCTTGCCAGAGTGCCTGTTAACCAAACCCCTCTCAGTTTCTCCTGTCATAGATTGCAGGAAAAGATGTGAAGAGTCCACTTAACCCATATTGTTGAGAACCAGGATAATATTTTAATTCATCCAGCCTTTAATATGCATCCTTGAGAATTAAGTGTATTGTAATTGTTCTATTTTTACTCAAAGTTTTGGTTTGAAGTATTATCTCATTATTAAAAAGATGGCACTCACTTCTGACCTCAACCTTCGTCCGTCTCTCTCTCTCTCTCTCTCTCTCTCTCTCTCTCTCTCTCCTGTATATGCAAATAACCTTTTTCATATTTACATAAACATCTGAATATTCTAATGACTTCAGCTATATGTTGACTCAATTTTTCCTAGCTTCTGTCTATTAGAGATGAACTCTTTGAGACATTCAGGAAAAGACATAAAGGAATGATGGATCACGAAGAAGTGCAACTTACTTCTAATTCTCTACACAGGTTAATGTTTTTATCTCCCCCTTTAATTCATACTTTTACTTACTTAAACTGTGGGTAGTAAAATGCTGATCATGCCATTTCTCAAGTCATGAAAGTGATCAATATGCAGATTGTGACTTATCAAGTGATGTGATAAAAGTTAAGCACACAAATTAAACCCTCTTGTTGTCAAATTGTAGTAAAGATGCAAGTAAGGATCGTTGTAGACCGGGGATTAGGAGGGCTTGCTAAAACCTCAAAATTGACTCAAAAACATTAAAATAAGTTAAAAACGTTTGAAAAGACTCAAAAGACTCAAGACAAGTTCACAAGACTCAAAATAAGCTAAAAACACTCAAAACTGCCTAAAAACACTAACTAGGCAGTTTCTGACACTAGACACAATTTTGGACGAAAATAAGGTATTGGCTTGACTCAAAACACTTAAAAACAGAAACAAAACAGATTTTCAACACTTTGAAACAAGAAAGTAAAAGGGGGTTTTGTTTTAGACAAATTTAAACTAACAAAACAGATTGTAAAACTAGACAGCTTTGAAAACGAATTTGGGAACTTAGATGGATGATGGGCTAGCTAGAGGCTCTTTCTCCACACATGACATGTATGCAAACGACTCGATTTCCAGTTACTCCTTCATTGAATTATGAACGACAATGCCCCAAATTAACCGTGACATCACTAGTTAACCCTCAGATTTTCCTTGTATTATTGGATTGGATGACATCATTCGACAACCCAAAGCATTCTTCAAAAGTCCCCTACATGACATCATAATAGAGATACAATCAAAGATCATTACGTTCAATGAAAATCATAAGCATTGACAAAACACTTGCAACTATGACATCATGTCACTCATGCTAGGAATTGAACTTAACGCGATTGTGACTAGCAACCTTCACTACATATGAATATAAGTTTGTAACGATTATGTGAAACTCCCTTATACTCTAGCATCAGATTTATGCATGCCAATTAAGTGTCGACCCTCAATCAATAAACACAAATAAGTTCTTAATCAAACAGTTAAGCCAATTGCATTCACAAATCAAGAATTCGTAACTGGGATGTATTAACTCAAATTGCACACATAATCATGGCTTTGAAATCACCCCTAGCCAAAAGGGGTTTAGCCACTCATGTTTACAGCAAAACGAAAGGAAAAGAAATTAAACATTGTAAACACAGAATGAATTACACCTAGAATGCTCCAACAATCAAGCTTGAACATCCAAGAGTCCTTCCTTCTTTCTCCTTGCTGCGGCACAAAGGTGGGTGAAGTGTATGGGATGTGTTTTGGGGTCAGGAATGTGTTTTTGGTGAAAGGGGGTTGCGGCAAAGGTGTAAGGGTGAATTTTGGCGTGAATGGATGAAGGGGTGAATGAATGGAACCTTTAATGCGGCACAGAGATGTTTTATTTAAAGACTTAGGATAATAAAGCTAGGAAACAATTTAGGAAACAGAAATTAAACCAAAACTTCAAGGGAAATAGGAATTAAAGTTAGAATCCTAAGAGAATTGGGCAAGTAAGTGCGGCAAGGATGGAAAGGGTAAGGGAATGCCTTGCAAGGCAAGGAAAAAGGATTTCCTTGCTGATTTAGGTCCAGAAATTAGGCAAGTGAGGGCTATCTTGCACAGCAAGGATGGGAAACAAGGGGATGGTGCGGCAAAGGCAGATTTGGTGCAAGGAAGGTTCAATTTGTGTCCTAAAGTGCATAGGAGGCCTTAAATGTTGCTGGAACTTAGGGACAATTAGGATTAGGAAAGGTCAAACCAAAATAGGAAACCTTGGCTTAACTTTCCTACTTCAAGTAGGAATCCTTGTTTGATTAGGAATCCTTCTTCAATTAGGAATCCTTCTTCAATTAGGAATCCTAACATCTTCAAGTCTTCAATTTCGTCCATTCCTTTTGCTCCAAGCATGTGATATCCATTCCAAGCCCAATTTTGCTCCAAAAGGCTCCAAAATGCACCTTCTTGCATACTTTCTCCTTAGAACCTGAAAACATACGAAAATGACTTAAAAGACTAAAATAACTAAGAAATAACAACGTAAATGCACAAGAACAAGCAAACTAAGTCGCATAAATATGCTCCTATCATCAAGTTTTACGTCAGTGGTGGGCAGTTGCCCTTTTTTTTTTAGTGGAAGGAGGGGATGTTCAATTCACAATTAATGCAGTGGTTTAGAAAACTATTCTTTCTAACTGTTAAACCCTTCTACATTTCATTTTTTATTCCGCGGGCTTTGGATCACTTGTGCTACCTGTGACTTACATTAATAGGTGTAGTTAATAAAGATTTTACCCTTTTAGTTTGGGTGGATTGCTACAATTTCCCCTTTTTGTTTTATACAGAGTGTTTCTCAAATTTATCAAAAAAAAGTGTTTTTAAGAGGCAGAAGGGAATATTACTATATCCTTTGATTATACTAACGAAACTTATTCTTTGCAGATCACTGGGTTTGTGTTCTATTTATTTATCCTTTTATTACATTCCCATAGCACATCCAGCGTTAGTTTATTTTGCTAAACGGGTTGATGCCTTTTATTTTAACCTAGCATTTCTATCTGCTCGTTTGTAGAATGTTACTGGCTTTCATTGAGCAGACAAAAGGCCAAAAGTTCCCAGAGAATGCATCAGATCAGGAAATGCTTGAAATAGTCATGGCCAGGTTGGTATTTATAGTATGCTTGCTTCTGTTGCGTCTTTGTGCTAGCCTCTTTTTATAAAACTTAAAATGTGCTTGTATAAATACATAGCTTTGGTTAACTCTTGTCCAGAGTCTTGACATGAAAAGTTTTTCTTGAAACAACTTTGAGACTTGTGAATGCAGTAAAACATGATCTATGGAATTGTGTAATAAAATTGTCATGTCTGTTATTAAATTCTTGAATGTGACCTATATCCTTGAGTCTACTAAATCAATGAATTTATTCAGATTTGAGTTTCTCATTTAGTGTACATATTTGGAGCTTGGTCTTATCCTCTGAACCTCTCATTTTGTTTCTCGTAGAAAATTTTGAAATAATTTGATTTCTTATGATTGAAATGATGGATGCTAATTTACCCTTTTTTGTTGTTGTTGAAGTTCATATGAATGGAATGGATGTTGTATTTCAATAAAAAAAAAATCCCATTTGGTTGTTTTATTTCAATCTTCTTGAAATTCCAGATAAGCCTAAACAAGTACTCTGCCGGTATGTGCAAAACAGTAGATTAGAAACCCGTTCATGGTTTTGTTAAGATGCATATGGTTCACTGGTTGTTTAGTGTATAGTTCTGAAATCGTATGTGTATGTTTCATAAAAAAAAAATCCCATGTCTACTTGAAAAATGTTTTTATTTTTTTAATCTTATGAATATATAGGTACGAAGAGGAACTTACACATCCTATTCAGAACCTTCTTAATGGAGAGCTGGCTCGTGCTATGCTGATCCAGGTAGTATCCATTACCTATTATCAGTACTGTTACCACTGTTTATATTATTTCTCATGTTATAATGCCTGGTGCCACACAGGTTCAGAAGCTAAAGCTGGATATTGAAACGTGCGTTTCTGATCCTGGTGTCTTGGTTAATACGCAAGTTTTTCAGATGCACCATCTTATTTCATGTTTCAGTTCCTAAAGTGAATCTTATTATGAACAGAGCGATGCTTGAACTCAACCAAATTCTGAGGGCAAATGAGATCAATTTTGCTATTCTAGCGGCTTTACCGGCATTCTTCCTCTCCCTCATTCTGCTAATGGTAGTGCGTGCATGGTTCAAACAGGTAGGAGAGGTTTCTTAATCTTTTTTTATTTTTATTTCTTATAAATATTCTCAAGATAAATTATCCTAAGGATGTTAGTGCCTGCATGTGAGATGTCACGCCCCGATCCCGACATACGTCCAGGATTGACTCGCGACGGTGGACTGTAGGGGTATGCCAGGAAATACCAACTGAAATATTGAACAAAAATCAACTATAATTACAACTGTTTAAGGAAAGTATAGGGGTAACCTAACACTCCAAGCCTTCTGAACTTTGTCTGCTACCCCAAAGCTTCTCGTATCTACTAATACCTGCACAATCGCCCCTTCACCATGGGAATGGTGCACTGGGCAAACAATAACTCGGATAAGCTGAGAAGCTCGTGTGAGTGACAATAATTCTATGCATGTGATACTATTAAAAACCAACCATCAATTCGGTTTATAAACGTCAAATATAAAATCATAATCAAGTCACTGAAAGTCCTGAAGGAGTCACGTAGACATCGAACGGCTCGTCTGAAACTAGTCACAACATAAACTCATACAACACAATGAAAAATAGGGCTAGAGCGACACAGTTCGGCCGAAGCCTACATCTATGAAGCTATTTCAATCCAAACTCAATCCGAAACAAAGCAATTAATCAGGTTCTGGACCTCTCAACGGAACCATAATACCAAACGGGATTCCAGACCACTCAACGGAATCCAAACCAGGATACGATTCCGGACCACTCAACGGAATCGTGGATTAGAAGGGATTTCGGACCTTGCAACGGAATCCGAGTGGATACGATTTCGGACCTCTCAACGAAATTCGAGTGGATACGATTCCGGACCTCTTAACAGAATCGTGGAGTACAATGGATATTGGACCACTCAACGAAATCCAAGCTGGATACGATTCCGGACCACCCAACAGAATTGCGGAGGATGAGGGATTCTGGACTACTCAACGGATTCCAGATGGAGCAGGGAATCGGACCACTCAACGGAACCTCAGCGGAAACCCAGTTCCGGATCACTCAATGGAACAAAGCGGAATGCCAACAACCATAATGTACAACGGCTCAAAGAAACAAAATATGAATCAAATTACTCAATTTACAAAGGCTCAACGAAACAAGAAATGAAACAAAGCACAAATTACACAATTTAGAACGGTCAATGAAACGAGAAATGAAATAATGAAATGAGGGGTGAAACATGTTTCGAAGCAACAAATCCCCATCCCAATGGGTTAACGGTCCACTACTAGCCTTCACATTTCATCACAACATGCCAATCATACATATCAAACCATATTTCAAATATACACGTCAAATCTCATTTCATAAACATAAATCAATGGCTAAGTATTAAAAATAACTATTCAATAGAAAACGTATTTATAAACCAGGTCATATCCACACAGGATAACAATTGCGAAAACAGGGTAATCACCAATATCACATATTTTAAAGTCACTCACCTGGAGCCCGCACTATGACTCCCTAGTACAAATATCGAGGCGTCACGAAAGATCGTCGCCTAGAACAAATATCAAATCACGTCTTAGAATTTTATCGATAGAACACGTAATCGTAGCTTGTACACGTCATCTAGGACATTCTAGAATGATTTGGAACCAGTTGACCAAAAGTCAACTGTCGGTCAAAGGTCAAACATCAGGTCTACAACCTTAGCAATTCAATCCGGAATATCCGTACATCGAATTTCGGATCCGTAACTTCCTAAGGCCCTCATTATGCTCATAGAACAATATACTAAAATTTCATCGCGATCCAATGGTCGGATCTTTGCCAATCACAAATTCCATTGGCGGCCAACGTTTTATTTAACGAACTTACAAATCCAATTCGGGAAGATCCGTACGTCGGATTCCCGATCCGTCGGTTTATATGGTCCTCAAATATTACGTATTATTAAGTATCAAAGTTTAGTGACGATCAAACGGTCGGATCATCGATTGCTAAAATGTTCAAGTGGCGGACCTTAACAAAAATATGCTCAAACGACGAAATTTCGTCAATCGAATGTCAAATATGGAATCGGGGCATCCAAATTAGCCTAAGAAGGTCAGGTGAGGTCTTGGCCCATGCCCCGCTGCCGCAGCGACTTGCTGGAAAATTCAACTTACTCCAAAAATTCTCAAATTTCACAGAAATGTAGATCTCAGTGAGTAGAGCAAATTTTATACCTGTGACTAAGGCCAATTTGGCCGGGAAAAGCCTCAATTTCACTCGAACCCATTGGAAATCCTAAAGTCAATTCGTCACCACCGGTGCTCCAAGGTTGTTTGGGCTTTGTTCCTGGGTTCAAGGGGAGTGTTTTGGTGGTGGTGGTGGGTGGTGTACCTTGCCGGAACGGAGGAATTGTCGTCGAGAACCTCTGGGTTCTTTGCACATTTTTTCATGATTTTTGACCTAAAAACCCACAATCTTGGGTTAAAATGGTAGAGGGGATGTTGTAGAAGTGATTGCAGGTGTTGGATGGTGATGGTTCGACGGAAAAAATGGCGGAAACCGCCGGAATTGGTTGGGTGGGTGCACGGGTGTGTTGACGGGAAAGGGAAGAGTTCCTTCCTTTTCTTTTTTTTCTTTTTTGTTTCTTCTTCCTGATTGGTCCTTCTTCCCCTCCCTCACTTCTGATTGGCCCCTTAAACTTGTACCTGATTGGGCCGGTTCTTTACACCCTTTTAGCTGATTGGTTCCCTTATTATTATTATTATTATTATTATTATTATTTTTTGCTTAAAACTGATTGGGCTTCTTCCTTGTGGGTGTTTAATTAAATAAAACTGAGAAATTAACTAAAAAAAATATAACCCAGTATACGAAATTTAATAACGAAAAAAATACGTAGTCAACAATGAAATTCTGGGGACGGGATTTCACACGAGTATTCTCACATGAAGATGTAGTTTCATTTCTATGCATATCCCATGTGTAATGGATTACATCATCGACTCCAACTTATTGCGCAGAGTTCAAAACAATTGTTCACAGTTAAAGACAACAGCATTACTAGCCCTACTGCAAAACTTTCTAAAACACGTAGAATTCAGTTTTCTCCATAAACTTCTTTTTCCTCTCTTTGACATCCAAAATTCGTATGTCAAATTGTAATTGAGAAATATTTAACTATTTATTTATTTTGTGGGCTACAAAAAGTGTTTGGTACATTCATCATAATGTATGCCAGATGGACTTATGAAAAGACATCAAAGCTAAAGTCATCTGAAAATATTTTATTTCTGTAAAGCTCCGTAATGTTTTAATGTTACCATTTGTGCAAATTTGTTCTTCTCTTCCTATTTGTATTAGTTGCTCAATCTCATTTCTACTTATGCAAATCAGGATACTAGAGCAGAAGGAAGGGGAAGAATTGCTCGGATCCAGCGGAGGTTACTGGTTGTGGAGGTTGAGAAACAGATTATGCAGTATCGTACTTTTTACGGTCAAGGGATGGTAAGAATTCAGTTCTAAAACTGTCTATTGTATTGATTGTCAATAGAGAGAATTTATTTAGAAGAGCTTCAAGTATAGAACTATACAAATATTAGTATTGGGCAATTATTTCATAGCATACAGGTCTCAAATGGTATTCATCTGCAAGAAAAGTGTTTTTGAACTGTTATCTCACTCATTTAATTCAGGATTATATGCATTGAGAAGGATTGGGAGGGTACACTATTTGCTCTCTTTAATTCTTTTATGTGCACCTATGCATAATATTGCATTCTGAAGAATATAAATAATTAGATGTGATAAGTAAATTAGAGCCCTTAGATTAGATTACTAATAATTAGATGTGATAAGTATATTGCTTGCAAAGATTGCACAGGAGAAGCAATTCATGAACTCATAGTGCCATAAACTTTTAGCAAATCAAATAAGGTAATAACAAATTCCAATAAAATATAGCTAAACTTAGGATAACAACGATAGAAGTTAGCAACCACTGCTTCTATATT
Organism: Heteromeles arbutifolia; assembly: GCA_024362995.1. Lineage (NCBI taxonomy): Eukaryota > Viridiplantae > Streptophyta > Magnoliopsida > Rosales > Rosaceae > Heteromeles > Heteromeles arbutifolia. The sequence goes on along the minus strand of JANCRC010000005.1, from coordinate 22,144,454 downwards.
CCTTTTCAGTTTCAGTTTTTTAGCTCCACATAAATATAAAAAATGTAGGCACATTGAGTTGTCTTTTTGTTTCAACAATTTAGGCCACTTGGCAAAATATTTTTGCTTTAAAGAAGAAAGCGGCTGTGACTATACTGTCCTTATTTTACTTCGAGAGCTGATGTCTGTACTTTATCAGCATTTATATGCTCTTTGATTATTATATTTTTCTTTTTGTTTTTCCATCTGGAAAAAAAATCAATGTTTTAAAAGGCAAAGCCAAGGCGTTTGATTATTAATATATATTATATTATAATTATATATAATTATAATCAACAAAAGAGTTGAAATCAAACTCTATAGAAGAATAATCAACAATCAATTCAAAAATTTATTCAGTATAGGTTTAACCCTTACCTTAAAAAATAAAAATAAAAAAAGGCCCCAGCTGATGCATCAGGCGCCTAGGTGAGTTTAAGCCTACTCCCGCTGGGCAAGGTGTTTTCCTCACCGCCCCGCTCGAAGGCCGTCTAGGCGCGCCTCAAGGCTCATTTTTTTAAAACACTGAAAAATATATAGAAAAATCTTCGTTGTTTTGTTCTGTTAGAGTTGGGTAATGATCTATTTGATGATTTGTAATGAAAAACTGCAATGAAAACAAGGATTTGAATCCGTTGATAAGAAAGTGCTAATAGTTGCAACCTCTCATTGATTTTGTTATGTGATGAGATCTGATTCTGATTTTTAACTTCATCTGTGTGTTGTTTCTAAATCATGGTCTTTTTTTTTTCTCTAATTTTCTTTTGTAATCACTCTTTGTTTTTCTTTGTGAATAATTTGGATGATTATGTAATGTGAGTTGGAGGGTACTGCTGGATGAAGTGTATGCATAAGAAATCTAATTTGGATGATTATGTATGCATTAGAAACAACACCTTCACAATAATAAAATTTGTGAATGTGTTGTTTCTAATGCATATTGTTGGGGTTGTAATAGTCATTCTTGTTTCGTAATTGTTCTCGACATTATATTATTGTGTGCTTTTTGTGTTGCTTTGTTTGGTTTCCGGAAGAAGCACATTCACAAACTTTATTTGTTGGAGAAACAAAGAAGCAAAGAAGTTGGTCTTGATACTTTATCTGTAATTTACAGGAGAAAGAAGCGCAGTGCGTGTATGGACTGTTGTTGTATAGTCTGGATCGACTATACCGTGCTGTCAAGAGGCACGCAAAAGCAACCGGTGAATGGAAATGGTTAGTTTCTTTACAATGTGAACTTTGTTCACATTAAAAAAAAAACAGAGAGAAAGAAAGAAAGAGGGGTATTGTGTTGGAGTAAATAATTTATGAGTTGTTATATGATGAACAGGTTGAGTGAGGATATTGTTGATTTGGGGAAGCCCAGCCTCCAAATTGGAGATAAACTCATATTGACCTCACGCATGGTACGAGTGTACGACTGTCTGCTTCCTTCGTTGAAACGCCAATAGGACTCTTTCTTCCCCTTCCCTCCCTCGTATTGACCTCGGAGGAGCATTCTCTTCTCTCCTAATCTCTCCCCATTCTCTTCCGCCTATCTTTCACAGCTTAGAAATTTTGTTAGTAGAGAAAACTCTCTGTAAATGTTTGGTTTACATATGTATTATTTTTCCTTTTCCTAAGAAAATAAGACATTGACACTTATTTCATCACTAAAAAGTAATGTTACAATTTTTATTTATTTTTTATTTTTTAATGTACACATGGGGTCAGTGACACGTGGCGTCACGTCATGCGTTAACGGAGCTTTTGACAGAAAGCCTAACATAAGCATGAAGTGTTTCACAATCCTCACTTTATGAGATTAAGATGAAATTTTTTTATGAAACCATAGCAAAAAGTGACATAAGAAAAGCATCATTTTGCCACCTTTATCAAGGCCTGAAAACTATGTGGCCTTGTTTTCCAAAAAAAAAAAAAAAAAAAAAAAAAAAATGAAAACTATGTGGCCTGCCTTTTTGACCTAGATGTAATTAACAAATAAAGCATAATAACTTGGCCAAAAACCAAAATCAACTTTGGACGTATCCCTAATTAAACACTTCCCTTCAGGCCCGATTCTGCTTTGTATCCTGTTCGACTCAGAATTTAAGTGTGGGGTGGCCACGGTGCGGTTTCATTCTCGAACTATAATCGGAACATGAAAATACTAACAGTTCGGTTCGGTGCAGTTCTGCTTAAATTTATTACTAAAATCGTTCAGTTCGGTTCACACAGGTTCTGGTTTGTTCATGCCAGTTTATAGTTCTGAATATTAAATCATTTGAATACTAAACCAAAATGGTATTTAAAGTTACTTGTTTTCTTTTTCTTGTTTTTTGCATGCTTGTATTCAAATACGACTTCTAAAATGTAAACATCCTTGACACCAAGCAAACAAAAACAAAAACACAATTCAAATGTACAAATACATTCATAATACGAATATACATCCACAAATACAAATCTATCCACTATGCAGTAATAATGTTAGTATGAATACAATAATTTGAGACCAAAAGGGACTTATCAAGAGATTAAAAAAAGGCCTAGGAAAAGAAAAAAGTTGGATGTAACTTAACACATTAAGATCATTCTGTCCAAGAAAAATATATTGAAACCTGAATGTCAAATATGGAGATTTAGGAGAGAAAATGACCTCATTTTTTTAAATATGTGCCTTATCTCAATAGGTGAACCATGCAAGTGAAAGACCTAATTGAGAAATGCTCCTATGCAATTGCACTAGGCGAAACCAGTTTTTCACTACTCATTTAGCGACACCTGTATACAACTATTAGATTTAGTTAATTATTTATATTCACTATTCGGTTCGGTTTTAAGCAGTTCTACCAACATGAGAACCAGAACCGGTATGAATGGTTCGTTTCAGTTCTTGAACCTACATTGACTTTTTTTTGTCAACATGGTTTTTAACGGTTTATTTTGTCATGGTTCGATTCGGTTTTGCAGCTCCACGATTTTTATGCCCATCCCTAGTTAAAAGTATGCTACCACCTCATTTGGTACCAAAGCTGCATTGCGAGGGGGTTAATTTGCTATAAATGTGTAGTTGGGATACCTCTTACGTAAAAAAAAAAAAAAAAAAAAAAAAAATCTATTGATAAATCCTAAGAGCAAGTCCACCTCACTAAGGCAATTACTGCATAGACAATTGGGCAAAAGCAATTACTTAATACTGCACAAGTGCATCTCCACCTTATAAATGAATTGCCCAGGCAATTGGTAATAAAATTTTTTTTTTTTAAAAAAGAAGAAGATAATTGAATGTTTGATTTCAGATATGATTTTTAACCAATCTCGTCACGCCACGTGTCATTATACAAAATTACAATTTTTGTGGATAGATTTCGATTAGATTTTTGACCAATCTCGTCGCGTCACGTGTCACTATCTGTTCAACCAATCACGGCACCACATGGCATTATCTATAACTTCATCCTTTATTTTTTTCTCTCCATATAAACCTACATCCAACCTAGAATCATACACCAAATTCTAAATCTCTCAGAATCCTTCTTCATAGTGTATAAATCTTGAGTTCTTACAATGCTTTCTTCAAGAAGATTGTTAGAAATCGAAGAGCAAGTGCATGAATTGTTCAATCTCCAGGAGCGAGAAAATGAGTTGTTCGAAATGGAAGAGCGAGAGGACTACGAACATAGAAGGAGATATGATGAAACAAGAAGAGAAAAACCGCACATACCCGTCATGCCGTGCAAGTTGTAGTGGTAATCTCTAGACCTAGTCGTTCCCCAAACCTAAATAGAAGGAAGAAATAACGAGGTAAGGATCTCTCGAAAAATTACTTTGTCCCAAATAGTGTCTACCTTGGTGCGTATTTAGACGTCGTTTTAGAATGCAACCACATTTGTTCAACAAAATCATGATTGCTATTTGCAACCACGGTTCATACTCTGTGCAAAAGAATGATGCTTTTAATATATGGGTCTCTTTCCTGAGCAAAAAATTACTGCTACCTTGCGAACGCTTGCATATAGGGCATCTGCGGACCAAGTGGATGAGATAGCAAGGATTGGGAAGTCAACTGTTTTAGAGTCTCTGATGAGGTTTTGCTCTGCAATCGAAGCTATCTACACTAATGAGTACCTTCGGCGACCCACGACAATGGACCTGCAAAGGCTTCTAAAAAATGGTGAGATGCAAGGTTTCCTAGCATGACTGAAGCATCGATTGTATTTAATGGCAGTGAAAAAACTACCCAAGTTCGTGGCAAGGAGATTATGGAAACAGAAAATGAACCAAAAGTATCATTTTGGAAGCGGTTGCATCATTTGATACATGAATTTGGCATGTTTTTTTTAGTGTTCTAGAGCTCAAAATAACCTCAATGTCCTTACCCAATCCCTAGTATTCAATGATGTAATGCAAGGAAGATCTCCTTAAGTCACATATGCAATCAAGTGAACCATGTACTCGGGAACGTACTACCTAACAGACGACTTTTACCCAATGTGGACATCATTTATCAAAATAGTGTCACATTCACAAAGTGAAAGGACAAATACTGCATAAGATGTCAAGAGGGGTGTAAGAAGGATGTGGAGCGTTGTTTTGGATCCTTCAAGCTCGTTGGTGAATTGTTAGGGGGGTTACAAGATTAATTGATAAAGAGACACTTCGATCTATCATGATGACGTGCATCAATCCACAATATGATTGTTGAAGATGATATGATTATAATGTTGTTGATGAATTTGAACTAGACATGATGAACAATTCCACAACACGGGTTTGTTGGGCTCATGACGCCACCGAAGACCCGGTGCACCATGAGCCATTGGAACGGAATGGACGTAACAATGAAAGGATCACTCAACCCTATACTTCATTGAAATCTTCATACATTCACAAAACGTGTCAAAGTGACTTAATTTAGCACTTGTATAGAATGAAAGAAGCTCAAGACACTTGAAAAAAGCTTGTGGTGGAAGGAAATGACCTTACTTTATTTGGTGTGTTGTTTTTATGTTATTTGGTATGTTGTTTGGTGTGATGAACAATTTCAATTTGAATGAAGATGCTCTTAGCTTATATAATGATTCTCTTAATATAAATAATGTTCCATATTGAACAAATACAAAATTACAACCCAAAGTGGATGGGATATTATGGGCACATTTGATTTTACTACAAATTCCCTATAAATCACCTAACCAAGCTATGGTTCTAGGGTCATCTCCACTTGCTCCCTCTTCTCTTGCATATCTCATTTGCATAACTTCTGCTCTTTCTGACCTCTAAAAAATTTTGAATGCAAGGACATTCCTTCAAGAGACTTGGACATAATTTGACTATGTTTCTTAGCCCTCATTTTTTCTCTAAGTATATCGCCACAGCTCTAGTCGCATATCTAGCATTTTTAGCCTCAATTCTAGCCATGTCTTGCTTCAAACTCAATGCACATTGGCGGCTAATTTATTCCATATATTTTATATAGTCACTATTAGAAGAACTGTCTTTTTTCTTCGCAACCTTATGACCTTGAGGCCTAAGTTCGATGGGTCAGTTCCGGCACTTCAAGTGGGTTGCCTTCTTGAACAAGCGAGACTTTTTATGGTGTAGAATGCAGAGGGGTCGTTCATGACAGTGCACAATTTTGTATTTGGGGCAACCTTTGACAACATTCCAACGTTCAAAGCGGTTAAATGACTTGTTCTTGTTGGCCACATTGTACCAAGTTTGTACTTGAAGTGCCTACAAAAAATATGGGGACAAAAAAACACTACTAAAACTAAATAATGTCAATTTAGGGGCAAACAAATAAATAAAGAAAATATTGTTGCCTCATCCGAGATTTAGCCACTTCGAAGATTATCATAAGCTTGTTTGTGAAGGAAAAACTTTGTCCATGTATAGATTATTTGAGCAACTGTTGTGGTAGAAACTAACACACAAATTAAACCCTTTAATTATGCAATCGTAGTACGAGTAAGTAGAGATCGTTCTATTCTGGGGATTAGAAGGGATGCTAATCAACACAAATTAAACTTATAAAACTGAAAACTAAGTTAAACTAACATCAAAACAATGACTAGGGGGATTTTGGACAAATTTAATTAAAACAAAAGTAAATGGCAGCAAGTAAATTAAGTTGTGAATAAAATATGGATGAAAGGATAGCTAAAGGATTCTTCTCCACACATGAAACATATGCATACAAATCAATTTCCAGTTATTCTTCCTATAAACCATGAATGACAATGCCCCAAATTAACTGTGAACATCACTAATTAACTTCACTAATTAACATTCAGATTTTCCTAAGTTCATTGAATTGGACTTAGCGACGCAACCAAATTATTCTTCTCAAGTTCCCTAACTATGGAAAGCATGATAGAGATACATCTCAAAAATCTTTAAGTTCTGTGAAAATCATAAGCATTGACAAAGCATTCCTAACTATGAAAAGAATGATACTCCTGCCAAGAATTTACTTAACTCAATCATGACTAGTGACTTTTACTACTTACAAATATAAGTTCACAACAATTAAGTGAAATTCCCTTATATTCTAGCAACAAATCCTTGCATGCAAACTAAATATGCATCCTTAATAAACATACAAGAATAAGTTCTGTATAAAGCAGATAAGTAAATCGCATTCATGTTTTATGAAACAATAACTAGATTGTAATCAATTTATATAAAACATATGATCATGGCTTCGAATTCACTTCTAGCTAAAAAGAAACTTAGTTTCACAAGTTCATCATAACTGAAAAGCAATCTAAAATAAACATTGAAGCTTAAAACAAAGATAGAAAGAACTCTGAAAATTCCAGCAACTTCAATGGATGAATGGTAGGCACAACACAATCTAAATCGCTGCAGGAATTTCATATATATATAGGGGCAACGACTGAATCCAAGGAGGAAAAGGTTTTGGCATTTTGAATTATTTTAGGACTCTAAGAAGCAGGTAGAAAGTGTTCGAATGTGATTAGGATTCCTCTTTGCAGTTGGAGATAAGATAAGATAATGTTGGGTAAGATAGGATAAGATAAGATAAGATATGATAAGATAATGTTCCTCTCTAACTAGGATTCCTCTTTCTTGGGTAATTCTGTCTTCAAGCCTCAACTTTAATTTTTCCAGAGTTTAGCACATGTCTAACACCATTTAAACACCAAAAACGTCCAGCCCATATGCTATCCAATCCAAGTCTAAAATTGCTCCAAATTGCTCCATTTAGCTATTTATTGTTATCTTTACCAATTGGACCTACAATAATAAGAATATAACTTGAATTGCTATAGTAAATGAAAATTAACTAAGCAAATGCAAAGAAATAAGATAACAAAGTCGCATAAATATGCTCCTATCAAATTCCCCCACACTTAACTTTTGCTAGTCCCCGAGCAAAACAAAGAAAACAAAACAAAACCTAAACCTTCCAACAATTGCCTTAGGGATTTCCAATGAAACATGACATGCTAAAAATCATTACTTACATAGATTTTAGCAATCCTTACTCTTGATCTTACTTAACTGCAGTAACCACTCACTAGCTCTCATTTAATCAATTAAAACAACATTTGAAAGTAGTAACATGCCTTAGAGAATTCACTCAATTTCTCACTAGATATACTCTCTATTTTCACACAGATTTTCTGACTACACTCCATATACTAAGTATATGTGAGAAGATTGATGTAAACATGTAGACTAGCACTCACATATGTTATAACAAAGAAGGCCCTTTCTGGAATTATTGATACAAACATGTATATGATCTCATGAACGGAATGCCACTACTTGGAAGCGAGAACCAGGGATTCCATATGCTTATACCAATTTCAAACTCCACATATTGAATCACATAACAATCAAGATAAAAGTCTAAGGGTTGTAATGGGGCTAAGGTATTGGCTAACAAAGAAAGGTTAAGGATAAACAAAGGTTCTTAAAGTGATAATAAGCAAAGTAATGAAATCAACACTTAGAATTCAACTTTTGATTGTAGCACCCAACTTTAAACACAAAGGGGAGATTCGTATAACTTTAGGGTCAGATTCACATTTTTGGACCCTTCTTCAACAATCAACAATTATGAACTCATTCTCACTTCTTTTCAACCTCTTTTTTTCCTTCCTTTTCTTTTCTTCTTTTTTTTTTCAACGTTTTTCTTCTTCTTTTTCTTTTTCTCTATTTTTTTCTTTGAAACATAAAACATAAGCACTACTTCACCAGATTCAAAAGAACAAATTCTTCCCCCACACTTGTTTTTCTGCAAATTGTAGATCAAAAGGAATTCCCAATAAGTCATACTTTACTATTCTTTAAGAACAAGGATATGAATATTTCTATACTAGGCTAGGTAGGGATAATGCAGGCTAACAAAGAAAATAGGCTAAATAAGGCTCAAAAATGGGTTAAACCTACAATACATATGTAAGGGATAAGGCTTTTTGGTTCTAGTGGTAACTAAACACCTTCATCTTGTTATTTGTTATGCAATCAATTTTATGCTTTGAATGAAACATGCATGAGTTCTAGTATTTGGAACTAAAATGATGAAAAAGCATTCTAAGTAGCAACCAAGCAAAGAAATAATGAGATCATGCAACGACTTTAGAAAACAAGAATATCACAGATTAATAACTCTCCAAACAAAGAATAGGCTCAAGTCTCACAGGGTTGTAGCGTTAGTTTGAGTTTCTTCCTTCAAGCATGTTACAAAAACTGATTTTTCTTCTTCTTTGTGTTTACATGTGAATTCGTAAATGACAACTACAACTAAGTATTAACCAAAGAGCATATCAAACTTCCACCCATGTTTGTAACTTTCTTTCACAGTCATACAATTAAAAACCAAATCCTCATCATTGTGTTGGAAGGTACCCTAAGACACAAACAAGCAACAAAAACGACTCTTTTTGGTATTTTCTCAACCTTTTTCGATTTTTTTTTCTTTCAAAATTTTGTTATATGACACACAATAAAACACTGTAAAACAGTGAATAAAAATATTAGTAGTGATAGGTGGTGAAATTCGAAGATAAGTCATGAAAAACTTTACCCCCCCCAACACTTAAACCAAACATTGTCCTCAATGTTTCAAAAATAAACTTAAACAAGAAAACAATAAAAGATAACTAGCAAACAAGACAATCATGGCAAAGTAAAAATAATAAAAAGAAGGGTAAAAGAGAGCAAATCTGGTTATAGGAGCCGGAAATTCCATTGTCTCTTTGTTTGAATACATGGGTTGCCTCCCAAGAAACACTTGCTTTAACGTCTTCCAGCCGGGCGATACCTCTATTTAATCCTCACTAGGACCAGTGACATGGAGTTGATCTTTGAATGGAAGGTGATACTTGAAATGATCCAGTAATGGTTTAAATTCTAGAGTGGGTGCTTCGAAATTTTCAGGAATGTGGCTGTTGGCCAGATTTGGTGTGAGGCAGTGACTTGTCCTGTGTCATAAAATCCAACTTCTTTGGGGATGGTTGTCTCAAGTACATCCTCTTTGATAAATTCTAGATATTCCCTAACCACTTCTTTCTCTTGAATCCTTCTTCTTGTTGTACAAAGCTCTTTAAAAAATTTAGCACATTCTGGAACTTGCTTTATTGTACCAAGAATCGGGATATTAACTTACAACTTTTGGAAGGCTTCCAAGATGTCTTTTTCACTCTCTTCTTTCTTGGATTGCAAAAACCTGCGAGGAAAAGGTACATTTGGTGGAATAAGGTTAGAAGGAAAGGAAACTAATGAAAAGGGCTTGAAAACTTTGAGTTTTAACGATAAGGACAAAATAAATGGTAAAGTGAATAGTACCAGGATTGACTTTTTTGTGTAAAAATGTGGTTTTTCATTAAAGTGAACAGTACCGGGAGTTTTTCGTTAAAGTTCCCTAGAAATAATTGAATTCGGAACAACCTTACTAGAATTCGATGGTGGTGGAGATAGGGTAGCTGCAGCAATATGATTATAGATGATTGTGTGTTGCGGCAATGCTTCTTCTAAGCTTGTCGTGACTGAGTCTTCCTCCTCCTCTTCGCATAACAGTTATTCTTTGTCTACCTCTATGCTATGGTTGGACATCTTTGGTTCAGCTCCAACCTCCATACCACTTTCCAAAGTGATAGCTTCAGTGATTTCAAAATCTCTCGTCGAATTGACAATAGTTGAGTTGGAGAGTTCGCTTTGTTCTTGAATTTGTCCCATGAATTCTAAGATCTGTCCAAGTTGATTTTTCAATTCGACCATCTCTTTAGCTTGGTTTTCTAAGTCCTGAGTCAAAGAAGCACAAGAAGTATTTAGTGTTTGAAGAATTTTAATATGATCTATGGACATACTTGAATTTGGTTGGAATTGTTGTGAGGGAGGCTGTGGTGGCTGCATATGTCTTGAATAGAACTCCTCAGATGACTGCTAATATCCTTCTTGTTGAACTTGTTGGGTTTCCCTCCACATAAAATTTGAACGATCTACGCCACCTTGATTGTGAGTCTTGGAAAACAAGTCGTTCCTTGATTGATTATGGCCTTGATAACCCCAAGCATTGACACTATCCCAATCTCCATTCTCAATTAATTGAGGATGTTGATTAGTTTGATATCCTTGCCTATAGGACATATCAAATGTAGCCACACTTTGCATTGTGGACCTTTCGATATACTGCGACATAAGAGAAGTAAGATTCGCCATTTGAGCTTGAAGATTAGCAATTGCCATGTCCTACTTCTATAGTACCTGAAATCAAAGAAATAAAACTAAATCAAGTATTAAAAGTAAAATAAACAAAAAACATAGTGATTAGCAATTTTACTAATCCCCGGCAACAACGCTAAAATTTGATGTGGTAGAAACTAACACACAAATTAAACCCTTTAATTATGCATTCGTAGTACGAGTAAGTAGGGATAGTTCTATTCTAGGGATTAGAAGGGATGCTAATCAACACAAATTAAACTTACAAACTGAAAACTAAGTTAAACTAACATCAAAACAATAACTGGGGGGATTTTGGACAAATTTAATTAAAACACAAGTAAATGGCAACAAGTAAATTAAGTTGTGAATGAAATATGGATGAAAGGATAGCTAAAGGATTCTTCTCCACACATTAAAGATATGCATACAAATCGATTTCTAGTTATTCTTCCTATAAACCATGAATGACAATGCCCCAAATTAACTGTGAACAACACTAATTAAGTCTCAGATTTTCCTAAGTTCATTGAATTGGACTCAACGATGCAACCAAATTATTCTTCTCAAGTTCCCTAACTATGCAAAGCATGATAGAGATACATCTCAAAGATCATTAAGTTATGTGAAAATCTTAAGCATTGACAAAGCATTCGTAACTATGAAAAGCATGGTACTCCTGCCAAGAATTTACCTAACTCAATCATGACTAGTGACTTTTACTACTTACAAATATAAGTTCATAACCATTAGGTGAAATTCTCTTATATTCTAGCAACAAATCCATGCATGCAAACTAAGTATGCATCCTTAATAAACATACAAGAATAAGTTATCTATAAAGCAGATAAGTAAATTGCATTCATTTTTTATGAAACAATAACTGGATGTAATCAATTTATATAAAACATATGATCATGGCTTCGAATTCACCTCTAGCTAAAAAGAAACTTAGTTACACATACTGAAAAGCAATCTAAAATAAACATTGAAACTTAAAACAAAGATAGAAAGAACTCTGAAAATTCCAGCAACTTCAATGGATGAATGGTAGGTGCAGCACAATCTAAATCGATGCAGAAATTTCATATATATATGGGGCAACGGCTGAATCCAAGGAGGAAAAGGTTTTGGCATTTTGAATTATTTTAGGACTCTAAGAATTAGTTAGAAAGTGTTGGAATGTGATTAGGATTCCTCCTTTCAGCTGGAGTTAAGATAAGATAGGATAAGATAATGTTCCTCTCCAACTAGGATTCTTCTTTCTTGTGTAATTCCTTGTCTTCCAAGCATCAACTTTAATTTCTCTAGAGTTTAGCACATGCCTAACACCATTTAAACACCAAAAACGTCCAGGCCATATGCTATCCACGCATGCTATCCAATCCAAGTCCAAAACCTCTCCAAATTGCTTCGTTTAGCTATTTATTGTCATCTTTACCAATTGGACCTACAATAATACAAAAATAACTTGAATTACTATTATAAATGAAAATTAACTAAGTAAATGCAAAGAAATAAGATAACAAAGTTGCATAAATATGCTCATGTCAGCAACACATGCATATATTAACAATTAAAGTAAAGCATTAACTCAAAACAAATCTAACACCCATGAAATTCAAGGCCTAATGGATGGTGAACCAAGACCCATTTCATGAAAGAAAGAAGAAAGATTGAGCTTTTATACCCTTGAAGCTCACCCTTGTTTTCACAATGTTATCACCCATGTGAGGCTCTTCAATCCTCTTCACATGCTCCATGGATTTAGCTTGAATCCTTGGATCTTTTCTTCTTCCTTGCTCATTTGCTACTTGAGGATTTGATGAAAGGATTCTCCAAGCACCAAAGGAATGTTGATTCTAAGTCTCCACACCAAGGTAGAGATGTGAAGACAAGATGGAAAGCCAAGAAGAAGTTTTGATGCTAGTGAGACTTCTTTTAGGGGCTGGCTACTGTAGGGAGAAAGAAGAGATGGAGTGCCTCTAAGTTTTCTTCTCTAAGTTTTCTTCTCAAACAACCTTAATAAGGGCTGAGTTATAACTCAATCTTTTTAGAGCCCCCTAAAGTTGAGTGGCATGAGTGTAATTAATCCTTTTTCTCTACCAGGGCCGGCTCCCTATAATAATTGGGTTGTTTACCCCTTATTGTTTAAGTTTTCATACAACTTAAGCTTAATGGGCCTTATGTACCAAAGCCCATTGGGACTCGAAAACCCAAAATTTTTAATGATTTTTATCTAAGCTAATTAATATGGACCATTGGATTACATTTTTTTGCTATCCAACAACCCTAATTGTGACACGTGGGCCCAACGGTAATAAAATAATTTTTACTGATTTGTTTTTGAATTATTTAAGCCAAAAAAATCTGGATCATTGTCGATAAAAGCTAACAACCCAGATTGCGCCACGTGTACTGCTGTTACAATTGAATTCAAAATTTTTAACAGTTGGAAATCCAACTGCTTAGAAATGAGTCATGTCGCTCCTTGTCTTGAAGGGCTGAGTGGGGCTGCAATGCGAGCCCCAACCATGTTTTTTGGTCGGCTCACTCGCCGTTCTCTACGTGTGCAAACCACGCGCCTGGCTCAAAAAAAAAAAAAAAGGTTCACGTGGCTTATGCATGGTTGATGTCAGATCCACTCAGTCACAAGCTTGGACTATTCATGCCCTAGTAATGAGTCCAGCTACCGAATAACCAACTGATTGGGCAAGGGTGGAGTATTTTTTGGATTTTGAGGGCTTGGATTGGCTAATTACCCAAACAATTTGCATGGAGTGGACTTGTTATAAAAGTATCTCCACCAGTTGATGGAAGGCAAGGGCAAAGGCAACAATGTTGCCCTCAAGCTTAAAAAAAACACCTCCAGCAATCCAAATAAGCAAGGGCAAGTGGTGGGTGCAACAACTTGTCCCACATTTTACGATTTTATTAATCTTAAATGTGTGATTTTACTAGAATGCCCCTCAGGGAAAAAACGTTGACTTTCATTCACCGTCATTTTGTGACGTGTTATCGTATTTCGTAGCAACCATCACTACAAAAGCGTGGGCACAAGCGGAATTGAATTTAGAGCTATGATGAAGATTTTACGAAACTACGAAGCAGAAGGGCATTTTAGTAAATTCACTATTCTAGATATTCATCCTTATTATTTTATTATTTTCTTATGGGGTATCTATGGTTGTGGGACCTACCCACGTGGGTATCTTGTCCCCTTCGTCCCCGTGTCCTTTCATTTCCCACTCTCCCACTCTCCCGGATTCCCTCATTTCTTTCTTTCCCTCTCATCTCTCTTTTGATCTCTCTCTTTAACTCTCTTTTTCTCATCCTTCTCTAACTCTCCCTTCTCTTGGTGAAGCACCGAAAAGCTGTAGTGGCCAACACCATCACCGCCTTGACTCGCCACCTCAAAGAAGTTCAACAATCTTCCAGCCAGAAATAGGACCTCGGTCTGCAAGCTTAGACCATGAACTTGAAACCTTACACTGCATAATGACTTATATCATTGTTTATTCTCTTCCCCAACCATGGTGAGCCTTGAGACCCTCACATCCTTCTCATTTCGAAGCCCTTATTTTGTTTTTCAACCTTAAAATGAGATTTGGGGATGATCTAATGCAGAAAACATCTAGGGGAGTTTTCCCCAGATTTTCTGGCGAATGATGTGACCACTTTCAGGCCATTCTTTCGACCAGCACCAACCATGACTCGGCCTCGAATTGGTATATATCTATTCCTTACACTTCTAAGTTCACTTTAGCTTTTAAATCATCAAATTTGGTGAAGAAATGAAGTTGAAATGAGCTTGGAAAAATGGCCCCGCAACCTGCAATTTGCAGGCCTTTGTGAGGAAGGCGAGTACCAGCATACTCGTAGGCGCATAGGTGCGCGTGGGAAGCCACTTTGAGTGGCACGTGATGCGCGTGGCGGTACGTGGAGGAACTCGAGGACTCTCCTTAGGTTTCTCGACGTGCCAAATCTAAATCCGCCCTCCGTTTTTCGAAATTCGATCATTTTAAAATAGTTTCTTTATGAGTCGTACTTTGTATGAAAACGCTTAGTTACATAATTACGTAATATATTTACGTAAATGGTTTCATTTCTAGGTGAAACTCATCGCGAGGATTTTTGGTGCCCGCAAGGCGGGTTTGACCCAATGACATGATTTGTGAGTGGGTCTTTGCTTTTAAATATTATATATTTATTTAGTTTCCATTTATATTTTTGATAAAGAATTTTCTACGTTATGTCTAGATTAGATTAACGTTTATAAGAATTAGCGCATTGACAGAAATTAGGAAATTATGCTACGTCCTACGGGATGCACATATATGCGTATTATTATGGGATGCCTTAATCATATTTATGGCCATGAATAACATTTTGTTGACTAGAATTATCGGTTTACTGTTGCATGATCATATTTACGTTATTTGCTCATTCGTGTGCTACACTAACGTTAGTACTCGCCCAGGCCAGGGCTAGTCTTCACGTGGATGTTTACATCGCACCGTACACTCACTTTGGATCCATTGTAGGTGCCAGTCCAATCCTAGATTGCTCTAGGCAATTATGACTCGTATGTGATGTGCATAGCACCAGTCTTCACGTGATTGTTGTAGAATTTTAAAAGAGAATTGGACTTAGGTTTTGGACAAAATGAGGGGCTATATATAGGGTGTGGCCGACCGTCTTAGGAGAATTGGGACCGGCCACATTTGGTTGTTTTGTGGGATTGATTGCAAGATATTATGGAAATAATATCTTGCAATTACTTTAGGCAATTAATCAATTAATTAGATAATTAATTAATTAATTTAGGTAATTAATCCCAATTTGATAAGATAATTGGGAGTTACCTTGTGGGTTTGTTGAGGAATGATGAGAAGTTTAAAAGAATACCATTTTGATCACCTTTCACTTCGATTGAGCCGTTATTGTCCGTTACATGCACGTGGGAGTCCCGGTGTGCCTCAAGGGTAATTTTGTCTTTTTTACCCAAAAGTCCACGTGTCGTCTCCATATTTTTCTTGATTATTTTTGGCTCCACAAATGCCCCCACACCTGTTGGGCTGCTCGTATGAAAGGGTAGTAGGTGTAGAGATCTTCTCTTTTAGGAAACATAGGATTGTTTCCTATCTTGACGTAGATTCCCTCTTTAATTGAAAATTAGATCCTTCTAGGAAAGGAAAATAAATTACTTCTAAAGTCTATTTAAGTCTACCTTAAGTAGATTATTAAATCAACTTCAGAGAGCAATTTATTCTACCGTACAAGAAAGAGAAAGCTAGAGGATATTTTTTCCCCCTCCCCTAGCAATCTTCTACACTTACCTATGCAAAGGACCGTCTTTCGTTGCTTTCTTCGTCTTCTCTGCACTGCACTGAGGTAAGAAAAATTTAATTTTCCTTGTCTTCTTCTTGGATAGTGCTATCGCGGGATAGCCATCGGGGTAGTGCGACACGTCGGCTGGCAAGGGCCAGGAGTCGGCTCAGCATAGGCTGAGGAGTGTTGTGGTAGAGCCCACTACTTGGGCTGCTCAGCTAGGCTAGAGCCAAGGGCAGCTATGCGGCTAGGGCTGCAGACTGAAGCGTTGGGGCGCAGTGCTAGGCGAGCCGCATGACTCATGTTCTTTGGGCTCTTGGACCTGACGTGGGCCAGGTCAACGATTGAGAAAAATGAGGAGGTCGCGGGCTTCATGAGCTGCTGGAACGCTGGGCATGCTGGCCTCCTGCCTGCTAGTCCGAGAGAAAAAATGAAGGAAAAACCAACATGGGTTGAGCTCTTTCACTGAGTACCGTGAATGGTGTTGGCTGCTTAGTCCTATTTGCTGGGAGAAAGATGGGCTGCTCTTGAGAAATGAGATAAAGATGATCTAGGTGGATGCATTGGCTTATCCGTTCGCTGTTGTGGATCCTAGTATGAATAATGGTGGAAAGAAGAGATCTTCCCAACCTACTCAAGAGATGGTTGAGAAAAACCTAAAGATTTCCTGCGCTGCTTGTGAGGGTTTGCCTGCTGCCGAGAGGCTTGTCATTGACTTGACTTCTTCCAATGGGAAGAAAAATGAGGCTGTTAGATCTAAGCATGTGGCGCTTGCCATGCTGAAAATGGCTAGTATGAATGTTGACATGATTGCTTAGCATAAAGGTTATGTCATGCCCCCAGTGCCGAAGTCTATACCAAGACGTCCTTTGGGAGCTAAGTCCAGTTCACCTTTAGGGAGACTTGCTACTATGAATAGCGATAAGGTAAACTCTACTGCTAAAGTGGCACCAAGGCCCACTCCCTTTGTTGCTGAAACTGATTCGCCTGCTGAGAAAGAAGAGACTGCTCGCGTGGGCAGTTGTGAAAATCCACTAGGCCTGTTTCTGAGGAAGCTGCTGAGATTTGTGCAATCTTATAACAAGATCAGCTTGAAGACATGGATACGTGTACCAAACTTGTTGATAGTGTTAGAGGGGTTGTTTGCCCAAGTTCCTTTGCCAAGCATACAATCGAATATATGATGCAAAATATATAAGCACACAAATTAAACCCTCTTTTTATCAATTGTAGCAAAGTATGTAAGTAGGGATCGTTCTAGGCCGGGGATTAGGAGGGATTGCTAAACCACTTGAAAACTGACTCAAAAACTTAAAACAAAGTTGAAACACTAAATTAGACTCAAAGAATGCAAAACTATACTCTAAAACACTAAAACAAACCAAAAGACTCAAAACAGCAAACAAACACTCAAAACTGCCTTAAAACCACTTTCTGGGCAGTTTTGAGCACTAAGGAAGAATTTGGACGAAAACAGTTTATAACTTGACTCAAAACACTCAAAAACACAAACTAAATTGATTTCTAACTAAATTGACACTTCAAAATAAAGGGGGAATTGGTTTTGACGAAATTGAAAACAAAACATAAACTTTGTAAAACAAAACAGATTGTAAAACGAAATTGGTTAAAATGAATGGTTGAAAGGCTGGCTAAGGGGTTCTTCTCCACACATGTCATACTTGCATACAAAACGATTTCTAATTGCAATTCAATAACCCACGAATTCTCAACACTCCAAGTTAATTAGGTCTGCTTAAATTAACTTTCAGATTTCCCTTATGTCAATGAATTGGATGGAAACTGCGCATCACAATCAAATTATTCTTCAAGAGTTCTCTATATGAAAGCGCATACTAGAGATACAATCAAAGATCATTACATTCAATGGAAATCATAAGTATTGACGAGGCACTTGTAACTATGAAAGCGCATGATACTTTTGCCAAGAATTTACTTAACACAATTGAGATCATCAACCTTTACTACTTGTGAATATAAAGTTGTAACGATTAGGTGAAACTTCCTTATATCCTAGCATTAGATTTATGCATGCAACTAAGTTGGCCACCTCAATCAACACACACAAATCAGTTTTAATATGAACAGATAAGTAAATTGAATTCACAATTTATGAAACGCAATTAGAGGTAATCAAATCATATAGCAAGCATAAACATGGTTTCGAATCACCCCCTAGCCGAGGGGGTTTAGTTCCTCATACGTACAGAACAAAGAATATTGAATTTAAACATTGAAATCAAAGGAAAGGAAACACCTAAAACTTCCAGCAATTCAAACTTGAATGGCGTGCACGTCCCAGGGCTCCTTCTCCTCCTCTTTGCTGCGGCACAAGGTCTTGGGACAGGTTTAGGGGGTTATGAATGGTGTAGAAGGCTGGGTTAATGGCTAGGATGGATGTATGGTGTGGCAGGGAGTGAATTAAGTCAGAAACTATGGAGAATGGTGAAGGATGGGTGCGGCAGAGAGTGGTGAAGAGTTTCTGGCGAGAATGGTATGTATGGAAGGTGTGTAACCTGCGGCAACCTTTAAAACTTATATATATAGGCACCACAAACCCTAGGGTAATCAGATTAGGGCTTGGACTCAGCATTGCACAAGGAATTAGGGCCCTAGGTGCGGCAGAAATTGTGAATCCATTAGAAAAAAGGATTTTGGCCCAATTGATTTCTGAAAAGGATTTGTAGAACCCAAATCCACAAGGAAAAGGCTTAATAAGTCAGAATCCAAGAGGGAATGGGAGTGAGAAGGCACGGCACAAAGGGATAAGGCAGGGAGCCTTGCAAGGCAAGGAAAAGACCTTCTAGAAAGGAGGGAGGCGCCAGATTTTTAGGCTTCCAGAAAGAATATGTTTTGTGGCAGATTTTGGGGCTTCTAGAGGGATTTGGGGCGCCACTTTTATAGGACAAGGGATAAGACTTCTAGAAATCAGGTTTTAAGTCCCCTAAACTGAAGAAAACAGGTTAGGATAAGATTAGGATAAGATAAGGTAAGATAAGGTAAGGATTGGATAAGATAAGATAAGATAAGGTTGTTTTAGATAATGTTTTGGATAATTCTCCTTCTTTTGAGCTGATTCCTTATCTTCTCTATCTTTGACTTCTTTCTTCCATCTTCTTAGCTGATTTCAAGCCTTAATATCTTCAATTTCGTCCATCAACTTGCCTCCATGCTTGCACTACCCAATCTTGGCCCAAAAATGCTCTAGAATGCTCCAAATTGCTTCTTTTTGCATACTTGCCCTTAGAACCTGAAAATACATCAAACTAGCTTAAAAGACTACTTTAACTAAGGAAAAACAACATAAATGCACAAGAACAAGCTAACTAAGGTGCATGAATATGCTCCTATCAAATTCCCCCACACTTAGCTTTTGCTAGTCCTCGAGCAAAACAAAATGAAACAAAACAAGTATAACACAACCTAAACCTTCCAACAATTGTCTCAGGGATTTCCAATGCACATGATATGTTAAAAATCATCATGCCACAGATTTTGGCCATCTTTACGCTTAAGCACATACTTAATCATAGCCACTACTTACTAGTTCACAAATAACCAATTAAAACGATGTTTTGAATGTAGTAACATGCCTTAGAGAATTCCCTCAATTCCTTACAAGATATGCACTCAATCTTCACTCAGATTTTCTAACTACACACCCTACACTAGTTATATGTGAGAAGATTGATGTAAATATGAAAACGAACGCTCACATATGTATATAACAAAGAAAACAATTTCTGGAGTTAATAACATGTTTAGATATGATCTCATGAATGGAACGCTACTACTTAGATGCGAGAACCAGTGACACCATATGCTCAAACCAAATTCAAACTCCACAAATTGAAACACACAACACTCAAGATTGAAGTATAGGGTTGTAACGGGGCTTGGGGAGTGTTGGCTAACAATGAAAGGATAGGAAAAACAAACGTTCTTAAAGCAATAGTAAGCAAAGTAATGAATATGACACTTAGAATTCCCTTTAGCATGCAGAAATCAACTTTTAAACACAAAGGGAAGATTCAAGCAACAAATAGGGCCGGATTCAATGTTTTGGACCCTTTCTTCAACAAACAACACTTGAGAACTCTTTTTCACATCTTTTCAACTCCTTTTTCATTCTTTTCATAACTTTTTCTTTTTTTCTTTCTATTTTCCACGAATTTTTCTTCTTCTTTTTTTTTCTTTTTTTCTTTTCTTTTCTTTGCCATGCCTCATTCAAGACTTTGGCACACCCACAACAAAACTCACTTCCCCCACACTTGTTTTCTGCCAAACAATGATCAAAAGGAATTCATATTGAGTCATGCATTACTATGCTTCAAGAACAAAGGTATGGATGGTCCTAATCTAGGCTAGGTGAGGATAATGTGGGTTAACAAAGAACATAGGCTAAACAAGGCTCAATGGGGTTAAAACCTACAAATCAAATGAACATGGGATACGGCTATTTGGCTCTTGGTTTACTAAACAACTTCATCTTGTTATGTGTTATGCTAATCAATTTCATGCTTTGAATGAAACGGGTATGAGTTCTAGTATTTGGAACTAAATGATGAAGCGCATTCCAAGTAGCAACCAAGCAAAGAATGATGAGATCATGCAACGATTTTAGAAAACAACAAATGCACAGATTTTTAACTCTCCAAATAAACGTTTAGGCTCAAGTCTCACAAGGTTGTAGCGTTAGTTTGAGTTCCTTCCTTCAAGCATGTTACAAAAACTGATTTTTCTTTTATGATTACATGTGAATTCATAAGTTACAAACATAACCAAGCATAAACCAAAGAGTAAATCAAACTTTCATCCATGTTTACAACTCTCTTTAACAGTCATGCAATTACAAACCGAATCCTCATCATTGTGTTGGAAGGTACCTAAGACACAAACAAACACACAAACACAACTCTTTTTGGGTTTTTCAAAACAATTTTTTCAAATTTTTATGGGATTTTCGGATTTTTGAGTCAAAACACACTAAAACACACCAAAATAGCTTAAAAACACTTAAAAACAGCAAGGAACAACATTAGAAGTTATGGGTGATAAAACCCTACGAATTTGCATCAAAACATGTTGGTTACCCCCCCACACTTAAATCAAACATTGTCCTTAATGTTTCAAGCATAAACTAACACAAATAAACAACAAGCAAACAAAACAGCAACGAAACAATAAACAAGGCAGAAACGAAAACAACAACAAAGAGAAGGGTTTAGGAACGCAAATCTGGAATTGGAGTGCTCCCTAGGTCCCCTAGGTCTTCCTTTGTTGAATGCATGGGTTGCCTCCCAAGTAGCGCTTGCTTTAACGTCGTACAGCCGGACAAAGAACCCAATCACTCCAGATTGGTACCCACGGTATCCAAGGAGATGTCATCCACGGTTTGCTCCACAAAGTTCTCATAATATGGCTTCAAGCGGTGCCCATTCACCTTGAATTCTTGTCCAGTTTTCAAGCTTTTGATTTGCACTGCACCATGAACAAAAACATTAGTAACAACAAACGGGCCAACCCACTTGGAACGTAACTTACCGGGAAACAACCGAAGACGGGAATTAAATAGCAACCCTTTCTGGCCAACTGAGAATGATTTGCCACGAATCATCTTGTCATGAAAAGCCTTGGTCTTCTCCTTGTAGATTCGGGCGTTCTCATATGCTTCGTTCCTTATCTCCTCAAGTTCATTCAATTGAAGCTTCCTATGCATTCCAGCCGCATCTAACTCCAAGTTGAATGTTTTCACGGCCCAATGTGCTTTGTGCTCTAACTCCACAGGTAGGTGACATGGTTTGCCATATATTAGCCGAAATGGGGACATGCCAAGGGGTGTTTTGTAAGCCGTGCGATAGGCCCACAATGCATCGTTCAAGCACAAACTCCAATCCTTCCTTGTAGGCCCTACGGTTTTTTCTATGATCTGTTTGATCTCCCGGTTAGAAACCTCGGCTTGGCCATTCGTTTGAGGATGGTAAGGTGTAGACACCTTATGATTGACATTGTACTTCCTCAACAACGCCTCAATTGTTCGATTGCAAAAGTGCGACCCTCTATCACTAATGATCACCCGTGGCATACCAAACCTTGCAAAAATGTTAGTTCTAATAAAATCTGCAACCACTTTAGAATCATTAGTCCTGGTGGCCTTTGCTTCCACCCATTTTGAGACATAATCCACGGCAAGTAATATGTAAAGAAAACCATGCGATGAAGGAAATGGGCCCATGAAATCAATGCCCCAAACATCAAAAATTTCAACAGGGAGAATGATGTTTTGCGGCATTTGGTCTTTAGCACCTATGTTACCCATTCTTTGGCAACGATCACAAGACATACAAAAGGTTCTAGCATCTTTGAATAAAGTCGGCCAATAAAATCCACATTCTAAAACCTTAAAGGCAGTGCGTTGTGTCCCAAAGTGTCCCCCACATGCATATGTATGACAAAAACTCAGAATTGAATGAAATTCAGAATCGTGCACACATCGACGTACAATTTGATCAGGGCAAAATTTCCACAAATATGGATCATCCCACACATAAAACCGTGCATCATGTCTAAGTTTATCACGTTGGTGCCTAGTGAAATTGCTTGGAATACGTTTTGACACCAAAAAGTTCACCAAATCAGCATACCAAGGCTCACTAACCTTTATTGACAGCAATTGTTCATCAGGGAATGTCTCCAAAATAGGTAGAGACTCCTCGTTATGCACCATTCGGCTGAGGTGGTCAGCCACCACGTTTTCACTTCCCTTCCTGTCACGAATCTCAATGTCGAACTCTTGAAGTAGCAATATCCAACGAATTAGCCGTGGCTTGGCCTCCTTTTTGGTGAGCAAGTACTTCAATGCTGCATGGTCAGTGAACACAATTACTTTAGTACCAATTAGATATGATCTAAACTTATCTAAAGCAAAAACAACGGCAAGAAGTTCTTTTTCCGTAGTGGAATAGTTCAACTGGGCATCATTCAATGTTCGTGAGGCATAGTAGATGACATGCGGCCTCTTGTCCTTTCTTTGTCCCAAAACAGCCCCTAAAGCATAATCGGACGCATCACACATAAGCTCGAAAGGTAGGCTCCAATCTGGTGGAACAATAATGGGTGCCGTGGTCAACAACTCCTTGAGTTGGTTGAATGATGCCGTGCACTCCTTGGTGAATTCAAACGCCACTTCTTTTTGTAGGAGACGGCAAAGAGGTTGTGCAACCTTTGAGAAATCTTTGATAAACCTACGATAGAAACCTGCGTGGCCAAGAAAAGAACGAACCTCTCTAACCGAAGTCGGAGAGGGTAAGTGACGTACAAGATCTATTTTTGACTTATCAACCTCAATGCCATTTTCAGAGATGATATGACCTAGAACTATGCCTTGCTTAACCATGAAATGACATTTTTCCCAATTGAGAACAAGGTTAGTTTCAACGCAACGTTTTAGAATCAAACTAAGATTATGCAAGCAACCATCAAAGGAGTCACCAAAAACGCTAAAATCATCCATGAAAACTTCAATTATTTTCTCAACATAATCAGAAAATATGCTCATCATGCATCTTTGAAATGTGGCAGGTGCATTACATAAACCAAAAGGCATGCGACGATATGCAAAAGTACCAAAGGGGCATGTGAAAGTAGTTTTTTCTTGATCCTCGGGTGCTATGACAATTTGATTATAACCAGAATAACCATCAAGAAAACAATAGAAAGCATAACCTGCTAACCTCTCAAGCATTTGGTCAATAAATGGCAGTGGGAAGTGATCCTTCCTTGTGGTGGCGTTTAGCTTCCTATAGTCGATGCACACCCTCCAACCGGTTTGAATGCGTGTAGGAACAAGTTCATTCTCGGCATTGGCTACCACTGTCACACCAGATTTCTTTGGCACACATTGAACGGGTGAAACCCACCTACTATCCGAGATTGGATAGAACACTCCACAATCCAAAAGCTTGATTATCTCCTTCTTCACAACTTCCATCATCGGAGGGTTGAGACGGCGTTGAGCCTCTCGAGATGTTTTGGACCCCTCCTCTAGAAGTATGCGATGCATGCACGTGGTAGGGCTAATTCCCTTTATGTCAGCCAAAGTCCATCCAATTGCTGTTTTCAACTCTTTTAGCACCCTCACCAATTTGTTTTCCTCTTGTGCCGTGAGTGAGGATGAGATGATGACGGGCAATGTCTCATCTTCTCCCAAGAAAACGTACTTCAAGTGACTTGGCAAAGGCTTAAGTTCAAGTGTAGGTGGCTGCACAACTGAGGGAAGCATCTTATTAGCCGAAACTGAACTTAAAATTGGGTCCAAAAACTTACCAGATTGTGATGGCAGTGACTCAAGGGCAGCCACCATCTCAATGACATCCTCACTAGGGGGCACGGCAAAGGATGCTTCATGCATGCCGTGGGTTACTTTTGTGGCTGTTTCAATGTTGTGCATGTCCCTTCCTTGTGCAATGGCCAATTCAAGTGCATCGTCCTTCAAATTGTCCAAATGGTCCTGTGCCAAAGAGTCAATTATATCAATAGCAAAACATGAATGATTCTCACTAGGGTACTTCATAGAATTAGAAAGATTGAAATTAATAACTTCCCCATCAAATTCCATCGTTAAAGTGCCATTAAACACATCAATCTTCGTGCGAGCAGTTTTCATGAATGGCCTTCCAAGGAGGATGGGCAATGTCGGGGAATGGTCCGATTCATCCATTTCAAGCACGTAGAAATCCGCCGGGAATATCAAGTGATTAACCTGCACCAAAACATCCTCCAAAACTCCCTTTGGATATGCATTAGATCTATCGGCCAATTGTATGATAACACCATCGTTTTTCAACGCTCCTAGGTTCATAGATGCATAAATTGAATATGGCATGACATTTATAGATGCACCTAAGTCTAACATGGCAGATTCAAACCTAGAATTACCAATGACACACGGAATTGTAAAACTACCCGGATCTTTGCATTTAGGGGGCAGTTTGCGTTGCAAGATGGCTGAGACATTTTCACCCACTTTTACAACCTCCTTGGTCGAAATCCTCCTCCTATTAGTGCAAATTTCCTTCAAGAACTTGGCGTACCTGGGGACTTGCTTAATTGCATCCAAAAGGGGAATATTGACTTGAACTTTCCTAAACGTCTCAAGAATGTCCTTTTCTGCTTCTTCTTTCTTTGTTTGCTTGAACCTATTTAGAAAAGGCACATTCGACGGAAAAACATTAGTAGGAACTGAATTTGACACGTTTTTACCTCTATTGGACAAATTGGATGGTTTAGGATCACTTAGGGCTTGCGGCAAAGGTGTTTCCACCTTTCCCGTGAGTGGGCTTTGCTCCTTCTCTTCAATTCTCAACTCGTCCTCCTCATTGGAACATGATTTGGATGGTTTAGGGTCAGATCCTACTTGCTTCCCACTTCGCAGACTCATGGCTTTTACAGATTCGAATCCACCTTTTGGATTGACAACGGTTGAACTTGGCAACTTGCCTTGCTCTCGAAATTGCCCCATGAACTCGGCAATCTGTCCTACCTGCTTCTCCAACTCGTCCACCTTCTTGTCCCTAGTTTGCATACCCTGCGCCATAGAAGTTAGCAATTGAAAAATCTGATCATTATCAATTGAAGAACCTGATTTGTTTTGGGCAGGTTGTGCTTGGGCTTGAGTTGGTGCCAACGGCTTCTGATAGAAACCCGGGGGTTGTTGCCTAAATCCGCTTTGTTGTTGGCCTTGTTGGGGTTCTCGCCATTTGAAATTTGGATGATCACGCCACCCAGGGTTGTAGGTATTGGAAAAAGGATCACCACGTGGTTGGTATTGATTGCCAAAACCCACGGCATTGAGTGTCTCCCACCCTCCATTCTCTATCAATTGTGGGCACTTATCTGTGGGATGTCCTTGCATGGAGCACACGCCACAAGAAGCTACATTTTGTACTTTTGGACCTTCTACCACCTGAGAAAGCAAAGTAGTAAGGTTAGCCATTTGATTTTGAAGTTCGGTTATGGCACTTACCTCATTGACTTGGTGTTGCCGTGGGATGCTCCTTTGCCCAACACCTTCGTATTGTTGAGCGTTCAACGCTCGATTGGCTATCAATGTCTTGGCTGCCGTGGGGGTCTTATCCACCAAGGCTCCTCCCGCTGAGGCATCTAGCATTTGACGTTCAATTGGTAGAAGTCCCTTGTAGAAATATTGTAGGAGAAGTTCCTCCTTCATCTGATGCTGTGGACATGAAGCAACAAGAGATTTAAAACATTCATAATAAGTAGGAAAAGATTCACCTACTTCTTGTTGAATTCCACTTATCCTTTTTCGTAGGAGGATGACTCGAGAAGTTGGGAAAAACTTCTCCAAGAAAGCCCGTTTCATGCTCTCCCATGATGTGACAGTTCCGGGGGCCAATTCATACAACCAATCCTTTGCCTTTTCCAAGAGAGAAAAGGGGAAGGCCTTCATCATCAGAATACTTCCATCTACGTTGATTGGTGTCATGCTTGAGCACACCACCTCGAATTCCTTCAAATGCTTGTTTGGGTCTTCCATGGACAGCCCATGGTACTTAGGAATGTGATGCAACAAGCTTGACTTCAATTCAAACTCATCAGTTTTGCCTTGAGCCGCCCTAGGGTATTGAATGCATAAGGGCACGACATTGTCAAGTCCTGAGGCTGAAAGCTCTTTGATTGTACGATTATCCACAGCCATGTCGTCCACTTCCTCTTCAAATTCAGATTCGGCTTCTGAACTTGCACTTGATTCACTGGGTTCTGGATTCTTCCTCTTTCGTCTTAACTCTCGCTCGAAATCTGCGTCAAAGTCCAGAATATGTTCACGAACTGGGTGAGAACTCCGAGTCATACACTAGTACCTAAACAAGAAACAAAAACAAGGTCAGAATCTGATCTAATTGAACCAAACGAAAATAACAATCCAAGGGATTAGCACAGTTGCTAATCCCCGGCAACGGCGCCAAAAATTTGATGCAAAATATATAAGCACACAAATTAAACCCTCTTTTTATCAATTGTAGCAAAGTATGTAAGTAGGGATCGTTCTAGGCCGGGGATTAGGAGGGATTGCTAAACCACTTGAAAACTGACTCAAAAACTTAAAACAAAGTTGAAACACTAAATTAGACTCAAAGAATGCAAAACTATACTCTAAAACACTAAAACAAACCAAAAGACTCAAAACAGCAAACAAACACTCAAAACTGCCTTAAAACCACTTTCTGGGCAGTTTTGAGCACTAAGGAAGAATTTGGACGAAAACAGTTTATAACTTGACTCAAAACACTCAAAAACACAAACTAAATTGATTTCTAACTAAATTGACACTTCAAAATAAAGGGGGAATTGGTTTTGACGAAATTGAAAACAAAACATAAACTTTGTAAAACAAAACAGATTGTAAAACGAAATTGGTTAAAATGAATGGTTGAAAGCCTGGCTAAGGGGTTCTTCTCCACACATGTCATACTTGCATACAAAACGATTTCTAATTGCAATTCAATAACCCACGAATTCTCAACACTCCAAGTTAATTAGGTCTGCTTAAATTAACTTTCAGATTTCCCTTATGTCAATGAATTGGATGGAAACTGCGCATCACAATCAAATTATTCTTCAAGAGTTCTCTATATGAAAGCGCATACTAGAGATACAATCAAAGATCATTACATTCAATGGAAATCATAAGTATTGACGAGGCACTTGTAACTATGAAAGCGTATGATACTTATGCCAAGAATTTACTTAACACAATTGAGATCATCAACCTTTACTACTTGTGAATATAAAGTTGTAACGATTAGGTGAAACTTCCTTATATCCTAGCATTAGATTTATGCATGCAACTAAGTTGGCCACCTCAATCAACACACACAAATCAGTTTTAATATGAACAGATAAGTAAATTGAATTCACAATTTATGAAACGCAATTAGAGGTAATCAAATCATATAGCAAGCATAAACATGGTTTCGAATCACCCCCTAGCCGAGGGGGTTTAGTTCCTCATACGTACAGAACAAAGAATATTGAATTTAAACATTGAAATCAAAGGAAAGGAAACATCTAAAACTTCCAGCAATTCAAACTTGAATGGCGTGCACGTCCCAGGGCTCCTTCTCTTCCTCTTTGCTGCGGCACAAGGTCTTGGGACAGGTTTAGGGGGTTATGAATGGTGTAGAAGGCTGGGTTAATGGCTAGGATGGATGTATGGTGCAGCAGGGAGTGAATTAAGTCAGAAACTATGGAGAATGGTGAAGGATGGGTGCGGCAGAGAGTGGTGAAGAGTTTCTGGCGAGAATGGTGTGTATGGAAGGTGTGTAACCTGCGGCAACCTTTAAAACTTATATATATAGGCACCACAAACCCTAGGGTAATCAGATTAGGGCTTGGATTCAGCATTGCACAAGGAATTAGGGCCCTAGGTGCGGCAGAAATTGTGAATCCATTAGAAAAAAGGATTTTGGCCCAATTGATTTCTGAAAAGGATTTGTAGAACCCAAATCCACAAGGAAAAGGCTTAATAAGTCAGAATCCAATAGGGAATGGGAGTGAGAAGGCACGGCACAAAGGGATAAGGCAGGGAGCCTTGCAAGGCAAGGAAAAGACCTTCTAGAAAGGAGGGAGGCGCCAGATTTTTAGGCTTCCAGAAAGAATGTGTTTTGTGGCAGATTTTGGGGCTTCTAGAGGGATTTGGGGCGCCACTTTTATAGGACAAGGGATAAGACTTCTAGAAATCAGGTTTTAAGTCCCCTAAACTGAAGAAAACAGGTTAGGATAAGATTAGGATAAGATAAGGTAAGATAAGGTAAGGATTGGATAAGATAAGATAAGATAAGGTTGTTTTAGATAATGTTTTGGATAATTCTCCTTCTTTTGAGCTGATTCCTTATCTTCTCTATCTTTGACTTCTTTCTTCCATCTTCTTAGCTGATTTCAAGCCTTAATATCTTCAATTTCGTCCATCAACTTGCCTCCATGCTTGCACTACCCAATCTTGGCCCAAAAATGCTCTAGAATGCTCCAAATTGCTTCTTTTTGCATACTTGCCCTTAGAACCTGAAAATACATCAAACTAGCTTAAAAGACTACTTTAACTAAGGAAAAACAACATAAATGCACAAGAACAAGCTAACTAAGGTGCATGAATATGCTCCTATCAATATAGAAGGACTGCTCTGCTTGCTATGATGCAGAAAAATGGTGATTTTGGCAGCCAAGTCTATACTTCTTGACGAAAAGGATACCAAGGCTGCCAAGGAGATATCAAAGACTATGGCAGCTGAAGCTTATTCCTCTGCTGAGAAGATCAAGAAGTTGAAGTCTGACCTCGTTTCTTTGAAGGGCTCTACTATCTCTGCCCCCACTTCTCTGCAGCTTGAGACCGCTCGCCAAGAGATCATTGGCTTGAAGACTAGGCTTGACGCGATCCAAGTTAAGTATGAAAGTGTAGAGAAAGAGGTTAGATGTTACATACCTTAGATTAAAGATCTTGAGCGTTTCGTTTTCAAGCTTTGTTCTACTGTTTACGTAAAGGATGAAGAGTTGATTGCTGCTTATAATCAAGTGATCCACTTCAAGAAGATTCTCGATAGGCTTAAACCCCAAGTGTTGGAACTCCAAGGTGCACTGAACATTAACGAAAGTCTGAAAAAGGAAGTGGATGAGCTGCAATGTGTCCGTGTTGGTCTGCTCGAGGAGAACAGGCAGCTAAAGGGTGAGAAGGCTGGGTTCGAGGCTTCATTTGTTCAGAGTCAGGCCGTTTATGCAAGCTGGGTTTTGTAGATCATCTATTTGGTAGGCCGTCTGACTTTGAGTTTGCTGGGAAAGACTTCAAAACCTTCTCTATTTCTCCAAAAGACTTGCTTCCCTTTACTTTTGAGGCTTCCATTGGTGAAGTAGTCGAAGAAGTTGGTGCCCACGCTGGGGCAGCCAAGGGTGAAGCGTCGGATAATGCTGCTGCTGAGAACGTCGTGGCTGCTGAAAGTGTGGCGATTGAGTAGTCGTGAGATGTCCAAGCTGCTGAAGAGTAGTCTTCTAGGTAGCTTTTAAGATTTTCTTTGTTTTCCTTGTTACTTTTTGCTGTGCTTGAACTCCTTCGACCTTTGCTAGTTGTTTATCAATTTTGCTAGAAAATTTAATAAACTTGCTTTCTTCGCTCTTTTTCATCTTCGCTTCTTTTGTTCACGTCCAACCTTTGACCTTTAGACCAGCGGCAGACGTGCTATTTTTCTGTAAGCAGACAGGCACGCGTAGCCTATGCAATAATGTGTGTTGGTGTAGAGCTTTTGCAAAGTTGTTAGCCATAGGGTCGGCAGCCGGATGCCTTACTTGCAGAAGCAGACAAGTCCGCATGACCACTTGGCTATTAACTTTGGCTTTCTTTAATCCTTTGAGCTGTGTGGCCTGCATCACAACATACTAAAGATTTTTGGGTCATGAAATTCGCTAACCTTTCGTATCAAAAGTACGCAGTTGTATGGAATTTCGTAAGCAAAGGTCTGAGAGAACTCCTTGCTTTTATGTAACCAATTATGTAGGTTGTGGAGCAAGCATCACAACACTTTAGAAATTAGTGTAGATCTAAACGATCATTCTGCGCTTGGCAGAGGTGAAGCTTATCGACTGTGTAGCATGTCGGCAGTGGATAAAGCTTCGTATATGCACGCTAACTTGTTTAACCTTTCACAAAAAATGTGCGATTGTATAAGTTTAATGCGACTTACTGCTCGAAGGGCAAGCCATAGGCAGTCTTCTGGAAACCATAGGCTACTGTAGTGCACTCGATAGTAGCTTTAGGGTTCCAGGGTAGCCGTTCATAAGGCATACTGCGTAATGTGCCTGTCTCTGAGGCCTGGTTCCCACGGATTAGGCCAAGAGACCCAAAATCCTTCAGTTAGCTAAGCTTTGAAAGAGACCATTGTGGCTACTTCTAGGAATCCTAACGCAAGCCATCGTGCACCTAGTTACACCAGGGTAGCCCGACTCATCCACGTCTGGATATTCGAAGTGTATAGTTTATCCTCCTGCATTGGCGAGCAAACCCATGTGGGTGTCAGGGAATTAGTTTACCCTCTCGCACTGGAGAGCATGGTTGATCCCCAGAGGGGCTCAATTCATGCGATAAGTCTCTAAGAAAGGCTCGGTCTTCTTTTGAAGTACATAAGTGATCAGTTGTTGTAAGCATGAAGCCGAGCCAAGTTGTAGATTACTTCTGAATTCCTCATTGAAAAACAAGTGAAACGAACGAGATCTTAGCTGTAAAGTAGGAACTACATAACAACTGGATACTCCTTGGCTTGCAATGTGGTACTCGTCAAGCTGCTTGAGTCTTCGGGCTTTGATGTAGTGGGAGGTCACGCATGGTACTTCCTCAAATTGTAGGCGTTCCACTGCTTTTTGATTTCTTTGTCCTTCATGGTGGCGAGGGTACCTTTGCCGCCTACCATGTTGATCTTGTAAGGACCTTCCCAAATGGGATTCATCTTTTTAAAGCCTTTTCTGCAGGTAGTGATGAAGGCTTTTCTTAGGACTAGATCTCCAGGCTAGAGCTGCATGATCTTGGCCCTTTTGTTACAGCTGGAGAGGAGCTGCTGCTGTTAGGCTGTGACGCAGGTGGTGACCTTCTTGCGTTTCTCCTCTGCCAGATCTAAGTTTGTGGCCATCTCCTTTCTGTTCTGGTCAATACTTGGTAGTAAAGTGCTGATACTTGGCATGATGACATTGAAATGAATGATTGCTTCTAAACCAAATGCCAAAGAGAAATGAGTCTCACCGGTTGCTCGTCGTTTGGTTATGCGATACGCCCATAGATATCTGGGAAGTTCATCTGGCAATTTTCCCTTCTTGTCGGAGAGGGATTTCTTAAGACAGTCAAGAATCATCTTGTTGAATGCTTCGACCTGCCCACTGCCTTGGGGATACCTCGGCGTGGACATGTACTGCTTGATGCCATATCTCTGGAAGAACTTCGCTAAATCTTTGCCTACAAATTGCTGACCGTTGTCTGTGACGATGGATTGAGGCATGCTAAATTGGCAAATGATGTTTCTCCATATGAAATGCTTTATGTCCGTCTGAGTTGTGGTTGTCATGGGCTCTACTTCCACCAATTTAATGAAGTAGTCAGTTGCCACGATCATCATGCCTCTGCGCCCAGTAGCGGGCGACATTGGCCTTACCAAGTCGATTGCCCATTGCATGAACAACTAATGACTCGTCTGCAAGTATAAATCGCTAGCAGATAGTGCTGGTACCAGCTTGTAGTGTTAGCAGCGGTCGTATTTTTGTACTAACTCCTTTGCATCTTGATGCATAGTAGGCCAGTAGTAGCCTACGTTTACAGCCTTCTGTGCTAAGGATCGGCCTTCGGAGTGATTTCCATAAACAACTTCGTGGATTAAGCATAGAACCGTTGGGTCGTCGGGAGACACTAGGCAGTGGAGATGTGTTCCGGTGTAGGATAATCGGACAAGAATGTCGTTCCACATGTAGTAGCGTGTTGCCTTTGTTTGGAGCTTTCTAGACTCCAATCTTTCCATGGGGAGTGTGCCATTGACTAGGTTGTCTATAATATAATCTTACCAATTTAGAGTTGTACTAACCTATGAAACCTCGATTGATGGCTCCGGCTCTGTGCTTGGCTTGTCTAGATACTCCACCAGAATAAAGCGTTTGAGTTGGTGGTCGAGGACGGTGCCTAAGCCGGCTAACGTGTCTGCGTGGGCGTTGTCTGCCCGCGGAACTTGAGTGAGGATGTAAGTCTGAAACGCCTCAAGTTGTTTTCATATCTTTTCTAGGTACTGCGTCATCTTCAAATGTTTTTCCGTGTACTCCCTAGTAGTTTGGTTGGTGATTAGTTGGGAATCATAATGAATTGCAAGCTTTTTCACCTCCAAGTCTTTTGCCATTTAGAAGCCTGCTAGTAGGGCTTCGTACTCTGTTTCGTTGTTAGATTTGAAGTGTAGAGTGATTGCTTGCTCAAGCATCAAACTTTTTGGGTGACAAGGACCACGCCTGTTCCCAAGCCCTTGTAGTTGGATGTGTAGTTGGATGTGTCGGTTGCCTCCAAGACGTCGTTGGGTCGCTCTGTTGCGTCGCCTAGGCTAGGCGTGAATGCGCGGTAGGGAGCCATAGGGCTGGGGCTATGTTACATGCAGTAAGAGATGCTTAACTACCGGTATTGGGCTATTCTAGAGCTGAATTATGAAGCAAGGGTCGGCTTGGGTCATGTGATACGTAGCAGGATGTGGTGCTCAACTGCTGGTACATGTTACTCCTATGTAGAATCTTTTGGGGTGACGACGACAAAACTTACTTTCGAGTGTGTCCTTCTAGTGTTCGTCTGCCCTTGGCGTGCCTTTTGGGCTGAGTTGTTACATTCGTCAGAAAACTTGGCATCTGCCAGTGTCTGCGCCTTTATCATCGCGCATCTGGATTGGGCAGAATAGTGCTTGATAAGGATGACTGCTTGCATTTGAAGGTATAACTTGAGCTTCCAGGTTGCAACAACTGTCGCCAAAGTTAGCATTTGAATTTCTGGTAGCTGGTTTCCGCATCGAGAAGAGCTTTTGAACTGTGGAATACAGGTAGTCAGGCCCCCAGCTCTTCTCGTATGAAGGTAGAACTTATTATTGTTTCAGATACCATCAAGCAGGTAAATAAGTCCTCAACTACTTCCGATTTGGATAGTAAAGATGTGATGTCGAGTACTTCTTCAAGTCCTTGAATGTGCATCGGCGAGCCTTGTCCCAAAGTGCATGCTTCTCTGCCGTAGTGAAAGAGTCTGTCAGAGCTAGATCTTCTTTCATGATCAATTTTTCGAACAGTGGGTGGTTTGCTAAAAGTCATTTTTGGAAGGCTGCTCTAACTATCAAGTCGTTGCATCCGACTATCTTTGCCTTCTCTACTTTGAACCTCTTCATATAGTCGCAAAGCGACTTCTTTGGATTCTTCTTGACGTTGAACAAGTGGTCAGACTTCTTCTTGATTGAGCAATATGATGAATATTCTTTGGTGAAAACCAAAGAAAGTTTGTCGAAACTCGAGATGGATTGTGGCGACAGGGTGTAGAACCAATCTTGCACCTTACCTTGTAGAGTGGTGGTGAATATCTTACACATGAGATCGTCGTTGTTCCAATAGATGATCATTGCGGTTCGGTAGTGCTTTAGGTGTATCTCCGGTTCTCCATCTCCTATGAAGGATGTGAAATGTGGCATGATGAACTTGCATGAAGACTTTGCCTACTCAATCTCGTCTGTGAAGGGTAACCTGCTTATGTTGGTTATGTTCCGTCGTAGTGCCTCGTCGGTGACCTTGTTGCATTTGAAATCGTGCAATCGCTCAGTCAATAGCCTATCTACTTCTTCCTGAATTTGCCTTTGTTAGGGTAGTGGAGCTCTCGGTTGCCCCTAGTCGTGACCTGCTGGTCTAGGCTGCTCTTACATGTGTTCGGCTCGTCTATGTTGTGGTTGTGATGCATGTGGTACGTTCCTAGCAAACGAACAAGTTTTTCTCAGGCTGCCGGTTTAACTTGAACCGGATTAAGTGACTGCTTCTTTTCGTCTGTCGTGCTGCCTACTCCGATGTGAAGTGGAGGATGCTCCTTGCGGGCCTAGCCTCAAATAAACACTTCGCCTAGAAGGTTGCTCATGTTGATTATCGGAGTGTCACCCCAACCGTGAATGTATGCTCGTCGGTCGGCCTAACAGAGAGTGCATGCTCCTCCACGCCATAAGAAGAGAATATACGCTATCTTGGGGGCCCAGTCATGAGTGTACACCGCTAGAATGCTCAATTCGTGACTGGTCGAATGGCTGCTTG
The DNA here is from genome assembly GCA_024362995.1 of Heteromeles arbutifolia. Taxonomy (NCBI): domain Eukaryota; kingdom Viridiplantae; phylum Streptophyta; class Magnoliopsida; order Rosales; family Rosaceae; genus Heteromeles; species Heteromeles arbutifolia. Next base: position 22,109,558 of record JANCRC010000005.1, on the reverse strand, counting down.
TCAGGACGCTGCTGGAGAGGTTTATCGTCTACCCTTGTCTTACTTCAAGACACATCGTCTGGGGCACATTGCATCTCGGTGTGCTACAAGAGCTGATTCACCAAGGTCATTTGCTGTGCGAGGGCGTTTGTCAACTCTATGACTTGTCGGGACAAGTGTTGTTTGCCATTTGGGTTGGAAAAGCTTGGACGGTATGCATCTCGTCAAGTAGCGAAAGTGTAATGGACTCCGGGCGTGAGATTTGAGTTGGAAATGTCAAATTTGCGGAGAAATGGGGTGAAAATGCCTCTAGTTCAATCGTCGATCCAGAAATCTGAAGCCGGGATGGTTGAATCGCTCTTGGACCAATTTGGGCTACTTGGGAAGCCACGGGAATGGGCTGCTCCACATGCGGTAGGCGTGGGAGTTGGGCCTGGGCTCAGCTCGGGTGCGCGTTGGGCTCTCGCCGAGTCGTGGCTCGGGTCAGCTCATCCTAAGCTTGGGCCCTTGAAGCTTGAAGTGGCACAGCTTGGGCCCTCTGGTCTTGGGCTCTGCCTTGGAATGGACTGGGCTCGTGATGGCCTTGGGCCCGCGAGGTTTGGGCTGCTGCTCCTGTCATGGCTGCCTGATTCTGGGCTTGCTCACCTTGGGCCTTCTTGTGCTAGGCTGAGTTGGGTTTCCTTGTGGTGCGGGCCTGGGCTCACTGCTGCAAGGTGGCATGGGCCCGAGCTTGCGGCTGCAAGGTGAAGCCTACTTCTTGGGCTCGGATCTCGCCGTGAGTTGCCATGGTGGCTGCTGTGGTGGTGCTCTATGGGGGTGGTGCAGTTTCACTCGTCGTTGCGTTAAGCCTCGTGGATTGTCATGGTCCAAATCCTTGAAAGTAGGAAGTTCTGTTCGTCTTGGTTTCCGAATTTCTTGTCATTGTACTTTTCTTTTATGTTTATTCAAAGAATTTTTGCATAAAAAATTCTAGGAATGAGAACGTACAAAAAATGTACGAATGAACAAAAAATTATAAACCTTGAATGCGAGAGTCTTCTTCGAGCGTGTGAATCAAGACTCTCAATGAAAACACCAATTTGTGGATTTAAATTTCCGCCTTCTTCTTCTTGGATGAAAATGCATCTGCAAAAGAATTAACACCTAAGATCAAGGCCAACAGCCTTACGTGCCCACGATGAATGAGAAGGGCTTTGGTCGAAGATTCTCTGATGTCAAAGTTAGAATTTGAGGCAAAAGTGTTTAGAGAAATTTAGAGAATTTTAGAAGAGAATTGGACTTAGGTTTTGGAGAAAATGAGGGGCTATATATAGGGGTGTGGCCGGCCGTATTAGGAGAATTAGGACCAGCCACATTTCGTTGTTTTGTGGGATTGATTGCATGATATTATGGAAATAATATCTTGCAATTACTTTAGGCATTTAATCAATTAATTAGATAATTAATTAATTTAGGTAATTAATCCCAATTTGAAAAGATAATTGGGAGTTACCTTGTGGGTTTGTTGAGGAATGATAAGAAGGTTTAAAAGAATACCATTTTGATCACCACCTTGATGGAGCCGTTATTGTCCGTTGCATGCACGTGGCAGTCTCGGTGTGCCTCAAGGGTAATTTTGTCTTTCTCACCCAAAAGTCCATGTGTCGTCTCCTTATTTTTCTTGATTATTTTTTGCTCCACAATTATTACATCCAGTCTTGTTCATGTCAGAATATCTCTGCATGAACTCGTGTGTCAGCATATGTCGATGAGCACTCGTTATGATATGTTTGTTTATGCGAGATTATGTGATTACTAGATGTTATGTGTTCATTTACGAGATATTGTGACGTATTGCATTGTAGGAAGAAGATGTCTCTCCTTAGGTTTCTCGATGTGTCGAATCCCAATCCGAATCCGCTCTCTGTTTTTCGAAATTCGATCATTTCAAAATAGTTTCTTTATTAGCCGTACATTGTATAAAAATGCTTAGTTACGTTATTGCGTTATATATTTATGTAAATGGTTTCATTTCTAGGTGAAACGCATCGCGAGGATTTTCGATGCCTGCAAAGCGGGTTTGACCCAACGACATGATTTGTGAGTGGGTCTTTACTTTTAAATATTATATATTTATTTTATATTTTTGATAAAGAATTTTCTACGTAATGTCTACATTAGATTAACGTTTATAAGAATTAGTGCATTGATGGAAATTAGGAAATTATGCTACGTCCTACGGGATGCGTATTATTATGGGATGTCTTAATCATATGTACGGCCATGAATAACATTATGTCAACTAGAATTATCGGTTTACTGTTGCATGATCATATTTGCGTTATTTACTCTTCGTGTGCTACACTGGTGTTAGTACTCGCTCAGGCCAGGGCCAGTCTTCACGTGTATGTTCACATCGCACTGTACGCTCACTTTGGATCCATTGTAGGTGCCAGTCCAATCCTAGATTGGTATAGGCAATTAGGACTCGTATGTGATGCATAACGCCAGTCTTCACATAATTGTTGTACTAGAGTGTAAATCATTATTACACCTAGTCTTGTTCATGTCAGAATATCTCTGCATGAACTAGTGTGTCAGCATATGTCGATGAGCACTCGTCAGTGCATTATTTTTTTCTTCTGGCAGACACCTGTAACACATGCGCAACTGTAGGCAAGTGGCAGACAAGGCTGCAACATGGGCCTTGATGCAACAGTGCAGTCCGATATTTCCAACGATAGGGACACGTGGCTCCATTTAAAGATGTTGGATGAGCTCGCCTAGATCAAGTCTCCCCAATCCCAGTGCGACGGGTCGGGCCAAACAAATTTCAGATTGAAGTTCGATCAATGACACTCGCTGCCCGACCTTTGCGAATCCCATCATGGCTTTTTCAGCCAGTAAAGGTCAAAGTCCCAATCTTCCAAGTCAGGGAAACCAATATACCTATTTGGGAAGTCGTGTACAACCGAAAGGCCAGCCCCATTATCATTTGGCCGGCCCCTCTCTAGTGGGGATTCAATCAGAACGCAAGGAAATATTAGTGTTGTGCCATGTGGCGCAATCTGATGCGTCCGATTTCAAATCAATTTGAAAATCAATGGCAGGATTAATCCAACATTAAAAACTTTATAAAAAAGAAAAAAAATCATAAAGAAATAGAAAAAAATTATAAAAAAAAATATGGTAAAAATTAGAATTTTTATATTGTTGGTTTATAAATACTCAACCATCTTCTTCATTTTCCATCACAACTCAATATTCATTTTCACTACAATCTTCTATATTTATTTTTCACTATTAAAATTCTTTTTTTTTTTCTTAAATTAATTATGTTTATTGTAATGCTATGCTTGTCACATCCCGACCCAGGGGGACCACTTCTCGGGCCCGCTCCACCACCGCAGCACGATATTGTCCGCTTGGGCCCCGACTACGCTCTCACAGTTTTGTTTTTGGGAACTCACGAGCAACTTCCCAATGGGTCACCCATCGTGGGAGTGCTCTAGCCCCCTTCTCGCTTAACTTCGGAGTTCCTATGGAACCGAAAGCCAGTGAGCTCCCAAAAGGCCTCGTTCTAGGTAGGGATGGGAATATACATTTAAGGATCACTCCCCTGGGCGATGTGGGATGTTACAATGCTTTTGTTTTGTATTGAAAGCATAAAAAAAAAATAAACAAGCATTTTATTTTCAAAGCATAAAAAAAAACAATCTTCTATATTTTGAACAATCTTTTAATTTTCAAAGCGTAAAAAAATTTAAAAAAAAATGTGAATGGTACTTGTCCTTTTCAAACTGGTGGAGTTACACAAAGGCAAGTACTATTTAGAGTGAATATCAAGGGCAACTTACATTGTAACAGCCCATTTCAGAATGATTTTATCACTGGTGTGAAAAGACGATATTGCCCTCGAACGTTTCAAGGATTATGAATACTAGGGCTTTGGTTAGTAACCTTAGTTAAATTGGATTATGTTGGGACTTAAACAATTTTTTGTACGGTTGTGGTTGGTATTTGGTGATGTGTTAGTGTGAGGACCACACACACACACCCAAAACCTTCTCTCTCACTCTCTCCGTCTGTACTTTCTCCTCCCTCTCGATCTCTCCCATTTTTCCGTACAACCGTACTGACAACACCTAAACTAAGCCAAATCTTCACAAATCGAAGGATTAAAGGTCACCATCTTGTTCCTTGTGACCTCACGAGTTGATTGGTACCATTTTCAGGACCTGAGACCTTCGAAAACCCGAGAACCTGTAACCCCAGATCTTAGCACTGTTCATGCACTTGTGATTGAGAAGGTTTCAAAGCATTCCAAGCTTATAAGGAGCTTTAGATCATCCTCATGAAGCTCGGAGAAGAAAAATGAGGCGATTTGGACGTCGGGAAGTGGAGATCGACGAGTTTTAAGTTTGCCCGGATTATCGAGGTTTCTCCAGCGAGTCTCCATGGATTTTGGGACTTCAAAGTGGTAAGGTTTTGTTCTACTCTTCAAGAGCTTTCATTTGGTTCAAGTTTCATGAAAAATGGTTGAAAAATGAGTGAGATATCAAGATTTGAAATTTTTCCAGTTTCCGACGAGTTGCAGACGGCGACGACCGGCGTGGTCCATCGGAGAAGGAAGTAGAATATTCTGTCAGAGTTGACGGAATATTCCTAACGGCGTCAGGTAACGCCGTGGAATATTCCTAACGGCGGTTAGGGTTTCCGTCAAGGTCCTCTGTGCGTGGCGGCGCGTGTGGCCGTGCACTTGCAGGCGCGTGGCGGGGCATGGGTGGCCGGAAAATTATTTTAAAATTATGGGGATGATTATGAGATTGTGTAGATCACTGTGGTATATTTATATACCCAAATTGGGCAAAGTATGAGAAGTTATTAGCTAGAATTGTGTATGTGCTTAAAGTAACGTTGTTGTAGTTATTTCTCATATAGGCGAGACCTATCCGGAGGACGAGCGTAGCCAGGCTAGACGTGGGGGTTACGACCCGATTACATACCAATGAGTGGGCATTTATTTTCAGTATACACACACACACACACACACACATATACTTGACGTTTTTCCCAGAAAACGTATTTAATGGAATGTGATTTAAATGTCATGTTATGCCTGCATTTTTAGCATATACATTATCATAATTATGCATATTGTTGCATGGTGCTGCGGGGGCCCATGTAAGCCACAGGTGAGTATATTATGCTGGTAAAGAGTATGAGATGGTTAGTGATGTTGTGATGCATATTGAGCTCATTAATCTGCACCCCGGTGTTAGTGCTCCTGCCAGAGTCAGGGCATAGCTTCACATGATCGTTCACATCCCGCACCACACGCTCACCTTGGATCCAAGATAGGTGCATAGCCTGTCGTATAGACCACTTTGGGTTCAACTTGTAGGTGACCCATGATTAGCGCATAGCCTTCATGTGATTGTAGCACTTGAGCGTATTCATTATACACCTAGCCTGTCGGTCAAACCATGTGAGGTGGTATCGACTTGTGTGCAGATATGTATAAATATGTTGAGATATGATTGAATTGAGCTCTAGTTTCTGCCGTATAGATCACGTCAGGTGACTTCGGCTATCAGATGATTTATATTGATTAGCATCACCTGGCTTATTATTTATTATATTGTAATATTGAGCATAGCATATACATGGCATACATACAAAATGAATCTTGATATACTGAGCATGATTTGACTTATATTTACGTATTCTATTTTTTGGGAAAGTTATACTTGTTTTACGGCGAGGGGATAGTATATTCAAAGGAAAATAAAGTTTTTATGTACGCGTTGTTTTACTAACCCACTCAGATTTGTTTTGCGCCCCTCCAGGTATTAGGTAACTTTTGTTGGTGCCTCACGAGGATCCTGGTGGAAGTTCTGACAGTACATCATCTATGTAGGAATATGGGATACTATCTAATTTAGTAATTTCTATGCTTGACTGCACTTAAACTTAATTATGCTCTGAAGGTGTATTAACACTTATTTCCTTTCTAGCCATTATGGATGTTTGGTTTTATTCATTCGAAATTTCTATATCTTAACGCTTCTGCTTCGTGCATATGGCTTGCATCACGCTCACGTGACGGCCAGCATGTCTCGATCTAGGTCGGGATGTGTCATACATGCCCACCCTTGCCCTTGCCTTTCACCAACTAGTGGAGATGCTCTAAGGGGTTAGCCTAGTGGAAAGCAAGCAAAGGTTTGGAACTCCCAGTTCAAGTTTTAATATATGTATTTCTTGAGGTAACCAGCTTTACTTTGGCGTATCGTTTATTTGTGAGTCAAAAATACTCTATTATCTCATATGGTACGTGAATGTATTAGAAAGGGGATTAGTCTCCATCTATCTCACATTGTAGTTTGCACAAGTGACTGATTTCTTTGTGTTTATTTTATTTTATATAATATATTTTTCTTTTATTAATATTATTATTTAAGATAATGCTAATGAAATTAAAATTTAATTTATAAATTATACGATGCGATAATTAAATTATTATTTAAATAGTAATTAACTTTTTATTTTTTATTGAAGTCATCGTATTGTTTGCAAATTTGAAGGAAAAATTTAGTTTGGAATCGAAGAGAAAGTATTCGTGCGGATGAGAGAGCATCAGATGCCGATGGACCACCACTCTTCCTTTTGATATATAAAGGCTATCCGTCTCTTCCCATTTTTCCACATTCGACACGCACAGACGTATTTTCCTTTTTTCCTTTGGACAATTTCTCTGTGATTTTCTCGGAAGCCAAACGCTCTCAACGATGGCCGATCAGCTCACCGACGACCAGATCTCTGAGTTCAAGGAGGCTTTCAGCCTATTCGACAAGGACGGCGATGGTCTCCTTTCTTAGATCCCTTTTTTTTCCCTTTCCTTTTTGTTCTTATTATGCCTAACTAATCTATGATATTTGGATCTGATGCTGTTATTGCAACGAAATTTCGTTTGTGCTTGTGAAAATTTGTGATTGATCGAGGGTTTTTTAGCAATTGATTCGATTTATCATTCTCCGAGTGCGTTTTGATCGTTTAGGATAAGATCATGCTGTTAGATTTGATCGTTCGAATTTAAATAGATGGATGAATTGTGCATTCCGCTTGTCGATTCGGTACATGTCTGATGTTTCGTTTCCCCTTGTTTGCACAATTAATTTTTCTGGTATTGGGATCGCAAGGCAATGTTACATGATATTCATAAGAAAATACAGAGATATATAAATATAAAACGATTTACTGTATGTTTCTGTCGTCTAATAATAGCATGAAATGCTGATTTTTGTGCCAAACACTTCTTCAGGGTTTAGGGTTTGAAGAAATCTGTGAATATACTTTTGATTTTGAACAATTTTTGTATCAGTTCACAGTTTTCAGATTTTGCAAGCACGCAACTGTTTGACGTCTCCTTATATTTCTCCTTCTTAGCTTTATACGTAGACGAATCAGTTTTTATTACTCTACAAGTATGTTTGATCCTTGGATTTATATGTTACTTTTTGAAATCTGTAAGTATTATCTGAGTTGTCGAATCTTCATAACATCGTATGGTGACTTTTTTTTCTTATTGGACAATTGTATTTTGGTCGTGTGGCATTTTCTAGCCCTTACTATCTTAATGGTATTTGAGTATTATCTTTTTCTAGTTAGGAGTCAGAGATTGAAGTGCATCTATAAATGTTATCAATCCTTTACTCGTATGGTTGGGTGGTTTTGGGTTGGACTATTTTGAATTGATTTTGTCTTTTCTTTTCTGATATTTTGATATGGAATTTGGAAATCTGGATGAATGTTTTGCTTTTTATTGTTTGCCTTATATATGTTGTGTGCAATATTGAAATTGTTAAGCGTTGTTTGATTGAAATGTGATAGTCTTAGTTCATGCGTGTGCTTTTCTTTTTCCAATTTAGACGGAATTCCCTCAACAGTAATAACAGTTTAATGTATTGGAGTGAATGTTAGGGGGAGAACAGTGGTTTTCTTGTGTTAGTATGCCCGGCTACAGTTATGTGTCTGAAGCCCTATTACCAATTTCTTTGTTGTATTCCACCGTAATGTTTCTTTAAATTTTTACGCAGGTTGCATCACTACAAAGGAGTTGGGGACTGTTATGCGTTCACTTGGGCAGAACCCCACTGAAGCTGAGCTTCAGGATATGATCAATGAGGTTGATGCTGATGGGAATGGGACCATTGATTTCCCAGAGTTCCTTAACCTGATGGCCCGGAAGATGAAGGACACCGATTCTGAGGAGGAGCTCAAGGAAGCCTTCCGAGTGTTCGATAAGGACCAGAATGGCTTCATTTCTGCCGCTGAGCTTCGTCATGTTATGACAAATCTAGGCGAGAAGCTGACAGATGAGGAAGTGGATGAGATGATTCGTGAGGCTGATGTGGATGGTGATGGGCAGATCAACTATGAGGAGTTCGTCAAAGTCATGATGGCCAAGTGAGGATTAATTGACCAAAACTAAAGTTTATATAAAAACGTAAAAGGGAACAGGGCAGATAAGTTCAAAAGAGATTTTCGTATCCCATTAGGACATGTTCATTTGGTATTGCTAGGTTTTGGTTGGTTCATGTATGCATTATTTGTGGTACCGTTCCTTTAGTATCCTACCTGTTTGCTGTCTCTTCATAGTTCCTGTTTGGTAGTGTCTGTTACGATACATTGGTATTCTGATTCTTCTCTTTGAAATCATGAATTTAAATCTATTGGGTGAATCTGATATTACTGCTTATTGTTGCTTTTCGTTGTTAATATTGCAAGTTGGTAGCCTCTCTTGTTAATGTGATCTTGTCGTCATGCGTTGGTGATACGTGCTTCTTCTGTTGTTTATTGTCTTAAAGCATGAAATTTGAATTTCAAAATCATGTTAGTATTATGTAACTGTTTTCTCAGTATCAGTTCACTCAGAATTTGAAAGTACGATTTCGGGATTACAAATTCTTCAAACTCCATTGGCGGAGTCTGAAATTGATCACCGATGGTGGTTATGATCTGATGAAACTTGTTAATAGCTTTCTGTAGATGATAACTTGGTAGGGAATGAATCACTGATGCATGCTTCTTTCGACAAACTTGGTTGCTTGCTTGCTTACTCCGTAAGTAGAACGGTGTCCTAGGCACTGGCATTGGCAATGGGTGCATCCAACGTCAACGTGCTGTCATGATTTCTTCTTTTGTATTTCTTTTGTTTTTGTGGTGCACGGGGCGGGTGGCCTCAAAGCGAAAACGTGTAAAAGATAAGCATCAGATTCCTCTTTGTTTCACCTTATTTTACTGATTCGCTTGGAGGACAATAGGAGTTATTCTCTTCCGGACCAAAATAGAATCCTACACTTGGCATTGCAGTTGCAATGCAGAAGGTTCTCCTTTCACCTCTCCCAACACTAATTCCGGATGCTTGGAATATTGGGGAAGGCGGAATAGAAAGGGTAAATGCTGTTAACTACTTGAGCTACGTGTCCGTTCATTTCCAAAATCATATTTGGCATCCAAAAAAACGCTTAAAGCGAAAAAGAAATTTCAATTAGAGCATGATGAGTGGGGATTGAAGGGCATCGACCGACTTTTCAAACCAACCAATCGAGCCAAGTATAAAATAGTAATCTCAAATCGCATCGTACCGCATGCAAATAGCATAAGCATTAAGCATTGTAATAATGTTTGTCTCTCCTACTTAATGACAGAAGAATGAGAAGTCGATCGAATCAAAGGAGCGACAGCGTCGGCAGCACGAATTCAAAGGAGTACAAGAACAAGACCAACGGAGGAGAGAACGGGAAGATGAGGCGTCGTTATCGTTGTAGACAACACTTACACGATTGTTCTATCTTGTAATTATAACTCAATAATTTCATGTTATCTTTCTTAAACATTCCTCTAATTAATCCAAAGGGAAAGTTCCATTACTATTTATATGTTTCGTTGAACAAAGTCTAACCAATTTAGCATTAGTCTCCTCTATATATTACTCCTCTCATTAATCCAAAGGACTGGTCATGGGGACGCTGCCCGGAGGTCCTGGGAAAGCTCCGGGCAGAAGTAGCAAGGATTTGGTCCCCGGAGTCGGACCCTCCCATCACAGCCGAGATGCTCTCGAAAATGAAGTACACCCACGCGGTGGCGCTCGAGGTGGTGAGGTACAGAGCTCCGGCGACGAAGGGGTATCTGCCATTGCTTCAGAAGAAATGGGGATGAGTTGATGGGGTCGACGGAGAACCATGGGCTCATTTGTCAGTTAATCTTTCGTTGCATTCCGCCCTGTGTGTACCAACGCGGAACAGAACAAATGTCCTATTCCAGCCTATGCGTACTAACGTAGCACGGAACCTCCGTTCCATCACATTCCATTCCGCCCTGTTATGTCCCTTCCGTTCAGTCTATGTTCCAAACAAATTATGTCTGCGGAGATCTCAAGAATGAATGATTCTTTTCATCCGTTAGATTAAAGACACCCACAATACAAAGAATTTAAAGGAAATTAAACGCCCAAGACCAAGATGGTCAGATTATCTTCAATAATTTGTACGAGTAAATTTGCATTGTCGGTCGTACTAGTTTAACTTGTTTTCTTTGCTGCCACTTAGTAATTCGATCTAGTGATATTTCTCTTCACTTGTAAGTGAGAGATATTAGGTTCGATTCTCACCAAAAGTGAATTTGAACGATTTTATTGCTAGCCCATTATGGGGCTTAGCCCACTCCCCACCCTGTATAGATAATATCATTTGTTCAAAACAAAAAAATTGTTTTCTTTGCTTTGCTGACTAGACATCTCACTCCATTCTTTTTGGTTTTACAGGGCTGTCATTTTCGAGTCACCTCCACAGTACGGATGAAGCCAAATTTAAGGTAATTTTTGCTTTATCTGGTCAATCTTCTAGTTAATTTCTCTTGGTTTTCGTTTGGATCCTAATCAAGTTTTGGCCAACAAAGTGGATGCTAACTAAAATTTCATAAACTAACAGCGGAAGCGTTGCATGCACTCCAAAACTTGAAAGCAGTGGAACTTTGAAACTCATTTCTTTGGTAGATTACCACATCAATTTCAAGAGAGTTTTACTTTTACCTCTTATAGTACTACTTTGGTTTTCATCAAAGGTTGTTCACCTTACGGGAGGGCCTTCTTCCTTCCTTTGCAAGCTTCATCTCCTTCCTTTGCATGCTTCATCTGCAAGACCCGGAGAACACCCTTGGAAGATTTTTTAGTTGCACCTAGTCATCCCATGTGTAGGTTGCCTACGTACCTCTTCTCCAAGAGGATCAAATTGCCATAGTTCGCCTTTAGAACTAAGGTTCCAATGGATGGTGAGTAAGAGTGATGAACTAGAATAATCTTGCTCAAGAGGAGTAGGGTTTCTCTTTTGGAAACTAAAACACGATTGTTATTTTCGACTCATGAAATCTATCTTGCATCCTCACTCTTCTTCTAAGTATGAGTGCTCTTGTTTCTACTAGTAAGAATTCTCATACTTTTTGCACTCTAAGGATGTACTCAGGAAGAGTGCTTTGCCACCCTTTCATGTGAGGAAGGGTTAATGAGAGAGAGCAATAAATGAATAAGAAGACTTCTAATCTTTCTAAGAAAATGAGTCTCTTGAGAGAAGGAAGATTGTCAATCTTCCTTCACACACCACACATTATAATATGAGCAAGTGAAAGACTACAAGAACCTATTAAAAGTTGTCTTCAAATATGGTTTGACTTTTCTTGTCAATATTGTTTATGTGCCACTCATGCCCCAATTAGTTTTAGGACATACTCTGCACAAAAGGTTGATATTGTTGAAAATATTTGCTCAAGGGTTTGGGCCATCACTTCAAAGGTTTGTTCATGCATATGTATTTCACGTTTAAAAATTCTACTGCTTTTTTATTAGTGATGTTGTTTGTTCGGAATTACTCGCTGCTTTCCAGCTAGATGGACACGCAATTCGAGACAGCCCATATGGGTTGACTGACAGTTTTTTATCCGAGGTTGAATTTATGGCCCTTGATCTGTTCAGATTGCATTTACTTTTGATAAGTGTCCTTTGTGCCTTTGTCCTTGCTAGCTAAAAACAAACGGCCCATTTTGCTTAAAATCTCAGCTAGGTCTCTTTTGTTGGTGGTTAGAAAGTTTAGATTTCAAGAGTGTTTTAAAAAGGCTTTAAGCTTCCTCTTGTGTTTTTCAATAGAAACCTAGCAGCATAACCTTTTCTCATGCATTAAATCAATGTTAACTCTGCACATGCTTTCTGATTAAAGGTTTGTTTTGGTCATGGTCTAGTTTTACAAGTTTCAAATCTTCGAATAGACCTAGTTTGGATTTGCGTCAGTTTTATTCCTTCAACCGTTTGACTGGAGAAACTGACTTGTCATCTGAATCTATATTTCATACCATCTTCATCATTACATCATTTGCATTGATTGTGTTGGTCTCGGTGCCACAAGGAGAAGAGTTCAAGGTTGGACTTGTCTCCTAGTGAATACTGAAGACATTTCCATCTCGTACAAAGTAAGGTTGAACAAAGCTAAAGCTGCTCCTTAAATTAGATCTAGGAAATTAGCTTGATGTGGTACTTTGTATGAACCTTATTTGCACTAGTGGATTGTGTAAGATATTAATCTGAAATCATAAGAAAACAACAAGACATTAGGATCACGAATACAATAACGAAATTGACATGAAAAGGAAATAAACTTATTTGTAGAAGAGGAAAACATGTTGCTAGGGTTTTGGGAGAGTCTTCTCCACTCAAGCAGTCGTAAGTCCTTTTGCTAGTGAATAGGGTTTAGCACAAAACAAGGATTATTACTGTGAGTGCAAGGACCTCCTAATATACTGATAATTATCCCTATAATCCGGCCAATTAATTGATTACATGAGATATTCCATATCAATTAGGATATCATAATAGTCCTAAATGGTAACTAATTATTTGTCAACTAATTAAGGTCTTCATAATTAATTGCATTAAATAAGGACTCATAAACCTAACCAAATAAGGCTCCATGATTTCCTCAACTATTACCTCGGATTGACCAAGTTACTTGTATGTCAAGAAACGGCGAGCACATGTTCTTTGACACTCACAACTTACAGATTGGACTCAGTGGAGCCCCCAGTTTTTTAACCTAGATGTGGGTTTTTCCTGCCAAAAACTCTGTGTGTTGTTTATTGTTCTTTTCATGTTCACATATCTTGTTCATTTGCATGTGATATATGTTTTCTATGGTTTGCAAATAAATGTGTGCCTACAACTAAGTTTATCAAAGTTAGCATGTGAACTGGACTTTAGTTTTAGGACCACTTCAATAAGCCAAATTTAATTTATTTATTCTGCTTTTTGGTAAACTAACAAATCTGATCTTAGTTGACTGGTGTCGCTGACTAGTCAAGCATATATTGAATTTTAATTACAAGATATTCCGCCTGGTACCAATTTCACTTTTCATTCCGGGTGCTTAGTTTGCTATCTTTTGACTTAAATGATTTATCTTCTTGTTTGGTATGGTTTTCTTGTTGTGTTAAATTTTTGCATGATTTGGTGGCTAAATGTAATACCCCGTAAAAAAAATGGTTATATATATATGTGTGTGTGTGTGTGTGTATGTGGGTAATTTTTTTTCATAATGATTTTTATTAGATTTATTTTATGCAAGAACCTAATTTTGATATGTAAAATAGTTTCAATGTAAAATCCTTTTTGATACAAATTATTTCAAAAACTAGCTATTTCATGTTCATATGTAATTAGAGATATTTTTAGTTTGAGTTGGAGAAGGGGATTATGATGAGTTTGGCTTTACTTTTCTCACCAAGGCTAAGTGACGTTTGGCAACCATTAGAGAATAAAGAGGAGGGGCGTGACAAAATGGTATCAGAGCTTAGGCATTAGATACCCTAAGATAGTACCTGTGGTGGTTACCAGATTTGTGGAATAGACTTAAAATTAGAATTCTATTGAATTTCAGATATTACGTTCTTATATAATGTTGAGATTTGATTGATGTGTGGTAATTTCTTGGTGAATGTACTATAAATTATAAGAATTCCATGTCACTGGAAGAGCTACAAATCGTAGAAAGTAAAGTTATATATGTGTGGGTGTGTCCGTGCATATTTATGTATGCATGATGATCCATATCTTTTGGAAATTGAGTTTTGTTTTAGGAAAATGTTGGAAGTATTTTAATGATGTCCATTATTTCAATATACTTATTTGTGGAATGGTTTTATAAAAATAGTAATTTAATTACTTATTGTTGTTTAACAATTGAAATTGGTTCGCATGAATATATTTGCTTGAGTAAATGTTTGTAAATTTTGATGGTGAAACAAATTCAGATGTAATTCATTCCTACTCACAAAGGAAAAAGAAAGAAAAAGGGCCATAGCGAAGTGAAATTCTCATTCCTACACGAGTTGGCAATGTTAATAATAAATCTCATTCCTACATAGTTTTGGGCTATGTGATGAGTTATAAAATTTTAAAGGACGTGTGATGAGAATATAGGAATCGAATTAGTAAGGTGATTGGTGAATTACATTTCCGATTTGTATAACCATCAATTGTTCTACACTGATTTCATTATTAATTAAGTGATTTTCAGTTAAAAGACTAATTCCGTTTTCCTATTAGGTTTATCATAGAGGTGTTCTGCTAGAGTTGGAAGGCCTAAATTGGAGAATTGCAATCCACTTGAAATGGAAGGGTAGTCTCCATGCAACCACTCTAACTAAATACTTCATCAATGTTTTTCAATTTTTGTGATATATTTAACTATGTTTTTGAGATTTGTTTATCTTACTTATACAAGAATTAAGGTTTTACAAATCTCGAGGACGAGATTTCTTTTAAGGATGGTAGATTGTAATACCCCGTATAAAAAAATGGTTATATATATATATGTATGTATATGTATATACAGGGCCTTTAAGGGGAGGCATGCCCCTTTTTTCAAAAAAAATGGGGACACGCTTGCCCCCCCCCCCCCCCCCCCCCCCCCGTTAGATTGGCTTTAATGAAATTGCGTGGTTGAGATTAAAACACAGGCCACACAATCTCAACCACACAATTTCATTAAAGTTAAATCCAACGGTGGATAGCGTTTCCCCATTTTTTTAGAAAAATGGGGATCCCTCTTGTGAAAGGTTTCCTAAATATATATATATATATATATATATATATTTATTTATTTATTTATATATATATATATGTGTGTGTGTGTGTGTGTGTGTGTGTAGGTAATTATTTTTACATAATGATTTTTATTAGATTTATTTTATGCAAGAACTTACTTTTGATATGTAAAATAGTTTCAATGTAAAATCCTTTTTTATACAAATTATTTTAAAAACTAGCTATTTCATGTTCATATGTAATTAGAGATATTTTTAGTTTGAGTTGGAGAAGGGGATTATGATGAGTTTGGCTTTACTTTTCTCACCAAGGCTAAGTGACGTTTGGCAACCATTAGAGAATAAAGAGGAGGGGCGTGACACTAAATTTTTTCGGTTTGAGTGTTTTAAGAAAGTACTTAAGTGTGTTTCATTGGTTTCTTGGTGTTGCTTGTACTTTTAGCTCGTGCATATTACATTATTTGATTGCTAGAGGACGAATGATCTCCCTCGTGAGACTGTTTATTTGTCTGAAAAGGTTGAGTGTCCAGAGGCTATGGTTTATGACGTCTTTGAGCTACCCAAGACACATGCCTTGTAGCCTAGCAGCTAGGGTTTCCAATTACCCATTTCGGCAATTAAGTACCTATCATCTCAACATTGCTTTTAGGTTTCCAAAATTTAGATGCATATGTTTAATCTGTAATGATCTTTTCTTCTTCCTTGTGGACTAGACGCCCCTTGCTCTATTTGTAGGAGGAGTTGGGTTGTGTTTTGGCAGTCGTTCAATCTTTAAATTCTTTGCTTTCTAACTCCTTTCTTCGAACCTGTAGTCATGGCTTAGAAATCTCAGCTTATTGCTAGTTCTTCCCGAAGCCCTAGACCGATCACAAGCCCTAGGCTTCCCCAGTCCCTAGCCCTGGCCAGGATCCTATTATGGTGGAGACTACAAGCTATAGAAACTTATAATTCTCTCTGTGACAAAATGATTTTCATTGAATCAATAATTATGACAGTACAAAGGGATATATATAACCACAGACTCATTACATCATTGCCCTTAATTTCTACAACTAATTACACAATTACCACAACTAACTATTTACTGTTGTAACAAACTAGTGACTGAGGAACCAAGAGGAAGCTTGGATTTGAGATAGCTAAATCTGCTTTTGGAAAGAGATTTGGTGTGAAGGTCAGCTAACTGATCTTGACTGCAAACAAAATTAACCTTGATGAGATGAGCCAAGACCAATTCTCGAATATAATGATAGTCGATCTCCACATGTTTAGTTCGAGCATGAAACACCGGCTTAGAAGCAAGGGAGATTGCTGAAATGTTATCACACCGTAGAGTAGGAACCTGAGAGAGTGGGAAACCAATGTCACGAAAGATTTTACATATCCAAGTCAGTTCAGCTGCAGTGTGTGCGAGAGATTGGTATTCTACTTCAGTAGATGACCATGCCACAGCTGATTGCTTCTTGGCACTACAGCTGATAAGGTTGGATCCCAAAAAGACATTGTAACCACTAGTAGAACAGCGATCAAAAGGACAGCCAGCACAGTCAGCATCCGAGAACGCTGTGAGAATATTTGAACCATAGGCCTTCAGACACAGTGCCTTTAAGATATCGAAGAACCTGTTTTGTGGCTTGCATGTGTTGATTTCAAGGAGCATGCATGAACTGACAGATTTGATTCACGGTAAAAGAAATATATGGGCGTGTCCGTGTCAAGTACTGTAGACCACCAACAATGGACCGGTACTCAGTTGGATTAGACAAAAGAGGACCTGTGTGATCAAGTTTATTAGAGCCAAGTGGAGTGCAACAAGGCTTAGCACCATCCATATTAGTTTTTCTTAAGAGATCCAGGAAATACATGATTTGATGAAGGAAGATGCCCGTGGAAGATCTTTGAACCTCTAATCCCAGGAAGTAGTGCAAAGGACCCAAATCTTTGACAGGAAAAACATCACTAAGCTTCTGGATGAATAGAGCACAGAGAGAAGGATTAGGGCCAGTAACTAATATATCGTCAACATACACAAGCACCATTACTGGAGTATGACCTTTGAAAATAAATAATGAAGCATCTAAGGAAGATTGCACAAAACCAAACTATAGGAGAGCTTGAAAGAGTTTGTCAAACCAAGCTCGAGATGCATGTTTAAGGCCATAAAGAGATTTCCTTAATTTGCAAACATAATTTGGCAAACTGGGATCAGTGAAACCTAGGGGCTGCTGCATATACACATCTTCCTTTAAATCACCGTGAAGAAATGCATTACTTATATCTAATTGATGTAAAAACCAATTGAATTGCACAGCAAGTGATAAAATGACGCTAATAGTGACTGGTTTAGCAGCGGGATTGAAGGTCTCTTGAAAGTCAATACCTTCTTGCTGGTGATAGCCCTTTGCAACCAAACGGGCTTTAAACCTCTCGACAGTACCATTTGGCTTTTTCTTTATTCTGAAAACCCACTTTCAACCAACATTGTGGAAGGAAGATGGAGGAACTAAGGTCCAAGTTCCTGTTGATTGCAATGCATTGAAGAGGATG
Organism: Heteromeles arbutifolia; assembly: GCA_024362995.1. Classification (NCBI taxonomy): domain Eukaryota; kingdom Viridiplantae; phylum Streptophyta; class Magnoliopsida; order Rosales; family Rosaceae; genus Heteromeles; species Heteromeles arbutifolia. Next base: position 22,091,906 of record JANCRC010000005.1, on the reverse strand, counting down.
CTTGCTGATATGTAGTTGGAACAAACTCAATATCTGATGGAAGAGGATGCTTGGTAGCTGCATATCCTTTGGGCTTATGGATACCAGCTTTGGAGCCAATGACCATGGGATGAGTATTGCTAGGAGGTAGTGGTATATTTGTGGCATTGGAAGAACCAGAATATGGGGCAGTAGTTGGAGAACCTGAATGTGATGTAGAACTTGCATTGGGGGCAGTAGGTGGAGAAGTACAACCGGGAGGATTGCCAAGGTTGGAACTTGTAGAGGGAAATCTAGAATTAGATCGCAAAACTGGAATTGAAAACTGAAGATCCATAGGAGCTGAAACCGGTTCTGAAGAAACAACAGTGCTATTAGGGAGAAATTTAAAAGGATAGGTGACTTCATTAAACTGCACATGTCTGGAAATATAGATACGGCTAGTGAGAGGGTCAATACATTTATAACCCTTGTGTTGTAAACTATAGCCCAGAAACACACAGCTTTTGCTTTTAGCATCCAACTTGGAATGAGCATAGGGTTTTAGCTATGGGAAACACCTGCAGCCAAAGACTTTGAGTCTGGAATAATCAGGTGACTTGTGAAATAACAACTCCCAAGGAGATTGAGAAAGTCCAGAGATTGGTAACCTGTTAATCAGATACACAACTGTAGAGAAAGCCTCCACCCAATAGAGATGGGGAACATGAGAGGCAACAAGTAAGGTTCAAGCAGTTTCCACAATATGGCGGTGCTTTCTTTCAGCACAACCATTATGTTCAGGGGGTGTGATGACAGGTTAATTGATGAAGGATACCATGAGTATGAAGAAAAGACTGAAACATAGCACCAATAAATTCACCCCCTGAATCTGAACGCAGAATCTTGATTTTATTTTGAAGTAAATTTTGTACATAATGTTTGAATACAACAAAAGTAGAATAGGCATCAGACTTGGCCTTTAATGGAAATAACCAACTATATCTACTGTAATCATCTTTTAGCAACAAGTAGTACTTGAAACCACTAGGTGAAGTGATGGAGGCAGGTCCCCAAAGATCACAGTGAAGCAATTGGAGACTTTAAGTGGATGTAAAGCTAGTAGATCCAAAAGGAAGCTTGTGACCTTTAGCTAAAGCACAGTCTGAACAGAAAAAATCAATTGTAGGCTTGCCTTGTACCACAAGGTTATTGCTGGAAATGACTTTTCGAAAAAGAGAAGAAGATTTATGACCCAATCTTCGAGGCCAAATCTACACAGGAGCTTTGACACTTATTAAAGCCGAGGGTGATGAAGAAGTGGGAAGACTGGATCCTTGAAGGGGATAGAATCCATCCTTAACCCGTCCAAGCAAAATCGTCTTCCCCAAAACACGATCTTTTACAGTGGATCCATCAGGGTCAAAGGTCAGCTGACAATTATGTCTTTTAAAAATTGATAAGCAGACAGTAAATTGTGTTTCATAGTAGGGACATGTAATACATTGCTCAACTTAAAGGAAGTATGAGATGTATTTAAAGAAGAGGTACCAATATTGTGAATAGAAAGACCATTACCATCGCCTACATAGACCTTGTCTTCACCAGTGTAGGGAGAAGAAACAGAGAGATTGGCAATGTCATTGGTGATATGTGATGTAGCTTCGGAGTCCAGTAGCCAAGAAGGAGATGGTTTGGAGGAGTAGTGAGCACATAAAGCAGCAAGTTTGGCTGGTGGTACCTTAAAATCTCAGGATTCATCTTGTCAAAATAATCAATAGCTTTGTGGCTAGTGGAACCACAAATTTGACATGGAGTTTTGCTACCAGAGAAGGATGAAGAACCATGATAATTGGACCTGGAGCCTGAATTATTAGAACGATTTTGATTACCACGATGGTTGTCATTGGAAGAACCACGATTGGTATTGTGATTTCGGTTGCCTCTGTTAAAATTGCGAGTCTGTCTCCCACGGTTAGAATTATAGTGGAATGAAAACTGAAGTGGCTGACTGTATGCAGCAAGAGCCTGTGGAGAAGGTATGGGTAACAATGGTGCCTGAGATTGAGCAGAAAAGGCCTGAAAGGGCTCAGTGACAGAAGAGGACACACTTTGCTTGCTGTGAGATCCCACATCGCCCAAGGGAGTGGATCCTGTGAGCCTTATATGTATATTCTCATCTCTACCTAGGGCGAGGCCTTTTGGGAGCTCGTTGGCTTCGGGTTCTATTAGAACTCCGAAGTTAAGCGAACAGCGCGCGAGAGCACTCCCATGATGGGTGAACCACTGGGAAGTTCTCGTGTGAGTTCCTAGAAACAAAACCGTGAGGGTGTGGTAGGGGCCCAAGGCGAACAATGTCGTGCTACGGCAGAGCCGAGCCTGGGATGTGGTGGGGCCTAGGCCGGGATGTGACAATTTGGTATCAGAGCCTAACCTTGGCAGCGTGTATGCCAACGAGGACGTCGGGCCCCTAAGGGGGGCTGGATTGTGAGATCCCACATCACCCAGGGGAGTGGATCATGTGAGCCTTATATGTATATTCCCATCTCTACCTAGTGCGATGCCTTTTGGGAGCTCACTGGCTTCGGGTTCCATTGGAACTCCGAAGTTAAGCGAGTAACGCGTAAGAGCATGTTGTGTTCCTTTCAAGTGCAAATATAAGGATAGTATAATGGCACAAGTAAGGGTGTCGAACCACAAAGACTAATTAGACCTCTACAATTACTAGCTTTATGTGAACCCTAAAGAAAATGCAAATGAAAACTGAATTTAGGTTTTTGTTTTGAAAGCTAAAGTAACTTAAAATGCAAGACAAGATAAAGATGAATGATAGATTGGTTCAGAAACGATGGGAATGGAACTAGGAATATCGATTTCACGATTACAAGCCAATTCAATGAAAATTAAGTCAAAACGTATTCAACTCTCCAATCTGCAACTAGGGTTCGTTTTACTTATTTATGATCATCCATTTGATCTGTGGTTGTGATCAAGTATTCCTAATCTGCAACCTAGTTGTGATGTTCAACTTAGATTACCAAAAAAGAATCCATTAAGATCAAGAAAACTTCCAAGAACCAAAGAAATCACATGGCAGGATGTATGCATAGCAGTTTCTTCATTCATTCACATGTCCACCAAGATTAAGCATGATGTGTACTGTAACCTTGATCAAATAATTCATAGGCAGCCCTAATGGTGATCAATTATACTATAAAATCAGTGAATGAAACAAGAACACAGATTGGTAATTTGAATACTTCAACTTAATAACGTAGAATAGGTTTGCAAGGCTACATCGAAATCCCCAGCAATGAACTTAATTACACAACATGATTACAGAATATATAAATATCAAGAACAACATGAGTGAAATTAAAGTTCATAGAAGAAACCCCTTTGAAGCAATTCTGATGTTGAACTTCTCCAAGAACAGCGTGGCTGCGTGGTTTCTTTGGTGGCAGCGGATGGTGAAGGAAAATAGAGTTTGGTTTCTGGAAGAAAGGCTAAAGAAAGAGAAGAGAGAGAGCTCTAGGCGACCCCAAGGGGAAGCTTGTCTAAAAGTGGCTGAAACTCTCAGTTTTATAAGGTTAAAGAGGCTGTTACATATTGCCAATACATCCTAGTAATTGGGCATTTAATTCCCACAATTTTTTTGCTGTTTTTGGTCTCTTAAAGGGCCATATTCATCACCATATTCAATTGTACACTTTGAATCTCTCTCTACATTAGAATCCTTATTCAATTCTCCACTTTCAGCTCCATTTTGCCTTATTTACCCTCAAATGGCTCTAAAATCCAATTAATTGCACATTAACACAAAAGAGAGTAAAACGCAACCAGTTTAACTAAAAAATATCACAAAGAGACTAGGAATGGATGGTATAAACGTATGAAATATATGAGTTATCAAATACCCCCAAACCTGGTTTTTGCTAGTCCTCGAGCAAAACTAAAACTGAAAACAAACAAAACAAAGAAAAATCTAACTAGACCACTTTCGGTGGCTAAACGATTGCACTGAGCATGTGCAACAAGCCTTTAAACCTTTAGGTGTCCCTAGTAGGAGGAGTTGTGTCTCCTGAGGGTTTACAGCGATGATGCCCACAAACATCTACGGACTCGACGAATAAATTTGTTAAAGCATGCTTGAAACAAACTAATAAGAACCAATGAAAGCTTAGTCATACATTCAAACCAAAAGTCTGCCACTTCAAAGAATCGTATCATGTGTATAGTGTAAAAATATTACTCCATGACTCATGACTTCAAAAACACCATACTCAAATGCCAAAGATAGAATTCACTTCAACTCTAATTCTCTCAGATTGTCACTCGAATTTTCACTTAGATCTTAAGGTTTAGTCTCTCATCAAACATATGTGAGTAAAGTTACGTAAAGGGAATCAAAATTCTCACATATGAAATATGAAATAACAGCACAATTTCTTAACAAATCTCATGAAAGGAATCAAATACTAAGAATATGGATAACACACATACTTACCAGCACCTTGAACACATCCCCAAAGATCAGCTAGGTCTTTTACAAGGTTGTAATGTAAGGCTTAGGCTAGGGCTACAAAAGAATGGATAGGAAATACTCGAGCTTGGGACATACTAAAGCGTCTTTGCTATGAAACCAGCAAGCTCTCCTCTTGAATTGATCTTCGTTGTTTGTTCTTGGCGTCCAGGACACACGTGCAATAGTGAAGGATTTGGAAATTACATCTTCTTTATTCATTTCTTTTTTCTTTTTTTTGTTTAAAACTTTTTTTTTTCTTGTCTTGCAATTCCAGCACATGTTACCTCGGTACACGCCACATTCTTGATCTAGAGCTCAATTTATCTTTGTCTTCATCACTTTAGTATTCCCCAAACTATAAGGTATGGCTGTAATGGGCTAAGATGGGTAGAGTTTGGTGTGGGTGATGAAAGAACTAGGCTAAAAGTGCTTGGCTGCAACAAGGGTAAATGGAGCACACAAAGGGATGGGAATTAGACCTTTTAGTGGTTAAAACATGCATAGCCTAACATCGTCCCATTGAGTTCATTCATAGGTGACAATAAACACATGGTATCTGCAACATAGGATTATTCTTAGCATTCAATCAAAGAGAAATAATGAGATCATTTGAAGTGAAATTGAAAGACAAAGATAGGAGCAGAAACACTTTAAACCCTCTCAAAGAAACAAATAGGCTCAAAATAACTCACTAGGGTAGTCTCCACTATTCTTCTTACAGAATTTGAGCATGATATTTTAACCATCATAATTCCAAGAGTAACAACTTTGTAAAAGAAAAATAAGATACAAAACTTTTTGATGACAACACTGTAGTTTTGTTCGTAAACATAGCCCTCACATACATTCACATAAGTAAGCAAAAGCAAACTTAACCTAAACTAAAAACAAACAGAAAATTTTCAATCCCACATAATACTCCCAAACCTAAACTAAGCATTGTCCTCGATGCTTAAAAATGAATGGAATGCATGCAGCGTAGATAGGCAGAACATGTGGAATGAAAATAAAATAAAACTAAAAGACACAAATAAAAGGAAAGAACACAAACCCAGCTAGGTTGCCTCCTAGCAAGCGCTTTATTTAACGTCTAGGCAAGACGCGGTGGGTATGATGGATGAATGCCTAGGGTGGCAGAAAGTCAAGGTACCTCCGAACCTTGGTCAGAAGAAGTGGTTTCTTTCGAGGGACTTTGAATATGGTGCGCTAAATTTCCACAAGGACTTGATTGTGATCGCGTTTTTGTCTCTCTTTGTGAATAGAATGCAAGACCATATCCTCTTCCTTTGTTTCAGATGGTAGCAAGGTCTCGTTATTGAACTTCAATTCTTTTCCCTCTTGAAAGGGTAGCAAATCATCTTCCAAAGACTCCAAATATGGCACCTGAAAAGATGTAAAACAACATGGAGAATCCGACATAGATTTTGAAAAACATTCAATTGAATTAGAAGATTGAAGAAGAGCTTCAAACACTATGTCTAGCACAATTTCTTCAAGAACATCTATGGGTGGCTCATCATGCTTTTGTTTGACCAATCACCCTGGAAAAGGAATTGATGGAACATATGGCTTGGGAGGAGTGTAAGGCTCTTCATCTTCATAAAACGCAAGAACCTCACTATGAAAATATGCACAGAAAGCTTCCTTTGGTTGTTCCTCCTTCTCTTCTTAATCATCACCACCGAATTGTTGTTCATTTAAAGCTTGGACAATCTGACTCAATTGAATTTCCAACTTAGTTAGTGCAATGGAGTGGTTCTGAATAATGCTACTCATTGATTGTTGAAATTGCAAATTGTTTTGAGCGAACATCTTCAAAGTGTCCTCCAAAGTAGTGTCCAAGGATTCCTCCTGTGACGGCGGTGCAAATGCTTGATTTGGAACTTGTATGTTGTTCCAAGAGTCACGATGAGAGTTTCTCCAAGCGGGGCTGTATGTATTTGGCAATGGTTGCAATGGCCCTTGGTAAGAGAAACACATGCGGTGTGAGTGCTCTCGAACAAATGTAGGAAACTCATCTCTCCTTGGGCAGAATTGAAGGGGATGGCCAATTTTAGCACATAACGGACATTCACCATACATCTTGGTTACAAACTGAAAATCAAAACAAACTAAATTGTAAACGAAAAATCTAAACTAAGAAAACAAAAACAGATAGGGTTTATAAAGCAAGCAATTAGAGGGGACTGAAATCAGTCCTCGGCAACGATGCCAAAATTTTGTTGTGTTCCTTTCAAGTGCAAATATAAGGATAGTATAATGGCACAAGTAAGGGTGTCGAACCACAGGGACTAATTAGACCTCTACAATTACTAGCTTTATGTGAACCCTAAAGAAAATGCAAATGAAAACTGAATTTAGGTTTTTGTTTTGAAAGCTAAAGTAACTTAAAATGCAAGACAAGATAAAGATGAATGATAGATTGGTTCAGAAACGATGGGAATGGAACTAGGAATATCGATTTCACGAATACAAGCCAATTCAATGAAAATTAAGTCAAAACGTATTCAACTCTCCAATCTGCAACTAGGGTTCATTTTACTTATTTATGATCATCCATTTGATCTGTGGTTGTGATCAAGTATTCCTAATCTGCAACCTAGTTGTGATGTTCAACTTAGATTACCAAAAAAGAATCCATTAAGAACAAAAAAACTTCCAAGAACCAAAGAAATCACATGGCAGGATGTATGCATAGCAGTTTCTTCATTCATTCACATGTCCACCAAGATTAAGCATGATGTGTACTACCTTGATCAAATAATTCATAGGCAGCCCTAATGGTGATCAAACATTAAGATTAACAAACAAATTATACTATAAAATCAGTGAATGAAACAAGAACACAGATTGGTAATTTGAATACTTCAACTTAATAACGTAGAATAGGTTTGCAAGGCTACATCGAAATCCCCAGCAATGAACTTAATTACACAACATGATTACAGAATATATAAATATCAAGAACAACATGAGTGAAATTAAAGTTCATAGAAGAAACTCTTTTGAAGCAATTCTGATGTTGAACTTCTCCAAGAACAGCGTGGCTGCGTGGTTTCTTTGGTGGCAGCGGATGGTGAAGGAAAATAGGGTTTGGTTTCTAGAAGAAAGGCTATAGAAAGAGAAGAGAGAGAGCTCTGGGCGACCCCAAGGTGAAGCTTGTCTAAAAGTGGCTGAAACTCTCAGTTTTATAAGGTTAAAGAGGCTGTTACAGATTGCCAATACATCCTAGTAATTGGGCATTTAATTCCTACATTTTTTTTTGCTGTTTTTGGTCTCTTAAAGGGCCATATTCATCACCATATTCAATTGTACACTTTGAATCTCTCTCTACATCGGAATCCTTATTCAATTCTCCACTTTCAGCTCCATTTTGCCTTATTTACCCTTAAATGGCTCTAAAATCCAATTAACTGCACATTAACACAAAAGAGAGTAAAACGCAACCAGTTTAACTAAAAAATATCACAAAGAGGCTAGGAATGGATGGTATAAACATATGAAATATATGAGTTATCAGAGCACTCCCATGATAGGTAACCCACTGAGAAGTTCTTGTGTGAGTTCCTAGAAACAAAATCGTGAGGGTGTGGTAGGGGCCCAAAGCGGACAATATTGTGCTACAGCGGAGCCAAGCCCGGGATGTGGTGGGGCTCGGGTTGGGATGTGACACTTGGGACGAGCCATTGATTGTTCTTTAGTAAGCAGCAAACCATGCAATTCAAGGGAGGTAGAAGACAAACAAAGCAGGATAAAATCAATGAATAACTTGAACTCATCAGGAAGACCATGAATGGTTGCTGCAATGAGGTCTCGATCAGAAATAGGGGCACTAGCAGCCGTGAAAGAATCTGAAATCTCCTTAATCTGTTGAAGACATTCCAAGATCGATTAAGAACCTTTGTGAATGGACTGAAGACGTGAACGGAGCAGATGAACATGAGCATCAGAAACACCACCAAAACGTTGTTCAAGTTTCTGCCATAGCTTGCGAGAGGTGGAGACTCCAACTGTGAGAGAAATTAGGTCTTCAGAGAGAGTCGAATTCAACCAGATCAACAGATTTTGATCTTTCTCAAACCACTGCCCAAATTCTAGATTCATAGATCGATCAGGAAGAAGAGGAGCTGGATATGGCTCAGTTTCATCAATGAGACCAATGAGCTTGTATCGACGAAGGATCGGAGCAAATAACCCCCGCCATGGGAGATAGTTGGTACGCTTGAGCTTGATCGACACCATACTGCCAATGTTCTAAATCGTGAGAGACATATACGAATTTGGAGAAGGAGAATTTCCAAAGGAATTAGGGTTTGACAATGGCGGTGGATCCAGCGGAGACGAGGATGCAGAGGGAGAAGCCATGACAATCAGAGACAAGATTCAGGAGAAAAAAAGGAAGAATTGCAAATCGAATACAGAAATCGATCAAGAAATTGATCGAGAGATCGAATCGGTGAGTGAGTCGATGAGCGGAGGAGGATCAGCGCCGTGAGGCAATTTGGCGAGATACCATATAGAAACTTATAATTCTCTCTGTGACAAAATGATTTTCATTGAATCAATAATTATGACAGTACAAAGGGATATATATAACCATAGACTCATTACATCATTGCCCTTAACTTCTACAACTAATTACACAATTACCACAACTAACTATTTACTGTTGTAACAAACTAGTGACTGGTTTATAAGTCTCAATACGAGGAGTACCTTCACCATGGAGGGTGGTGTTACAAAGGTCCAAACAAACTTGATCTTCACCATCAATACTGATCACAACCATTTTGGCAATATGGTACGCTATGGTGTTTATTGATGAAGATGAGTTGGAATGTGTTCTAGAGATCAACCCATGGCACATGAAATGACATATTTTTCACTTGAAGCGCGGAGCCAAGAGTTTAAGGATACAACCCCTATCACTATTCTGCGAGTGTGGGTTAGGATCCCTTATCTACCTATCCAATATAGGGATAAGGTTAACATAAAGAGTATTACTCAAGCTATTGGAAAAGCTTTTAGGGTTGATGAAGCTACTCTTAATGAACTTAATGGTCTGTTTATTAAGGTGTTGATGGAGATTGATGTTTAATTACCTTTGAAGAGGGTCTTGGTCGTTAATGGAGACAATGACAACCCCATCTTGATAAGTTACAAGAAGCTCTTTGAAGTTTATTTTTATTATGGGAGGAAGCGTTGGGAGATCTATAAGAGGATTTCATGCTTTGTTTTCTTAAACCTATGAGTGTTTATGAAGATGTTATAGCTGTTGAGGCTGGGGGTTGTGGTAAGGAAGAAATGGAAGCTGGGATCGAGGGTAATAACCAGGAGAAATGGACAACTATGGTTCCCAAATGGAAGCATAAGGAAAATAAGAAAAGAGTGTGCCAACTCTAAGAGATGGGAGAGTGTACCATGATGTGGTTAGAGGTCATAAGCAATGGGTGCCAAAGGCTGACTTGGTTCTGAAGTGGAGAGTGGTGTCTGACAAGGACTCTAAGTCCTCTGGGTAAGTGATCTAACTAATAACTCATTTATTCTTAGGGAAAATAATGGGTACTAGGTGAACCCGAATATTAATTGCTCTCCACTTCCCTCAAATTATGATTTGTATGATTCTACCTTAAGGGATGTAAGTTTCCAGGATATGAATACAAACTTAAGGTGTAGCTTAGAGTCTAATGTTTTATTTAATCTGTTGTTGAATGATCGTATGATGTTAACAAACTTGTGGAATCAGGATTTACTTATTAAGAAAGAGAAGATGGATGCTAGTAGCTACAAGAAAACAAGTGAGAGTACTGAGAAGTTTATGGATGTTAATAAAGAGTTGCCAAGTACGAGTAGGTCTATCATAGGGATGATAAGTCCAAGAAATCGTATAAGAGATGAGTTTGCTGTAGAAGTAGAAGCAAAAGCAGGAAGTAGCCACTATCTGGAAGAGATTGACTAGTAAGGAGTATGTTGTGGAATTGTAGGGGTTTGTCAAGACCTGAATTTGTGCCCAAATTTAAGTTTTTGTGTTTGATGAACAATTTGGACCATTTTTGTTGTGTTCAAAAGCCTGGATAGAGCATTTGCCAATCCAAATTGGTTCAACAAGTTTGTGAATTTCAACTTCCATAAAATTCCAATTTTTTTTATCTAACCATAGTCCAATTTTACTACATTGTAATAATGCTATAAGAAAAAAAGAAGACCTCCTTTAAATTTGAGGTTATATGGCTTAATCATCCGGACTTTAAAAGGTTTGTTGAAGACAACTGGAAATGTGATTTTTGTTAACCTACAGAGATAGAGAGAGGGATTCGAGAGTTTCTAGAGAAAGAAGTAGAAAAACTATAAGATTCTTTGTGTATTTCTTAGCTGTTAAGCAAGTACATATCTCAATATTTATACACATCTCAACCTCCTTAACAAACTAACAACCTAACTAACTTTCTAATCTACATACAAGTGGCAATATCTTAGCCATACAATATATCTCTAACATCCCCCCGCATCTCATGTTTGGATGATCCTAACATGAGATTGGTACAATGAATATGAAACAATGGAGCACTGAGTCCTTTGGTTAAAATGTCAGCAAATTGTTCCTTGGATGATACAAACTGCACCAGAAGCTTCTTGTTGGCTACTCTTTCCCAAACAAAATGCACATCTATTTCAATGTGTTTTGTCTGTTGATGTTGCACTGGATTGAATGACAATGCTATAGCAGAAAGATTATCACAGAATAGCACAGGGGTTGCAGGTATTGGAACATGCAGAAAAGTAAGAATCTGTTGGATCCAATCAAGTTCAGATGCAGTGGAAGATAGAGCACAATACTCGGCCTCAGTGGATGATCGTGATAATGTTTGCTGCTTCTTAGATGACCACGATATAGGATTGTTTCCTAAAAACACAGACAAACCTGTTGTAGATCTTCAATCATTTGGGTCACCCGCCTAATTAGCGTCACTAAAAGCATGTAGTGTCAAATCTCCTTTTGAGTAGGAGATGGCAAAATCCATAGTACCTTTCAAATACCTCAAAATCCTTTTGACTGCAGTGAAATGAGAAATCATTGGTTTTTGCATGAACTGACATGCTTGATGCAACAGAAAAAGCAATATCGAGTATGGTGAATGTAAGATATTGTAGGGCACCCACCACACTTCTATACATGGTGGGATTAGAGTAGGGCTCACCATCATCCGTGAGTAACATGTTATATGGAAGACAAGGTGTATCACAGGCCTTTGAGTCAATCATTTTAGTTTTAACAAGTAAATCCTACACATATTTTTGTTGTGACAGAAACAAATCATTGGCAATCTTGGAAATCTGAATTCCCAGAAAGAAGTGAAGAGAACCTAAGTCCTTGATATCAAATTCATAAGTTAAGTCCCTGATCACTTGGTGTATCTCAGTAAGTGCACTCCCTATGATGATAATGTCATCGACATAGAGCAACAATATCACAATATTTGCAACAACAGTTTTCATAAATAATGAGGAATCAGAATAAGAGTTATTAAATCCCAATTGAGGCAAAAATGAAGTGAACCTGTCATTCCACACCCTTGGGGCCTGTTTCAATCCATAAAGTGATTTATGCAATTTACACACCAAGGATGGATTCTGTGGATCCTCAAAACCAGATGGCTGGGCCATGTACACTTCCTCTTGTAGAATTCCATGGAGAAAAGGGTTCTTGACATCGAGTTGCCAGAGTGACCAATTAAAATGACCAGCTAGTGCTAAAACAATCCTCACTGTGGTGGGTTTAACAACAGGGGCTAAAGGTTTCACTATAATCGAGACCAGGTTCTTAACTAAAGCCTTTGGCAACCAATATGGCCTTATACCGTGCAATTGACCCATCATAATGCCACTTTATTTTGAAGATCCATTTACACCCCCACTAAATTCTTGTTTGCAGGTAAGGAGACTAAACTCCATGTCCCTTTATTATGCAAAGCATTGATTTCCTCCTTCATTACTTGAGACCACACTACACTCTTAAGAGCAGATTTGTATGATGATGGTTCACATAGAGACAAATCAACATCATTTGAGGCAGCAATTGTAGACAAGAAAACCTTCTTTTTAAAGATACCACTCTTACTCAGAGTCTACATAGGATGTAAGTTTAATGGTGGTATTGAGAGAACCACTTGAAGATTATCTGGACTATGATCAAGTGTCACAGGGATAGGAGTTGTGTCTGAACCTGCACCAGTAATGGACTGAGATGAACTCTGTGTATCAGGTGAGGGTGATTGGTTTGGGGATATAAATGGAGGCACTGCGACAGGTGGAAAAGATAGGGGTGACGCAGGAGGATTTGAAGTATTGGAAAGGGATAATGAAGAAGAGACTCCATTTGGGTTAATAGCTTAAGATGGTAAAGTGACTACATTCTGTGAAGTAACCACAGGAAGAGAAGAAAGACCAACAAACTAATTGGAACAGGAAGACTTGTGTGTGGTTTGTGCCAATAAATTTGTTTAAAGAAACTCATATTCACTAAACACCACATGTCTAGAAACAAAAAATTTATTTTGAGAAACTGCATAACAAATGTACCCTTTGTATTTGGATGCATAGCCCAAGAATACACATTTTGTAGTCTTGGCTTGAAGTTTGGTAGAGTTGTATGGTCTTAATAAAGGGTAACATGCACAACCAAATGTTCTCAAATGGTGAATAACTGGGACAACACCATATAAGGCTTCAAAGGGAGACTTATTAGACAAGGTAGGAGTAGGCATCCTATTAATGAGATAAATGGCTGTTTGACATGAAAAATACCAAAACTGATAGGGTATTTTAGCTGTTTGTAACAGTGTGACTGTGGTTTCAATAACATGTCTATATTTTTGTTCAGCCATGCCATTTTGTTCTGGAGTGTAAGGGCAGGATTTGTGATGGGAAATGCTTTTTTGGAGAAGGAATGATTGAAGAGTTTTGCTAGTATACTCACCACCACCATCACTTTGCAATATTTTTATGTTTGCAGATAATTGGGTAAGAACATAAGCATGGAAACCAACAAAAGTGGCACAAAGATCAGATTTATTAACCAAAGGGAAAATCCTGGAATACTTGGTACATTCATCAATGAAGAGAACATAGTACCTATACCCATTGACAGATTTACAAGGTGCAGGACCCCAAAGATCACTATGCACTACTTCAAAGGGAATTACAGATTTATTGACACTAGATGAAAAAGGCAGTTTGCAAAACTTGCCCTCTAAACAACTTTGACACATACAAGACTAGAGTCTTTTGGAGATGCAACATTAGATTTATGCAGCATTAGGGACACAACAGAATTAGATGGATGTCCTAATCTATTGTGCCAGGTAGTAGAGTTAACAAGCTGACCAATGAGAGCTTTACTGGAGACAGTACTTTGAAAGGTCACAGGACATACATTAGCTAGGGCAGAAATTGGGTAAAGTCCATTACTGCACAGTCCTTTGCAACCTTGTCCTGGATCCAAAAACAGAAGGCATCAAAGATAAGCCAACAGTTATTGTCCAAACATATCTTATGTACTGATAGAAGATTCTTTGTTAATTTAGGAACATATAACACAGAGTTCAGTTTGATAGGATATATAGAAGGTTTGAGAACAGTGCTACCCATGTGAGATACATGCAAACCTTCACTATTTGCAGTTTGAATGACTTCAGTAACAGGATAGGGTGATGCCAGAGATAAGTTGGAATGATCAGCAGTCATATGATTCGTTGCTCCTGAATTAGTGATCCATACTTGTGAATTAGATGTAGAAGTAACTGAAGGGTTTGGTGGTGTTACCATAGTATAGTAGGCTTGCATTGGAACTGGAGCTTGAAACTGTTGTCCATGAACCTGTGATTAAACCCTTGGTTGAGAAAATGAAGCCACCTGAGAGTATTGATATCCTTGTTGTGGATATGAAGTCATCGGGGAGTACGAAGAATTGACTCTAGCGCCAATATAGTTGGGACCCTTCTCATTATAAAAGCAGAACCATGTATTATGATTAAATCTCCCACAAATTTGACATATTGGCTTCTTGAGTGGAGCAGAAATATTAGACTATTGTGTATTTGGAAATTGACCAAGTATACCAGGACTTGGAGTTTGAATGACATATGTTAGAATAGGCATGTACTATCTCGATGAAAAATTTCATGGTTGTTGATTAAACATGCCCTTGCCCTTGTTCTTACTGGCATTGAAATGCTTGAAGATACCAGATACAAAAATGGATTGATTAGGCCCTCTTTGAGTTGAATTATTAGCAATCATGGCTGACATAAATGGTGCATTGACAGTTGACTCTATAATTGCTTCTTCTGCTAGTAACTGTGTCCAAAATTCTTTCAGAGAGATGACCACGCCCCCGAATCACAGTCCTAAATGTGTTGTATTCTGCTGGCAAACCATTTAATGCAAGAATAACAATATCTTCATCAAGAAAGTAAACCCTAGCAGCAGAAAGATAGTCTCTAGCTTCCTTTAGCATCTAAAAAAAAGCTAGTCTTCAAGACAGTTGAAAACTATTCTTGTAATCTTATCCAGATATCCCTCGAATTGGTACTCCCAATGGCACAAGAAATAGCTACAAGACTCAAAGATGCAGTGAGTAATTGCATCAGGGCTTTATCATGCATCATCCAAACCAGATACTCATCACTATCAGAGGAAGAAGAGGAATTGGACGAATTAACACCAGATTCTCCAGAATGAGAGGTGAATCGAGCAGGACAAGGATGAGAGCCATCAACAAACCCTAGAATTCCATTACTTTCAAGTAGTAATTTCATTTGGAAATGCCAATTTAGATAGTTCGAATCATCTAGTTTAACATTCACAGATGTAGAAATCGATGAAACCAATGCAATTATCGGTGGTTGAAGAAGCTGTAATTGAGAGACAATTACCATTGTTGCCGAATTACGAGTTGTAAAACTTCTGAATGTTGCAGAAATATCTCTGAGAGAAAACAACAAACACTTGAAGGGCACAATTTGGAGAAGATGAAGTCGCAACCAGATTCATAGTTGGAGAACCTTAGGGAGCAAGAAAACCCTAGATTGCAGAGCAAACGAAGTGAATTCAATCAAGAAACACCAACAAAAAGCAAGAAGATCGAAGAAGACGAAGAATCAGAGTTGCAGAAGACTCGGATCGAAGGTCAAGCGTGAGCTTTCATGGTGATTGATACCATGTTAACCTACAAAGATATATATATATATATATATATATATATATATATATATATATATATATAGAGAGAGAGAGAGAGAGAGAGAAATAGAGAAAGAGGGATTCGAGAGTTTCTAGAGAGAGAAGTAGAAAAACTGTAAGATTCTTTATGTGTATTTCTTAGCTGTTAAGCAAGTACGTATCTCAGTATTTATACACATCTCAACCTCCTTAACAAACTAACAACCTAACTAACTTTCTAATCTTCATACAAGTGGCAATATCTTAGCCATACAATATATCTCTAACAATTTTCTTGGACATCCTAATGACATGTTTCGAGCTTATGCTGAAACCTTTTAAGTATTGTGTTAAATGTTAGAATAAAGAAACTTTTGATAATGTCTAATTGAAAATTAAAGAACTTTTGGGCAAACTTAGTGATATTCAAGAGAGAAATATGTCAAGTATACCAACAAAAGATGATCTGATGCTTGAGAAACAAGTGAGAAACTATTGGCAGTCCTAAAGCAAGAGGAAATCATGTGGGCTCAAAAAGCTCGAACAAATTGGCTTCAAATAGGAGATAAGAACACAAAGTTTTTCCAGACATTTGTAAATATAAGAAGGAAAAGAAATGAAATATCTAGAGGTAAGGATGTTAATGGTAACTGGTGGATTTAAGGAAATAGGTTAGAGGAAGTCTTTGTGCAGGATAAAAAAAAACAGTTTACTTGTTCTAATGATCATGGTCCACTCCTTTATGCCTTCTTTCCGAACAAATTGGAAAGTTATTAATAAGTAAGGCAATCAGTTTGCAGGTTAGTAAAGGATTTCTTTGACAGTCGAGTTTAAAGCTAATTAACCATACTAATATAGGTTTGATACCTAAAAGTGGAGCAACCTGAAAGTGTGAACCACTATAGACCTATAAGTCTTTGTAATGTCAGTTACAAAATCATAACAAAGATAAATTATTAAAAGGCTGAAGCCAATTCTTAGAGATTCTATTTCCCAAAACCAAGGGCTTTTTGTCACGCCCCGATCCCGAGATACATCCAGGATCGACACATGACATCACAACTTACCCGTTCAACTATCATGTCTTGCTTTCGAGACATGACCAAAAACCCACTAACGGTTCAATAGCATAGTAACTTTTCCTTTTGTTTCATGGATGCCTTTAACCCTTAAGTTAGACTGCCTACGTACACTGAGACAAGATTAAGCTATTTGTAGTTCACCGACCCAAAATTTCTCATGGCATTATCTAAAAGAAAAACATAGAGTTCTAGAATCACTCAATGGAACTCGACGAGCATGATTTGCTAAATTCCAGGTCACCTAACAACCATGAAACAATTAGAATTGTTAGTTTTCATTCACATATATCACAATATTTTCCAACACAACTCCACAATCACAGAAAATAATCTATTCAATGACTCAAAGATGCATAATATAACTACGTTAATCAACCAACAAGATCAGGTATCAATCCACAAAGTTTAATAAAGCAACTCTCTGTAATCCCTTACCTGGATTTCAATCAATAACTTTCTATCCCTAAATTACAACACAAGTGTCTACCCTGAGTAATTTCTATTCACAAGAATCTAGAATTCTTGACTAACTCAACAGAACAGAACAAGAGCTGGAATTCGTAACACTCAACAGAATCCAACCAAGAAGCAGTTGACCATCACGGATTTACCAAGCATGATCACCCTAAAATACGTATGGTCCCCCATCGCGGATGTGCCAAGAAGGACCATAATTTATAGTACTTTGTAGTGATCATCCCCAAACATATTACTCCTAGAATGAGTATGGTTCCTGATCACAGATATACCAAACAGAACCGTCCATGTACCATACTACTACATGGTGCAGTCACATCATCATACATCACACCTCCTACATCAATTCAACACCTATGACATAAGTACGAGAACTCATGTTTGATCATGTTAAATGAACTCACTCTCTATTGAGCACCTACATACTTGCCTTAGCGACTTTCACACCAATACTCAAGACCAGTCACTTTTTCAATAGAGAAGACATAGTATGTATTGATCTTACTGGATTGTCAATGCCCAATTGGCAATCCTATAATTCGAAACATTTAGGATATGTGTATGAGAAAGAAAGATTTCATGAAGCTAACTTCTTTAGATTACATTCTCCCTATTACACTCCTAGTACTTATTGTTTAAGCGTATGACATTCAATGAGACTACTTTAAACAATATTCTTTGCCCTTAGGTTAAGTGTTGCCCTTAGATTAAGCGAACTTAGTTCACTATGTGAAATTCCGCAAAGTATGATCTCATGATTGGCCTTAAAGCCACATTTCCAACAAGTTGATTGCGTCGAAGAGGCCACAAACGAAAGGTATCGGGGATACTAACTGCAACACTTTACGATTTTTTTTTATTTCGTTTTTTATTTCAATTTTTGTTTTATTTTAAAGGACATTGTTGGTATAGTAAAACCTCTATATAATCGTAATATTGGGACCCAACCAATTTTATAACCTTACTGAGATTTATTGAGATTATTACTTAATAGGGGTGTAGCTAAAAAATATCATTTTTTGACTTAGTTATCCTTAATGAAAATTGTATTGATACAAAGAACTACTAGTAGAGAGCGTCAATTTTCAAAATGTAACATTGGTAAACGAAAGACACTCAATCTTTAAAATCTAGTGCATGTATGTATGTACTGCACTCTTTAATTCTCCTGTGTAAACATACTTGAGAAGCTAGAAACATTATCGTTTCACCAAGAAGATGTGCATGTTGACGAGGTATTACGTACTTCCAAGCTCAAATGTGTGGCATCAACTTTAACGAATAAAATTTTATTTGTCACATGGCATATTTTTGTACTTGTTGTCACTTACTATATGTAGGGGTAGTTTCGGTTTGGGAACTGAAAATGATTCTCGAAACCTTATCCTGAAATAGTCAGGACATATTTTCTTGGCCCGATTCTGAACTTAAATTTTCAGTATCCAAAAAATCGGGAATATCGAAACTTATTTCAGTTTCGAGGTGATTCGGTAAACAGCAAGGTGGCGACGGCTGAAATCCAGTGGCAGCGATGGCTGAAATTTGATGGCAGCGATGGCTGAAACACGATGGTGGCACTGCGTTGTCTGATTCATGCATTAATCCCTATGTGTTTGAAGAAGAAAAAAGGGCGCCTAAACTTGCCTACGCACCCACCTAGCCCGCTTACACACCTCTTCTAGGTCACGACTTTCACTTGGACAGAAAGTAGATAACTTCCATTTAGCATTTTATTTTTTCCACAAAATTGTAAGAGACTTGTTGAATACATGGATGAACACTCATTATATGTTTGTTCCCCATATTTCTAATATGTTCTAGTACTTTATAATTTATAAGATTCTATTATGCAATTTATGTATCTTAATACAAGTATGTATTTTTTTAAGTATAAGTAAACGTATATTTATATGTCATACAACAAATTTAATTAAAACTGGAAAGAAAGAAAAAACAACCTAGACCCCCGCCTAGACGTCTAAGCACTAGCCCCTGCCCACCGCCCCTAGCCCCTACTGCCTTTTAGAACCTTGGGTGACAGTGATGGTCATCGTGGTGGAATATATATATATATATATATATATGAAATGAATGGTCGTCATGCAACTGAAGTGAAGCCCATGAGAGAGTGAAAATGATGGAGACTAGGGTTTTGAGGGAATGTTAAATTGAGTAATTAATAGTTAGGATAAATTACACAAAACTACCTCAACTATTGGTCTCACGACACTATCATACCTCATCTTTTAAAATTGACAATGTTATACCTCATCTTTAGAATTTGGTCCAATGTTATACCTTCCGTTAGCTTGGCCGTGAATTTCATAGTTAAATGCTAATGTGGCTTGATCCGGGGCCTACTTTCTATTAAAAATTTAATAAAATATTAAAAAATAAGAATTTACCCTTAATATATATATATATATATATATATATGTGGAAAGAATCTATCGATAAGTGGAAAATGCCCTCGTTGATTCAACGTAATTTTACGAGGGCGTATTTTATCCTCGTAAATTTTATCATATTTCTTGACATATATGTTTTATCATATTTCTTGACATATATGGATAGAGTTCGATCCTACGAACGCGTAGGCAAAAACTGTTCGTAAAACGGAGTTATAACGAAGAAGTTATTAACGATTGAAGTTGAGGGCAAAATAGTGATTTTGCCATTAAATTGAATGGCTCCAGATTTTCTGGAGAAATGGGAGTGCCACGTGTGTGGCTGTGATGAAGAGGGAGGTAGAGAAAAGAGAGAAATGAGGGTTTGGATTGCCCAATCAGGGAAGGGGGGAAAGGAGGAGAAAGGGGGAAAAAGGGAAGAGAGAGAACTGGATCCCCTATGACCCGTGACCCGACCCGGCCATATCTCTCTACTCCGGACACCTTTAACAATAGGGCCGGTGTCAAATTACTCCTTTCTTCAAACCTAGTCGAGCCCTTACTTTAATTTCACCTATGGGTTATCAGGTGGGATGAATGGAGCACGAGAACCTCTCGGACCCGACGAAACCCTAGGGTAGCTACTTCCATTTCCGGCAACGATCATGGTGGCGCACCACCTGGGGTTGGTAGCCCTTCCTATCTGGAGTAAAATCTGACAAAAATCATGGTCATCGGACCTTTGACGGAGGAGCGGCGAGGCTCGAAAGATTTCGGCCACCCGGCCCTTTCGTGGGATTTTCCGGCCACTTCCCGGCCGAACTAGGCTTTGGCCCAGGTATAAAAGTTCTTCCCCTTGTTTTGTTCTATATTTCTGTGAAATTTGGTAATTTTTGGAAATAGTTAAAATTTTCCAGCGTGGCCAGATGGCCGTCAATGCTATTTTTAAACCAAACTAGATGTCTTGAGTTTAGATTTGATAAACGTATGACGTAGGTTGATTGTTTGAACCTAAATTCATTACGATACCATATTTGAACAATTTGTGAATCGATGATCTGACCGTTGGATCGTCATCAAACTTTGATACATTATAATACGTAATATTTGAGGACCTTGGGAACTTATGGATCGGGAATCCCACGTATGGATCTTCCTGAATTTTATTTTTAAGTTCGTAAAATAAAACGTCGACCGCCACGTATGGATCATAATGAAATTTTAGTATGTTATTCTAGAAGCGTAAGGTGAACTACGAATGGCTTAATCCCTTTGTTTAGGGTACGTAGGCAGTCTAACCAGGATGTTAGATGCAGCCATAAACCAAACAAAAAGATTACATTTTTTTAGTACAGTTAGTTAGAATTATAATTAACCATTATTTTTATTGTGGCCTACCTGTGTGTTTGGCTTCCTAACTAGAAATTTCGGGATGTTACAGCTGCTACGTCCGAGGTCAAGAACGGCGTTGATCGAATGGCAGTTCCTGGAGACGAAATGAGGGAAGGTGCGATGGGTCGGAGGTGGCTCCGAATTTCCTACAAGTCTGCTTCGATTTACCGTACAAGCCGATGAAATCGACGACGAAGAGTCCGTTCCGGAGCGACCGGGTGGCGGGGGAGCGGCCATTGCTGGAGCAATGAAGGAGCTGAGCAATCGGCGTCACCGCCTGCAGAAAGCGATGAGAGAGAGAGAGATGAGTGGGGGGATGAGTTTTAGAGAGAGAAAGTGTGATGAGAAAGAAGGAGTTTGTGGAGAGTGAGAAATGTGGTGGTGGAGTGGATGAGGAAGGGATGGGATAAATGGATGAGTGAGGAATGTGTGATGAGAAAGAAGGCAGTAGTTTTGATTATTGACCCGCGGGGGGGCGCCAGGGGAAGGGGGTGGGGGGAAAGGTGTTCGCGTGGGTGGGGAAGGGGTCGAGGGTTGCAGGGAAAGGGAGGATGGGTGTTTGGGGTTTTTTTATTTTTAGGGTAAATTCTTATTTTTAAATTTTTTATTAATTTTTTTATAATAGAAAGTAGGTCCCGGATCAAGCCACGTCAGCATTTAACTGAGAAATTCACGGCCAATCTAACGGAAGGTATAACATTGGACCAAATTCTAAAGATGAGGTATGACATTGTTAATTTTAAAAGATGATGTATGATAGTGTCATGAGACCAATAGTTGAGGTAGTTTTGTGTAATTTACCCTAATAGTTATTATATAATACATTTCAATATCTCAAAAGTTGAAGGTTCAGTGGTTAGGAGTTTTGATCTCCTAACGAGGTAATTATTTTATTTTATATTTGAATAATAGTAAATATATAAATATCGGTTTGGTTTGGGTTGAACAAAAAATTTAGGCTATCTATACCGAATCCAAAGCCGAACCGTTTGGTTTGGGATAAAAACCGAACTGAAAATGTTTGGAAACCGAAAATTCGATATAATTTGGGTCGATTTCGGTTTGGATCGGGTTGGGTTCAGGATTTTTGGGATTTTTTTTTAGACCTAACAATATGAAGGTGATGCCGAATCTAGGATAATTATAACTTTTTATAATGTAGAGTTCATTCCTATACATAACTGGCCTCTGTTGGACCAAAACTTTTTATGATATAAGGAGGCTATTACTATATAGAGTAATAATACAGAGAATAAAGTAAAACATGGAAATTTAGAAATGGTGTCAATAAATATTAAGTGTCGACAGAAGCCCTTTGAAAGTAAATAGAATTTCTCTTTTTGTAATTAGTCACAAAAATAAGCCTAATTTGATTTCATTTCTGATTTTTTATAATATTTGTCTCAAATTATGCGTGAAGATTTTTGTTATGTTGTTTGGGATTTTAGTATTGGGAGTTTTAACGAAACATTTCCGGTATTGTTCACTTTTAACGAAAAATCATATTTTTTACATTTTTCTGGTACTATTCACTACACCTTATTTATCCCTTTTCATTAAAACTAAAAAAAATTTGAACTTTTCATTAATTTTCCTTTTAGTATTTGCAACTTAAGTTTCATTGCGTTGCTGCTGCTGATTTGAAGACAAGGAGTCGGAAAGTGTTTTCGTTGGAGCAAAGTTTATTGCTCTTTTGCTTGTGTTTATTAGTTAGAGGTTTTATTTTGTTTTTGTTTTCTTAGTAGCGACAGCGTTAGTGGATTAGATATGTAGTTGTTTAGAGAAAGGGGAATCAGTGCAGATCAAGTTTGCACCAGGGTGCATAAACATAATTAGTAAACATACTGCTAAACCTGATCAGGTGATTCTAAATGATTATTGGATCAATGTCGATTGCAGTTGGATACATACTGTTAGGGCTTGAAATAAAAGCTTGGGCCGAGAATGGGCTAGCCTGAGTTGAAAAGCCACAATCTTAGCCTAATAATGGCCCATCATGCTAGTGGGCTTTCAGCCCATGAAAGTGTTGATTCAACTCAACCGAGTCCTCATGGAAGTGGGACTGTGAAATGATTAAATTCACATGTAGCTCGGTTAAGTCCTTAGAGAACTAAAACTTCCAAGGATCATAATGGGTTCTGTTTATGTGCGAATTATTCTAAGAATCAGAGTTCATTTTTAATGAGATAAAGATGAATTAAGCGCATAAAGGAACTAGGTTCAGAATCCTGGTTTAAATCAAAGAGGCCGAAACTAGATATAGGTGAGTTTCGGCTAAGGAAGGAATTAAAAGGGATGCATAAAGAATATTCAAGTAAATGACGAGTGACACAGTCCTATCATGACTCTACCTTGGCAAACCTGTTTATCGCGAAAACCATCCCTATAAATAGAAGAGATTGTGCAACATGAAAAGCTCATTCAACTTTACAAACAACTCAAAAGCTCTACATGAATTCAGTCTCACAACCCCTAAGAAAAAATATTATCCTAAACCTCTCCAACACATCTTCAGTTTGGATAAGTAAATAGTAATGTGTTGACAACCAGCGACACCTTCAATTTGGATAAGTAAACAACACTGGTGCAGTATAATCAAGCATAAGAGGAGCACCTTTAGTTTGGACAAGTAAACGACACTACTGGGTTGGTTAATTATCCATCCAAATCTCGGCATTCTTAACTCTTTAGGCCAAATAGGTCACTTTATTAGCTTCCCTAAAAAGTTAAGCGATTCATGATTGGTTACTCTCAAACTCATTTTACAGTTTGGCATTTAGATGACCGAACCACGTTCACCATTAAAAAACCATTCATCTTCTTTGAGTACATATACGCTTACAGCCTGATACCGATTAGATGCACCTATATTCTCACAAATATAATTGAGTCAACCAAACTTGATACAGAAGATCCTAAACTTTGCAATGAACTAGACAATGTCTTCAAGTTTTAGAACCAAACACAAAGATACATTTCTTCCTCGTAGTCACTTAAATGTAGAAGTCAACAACACATTTAGATGACCGAATCACATTCACCATTAAAAAACATTCATCTCCTTTGAGTACATTTGCGCTTACAACCTGATACCGATTAGATGCACCTATATTCTCACAAATATAATTGAGTCAGGCAAACCTAATACAAAAAATCCTGAACCTTGCAATGAACTAGACAATGTCTTCAAGTTCTAGAACCCAACATAGAGATACATTTCTTCCTGGTAGTCACTTAAATGTAGAAGTCAACAGCACATTTAACACCATTGCCACCACATCTATTCTACTCGCCCAACCAAGCTCGATTGCGAGTTAGCACACCCACATTCACAATGACGTAATTAACTCATAAGTTACTCGGTCTACGCGTCATGTAAGCTCTGTAAGCCTTAAGGTCAACACATACCAAATTTTTGTATTATTATTATTTTATTTTTTATTTAAGATACGATGGTTGGATCATAGTTTTGATTGGCATCGAAAAAATTTAAAGTACAAATAAAACTTAAATACATTTGATGTAGAAGCAACCCAACCCTTAGTAGAATTAAAGAAGGAACGTTCTCACACAAACAGTAGAAGGAACAATTGGTTGGCGAAATTGATTACAATTATAACACTGATTTTACTTGACTTGTTGCATATCCTCCTCCGTCTTCCAAACAACATCCTCCAGGCCTGTTGCGAGGTTCTTATAGAACTGCAAAATTCAAAAACAAGAAGTTTCACTATCAAACCTACCTACTTAAGCCTATTCCCTTGTCAAGACTCAAGACACGCTCTAATCACTAATTTTACATACGGCGTTGGCGTTGTTGTTGGCGTTGCCCACCATGCCGGTTAAACATATTATGAGATATCAAGAAAATTAAGCGAAGAGCGTTACCTTGTGGAACTCCAAGGTGTCCCCTTTAGCTTTTCGCACTTCGACCATGTGAAGAGAAGGTGCAACTTGAAATATCTGATCAACACAGCAAGTGATGTGTTAAAAACAAAATATAAACGATACTGATCCAACTTTTTAAGCTCAATACAACTTTCTAGGTACCTCTGTAGCAACATTAAGGTTTCCCTTTCTTCCAGCTTTCATATTTTCAAGCCTCAGCTGAGAGAACGAATATAAAATTTGTTATCTTCTTAACACACCACGCACGCACACCAAATACCTCAAATCCTTAAATTCCAACTTCTGCATCTTCTCACCTTGTAGTTTTTTTTATGCACATCAAAACCAAGAGGCTTAGCAGCTTCTTCAATTTTATGAATTATCTCATTGGCAGGGCATTTGGATGTGAACCTTGTTTCTCTCTTAAATCCCTGCAAATTTTGAACAAAACTGAAATTTTATTTCACCATAGGACAAAACAAT
The DNA here is from genome assembly GCA_024362995.1 of Heteromeles arbutifolia. Lineage (NCBI taxonomy): Eukaryota > Viridiplantae > Streptophyta > Magnoliopsida > Rosales > Rosaceae > Heteromeles > Heteromeles arbutifolia. The sequence goes on along the minus strand of JANCRC010000005.1, from coordinate 22,066,494 downwards.
AGTAAATAATATCAGAAGAAAACAGATGCCTTTCATACACAAATGACATTTTAAAAAAAAATTATTTCAACATTTCACAATGCATGCAGTCAGGCATAATACTATGCACAGCACATGTTGCTAATGAAAGCCAGCAAGCCCTCTAACGAAGCAAACCTGTTCTACATCAAACAAATTCCCAAGGTTGAGCCCCTTCGACATTGAAATTAACTCAAAAGCATTCATAGCTACTGGTTGTTCTTCCTTTTTTTCCGTCACATGGTGCTCCTGTCACAAAGCCAAGAACACGCATCAGACAACTTTTAGAACAGCAGCACTTTCTTCTAATTCGTAACTTTTAACAATGCTTAGCAACCATAGACGTAAATAAAAACCTTAATACTGATTATGAAAAAAGCACTTGCACATACTTCTGAATCCTTAAAAACAGCTTCTACATCATCCAAGTTTGTATTTTCTTTCTCCTCAAACACAGGTGCCTTGTAATCCTTCTTGAACCATTCATCTTCCAAAATTTCAGCAATTGTGACACGCTGCCATATAACAAACGAAATCATAGTCGCCAACTAAATATTTGGTGGTAAGAGCACATTCAAGGTAATTCGATACAAAGAATTGGTCTGTGATGAATTCAGTGTTCTGGAAGCCACTTGAAGAGTGCCACGAAGCAGACACGTTTCTTGTCAAGAAAAAAGAAGGCTCGGGAAAGAATTAGCAGCATGTGGTCATATACGTGCTCAATTTACTCAAACAATCAGATTGATGCATATGAATTATGAAGAAAAACCTTGCCCTACTTTGAGCACTACCTCAGCAGTCTTCGTTTTGCTTTTTATCATGCCTCACCAGTATAAACATCTAAAACATAAATGATAAAATTATCTGGAATTCTTTAATGCTGTGTTTGGATGAGGAGCTTCAAAATTCCATGGGACTTAAGGTTAAAGTTGGTAGGAATGCTCTACAAAAATTTGTTAAGAGGGACTTCAAAATGACCAGATGTAATACATTTGAGAGAACTTTAAAATGACACCTTGAAAGTCCTTTGTTGTCTTTGTCGTACATTTTGAGTAGTTCCAACCGTTGAAATGCTCTATGGGTAGCTCTAGGAATGATGTGTTTTACGACTGCAAAGATAAACTCTACTTCTGAAAGTTCAAACAATCATAAGTTTTACTGCAGCAATTGTGAAAATTTTACCTACGTGTGTAAACCATATAACATGTATGCAACTTTTTGAATGTCCAGACGTAGTGTTGATACATAAATTTCTGCATAATAGACTTGAGTACTAGAAAACCTGAAGAAAACAAGATAGGGTCCACCTTTTCCCACTCAAGCAGGGCCTATGCAGACTAAAATCATCCAACTATAACTTTATTTATGATAACAATCGCAAAACACTTTCAAATGATGTTACTGACCCGGAGAGAGAAATCAGATAAAGAAAATAGAAAACATTTAGTAGCGAATTAACAATTCACAGCGTTGACCTCATTATCCCATAAGCTACAACATATTAACTTGTCAAAGCATAAGACCGTCAGCTGTTATGTTATTGTCATATACTAGTAAAAACGTCAACAAGGCAGTTTCATTCAACGTGTGCAAACCCGGGGAAGTTTGTCAATGATAACTAAATTTAAGTATAGAATTTGCTACCTCACATATCTTCGGCAGGTTCCTTCCAAATTTTTTAATGCACTATACACATAGCAGTTTTAGGTGAAACTTTGGTTAACCCCTTTATCTTGTATTCAACTAATATCAAATTGTGCTTATTTCGCAACTGTGGTTCTTTTTGTCCCATATGAAGTTTTTGTTGGATTTTTCCAGCCCATGACGAGTTGTCCAAAGTCTATTAGGAATTATTGTCTTAGAGGATTAAATTGTTTTCCCAATTGGAGTGGTTTTCCCAATTGGAGTTGGTTTCTCAATTGGAGAAGGATTGATAACTAGATTCAACTAGGATTAGTAATCATTATTGAAGAAGACCTTTATTATGTCTATAAAGGAGCTATTGCACTAGTTTTGAATTGGAGCAAAACAATAAGTTGTATACCACTCAAGGAGTTAGAGTGCGAATATTAAAAGGGTAACGTGTGAGCGAGAGAAAAGAAAAGAGAAGAATGTATTTCATATTCTTATTCTTTTAGATTTTTTTTCATCGAGTTCTTAATTCTAAAGACTTAGCAAGATTATTTGTTGTACTCATTGATATAATGAAAGATTGTTGTTGCTGCCCCGTGGGAGTGGTTTTCCCAATTGAAGAAGACTTTAAACGCGATATTCACAACAGTTTTGCAATAACATTGATGCTTCTACCCACAATGGATAGTGGCCATCTTAATTTTACGAATCACCGCACATTAAGTATACGGCAAAATTATACATGATGTATGCAACACTATATTCTATGACCCTCTTAAGCACCATGACAATTAGTTTTGACCTTCTCTCGCATCTCACTTTTTATATTCCATCTAACATTATGTTTTAAAATGAATATGAATCACCACCATGTGTAAGTTACAAAAGTGGAGCTATATTATCAAATATAACAATTAGCAGAAAGGCCACGATCTTATCAACAGAATGTGCATAAACTACTTACAGTCATAGGGTTAGGATCCAAAATTCGAGCTATTAATTTCATGGCACCAAAAGAGAGCCACGGGGGACAAGTAAACTCAGCTGCCGAGATCTGCATACATAGCAAAAGAAGATAATAAACTGAATATGAACAACGATATGTAGTTGCTATACAGAATCAGTAAAATGCTCACTTTTTTATACAGGTTCATAAGATTCGAATCATCAAAAGGCAAGTAACCTGCAAGCAATACAAAGAGTATCACTCCACATGACCACAAGTCCGCAGTTGCCCCATCATAGCCTCTATCGTTAAGGACCTAAGCTCACAGGAGTACATTTTTGCATGATTAAGGACCAACGGTGTATAAAGATAAATATATATAATGTGGAAGAAGATTGGAATGAATACTTATCCATACCTCAGGAGCAACATAATTTGGAGTTCCACAGGTAGTGTGAAGTAACCCATCATCCTGCCAATGCGTCACAGTAAGAAATAAATTCTGAATATTTAAGATGCATCATCTCAATCCCAAATGCACCAATTACTAGAACAAGATGTGCATGTGCATCACAGATTACAGTTTTGATGTAAATGATAAATGAGGGAGAGACTAAATTCCATATAACTCCTATCATATAAATGTTCTAACAATTTTAATAATTTCTAGAAATTTGACACCTGCTTCTGCAAATAGTTACTTAAAGATATTTATGCCGACCATCCAGACAACAAAACTAACATCAATAAGATAAAATGATAGTTATATATGAATGATGAAAGAAAGTTAATTGCAGATGGCCTAATATCATTTATACCCTGACTTGTTGGGATAGTGCGCTCAATCCAAAATCAGAAACTTTAAGGTTCCCATATGCATCCAATAGCAAATTTTCTGGCTGCAAGAAAAGCAATGAAAATGAAAATTTATTAACATTTTACTGTATTTATATCTGTGATATGCACGTTTACTAAGCATAAGTACCTTGAGATCTCTATGATAGACGCCTCTGCTATGGCAGTAATCAACTGCATTAATAAGCTGTTGAAAATATCTTCGTGCTTCATCTTCTTTCATTCGTCCATTGTTTACCTTCATATCAAAAGAAGTACTCGTGAGAAAATATGAACTCTCTCCCAAATAATCAGCGGAGCTTGAATTTGATTGGGTCAAGAGATCCATATACACAAATGAGTGAGCAAGGCAACTTGGTAATTGGAGAGAATTTAGGCTAAATGGGAATGTTAGACTGCAGTATTAATTACAGTACGTGATTTATTTTTGTAAATTGATAATAAACCACTTATAGAATACAACTGGAAGAAAATGAAGATACTAACAATTTTGTCAAAGAGCTCCCCTCCAGTTACGAACTCCATAACTATAAATATCTTTGTCTTACTCCCCATTACCTGAAAATACACAAAATTATTAATACAGTTGCATCAAAATGTAGCGCCACTTTTACTGGTAGTAAATGGATTCATCTTTCCCTTACAGGACACTTGTATTTGCTCCATATTGACATGAGGAGGGTAGAATCCACAGAAATGAGAGTATTTAACACTCTACCCATTAAAGATTAATACATGCAACGGAAATTGGTGACTAAAGTCTTGTTAATAATCTCAGCTGTAAATTATTAACAACTTCTTATAAAGGTACCCGCAACGTGATGTAAGAGGGTATAGTTTTAAACATTATAGATCATGAACCATAAATAAGAAAGAATAGGCTTCCCTAACAAACTTCAGTACCAATGGCTAACAATTGAAATCCAAATTATCAACTATCAAAAAATACAACGAACCAGAAAAGGAATTAAAAACTTAAAGACGACACTGAAATTGAAATGTCACAGTTCAAAATAAATTGTGAGCGGATTAGATTTTTAGCAACATGCAAGCATCCTTTAAGGCACGTCTTGAAGGGATAGTGTAGCAACTTTAGGGAAAAAACAGAAATAAGTTGGCCATATTGCCACATGAAATTGTGAACATCCATATGCCAAGAAGACCTGCTTCAGATAACCTGCAAGGTGAATATAGAAAGCAAACAGACCACATGCTCATGCAAGTAGAAGTAGAAATGCATATATACAGATAGAGATTGAGAGAGACCTCATACAACTGCACAACATTTGGATGCTTAATCAGCTTCATTGTTTCTATTTCCCGCTTGATCTGCACAAATATGAAAAATAACACACTTACAAAGGACCTTGTTTAAACTCACTCTATTTCCTAGATGAAGCTACATAAAAGTTTCTTTAGGGAGTTGTCTAGAGTGGTTTTGAGGATAGGAAGCAAGAATCCATATAAACCGATAAATAACATGAAAAAAAAGAAGCACAAGACGGACAAGGAAGAGAAAGCGCAAAGCAAACAATGGAACAAGTAATGTCAAGTAATGAGACCTGTTCTGCCATCTTGTGTTTCAGAACCTTCTCTTTGTCAAGAATTTTGAGAGCCACGGGCTCCCCAGTCTCAGAATTTCTAGCAAACTTGACTTTTGCAAATGTACCCTCACCGATTGTCCTTCCAATCTCGTATTTACCAACCCGACGCTTGATTTTCGGTTGATTCATTCTCGACTTAGTGATTCAACGAGCGGGTTCCTGAGAAAACTTGAGTGAATTTTTGTGTGACACTGTAATGAAATGAACAGAGCGAGGAGCAGAAACACTAGAACTATATTATCACAGTTGACATCCAAATCCTGATCCTGATCCGAATCCGAATCCGAATTCTGGTAAATTTGGATTGAAAAACCAAACCATGCAAACAAGAATTCAGACAAGAATAATCACAAAGAAAACAACCAATCAATCAATCCCAGCATCCAATTCCACTACTAACCCTAAATTAATTAAATTAAGTGTATTTATCAATTCACACATGGAATTGACAAGCCCCAGTACCGGAAACACAAACAAGGCACCCAAATTGCAAAAACCGGTGCAAAGAGAGACAATAAAATCTTCAATTTCTTCGGGAGCAAGCTGACAGACTGAGCGATGAAATTATTTATGCATCTATGACATGAACCAACAACCATCCATTCATCAAATATATATTTAATAAATTAATAATACAAGGAAAAGGAATTAGACGAAGAAATAAATAATAATAATAATTCTCTTTATTATTAAAGAATATAATAGAATAATCCTCACGCTCCCCTTCACGTGGATAGTCATATTATTATTGTAAACAAAAGGCGATAAAAAGTCGAAAAGAAAAAGAGAGAGAGAGACCATGATTCAATACATACTTGAACAGGTTATGAGCACAATCAATCCGCCGCCGCCGCCGCCTCCGACGACTGGATTTCCGTCCGTCCTTCCTTCCTTCCTCCTCGGCTGCCTGGAAATGCAATCACCTCACTTTTCACTTCACTACCAGACAACTCAATTACTAGTAGGCTCACCAGACTAGACTCGATTCCTTCTCTCTCCTATCACTTTTCTTTTTTCTTTTTTTTTCTTTTCACTTATCTTTATATTTTTGTGTATATATTATAAAATAAGTTATATATTATATTTAATGAGGAAAATGAATGATTGCGTCCTGGATGGGACCAAGGACCAGGTCGAGGTCCATGTGTTGCGTTGTGCGTTGTGCGTTGTGCGTTGTTGTACACTACAGTACAGCTTGCTTTCCCATTCTATCCGACTATCGACTATTGTATATAATATATAATGTGATTTCTTAGGTAGTGTTGGTGTTTAATTTAGAAAAAAATTATCAAAATAGTATATAACCGTACAATTTACGATGAACTGATGTAAGGATCATAAGAATTATGGATGGAGCCAATAAAGGCCCACGGGAAACAGATGCTCCCACTCAGTTTATTCGTTTGCTAAGTTGAAGATTGCAAAATATATATATATATACACACACGCGTTATCTTTGAAAAAAAAAAATATGTATTCTAATATCAAATATACATTCATACTAACTTCTACTTTATATTAAATATTACATTAGCAAAAGCATTTTTGTTCTATCATTCAAACTAAAAAACCTCTCTCCCGCCTCTCATGTATTAATATTTTCTCATCAATTTACCAATTTCTACTATTACACTGAAATTTTTGTAAAACATTGTCATTTAAAATCATTCTCATTATCATATTGGATATAAATCATATTATAATAAGATTTTTTTAGTTATTTTTCGAAAGCTCCCCCCACTAAAAAGAATTTATAATTTCATTCTTAATAGAGATTCTCTTAGAATCCGATGAGATCTACATCCGGTTTGTTTGTTTTTTCGGTCGAAATCCGCTTTTGTTTGTTGCGGAGCTCGATTTGATCTCCTCTCTTGACAGAGGATAGACTTGTACAGGCGTCGGGGCCAATACCGACCCAAACCTATTAAATACCCTTCTCTCTCTTCGTTGAAGTTGAAGTTGATGTCTACGTCATCACATCGGCTACATTTTTTTTTTCTTGTTTTTTTTAATGCACTTGTGTTCCGTTTCTTCTTTCCCCTCTTTAGATTTTTTTTTTCCACGCCGCTTGACTCTTCATTCATCAAAACTACATGATCAAAAAATCATTTTTCTACACTTATCTGCGACAACAGTATAAATTAGTTTAGGGCTTTATTTTTAACCACACTTCTTGAAAGTCGATTTTAATTTTATTTTGTGCTCTGTAATTCAAAAGTTATTACTTTATTCTTTGAAACGTAATAGTCGTTCCACCTTACTATGTTTCTGTTTCTTCAATCAAATAACTGTTAAAGTTAATGTTTTGATCTCATTTGTCCCTTGAAACTCAGTTTTGATCCTACTTTACCCCTGAAACTCATTTAGAATCCGTTATTATATGTTTGCTCTAGTTTTTGTTGTTTTTTATGTTGAAACAGTTTTTCTTTATCCATGGGCAATGAGTTTCGATGTATTGGGAGTATCCGTATTCATAAAAGCTATACTTTTCGTGCTTATCCAAATTGTTGGTTCAATTTATGCATGGCGAAAAGGAGCATTGGAATAGTCTTAGCTCTTAAATACTCATTAAACAATAAAAAAAATAAAAAAATAAAGATTGAGATAGATATGACTTCCATTATTGAATTTCATTTACATGATCGAACAACCCAAAAATCAATTATTTCAACTACATCAAGTGATCTTTCAAATTGGTCAAGACCTCCAGTTTATAAATGTTACTTTACTTCTTGAAATTCAATATTTACTCCACTTTTACTTGTGCACTCTCTCTCTCTCTCTCTCTTCTCCCTAAAACTCAAAAGTCGCCCTCTTGAACATATGTGGGACCCATCACCAATAAGATTATAACACATGTGCCAATGAAATTGATTATAAATCTTCATTATGCGTTAACATTCAACAATAAAAAAAATTATTAATTTAAAAGAAAAATTGGAGTTCTTTTTTGTTGTTCTTGAGTTGCAGAGATGAAAAAAATAAAAAAATAAAAAGAAACTGATTAGCTAGGTGCACCAAAATTAAGCAAATTCCCATTGTTCATATTTTTGAATTTTATGAGAATAATCCCCATTGTCGAGTTCAATAAATATGAACATATTTGCTAATAAACAAAACAAAAAATGGAATCATTTTAAAACTCCTTACATTTACTAAAAAATAGGTGTATCATTTTACTTCTAAAGTTTCCTTTATTTTTTACTAACGCCCATTGCTGATAGGTGTAAGAATCTTTGCCTCATTTTATAAGTTTGTGTATTTTTTTTTTAGTACTTTGATATTTTTTACACTAAGAAGATGGAGAGTTCGGTTAAGTCACACAATGGGCAATCTAATTTGGTATCGAATTCGCCATCTACGAGATTCGAGCCTAAGACCTCTCACTTCCAAGTGAAGAGGAATACCACCAGACCATAGTACCGAGTGACAAATAATAAAAAGTTTGTGTATATTTCCAATAAAAAAAAAGGTGTTTTATTTTTAGGGTGTTTAGTAGCAAAAGTCCTTTAACTTTAGCCCATGTTTTGTTTCTATTCCTAAACTCTCATATTAGTTTCTCATGTCTTCCAACTTAACTCTGCGTTGCATGAGTGGTCCTTCCGCCAAATATGTCTTCCTTTTGTCAAATTTAATGATATAGTGGTCTTTTTACATAAAAGAAATCTAATTTATTTTAAAAAGAGAAGAGCTTGGCTCCTTAAGGTTAAGGAGGAGTTACTCCTCAAAATACTTTGTGACTAATTCACAGAATTTCCTGCTTAGGATCAACACTGTTCATATTATAAATCACTATGATCGTTTATTCAATCCTTAAGGAGTTCCTACCATAAGCACGAAAATTTGCAAATAGGTCACGTATTTTAAGGAGGAGTTTCTACACAATCCTTGAGTAGACATGTTTTATCTCTAAAAATTCATTTTGTAGATGAAATTTCTATTTTATCCCTTAACGGAAAAGTTGACGGAGTTAACGAAAATGTCTACTAGTGCAAAAAATGACCAAATTCGAGAACGTGAGAAACTATTAGTAAAGTTCGAGGACAAAAAATAAACTCATGGTATTAATAGGGGAAATTTGGAACAATAGCCAATTTTAGAGGCATGAATTGAAGTTTAGCTAAGCTTTCTAACTTACTATGTTTCTGTTTCTTCAATCAAATAACTGTTAAAGTTAATGTTTTGATCTCATTTGTCCCTTGAAACTCTGTTTTAATCCTACTTTACCCCTGAAACTCATTTAGAATCCGTTATTATATGTTTGCTCTAGTTTTTGTTGTTTTTTATGTTGAAACAGTTTTTCTTTATCCATGGGCAATGAATTTCGATGTATTGGGAGTATCCGTATTCATAAAAGCTATACTTTTCGTGCTTATCCTAATTGTTGGTTTAATTTATGCATGGCGAAAAGGAGCATTGGAATAGTCTTAGCTCTTAAATAGTCATTAAACAATAAAAATTAAAAAAAATTAAAGATTGAGATAGTTATGACTTCCATTATTGAATTTCCTTTATGTTACATCCCGTCCCGGGGCGGACCACTTCCCAGGCCCATTCCACCACCGCAGCACGATATTGTCCGCTTTAGGCGTACCATTCCCTCACGGTTTTGTTTCTGGGAACTCACGAGCAACTTCCCAGTGGGTCACCCATCCTGGGAGTGCTCTGGCCCCCTTCTCGCTTAACTTCGGAGTTTCTACGGAACCCGAAGCCAGTGAACTCCCAAAAGGCCTCATGCTAGGTAGGGATGGGAATATACATTTAAGGATCACTCCCCTGGGCAATGTGGGATGTCACAATCCACCCCCCTTAGGGGCCCGACGTCCTCGTCAGCACACTTCCGGCTAGGGATTGGCTCTGATACCAATTGACACACCCCGTCCCAATGAGGGAGTGCTGGTCGTCACGTGAGAGTGACGTAACCATGTGCACAGTGCGGAAGCTAAAGATAAATATAAATACACATTCAGAGCAAAAGAACGTCTAGTTGCAGTCAAGGACAATTACTAAGATAAAACACCCGAGGGTGAATCCTACTTTTGTGAATTTTGTCAGAACATCGTTGGATCCCTCGTGGCCACCAAAGCACTGCTACCTAGAACCTGAAGGGGCGAAAAACAAAACGCGTGAGTGGGCAAAAACAAATCTTTTCAAAACCTTTTCTCTTTCCAAAGGTTCTAACCCCTTGCCGTAAAACCTGTATAATTTCCCAGAAAAATAGCATATATACATATATACTCATCTCAACGCATAACTCAAAATCATGCCAAAAGTAGTGATATGCAAGGTATATGCCATGCCAAATATATCTCATCAAATCACATAACTATACCAGGTGACATAAACTCATCATAGATAACATGTCCACCGAGTGATCAGCTCGGCTGAACTATAGCTCATAATCAATCTCATCATATCAAATCATATCCTACACACAAGTCGGCACCACCTCACGTGGTCTAACCGATAGGCTAGGTGTATAATGAATACGCTCAAGTGCTACAATCACATAAAGGCTATGCGCTAATCGCGGGTCACCTACAAGTCGGAACCACTTATAGTGGTCTGTACGACAGGCTGGCACCTGCCTTGGATCTAAGGTGAGCGTGTGGTGCTAGAGGTGAACGATCATGTGAAGCTATGCCCTAACTCTGGCGGGAGCACTAACACCGGGGTGCAGGTTTATGAGCTCTAATCACATCACATCACATCATTCATTCTCATCATAACTAGTATATAAATTTACCTGCCACTTACTTGTGCGTCCGCAGCACCAACATTATTATATGCAATCACTAACGCATAAATAAAATAGATATATACTTTGCATGGCATATCATATCACATTTCACTTAAATTGATTTTGTGGGAAAAAATCTCATTTATATAGGTATATACGGAAAACAAAAGCTCACTCACAGTATATCGATGGGTCATAACCCCCGAGCCTTGATTGACAGCGCTCGTCCTCTGGATAGGTATCACCTATATGCAAAATAACTGAATAAACGTTATTTAACGCACATAACCAACAATAGGTAATAACTTCTCATACAATGCTCAAATTGGGTATATGAATATACCACAGTGACCTACTCATCCTCAGAAACATCCCCATATTTTTAAAATAATTTTTTGACCCCTCACGCGCCTCCACGCACCGGCCAAGGAACGGCCAAACGTGCCCCCCACGCTCAGGCATGTGCCTGGCACACTAACGGAACAGTTAACGCCGGTAAGGAATATTTCGTTAAAATAAAGCACATTCCGTCTAAAACTAACGGTGTTACCTTACGCCGTTAGCATATTCCATCAAAGTTGACGGAATATTCTCCTTCGTCTCCGATGACTCGCCGGACTCCGGCGCCGGCCTCCGCTGCACTCGTCGGTTTCTGGAAAAACTTAAACCTTAATATCTCTTCCATTTTTCAACCAAAATTCACCAATCTTATACCAAATTGAAGCTCTGAATGAGAAGAACATGATCTTACCACTTTTAGGTCCTAAAACTCACGGGATCTTGCCGAAAAACCTTCGACGTCTCCGGTCATTTTTGCAACTCTGAGAACAGGCCTAAACCGACGTCAAAACTAGTCTAAAATTATTCTAAAACACTAGAGAGATCGAATATGTACCTTCTCAAACCTTAAAACTCCAAGAAAGATGCACGATCATGACTGAGCAACAGTGCCCACGTCGGAGCTCACTGATTCTCGAGTTTCCAAAGTCCTCACGTCCAACCAAAGGTACGATCGTGATCTTGAGCTTACAAGGAACTTGAATATGGTCTCTAAAGGTTCGGTCCGTGAGGTTTTGAAGGGATTTGGGAGTTTTCCGTATGTTATACGGAAATGGAAGAAAAATCCGAGAGGAAGAGAGAAAGTCAACGGGGAAAATGATGGGTGCACGTGTGGGTATATGGTCCGGATTGGTCATACATATAACCCCACTCAAGCTCCAATTGGGCTACCAATTTAATCCTAACAACCCTACTAAATTCTATTGGGTCCAAAAACATAGGAATAGCAAAGATTGGTCCCTTTCCTTAGCCCAATCCACACAACACCACAAAACGCTGAAGAGCAAAATCGTCTTTTCACACCAACAATAAAAATATTTCGGGAAGGGCTGTCACAATCTACCCACCTTATAAAAATTTCGTCCTCGAAATTTATATAACCAAAAATATCCACTAGTAATCATAAAACAACCTTGGGTTTATCTCTCTCATCCGTTTCTCTGTTTCCTATGTAGCTTCTTCCACTGAATGGTTCCTCCACAAAACTTTAACCAACTGAACTGTCTTATTTGTCAAAACCTTATCTTTCCAATCCAATATCGTCACCGGCTCCTCATCATAAGTCAAATCCGGATTGATTCCCAAAGGTTGAGGAGGTGTCACACGTGAAAGATCTGAGACATCATGTCGAAGTATCAAAACATGGAACACATCGTGCACTTTCGACAACTCTGGAGGCAACTCAAGCCTGTAAGCAACTTCACCGACTCGCTCGGTGATCACATAAGGTCCGATATACCTAGAACTTAACTTGCCTTTCTTTCCAAACCGAATCCCACTTTTCCAAGGTGATAATTTCAAACACACCCAATCACCTGCATAATATACTATCAGTGGTATGTCTATCTGTTAAGCTCTTTTGGCGATCTTGGGCCGCTTTCATATTAAACTTAATAACTTGAATGTTCTGAGTAGTTTTCTCCACTAACTCAGAGCCCACTAAAACTCGTTCGCCAACCTCTGACCAACATAAATGTGTACGACAAGGCTTGCCATAAAATGCCTTAAATGACGCCATACCAATACTCGAGTGAAAACTATCGTTGTAAGCACATACCATCAAATCTAACCGCTTATGCCAAAAGTCACCAAACTGTAATACTGAAGATCTCATCACATCCTCCAAAGTCTCCTAAAATGTTATCCTAACTTAGGAGTACACTTGGGATCACGACCAGATACAATACTCACTAGAACTCCATGGTACTTAACAATCTTTGCCATAAACAATTTCCAGTTAATCGACTTAAAGAATACTTCTTCCTCACAGGAACCAAATGAGCTGATTTAGTAAGCCGATCAACTATCATCCAAATACTATCATAGCCATTCAGTGTACGAGGAAACTCGTATACAAAATCCATAATAATAATTTCCCATTTCCATTGCGGAACGGGAAGTAACTGCGTCAATCCAAAAGGCTTCTTTCTTTCAGCTTTAACCTGCTGGCACACGATCGAATGGTATGATACATCTAAGTTCCTCCTAGATGCATTGCACAAGCTAAACAATGTACTTCATCCAAAATTTCTTTCTTTAATTCCAAAATAATTTGGCACATACATTCTCCCTTCTTACATAAGCATGCCTTCTGATTCTCCAACTTTGAAGTCTTTCTTTTTCTCTTAATTTCTTAAATGAAATAGCTCTTGAATTTCCTCATCATTAATCTGTGCCTTGAGCACTTGACCAATCGATACTGGCCTGACTTGAAAACTAGCAAGCAAGGTTACTTCTCGTTCTTCTATTTCCAATTCCACTCCAATATACCTTAAATCCGTAAAAAAAGAAACATGATAAGCATACAGAGCATTAACCCGACCTTGGGATTTTCTACTCAAAGCATCAACCACTACGTTTGCACGATCACCCTGGTCGCGCAATCATAATCACTAAGCAACTCAATCCACCTTCGTTGCCTAAGATTAAAATCTCTCTGAATAAACAGATATTGGAGACTCTTATGATTCGTAAAAATCTTGCATTTCTCACCTTAAAGATAATGTCTCCAAATCTTAAAAGCAAAGATGATAGCCGTTAATTCCAAATCATGAGTAGAGTAGTTCATCTCATGAGATTTCAATTGCCGTGAAGCATAGGCAATTACCCTACCACGTTGCATCAACACACATCCAAGACCATTCAAAGAAGTGTCACTAAAGACCTTATAATTACCGCTATCATCTGGGAGTGCTAAAATAAGTGCATGAGTGAGGAAATACTTCAACTGTTGAAAACTTTGCTCACAATTTTCATCCCACTCAAACTTAACCTCTTTTCTCGTCAATGGCAAAGCAATGACTGAAAAATCCTTAACAAACCGTCTATAGTAGCCTGCTAAGCCAAGAAAACTCCAAACCTCAGTCACGGCTCGTGGTTGTTCCAAATTCTCCACTGCTACTACTTTTTAAGGATCTACTTGAATACCTTGAACAGATATCACATGTCCCAAAAATGCCACTTGATTCATCCAACATTGGTATTTACTGAACTTGGCATACAACCAATGTTTCCTCAATTTCTTTAATACCAAGTTAAGATGTCTAGCATGCTCTGCTCTAAACTTAGAGTACACTAGAATATCGTCAATGAAAACAATAACAAACCTGTCTAGATATTCCTGGAATACTTCATTCATCAAACCCATAAAAGCAGCAGGCGCATTCGTCAATCCGAATGGCATCACCAAAAACTCATAATGACCATAACTACTAAATCCAGGAACCTGTTGAATCGGCTCTAGTGGTGGCAAAGAAGATTGCTAGCATCTACTGATTCTAGGGACAATTTACAGCTCTATGTCCCATTTATCCACATGTAAAGTATCACTGTTTCCTTGCCTACACTCTCCAAAGTGTCTATTACTGCACCTATGACATAAAGGTACATTTCATCTACCAGCATCTCCCTACCTCTGGAATCTGGAACCTCCAGTAAATCTACCACCTCGCCTCTGACCAATGGTACTAAAACCTCCGCTGGAAAAAAAACTAGAACTAGCTTCACTTCTTTTGAAGCTCTGAGTTTTTCGAGGTCCTTGAGATGATTGACCTTTACCTTGGTCATCTTTTCTCTTATTTACATTCTTTTCCCTCTTCTTCTTTACTCTCCCTGGGCATATTCTCTTCAATACTCAACAAAATCTCATGAAATTTCCTAGTAAGAAGTACTATGAATAGTGGTTGCCACAAAACGCCACTTCTTTTTAGTACCCAACTTAAAACGACATAACATTTCCGCCGGATTAGTAGCAACATCCGGATGATAACGAGACAAGTTCGTAAACTTTCTGTAATACTCATTCGCTGTCCTCTTTGCTTGTCTCAATTTGTAAACTCTTGCTTCTTACCATCAATATATGCCGAAGGAATAAACCTTTTCTTAAACAATTCTTTAAACAACTCTCAATTAGCTATTTCCTCCGGTGACAACTGACAAGCCTCATGTCTCCACCAGGATGCAGATTCAGTACTCATAAACCAGGTAGTCGTCTCGACCTACCTTTCAAAAAGAAGATTTCCTTAACTTTGCATAACCCGAAACGTCTTTTCCAAATGATTAGGCCATCGCTCTGCTCCCTCAGGTTCTTCATATTTCCATAAAATGATTCAGCTTCAACTTATAAACAATCACAAGAAAAGTCTTTGGGATAATAGACTGAATCACAGTAGCAATAGCTTTCCTTAACTATGCTATATCAGAAAACTAGGCTCATCTAAACAATGTGGCTCTCTACGAGGCGGTGTAGTTCTGACAAAATCACTAAGAAATTCTCAAAATATACAAGACTGCAACCTGGGCTCTGATACCAATTTGTCACATCCCGGCCCGGGACGGACCACTTCCCGAGCCCGTTCCACCACCGTAGCACGATATTGTCCGCTTTGGGCTTATCATTCCCTCACGGTTTTATTTCTGGGAACTCACGAGCAACTTCCCAGTGGGTCACCCATCCTGGGAGTGCTCTGGCCCCCTTCTCGCTTAACTTCGGAGTTCCTACGGAACCCGAAGCCAGTGAGCTCCCAAAAGGCCTCGTGCTAGGTAGGGATGAGAATATACATTTAAGGATCACTCCCCTGGACAATGTGGGATGTCACACTTTACATGATCAAACAACCCAAAAATCAATTATTTCAACTACATCAAGTGATCTTTCAAATTGGTCAAGACCTCCAGTTTATAAGTGTTACTTTACTTCTTGAAATTCAATATTCGCTCCACTTTTACTTGTGCACTCTCTCTCTCTTCTCCCTAAAACTCAAAAGTCGCCCTCTTGAACATATGTGGGACCCACCACCAATAAGATTATGACACATGTGCCAATGAATTTGATTATAAATCTTCATTATGCGTTCACATTCAACAATAAAAAAAAACTATTAATTTAAAAGAAAAATTGGAGTTCTTTTTTGTTGTGCTTGAGTTGCACAGATAAAAATAAATAAAAATATAAAAAGAAACTGATTAGCTAGGTGCACCAAAATTAAGCAAATTCCCATTGTTCATATTTTTGAATTTTATGAGAATAATCCCCATTGTCGAGTTCAATAAATATGAACATATTTGCTAATAAACAAAACAAAAAACAAAAAACAAAAACAAAAAAGGGAATCATTTTAAAATTCATTACATTTACTAAAAAATAGGTGTATCATTTTACTTCTAAAGTTTCCTTTATTTTTTACTAACGCCCATAGCTGATAGGTGTAAGAATCTTTGCCTTATTTTATAAGTTTGTGTATTTTTTTTTTTAGTACTTTGATATTTTTTACACTAAGAAGAGGGAGAGTTCGGCTAAGTCACACAATGGGCAATCTAATTTGGTATCGAATTCGCCATCTACGAGATTCAAGTCTAAGACCTCTCACTTCCAAGTGAAGAGGATTACCACCAGACCATAGTACCGAGTGACAAATAATAATAAGTTTGTGTATATTTCCAATAAAAAAAAAAAAGTGTTTTATTTTTAGGGTGTTTAGTAGCAAAAGTCCTTTAACTTTAGCCCATGTTTTGTTTCTGTTCCTAAACTCTTGTATTAGTTTCTCATGTCTTCCAACTTAACTCTGCGTTGCATGAGTGGTCATTCCGTCAAATATGTCTTCTTTTTGTCAAATTTAATGATATAGTGGTCTTTTTACATAAAAGAATTCTAATTTATTTTAAAAACAGAAGAGCTTGGCTCCTTTAGGTTAAGGAGGAGTTACTCCTCAAAATACTTCGTGACTAATTCACAGAATTTCGTGCTTAGGATCAACATTGTTCATATTATAAATCACTATGATCGTTTATTCAATCCTTAAGGAGTTCCTACCATAAGCACAAAAATTTGCAAATCGGTCACGTATTTTAAGGAGGAGTTTCTACACAATCCTTGAGTAGACATGTTTTATCTCTAAAAATTCATTTTGTAGATGAAATTTCTATTTTATCCCTTAACGGAAAAGTTGACGGAGTTAACGAAAATGACTACTAGTGCAAAAAATGACGAAATTCGAGAACGTGAGAAACTAGTAGTAAAGTTCAAGGACGAAAAATAAACTCATGGTATTAATAGGGGAAATTTGGAAAAGTAGCCAATTTTAGAGGCATGAATTGAATTTTAGCTAAGCTTTCAAACTTCTTATAATTCTAACAAAAAAACTCAGATAAAAAGTCTTAATTATCCTTAATAATACTAATCATCTCTGTCTTCTCTTCCACTCTCTTTTCTCACAAGCTTGAGCCGCTACAATTGTTGTGATAGCAGGACAGCAAGCATTGGTCCTAGCTCGGCAACAACCCTTTTCTCATCCTTTATTGGACCATTCCGTAGTGCTAGAAGTCCAAGGGACGCGCTGGTTTACATTTCATATCAAGAAATAGTCGAGAGGCAAGCTTAAGTATTTGGCCAATATACTGAACAAAACTGGTAAAGCTGGTGGATGGCGTGATATAACCAGAATCTAGATTTGACAAGGAAACGAAGATACCTAGTAGCATGAATACTATTACTAGTAGATGATGCTAGCGGCACAGAGGTGAGACCGAACTGCGGTAGCAATGATGATGTGGCAGAGGTGAGTGCTGTTATGGCTAAGGATTGGATTCAATGGATGGTTGACGGTGGCGGTGGCAATTCAACATACACCTCTCAGTTTCGAACTACAGGGTTACATAAGATATGGATGTTCTACGCGTTGGTTGGTTTTTCCGCAGTGCCAAAAAGCCAATGGAGAGGATTAGCAATAAGGGCAATTAAGACTTTTTACTCGAGTTTTTATTAGACTTACAAGGAATTAGAAAGTTTGGCTAAAATTCAAATAATGCCTCTAAAATTGACTATTTGTCAAAGTTTCCGATTAATAGGAGACCGTTGCTACAATTAACATATTTTTCAAATGCTAGGAACTGCCATCACCGTTTACTCTCAACGTTAAAACATGCGATTTACCCTTTGGATTATTTTCTGGGTCAGGTAATCTACGGATCTTGGGTTTGAAGGACTTGTGGCAATATTTCATTCAAATTCCAAATCGAGAGATCTGATATATGTAAACATAATTTTGAACTTGTCAATGAATTTCAAGAATTGGAACCGAAAAACCTAAGCTGCAAGCATGTACCAAAAAGTGTGGTTCCACTTCGGTGTTCCGTAGCATTAAATACTACGAGCATTAGATGGCTGGATTCAGAGGACCACAATTGGACCCATAATCCAAACCAATCTAGGCCATCCAATGCTACGTAGTGTGGAATAATTTTCTCCAAGGAGAACCCTGATAGGAGCATATTTATGCTACTTAGTTAGTGTGTTTCCTTGCATTTGCTTAGCTATTTGTTGCTTAGTATAGTGTTTAAAGTCATTTTCGTGTGTTTTTAGGTCCAAGAAGCAAAGTTGGCAAAAAGATGCATTTTGGAGCATTTTAGAGCAAATCTGGGCTTGGAATGGATAGCACAAGCAATGGGCATGAGGATGGACGAATTTGGAGTTTAAATGGAGTTGGGATTATGTTTCAAGGTTGGAGAAATAAATTCAAAACATTGAAGATAAGGAATCAGCTCAAAAGAAGGAGGATTATCCAAAACATTATCCAAACAACCTTATCTTATCTTATCTTATCCAATCCTTATCTTATCTTAACAAACCTTATCCTATCCTAATCCTTTTCTAATTCAATTCCTGGTACAATGAGGGTTTATTTTCTGATTGGGGGACATTTAAATTAAAGTTCTAGAAACCCTAAGCCTTGCCGCACCTAGCTTTTCAGAAAACGTGGTTTCCTTGCCTTGCAAGGCTTTCTAGAAGCCTTATCCCTCCTTATCCAAATCTGCCGCACCTTAGGCCCTTTCCCATTGGAAATCTGATTGTTTTGAGCCTATTTCTGAATGGATTTGGTTTTCTAGAAGTCCCAATCTGATTCACCTAGGGTTTTGGTGCCTATATATATACAAATCAATCCTTTGCCGTGCACACCACCCCCCATACACAACCATTCACGCCAGAAATCATCCCCTACCCCCTGCCGTGCCATATCATCCACACAACCCAGAAAATCCTCTTGTGCCGCAGCTATTCAAGGAAGGAGAAGGTGCCACTCTAAGTCGTGACTACTGCTGGAGCGTTCTTAGGTGTTGTCTATCTTTGTTTTTAATGTTTCAATTCAGTATTCTTTGTTTAATTGCTGTCATGAGGAACTAAACCCCTATTAGTTAGAGGGGGAATTTGAAGCCATGAATATATGTTTCTTATGATTTGATTCACTCCAGTTATGATTTCATAAATTGTGAATGTGGTTTGCTTAACTGTTTTATTAAGAACTTGTTCTTGTGTGTTGATTAAGGATGCATACTTAGTTTACATGCATGAATTTGATGCTAGAATATAAGGGAATCTCACCTAATCGTTATGAACTTATATTCACAAGTAGTAAAGGTTGCTAGTCACAATCATGTTAAGTAAACCCTAGGCTGGATTAACATGCATCTTCCATAGTTATGAATGCCTTGTCAATGTTTATGATTTCCATGGAACTTAATGATCTTTGATATGTATCTCTATCATGCGTATTCCATAGTTAGGGAACTTGATAAGAATAATTTGGTTGTGATGCGTTATCCATTCAATTCAATGAACTTAGGGAAATCTGGGAATTAATTAGTTCAATACAATTAATTCGGAACATTGTCATTCATGGTTTATCGAAAGAGTAACTGGGAATCAAGTTGTATGCATATGTTTATGTGTGGATAAGGATCCCTCTAACTATCCTTTCACCCTTTTCAATTCACAAAATTCGTTTTTTATAAAGTGTTTTATGCAAAGTTTCTGTTTTAGTTTTAAATTCGTCAAAAACAATCCCCCTTTCATTTAAACTTGTTTTTAGAGTCAAAACCTGTTTTCTCTTAGTTGTTTGAGTCTTTTAAGTTCTATTTTCGTCAAAATCACTTGTTAGGTCTAGATTTGAGTTTTTTTTATTGTTTCTTGCTGTTTTTAGTGTTCTAAGTTAGTTTTGAGTCATTAGAGTCTAGTTTAGTGTTTTTGAGTCTTATTTGTGTTGATTAGCATCCCTAGTTAATCCCCGGTTTAGAACGATCCCTACTTGCATCTTTACTACAATTGTCATCAATAGGGTTTAATTTGTGTGTCAAGTAATTCTCACATCAAATTTTGGCGCCGTTGCCGGGGATTAGCAAACTTGCTAATCTCCCTAGTTTCTGCCGTGTATTTTAACTTGTTTTTGTTTCTGTTTTGCTTAGTTTTCTGATTTGTTTTGTTTTCTTTGTCTTAGGCACTAGTGGATTTTATTGGCCTACTATCTTTAGAGATGCTAGAACTTTTTGTATGACTTGTGATAGATGTCAAAGAACGGGCAATATAGGTCCTAAACAACAAATGCCGCAACACCCCATATTTAGTGTTGAAATCTTTGATGTTTGGGGTATTGATTTCATGGGTCCTTTTCCTTCCTCACATGGTTTCCTTTATATTTTGCTTGCTGTGGATTATGTGTCGAAATGGGTGGAAGCAAAAGCCACCCGAACTAATGATTCTAAAGTGGTTGCAGATTTTGTTAGAACTAACATATTTGCTAGATTTGGAATGCCAAGAGTCCTAATCAGTGATGGGGGTTCCCATTTTTGCAATCGAACCATTGAGGCGCTGCTCAAGAAGTATAATGTCACGCATAAGGTTTCAACACCTTATCACCCTCAAACTAGTGGGCAAGCCGAGGTTTCAAATAGAGAAATCAAGCAGATTTTGGAGAAAACTGTAGGGCCAACTCGAAAGGATTGGAGTTTGCGTTTGAATGATGCATTGTGGGCATATCGCACTGCCTATAAAACCCCAATTGGAATGTCCCCATTTCGGCTAGTCTATGGGAAACCATGTCATCTTCCCGTCGAGTTAGAACATCGTGCACATTGGGCTGTCAAAACATTCAACATGGACATTGATGCCGCAGGTCTTCATAGAAAGCTTCAATTGAATGAGCTAGAAGAAATTAGGAATGAAGCTTATGAGAATGCACGGATCTACAAGGAGAAAACAAAGGCATTCCATGACAAGATGATTCGTAGCAAGCTGTTCTCTATAGGGCAGAAAGTGTTACTTTTCAATTCTCGCCTTCGTCTATTTCCAGGTAAGTTGCGTTCTAAGTGGATTGGTCCTTTTGTGGTTACTAATGTTTTTCCTCATGGTGCAGTCCAAATTCAAAGTTTAAAAACGCAACAAGAATTCAAAGTAAATGGACATCGATTGAAGCCATATTATGAGCACTTTGAAGAGCACATTACGGAGGATATATCCCTTAATGCCGTGAGCCCCATTGAAGAATAGAGGGAAGGTTCGTCCGGCTGGAAGACGTTAAAGCAAGCGCTTCTTGGGAGGCAACCCATGCAAATAAAGACGACCTAGGAACTCTCCGGCTCCACAACCAGATTTGCGTTTCTAAACCCTACTCTTTATTGCTTTTCCTTTGCCATTTTGTTATGTTAGTTAGTTGTGTTGATTGCTGTTTGCTTTCTGTGAGTATATGTTTGAAACATTGAGGACAATGTTTGGTTTAAGTGTGGGGGGGTAACAAAGTGTTTTTTTGCATGAAATTCGTGGGTTTTTATCACCTATCACTTTGAATGTTGTTTTCAGTGTTTTTAAGTGTTTTTAAGCTGTTTTGGAGTCTTTTAGTGTGTTTTGAAAAGAAAATCCGAAAATACCATAAAAATTTGAAAAATTGTTTTGAAAAACCCAAAAAGAGTTGTTTTTGTGTGTTTGTTTGTGTCTTAGGGTACCTTCCAACACAATGATGAGGATTTGGTTTTTAATTGCATAACTGTTAAAGAAAGTTACAAACATGGATGAAAGTTTGAATTACTCTTTGGTTTATGCTTGGTTATAGTTGACATTCATGAATTCACATGTAATCACAAAAAGGAAAAAATCAGTTTTTGTAACATGCTTGAAGGAAGTAACTCAAACTAACGCTACAACCCTGAGAGACTTGAGCCTTTAACGTTCTTTGGAGAGTTAAAAATCTGTGCATTCTTTGTTTTCTAAAGTCGTTGCATGATCTCATTATTCTTTGCTTGGTTGCTACTTAGAAGGCGTTTCATCATTTAGTTCCAAATACTAGAACTCATACCCGTTTCATTCAAAGCATGAAATTGATTAGCATAAC
Organism: Heteromeles arbutifolia; assembly: GCA_024362995.1. NCBI lineage: Eukaryota > Viridiplantae > Streptophyta > Magnoliopsida > Rosales > Rosaceae > Heteromeles > Heteromeles arbutifolia. The sequence goes on along the minus strand of JANCRC010000005.1, from coordinate 22,043,985 downwards.
ACATAATCAAGATGAAGTTGTTTAGTTTAAAACCAGAGCTAAAAAGCCTAACCCTTTGCATATGTATTGTAGGTTTAACCCTTTTGAGCCTTGTTTAGCCTATGTTCTTTGTTTACCCACAATATCCTTACCTAGCCTAGATTACGACCATCCTTACCCTTGTTCCTAGGGCGTAGTGAAGCACGACCTAGAGTGAATTCCCTTTGTTCATTATTAGGCAGCAAACAAGTGTGGGGGAAGGGAAGTTGTACGTTTATGTGTGCCAAAGTAAACAAAGAGGGCACGAGAAAAAGAAAAAGAAAAAAAAAGAGAAAAATTCGTGTGGAAAAGAAAAGAAAAAAGAAAAGTTGTGAAAAAGTATGAAAAGTGTTCAAAATAAGTGAGATTGAAGCTCACAAGTGTTGATTGTTGAAGAAGGGGTCCAAAAAGTTGAAATTAGCCCTAAGTATGTGTTTTCTTCCCCTTTGTGTTCAAAGTGTACGGCTGCATTCAAGAAAGGGAGTTTTAAGTGTCATATTCATTGCTTTGCTTGCTATTGCTTTAAGAACGTTTGTTTTCCTTACCTTTCTTTGTTAGCCAATACCCCCTGGCCCTGTTATAACCCTATACTTCAATCTTGAGTGTTGTGTGTTTCAATATGTGGAGTTTGGGATTGGTACGAGCATATGGTATCCCTGGTTCTCGCATCTAAGTAGTAGCATTCCGTTCATGAGATCATATTTATACATGCATTCCAGAAATTACTTTTCTTGATAAACATATATGTGAGTATTAGTTTTCATATTTACATCAATCTTCTCACATATGACTAGTGTAGGGAGTGTAGTCAGAAAATCTGTGTGATTGAGTGCATATCTAGTAAGGAATTGAGGGATTCTCTAAGGCATGTTACTACATTCAAAATGTTGTTTTAATTGATTAAATGCGAGCTAATGTGTGGTAACTTTGATTAAGTATGTGCTCAAGGGTAGGGATAACTAAAATCTGTGGGAGTAATGATCTTTGGCATGTTATGTATCATTGAAGATCCCTGAGGTGAACGTTGGAAGGTTTAGGTTATGTTTTGTTTGTTTTGTTTTGCTTGAGGACTAGCAAAAGCTAAGTGTGGGGGAATTTGATAGGAGCATATTTATGCTACTTAGTTAGTGTGTTTCCTTGCATTTGCTTAGCTATTTGTTGCTTAGTATAGTGTTTAAAGTCATTTTCGTGTGTTTTTAGGTCCAAGAAGCAAAGTTGGCAAAAAGATGCATTTTGGAGCATTTTAGAGCAAATCTGGGCTTGGAATGGATAGCACAAGCAATGGGCATGAGGATGGACGAATTTGGAGTTTAAATGGAGTTGGGATTATGTTTCAAGGTTGGAGAAATAAATTCAAAACATTGAAGATAAGGAATCAGCTCAAAAGAAGGAGGATTATCCAAAACATTATCCAAACAACCTTATCTTATCTTATCTTATCCAATCCTTATCTTATCTTAACAAACCTTATCCTATCCTAATCCTTTTCTAATTCAATTCCTGGTACAATGAGGGTTTATTTTCTGATTGGGGGACATTTAAATTAAAGTTCTAGAAACCCTAAGCCTTGCCGCACCTAGCTTTTCAGAAAACGTGGTTTCCTTGCCTTGCAAGGCTTTCTAGAAGCCTTATCCCTCCTTATCCAAATCTGCCGCACCTTAGGCCCTTTCCCATTGGAAATCTGATTGTTTTGAGCCTATTTCTGAATGGATTTGGTTTTCTAGAAGTCCCAATCTGATTCACCTAGGGTTTTGGTGCCTATATATATACAAATCAATCCTTTGCCGTGCACACCACCCCCCATACACAACCATTCACGCCAGAAATCATCCCCTACCCCCTGCCGTGCCATATCATCCACACAACCCAGAAAATCCTCTTGTGCCGCAGCTATTCAAGGAAGGAGAAGGTGCCACTCTAAGTCGTGACTACTGCTGGAGCGTTCTTAGGTGTTGTCTATCTTTGTTTTTAATGTTTCAATTCAGTATTCTTTGTTTAATTGCTGTCATGAGGAACTAAACCCCTATTAGTTAGAGGGGGAATTTGAAGCCATGAATATATGTTTCTTATGATTTGATTCACTCCAGTTATGATTTCATAAATTGTGAATGTGGTTTGCTTAACTGTTTTATTAAGAACTTGTTCTTGTGTGTTGATTAAGGATGCATACTTAGTTTACATGCATGAATTTGATGCTAGAATATAAGGGAATCTCACCTAATCGTTATGAACTTATATTCACAAGTAGTAAAGGTTGCTAGTCACAATCATGTTAAGTAAACCCTAGGCTGGATTAACATGCATCTTCCATAGTTATGAATGCCTTGTCAATGTTTATGATTTCCATGGAACTTAATGATCTTTGATATGTATCTCTATCATGCGTATTCCATAGTTAGGGAACTTGATAAGAATAATTTGGTTGTGATGCGTTATCCATTCAATTCAATGAACTTAGGGAAATCTGGGAATTAATTAGTTCAATACAATTAATTCGGAACATTGTCATTCATGGTTTATCGAAAGAGTAACTGGGAATCAAGTTGTATGCATATGTTTATGTGTGGATAAGGATCCCTCTAACTATCCTTTCACCCTTTTCAATTCACAAAATTCGTTTTTTATAAAGTGTTTTATGCAAAGTTTCTGTTTTAGTTTTAAATTCGTCAAAAACAATCCCCCTTTCATTTAAACTTGTTTTTAGAGTCAAAACCTGTTTTCTCTTAGTTGTTTGAGTCTTTTAAGTTCTATTTTCGTCAAAATCACTTGTTCGGTCTAGATTTGAGTTTTTTTTATTGTTTCTTGCTGTTTTTAGTGTTCTAAGTTAGTTTTGAGTCATTAGAGTCTAGTTTAGTGTTTTTGAGTCTTATTTGTGTTGATTAGCATCCCTAGTTAATCCCCGGTTTAGAACGATCCCTACTTGCATCTTTACTACAATTGTCATCAATAGGGTTTAATTTGTGTGTCAAGTAATTCTCACATCAAACCCATAACTGATTTCAAAGTGACGATGCAGCAGCGCCATTAAACAACCCTCCTAAACACTGCTTACCAACAATGTGACACAATTGAATGTAGAAAAACGGTTCTACTTACTCCAAAATACTTGAGAATATACTACTCAATAAATCAGCTTATACATGAAACTATCAAGCTCAAAAATCAAGTCTATTCACAGCTCATCCAGCATTTTGTCCTCCAAAAGGGGTAAAAGTTGGACCTCAACTCAGCCATTACACAAGGCACAGTACAGAGATCATAAGCGATATATGCGACTCTCAATATACTCGGTTACTGATAGTCTGGTAAAGAGACCTTAGCTGAGTGTTCCATTTATCTACAGCAGCATACTTCTTCATTCCCTTTGACCTACACAATGTGTGTGGATGAATCAGTGGTAATCGATTAGAGAAAGCATTGACATCTACCGTGAACAAGTATGCATCGATTAAGTATTAAAAAAGTGGATTTAGCATTAAAAAAGTGCAAGTCAAGCAAACATACTTGTCGCCACGCTCTAAGAGCCGATTCACCTGATCAATATGTCCATCAATTCTGTTATCCAATATAAGTGAAACCAAGAGTTGCTCCACATCTTTCTCCGGCACATTAAGTTCCTGAACATCAACAGGTAATATGAGGACGCTCATAAATTCATAATGGTATGTTTACAGGCCATATTGGAAATACACATTTAAATATAAATATAAAATAAAACCCATCAAGTATTTGCAAAGAGTTAAAAATTAGACAAGCACAAAAATGCAATGGAAAGCAATACAACAGGACAGAACCTATGGATCACCTTTGATATGAAGGGAATCCGAATTCTCGTGTACGGCTTGATAAGTTTGAGCAGCACTTGTGTCCTAACATTCTTCAGCAGATCTTCAATATAGTTTCGAATGAATGGATCATCCATAATTGTCCTCCTATTACTCTGAGGGTGTACAGATACCAACTCAACTCAGGGAAGAAATAGACAACGGAAACTTGAAAGAAACACACAAACACCTAGGATAAATAAATTTTTCACGTAACATCAGTTTATTGGAGAATAATACCTTAAGAATCTTCTCAAACTCCAATATCTCATTCCGTTGATATGCTGCAATCAGATTTGTCATTGCCAAGATCTCGGGATCATTTTTATACCTGTGGAAGAGAAATCATAAGAACAAAGGGAGATGCAAAAACTTGAAATAAATAAAACAATATTTGCATACTTACGGCTTTGCTTCTTGACCATCAAATGGATTAACTTCCGACTCCATCAGCATATTTGCCAGAACTAAGTACCTGTCAAGCAATGCGCATTGAATATGGACAAATTAGTAAACCCTGCGTAATACTTCCATAAACTAAATCTATTGTATAACCCAGTTCGAATCAACTCATGGATGGCTGCACTATACCAACCTAAGGATTTTTTGTCATGCAATTAAGAAACACAAACACAGAGGATGACTTTAACCGAAGGAGTTTTCATCATTTTGTGATTCAAGGTTCTTATCATATAACACTAAAAAATTATATACACATCCATACCCAGGCACCTGTCTGAGACACATCAAAACATGCCACGAATTGGATAGTAAATTTTTATGCTTTAAAAACACTTATTTGTCGACAATGTCAAACATACCCTTGGCATAAAGATTCATCATCTTACATCCCAATTATGGTATTTATTATCCAAATAGTAATACAGTGGACCATGTCTCCACAAATTTCGTATATAAGATGGTGCATTTTACACATATTATGACTTCCAGTTTGATTCATGGTTGAGCTGCCATATATTTCATCATTATTAAACCTTACAATCTAAGTTTCACACGCCTCATAGATTATAGTGCATAAGAATTAATAGCTTGACCACTACTTTAAAACTATCAACACTCTATACACACACATACACATGAGAGAGAGACAGAGTGTCCACTAGAGAGCATACTTCAAGCATTGTATACGCCTCTGGTTCCCAGCTTCATCATAGTTCTTAAAGGCTTCAAAAAAATCTGTGGCTGCATCTGCCCACTGACGCTCTGCCATATGCATCTTACCCCCACACTCACGAATTATTCCCATGATCCTAGGATGAGGTATGGCTGACTTGATTGCAAGAGCTTTTTGGTATAATTGCTGCATTCAATCTAGATTCAGATGTTGCCAAATCATAACGGAACAAAGAAACACAGATAATAATGAAAAGTATATTTCTTGATGAATTATTAACTACAAGGACAATGGTAAGCTGGCATTGTTAGCCTTTTACAAAATGTGGCACACAAGGTACACTATATTCTCTTGTCAGAATTCATTTATGGTGAGGCATTCCTCCCTTATACTTTAAATGGGATACATCCCCCTTAAGCAATACGTATATGTTGTTACCCCATCATGATAAACTTTTATAATCATAATTGTTGATAATATTGACTAATGATCATGACGCATACAAACACAATCTTTCAAAATTGTGCATGCAAATGTTTGACTACATAAATTTTGTTTTATATATGCAAGCGGTGCTTGGCCCAACATTACACTTTTGAACAGTTGCGAAATTGGAAGTAAAGGGTATATCAAATAACACCTGAATGTACATGAAATAACACCTGAAAACCAAAGTTGACCAACTCAAACTTAAGTAAATAATGAAATTTCTTTTAAAGTTTGTTATTATTTGTCCTCCATCAGTTATAAGTATCGCCAATTCTGGTATTAATAATTTATCTACTATTTATATCTTTGTTCTTTAACTAATCTGCGTCCTACATCACAGATTGGCAAAAAATGCATATGACATAGAGTAAAGAGCAAACTACAGAGTTTTAACATGCATGTCATTAATTGAAGATTCTTACCTTGAGCTTTTTGTTATTTTTAGTCTCGGTGTACATTTGAATTTCAATAGCATAAACCTCTAGAAGTTGACTTCCTTTCTTTTGGTCATCGGTACCATCTTCTTTTTGACAAGATTTATGGAGTTCCTTCAAAATCTAATATTTCAACACAGGTTACTCTCAGCCTTTCAAGATCACAATCAGCATAATATGGTACTAAAAGGTATCATCCAAACAGACATATTACCTTGCTCATTCGCCCATATTCACCCATATCAAACCAAATTTTGCAAAGCTTAAGATTAGTCTTAAACCAGAGTCTCTGCACCAAGACAACAGAATATAGTATCATATTAGAAAGAAAAAACTTATGATAAAACTAAGGTTATATTCTGACCTCATTCTTTGCCTCTTCAAGGGCCTTTAGAGTGGTCTGATAGAACTCTTGCAGTAGACTAAAGTTCTGACTAGCTGAACCAGAAACAAAATCCATAATATTGTTTATACACTTTTCACTATAATTTCTTGTTACTGCTGATTTGATGTAAGTCAACATCACCCTGTATGCATCCATCATTTCTTTATACCTCCCCAGACGATAATAGAGCTTCACAGTTTGCTTCAAAGCTTTAAATCCCCTGTAACATATTAATTATTATTATTATTATTATTACAACAATTATTATTAATTAGAAGAAGAACACCAACAAGAAACAATATTAATAACAAAAGCTATGTAAAATAAATGTTAAACACGCATTCACATAAAAATTACAATAAGAAACAATAAAACCAAAACACCCTAAAGGCCACTTAAAAACATTATGCCATAACAGCTAGGAAATCTAACAGAACCGACAAACGGATGCAACAACCCTGACCAACTCTAACTCAATCCCAAAGATCTTCCAAACAAACCCGTTTGAAATCCTAAAAAATTCTCCATTTATGCTCCAAAAAAATAACCACCAGATTGTTTACCATAAAAAGTTAACCGACAAATTGCTAATACTAAACTAAGCGAAAAACTAAAGGAAGCCAATCTTTTGCAAAAGAAACTACCATAAGATTTGAATGTAAACCACCTGACCCATCAAAATTTCAACTCACTATATATGTTCTGAAAGGAACCGGCAACCCCTCTCCAACCTTTCTAACAGGGAAAATAAAAAACTCTTCACCTTCATACTGTAGATTACCACCAACCTTCAAAGTATAAGGAAAATATACAGAATCCACACACCTTGCAATACAGCCAAAAAACAGAGTTGGCCTGATGAGTGTCGATATGAGGATGTGGGAGCAATAAAACCAAAAACATTCTTGGTGATTTCTAGAAAGTAATGTAAACTAGGAATCAGCATCTGCATGGAGCTACCCCCAGCCAAGTAACCTCTGAAATCTGACCCTATGCCTATTAACCACCACAAACTTCCACCAACGTAAACAAATAAAACAAAAATCCAACCACTGAATTTAGTAGGAAAGCCAACAAAATACACACGTGTTTAGGGTACTAAATTTAACCCCCTGGTAACAAATTTAATTATAAAGGATTGATTTCAAGAGTAATGGAAAAGGAAAGACAGGAGCATAAAACTTTTATAATGCACATATTCACTGTACACAAGGCATATTTTTAAAGGACTGGCATACATTTGCATAAAAAGAGCATAAACAGATAGCCCTGCAAATTGATGGATGCAAGGAGCTCGAAGCCACCAGGTCAACTCTTAACTCAAGTTCAACTGTTATTGTTCTAAGACTACATGACCCCGCAAAAGTAACCAGAACTAAAAATAAATCATCAAGGAACTCCTCCAATGTCAAACTGCTATAATCAACAACAAAATAATATGCAGTCAAATATTGTTTGATTTTATCAAATTTGTTTTACCAAGCTTTATCCAGTTTAGTATTAAGTTGCCACAATCATAACCACGGGTTAAACATGATTCCTCCCAGATCATACTTCTTGCGTGAGCTGAATTGAAACCGCTTAATTTTGTAAGACTAAGCCTTCTCGTTAAGTTGCCATTGATTCCACCATCATACTTCTTCCACAATTGAATGGAGAGGGTATTGTGAAAAAATACTAGAAGAGAACACAAGAAACACAAATCATTAAGACACTCAGCGGACTGATACAATCGATAAGGAGCTCACTCCTCCCTCTCGCCCGGACACTCAAGATTATGCTGATTTCTCACTGAATCCTAACTCATATTAACTTCTCCTTCTCTTTCACTCTAAAAAAACAGCAAACGGAAAGCACAAATAGCAAAGGGACAATTTAAATTTCTAGGGGTTGCCAAAACTCAATGACATTTTAGAGCACAAAATTATCACGTCACTCACCACTCGGCCTTCTCAGGCTCCATGCGAACTACTTCACCGAATCCCGAAAGTGCTCCTTCTGGGTCTGTCTCAACCAAACCTGAATTTTTTTTGTTGAAGTTAGGAAAATAAACCATATAAAAGGCTGAGAAAAAACTGAAAACCTAGTCGTACCTTTAGAGTTGTAATATTGGTTCTCAATGTCGACATCTTGTTCCTCAGGCTCCTCATCCGAGTACTCGAATCCGTAATCCTCCATATCAGCATCTGCATACAAACACATAAACAAGACGCAATGCCATTATACATAGACAAGGCGGCATTCACTCACTTCCGTCAATACTCTTTAAAAACCCTAATCACAAGAATGACTTTTGCGATGAAAGAGAGAGAGATACCGGAGGCCATGACTGATCAGAACCAAGATGGAATTTTGGATTTTCAAACCGCTCAGGATTCGGGAGCGACTGAAATCAGAGCAGAGCAGAGAGAGATCGAGGAGAAAGAAAGAGGGTTCGTTCTTCGCATTAGGGCATTCCGACCAATATCAATAGGTGATTTTTTCGAAACAAAATAAAAATAAGTGATTTTTTTTTTTTTAAATTTTGTTGTTGTTAGGTTAACTATCAAAATTCAAAAAACAAAAAAAACAAAAAACGAAAAAAAAACTATCGAAATAGAAAATGACTCCTAAATTATCGGGGAAGAGGACATGGCTCTATGTTAAATTCAAAGGTCGGAACATTCTAATGCCGACAAATTAGTACCTTTTGATTTTGAAAATGTATTTAGAAAGAAATTTTGAAGAGGCGACTAGCCAAAATGATGAATTTTCATAACTCTTCTTTATTCGGCTCATAATCGTAGCAATGCTTATAGACTAGATATTGTTAGCATTTTGCAAATCCAACATAAAATTGTTTATATGAAAATGTGCACTGGCCAGTGGCACTAAGTCAACAAAAAGAGACAATTAAAAGAAATATGCATTGGCCAGTCAACAAACAAAAAAATCAAGAACTCAAGCAGCATTAATCTCTTGATATTGGTCTCCTGATGTGGGCATTGTCCTTAACAACCCATGTGATTTTGATTGTCCTTAACGTTGTGTTACCAACGTCGGTTTATAAAATCCCAACCCATGAAAACGCAAACCCACTCGCATAGTATTAAAACAACTTAGAATTGTGGTCTAGTAATATTCTTTTTCACTTATAAGTGAGAGATCTTAGGTTCAATTCTTGTCAAAAGCGAATTTCAATCACATTATTACTAATCCAATGTGAGGCATAGTCCACTGCCCCACCCCCATTGGTGTAGATAATAATTTTTGTTAAAAAAAAAATCCTTACTGAATATACCTAAATTTTTAACTATTTAATAAAGGGTAATTACAGTTTGCACCCTCAGGTTTGGGTGCAAATACAACTTCCTACATCATGTCTAAAACATTTCAATTTCATACATTTACTTGTATTTTATATATCATACAACTATCATATTTTGTCAAATTAACCGTTAATCAATCCTCGTCTAGAGATGGCAACGATTTGGTTTGGGGACGAAAATATTATATTCATCCCTATAACCACGAAAACTAACCATATCCATAACCGCAAATTAACCATCAGGTATTATCCATAACCATACCCACCGGATAATGGATTCCCCATCGGTTAACTGTTATATCCATCTTTGTCAATAAAAAAAATATATGCATTCAATTGATGCATGATAATTTAGGAAATATTAATTTCGTCATTAGAGCAAGTCCAGCGGAGCCTTTAGCCTGATGGACCGTGGATAGAACAGTACCAAATCGCTGGGGCGATCAAGTCCAGCCCATGCGGGCTTTAGCGCCAAAGGGGCCCGAGCGACAGGCCCAGCACAAATCGCTAGCCTGAGAGCCCAAGGTGGAGATGATGCAACGCTAACATCAGGGCGACATTAGCCACATTTCTGTTTTTTTTTTTTTTTTTGCGTCAGGCACATGCACTTCAAGCGCACGTGGGGGTTCATCTCCGACATGTTTTCACACATGGGGCTCGCAGCGCAGATTTTGAAAGGTTACCATTGGCTGGGACACGTGGCACATTCGTGTCCGTTGGATTTCAACGGTTACTTTTTGTGGACCGTTGGATTTCCAACGGTAAAAAAAAATTCAAACTCTCTTTAATTTTAGTCGTTGGATTGGAGATCAACGGTCCACATTATTCACCTTTATAAATTTAAAAAAAAAAGTAAAAAAAATATGAAATTTTACAGTTATGCCACGTGGCACAATCTGGAGGGTTGGATTTCAAATTTTTTTTAATCCAATGGTAGAAATTAATTATGTGAATAAAAAATTAATAAAAAATGTTAAAAATTTAAAAAAAAAATTGATTTTACTTTTCTATAAATACCTTCTCATTATCTTCTACCTTACACCATAATTTCATATTTTCTCAAATACTTTCAACCATATTCCAATCTTTCTCTCAAAGTTTCAATCCAAATGGTTTCCAACAAAATTACTAATGATGCAGGTACGAATTGGACGCTTATTGAAGATGTTACGTTGTGGTCTAGTTGGGTTGAAGTTACTCATGATCCAATTACGGGTAATGAGATGCAGTTGCGAGAAATTTGGAGTCTTATTCATACCAATTATCTTGAGAAAATTGGTGGGAAAAGAACCAAAGAATCGAAGTCCAGTCGTTGGAGAATACTCAGCCAATCGTTTAGTATGTGGAGAGACGTCTTGGCACAAGCTAGTAGTAATCTTCGAAGTGGGGAAAATTTAGCGGATCAGGTAATAATATATTATTTATTTCTTTGCACTATACCCAAATTTACATTAGCTACTTTGATTATAATTATTTATTCTCCCGCATTGTGTAGACACTTCAAGCACAAGCTTGGTATAATGCCAAAACCAAAAACAAAAACAAATCATTCAACCGGTGGGAATGTTGGAATATTGTCAAAGATTGTCCTAAATTCAGAGTTGTGCCTGTCAATCCATAAGTTGTCATGAACAGCATGTTGGAAATGTGCCCTAAAACCAATCATATGATGATACTTTACAGACATTTCACATGTTAAACTAATCTAGTTTAATATAAAGGGCAAAGATTATTGTTTTAAGCCGTCTCATATAAATGTTATATGCTTAAACGATAAGTCCAAGGAATATGTAATAGGGAGAATGTGATCTAAAGAAGTTAGATTCATGAGACCATTCTCTTTCGTATACATATCCTAAATGTTCCTGATCATAGGATTGCCAATTGGGCATTAATAGTCCGTCAAGATCAATACGTGCTATGTCTTCTCTTAGGGAGAGTGACTGGTCTCAAGTCATTGGTGTGACTGACACCAAGACAAGCATGTAGGTGCTCAATAAAGAATGAGTCCAATGAACATGATCAACAAGGAGTTCTCATACTCATGTCACATGAGAACTCATGGTTGGGATAATGCAAAGTAGTCCTTTGATCTGAGGCATCATAGTTGTCTTGTGGTTAGGTCCTTGATATTTGACTGTGTCAAAGATACTTCGTCAGAGGGTGTCCACGGCATAGTTGGGGTTAAGCCACTTAGCCATGGAGGCAAGTGAATGCGCAACAAAGGATCCCTAACCTTCAAACCGTTTGCGGGAGAATACTCTATTATATGATTAAGAATCTTTGGCCAGAGTATGAATGAGATTTAGGAAGTCGTTCCAAATCACATTCAAGGCAATCATATAAGTAAATGAATCACATTGGATAGTAGACATGAATAAACTATCAAACCAAACAATGTGGTCAAGAGTATTATATTAGAGAAAGACCGTATTGCATTATAATCCTAAACTGAATAGGTTCTCCACCTCTTCTGATTAGCTTGGGTAGCCATGACATACTGCTAGGTGTCACTCGTGGTTTGTGGAAGCCCTAAAGGTGAGTAATCACTAAAGGGAGAATTGAAAGTACGTTTTAATTCACAATCGATCGTTAAGAGTAACAATCGCCCACTGTCTCGCTAAAAGGAACCTAATGGATCATACACCTTGTAAGGTAGAGATAGAAGAAACAATGGAGATGAGTAAGAATAATTAAATGGTTTAATTATTTATGGCTAGGATTAATTAATATGTTAATTAATCAAACGAATAAGTTCGTTATAGACCTCGGGTTAGTTTTGGGCCGTAAGGCCCAATGGGATTTGAATGTCAAGCCTATTAGCTGAAGTTGTATGACAACTTGAAACACAAAGGGCTTCAAAGCCCAATGAACCCTTAATGGCCGGCCATATAGAGAGGGGTAGTGAACTTGGCTTAATTGCAAGTTTGCCACTCCATTGTGAAGTGGTATAAAGGCAACTTTATAGCCATTTCATCCTTAGGGTTTCTTTTGGAGAAAAGATGAGAACACAAAGCTCTCTTTGCTCTCTAAGAGGCCGGCCACCCTAAAGGAATATAGCTAGCAATCTTCCTTCCTCTAGGTCACTCATCTCCTCTTCAAGTCTCTCCTTGGTGTGGAAAAATTAGAGGTTCTCTATTTTGGGAACTTGGAGAATTCTTTCAACCATCCTCCTCCAAGAAATCCATGGAGCTAAGAAGCAAGGAGTGAATGCCCTATCTCTTGGGTGATTAGCCTTTGCTTATGCAAAGAGGAATCAACAAAGGTATAAATTTCTCAACTCACTTTGTTCTTGAGTTGAGTCTTGGTTCACTCAACTACTAGGCTTTGAATTTCATGGGTAATGTTTTGTTTTTGAGTGCATACAAGCATGATTCTGCCTTTAATTGTTAATTGCATGCCATAGATGTTGCTCAAATGAACATGTTTTTCACAAATTTTCCTTCACAGCACTCCTCTACAGTCTACGCCCAATCATGCCTCGCATGTTCATGAAGATGACGCAGAATAAGTGCCGGAAACACCCCTTGAACATGCATCGAGGTCGACCCGTTATCCAATTAGGCCTCAAGGTAAGAAGGCTTCAAAGAGAAAAGGGAATGCTTCCAAGAATGACTATGCAAAATATATGGAAGAACTTGCTCGCCAAGGTGAATTGACTTTGGCGCGGAAAATGGCTAAATTTGAGGCTGATAAGGCTAGAGATGAGGCAAAAGCTGCAGCTGCTGAGAGATTATTTCAAGCTAATGAGAGAGAAAGATAGCTACTTAGGCAAGAAAGGGAATAGATTAAAGAAGAAAGAAGGGCTCAACAAGATCGTGACATTATGAATGAGCCTTTAGAGGGGAAGTCACCGAATTCTAAATATTTTTGGAATTTGGAGAAAGCGAACGTGGTGCGAAGAAGGCGTGCAAGGGAAGCGAGAACAAGAGAAGATGGTCTTAGCACCACAAGAGGAGATGATCCTAGCACCACAAATTGGTTAGGTGATGATTTTCCATTCACGAGGGACTAGGGAATTTGTTTTTAATCGGAGCCCATAATTTTCCAATCACTTTGGGTTTAATTTCTTATTTATTGAATAAAGTACTTTATGTTGTTTCCAATTTATTGAATTTAGTACTTTATTTAAACCAAGAGTATATTTATTTAATTTGGTAATTTATTTAAACTAAGAGAATCTTTATTCAAAGGACATAAACACACTAAATAAAATTACATAAACATACCAAATAAAATTACAAACACACCAAATAAAAACAAACACACTAAATGAACTTAAGTATCTTGAGCTTGTTTCAATTCCAACTGGTGCTTTATCAAGTCAATTTGTCGGCCATTGTGCATATATAGGTCCTGAATCGCAGTATATCGTTGAATGAGCCTTTCATTGTAACGTCCATCCTATTGTAATGGCTCATGTTGCACAGGTTCTTCGGTGGCGTCATGAGCACAATATATTTTTGTTCTGGAATTGTTCATCGTGTCTGGCTCATATTCATCAACGACATCGTAATCGTACTCATCTTCCACAATCATGTTGTGAAGAATGACACACGTCATCATGATGGATCGAAGCGACTCTAAATCAAACATTTTGGCAGCACCCTTGACAATCGCCCAACGAGCTTGGAGGATACCAAAACAACGCTCCACATCCTTCCTACACCCCTCTTGAGAGCTTGCAAAGTGTTTTTCCTTTGCACTTCGCGGACGTGGCACTGTTTTGACAAACGATGACCACCTTGGGTAAATGTCGTCTGCTAGGTAATATGGCCCGTGGTACTTATGTCCGTTGACCCAGTACGTGACTCTTGGTGCTTTCCTTGCAAGTTATCGTTGAACACTGGGATTGGGTAATGACATTGAGGTCATTTTGAGCCCCTGGAACACCCAAAAAAGCGTGCCAAATCCATGTGTCAAATGATGCCACTGCCTCCAAAATGATACTTTTTGCTCATTTTCTGTCCCCATAAGCTCCTTGCCATACACGTGGACAGTTTTTCCAGGTCCAGTGCATACAGTCTATGCTTCCAATCATCCCATGAAAATGTCACATCTCACCCTTCTTCAGAAGCCTTTGCAAGTCCATTTCAGTAGGTTTCCGGAGGTACTCTGCAGTGTAGAGAGATTCGATTGCGGAGCAAAACCTCATCAGGGACTCAAGAATGGTTGATTTCCCCATCCTCGCTATCTTATCCACTTGGTCTGCAGATGCTCCATATACAAGCATCCGCAAGGCAGCAATAATTTTTTGCTCAAGAAGGAGACCCATAACACAAAAAGCATTATTTTTTTGCACAAAGTAAGAATCATGGTTGCAAACAACAATCATGATTTTGTTGAACAAATGTCGTTCCATTCTAAAACGACATCTAAAGCACGTATCAGGGAATGCACTGTTACGGACAAAATAATTGTCCAAGAGATCCGTACCTCGTCGTTGCCTGCTTCTATCAAGGTTTGTGGGACGGCTGTGCCTGCAGATCTGAGCCACAACTCGGATGACTCGACGGGAATGTGAGGCTCTTTGGCTTCTTGCTTCGTCATCTCTCCTTCTACGCTCCTCATCCTCTTCGTCTTGCATCTCATTTTGGGCCATCTGGAGATTGAACATTTCTTCCCCTTGCTTAAACAATTCTTTCTCTTGCTCCTCAATTTCCCACAACATCCTTGAAGAAGAAGACATTGTAAGAATGAAGCATAAACTATGAATAATGATAAAGATTTTGATTTTGGTGGGTTATATGGAGCAAAAAGAAAGGATTATGTTGTAGATAATGCCACGTGGCATACCGTCATTCGTTAAAAATCTAATCGAAATTTCTCCTCAAAGATTGTCTTCAGATTGTGACACGTGGCATGACGTGATTGGTTAAAAATCTTATCAGAAATCTATCCTCAATGATTCTGAAAAGGTAACGACACATGGCACGATGGCATTGGATAAATATCTTATCGAAATCTATCACAAAAAATTGTCTTCTCGGATAATGATGCGTGGCGCAACGAGAACGATTAAAAATCTTATCTGAAATTACAAATAAAATTATTTTATAAAATAAAAAATACTAATATTTTATTGCCTATTGCCATGGCTATTCAGTGTAGGGATGGAGATGCAAAAGGCAGTTACTGTTTATTAAGGCAGTTATTGTTCATTGGAGGCTATTCAATAGTGACATGCCTTAGGGGGGCCTTTGCAACGCTGGAGTTGCTCTTAAATATTTTATGTATAAAATGATATAATGAATGGATCTTGTGAAGCATAAACATTAAAGCTAAATGTTGATAATGTTAGTTTGATCTTTGATATCTCCCATAAGTACCATTGAATTTTCATAGATTTTGATTCATATTAAAACTTTTGAACTTTTCCACAAAATGCAACTTATACAATGCAATTTTTGTATTCTTAAGGTAATGGATTTGGTGAATAATATATATATATATATATATATATATGACACACCCCGACCAAACAAGGCGTGCTGGCCGTCACGTGAGCGTGACGTAAGCCATAAGTACGAAGCGGAAGTATTAAGATATGAGTATTTCAAACGAATAAAACCAAACATCCAAAATGGCTAGAAAGGAAATAAGTGCTACTACACCTTCAGAGCATAATTAAGTCTAAGTGCAGTCAAACATAGAAACTACTAAATTAAACAGTATCCAATAATCCTACATAGATGATGTACTATCAGAACTTCCACCAGAATCCTCGTGAGCCACCAACAAAAGCTACCTAATACCTGGAGGGGCGCAAAACAAAGCTGAGTGGGTCAGTAAAATAACGCTTATAAAAACTTTACTTTCCTTTGAAAATACTAACCCCTCGCCGTAAAACAAGTATAGCTTTCCCAGAAAATAGGATACGTATATATAAATCAAGTCGTGCTCAGTATATCAAGATTTATTTGAATGTATGCCATGTGCATGATATGCCCAAAATCACAATATATCAAATAATAAGCCGGGTGATGCAATTCAACATAAATCAAACTAGAGCTCATCTCAATCATATCTCAATCTCATATCTCATCTGTATACATATATCTGCACACAAGTCGGTACCACCTCACGTGGTCTGACCGACAGGCTAGGTGTATAATGAATACGCTCAAGTGCTACAATCACTTGAAGGCTGTGCGCTAATCGCGGGTCACCTACAAGTCGAATCCACTGAAAGTGGTCTATACGACAGGCTATGCACCTATCTTGGATCCAAGGTGAGCGTGTGGTGCGGGAGGTGAACGATCATGTGAAGCTATGCCCTAACTCTGGCGGGAGCACTAACACCGGGGTGCAGATTAATGAGCTCAATATGCATCACAACATCACCAACTAATTCATTTTCATTACCAACATAATATACTCACTTGGGCTTACCTGGGCCTCTGCAGCACCATGCAACAGTATGCATAATTATGATAATGCATATGCTAAAAATGTAGACATAACATGGCATTTAAAATCACATTCCTTTAAAATACGTTTTCTGGGAAAAAGGTCAAGCATATTTATACATATACTGAAAATAACTGCCCACTCACTGGTATGTAGTCGGGTCATAACCCCCACGTCTAGCCTGGCTACGCTCGTCCTCCGGATAGGTCTCGCCTATATGAGAAATAACTACAACAACGTTACTTTAAGCACATACACAATTCTAGCTAATAACTTCTTATACTTTGCTCAATTTGGGTATATAAATATACCACAGTGACCTACACAAACTCAGGATCATCCCCATAATTTTAAAATAATTTTCCGACCATCCACACGCCGGCGAAGACACTGCCAGACGCGCCCCCACGCGCGGCCACGTGCACTGCACACTGACGGCGTCAGTTAACGCCGTCAGGAATATTTTGGGAATATTACGTCAACTTCTAACTGTTACCGTTAATTCTAATTGACGACGTTGGAATATTCCGTCAGACTTGACGGAATATTCCGTCGTCTTCAACCTTGGGACTCCGGCGACCGTCGCCGTCGCCAGAAAACTGGGAAAGTTCTAACTTCGATTTCTCACTCGATTTTTGCACCATTTTCCATGAAATTTTCACCAAAATGTCACAAATCATGAGAGGAAGAAGGTTATACCTCTTTGGAGCCTCAAAACCTTCCAAATCACGTTGGGAAATTTCTACCAAAACCGGCCACTTTCGAACCTCGTGATCCCGACTTCCAAAACCTTCAAACGAAGCACTCCGAGCTTCGTGGGAACCTCCTTAAGCTCGTTGTGAGATTGGATTGTCCTAAAACGTAACCATTTAAAAGTTGGTGAACAGTGACAATCTCGGTGTTTGTGATTTCGACGTGAAAACGTTGGAGTTCTTACCTAAAATGGGTATGGATGTGTTCGTAGAGTCCTCACGAACACAATGGTGCACTCAAAACCTTTGATCCGTGGAGCTTGGGGTGCCCTTGCTCTTGTCCGTACGAGTTTGGAGGAGAGAGAGAGTGAAACTGAGAGTGAGAGAGATACAGGAGTGAGAGAGGAAGAAATGGGTGACTGTGTATGTGTGTATGTGTGGTCCTAATACAACCACATATCCAAGTAACAACACACACATACCTTAACTAAATGCCTAAGGGCATTTTCGTCATTTCACGTCCGTCGTACGTAAACTCCGAGACGGGCTGTCACAATCTACCGACCTTATAAAATTTCGTCCCGAAATTTACATAACCAAACCATCCACTAGTACTCATAAAACAGCCTTGGGTACATCTCTCTCATCCGCTCATCTGTCTCCCAAGTCACTTCTTCCACATAATGATTCCTCCACAAAACTTTAACCAACTGCACTGTCTTATTCCTCAGAACCTTTTCTTTCCAATCCAGTATAGTCACTGGCTCCTCGTCGTAAGTCAAATCCGAACTAATCTCCAAAGGTTGATGAGGTATCACCTGTGAAGGATCTGCAACATAATGTCGAAGCATCGAGACATGAAACACATTATGTACCTTAGACAGCTCTGACGGCAACTCAAGTCTATAAGCAACTTCACCGACTCGCTCGGTGATCTAATAAGGTCCGATGAATCTAGGACTTAACTTGCCTTTCTTCCCTAATCGTACTATACCTCGCCACGACGATAACTTCAGAAATACCCAATCACCAACTTTGTACACTCGATCAGTAGCATGTCTGTCTGCTAAACTCTTTTGGCGATCTTGGGCCACTTTCATATTAGACTTAATCACTTGAACATTCTGAGTAGTTTCCTCTACTATCTCAGGGCCCACTAAAACTCGTTCGCCAACTTCTGACCAACATAACGGAGTCCGACATGCTTTGCCATATAATGCCTCGAATGGCGCCATACCAATACTCGAGTGAAAGCTGTTATTATAGGCAAATTCCATCAAATCCAACTGCTTATGCCAAGTGTCGCCAAACTGCAACACTGAAGATCTTAGCATATCCTCCAAAGTCTAAATCGTCCTCTCTGATTGTCCATCTGTCTGAGGATAATATGCAGTGCTGTACAGAAATCTTGAACCCAAAGCTTCTTGGAATGCTATCCAAAACTTAGAAGTAAATCTTGGATCTCGATCTGAAACAATACTCACAGGAACCCCATGATACTTCACAATCTTCGTGATGAACAACTCGGCTAACTTGTTCAAAGAATACTTTTCCCTCACAGGAATGAAATGTGCTGACTTAGTAAGCCGGTCTACAATCACCCAAATTCCATCATAGCCGTTTTGTGTACGGGGTAGCTTGTACACAAAATCCATAGTAATATTTTCCCATTTCCACTGTGGAACGGGAAGTGGCTGTGATAAACCAAACGGCTTCTTTCTTTCAGCTTTAACCTGCTGGCACACGATACACCTACTTACATACTCTGCAATTTTCCTTTTCATACCTGGCCAATAATAAAATGGCCTAATGGTATGATACATTTTAGTTCCTCCAGGATGCATCGCATAAGCTGAAATATGTGCCTCATCAAGAATTGCCTTCTTCAATTCCTCATTATTTGGCACGTACATCCTGTTCTCTTGTATAAGCATGCCATCCGTCTCTCTAACTCTGAGGTTTTTCTTTTTCCCTTGATTTCTCAAATGAATTAATTCTTGAATTTCATCATCATTCATCTGGGCTTCAAGTATGCGATCAATCAGAATATGCCTAACTTGGAAACTAGCAAGCAAGGCTTCCTCTCGCTCTGCTATTGCTTATTCTCGTTCTTCTAGCCCCAATTTCACTCCAGTGACTCTCAAATCTATAAGAAGAGGAACACGAGAAGCATACAAGGCATTAACCCGACCTTGAGATTTCCTACTCAACGCGTCTGCCACTACATTAACACATCCAGGATGGTACTCAATCGTGCAATCGTAGTCACTTAGTAACTCAATCCATCTCCGTTGACGAAGATTCAAATCTTTCTGCGTGAACAAATACTGGAGACTCTTGTGATCTGTGAAAATCCTACACTTCTCACTATAGAGATAGTGTCTCCAAATCTTCAAAGCCAAAATAATGGCTGCTAACTCCAAATCATGTGTAGGGTAATTCATCTCGTGAGGCTTTAACTGACGCGAAGCGTAAGCAATCACCCTACCATGCTGCATCAAAACACATCCCAAGCCATTCAAAGAAGCATCGCTATAAATCTCGAAGTTCCCACTATCATCAGGAAGTGCTAAAACAGGAGTATGAGTGAGATAATACTTAAGCTGCTGAAAACTCCGAACACAATTATCCTCCCACTCAAATTTAACTTCCTTCTTAGTTAATCTCGTAAGTGGTAAAGCGATAACTGAGAAATCCTTAACAAATCATCGATAATAGCTCGCTAAACCAAGGAAACTCCGTACCTCGGTAACGGTTCGTGGCTGCTCCCAATTCTCCATAGTTGCTATCTTCTGAGGGTCAACCTGAATACCCTGAGCTGAAATTACATGACCCAAGAATGCCACTTGACCTAACCAAAATTGGCATTTGCTAAACTTAGCATACAGCTGATGCTCTCTCAATCTCTTTAGTACTAGAGTGAGATGTCGAATATGATCTGCTTTCGACTTATAATACACCAGAATGTCATCAATAAAGACAATGACAAATCTATCCAAGTATTGCTGAAATACCTTATTCATCAAGCCCATAAAAGCTGCTGGTGCATTCGTCAATCCAAATGGCATCACACAAAACTTGTAATGACCATAGCGAGTTCTAAAAGCCGTCTTGTGGACGTCATCGCTCCTGATCTTTAGCTGATAGTAGCCTGACCTCAAATCAATCGTGGAAAACACACAAGCACCTTTAAGTTGATCAAATAGGTCGTCTATACGTGGCAATGAATAACGATTTTTAATCGTTACCCTATTCAATTGCCGATAATCAATACACAACCTTAAAGTTCCATCTTTCTTTCTGACAAACAAGACTGGAGCTCCCCATGGCGATGTACTAGGTCGAATAAAACCTTTATCCACCAATTCTTGTAACTGAATCTTTAATTCTCTTAACTTCGCAGGAGCCATTCGGTAAGGAGCTAAAGAAATAGGATCTGTACCTAGAAGTAAATCAATGGTAAACTCTGCATCACGATCTGGCAGCAATCCAGGTAAATCATCAGGGAAAATGTCAGAGAAATGCCTGACTACCCGAACGTTCTCCACGCTCGAAGGATTATCATCATTACTTAATACCACATGAGCCAAGTAACCTTGACAACCTTTATTCAACAATCTCTTGGCTCTCACAACTGAAATGATACCATGTCTTACTCCACTACCTTCCCCAACAAATTTAACTTCAGGCAATCCAGGGCGATGGAAAGTCACTGTTTTCCTATAACAATCAATTTTGGCACGATTATAGTGCAACCAATCTGTGCCCAAAATCACATCAAAATCTACAATGTCTAATGGAGTAAGATTCGCTGGCATAAACACATCCTCTACTACAACGGGACATCCATGATAAACATTATCTACATAACACTTCTCCCCTCTAGGCATGGCAAATTCTAACTCATATCCAAGGGGTGTAGACTGAGGTTGAGTCAACTGAGCAAATGTATGAGAAATCACAGAATGGGTAGCACCACAATCAATTAACACTTTAGCAAAATGACCAAGAACATTTAACGTACCCATAATCAAATCAGGATTGTTCTGAGCATCCTGAAGTGAAATGTTGTTGACACGTCCCTGAGCTGGCTGTCTTCATCCT
Source organism: Heteromeles arbutifolia (assembly GCA_024362995.1). NCBI lineage: Eukaryota > Viridiplantae > Streptophyta > Magnoliopsida > Rosales > Rosaceae > Heteromeles > Heteromeles arbutifolia. Next base: position 22,022,187 of record JANCRC010000005.1, on the reverse strand, counting down.
CTACCTCTACTAGCATGAACACCTCTGTCCTGGGCACTGCGTCCTTGACTTGCCTGGCTATGCTGTCTAGATGATCCTGCATTGCTAGTAGCAACATCAATCTGGTGTGGCTGTCCTCCAGAATGCCACTGTGACCCACCAGCCGAAAAATGGTTATAATCACCCTGCTGATAAGGTACATATCCTCCTGATTGCTGACCATAGCCACCTGACTGATAAGGATCCTGGGGATACTGATACTGTCCTGGGGTATAAGGAATGAGATCTCCCTGATAGTGGTAAGCACTACCACGACCTGTCTGAGCATAACCACTTGATCCTGAAAACCGCTGAGTCTGTCCTGGAGGTGGTATAAGAGGCTGCTGTGGCTGCTGAGGTCTCTGCTGATTTTGAGGACAATACTTAGGCAAATACCCCATCTGTCCACAGGTATAACATCCAATGTTACCTTGACGACATTCTCCAAAATGTCGATTATTACATCTTCGGCACAAAGGAGTACTAGCACCAGCCGAGTCTCTCGGCCTCTGAAATCTAGGGCCTCCAGAAAATCTACCTCCTCGCCTCGGGCCCGTGGTACTAAAACCTCCACTAGAAGAACTCGAGCTCGTACCACTTTTCTTAAAATTCTGGGTCTTACGAGGTCCTTGAAAATACTGACCTTTACCCTTATCATCTTTCCTCTGATTGCCTTCTGCCTCTTCACTATCGCTAGGCAAATTTTCTGAGTCTTCCACTTTCAGCAAAATCTCATAGAACTCCTGATAAGTATCACAGGTTGCTATAGTAGCCATAGAACGCCACTTCTTCTTAGTACCAAGCTTAAAACGACGAAGCATCTCAATCGGGTTGGCAGCAACTTCTGGATCATATCGAGACAAATCTGTGAACTTTCTATAATACTCATTAGCAAACAGCTTTCCCCGCTTCAGATTAGTAAACTCTTACTTCTTCCGATCTAGATATGCTGGAGGAATAAACCTCTTATAAAATGCCCGTTTAAAATTCTGCAAATCAGCAATCTCCACAGACGGTCGTCCATAAGTCTCCTGGCCCCACCAAGATGCAGACTCTGGACCTAAAAACCAAGTAGTAGTCTCAACCCACCTATCCTCGGGTAAGTTTCCTTGACTATGCATAACCATGAACGTCTTCTCAACCTTTTGTAACCACTTTTCTGCCCCTTCAGGCCCCTCATTACCCATAAACTGAGGCAACTTCAAATTATACACAGACTCTAAAGGAGTTCTCTGAGGAGGGCGAATCACAAACTGAAGGGCATTAGCAATAGCTTTTCCCAACTGAGTAATATCAGGAAAATTAGGCTCAACCGCACGACGTGGCTCTCTACGAGGTGGCATAGTTCTGACATAAGACATCAAAATTAATTAAAGAAGTTCATAAAATATGCAGGACTGCAACCTAGGCTCTGATACCAAACTGACACACCCCGACCAAACAAGGCGTGCTGGCCGTCACCTGAGCGTGACGTAAGCCATAAGTACGAAGCGGAAGCATTAAGATATGAGTATTTCAAACGAATAAAACCAAACATCCAGAATGGCTAGAAAGGAAATAAGTGCTACTACACCTTCAGAGCATAATTAAGTCTAAGTGCAGTCAAACATAGAAATTACTAAATTAAACAGTATCCAATAATCCTACATGGATGATGTACTGTCAGAACTTCCACCAGAATTCTCGTGAGCCACCAACAAAAGCTACCTAATACCTGGAGGGGCGCAAAACAAAGCTGAGTGGGTTAGTAAAATAACGCTTATAAAAACTTTACTTTCCTTTGAAAATACTAACCCCTCGTCGTAAAACAAGTATAGCTTTCCCAGAAAATAGGATACGTATATATAAATCAAGTCGTGCTCAGTATATCAAGATTTATTTGAATGTATGCCATGTGCATGATATGCCCAAAATCACAATATATCAAATAATAAGCCGGGTGATGCAATTCAACATAAATCAAACTAGAGCTCATCTCAATCATATCTCAATCTCATATCTCATCTGTATACATATATCTGCACACAAGTCGGTACCACTTCACGTGGTCTGACCGTTAGGCTAGGTGTATAATGAATACGCTCAAGTGCTACAATCACATGAAGGCTGTGCACTAATCGCGGGTCACCTACAAGTCGAATCCACTGAAAGTGGTCTATACGACAGGTTATGCACCTATCTTGGATCCAAGGTGAGCGTGTGGTGCGGGAGGTGAACGATCATGTGAAGCTATGCCCTAACTCTGGAGGGAGCACTAACACCGGGGTGCAGATTAATGAGCTCAATATGCATCACAACATCACCAACTAATTCATTTTCATTACCAACATAATATACTCACCTGGGCTTACCTGGGCCTCTGCAGCACCATGCAACAGTATGCATAATTATGATAATGCAAATGCAAAAATGTAGACATAACATGGCATTTAAAATCACATTCCTTTAAAATACGTTTTCTGGGAAAAACGTCAAGCATATACATACATATACTGAAAATAACTGCCCACTCACTGGTATGTAGTAGGGTCATAACCCCCACGTCTAGCCTGGCTACGCTCGTCCTCCGGATAGATCTCGCCTATATGAGAAATAACTACAACAACGTTACTTTAAGCACATACACAATTCTAGCTAATAACTTCTCATACTTTGCTCAATTTGGGTATATAAATATACCACAGTGACCTACACAAACTCAGGATCATCCCCATAATTTTAAAATAATTTTCCGACCATCCACGCGCCGGCGAAGACACGGCCAGACGCGTCCCTACGCGCGGCCACGTGCACTGCACACTGACGGTGTCAGTTAACGTTGCAGGAATATTCCGGGAATATTCCGTCAACTTCTAACTGTTACTGTTAATTCTAACTGACGACGTTGGAATATTCCGTCAGACTTGACGGAATATTCAGTCGTCTTCAACCTTGGGACTCCGGCGACCGTCGCCATCGCCGGAAAACTGGGAAAAGTTCTAACTTCGATTTCTCACTCGATTTTTGCACCATTTTCCATGAAATTTTCACCAAAATGTCACAAATCATGAGAGGAAAAAGGTTATACCTCTTTGGAGCCTCAAAACCTTCCAAATCACGTTGGGAAATTTCTACCAAAACCGGCCACTTTCGAACCTCGTGATCCCAACTTCCAAAACCTTCAAACAAAGCACTCCGAGCTTCGTGGGAACCTCCTTAAGCTCGTTGTGAGATTGGATTGTCCTAAAACGTAACCATTTAAAAGTTGGTGAACAGTGACAATCTCGGTGTTTGTGATTTCGACGTGAAAACGTTGGAGTTCTTACCTAAAATGGGTATGGATGTGTTCGTAGAGTCCTCACGAACACAATGGTGCACTCAAAACCTTTGATCCGTGGAGCTTGGGGTGCCCTTGCTCTTGTCCGTACGAGTTTGGAGGAGAAAGAGAGTGAAACTGAGAGTGAGAGAGATACGGGAGTGAGAGAGAAAGAAATGGGTGACTGTGTGTGTGTGGTCCTAATACAACCACATATCCAAGTAACAACACACACATACCTTAACTAAATGCCTAAGGGCATTTTCGTCATTTCACGTCCGTCGTACGTAAACTCCGGGACGGGCTGTCACAATATATATATTTAATACTTTAATATTATATATAATATATATTATTCGGTTCGTATTTGGGGATGGATACGGATTGGGGACCCCTATAACCATATCTAAAACCATAACCGAATAATAATCACGGTTTTTCCCATACCCAAAATATACCCGAATTTTCATACCCAAATCCAATTCATTGAGACGGTTATCTACGATTATTGAGTTTAACAATTAGAATTGCCATCTCTATCCTCGTCTTAATTTCCTTTGGAGCCTCTTCTTTTACCTAGTCAATTATACTATGAATTTCTGATATTTATGAATTTTAGGGATTTAGGGGTCCAAGAAATTAGGGTTTTGATTTGATTTCAGATAATCTGCTGCTTGGAGTTGGAGGGCTGGGCAATTGACATCTTTCAACTCTGGAGGAGGAGTTGGTTTTTTTTTTTATTTTTCTTGCTCAATTTCAATGCGTATGAATGAAATGCACGCGTGATCGTCGAGTTTCGTTTATAGAATGTTTATTTGAATGTGTTTTGTAGTTCAAGTTTTAAGTTTGAAGTTTTAAATCCTGTGTGCTGTGAGTCTGTGCTGTGGTGATGTAGCAGTTTAACATGAAACACATGCTCTGTATCTTCAAAACCGGATTCATATGGAGATGGATGTGGGACCAATATTATTATTATCTTTAAAAATAATACAGCACGTAATACTTTTCCACACAAGTGATTCATCCGGCCAATATTTTCTGAATTCTTCCATTGACTAAGCAGATACTTGTTCTTCTTCTTAGTTTCAAAGTGTCATAAATGTCAAATGTCAAATGTCAAATGTCAAATGTCAAATGCCAATGGAAGACCTTTCTTCTCTCTCTCTCTCTCTCTTGCCTGCACATTTCTTTCTTTCCCTTATTTGCCAGCCCTCCTCCTCCTTACCTGTTGGATGCCTGCTGCTGCTACAAGTAGACGTACATATTTGATTGATGTATCGTTCTAGCTTAATCGATGATGGGAAACTGCTGCAGAAAATCTGCCAAGTGTGCTCACGCTTCTTCCATCAACTTCTCTGGTACCCTACTACTCTACAGCTACAAACTATAACAGTATCTTTATGCCATGCCGCTAACTTCTCTTATTTTCTTGGGTGTTTTTCTGTTTGCTTGCTTCCCTCTTCTTCCTTCCAATCCGGATTTGATGCAGCGTGATTATCTGAGCAGCCCCCCTTCTTCTTCTTCTTCTTCTCGCTGTTTACAATTTTCAACAGATCCTAGGTATCATCTCTATAAATTTCAAGAAACCTATACGCATCAAGTGTTGGAATGCACTTTTAGCTCAAATGGTTAGGATTATTCCCACCCCACACTCGACGTTGTGTATTCAGTTTACCCCTCCTCAATACCATTTGTATATAAAATAAAATGGGTTTTTAAAAAATTTCTTTCCTCCTTTTCATGTATAAAGATGATCTTTTTACCATGCTTATGAATCTAATGGTTGTACCAGCACAGCAAGGCAGCACCTATACTGTTTTGTGTGTGTTTTTTTTTAAAGTATTTAAGATAATGTGATACAGCCGTGTTTGTATTATTTTATATCTGCTAAACATTTAGGGGAATGTGAAACATTCTCTGACCTTGTCATTTGGACATTCTCCCTTCTCCCTCTTCCCATGTTTGTAAAAGAAAGGACACATGGCATGAGGAGGTTAGAGAGAAAGTTGCTAGCATTCCCCAAAGAGAACTGATGTCGGCACACCTTTTCTCCTTCTACACACCCCTGTTTTTTTGTTTAATATGTTTATAGGTCGTGCAGGTGGAGAAAAAAGGAGTGTGGAAGTCACTTCCCTTCCCCAAACTTTTATACCCATGACAAACGTAATCGACACTACATCTCTCGTTGTTATATTACCATATGACTAACAAATGCTTTAACCACCCTATCAAGAAATGTTTCAAGGGAGCCATGACTTCAATTGATCATATTATCCTTATCTTTTTATACATTTCTCTATGCTTATTTCCTTCTTTTCTGTTATAGTCCCATCTCCTATTAGTTAAGGCGAGTCTGGGATTCTTTTATTCTTCTAAGGCCGAGAGGGGTCTATTATTGAGCCATTCGGGCCTATCAGGTCTGGCCAATAATCATTCCTCTTTATGAGATGTCCAAGTGAGATTACTTTGTACTTTTCCTGGGTATCTTGAACATATGATCTGATCGTCTGATCCTATAAATCATGGTCTCATAGTCTTAATTACCAACTAATCAGCACCGACTGTTTCTGATGGCAGTACTGAAAAGGCCTTGACATGTGTTGATGTGTGTAGTCTAAGCTCTTATACTTATTTGTTTTCTTGATAAATGTAGTTTCAGTAATCTTTAACTGTTCTGCATATTGTCTGTTCTTGTTTGGACTGCAGTCTGAAGAGCTTATTAATATTCATATGGGTGCACTTCACTATGGTCATTTGTCTATTTATTTGTTTAAGTTTGTCGCTATTTTTCATGCAAAGAAATTTGAAGGTGATATTTTTGTAGCTTTCTTACCTCTTTCACCTTTTAGGAAGTAAAAAGTCTAATGGCAAGCAACAGATGGATAGTACCTCTTGCTCGCAGCAGTCAACGTCTGGGAATTTGAATGAAGCTTTAGTAGCATCCAAAGCTGATATATCCGTCCCTACCAACCTCAAGTCCTTCAGTTTCAGTGATCTCAAAAATGCTACTAGGAACTTCCGCCCAGAGAGTCTGCTCGGAGAGGGAGGGTTTGGGTGGGTATATAAAGGATGGATTGATGCAAACACATTAGCTCCCACTAAACCTGGAACTGGGTTAGTGGTGGCCATCAAGAGGCTCAAGCGAGAAAGCTTTCAAGGCCACAAGGAATGGCTTGTATGTACAACCAGGACCTTTTTTTTTGTCTTGTTTTCATTTTGACCTTTTTTTTTTGGGTAATTATCTTCATTTTCTTGCTATTCCTCATCTGAAGCTCAAATCTTTTTTTCAACCATTTAGGCAGAAGTGAACTATCTTGGTCAGCTTCGCCATGAAAATCTTGTGAAACTCATAGGGTATTGCTCAGAATCTGACAACAGACTTCTGGTTTATGAGTTCATGCCAAGGGGAAGTTTGGAGAATCATTTGTTTAGAAGTGAGTACGAGTATCCTTTTCCCCTATGTATTTCAAATTTTCAATTATTCATGTTGTTTCTTCTTACCAATTTGCAAGTAAGCGTGTTACTTGGTAATCGTACATATAGATAGATATATTTATTAATTTGTTACCTGATTAAAATTTAATTATTGTTTCAAACAAATGATCGCAATAATTAACCAGGAAAAGGACTAAAATTTTAGTGTTGTAAGATGTTGAATTTGGATCGATATCAATCGACGATGGCTGCTGCCACTGCTAGGGAGCTTATACTATTTTAAATTAGATGCCCCACTGCTTATGCTTGTGAAATACTGAAATCTTAATTTAACCTGCACTCGACAAACTCAGCATTTTGAGAATCGGTCTTCCATTAATAACTTTGAGCTTTCTCTGGTATTACGTTGTTTCAAATGTTTTTTTTAAGAACTTAGACTGAATCTCGATTTGACATCCATCCAGTTAACTCTTGAGTTTTAATAACAAAAATAGTGGAAGTTTTCACTGGATTTGTTGCATATAGCGGGGTAGCATCCTTTGTAAAGAAAATAGTACATCCGTAACATATTTATTTACTTTGATGACATATTTATAGAAGTTCTTAGGCTGATTAGGTGTCCTGCTGTCCATTGTTTAACCATGACCATGGAATGGGCTAGAACTCGGGAACTTGTTTGCTGACCATATTGATTGGTAGCCACAGTCAAGAGACAATTTTTTTGGTTTCTTAGTGATAGAAAATGCATATATTTTGATCTATTTTTTGGTTTCTTAGTCATGGGACTTGTGTGGCAATTGGACTGTTGTGCTTTTAGCATCTAGGATGGTTAGATAATCCGCATATTAGCGTTCCTCTGTGGTTTCTGCTTTATGTTTACTATGGTTTGATCCCTTTAATTTGTCTCTTCCTTGATCTGTTCATGAAAACGTATATTTCAACACTTGCCAAAAACGAAACATTTATCAAATATACATTTTTTTTTTAAGTTCCTGAATCATTACCTTCTTGTTCTTTGTTCTTCTGCAGAAGGTGTTCAACCCATCACTTGGGCTCTTCGGATGAATATTGCAATTGATGTTGCACGGGGGATATCTTTCTTACATAGTTTAGATGCTAATGTCATCTACCGTGACTTGAAAGCTTCCAACATTCTACTTGATTCGGTATGCTTGCACATCGAAAGCTCCAGTTTGAGAATGATTGCGCCACTCGTAATCACAAGCCTAACAGAACTTTAATCTAATTTATGCAGGACTTCAGTGCTCGGCTTTCAGATTTTGGGTTAGCAAGAGATGGTCCTACTGGAGATAATACTCATGTTTCAACCAGAGTGGTCGGAACTCGAGGCTACGCTGCGCCAGAATATGTTGCTACAGGTCAGTCTTATCTTTCAGTTGCATAGCATCTGTGATATTTTTACTGGTAATCCTGGAAAAAGGAACACCCGCAAACAAAAATTCAGCTACAGAAAGAAAAGAAGGAAGAAAGAAAATGTAATCTTAGCATCATTTTAAAAAGTAAATAAAATTGATGATTGACTCGATCATACGCTGACTTATTTCACTAATTACTAATGGATTACATGCAAAGTAAAACGTATATATATAGTTAGAAGGTTCTTTGACAACAAAAGTTAGAACAAACAAAAGGAAACTAGAGAATAAGTGTCTGGGATGCGGGTGGAACTGAAAGACATTATAAATAAGCGATCCTCTAACTTATAACTAGTCAAACATCATGTGTTGTGTGGAAACTAGTGTATCTACTAAAGGACATTTTCTTCACTATATGGTTAAAAATGAGCAGGTCACTTGTCGCCAAAGAGTGATGTGTACAGCTTCGGGGTGGTTTTGTTAGAGCTACTATCAGGGAGACGAGCAATGGACGATGAGAGAGCTGGGAGTGTCGAGGAAACATTGGTGGATTGGGCAAAGCCGTTCATAAGTGATAGTAGACGAGTTTTAAGAATCATGGACACAAGGTTGGGGGGTCAATACTCGAAGAAAGCAGCCCAAGCTGCAGCTGAACTTGCTTTACAGTGCTTCCATAAAGACCCAAAATATAGGCCACTCATGATTGATGTTCTAGCCACAATGGAACGAATCCACCCAAAGGACAAGTTACGAACTCAACAACACAAGTTAGACGATCATGGGGTCAAGCACTTGAACCATCCTCACACGTAACAATTTCAAATACAAAATTGGAATAAATTTGTTTTCCTCACACGTAGAAGGAACTTTCATACTCCATATATAGACATATATATGTAGCTACCACAATTGTACCTTCTAGGTTGATTAGTCGTACAAACAGAAGAAGAGACGCTTTGTTTTAATACTTGCTTTGAGAGGTAGTGAGATTGTACAACGTATCACAAGAATTAATAATATGTGTGTATGTAAAGTTTCCAGTTTTCCTTCCCTCTTAAGGGAACCAATTTTTTTTTTTACAACATGCATATGCTTGTTTTTCATTTCCATCTTTTTTCTTCCGTTTTTCTTCTGGTACTGATTTTAGTTTTCAAATAAAAAGAAAACTGAAACTGTTCAACTTTTCTAGGGAATCAAATTGTAAATTCTAGGTCCAAGAATCAAAGGAGCAATTGACAGTCCATAGCTTTTTGCGGTTATATTTTTTTGGGAGTAAGAATGATTTTTGGGTAAATATTGTTGGAAGCGCCCTAAAATTCAATCACAAGATTGATATGTTACAGACATTTTCTATATTAAACTATTTAGTCAAATGGCAATAAATATTGTATGCAAATGTCTCATAAATAATTATATGTTTGCACAATAAAGTCGAAGGAATGTCTAATAAAGAGATTGTAATCTAAAGAAGTTAGATATATGATACTTTTCTCTCTCATACACATATCCTAGATGTTCATGGTTATAGGCTTATTAATTGGGCATTGATGATCCGTTAAGATCAATACATATTATACCTTCTCTTGTGAGAGAATGACATATTGAGTCATTAGTGTGAAAAAGACACCAAGACGAGTATGTAGGTGCTCAATAGAAAAATGAGTTTATTGAATGTGATCAAATGAGAGTTCTTACTTGGAAATTTTTACTGACATGTCAAATAAGAAACTCTAATGTTGCAACAATGCAATTAGTCATTTGACTTGAGGCACCACATTTGTCTTATGAAGACGTCTTTCATCATTTAACGATGTGTCATACCCCTAGGGTTTGTTCCACGCATTATTAGGGTCTTAGACTTATTCATAGATGCATGTGAGTGTACAATAAGAAATCTGTTGGCTTGAATAATGGTGTCATTAAAAGAGATTTGTATAATTATTTGTAATTCCTTGCAGTTGTATGTTAACCGTATTAAATAGGATTCAGGAATCGTAATTATTACCAAAAGTTGACTTTGTATCAGTAAGCAGTATATAAACCTCCTTTGAGGGAAGAGTAAACCATCCAGAATTATTCTACCCTAAAGCATACCTATTATTTCCTTTGGTAAGAAGGAGAATACCAGATGATTCAAGAATTTCTGTGCAGGGTATTGGATATAATTAACATTATAGAGTCTTAAATTATATTTAATACGAATCATATGAACTTTGGAAATCTCATTAGGGGCTTGACATAAACTCCATGATCTAATATAGTAAAACCTCTTTATAGTGATACTTTATAAAGGAATAACCTCAATGTAGTAAAAAAAGATTCTTGTCCTTACTTGGGTCAGTTATATATAAGAATAAACTTCACATTGTAATCAGTTATAATTTTTCTTGGTCTCGTCTTAAGAAACTTGCCTCCACATAGTAATAATTGTCAATATGTCCAAAAAAATATGCAATGTTGTGACAAATAAAAATTTATGATGAATCAAAATATTTTAGAGACAGTTGTTTCTCTTTTTCTAGTGTTATATCTTAGAAATTGGCATGTTCCTCTACTAATTTGGTTCTTTGTATCCATAAAACATTCATTAAGGATAACCAAGTGAAGTTACTTTTTTTTTTTTTACTACAGCTCTATTAAGTAATAAACCCTCTATCATTATAATTAGTTTGGTCCCAAAGCTATAACGTAACTTCACATCACTCCCAAACTAATCAAGTACCTTTACCAACAAGGATTTTGAATAATAATATATACTTAATGAGTCCCAAACTTATAAAACCAATTTACATACTTATTTAACCATATAAATTTAGCAAGTTAAATCATATAAGTTGCACTACTAAATAATAATAAAAATTCGGGTTCTCACAAGTTTTTCTCTCTTTGCTCTGAGGAACAAAACTGAAGAAACTTTTCATTAGGGTTATGAGAAAAACACAAGGGCCTCGACTTCAAAGGCACACAACTTGCTAACGAAAACACAAGAAACAAGAAGATGACTATGGAGCCAAAAAATATTCAAGAGGTGACACGTGGATTTTTGGGTGAAGATGACAAATTTACCCTCGAGGCACATCGGGTTTCCTACACACGAGCAGTGGAGAATCATTCATCAACCAAATCAGGAGTACCCAAAATAGGTAACAAGTTCAAATTTGTCTCATCCATCCTCATTCCATAACTTCCAAAACATTCCACATAAATTACATAACCTCAAAAAACATTCCTTTTATTATGTTAATTAGCCAATTAATATATTTATTCCTAATCAATATACTAATTGCTAATAAAATCACCAAATACCACCCAAAATATACATAAAGGCCGGCCACCTCCATTCCCTATATATATGACCCTATTTTTTCTAAAGAGCCAAGTCCACACTCTTGCAAAATTCCCAAAAATTCTCTAAACACTTTTTCTCTCTAAATTCTAACTTTGGCATCGAAGGTTCTCCGGCCAAAGCCCCCCCCCCCCCCCCAAATTTATCGTGAGCGCGTGAGGCTCTTGGCCTTGATCAAAGGTGTTAATTGTTTTGTTGGTGCAATTTTGTCCAAGAAGAAAGCGGTGGAAATTTGCATCCACAAATTGGTGCTTTCATTGAGAGCGAAGATCCATACTCGTAGAAGACTCTCGCGTAAAAAGGTTTTTCTCTATTTTCTAGTCCATTTGAATATTTTTCATACGTTCTTATTATTAGAATTTTTTATTTGCAAAGATTCTTTGATAAAACGTGAATAAAAAAAATATAATGGCTAGAAATTTAGAAAATTCTCCAAGTGAAAATTCTAATACTCAAGAAACGAGATCACGGCGATCCACGAGGCTAAACGTGGTCATGGGTGGAGTTGCACCACCACGAAGTTCCACTATGGCAACCACCCGTGGCGAGATCCACGCCACCACCACCATGGCCCAAGCCATGCCATCCAAGCTTGCACGGGCCCAGGCCCAAGCCTCACACTCGCATGTATCACGCATTGAGCAGCCTGCTCCCTTGATCCAGCCTGCTCCCGTGATCCACACTGCTCCAGTGATCCAGCTTGCTCCCGTGGTCCAGTCTGCTCCCTTAACCCAGCCTGCTCCCACGGTCCAGCCTGCCTCCTGGTTTCCCAAGCAGTCCAAGTTAGCCCAAAATTAGCACAACTGTCTCGACTTCAAGTTTCGGGACCTATGATCGAACCGGGAGTATTCTCGCCATATTTCTCCGCGGATTTGACATTCCCTAACTCAAATCTCACGCTCGGAGTCTATCACCCTTCTATTGTTTAAGAAGCTGTTTTCTTTCCAAGCTCTTCCAATCCAAATGGCCAACAACACTTGTCTCGGCAAGTCATAGAGTTGATGAACGCCCTTGCACAACAAACGACTTTGGTGAATCAACTCTTACAACGTTATGAGATTCAGCGTGCCCCGGATGAGGAGTCTTAAAGTAAGACAAGGGCAGACAAACCTTTCTAGCAGCGTTCAGGCAAGCAGCAACTTGACCAACCATAAGCCCAACGGTCAAGCAGTGTGCATTCCCAATTGGGCCCCCGAGATAGCGTTCACTCCTGTCTTAGCACGGAGAAGCGTGCATTCTTAACTAGGCCCGAAGGCAAGTGTACACTCACGGTTGGGGCCACATTTCGATAATCAACATGAGCAGCCCTTTAGGCAGAGCATCCATTCAAAGCTCGGTCCCCAAGGAGTATCCTCTGCATCATATCAAAGCAGGCAGCATGGTGAATGGCGAGAAACAACCATTCAGTCCAGCTCAAGTTCAACCGGTAGCCTACGAAGGATTCCCTCGCCTACCAGGAGTGGACCACGAGCACCCTTACCACGGCTTAGGCAAGCCCAGTACGAAGAAGAGCAACCTAGACCGGAGGCAGCCGAGAGCTCTGTTACCCCAACAAAGGTAAATTCAGGAAGAAGTAGAAATGCTCTTTAACGAACGTTTGCGTGATTTCCAACGCAATGAAATCGCAGATAAGGCGTTACGGCGAGACATGACCAACATGAGCAGATCACCCTTCACGGACGAGATCGAGCAGGTAGAGCCACCACAGAAGTTTAGCATGCCGCACTTCATATTTTTAAAAGGAAATGGAGATCTGGAAAGGCACTTGAAGCATTACCGAAGCACAATGGTCCTCTATAGGAACAATGATGCTCTAATGTGCAAAATATTCGCTACCACTTTGCAAGGCGAAGCGTAAGATTGGTTTCATACCCTACCGCCACGATCCATCCGGAATTTTGATGATCTTTCCTTGGCTTTCACCAAAGAATACTTATCATACCGCTCGATCAAGAAGAAGTCCGATCATTTGTTCAACATGAAAAAGAATCCAAAAGAGTCACTTCGCGATTACGTGAAGAGATTCAAAGCAGAGAAAGCGTGGATAGTTAGATGCGATGATTCAATAGCAAGCCCAGCCTTCCAAAAAGGACTTCCAGCAGACCACTCGTTGTTCGGAGAATTGATCATGAAATAAGATCTAACCCTAGCAAATTCTTTCGCTTTAGCAAAGAAGCACGCACTTTGGGATAAGGCTCGATGAGCAGACAAGCCACCCGAGTAGTCTCGAAAAGAAATAGCAGTAAAGAAGGAGGACGGAAAGCAGCCGAACAACAAAAGCAGGCAGGGGGCCAAGCGAATGGACCGATCCCCAACTAAAGGAGGCCCGATGACCAAGAACTACTCTAAGTTCTCGGTCCCAATCCACCAAATCCTTCACGATGTCAAGAATGAGCTATGGTTCAAGCTGCCGAAGCAATCAAAAAGTGATACTTCCAAGTTGGACCACACCAAGTATTGTGCATTCCACCGAGGTCCAGGTCACACATCCGACGATTGCTACACTTGGAAGAACTACCTAGAGAAGCTTGTGAAAGAAGGCAAGGTTGATAGATACTTAGACAAGCCAGCTGCGCAGCCTAGAAGGAACGCAGATGCCGATGAAGAACCACCCAACAAAACGATTCGGATCAATAACATCTTTGCCGAATCTGAGCACTTGGGGGCCACTAACAATTCAAAAAAGAGAAACATCCAGCAAGCATTGCTAGTTTCGCAGGTCCAAGTAGTTGATACCCAACATGGACCTGTTGTTGGCTTCACCAAGCAGGATGCAGAAGGCGTTGATTTCCCACATGACGACGCACTAGTAGTCGACAAAATGATTGTTGATAATGGAAGTGCGGTCATTCTACTTCAACTCTCAGTAATTCAGAAGATGGGCCTGGAAAACACAATTATACGCCGAGCAGAGGTACTCACCATATTCAACGGGCACACTTCAACTGTCATCGGTCACATTACGCTTGACGTGAAAACACCGCCAGTTGTCGCAAAGCAGATGTTCACAATAGTAAGTGACCCATCTCCCTACAATGAGATTCTTGGGATACCTTGGTTGATCAAGCTGGATGCCGTTACTTCCGTTAAGTACCAAAAAATCTGATTCTGCATCCCAAGGGGAGGAGTTTGAGAGATCAAGTCTGACCAGGCCACATCCCGACGATGCACTGTGCAAGTGTTAAAGGAGTAAAAAATGAAGATCTTTACTCCTGTAGAGGCAACCGAAGTCCAAAAGGATGAAGAAGCTACCAAATAGCAATTACAGCCAGTGGGTTAAGAAGATGACATCCAAACCAATGCATAAATAGATGAAAAAGGATGGAAACTTGAAGATGACGCAGAGGACATCATTCTTGACCCTCAGCAGCCGGAAAAGACGGCTAGAATTGGTTCACACTTAAGCCCAGCCGAGAAGGACGAACTCACAGCTTTCCTTTGGGAAAATCGTGGCATCTTTGCATGGTCACCTTCCGACATGCCCGGCATTGACCCCGAAGTAGCTTGCCATAAGCTGCACGTTGATCCCGCTGCTAAACCAATGATCCAAAAGAGAAGACACTTTGTGCCTGAACAAGTATCAATCATCGAAGCAGAAATTGACAAGTTACTAGAGGTCGGATTTATAGAAGAGGTAGCACACTCAGCATGGCTTGTAAACGTCGTGTTAGTCATGAAGAAAGAGAAAGGCAAATGGAGGGTTTGCGTAGACTATACTGACCTCAACAAAGCATGCCCAAATGATCCCTATCCGGTTCCCCGAATTAACTTACTTGTAGATTCAACTTTCGGGAATCAGCTGCTCAGTTTTTTAGATGCATACTCCAACTACAACCAAATAGCCATATATGAGCCCGACAAGGAGAAAACCGCATTCGTGATTGAGCAAGGCACCTATTGCTACAAGGTTATGCCTTTCAGCCTCAAGAACGCGGGAGCCACTTACCAAAGGTTAGTAAACATGATGTTTAAAAAAGCAAATTGGGGTAACTATGGAGGTCTATGTCGACGACATAATGGTAAAGGGCAACCAGCAGTCAGATCATATCCGTAATTTGGCGGAAACCCTCAACATCATCAGAAAGTACAAAATGAAGCTTAACCCCACTAAATGCACTTTCGGAGTATCTTCAGGCAGATTCTTAGGGTACCTGGTAACCCAACGAGGAATCGAAGCACATCCCAAGCAAATTTGAACGATTATAGAAATGAAGTCTCCCACTACTTTGAAGGAGATCCATAGCCTGACCAGGCGAGCAGCTGCCCTCAATCGTTTTCTTTCACGATCTACCGATCGATGCAAACCTTTTTTCAAGGCTATCAAGAGGGCACAACGAGACAAATGGGATGAAGAATGCGAAAGAGCTTTCCAAGACTTGAAGAAATACCTCACATCACTTCCCTTACTATCCAAGTCGGAATCAACGGAGGACTTATACATTTACTTGGCAGTCTTAGAAGTAGTAGTGAGCTCTGCCCTTATACGAGAAGAGCTGGGGCCCAACTACTAGTATTCTACACTTCTAAAGCTCTTTTCGATGCGGAAACTAGATATCTGAAGATCGAAAAATTAATTTTGGCGCTAGTTGTTGCAGCTCGGAAGCTCAGACCATACTTTCAAGCTCATACAGTCATTATCATGACTCAATATCTTCTATGATCAATCCTACATGGTCCGGATGCTTTCAACGAGTGATGAAATGGGCATTGGAACTTGGCCAATACGGCTTAGTTTTTCGACCTCGCACGGCGATAAAAGCCCAAGCCTTGGCAGATTTCATAGCAGAATTCACGCCTAGCCTAGGCGACGCAACAAAGCAGTCCAACAATACCCCAGAAATAGCTGAGCACACTTCAGTCATACCTGCTCTCTCCAATGGAGACTTTTGGCACTTGCATGTCGATGGCGCATCCAATTACAAAGGCTTGGGAGCAGGCGTGGTCCTTGTCACCCCAGATGGTTCAATGCTTGAGCAGGCAATTACTCTAGGTTTCAAAACATCGAACAATGAGGCAGAGTATGAGGCCCTATTAACAGGCATTCAAATGGCAAAAGATTTGGCAGTCAAGAAACTTGCAATTTATTTCGATTCTCAACTAATCACCGGCCATACTACTGGGGAGTTCGTGGCAAAACATCCAAGGATGGCTCAATACCTAGAGAAGGTACGTAAGCAACTTGAGGCATTTTCGACTTACATTCTCAATCAAGTTCCGCGAGCAAACAACGCTCACGCAGACGCATTAACTGGCCTAGGCTCCGCTCTTGACCACCAACTCAAACATTCTATTCCGATAGAGTACTTAGACAAGCCAAGTATAGAGGAGCCGGCAGCTGAGGTGTCACAGGTTAGTGTAACTCCCAATTGGCAAAGTTCTATTATAGACTACTTGGTCGGTGGTACACTTCATTTGGAAAGATTAGAGTCTAGAAAGCTCCAAGTAAAAGCAACACGTTACTACATGTGGAACAACATTCTCATCTGAAGATCTTTCACCGTTCCACATCTTCATTGCTTAGCGCCTCCTGATGATTTAAAGGTTTTAAGCTCAATCCATGAAGGCGTTTGTGGAAATCATTCTGGAGGTCGATCCCTAGTGCAGAAGGCTCTCAACGCAGGATGCTATTGGCCCACCATGCACCAAGATGCCAAGGAGTTAGCTTAAAAGTGTGACCGCTGCCAACACTTTAAACCGATACTGGCACTGCCTGCTATCGAATTACACCCGCAGACTAGTCCATGGCCATTCATGCAATGGGCAATTGACTTGGTGGAACATATGCCCCCTGCTACTGGGGCTAGAGGCATGATGATCGTGGCAATCGATTACTTCACCAAATGGGTAGAAGCAGAGCCCATGACAACCACCACTCAGACAGATATAGAGCGCTTCATTTGGAAGAACATCATTTGTTGATTTGGCATTCCTCAGTCAATTGTCACCGACAACGGCCCGCAATTCGTGGGCAAAGATTTGGCAAAGTTTTTCCAAAAATATGGCATCAAGCAGCACATGTCCACGCTAAGATATCCTCAAGGCAATGGGCAGGCCGAAGCATCCAACAAGACAATCCTCGATTGCCTTAAGATATCCCTCACCGACAAGAAGGGAAAGTGGCCAGATGAACTCCCCGTATATCTTTGGGCATATCGTACCACCAAAAGACGAGCAACCGGATATACTTTTTTTTCTTTGGCGTTTGGATCGGAAGTAATCATTCCTTCTAACATAATCATACCAAACATCAGCACTTTACTGCCAAACAATGAACTGAACAATAAGGAGATGGCCACAAGCTTAGATCTGGCAGAGGAGAAGCGCGAGTAGACTATCATCCGCATTGCAGCTTACCAGCAGCAGCTCCTCTCCAGCTACAACAAAAGGGCCAAGATCCGGCAGTTTCAACTTGGAGATCTGGTCCTAAGAAAAGCCTTCATCACTGCTCGCAGAGAAGGCTCCAAGAAAATGGATCCCATCTGGGAAGACCCATACAAGATCAGCAGAGTAGGCAGCAAGGGGAGTTACACTCTCGCAACCATGAACGACAAAGAAATCGAGAAGCAATGAAACGCCTACAACCTGAGAAAGTACCATGTGTGACCTTCCACTATATTAAGACCCGAAGATTCAAGCAGTTCAACGGGCACCACTTCACGAGCCGAGGATTATTTAGTTGTTATGCAGTTTTTTATAACTATGTTATTCGTTCGTTTCATTCATTTTTCAATGAAGAATTCAGAAGTCATTTAAAACTTGGTTCGACTACGTGTCTACAACTTATCTCTCATGTGCTCCAACAAGAAGATCACATCCCTTTTCTAGAGGCTCATTACAGGAATTGCACCCCTCGAGGGACTAACCATGCTCTCCAAGGCGGGAGAATAAACTTACACTCTGAATATCCAGACGTGGATGAGCTGGTCAGCCCTAGTATAGTTAGATGCACGATGGCTTGCGCCGGGATTCCTAGAATTAGCCACAATGGTCTTTTTCAAGACTTAGCTAACTGAAGGATGTTAGGTCTCTTGACCTAATCCGTGGGGAACCGGGCCCTAGAAACGGAGAGGGCATATTACGTAGTACGCCCGATGGATGACTGCCCTGGAAACCTAAAGCCACTACTGAGTGCACTAAGGTAGACTACGGTTTTTCAGAAGACTGCCTATGGCTTGCCCTTCTAGCAGTAGAGCCATGCTAGACTTGTACAACTGCACATTTTTGTGAAAGGTTAAACAAGCTAATGTGCATATATGAAGCTCTATCCACTACCAACATGCTACGTAGTCGATAAGCTTCATCTCTGCTAGACGCAGAACAACCTACCCCAAGTCCTAAAATGTTGTGATACTTGTTACACAGCCTACGGAATTGGGAATAGCCAAGGTTAACAACCTAGTGGTTATGCGGATTTGTCTGCTTCTGTAAGTAAGACATCCGGCTGCCAATCCTATGGTTAACAACTTTGCAAAGTTCTTCATCAACACCTACAACTACGTAGGCTATGTGAACTTGTCTGCTTATATAAAAGTAGCATGCTCACCACTAGCCTATAAAGTCTAAAGGTTAGAAGTAAGAACAAAAGAAACGAAGATGGAAAAAAGCGAAGGAAGCAAGTTTATTAAATTTTCTAGCAAAATTGATAAACGACTAGCAAAGATCCAATGAGTTCAAGCAAAAGTGACAAGGAAAATAAAGAAAAATCCTAAAGGCTACCAAGAAGACTATTTTTCAGTAGCTTGGATGTTCCACTGCTACTCGGCTGCCAAACCTTCAGCAGTTTCAATATTCTGAGCAACAGAACCATCCAGTGTTTCATTGCTAGCTGCCCCAGCCTGAGCGCTAACCTCTCCAACCACTTCACCAATAGAAGACTCGAAGGTGAAATCAAACACATCTTCCGGAGAAATAGAGAAAGTCTCGAAGTCTTTACCAGAAAATTCAAAGTCAGACGGTCTTCCGAATAGATGATCCACATAACCCAACTTGTAGAAATCAGCTTGATTCTGAGTAAGCGAATACCTAGAGCGATACTCGGAAGGAATACCTAGAGCGACATGCACTTTTTTCATGTCTGGTGAAGTTGTAGGAGTTGAGCCAAATTTCGAATCTACAAAAGCAGTGGAGGGCGATTGAAAAATAAATAGCAGTTGGAAGGTTGAGTAGCCTATTTACTGGAGATGAAGACCGTTGGCATGCGCAGCTCGGGAAAACAATCAGATTCCCATTCTCTACTCACCTCCAAAGTCTCCTTGGCCCAGTCATGATCTCCCTTGCTTGAATTGTCAAAGAGCCTATGGCGAGATCGCAGCTGCCCAACTCCCTTGATGTGGCTTATGTCGAAGAAATACCAAAATTCGTTACGGTCAAATCTAAGTTAAAAAATTGGCTAAGATTGTGGAATCCCACCATCACGCGGATCGCATTTGGAGAACATTGAGCAGGAGCATATTTCATGGAGCAGAGCACTTCTTGGAAAAATTGCGGCATAGGAAAAGTAAATCCCAACACAAAATAGTAGGGGTGGAACTTGATGGCTCTCCGAGCCCCATCACATGGCTCACGGCTGCTACCATCCTTAACGCGCTTTACACGTACTCCCGTGGGAATGGCATGCCAGTATGCTCCAAGGAAGTCTCTAAACAAGTCATCGGAGCTAATCTTGAAGTGAGTAGCTTTGAAGTAGCCAACCTTGCTCAAAGACCCGCCTTGACGGTACAACGGCGGCACACCATCATCATTCTTGTGGCTCGAGGAAGACATGCTTGAAGAATTCTACAAACACAAGTAGGATTCGTTAGAGAGTTGTTAAAAATAAAAAATAAAAAAAAGGAAAGAAAAAGCACGGGTTAGCCCATCCAAAAGGGCACAAAGCCCTTTATCTTTCCTAGGGCACCAGGCTGCATAGACCAAAGCAAAAAAAAAAAAAAAAAAAAAAAAAAGAAAAAAGAAAAAAAAAAACAAAGAAGGAAGCCCAGCTCGTGCTGGTTCCCTACTCTTCTTCTTGGCCAGAAGGCCTTGCGGTCCAAATCAATTGGCAGGGGATAGGGGCCTGATGTGAAATTTTACTTGACACACAAATTAAACCCTATTTATGACAATTGTAGCAATGATGTAAGTAGGGATCGTTATAGACCGGGGATTAACTAGGGATGCTAATCAACACAAATTAGACTCAAAAACACTAAACTAGACTCTATAGACTCTAAACTAACTTAAAACACTCAAAATAGCAAGAAACAATTAGAAAGACTCAATTCTAAACCTATCAATTGGTTTTGACGAAAATAGAACTTAAAAGACTCAAAAGACTAAAACAAAACAGGTTTTGACTCTAAAAACAAGTTTAAATGAAAGGGGGATTGTTTTTGACGAAATTAAGACTTAAAACAGAAATTTTGCATAAAAACTTTAGAAAAACGAGTTTTTGGTGATTTAAAATAGGTGAAAGGCTAGTTAGAGGGCCCTTCTCCACACATGAACATATGCATATGAATTGATTTCCAGTTATTCTTTCAACAAACCATGAATGACAATGCCCCAAATTAATTGTGTAGAACTAATTAATCATCAGATTTCCCTAGACTCATTGAATTGGATGAAAAGCATACGACAACCCAAATCATTCTTTATTAAGCTCCCTAACTATGAAAAGCATGATAGAGACACAAAACAAAGATCATTAAGCTTTGTGAAAATCATAAGCATTGACAAGACATTCGTGACTATGAAAAGCATGACACTCCTGCCAGGAATTTACTTAACGCAATCGTGACTAGCAACCTCCACTACTTGTAAATATAAGTTCATAACGATTAGGTGAAATTCCCTTATATTTTAGCATCAAATTCATGCATGCAAACTAAGTATGCATCCTTAATCAACACACAAGAACAAGTTCTTAATAAAACAGTTAAGCAAACCACATTCACGATTCATGAAATCATAACTGGAGGAAATCAATTCATATAAAACATATGTCCATGGCTTTGAATTCGCCTCTAACTATAAAGAAATTAGTTCCTCATGTTCGCAATCAAACAAATATAAATAAAATTAAACATTGAACAAAGATAGAAAACACCTAGAAAATGCTCCAGATTTCTTCCTTCCTTGCTTGCAAGTTGCGGCACAATGAGGGTATGGCTGAATGGTAGTGTAAAGATGTGTGAATGAGAGATGGTGTGTGATGAATGGTGCAGCAAAAGGGTCTATTTATAGGGGGAGGTGCGGCACAAACATGTAGTGTAGGAAAAGGATTACAAAATGTAGTTTGTGTAGGAAAATAAAACACAATCCTAAGGGGAAAAGGTTATGTAATCCTAGCAGGAAATAGAACATCTAGAAGGTCAAAAACCCAAGGGATCAAGGACAAGGGGTGCGGCACCTTTGTAGGAGAGGATAAGGTTCCTAGAAATCAGGTTTTTATGTCTCCTAAACTGAAATTAAAACCCTTTTACAGCAGGAATTAAGTTAGGAAAGGATTAGGATAGAATAAGATAAGGCATGGTAGGATAAGATAAGATAAGGTAGTTTGGATAATGTTTTGGATAATTCTCCTTCTTTGTAGCTGATTCCTTATCTTCTTTGACTTGGATTTATTTCTTCAACTCTTTTGCACATTCCTAGCCTCTCTTGAACTTCAAATTCGTCCATCCATCTTGCTCCATACTTGTGCTATCCATTCCAAGCCCAAAACTGCTCTAAAATGCTCCAAATTGCATCTTTTTGCCAACTTTGCCAATTGGACCTACAAACACACGAAAATGACTTAAGACACTATAATAAGCAACAAATAACTAAGTAAATGCAAGAAAACACACTAACTAAGTCGCACAAATATGCTCCTATCTGGGCCCCTGCTCATCTTCTCTCCTCACAGCCTAGGCACATAGGCCTAGACTGCAGCATCAGCCCCATGACAGCCACAGTGTCGTGGCTTCTGAGCCACATTTTTCATATCCTCGACCCCCGTCAAGCCAAGTATCAATCCCGAAGTTTCAAAAAAATTCATGAAGACAAGAAAATTAATTTTTTCTTACCTAGAAGCAACGAGAAGACGAAGCAAGCAACGAAAGACGATCCTTTGCACGGGCAAGATGTAGAAGATGGCTAGATGAGGGGGAACAAATATCCTCTAAGCTTTCTCTCGCTTGTAGGGTGAAATAAGTTTCTCTCAAAAAGTTGATTTAATAATTCACTTAAGGTGGATTTAAATCAGCTATGAGAGGAATTTATTTTCCTTTTCCTAGAAGGATCTAATTTCCTATTAAAGAGAGAATCTACATCAAAGAAGGAAACAATTCAAAGTTTTCTAAAGCAAGAAAATCTCTACACCTGTTACCCTTTCTTGAGAGCAGCCCAACATGTGTGGGGGCATTTGTGGAGCCAAAAAATATTCAAGAGGTGACACGTGGATTTTTGGGTGAAGATGACAAATTTACCCTCGAGGCACACCAGGTTTCCTACACGCGAGCAGTGGAGAATCATCCATCAACCAAATCAAGAGTACCCAAAATAGGTAACAAGTTCAAATTTGTCTCATCTATCCTCATTCCATAACTTACAAAACATTCCACATAAATTACATAACCTCCCAAAAACATTCCTTTTATTATGTTAATTAGCCAATTAATATATTTATTCCTAATCAATATACTAATTGCTAATAAAATCACCAATACAACCCAAAATATACATAAAGGTCGGCCACCTCCATTCCATATATATGACCCTATTTTTTCTAAAGAGCCAAGTCCACACTCTTGCAAAACTCCCAAAAATTCTCTTGGCCTTGACCAAAGGTGCTAATTGTTTTGTAGGTGCAATTTTGTCCAAGAAGAAAGCGGCGGAAATTTGCATCCACAATGACAAAAACAGTATTCATCACTTAATGCAAACAATTTAAGATAAATGCTTGCGTAAAGTCTTAACTACACAAGTAATTTCTTATAGACTAAATTAGCTTGTCTCTCACTCTAGGCCACGTGAGTCCAAATTCTAGGTCTCGACATAACTGATAAAACTAGGTATGTGTCGATGCAAATTTCTGCCGTCTTCAGTCTTGATGAAAATGCACCTACAAAACAATTAACACCTTTGATCAAAGACCTAAGCCTCACGCGCCCACGAGGTTGGGGGGGGTTAGACCAATGGATCTCCAATAAGTCAGTTTCTCTCAGGAGAATAAAGTTTGTAGGGCTTTTTTAGGGTAGCCAAAGCTTCTGAAATTTGGTAGAATATGGGGTATTTATAGGGATAGGGCCAGCCATAGTGTTAGGGTTTTACCCTACACATGGCAACATCCTATTGGCCAAGTGTTTTGTGGAGAAATATTCTCAAGATATTAAATAGAAAATAATATCTTGAGATAATGGAGTAATTATCCCTAATTTATTTAAATTGGGATTACTTACTTGATTGAAGTCAATCTTCAATTGGGAATGTATTAAAGATAGGATTTGGGTAATTAATCCTTATCTTTAATGCTTTGACTTTTCCTTGCCAAGGGCAGGTGAGATGTGGGCAGTCGTATTCAGCTGCTGGGACCTTCAGGGGTGTGAGCAGCGCATGGAGTATCTGAGAAGCCTACCCATTTATTGGGGGCAATCTTGTCTTTCTTGAGCAAAAGTCCACGTGTTGCCTTTAGAATTTTTGGGATTATTTTAAGCTCCACAAATGCCACCACACCTACTTGGCTGCAAGCAGGAAAAGGATAATAGGTGTAGAAATCCCAAGCTGCTGGAGCTTGTAGAGTTGTTTCCCAATTTGAACTTGATCTCCTTTCTTAATTAGGAGATGGACTTCTTCTAGGAAAAGGAAACCAATTACCCCCAATACCTATTTAATTCTGCCTTAAGCAGGGGATTAAATAAATTTGGAGAACAATCATCATTCCAACAAGGAAGAGAAGCCAGAGGAAATTTTTTTTCCTCCTCCCCTAGCTTTCTTCTTCTCTTGCCCTTGCAAAGAGTCGTCTTTCGTTGTTGTTCTTCTTCTCCGTGCCGCACCAAGGTAAGAAAATTTTGAATTTTCTTTTTCTTGAATTTTTTGGTAGCCTTGGGACTTGAAAAATTGGCTCGGCGGGGGTCGAGGATGTGGGTGACACATGACAAGGGAGCCATGGGGCTGCTGTGCACCGTGGGCAGCAAGGTGGTGGGGTTCTCAAACTTGAGTAGGTTCTTTGATCTTGGCTTGTCCATAATGAGTACTTCTTCGAAATTGGCCACAAGAAAAGCGTTGGGCAACTGAGGTCTCGCCATAGACTACTTGATGCTTCCTGCAAAGGCGATCATGAGTGGGCGAGAGACACCTTGGAGGTTAGTGGAGAGTGGGAGTCTGACTCTTCTCCTGAGTTGCGTGTTCCGACTGTCTTTATTAGTGGTAAGTGAACTGCTTCATTCCTGGTCTGCTTGAATTTTTGTTGAGCTGCTCCATGACTTCAGTTTACTGATCGTCCTTCTTACTTTGTGTAGATTCAGAATTTGGCTCAACTCCAAGGACCTCGACGAATATGAAGAAAGTGCACATCGCATTGGGCATTCCTGCTGAGTACCGCGAATGGCACTGACTGCTCAGTTCTCTTCATCGGGAGAAATATGGGCTGCCTCCGAAGGAAGAGATAAAGCGGATAAAGGATGAAGCACTTGTTTGTCTGATTGCCACTATAGAGCCTGCCGCCAATGAGGGTGGAAAAAAGGGATCTTCCCCACCTGCTCGTGAGCCTTCGACTGAGAAGAAGCCAAAGACTTCTTATACTGCTCGCGAGGGCTCGTCTGCTACTGAGAAGCTCGTCATTGACTTAACTTCTCCAAATGGGACAAAAAAGTCAGTTGAGCCTGAGCTTGTAAAACCTGCTGCTCTAAAGGTGACCACATCTATTGTTGAGAGAATTACCCAGCAGAAGGGTTCGGTGGTGCCCCCGGTATCCAGGTTTGTATCGAAGCGTTTATCAGGAGCTAAGTCTGGTTCGGCTTCTAAGAGGCTCGCTACTATGAAAAGTGAAAAGGTGGATTCGGCTACTAAGGTGGCGCATGGGCCTGTTCCTCTTTCTGCCTTGACTGACTCGTCTACTGAGAAGGTGAAGTCTGCTTGCAAGGGCAGATATGGGAGATCCATCGAGTCTTTCCCAAGATTTGTGCACTGCTGAAAGCTGACTTGCTTGAGGATGTTGATGCATGCGCCAAATTCGTTGATAGTGTCAGGAAAGTTATCATCTGCTCAAACTCTTTTACGAAGCGTCCTGCCTACTCGAGGAGGTCCTCCCTGATTACCACAATGCATAAGACTTTGATCATGGCAACTGAGTATATGGGCGTTGATTAGGATGCTGTCAAGTGTGCTAAGGAGGCCGAAGTGGTGTTGGTGGCTCAACTTCGCTCAGCTACTGAAAAGATCGAGAAGCTCGAATCTGAACTCGCCATTTTAAAGGGGTCTAATGTCTCTGCCCCCACTTCTATGCAGCTGGAGATCGCTCATCAGGAGGTCGCTCATTTGAAGGCTAAGCTTAGTGCGACTGAGGCGATGTTAGAAGCTGCAGAGAATGAAGTCAGTCGTGTTTCTCCGGTGGTCGAGAACCTTGAATGTGTCAATTCAAAGTTACGATCCACTTGTTTCGCTAAAGATGATGAGCTTGTCTTCATGCATGCTGAAGTGTCTCGTCTCAAGAAAGTTACCAGTAAGCTTGAGTCCAAGGAAGTGGAGCTGCAATGTGCGTTGTTTGCTGGCTAGAACCTGAGAACAGAACTGGATAAGCTGCAGGGTGCTCGCATTGGGCTTGTTGAAGAGAATGCGCAATTGAAGAATGAGAAAGCCGGTCACGAAGTGGTGCTTGCTTCTTGTTAGGTTGATTTCTACAAGCTTGGCTATGTAAACCATCTTCACAGCAGGCCGTTGGATTATGAGTTTTCCGAGAAGGACTTCGAGACTTTCTTTATTTCTCAAGTTGATTTGCTTGATTTCTCGTTTGAGGCTGCCTTTGGTAGAGCAGTTGAGGGTCAGGCAGTCCAAGCAGGGGCGGCTAAGGATGAG
Organism: Heteromeles arbutifolia; assembly: GCA_024362995.1. NCBI lineage: Eukaryota > Viridiplantae > Streptophyta > Magnoliopsida > Rosales > Rosaceae > Heteromeles > Heteromeles arbutifolia. Next base: position 21,995,687 of record JANCRC010000005.1, on the reverse strand, counting down.
CTGATGGAAACTTTGGCTGCTAGGAGCGGTGAGGTTGCTAAAGGCGTGACAGTTGAGGAACTAGATGAGTAGTCTTTTTGCTTAAACTTAGGAATTTTCTTCTTTTCCTTTTTGTTTTGCTTTAGTTGAACTTTGTTGGCCTTCGAGCTGATTTATCAATTTGCTAGAAATTTAATAAACGACTTTCCATGTTTTGCTTCATCCTTCTATTTCGCCATGTTTTTTTACAAAACTTTATCCTAGGATGGTTGGTTGGGTAAGCTGCCACACTGAAGTAGCCGATCCCACGTCATCACTTAGGTTTTAATTTCATCTTTGGGGCTTCAAGAGCTTTACCTGCAAGAGGAAAAAAAATGCGAGATTTCTAACTTATAGAGCCGGCGGCCGAACTCGTCCCCTCCGTAGGAAGCATACGAGTTCGCGTAGCTACTATAGTTGCGAATCTCAGCTTCATATGGCTTCATGCGCCTTAGCCCTCCCAGGGCGTACTGCCAAATTTTTAACTTATAGAGCTGGCGGCCGGACACTTGATGCTCGTAGGAAATAGAGGAATCCGCATAGCTTCTATGGTCGTATTTCAACTTTGAATGGCTTCTCGAGCTTTGTCCCTCCCGGGGTGTGTTGCGAAGTTTTTAACTTATAGAGCCGTCGGCCGGACACTTGCTTCTCGTAGAAAGCAGAGGAAATCCGCGTAGCTGCTATAGTCATACCTAGGCTTTAGTGGCTTATTAAGCTTTGGCCATCCCGGGGCGTGTTGCACAGTTTTTAACTTATAGAGTCGTCAGTTGGACACTTGCTTCTCGTATAAAGCAGAGGAAACCCGCGTAGCTGCTATAGTCATGCCTTGGCTTTAGTGGCTTCTTGAGCTTTGGCTCTCCTGGGGCGTGTTGCGAAGTTTTTAACTTATAGAGCGGCGGGGCGTTTTACTTACAGAAGCAAACGACCTGCGTGACCACTTCAGGTATTGTCCCTGGCTTTCGAAGGGGTTTTTGGCGTTCGGTGTAGGCGGAATCGCACCTCAGATGCCATATCCTTTCGAGTTGTAACTTGATTCTGCATGTCGCTTAACTAGTATTGCAACACTTTAAAACCAAGCTACGTTCATGAAGACTTGCATTTCGAGGACATACCATCTAATCATGCAAACTCTTTCATGGGCAGGTATCCTGTACTTAGCGTCTCTTCTAGTTAGAGACCCAGGATCCCATGGAATTGAATCCTTCAGTCAGCTAAGCCTATTCCAGGGGAATGACTATCTTGGCCAATTATAGGAGTCGTCCGGCGCAGGTAGTTGATGCATTCAAGGGAAACTGAGCAGTCGTACAACCCATCCACGTTTGGATATTTCGGAGTAGTTTACCCTCTCGCGCTGGAGAGCAGACCCTGATGGGTGTCAGGGAATTAGTTTACCCTTTTGCACTGGAGTGCTTACCCAGATGGGTGTCAGGGGATTAGTTCACCCTATCGCGCTGGAGAGCTTACCCATATGGGTGTCGGGGAATTAGTTTACCCTCTCACACTGAAGAGCATACCAGTATGCGTGTCGGGAAGTTAGTTTACCCTCCTTCACTGAAAAGCATGGAAATGTATACCCAGATGGATGTCGAGGGATTAGTTTACCCTCTCGCATTGGAAAACATAGGTTGGCGCGGCGGGAGGCCGCGAGACAAGTTTGGTATGACTAGGAGCCGTTGTGCATGATAAGCTCAGCTGGGAGCCGCAGAGCTGAGGTCAGCTTGGGCAGTGTTACATGGGGCATGAGGTGGTGCTCAACTGCCGATATTGAGTGCAGTGGGAGGCGGTGCTCGACTGTTGGCGCTGGGCTGCTCCATATGTGGAACCATCTAGGTAATGAGGACTAAGCATGCTTTTGATCCCTGGTAGTTGGAGGAACTCTCCTACTAGTTGGGCTGATGCGTCATTCTAGTGCTCATCTGCCCCTAGCGTGGCTTTAGGCTAAGTTATCACGCTCGTTGGAATGTTCGCCAATTTTCGCGCATTTGAAGTCGTACGTCTGGATTGTGCGGAACATCGCATCATGATGATGACTGTGTACGTTTGAAAGTACGGATTGAGCTTTTGGGTTGCAATAACTAGCGCCAAAATCAAAATTTTGATTTTTGGGCATCTGGTTTCTGTATCGAGGAGAGCTTTTGAACTGTGGAATACAGGTGGTTGGACCTCCAGCTCTTCTTGTATGAGGGTAGAGCTTATTGCTGCGTTAGACACCGACATATAAATGCATAGATCCTTCCCTGCTTCTGACTTGGATAGTAGGAGAGGTGATGTCAAGTACTTCTTCAAGTCCTGTAATGTTTTCTCGCACTTTGTCGTTCCATTTGTCTCGATATGCGTCCTGATTGCCTTGAAAAAGCTTGCATCGGTCGATAGGTTGTGAGAGGAATCAGTTGAGTGCAACTGCTTGTCAGGTCAGACCTTGGATCTCATTTAGAGTGGTGGGGACTTCATATCTAGGATCACTCAGATTTTCTTTGGATGTGCGTTTTGCATGGTCTAACCGCTGCTCAGGGTCAATGGAGATGTGCTAGGTGTCGTCTTCGGGTTTCCATCCTGATTCATCTTCTAGGGCATTGTCGACCTTGACGCCATTTTATTGACCCGTCTATAGTGATTGTTATTGGTGGAGGCATAATCGTCTTTCTACACTTCAGCTGTTACTGCTGAGGTGAAAGACTTCGTCTTTGACTCTTGGAGAACTTGGTGTACGTCTTGGGTGACATGCCTCATTTCGTCGGGGATTGGTCCCTGCGTCTGTTTCCTGGCTTGTTTTTATAGTTGAGCAGTTTATCGCTTGCCTTTTTTTGCGTCGACTCTACGTCTTTGAGCGGCTGCTCAAGCAGCTTCTGGGAACGCTTGGACTCATCCCAGAGGAAATGCTTTTCTGCCAAAGCATAAGAGTCTACGAGGGTCAAGTTTTCACCCATGATCAATTCTCCAAAAAGTGGATGATTTGCTGGGAGCCCATTTCAGAAAGCTGAGCATGCAATGCTGTCATCGCATCCGACGATCTTGGCCTTCTCTGCCTTAAACCTCTTGACGTAAGTGCAGAGTGACTCATTCGGGTCATTTTTCATGTTAAAGATGTGGTCAAACTTTTGGATCGACCGGCAAGACGAATATTCCCTAGTGAAAACCAAGAAAAATTCGTTGAAGTTCCAGATTGAGCGTGGCAGCAGGGTGTGGAACTAGTTTTGCGTCATTGTTGGTGTAGAGTGTCATGGCGTTTCGGTAGTGTAGTGTCTGTCCAGGTCTTCATCTCCTTTGAACAAGGCCAAATGTGACGGGCTGAACTTCTACGGTGGTTCCGTCTGCTCGATCTCGTCTGTAAAGGGTAACTTGCTCAGGTTGGCCATGTCTCATTGAATGGCATCGTCGGTGGTATCAATGTGTTGGAATCCGCGTAGTTGCTCTGCTACGAGCCTTTGTACTTCCTCCTAGATTTACGCCTGGTGAGGTAATGGAGCCTCCAGCTGCCCCGGTGTTGACATGCTGGTCCAAGTTGCTCTTTGGCATGTCTTGCTCATATGTGCAGTGATCGCGGTGCACGTGGTTCATTTTGTGCTACTCATCGTCGCGCTTGGCGAGGGCTGCTAGTGTAACTTAAGTTGGACTGCTCTCATGCTTTTCTCTGTCCATCATGTTGTTGCCTACTTCAGTGCCTCGCAGGAGGATCTCCTTGTGGGCCTAGCTTTATGTGGACACTTCACCTGGAATGTCCTGAGTGCTCGCCAGAGTGTGGACCCAACCTCGACAGCACATTGACCCGTGAGCTGAGTTGGGAATGAATGCACATTCCCAAACGCACGATTAGTGGTGGGCTGAGTGGTTCTTTACTGGGACGTCGTTGGAATGAGTCACGTTCTTCTGCCCTTGTTCTGCTTCGAGACACCTCATCGGGGGCGCGTTGCATCTCAATGCGCTCGAGGAGCTGGTTCACCAAGGTGGTCTGCTACGCGAGGGCGCTCGTCAAATTGGTAACGCTGGGGCAAGTGGTGCTCGCCATTTGGATTGGAAGAGTCTGGATAATGGGCGTCTTCATGTGTGGTGAAAGTGTAATGGACTGGAGGTACAAAACTTGAGCCCAAAGCAAGCATTCCTGCAGAAAAGTGGGGTAAAAGTAACCTTGAATCGATCACCAGATCAGTGGTCGAAATTTGGATCACCGGAGATGGCCTTGGATTGGATTGGGTTGTGGGTCGGATCGCCGGAGAGGGTAGCGGGGCACGTTGGACAAGCGCCTGCTCTCCTTGGGCCTGCATGGCTTGGACCCTCTTGGCCGTTGGGCTGTTACATTGTGGCCTGCTGGCTGGGTGGCTTGGGCTTAGGCCCTTTGAGCTGCCTGGCTAGCAGCAACTGCCGTGTTTCGGGCTCTGGTCTGGGCCTGCTGTACAGCAAGGCATGCTGCCCTGGGCTTGCTATAGTAGCTGACAGGTTTTGGGCCTCCTGCTCATGGGCTTAGAAGTGGACCTAGTGTCACATCCCGGCCCGGGTTCGACCACTTTTCGGGCACGACTCCGCCGTAGCACGATATTGTCCATTTTGGGCCCCAACCATTCCCCCACGGTTTTGTTTATGGGAACTCACACGAGAACTTCCTAGTGGGTCACCCATCATGGGAGTGCTCTCGTGCGCTAGTTGCTTAACTTCGGAGTTCTAATGGAACCCGAAGTCAGTGAGCTCCCAAAAGGCCTCGCGCTAAGTAGAGATGGGAATATACATATAAGGCTCACATGATCCACTCCTCTGGGCGATGTGCGATCTCACACCTGGGCTTCCTGCCTAGGGTTTGGTTGGATGCGGCGTTGCAAGGGTAATGATGGTGGGATTAGTGTTGTGGCCTGGTGGCCTTGCCGCGGCTGCTGGGTCACGGTAATGGTGGTGGTCGCGGTGGTGGAGTGGCTCTGCGGTGGTGGAGCTTCTCCTGCCGTCGCGTTGAGCCTCGAGGATCTCCGTCGTGTGGCTATGTCCTCTTCTCTGCTCTCCGGTCCAAATCCTTGCACATACGGGGTTCCGTTTGTCATGGTTTCCGAATTTCCTACCATTGTATCCTTTCCCCAGGGATTGATCAATAAATTTTTCTAAGAAAAAATTAATTGATACGACGTGTGGGAAATTCAACGTAACAAAAAATTCAAGAAATCAATGCAAGATGCTTCTTTGAGTATTTGAATAAGCTCTTAATGAAAGCACCAATTTGTCGATATAAAATTTCGCGGTCTTCAGTCTTGACGAAAATGCACCTGCAAAACAATCAACACCTTTGATCAAAGACTTAAGCCTCACGTGCCGACGAGGTGGGGGGGGTTAAGCCAATGGATCTCTGATGCCTAAGTCAGTTTCTCGTAGAAGAATAAAGTGTTTAGGGCTTTTTTAGGGTAGCCAAAGCTTCTGAAATTTGGTAGAATATAAGGTATTTATAGGAATAGGGTCGGCCATAGTGTTAGGGTTTTACCCTACACATGGCGGCATTTTATTGGCCAAGTGTTTTGTGGAGAAATATTCTCTAAATATTCTCAAGATATTAAATAGGAAATAATATCTTGAGATAATGGAGTAATTATCCCTAATTTATTTAAATTGGGATTACTTACTTGATTGGAATCAATATTCAATTGGGAATGTATTAAAGATGGGATTTAGGTAATTAATCCTTATCTTTAAATCATGGTTAATCAATATACTATTAACCACCCGAAATTAAATTCGATCATATTATGGCTGCATCTAACCTTCTCGTTAGACTGCATACGTATCCTAGATAGAGATCAAGCCATTCGTAGTTCTCCATTCACTACACTCCGACGTTATCATAGTACGTTCAAGCAGAAAGCATGAACAAATGAAAACAAACAAAAGTTACCGCCTATTAGCAAGCATGGATGTGAGTAATTACAATTTATTAACTTGTGTAGCATAGGCAATTATTTTAACAACTTATACTTCAAATAACAACACTAGTATAAAGCAAAGTAATTTAAAGAAAAACTCAGATAAGAATTTCATAATGTAGAAATAACATTTTTTTCTATGCAAAAGTTGCATATAACTGCTTTGATCAACCAAGTTTAAGCTCATAATGAATGCTCAAACCTGAACCAAAAGGTACCATCTAAATGGTTTGTTGAGGCTTGTTCTATGTCCTTTGAAATCATATAATAGTGGTAGAGAACGGAGCCCTAAATTGAAAGTTAATGCCAACTATAAAATGGAGTCCCAAAACTGGAAATACCAAACTTGCTGCTGTCTGGCAGCCATGTGACTCAACTTTGGACATAATTTTGATCAATCAAAATTCAACAAAATTAAGTGAAACCAGATGGGTTTTGACCACGGACATGTCTAATTTCAAAACACACAATATTAGATCAAAAGGAACTCACAAGGACATAGAAATCAAGAGCCAAAGTAGGCTACTTGAAACATAGTTTCTCTCTACAAAATGAACAAGTTTTTTGCAATGTTAAACCCATACTCTTTTAATCCAATTTACAATTCCAGGGCAATCCCAAACTATCCAGGAATCATATTTAACTTCTAGTTCTATGTGTTAGCTTACCCATATCATGCTTAATTCTTCCTCTTTTAGCCAAAGACTACAAACAATTCAATAAAATTAAAGTATGTACCATTTCTTGTTCTTGTCCTGCCCTCCAAATTTGTTCATCAATCTACCACTTAGCTACTAAGCTCTTAAAGCAATGTTACCACCACAACTCCTCAACAAGAACACTAGAAATTCAAGTTAAACACATAAATCTCAAACTTGTTCGAAAATGAAACTTGAAATTCGGAAGATCCACTTACATATCCTGGAAGCGCATGAAAAGAGGAGTATTTTTCTCTCTTAGGTCGAGACCTATCTCTTGCGAGGTTAGCCGGAATCGGCAGAAAAACTACGAAAACCGTCAAAGCTCCAAGGCTTTAACATATAGGCACGCTTGGTTCCAGCATATGGGTTTGGTATCAAATTGAAGAGGGCTTCGCTACGAATACATAGATTTCTACCGTGCGTGGTTTCGTTGCCGTACGAGAAAGTTATGATTCCATGAAATTTTTGGAGTGAAGGAGAATTAAAGGGGAGAAGAACACAGCAGCCCCCCACTGCTGGTTTTTCACGCAGGGAAGAAGAAAAAGGAAGTCATTGGCTTCCAGAAAGTTCCACTTGAATTTACTAAAATGTCCTTTTATTTAGAAAATTCGTAACTTTCTCGTTCGAAATTCAAACTATAATCCGTTTGCGCTTACGCGTTCATAGTAACATGTAATATCTAAATATGCCAAGAACAGTAGAAAAAAAATATGAAAGAATCAAATAAGTCCATGAAAAATCTCGTTTAGCACAACATGGCATTTTTGTCTTTTCCACTTATCGATAAATTTTTCGATGTAAATTATAATAAATCCCAGAAACAAAATTCTAAAATTTCTCTAATCAAAATTTTAAACCCATAAATCATTTATTCTCGATTTACTCCACTTAATCATATATTTTAAAATTTCAGGGTATTACAGTGGGAGTATCTGAGAAGCCTGCCCATTTATTGAGGGCAATCTTGTCTTTCTTGAGCAAAAGTCCACGTGTCGCCTCTAGAATTTTTGGGATTATTTTAGGCTCCACAGCATGTATCAGCGGAGAGATTTTTGAATGTGACCGGAACATGTTGTAGTACACCACGTGTCACTATACAAATGGTGGGATATGTGTGTTAAAAAGTTGATAACTTAAAAAGTACAATTTCCCATCACTTATATAAAAACACGTGGTGTACCACCCGTGTTTTGGTCATAATGAAAATTTTCTCGTATCAACGTCCGTTGAAATGCAAGGGTCAGGGGACCAATGCTCTGACACCACCAAAAGTTCTCGAGATACACCCAGGATCAACACGTGGCAGCAGAAAGTAGCGATACAATACATAATCATTTGAAACTCATACATTATATACATCAGATATTCAGCGGAAACAAAATTACAATAAAAAGGAACAAATCGTACTCTCGAATGCGCTACACACGGCACTATACCCTTTATATCCTCTTCTCTAACCGCTACATTTACTCTTTATGAAATAACCTTACACCATTGGAATGGTGCATGTAGAAAAGCAAAAATTCGGATAAGCTGTGAAACTCGTGTGAGTGACAATAGTACAACATATGTAAATAAAAGTCAATCAATCACATTTAGAAAACAATTCATAAGTTGATACAAACTCGTACCTTAAAATAATATATTTTATTCCTGAATAATGTAAAATGACCAAAATGCCCTTAGTTGGGTGTCTTGAATAAATATTGAGTTTTGGGTTAAATTTCAATTTCTCATAAATTTTGTAAATTAGTTTTATACTCACGAGTGCATGGGCAAAAGCGGAATTGAAATCCAAGTTATGAGAGTTAAGTCACGAACTCGAATATGTATTTACATGTGTGTGTTTGGTGGCGAAAAATGGAAAACTCAAGTTTGAGATCTCGATGGAGGTTTTTTTTACGAGTCCGAAGTGAAACTTGGTGAATTTGATGTAAGTTAGCTTAAATTAATGGTTGTGTGTTGCTAGGTATATTCTCCAGCTTCTTGTGTTAAATTTGAGCTAGAAAATTCAATGTCTACCCTCTGTTCTTCAACTATGTCAGGAACCGGCGATAGATTTCGGCTAAGTTCTTTTGAGTCCGAGTTTAGGATTGATCCAATCCTTCATGGATTAAACTTTGGTGAGTTCTTTAATCAACCTTGTGAAGTTGTGGTTTGAAATCATGGGATTTAACCCCTGCATGTTGTTGTGTTCTCAGTTCCAATTTTCGACGAGGCTCACGACCATTTTTCGTTGAATTCAAGACGGATTTAACCTCCATTCAGCCTAAACCGAGTTTGGTTCAGTTTCTTAAAGCTTTGGAATCGTTTTGGTTGAGTTTAGGGTTGAAATTCGTTGGTTTTAGGCTTAAAAACTAAGCTGGCCAAGTTCTAGAATTTTTGCAGATTCCAACTTCGGCGATGGCCAACGGTGGTAGCTGTTAGACTTAACGGCCACAATGGCAGAACCATTAGAGTTAATGGCATATTCCACTCGAAAAGGTATATTCCGTCTTTCTCCCTTGAGTTTACTGACTACCGATGTGTGGCTCTAGGACGGCGATTACGATGTTTACTTGCCGATCTGCGATGATGAGTTCGACGGCGCATTCACCGGCGGTGGTGGCAATGATGACAACGCGTGATAGCATGTGACATCTCCATGCCAACGCATGACCGACACATGGCAGCTCGTGGCGGCGCGTGCAGAACCAGAGACCTATCCCTAGATTTTTCGATGTGCTGAATCATATGGCCCCCTTCATTTTTGCAAATTTGATGTCTAAATAGTAGTTTTCGATATGAGATTATAATATGTCAAGAAATGCTTATTTAAGCTAAATGTTACATTCACAGGTACGAGCGAGGTTAAGTTGGAATCAGGCAATAAGCCTAACGAGAAGTTACAATATACATAAATGTGAATGGATCCCTTCAAAAACAAATTTTTCGAGTAAACTGTTTTTGACACATGATTGAATTAACTAGTCTTAGATGAGACTTAACTAGAATTGTTAAAAATGATATTATAGATTTTTAGATCGTATAGCTATCTACAGTCATAGGATTAATGCAGGTACCAATATTTCTACTAGAGGCTAGACGCGCTAGTAGATGCTAGCTAATGATCAGTTAGATAACGTTTCACCTGCTTAGCACAATATTGTCCGCTTTGGGCTTACCATTCCCTCACGGTTTTGTTTCTGGGAACTCACGAGCAACTTCCCAGTGGGTCACCCATCTGGGGAGTGCTCTGGCCCCCTTCTCGCTTAACTTTGGAGTTCCTACGGAACCCGAAGCCAGTGAGCTCCCAAAAGGCCTCGTGCTAGGTAGAGATGAGAATATACATTGAAGGATCACTCCCCTGGGCGATGTGGGATGTCACAATCCACCCCTCTTAGGGGCCCGACGTCCTCGTCAGCACACTTCCGGCCAGGGATTGGCTCTGCTACCAATTGTCACATCCCGGCCCAGGGCGGACCACTTCCCAGGCCTGCTCCACCACCGTAGCACGATATTGTCGACGATGTAGGATGTCACAATCCACCCCTCTTAGGGGCCTAACGTCCTCGTCGGCACACTTCCGGCCAAGGATTGGCTCTGATACCAATTATCACATCCCGACCCGGGGCGGATCACTTCCCAGGCCCGCTCCACCACCGTAGCACGATATTATCTGCTTTGGGCTTACCATTCCCTCACGGTTTTGTTTCTGGGAACCCACGAGCAACTTCCCAGTGGGTCACCCATCCTGGGAGTGCTTTGGACTCCTTCTCGCTTAACTTCGGAGTTCCTACGGAACCCGAAGCCAGTGAGCTCCCAAAAGGCCTCGTGCTAGGTAGGGATGGGAATATACATTTAAGGATCACTCCCCTGGGCGATGTGGGATGTCACAATCCACCCCCCTTAGGGGCCCGACGTCCTCGTCGGCACACTTCCGGCTAGGGATTCGCTCTGATACCAATTTGTCACATCCCGGCCCAGGCTCGACCACTACCGTAGCACGATATTGTCTGCTTTGGGCTTACCATTCCCTCACGGTTTTGTTTCTGGGAACCCACGAGCAACTTCCCAGTGGGTCATCCATCCTAGGAGTGCTTTGGCCCCCTTCTCGCTTAACTTCGGAGTTCCTACGGAACCCGAAGCCAGTGAGCTCCCAAAAGGCCTCGTGCTAGGTAGGGATGGGAATATACATTTAAGGATCACTCCCCTGGGCGATGTGGGATGTCACAATCCACCCCCCTTAGGGGCCTGACGTCCTTGTCGTCACACTTCTGGCCAAGGATTGGCTATGATACCAATTTGTCACATCTCGGCCCGGGCTCGACCACTTCCCGGGCCCGCTCCACTATTCATAGCACAATATTGTCCGCTTTGGGCTTACCATTCCTTCACGGTTTTGTTTCTAGGAACTCACAAGCAACTTCCTAGTGGGTCACCCATCCTGGGAGTGCTCTGGCCCCCTTCTCGCTTAACTTCGGAGTTCCTACGGAACCCGACGCCAGTGAGCTCCCAAAAGGCCTCATGCTAGGTAGAGATGAGAATATACATTTAAGGATCACTCCTCTGGGCGATGTGGGATGTCACATCTTGGAATTCATATTTATGTGTGACTATACGTAGTTTTCAACTATATATGTTTTTCCAAAACAGGGATTAGTATGTTCAAAATAATTTTGACAAGATAAATATGATCCACTCACACTTTGTTTTTCTACCCCTCAGGGCATAGTGAGAACAAGGAGACATTCAGGATAGACGAGTGGGTGGGCAGTGAGGCTATTCACCTACAGACTTGGGTGATTACCTTTTCTGTATTTTATCTAGTTTATAATAATTTGTATAATCGTACATTTGATTATACATGGCATTCCACTACTTTTGTGTTAACTATTGTATGAACTACGATTAGCTCTAGATTAATGTGATAATAATGAGATTTTATACTCATGTCCTCAAGTGGGAAAGTTAATTAGGATATGTAGGATAGTTGGATCTTAAAATAAATAAAGAACAAGGTTCGTATTTTGTACTCACGCGATTATTTTATTTTATTTTAATTTCATTAATTTTAAAATTTTAGTTGCTTAGTTACAAAGTTCGAAATTTCATAATTGGTCATTTAAAAATCGTAAACCTTTTGAGGTCACAATTAGTGTTTTCGAATAGACTCGATGCCACGAACGCGTACGCGAAAACCATTCGCGAAACGGAATTTTAACGAAAGAGTTATAAACGAGCAAAAACAAGGGCAAAATGGTCATTAGACCATTAATTTCTAGAAGGCCCCAGCTTGCTAGAGCAGTGATTGGGTGTAGAAAGCCACATGTGTGGCTGTGACTGGGGAGTAAAAGAATGGAGAGAAAATGAGAGATGGAGTTGCCCAATAAAGGAGGAGAAAATGAGAGAAATGAGGGAGGAGAGAGCCAACAAAACTTGACCCCCTCGACCCGGTTATAACCTGTTTTCCGACTCAGTTCCTACGTGAATTTCCAACGTGAAATCGTCAATTTTTCCAACGAAATCTACCCATCCACCACCTGCAAATATCTCAACAACCTTCCCTTTTCCATTTACACAAAAAAAACCCGAGCCATTTTGGCCCCATTTTGTAAAGATCGAAGTTGACGACTTAGAGAGTGCCACGATGACGATATGCAGTTCTTGCAACCTTCACTGTTGATCACCATCACCAAAAGACTTCCTTGAACCCAGGACCAAGGCCCAAACATTGGTTGAGGCGTCAGAGCGTCGGTGGAGGCAAATCGATAATCACCCATTCTAGGGTTTCTGGTGAGCCACGTCAGATTTCGAGTGTTTTCCGACCGAATTGGACCTCGGCTCAGGTATGAAAACTCTTCCTTGTGGTGTGTTATACAACTCTGTGAAGTTTGGTGATTTTTGGAGTTGGTCGAAAATTTTGGTTTTTGTTCGCCGAAACAGTTGTATGCGGCGGCGCATGGCCAGTGGGCCGACTTTGCCTTTTTAGGCTAAATTCGATACTCTAATTCCATATTTGGCATCTGTTTAGTGAAATTCTAATGTTTTAATGTAGTTTTGTAGTTGACTGCCAAGTTATCCTACTTGATCATTATAACAATCGACGATCCGACCGTGGGATCATCACCAAACTTTAGTACATTATAGTACGTAATATTTGAGGACATTAGATACTGATGGATCAGGAATTTGACGTGCGGATCTTCCCGAATTGAATTTCTAAGTTTGTAAAACTAATCGTTGTCCCCCCACTTAATTTTGGGGATTGGCGGAGATCCGACCTTTTGATCATTTCAATATTTTAGGATTTTTTTCCAGAAGAGTAATGAGACCTTTGGGAAGTTACAGATCAAAAATCTGATAGGCGGATATTCTGGATCGAATTACGTGGGTTGTGAACCCTACTGCTGATCAAAAGTTGACTTTGGTCAACATGTTTCGAATCATTCTTAAATACTAAAATTAGTACTACTAGAGACTAAGTAGAGCCATCTTGGTCAGCGAGCTATCTCAGATATAGTATACCTTGATTTTTGTGCAAGTGACGCCTAACTGTGATATATATGTTTATTGAATTTCTAGATAGTATAAATAAGAGATATGATTACTAGTATAAAAATATGAGATGGAATCCCATTAAAAAGTTATGTAGAACTCGTACGTCTGTGTGGCTAGATATTGCGTAGTTAAGTGGAATCAAAATTATAGAATGAATGTTATGGGATTCAATATTCGTTTGTTTTGCGGAATCATAATGTGTATGCTAGTAATTATAATTTATTTATTTTGATCTATGTATGTGTTGATGTGACTGCATCAGGTAACAGTGATACTTGGATGGTCTAGCATGGTTAATCTGCATTGGGGGACCACACGCACTCTAAGGGTGGCTCCGCCTGGTTAATCTGCATTGTGGGGTCATTGCCTACTTGATTACATGATTCCCATAAGTGGTTCCGCCTGGTTAATCTGGATTGGGGAACCGTATTATTAGAGACATGTCTATGGTCCCGCCTAGTTAATCCACATTAGGGGACCACGCACACTCTAGGGATGGCTCTGCCTGGTTAATCCGCATTGGGGGACCTTGCACATCCTAAGGGTGGACTCGCTTGGTTAATCCGCATTGGGCGATTATACGCACCATAGAGTTGACCTTGCCTGGTTAGTTCGCATTTTTGGGGGGGGGGTCACTGCCTACTCTGTCTACTCCTATACATGGTCCCGCTTGGTTAATTCGCATTGGGGGATCATGCTATCAGATGGATGCTTATGGTTCTGCCTGGTTAATATGTATTTGGGAACCATATGCATTCTAGAGCAAGACTCCGTTGATTGGTCCGTACCCTACTTCGCCTCTATTTGGTTGAGTGATCCAGAATCGTATTCTATTCGCGACTTCCGGTGAGTTGTTATGAATTTATAAGGTATGTATATGATTGTTATTATTATGATCTGATTAGTTTATCAATGTGGCTAGAGAATGATATTGTGCTTCGTTGGTTCTTTGATATGTTACATGCTATGAATTGTGGCATTGTGTTGAAAACCTGGCGAATTATATGATTGATAAAATGAAAATCTTGGATGTCATATGGGTTTGTTAGGTAGCTTTGAATCTAGTAATTCCTGTTTGTCGAGTTCCAATAATTGATTGAGGAATGCTATGCCTTTTTGCTAGAACGTACTGTGATAAATGTCGAAATGTAGTGAATGGCGAATTACGAATGGCTTGATCCCATTTGAGGTTACGTAGGCAGTCTAACAAGAACGTTAGATGCAGCCATAAAGTAAACAAAAAATTACTACGCTATTGGACCTCGATTTGTGTTTTGTCCAAGTCTTGTAGGTGAGGCATGATAGATGTACGGGTACATGGTAACGTCACGTGTCGATCCTGAACATATGTTGGGATCGGGGCGTGACATATCAGATAATCCTCACTCATAAATATCGATTGAATGCACACATCATTCAATCGTCTTTTCATGGTTGATGCACACACACATTCAATCACCTATTTCATATATTATAAATATAATATATACCTCAGATATGCTTATGGCTGATAGTAATAATAATATAATATCTGCTGCTGATATACCCATGGCTGAGTAATAATAATATAATATTTGCACCATATATACTCATGACTGATAGTAATAATAAATATAATATATGTCCTAGATGTACTCATGGCTTATGACAATAATAATATACAACAATAACAGTTCTCTACTACCCTCTCAGTTCTCAATCATTTCAAAAAAAAATATTTATATCATTTCATAAAACAGAACGATGATTGGGTAACAACCACATTTGTAAATTCATGCTATACACACAAATTAAATAAAAAGGGAATATTCATAGTCAAATAGTTTATCACATAATATTAAAATCACCTATCGTCATGCAAAACAATGTGCATGTCACTGAGATGTCACATATCCCTAATGAGCCAAAAATGCTTTGATAGAACCCAATATAGTACACAAAACTCCATATAGAAAACATAGCAGAATTGACACACAAAACGAGGAGTACATAAATCGAGACGCACGTCAATTAGGAACGACATGTCATCATGATGAGCCAACTAAGCTCCATCAAGCCTTAACGATATCCTATTTGAATTTCACGACAATCCAACAGGTCAGGTTGTCGTTAATTACAAAAATCAGCCATACAATTAACTCAAAAATTGAATAATTGAATCATCTCATCGAATCTCAACAAATGTACCTTGGATATAGGCTCACGAGATTGAGAACGTCTTGTTGTTCAAAATCCAAATCACCAAAATTTTCCCACGCGTCGTTGCGCATAATGATTTTCAACAAACAGAAACCCAGTTTTTCGATGTCAACCAAATTTTACAAGCATGTAGCTCAACATGAAGAATAACTTCTATACCTGCTACGAAGTCCCAAAGTGTACGGAAGGCAGCCGATTTTGCCGATAGAGGATGCGGTTCGCCGCCGCTTCCACCTTGAGCAAGAGTGTACTAGCGTTTCACTCTTGTTTTTGATCCATCACATACCTTAGTTCTAAGAGTTGAACTACAATGGTTTATTCTCATGGAGACGGGTATGTAAACCATCTAAGAGTTAGATTCAACTACAAATATTAAAGGATGTATTCCGCTCCATGACAAAGATTGAAGGCCCTTCATCATGGTGATCAACACTATGAAAACAAAGTAGTGCTTTAAGAGGTGATTGATCTAAATATGGGAATAATTGATACATGGGAATAATTGATACACTCCTGGGTGAAGAACAAACCCTCTTAGATGGGCTATCAACTCCCCTCTCAAGATCCTTTGACGTTTGAAAACTTGTTCTCCAACATTAGAGGCCTTTGAAAGTTTGATGGCATTAGCTTCAACATATTTGACATAACGGGCTACCTTCATAGGCGAAGCTTTGGCGAATCTAGAACATTACATTTGACATCGTTGCAAATGAATTCGTTCCATTACGCTAGAGATTCATCAAGCTAGTTATTGACTTTGTGGGTGGTGGTTGCCTTAGAGCCTTTTGTTGTAATATATTTCTTTCTTATAAAAGAGCTTTTTGAGTAAACTTCGATGAAAGAGTCCAAGTTAAGCTAAAACTCAACCTCTCTCGTATAAACATTTATGAGCTTAACAGGCCGACTATGCACAAAGCTCAAACTTTCTTTGCTTAAAATAATGTGTAGATTTATTTGAGCTTAACTCAGACTTAATCGCAAACCGAATAACAAAAGAAAAACAAACTGAACACGAGTTGAACTCGAACTGAATTAAGCCGCTCTACACTCCTACTCTTCACAAGTAATATTTTTTTTTTTGAACAAACAATATTATATATACAGGGGGAGGAGGTGGGGATAGCCTTACAGTAAGTTAGCAATAATGTGGTTTAAATTTGCCTTTGGCGAGAATCAAACCTAATATCTCTCACTTACGAGTGAATAGAAATATTACTAGATCGTAATACTAAGTGACGTGTCTACAATAAATGTTAAAAATGAAACTTGTACGTTTCATATATAGCAATCTGGAAGTGGAAGTAACCAAACAGTGGTCGGTCAGTCAGTCCGTCAAATAGACAAACACCCCTTGACTCTGGCGTCAATAAATCCTCACATAAAAGGAGCCCAAACCTACACCCTAGACCCGACACACACGCAGCACACTTGCGCGCACTTGCTTTCGTTGGCGTTCGCAACCGCAACTGTGAATCCCTCTTTCTCTCTCTCTCTTGCTCGCTCAAACTCTCTCTCTCTCGCTCTTCCCCCCTTAAAACCCTAACTCCCACCAAACCCATGTCGGAATGAAACAGTACAAAACCCCGCAGCTCCTCCCAGTAGCCCCCCAAGATCTTGATATTCCTGCCCAAGCGCCTCCCTTGGCCTCAATTTTACACCTTTGCCACTGACACAGTGACACTGTCCTCTCTCTTGTCACCCTCTGTCGATAATCTATAATCTATTGAAAGGAAAGGAAAGGAAAGCAAAGAAAAGGAATTTTGTTTTGGTGAGATCGGAGGGAGTGGAGATCGGAGGGAGTGATGGTGATGGCTGAGAATGAGGTTGGGGATGACCAGAGGAACCTCAATGTCAATGGCGGCGGGCCCAAGTCCCCATGGAAGACTCCGGTCTCCCTCGATGCTCCCGTCATGGCCGCTGAGTCCTGGCCTGCTCTGGCCGAAGCCCAAAGGCCCAAGAGTTTGGATGCTGCGGCAAAGCCACCAGCTGCGCAGCCGTCTCCCCTGCCCGCGCCTGTGCAGGTAATTCTAGGGAAACTGTTTGGTACTTGTTGGAAATGTGTAAAATTATAATGTACGGAACATGCATTGCTAACTCATCAATCTTTACTTTCCGAGAAGAGATTTGAATAATTAACTTATTAAACTATCAAATTGTTTTGGAAATCCTCAAAGTATGGAGGAGGCCTCCAATTATTCCTGTGGAGCCTGCAGCCATAACTGATGCAGCTGTACTCGCCGCTGTTGCTTTTGCCCGAGCATCCATCGAAAGAATAGTATAACTTTAAATAAAAGATTACTAACTGGAGAGCATAGTCTTTTTTTTTTCTTTTTCTTTTTTTTTTATAAGAAACAAAGTTTCCTAGATATAAGTTTATCTAACCACCTGATCTGAATGAGGTTGAAAAGAAAAAAATGAAGGGGCCGGAGGGAATTAGAAGATTGCTGTTCTAAACACATCTGAAATGTATATGTAGGTATGCAATATTGTTTAATAATTGTACATGTCTTGCACACGTACATGTGTTTAAACCATGTATCTGAAATGGTCACGTTGTGGAATTCACTCGAAAAAACTGCTAAATATGAATTTTGCTTTGTTTTCAGCATTTTGTTACCAAGAGAGCTAGATCAGAAAATTATTTGTTTTCCACTACCAAACCGGCTCGCTATGCACTAATCTCTCTCTCTCTCTCTCTCTCTCTCTCTCTCTCTCTCTCTCTCTCTCTTCTGCCATTCCTGGTTAATTTTATTAGAATATAATTCTTGTGTTATGTTAGGAATGCCTTGATCTCTTTTGACACTGAATTATATCTGTTGGGTAATTTGAGGGAAATTTGAATAATATACCAGTGAAGAATGTCTTGCTTCTTGGTATTTGTTTCCATTTTGTTTTGGCACTAGAGAGTCCTCTCGTAAAGTTATTTTACAACTTGTCAAGGGACTGTAATGGGAAAGTTGGACCTGTTGTTATTTTGGTCCTGTTGTTCACATGTCTAGCAATAGTTCTTTGAGAGACAAAAAATTTGATTAATAGCATTTGGAGGGGGTTATTTGGAATTTTTAATGCTAGGTCCTGTGATCTGATCATCGAAATTGCTGCTACCTTGTTCTTTGAAAAATGGAAAGGAAAAGAAAGATACATGCTACTTCAGTTCATCTGGTTGCTAACTGTTTTTGCTTTTATATGTTCTGCTTGGTCATGCAGGGATTAGTCATGCAGCAGAAGTCGAATGGGTCTGGAAACTCCAACGCTTCACACAAGAATTCATCATCACATCACCAAAAAGGCCCTGGGCACAACCCAAATGCTGCACCTCCTTTTCCAGTACCCGTACCCTACCATCAACAACCACTTCCTCCTGTTTTTCATACCATGGTACAACCCCACATTCTGGCTTCTGGGTATGCTTACCAGCCATACGCTGGACCCATTCCAAGTGTTGGAAATCATATTTCAAAATCTGGATGTGAGACCTCAGTGCAAAATTTTGTGCAACCAGTTCAACCTCAGCCACGAGGTAATCCAAATGCTTATGGTGTCAATTTTTCTACTAGAAGACCCAACATGCAAGAACATGGTGGCCCTTGGAATCATACTTGGCATCAACAGCGAGCATTTAAACCCAGAGAGAACATTCCTGTGCAGCAGGTTGTTGGACCTAGCCCTTTCTTAAGACCTCAGTTTTTTGGTCCAGCCCCAGGGTTCATGGTCGGTCCAAGCATTCCTGGTAATTCTATCATACTGGTGCTGAGCTGTCTTATTTTGGTTTCAGTTATATATTTTTTTTTATTTCTATGCAATTTTCCATTTGGATTCATACAGCTGAGCACGGCGTTATAGGATTCATATGGCCGACCCCACTTAGTGGGATAAGACTTTGTTGTTGTTGTTGTATGAAATTTTCCATTTCTCCCTTGGTATTTGACTATTTCCAGTGTCAGCACTATACTTGAATTTTAGTTATCTGAAAAAGGAGAAATCAGTATCTTGAATGAATCTCGTAATACTCGAGCGGTTGCTGCTCCTTTATTTTCCATTTATGAATAATATGTATTATTTGTATATATGTGTTGTTCAGAATTAGATTCTTCCCGCAATGATTTATCTCAATTACACAGGACCTGCACCCATATGCTATCTTCCAGTTCCACCACTGGGCGCAATTAGGGGACCTCATCCTCCTAGCTTTATGCCACATCCTTTAAATCCGGGGGCTCCATTACCCCCCTCAGAAACACATACATTATCATTGAGGGACAATATTATAAAGCAAATAGAGTATTATTTCAGGTAATTTGTTTAAGAAAGACTCTTTTCTGGCCAAATTCGGTGTTTGTGCATCACCTGCAAGCTAGTGCATATATGTGTTTGCATTGCACTGTTGAGAAAACTTTCTTCTTTAGCATAATTATGATAAACTATACAACTTAATAGGAGAAATTGAAGCTAAAAATGCTATTCATTTATTGTTTAATGAGATGCTGTATTCATTCAATCCGAAAGATGTATTATCAAAATCAGTTTTTCTTAGAAGAATCTTACTATCTTTACAGATTTCTTATCTTTTCTTTTTATTGAAAGGTACGAAAAGAAACTTAGAAACCAAAAAGTAATAGTCTGGAAGAAATAGAATAGAATGGGTGATACGAAAGGATTAAAGATGATCTTATCTCTCCAACATGCTTTCAATATCAATATATGTTATCCCAATGCTTTAATTAGAGAACCCATTAATGAGCATTTTGAACTTTATTATACCTCATGGCATGATTGTTAAGTCTTAACACATGGAAGGAAGTTTTGTCAATTATGAAATCACACATTCTCAACCCTCTCTGCTAAGAGTAGTTAAAATTCCAAAAGAAAGAATTTGATAGTTTATATTTCACATTGGTCTGTACAATTTCCACACCCTCTGGTATGAGGACATGGTGCTTGTTCTAAGCTGATTTCAACCTTTTAAGACGAAAATGAGTATTTCATATATATAGGTCCTACATACATCGTATGCCTTCAGGTCTTCTAAATTGGTGGAAGTATATAAGATAACTCAACTAATGGTATTTAATCTGGTTTAGGATGTATGCTGATAAATTGAAATATAATCAAGCTGTGATTTCTTCTTTTTGTTTTGCTTAATTTGTTAGCTGCTGTATGTAAGGGTAAAATTGTCACTAGATTTAAGTTATCTCTTTGTCGGGGATATAACTTATTTTTCACACATAATGAGAGGGAGTATTCTCTTAAACATGGCATAGACGACAAAAATATTTCTTTTATTAGTTAACTCTTAATCTCTCTTTGGGGCAGCGATGAAAATCTAAAGAATGACCGTTACTTAATTTCGTTGATGGATGACCAAGGATGGGTCCCAATAACCACCATTGCTGATTTTAAAAGGGTATGCTGTGGTACCATAGTAGACATTGCAGAAGCTAAGTAATACATGCTGATCCAGTTTTGCTTTTGGTCAGCTGTGTGATCTATTATATTAGTTAATTTGTCTTCCTGTTTTGTATCTTACAATAATGTGAATGAGCTATCTTTTGATATTTTGTGTTACAGGTTAAGAAAATGTGTACAGACATAGCATTTATCCTTGACTCACTGCTGGGCTCAACTACCGTAGAAGTGCAGGTTAATCTTTTTTCTTCTCTTATTTTAATGTAGCATGTCGTAAGATTTTTTTATGGAGTGACAACCTATTTTTGCCGTCCATTGTTCTCTTTCTCAACTTCTGTAGTATCCAAATTTTTCTTCCCTTTCTCTTCGTCCCTCTTCCAACCTTCAATGTCATAGTTAAATAAAACTTTAGATTCATAGTTAGTCTGATTTCTCTGAACTGGCTAAAATGTTTAAGTTCTCTTCTCCTACCATTAACAGGCTAGATATAATGTCTTTGTTGAAAAAGTTTCCTTTCCTAGTTTTCCTATTCAACCACCTTTTAGGTTTGCATATGTTTCCCTTCATTTGATTTCAGGTTTTTCTTTGTGTTTTAATTTGTGTTCTTTTTATACTTCTTGGTTCTCTTTTTCCTGTCTATAGTTATGCTTGTGAAGATGTGTAGGTGAGGACTGTCGTTATCTTCATAAGAAAATAATTGATATGATGTATTTAGATGCAAATCAGTATTAAGATTGGATCTTAAAATCCGAAGAGATGGTCATTTGAAAGCATCGACATGATTCATGTCTTGATACATTAATAATTCATGTGGTGGATATAATTTGCTCATCAACACCACAGTAGGTTAGAGAATACTCTCCTTACATATCAAAGAATTATTACGGTGTTGTAACCTTGAAAAAGAAATAGAAATGACATGGAGTTTGAATTGGTAGTTTATTACCTTTGTTTAATAATTTTTTATTGTAACTATGCTTTTTTTTCTTCCTAGTTTGTGCCTTTCTATTGTTTGAGATGCTGCGTTTGACTTTGATTGGTGTCACTTATGTTATCTGTCATAGCATTGCAAATTCTTCAGAGAAATTGGCGGGTATGCTGACAAGTTATGACTGGTTTTGAAATATATTGCTTCTTTTGCTCTGACATGCACTTGTTTTGTTTCATCTTTGTAGGCTAACAAGATACGAAGATGTGATGAGTGGTCAAAGTGGATTGCAGATTCTGCAGACTCAATGTTAACTTCCAAGCCGCCAACCCCCTTGGTTCAAGTTGAAGATAGGTATATCAATGCTCCTGAGAATAATGCCAGCAATGATAGAAGGAAAACTTTTGAAGAAAAAGTTGAAGTTTTATCAGATGGAAAAAATTTGATGTCGTGCATGCCATCAAACTCCATACCTGACACTGATAATGTTCAATTTGATGGTGGATCACTAGCATCTTCTGATAATAATAGTGCTTTAAATGAAAAGTTGACTTCCAAATCAAATTGCAAGTCCTCGAATCCCAAAATGGATCATTACTCAGACCGCCCATACCACGCAGAGGGAATTGAAACTGGAAGATATGATGATGATATGCCTTCAGGTATGGATATGAAGAATCTTGGAAATCTGTCTAATGATTTTGCAAACACATTTATGCTGGATGAAGAGCTAGAACTTGAGCAGAAAATAATAAAGGATGATCGTTCTCCTATTAGAAGGTATGGAAATTTTTTTTTTGCATTTGATTGATGCGACTTATGTAAGATGTCTTTCTAGTTCCTTTAATTCTTGGTACTTTACAGTTTCAATAAACCAAAACTAGCATCTCTATGGAAACCCTTACTTCACCCTTTGGGCAATAGGTGGGGAAACCCCATGTGCACAAAATCGCCCGTACCCATGAGAACTATAAGCATCATGGGTTTGGGCCCCCAATGGATTTCCGTGGGTACCTAGTGATGAAGAAAATAACCCAACATTGGTTAAATTTGATTTGAGGTAGGGCAATCTACCTGATTGAATGTAAATATCGTTTCAATTGTTCCATACTTCCAAGTAGATCTAAACTCATTGTAAAGCCAAATTGAGAAAGGGGCACCAATCACCATGTGTTTTTCTTCCCCGTTTGGATACTGGGGTGTGCTTGTGGTGAGATTCTATTTCCCCAGTAGTTGGCTTTTTTTTTTTAATAATTAAAATGCTTTTGTTTTTGTTTTCTGTTATTCATTTGAAAACTTGTGTGTTGGAAACCTTGTGATCTCTATTCACGTGGCTATGTGCCAGTGCTCATACATTTCCCTTGCTTATTTCTTTCTTGAGCTTTCTTTTTAAATTGTGCCTAAGAATTTTTGCTTATCCTGGCTAATTACTCTTGCTTCAATAGTATTACAATACTATGATCATGAATTTGAATATACATGTGGCTTACTACTTGTATGTGTTCATATGACAGTGTTGGCCGAACGATTGATGATGAATATGATGAGATTGTAGTCAATGATCAGGATGTCCAGAGACTTGTAATTGTCACCCAGGTATGCCGCTAAGTAACAAAAAATGTCTTGAGACTGTTTTTTGCATGCAAAGGTCCTTTTTGTACTTTTGTTTGATTAGTTTTTCAACTTAGTGAGATTTTAATTTCATGTATGTAGCATTTTGATAAGTAGTCATTTCTTTGTTTTCTGTGCAGAATAGTAGAGTAGGCGAAGGATCTAAACCTGATGATAAAGAATCAAAAACCCTTTCCAATGAGCTAGCGTCTGCTATAAACGATGGGCTTTACTTCTATGAGCAGGTTCAGAATATCCCCATGGAGTTTATTAATTACCGTACTTCACTATCCTGGCTCTTAACATATGTTCAATTAGCAGGAACTGAAAACCAAGCGATCAAACCGTAAAAAGAACAGCACCAGCCATGACAATAGAGATGCAAACTCAAGATTTTCAAGCATTTCCAAAGGCTTTTCAAAATTAAAGCCTGGTGAAATATCTGGCAGTGGTATTGGCATTGAAGAGTCTGGAAGTGCTAATTCACGGAAGAAGCAAAATAGACTCTCCCAAAATCATCAATCGTCCCCTAGACAGCGTTTCTTCTCAAGCAACTTTAGAAATTATGGTACTGGTCGGAACAATCTAGGAGTTGTATCAGAAAGTCCACCAAGTAACTCTGTTGGCTTTTTCTTTAGTTCCACGCCTCCTGAAACTCATGGGTTAGTTGAAATGGATGGTACTTTGGTTTTGGATTTCTTTCTTCAGTAGAGTAATTCTTTCTAGTGATTTATAAGTTTGTCTGTCTTGCTTCTGAGATGAGCAATTGTATTTACAGTCCTGCTCTCCTTAGGTCCTCATTTTGAGGACCTGTGAGGACCAAATGCATATTAGGCACAAGATTATATTAGTTTAGATCTAAAGGCTTAAAATATTTGACAACTTAATAAAGCAAAACCAACTTGAAATCCATGAACCATTAGAAAACTCATTTTCTTGCTTTGCTTTATTAAGTTGTCAAATATTTTAAGCCTTTGGATCTAAACTAATATAATCTTGTGGCTAATATGCATGTGGTCCTCACGGACTCAAAATGAGGACCTTAGGAGAGCAGGACTCTTGTAATTATAAAACTTAAAATCAAGGGCAATATCTGCAATACTAAGCTCATGTGATGTCTAAGTATATTAGCTCTTATCATTCCAAGAAGCTAATACAAATATAAAATTTTCATTTTACAGACCAAGGCCTTCAAAATTGAGTGTCTCTCCTCATGGGTTTCTCTCAGGCAGTAGTCCACCGGTGGGTTCTGTGCCAAAGTCTTTTCCACCGTTTCAGCATCCAAGTCATCAGCTTCTGGCAGAAAATGGTTTTAAACAGCAGAAGTAAGGGATGTAATTTTTATTCTTGTATGTGTGTGATAGGTAGAGACATAGAGACAGAGATATATTGATATGTGTGTGTGCACGTGTGCGTGTGTGTATACGTCAATGTTTTAAAAGGCTCGCCTCAGGGTGCACCTAGGCGTCCTCTGAGGTTGGGCATGAGGGTTGCCGCCTCTGTTTTGAGGGAGTGGGTGGAAGGCATCGTCGGAGCCGCCTAGGCGTGCATCAGGGGCTATTTATTTTTTATTTTTTATTTTTTACCCCCAAACCCAAATTTTGGGTAGGTTTTAACTGCCTCATACCTCTTCCTTGCACTATCGTCTCTCTGCCTTTTTTTTCTTCTGTTTTTTATTTTTTTATATAATAGATGTGTGTGCTGTCTGCGTGCATTGTTATATGTGTGCTCATTGTGCTTTTCATCCTCTATTATATATATGTATATATATATAATATAATATATGTATATATGTGTGTGCTCAGGGTGATTATTGATTAATAATCTTCTTCTTTTTTAATATAATATATGTGTACGCTCAGTGTATATATTAAAAAATTTAGGTCCCATGAGGCTTCGCCTCACGCCTAGGCCGGGCTATCCCTCGGACGCCTCGCCCACGCCTCATGCTTTTAATACACTGGTATACATATGTGCTGACATGGCTGCCATTCCTTTTAGGTACCTCAAGTATCATAAGCGGTGCCTGAATGACAGGAAGAAGTTGGGAATTGGTTGCAGTGAGGTGGTCTTTTATCTGAATTGATTTATTGAATATACTCATCGAAATTTGGAACCCACATCCACTTAATTGTTGCATTTTTATGTTTGTCTGAGTATGTGACAACACCTTCTGTTTGCAATTATATACTAGGCCCTTAAAATAAGGGAATTGTTATTGACACTCCAAAAATATCGTTTTGCACTCCTCACATGCATATTTTTCTTCCTAAATATAGAAAGTATGAAGTGCAAAATGAGAATTTTGGAGTGCCAATAACAATTCTCTTAAAATAAATATAAAGTATTGATCAACTAAGCATGGATGGTGGATAAAGTTCTGGATTTGTGGGGTTCATATTATATCTATAGTGCTTTATATTTGCAGTATCAGAAAGTGAGGGCTTTTTTTATCGCATTTGGATGCACTAGAATTGTTGGTCCTTGCCTCAAGTATACAAATGGGATTTTCATGTCTCTTCATTATGCAGTTTTGTCTAACATAAAATTATCTAGTTTTTATGCAGTCATTTTTCAATACCCATATAAAAAATTCCAGTTACATGATTTGCCGTTATTTACGGTGAAATGTGTGCCTCGTTACTTCCCATGCAGGAAATGAATACTCTCTATAGATTTTGGTGTTATTTTCTAAGAAACATGTTCAACTCTTCAATGTATGATGAGTTCCAAAAGTATGCACTTGAAGATGCTGCTGCTGGTTATAATTATGGAGTAGAGTGCCTTTTCAGGTTCTATAGGTTAGTGATAAAATTGTGGTCGTTTCCCGTTTTAGTAATATTGGCAATCCCCTCTTGAATTCTCAGCTTAACTTGTGGTTTCAGTTATTTAGTATTAATATGTGTGTTTATGTGTGTGCGCATTTTCTTGTTTTAGTTATGGTTTGGAGAAGGATTTTAGAGAGGACTTGTACAAGGACTTTGAACAGCTCACACTTGACTTTTACCACAAAGGCAATCTCTATGGCCTGGAAAAATATTGGTAATAATTCTTCCTTTTTCTTTATGATGTAACAGATTGGGGCTTTTTTTCCTTCATTGGGTCTATTAGAAACATTTTTGGTTAAGAATTCTTTTTATATTCGAAAGAAAGAATTCAACAGTAAATGGAAATAAAGTGAATATGAATAAATAAAAAATGAATTTTCTACTGGAAAATTGACCATAGTGTTCTGTTACAGTTGATAGGATTTTGATTGATTCCATGAAACCTTGTGATGTAGAATTTTGGTTTCCTAAATGTTTAATTAGGCTAATGTGATCAGAATAGTTTTGTTGATTCTTTCATAATTTATGGTCCTCTGGGTTTTTTTTTTGGATCCTTGTACCATTAACTATGTATGTTACTGCAAGACTTTTATGGTCTTCCGGAGTATCAGATACTATGGGATTTTTAATCGTTACATCTTGAGGCTTTTTAACCATTAGGTCTTGATTAACCATTAGGTCTTGATTTTGTGTTGTTTATCAAAGATCTAATGTTTAACAAGTCTGGAGCACCATAGAAAATTCCATGTTACTGATATGGATGTCATCGATACTCGATTCCCAATTTTCATTTTCTCATTCTTGTTGTAGTTTTTCTAGTAGTTTTGCACTGTGTTCCATATTTAATTATGCATCTTATCACTGTTTGTAACCACTTATAAAGCTTTCGCAAACTGTTTCTCCTCAATGTTTAGTTATTGGATCCTCTTGGAGAACAAATTGAAAGGGTGCTATGGTTGAGAGAATGGAACGTCACCTAAAGAACTCTGCTTGGTAATTTGGTGTAGCTACCAATATGAAGAAGATAGTTGGATTTACTGTGAAGCAGAAGGTAGACGGTTTCGTCGAGGGCTGTGAAGCTAGGGTAGTGGATATTAGCCTAATAGGATGAATTAACAAGAATTGTTTGAACTCGTGGTTGAGATCAATACTGTCCAGGTTATACTATCCTTGACTGCAAAATAGGCTGAAGCAAGATACGAGAATTCGATTTACCATATTGAAGCAATCAAGGACGAAGTATGGATGTCATATAAGGTTTTATTACTTCAAGTCTTGTGTAGGTATTGCAGAAATTGGCAATGATACAAAAAAATATGACCTTAAGTGTTGATGATTTACAGAAGGCCCGTGTTCACCTATATTTATGATCATTTCATTTAACGATAGCTAAACTTAATGATAAACACGAATATTATTTAATGTTCTCGTTTAGAACTCATGGAATTGAAGATGTTTATTAGGTAACATGCATGCATCGCTTTGTTGAACTGAATACTGTTTGAGTTTTGGACAATCTGGTAGTAATCCTCATCTCATCCAAACTCTGCATTTAACTGGCTTTGTATAAATTTGAATTCCTTGTGCATGTTGCAGGGCTTTTCATCATTATCGTCAACAACGGGATCAGAAAGAGTCTCTAATGAAACATCCGGAATTGGAACAGTTGCTCAGTGAAGTATACTGTCGCTTGGAGGACTTCCGTGCCAAAGAGAGAGCCACTGCCATGAAAGAGAGGAGTCACTAGTAGCCAGTAGTTACCAGTAAGTAATGCCTATAATCAATCCCACAGTGACATTGAAGTGATGGCGTTCCAATTTTGAAAGACAATTCTGACAGATTTACGACGGGAGTCAGTTTGCAGCTTCGGGTTTGGAGGCAAAGAAAGGAGATGATTTCTGTATATTATGTGTTGATGGATTTTACGCTTTGTGAAGGAGGCAGCGGCTGCTGCTGCCGCTGCCGGCTGCTCAGTTTTTTGCTCAGGGTTTGCCTGGCTCCTGGCTCTATCTTTTATTGGAGTTATCTGCAAGCCTGAAGAGGGTGCCTCTGTTTTATTTCAGTCATTTCTGTCCTCTGGATTGCAACTTGTACATAGGAAAGAACAATTTTGTTTAGAAAAAAAAAAGAAAAAAAAAAGAGTGAGGGATGAAAAAAGAAACCCAAAAGAAAGGGAACTTGTAGTTTAGACCTTGTGAAAATTGACCAATAAGAAACTAAAATTGCATTTTGTTTTTATCTCTCAGCATCTTATCAAATTTTGTTTTTTATTTTCTGTTTTTCTTCATATATTTATGGATGTTTTAAAATTAAGTGAACAAAGTGCCCCTGCCAATAGGGAGATTCTGGTGGATGATCAATTGGAAAGGTCTCACGTTTATGCGGAAACCTCAACTTCCTTTATGAAATCAGAGCAGGTTGTCTTATGTGTGAGGCCTAACAATCACATGTGTTCTATGTCACCTCATTTGTATTATCCACGTGTTAGGTTTGAAAATTCGTCAAATTCTAGGATAATTGTTTGGTACATAGTTTCTTGTAACTATATCCAAACAATTAGTCCATGAACTAAGAGCATGAGAGAAATTAGTCCAAGAAAGCTGAACAAGATACCTTCGTCTCCCACTAATATATGTTAAGTTGTTCATGACCGTATAATTATCAAACGGAAATTGATAACATGGGAAGACCAATACTCATTATGTCTACTCAATGGGAGGATGATTGGTCCAAGTCATTTGTATTAAGGCACTAAGATGAGGACCATGAGATGATGATCATGAGTGTGTAGGTGTTCAATAGAGAATGAGTTTAATGGACGGGATCACACGAGACATCTTGTATACTTACATGTAAAAAATTTAGGTCCTGTTTGTTAACGTTCTGCAAAATACTTTTTCGTTTTGCAAATTTAAAAACAGATGAAAAATGTGTTTGGCATACTTTTTCGTGAAAATAAACTCAGAAAATGAAAAACACAAAAAACAATATTTAGCATAAGTTCTATAGAACATCAATTGATGTTTCCTCTAGTTTTTCAAGAACAGTTTTTAAAATAAAAGATACATTACAAAACAAAGTTAGAGTTGTAATAAAGAAGAAATTGGGTTCTCATTCCTCATTTATGGTATTTCATTGAATGAAACCTTATTCATTTTCAATTTTTGACAAAAAAAAAACCTTTGATTTTTATCCACGTCATTATTTCAATAATAAAATATGTACTGTTAGCATATTTAAATTTTTTTAACCATTTCCAAATAAATTCACTTAGTGTTAGAAACACTACATTTGATATATCTATATTTATGGCTAAATTTTGTATCTATATTTCTAGTTTTAATTTGTACCAATTTTTAATTTACAACCATTTTTGTAATATTAATCAATCTTTTTAGTTTTAATTTGTATTGATATAAAGAATTTTTCTTTCTTTGCCCGTATTTTTAAACTTTTATTTGTACCTATATTTTTTTAGTCTTTTATTCGTACCCATGATTTGGACGAGGATTCTCTCCGGATTCTCTTTGTGGGGATCCGGGAATCAATTAATCGTGTTTGTTCTTCGCACATCATACGGCCAATTTTCGTTAGGTACTATTTGTATTTAATTTTAAATTTTAAATTTTAAATTTTAAATTTTAAATTTTAAATGATTTCTAATCACATGATATATGATGAATGGACACGATTGATTGATCATTCGAATCTCTACAAAGAGGATCCAAAGAGAATCCTATTCCCCATGATTTGTTTATAATATACCCTTTTTTTTTTATAAAAGAAAGTACCAATTTGTTATATATATGTAAAATGTACCAATTTTTTTACATAAAATATACCTGTTTGCTTTATGTAAAACCCATTCACTTTTTTAATTTATAATGTTCATTATTTATAAAAAAAATCTTATCTTTCCACTGTTCAAATTTGAAGAAAAAAAAAATTTTAAATCCCTATTTAGTGACTTGGCATTTTAGACCCGACACGTTAACCTGACCTGATCTGACCTGTTAAAACTAGTATTTGGGCGAGTGCTTAACAGGTCGGGTTGCTAACAGGTGAACCCGTTAAATAACAGGTAATTTTGTGTCAACCTGCCAAACCAGTTGACACCCGTTATTGAGAGCTTTTGTGTAATTTCAATAGACATAACCAAAAAAACCCTCGCTGACTCTCTCCATCTCACACTCTCGCACGCTCTCCGCCGTTCTCTGGTTCTCCTTACTTCTGTCTCCTCTCGCATTCTTGCTCTCTACTTTGTCTTCGATCTTGTGTGACTCATAGCTTCTTCTGGTTTCTCCTGTTTCTCTGCCATTTTAAGTTATGTCTTGAGCTCTCCCTTTTTACTGTACTTTTTCTGCTCTTATTTCTTCATATTTTTTCTTACATAAAGTTGGTTTGATTGGTTTTTCAGGCATCAATAATTTTGATTTTTCCAATTAAATGTGTAATTTAACTGTCTGGGTGCCTTTCAATTGTTCATGTGACCACTGTTTTGATGAAATTATGGGTTTTTATTAATCAATTTCTGGATTTTTGAAGTATGATGATTGATTTTTCCTTGCAAAATCATGGGTATCGATTAATATATTGATGCTTAGCTAATAGCTAATGAGGGTTTAACGTGGCAACCTCTTATTCTTTGAATGTCATGAGGTTTTGATCATATTTTGTGTTTTCATGAATTGGGTTTAATTCTGTATGTGAAATTTTAGTCTTGGTTAGTGGTTTTGATTCTTAAAAGTTGCTTCCTGGGATTGAAAGTCCTATTTTCAAATTTTTTTATTTTACTTGTATGTTAGCTGATATTATCTGCATGTGAATTTGTGATCTAGGTAGTTGGGTATTGAATCTTGAAGGGCACTGATCAGAGCTAGAGTTGATCTCCTGAGTTGTTGAGGAGACACCAAAGTTGCAGAATCCAACCAAAATCCTACATTTGCACCTATATAGTTGATCTCATGAGTTCCTTCTGTAAGGATTATAATATTTGTATTGACTACTCTATGTGTTGGACCCTCATGCTTGAAATATTGATTAAAATATGTGTAATTTGTATTGGGATGCAAAAGTATTAAAAATAAATAAATTAACGGGTGACCCATTAGCTTAACGGGTTGAGTTTGGATGACCCGTTAGCTTAATGGGTTGGGTTAGAATAACCGGTTATCTTAACGGGTCGGGTGAAACCCGATCCAAATCTAATAAACCTGACCCGTTTACAGGTCTACTATTTAGTATTACTCTTTGAATGAATTTAGGAAGGATTTTTAACATTTTTTGTTACTAAATTTTCTTAATCTATACTGAAATTTTTAACATTTTGTCCTTCAATCAAGGTATTCAAACTAATAAAGTTTCAATCTAAGATTTTATTGAACTAGGGGCTAGAACTAAAGTTTGCCTTTAATAAAAAATAAAATCATGTATGTCACTACTCCCATAACCTCACCAACGCCACCACCATATCCTCTATTGCCATCACCCTTGCCACCATAGTCACCACCACCTCCACTGTCATACGATCGCCATAATCGACACCACTACCACCTGCACCTCCACCCCCACCACCACCACAACTATCATATTAGCCACTGCCATCACCCCACCAAAATGGCCATCACCACCTCCACCGTACACCACTGCAGCTACCACCACCACCAACTCTGACCACCATAGTTACCATCACCATCACCACATTCTCCACCCCATTACCCTCACCATGGCTAACACCACTAGCACCATCTATGTCACCATCATC
The DNA here is from genome assembly GCA_024362995.1 of Heteromeles arbutifolia. Lineage (NCBI taxonomy): Eukaryota > Viridiplantae > Streptophyta > Magnoliopsida > Rosales > Rosaceae > Heteromeles > Heteromeles arbutifolia. The sequence continues at coordinate 21,963,801 of JANCRC010000005.1, read as the reverse complement.
CTAGCCATCTCTCAACCACCATTTTCACAACCATTGTTAATATACAACCGTCATCTGCCTCCATCGCAACCACCGCCGTCATCACCACTATTGTCGCCGCCACCACTAGCACCACCACTCAACCATTGCCCCTACTCGCTATTGCAATCACCTATACCCACCATTACTACCAACACTCCAATCACCATTACTCCCCACACAATACTCATCTTAACCATCACCATCATTACTACCAAATACAAATTTATATTTTTTCTTGACATTTTAGATATTGGTACCAAACGCGTTTCCAATGTTGTCATTCTAAAAAATCATTCTCAGATTAAACTACTAGACACATTCTCAAATCATAAAAATGAAAGAAACAAAAATCCTATTTGTCGTTTTCGTCTTACAAAACAGTTCTTCAAAAATCGTTTTATAAAACATTACCAAATGGACCCTTAAAGTTTGCAATAATGCAAATTAGTCCAAGAGACACCATAATTATCTTTCGCGTACATCTTTAATCATTAGATAATGCAACATGATCACTCTCAATATAGTGTTTGATCTATTCCTGGATGGGGTCCTCAATTTATGTAAATATAGACATATTAGTGTTAATAAGATATTCGGTCAAAGTAACAAATAAGATTTTAGGAATGCTGGAGAATAGAGTCCTATATCCAAAATATAACAAAATAATATACAATTTATATGGAGATTGCACTCCTAATATCATCGAGATCTTTTGTGGTAAAACCGTACACTTAGTAGTAGGTGATTAAATGAAAACACTATAAGTGATGTTTTTGGTGCCCCATGCTGGGCTTAAATTTTTAACGGAAGACATCTAACCATAAATTATATTGGGGTTGTAACATAAATTAAGAATCATAGCTTAGTAAGGTGATTAAGAGTATTGATTTAGAAATGAAAATGTTATTCACATATTCATTTTTACTTCCCACACATCCACGTTAATTTTTTGCCATTGATCTTCTTCAATTCATTCAAATCGACAACCGAAAATTGAGAGGTGTGTGTAAAAAGTAAAAATTGGTGTGTGAATAGCATTACCTTTTAGAAAATGATTTGTATTGTATTATAATTCTAATTAAATAAGTTCTCTGCATTTTTACTTAGCTTTGGTAGTAATGACGTACGACTAGAAACTCATGACTTGTAGAAGCTTTGAGACTAACCATAAATGTCATCATTAAAAGGGAGTATCGAAGGAAGTTCTAATTCATTAATTGATCATAATAGTTCATTGGGTCGCTAAATCAATATCGAGGAAGTTGATGACTTCGTCAATGTCAACTGGGGAAAGGTTTCATTTTCTCTCAAGACATTGTCTGCTTAGCGTATATATACACATAGGGTCTTTAAGGGAAATGACCTCTAATTCTTTTATAATGGGGTTTAATTGTGGGACCAACATCACATTGAATTTGAACGATTCAAACCATCTATTTTTCAATCTCTATTCATAGATTGCCCTTGCAATAAAACAATTCATCCTGAAGCCATTTGCTCATTCAAATATCACGATAAAATTTTAACGTTGCTTATAATATATTGTTCGTCAATTTCTTTGAACTCAATTAGATGCTTCAAATATTTTTTATTTGACTAATATTTTACAAGGATGATCTATGAGATGTAACTTGAAAAATAGATTCTTCAGAGAGAGGAAAAAGAAGTGATTATGCAAGGAAGTGAAGTAGAGAGGAAATTTCGCTTGTATACATGTAAACACGAATTTTCCTGCGATGAATGAGACAAGAACACGTGTACAAAATAATATTTTGTATTAATTTTGGGGTTACAATCTCTTTTAAAATTTGATCCTCTAATTCTATCTTCGTAATGTGTAGATTTGTGGATGGGTTGTTGATCTAAAGGGTCGTCGGGCTTGATCTAGGGATGAACAGTGGTGCAGATTTGTTGATGTTGTTGATCCAAAGGGTCGTCGGGGCTTGATCTTAGGATGAACGAGGATGAACGGATCTTCAAGGGCCTTCGGGGCTTGATCTTAATGAATGATGAACGGATCTTCAAGGGCCTTTGGGCTTGATCTTGATGAACAAGGATGAACGGATCTTCAAGGGCCTTCGAGCTTGATCTTGATGAACGATGAACAGATCTTCAAGGGCCTTTGGGCTTGATCTTGATGAACGAGGATGAACGGATCTTCAAGGGCCTTTGGGGCTTGATCTTGAGGAACGATTGTGTGGATTTCTTCAAGGGGCTTTCGGGGCTTGATCTTTGAATGACGTTTCTCCAAGGATTTGATGAAGAACGAAGAGAGCTTTCTCGATCCTTCGAGATTCTTGGGAATTTGGATGATTGGATGCTTGGAAGCTTTAGAGTTTCAAAGCTATAAGGATTTAGGGAATTCTCTTCCAATTTGGGAGTAGAGAAATGTATATGTGAATTCGTCACTTGAAATGGATGAAATGGCCTTGTTTTTATAGAATTTTTCAAGGCCTAATTTTGAATATAATATCAGATGAAATAAATCATTTCTACCAGGTGTTGACACGTGTTCTATTTGATGACTTTTTTGATTTTTTTTCGATTTTTCGTTGAGTCACACGACACGTGTAAAATTTATGTGACACGTGAACGTTGAAATTTTAATGCATTTCATCGAATTTTCGATGTCTACAAATGCCCCCACTTCAAGGCGCGTCATATACATGTGCTTGTCACGTGTAAAAGATGCGTTTTGAACTCCCTTAATGTAGATGTCGATCTAAGGGCCATTGAGGCTTGATCTTGAATTGGGCTAGAAATTTCTTCAAAGGCCGTCGGGGTTTGATCTTGAATTCGGTTGGAAGATTTTCTGGTTTCCTCCAATTGTTGATTTTCCACAGGCTTAATCTTGAACAGAACTGGAAGGTTTTCTAGATTCCTCCAAAGGTTGATTTTCCACATGCTTAATCTTGAACTGGGCTGGAGGGCTTTTTTTTCTGCTAAACTTCCTCTAAAGGTCTGAATTTACTCCTTTTATTTGGAGCTGAATTTGATTCGAGGGTGGTGGACATTTGATCTTGATTCGGACTTATGATTTCTTCAAGGGCCGTTGGGGCTTGATCATGAATTTAAATAGGACCACTAGCGATTTTAGGATTTGGACACCTGGAAGGCAGGCACGAGGGGGAGGTGATGGTCTGTTTCTTTGTTCAATCTTTCTAATTCATACTGAAGAGGGTTAGGGGATGAGGTCAGAGGCTGCAAAAAAGTTTACTCTGAAAGATCAAGTAAGTTCGCGGCATTTTCATATGAACCCCGAGCAGTTTGGTTAACGGTATGATCTTCAAGGGTGGTGGACACTTGATCTTGAATCGGACTTGTGAGTTCTTTAAGAGCCATCGAGGCTTGATCTTGAATTTAAATAGGACCATGAGCGGTTTCACCTGGCAAGTGAGATTCGGCTTTGTTGGGGATGAATTAGCAAGTGCAGTTGTTGCGTTTGCTGATTATCCACAAGCTTGATGTTTCATTATCACTCGTCTTATCTGTTCTCCAGGCAAATGTGGTATCTTCTTTAGAAGTACATCAGCAGTTGAAGATGAGTACTCGAGAGCGATGCTAGGTAAGCAATCAGGGAAGGGGTTCCAGGTAATCGGTTCCTAACTGGAAGCTTGATTCCAAGTGCCGACTGATTACTCTCCTTCTCATTTATCATTTCTGAAAATGGCTTACCTATCTAACATTTGCTTAGATTTGAGTCTCATGAGTAATACAGACGAGTAGTGTCAGGATAATATATGACGCCCATTCTTCTTATCTTCTAATGACTCTCTTACAGTTGGAGACTCTGTGATGAGGGATGAAAGAACGACTACAGTAGTAGCTAGGAACCTCCTCACTCCTAGAGATAATAGGCTACTTTCAAGACAGTCCGATGAGTTGGTTGTTCAAGATTCCCTGGCTCTCAATGTTCAGTGTGTGGGCTCCGTGTCCAATATGGGCCAACGCTTACTTGCTCGAACTCGCCAAGTTGCATCATTGATGGCCGAGTTGGCAACTTTTAGACAAGAGATCAGACAACTCAAGCGCGAGAATAGAGAGTTGCATGTGCTTGCAAATAATTATTCGACGGGCATGAAGAGGAAGCTTGATCAGCTGCAGGACTCCGAAGGTCGGATTCAAAGTGACCATCAGAGGTTTATGGCTATATTCTAGAGGCACTTTTTGCCTTCGCCATCTGGAGTTCGACCAAGTATTGAGGCTTCAAATAATCTATCTTCAGTGCCTCCCTCTTCTGGGGTTCTGCCGAGTACTGAGGCGTTACGTGAGCAACCTTCGTGAAGGCTCCCTCATGTTTTGCCTTTTTTTTTGTTTTTTGTTTTTTTACTCATGTATATGCATATTTCTGAAATTTCTCAGAGATATCAATAAATGAGCTTTTATTTCATTCAAATGGTCTCCCCCCTCCTTTTTTTTCTCTATCTTTCAATGATTTTGTCGCCACCATCCCCTCTCTTTTTTTAGACGGTGCCTGATGCACCATCCTCCATTTTTTTCAATCTTTCAATTATTTTGTTTTCTGTTTTTTTTTCTTTTCCCAATCTGCATGTTTGTCCATTTTGCTTTACGCACGCCACCATCACTTAACAAATGATGGCTATCATTTTATTTTTTTATTTTTTTATTTTTTATTATTTCTTTTAGATGGTGCCTGATGTACCGAAACCTTTATAATTTTGTATTATTATTATTTTGTTGCATGGTGCTGTCCACCAAGATTCCACCAATTTTCTTTTCTTTTATATATGGTGCTCTGTAAGGCTGGGTTTGTGGATGAAAACCCAGGCCGAGTCCAAGAGAAGACGAGTGAGGAGGGGCTGCACGTACTGCTGAAGTTGATGGGCAGAATGAGAGGGCTTGCAGAGGAGGACGAGTCGGCGGCTTGGCTGCTGTTCGTTGGCCAAAGAGGAGTCTCGGTGTTGGAGCTGGGTTTGCCGCTGGGAGCTTGTTGCTTACTGCAGTGCGTTACTTTTTACCGTGTGGTGCTGTACAAAAGACTGCAGTAGGGTTTCATTGTGTAGTGCCTTTTAGTTACAATTTTTCCTCGGTGTGCTCTATCGTGTGGTGCTTTACAAAAAACTGCAGCGGGATTTTGCTGTGTAGTGCCTTTTGGTCATAGTTTTCCCTCAGTAGTGACGTTGCCGTGTTTTGCCACCGTTCGCTGCTGCATGAGGGCTGCTGTACGAGGGCTGTTGCACTGCCATTATTTTTTGCCTGTGAAGATGAGGACACACCGTTGCCTAAGGATGAGCCACTTTGACAAGTTGTGATGTTATTGTGAAGACAAGATGTGACAACAAGTTTTGACGCTGCTCTGCGTGTGCTTTGTTCAGCAATCATTTCAAACTCCACGCTTTTTTACGGATGTGTGGCAGCCACTGCGGTTGTTGTTCTCACGGCGGAGGACTTGGTCCGTGGCCACCTTCTTTTACGCTGTCGATGAGAAAATGGAGCATGCTGCGTCGCTGGGCTCGCGGACAAGAGGTGAATCATGAGGAGAGAAAGTGTCGTGGGCTTCTTCTGGAGTACCACCGGAGTCAACCGCTCGGCAATGAATGGTTCCGACTGCTTATTTCCTTCTTGGCATGGACAGAGAACATGGATGGAAGGCACCACTTCAGGGAGAGTGAAGCTGCTCGAGCTTCTCATTTTGATTTGGCCATGAATCAACATGGCTAGAAGGGTCTGAACTACTGTTGGTGTCTTAGGTAATACGATATTCGCAAATCTCCCATACTTATTGCTAACAGTAGTATTTGAACTTGCAAACTGCGGCTGATGTAACTGCAAATTATTGGAAGAAGAATATTGAGCAAGCATTGCAGATGCCACATGATTAAGTGTTCACATGGCTCTCAGTTCCTCGATCAAGCACAGGAGAAACAACACCAGTCAACACAGGTGGCTTTAAATAATTTGCAGGACCAGGGTGCGGTTGAATACGGTTAGGGCAGCTCTCAAGTGGGTGACAGATCACAGGGCGGAGATGGAGCCGCGTATTGGATGCCTCGGGACTACCTTCTGCTGCTGTGCTTGCCTTTGCATCACGAGTTGCTGCCACAAAGAAAAGCGTGAAGACAAGCAACCCTGTCAAAGCAAGAAGAGTAATCGTGCCAACAGAGATGACTAGCAGTGTACGGAGATGACTTTTCCTCCAAGTCCGAGAAGAACGTTTCGCCTACTATTTCTGGAAGCTTTGTGAAGCAGCGAACCGTTCTTGGCTAGAGGGGTTTTGATCCGTTGAAACAACGGAGCAGCAGCACCGGCACTGGTGGAGTAAGGGAAGGAATTGGCTGACGCTGTCGTGAGCTGAGAAACAGGGAAGAAGGAAGTTCGATGCTTGAGATGGCAGTCCACCGTAGCAGCCGTTGTTGTTGAAATCTCCGGCATAATCCACAAGCTGTTGTTCGGAGATGAAGATTTTGCTTTCCAAATGCCTGCACATACGCTACCTCGAGAGCGAAACCACTCCACTATTTCTCCGAAGACCATGTCCACACTCTCCTGGGACTCGTCAATCAGCTGGTGCCACAAACCCTCGTGGATTCTGATCGTCTTGTCCTTGCTCGACTCGGCCCTGTACAACCCTTCCACGCACGCCGGGTCGCAAAGGACGTCGTCGCTGCCGTGAATTATCAGCATTGGCACCTACACCTCCTCGAATCTCCCCCGCATCTCCTTGCACACTTTCAGCAGCTCAGAAGTCGTCGATGCGTGAGGCGATTCAGATTGGTGTAGGTGAGAGCTCGATGTCGAGGGACCTTCGGCAAATGTCGTTGATCTTGGCTCTGGCCGCTGGCTTTAGAGAGTAAATCAGGTGGGTGGTTCTAATGGAATTGTATCGTCGATGATGGGGCCTCGGCAGCAGCTGCGGCTGGTGAATGTATAGTGGTCTTGAAGATTCTCGATTTGAAGCTGAGAAGGGAAGCCATTTGGACGAGATTGCCCTTGAGATTTTTTTCTGTGTGCTGCGAGTGTTATTATTATTATTATTATTAATTTTTTTTTTTTGAAGAGTGAATATATATATATATATATATATATTTACAAAGAGATTGTAATAAAATTGATTTTCATTAGTCACCTCTTTAATAAAACCTGATTTTTTATTTTGATGTGACTGAACTTAAAGTTAAATGTTCGGCTCCTACGTACTCTTCAAAAGAAGAGATCAAGTCATAACGGAGTTCAAATGAGCGATGGATTGCTTTTGACAGTTTTAATGGTGATTTTGATGATGATTTTGCTGTACACAATTTATGCTCTTGCGGGCCAGAAGCATGGTGCGTTTGTTTTAGGGGTAGTAGCGCTTCAAGAATCTACCATTGCTGAGGCCGATCTTCAAGCCATCTTCCGCCATGATTAAGTAGGCACCGTTGGTGTAGACTTCTTCTATTACATAAGGTCCATCCCACTTTGATGTGAACTTGCTTTTTGTTTTGTGAGTTATGATGACAGGCCTACGCAATGCGAGGACGAGATCTCCCACTTGAAAAGAACGAGGGTGAACTTTCTTGTTGAAAGCCTTGGAGAGTCGTGCTTGATAACACTCCAAGTGTTGCTGAGCTTCGAGCCTTCTTTCATCCAGCGCTTCCAGCTTTTGAAGGCGTAACTTTGCATTCTCCTCATTAGTCAAGCCTTCTTGTATAGCCATCCTTAGTGAGGGGATTTGACTTTTGAGCGGTAGAACAGCTTCCACGCTATATACAAGCGAATAAGGTGTAGCTTGGGTATGAGTCCTATGTGTTGTCCTATTTGCCCAAAGTGCTTCGCTTATTCTTTCATGCCCGTCTTTCTTTGTTCGGCTGATCACCTTCTTCAGGAAGTTGTACAATGTTTTGTTGAATGCTTCTGCAAGACTATTGGCTGGAGCATGATACATAGAAGACTTGTGCTGCTTGAACTTGTATTTCTCGCAGAGCTTGTCCATGAGTCGGTTGAAGAACTATTTTCCGTTGTCAGTGATAATGTAGTGAGGCACACCATATCGATGCATAATATGCTCCTTGATGAAACGGACGACAGTTTCCTTCTTGACTTCCATTAGGGGTATGGCTTCAGCCCACTTGAAGAAGTAATCTGTTGCAGTTAGGATGTAAGCTTCTCATGCAGATGACTTGTAGCGTAATTAGTCATACGACGGTTGATGTATAAAGTTGGCGTGGAATTGGCAGGCTTGGCACCTTTTGGCATGTTCCAGGCAGTTCTTCACCATGTTTGGCCAGTAGTAACCCATTCTTTTGAGCTGGAAATGTAGCATCGGTTCAGACTGATGCGCCCTGCATACACCTGAGTGTGCTTCTTCCATGGCTTGATTGGCTTCCTCCTTACCTAGGCATCTTAGAAATACTCCTTCAAAAGAGCGGTGGTAGAGTGTTCCTTTGTAGTAGAGGAAGCGAGGCGTTCGTCGACGTATTTCAGAGCGGTGTTTAGGATCATCTGGAAGCCTTCCATGCTCCAAGTAGTCGATCAGCGGTCGTCTCCACTTTTCAGCATCGACCGGAAGTACTGAGATGACGTTTGTATCATCCAATAGCATTTCAGTGACAAGCGGGATCACCCATCTTTAGCAAACTGGTACGTCTGCAGCTTCGTCTTCTCCTAATGTCATACCCAAGGCTAGGTTGGTGAGAGCATCTGCCATTTGATTTGATTTTCTTGGCCATGTTCTAGTGTTACGACCTTGAACTTTTGTAGCAGTTGAGTTGCCAGCCGGAAGTATGGGACGAGATCATTTTTCCTCACCTCATATTCAGTCAAGAGTTCATTGATTATGAGCTTGGAGTCGCCATGTACCTCAAGGGCTGTGATTTCCATGTTGATCGCCATTTGGAGCCCGATGATCAGTGCTTGGTACTCAGCGACGTTGTTGGAGCATAATTCGCTTAGTTGGAAGGAATAAGGTAGTATTTGCCTTTGTGGTGACATGAATACTACTCATGCACATACTTCGTCTGCTCGTGCGAATCCGTCGAAGAACATTGTCCATGTCGGGAAGATGTCGATGTAAAACACCTCCTTGTCAAGCAAGTTGTCTGAGATTTTCCAATCAGCTGGGATTGGGTGATCAGCAAGGAAGTCTGCTAGAGCTTGTCCCTTGACGGCTTTAGCTGGGATGTAGACGATCTCATACTGATTAATAAGCAATGCTCATTTAGCGAGTCACCCTGTCAAGAATGGTTTGGACATGACGTATTTGACCAGGTCAGCTTTAGCAACCAGGTGGATGGTGTAAGCATGCATGTAATGCCTGAGCTTCTAGATGGCGAACACCAAGGCGAGGCACATCTTTTCTATTGGGGAGTAGTTCAATTCAACGCCAGTGAGAGTTCGACTGAGGTAGTAAAGCGCTCATTCTTTCTGGGATTCGTTTTCTTATGCCAAGAGTGCTCCAACTGAACTTTCCTGAGCGGCGATGTACAATATGAGCGGCTTCCCAGGCACAGTCGCCCCCAGGATAGGTGGACTTGATAAATACTTTTTTATGCTTTCAAAAGCATTGTGGCATGCTTCGTCCCATACGAACAGAACATCATTCTTCATGAGTCGATTGAACGGTTGACAACGTCTTGCAAGGTTAGAGATGAAGCGTCTGATGAAGGCTAACCGTCCTTGTAGACTTTTTAGCTCGTGCAGTTTTCTTGGGTCAGGTATGCTTTGATTGGCCTTGATTTTTGATTGGTCCACTTCAATGCCACAGTGCTTGACAATGAAGCCGAGGAACTTTCCAGAGGTGACGCCAAATGTACACTTTAACGGGTTCATCTTGAGGTTGTATTTTCGCAGCATTTTGAACACTATTCACAAATCCTTCAAGTGATCTGATCTTTTCTTTGTCTTGACCACCACATTGTCTATGTAACATTCTACGTTTTTGTGTAGCATGTCATTGAAGATTTTCTGCATTGCGCGTTGATATATAGCTCCAGCGTTCTTCAGACCAGAGGGCATCACTTTGTAGCAGTAGATACCTTTTGGAGTGCGGAAGGCTGTTAGTTCCTCGTCTTCGAGAGCCATGCGAATTTGATTGTATCCAGAAGAGCCGTCCATGAATGATAATGCCTCGTGATAGGAGCATATTTATGCGACTTTGTTAGCTTGTTTCTTTGCATTTACTTAGTTAGTTTCTATTTATTAGAGTAGTTAGTTTCTATTTATTAGAGTAATTTAAGCTATTTTCGTGTGTTTGTAGGTCTAAATGGCAAAAGTGGCAATAAAGTGCATTTTGGAGCGTTTTAGAGCAATTTTGGACTTGGAATGGATAGCACACGTATGAAGCATAAGGGATGGACATTTTTGAAGTTCAAGAAAGGCTAGGAATGTGCTTAACATCTGGAGAAATTAATTCAAGATTTGGAAGATAAGGAATCAGCTAAAAAGAATGAAACATTATCCAAACCTTATCCAACCTTATCTTATCCTAACCAACATTATTCAAACATTATCCTATTTATCCAACATTATCTAAACTTATTTCCAACTGCAAAAAGAGTCCTTATCCTATTCTAAATACTTCCCATCTAATTCTAGGAGTCTTAATCCATCCAAACAACCTAATCCTTCCCTTCCTTGGTTTCTGCCAGACCCTACCCTATATATACACAATTCTGGCGAATTTTCAAGGGGGTTGTGTCGCAAGTTTTAAGAGCCTAAAATCCAGAGAGAAAAATACACTTTGTGTTGCAGCAAGGAAGGAAGGAGGAGAGCTTGGAGCCGTGCTTGCTATTCAAGACATTTGGATTGCTGGAGCGTTTCTAGGTGTATTCTATCCTTAGTCTTTAGTTCAATGTTTGTTTTAATTTGGTTTTCAGTTATGATAAACATGAGGAACTAATTTCGTTTTAGCTAGAGGTGAATTCAAAGCCTTGAACAAATATGTGATATGAATTGATTACATCCAGTTATTATTTCATAAATCATGAATGCAATTTACTTAACTGTTTGATTGAGAACTTATTCTTGTATGTTGATTAAGGGTGCACACTTAGTTTGCATGCATGAATTTGATGCTAAAATATAAGGGAGTTTCACCTAATAGTTACAACCTTATATTTACAAGTAGTGGAGGTTGATAGTCACAATCGTGTTAAGTAAATTCCTGGCAGAATTATCATGCTATTCATAGTTACGAATGTCATGTCAATGCTTATGATCTTCATAGAACTTAATGATCTTTGATATGTATCTCTATCATGCTGTTCATATAGGGAACTTGATAGGAATAATCTGGTTGCGTCGCTGAGTCCAATTCAATGAATTTAGGAAAATTTGATGGTTAATTAGTGCTGTTCACGGTTAACTTGGGGCATTGTCATTCATGGTTTATAGGAATAATAACTGGAAATCAATTTGTGTTGCATATGTGTCATGTGTGGAGAAGAATCCTCTAGCTAGCCTTTCACCCCTTTCATTCACCCCAATTTCGTACCCTTTAAGTTTGTTTTACAAGTTTGTTTGTTTAAGTTTTAAATTCGTTCAAAACAACTCCCCCCCATTTAGTATTCTGAGTCTTTTTAGTGTAATTTTCATCCTAACTTCCCTTTAGTTCTTGTTTTAAGTCAATTCAACTTAGTTTGTGTGTTTTGAGTCAGTTTAGCTTATTTTGAGTAGTTTAAGTCTAGTTTTCAGTTTTTAAGTTTAATTTGTGTTGATTAGCATCCCTAACTAATCCCCGGCCTAGAACGATCCCTACTTACTCATACTACAATTGCATAATATATAGGGTTTAATTTGTGTGTTAGTTTCTACCACATCACCTCGTGGCCAATGATTGCGTCCACCATGATTTCAATGATTGGCATGGGGAAGTCGTCATTCGGGCAAGCATCGTTGAGGTCCTGGAAGTCTACGCAAACACGTATTTGTCCAGATTTCTTAAAGACAATGACGATGTTGGAGATCCACTTAGGGTAGTGCACCTCTCGAATGAAGCATGCTTCGATTAGCTTGTCAATCTCGACCTGGATTTGTGGGATGAGCTCGGATCGATAACGTCTTTGAATTTTCTTTATCGGTTGTGTTTCAGGCTTGATTGCAAGATGATGCACAGCGATGATAGGGTCAAGGCTGGGCATTTCTTTGTAGGTCCAAGAAAAGACGTCTTTGTACTCAAATAGCAGCTGGTAATACTCCTCCATCTCATCCGCACTTAGTAACGCATTTACGAAGATAGGCTTTGGTTCCTCGTTTGTGCCTAAGTTGAGTTCCTTGAGATCATTAACCATGGCTTGCCCCCTCATCTTCGAGCTGTGATGTCGCAGCAATGACGTCTTCCTTGCCTTATTAGATCGTGATGTGGAAGACATCTTGGACCTCCTCTTCAGTGATATCCTCTCGAGCTTGCTGGCATGAAGATTGTCCAGTGTGGATGATGGTGCGCCTTCTTACTTTCAGTGGTCCATTTGTGTCAACCTCCAAGATTTCTTGGCGTTTCATCCTTGAAGGAATTGAGCTTCGAACGTCGCATTTTTCTGCTAGCCCGTCGAGCTTTTCTTCCTTTGGCGTTGTCTTTCTTTTTCTATAAGGCTTCTTATTGTCTTCAAGTCTTTCCAAAGCTGACCGTCGCGGAGGAGAGCTAGCCGTGTTGCTTTGCTTCTTAGGTTTTGACAACCTTTCAAAAATAGAGTTTTGGGATGTTGGCATATTAAGCCTCTTGAAAACGGAGGTTCGGTCTTGACCACCAATGCGATCAAGTGCCGGAATTTTGGGTCTTGAACGATTCATCTTATCAAAAATTGACGTTCGAGTGGCGAGTTTAGGTTCCTCCTGATCTTGTTCAATGGTTACGTTGATGTGTTGAGCGTTAGCGTTTTTCACTTTACTTGAAATCTTCACGGGTGCATTTGGTGTGAAGCCAAGTCCAGCTTTGTTGTTGTCAATTCCAAAACCATGCTCCTTCAACTTCTTTTGAGTGTCGGTGAGGTCACGATCTTTATTGTTGACGATGTTTATGACCTTCTTTCCAAGATTTGAAGAGGAAGCGAAGTCGTACCCAGCCTTCGACCTGAATTTGTAGGCGTTTGGATCAAAACCTTCTTCGGTCATCTTGATTGGAAGAAAGCTTGGTTCCACCCTCTTTGGGAGAGCTTTTACGAAGCCTTGTGGTGGTTTTGCAACCTTAGCATCGCCTAGCTGTGTCAGAGGCAATGCATTCGTCTTGAGCAACTTTACATCATCCTTGTGCCGCTGTGTGTCGACTTTGTTTGCTCTAGTTTTGAACAGGGATTAACCATTCTTTCTTCTCGACATCGGGATGTATCAGAAGACGGGTGTGTTTGGTCCTTTTGAGGGTGTCTTACTTTCTTTGGTTGTTGCAGGTTTAGCAAGTTCATCATCATTTTTGCTTGAAGATGACACGACTTCTCCTTCTTGCTTCTTGGGTAGGGCTTGCCACTCTTGCTTTTTAGGTGTTGTTTTGCCCGTGGATTTAATATCTTTTGGAAGAGCTTTGGGCACCATGTTTTCCTCCATGTAGAACTTGGTGTCTGCAAAGTGTGATTCGGCTTCAGTGAATGGCTTGGTATCACCTTGGATCACCTTCACTCCTCCTCTGTAGAATTTTAAGCATTGGTGGATGGTGGGTGGCACTGCTCCATTCTCGTGGATCTAAGGCCTTCCTAAGAGCAAGTTGTAAGAAGTTCTTGCATCAATCATGTGGAATATTGTGCTTGATTTGAGTTCACCAATGGTCATCTCCACTCGGATCATGCCCATCATTTTTTGTCCTCCTTGATTAAAACCTTGGATTAGTAGACGACTTAGGGAAAGTTCATCCACCTTGATGCCGATTGTGGTCATTGTTGACTTTGGCATGATGTTTATGGTCGATCCACCATCCATGGTAACTCATATATTTCATACGTTTATACCATCCATTCCTAGTCTCTTTGTGATATTTTTGAGTTAAACTGGTTGCGTTTTACTCTCTTTTGTGTTAATGTGTAGTTAATTGGATTTTAGAGCCATTTGAGGGTAAATAAGGCAAACTGGAGCTGAAAGTGGAGAATTGAATAAGGATTCTGATGTAGAGAGAGATTCAAAGTGTAAAATTGAATATGGTGATGAATACAGCCCTTTAAGATACCAATAACAGCAAAAAAACGTGGGAATTAAATGCCCAATTACTGGGATGTATTGGCAATCTGTAATAGCCTCTTTAACCTTATAAAACTGAGAGTTTCAGCCACTTTTAGAAAGCTTCCCCTTGGGGTCACCCAGAGCTCTCTCTCTTCTCTTTCTTTAGCCTTTCTTCCATAAACCAAACCCTATTTTCCTTCACCATCCGCAGCCACCAAAGAAACCACGCATCCGTGCTGTTCTTGGAGAAGTTCAACATTAGAATTGCTTCAAATGGGTTTCTTCTATGAACTTTAATTTCACTCATGTTGTTCTTGATATTTATATATTCTGTAATCATGTTGTGTAATTAAGTTCATTGCTGGAGATTTCGATGTAGCCTTGCAAACCTATTCTACGTTATTAAGTTGAAGTATTCAAATTACCAATATGTGTTCTTGTTTCATTCACTGATTTTATAGTATAATTTGTTTGTTAATCTTAATGTTTGATCACCATTAGGGCTGCCTATGAATTATTTGATCAAGGTTACAGTACACATCATGCTTAATCTTAGTGGACATGTGAATGAATGAAGAAACTACTATGCATACATCCTGCCATGTGATTTCTTTGGTTCTTGGAAGTTTTCTTGTTCTTAAGGGATTCTTCTTTGGTAATCTAAGTTGAACATCACAACTAGGTTGCAGATTAGGAATACTTGATCACAACCACACATCAAATGGATGATCATAGATAAGTAAAACAAACCCTAGTTGCAGATTGGAGAGTTGAATACGTTTTGACTTAATTTTCATTGAATTGGCTTGTAATGGTGAAATCGATATTCCTAGTTCCATTCCCATCGTTTCTGAACTAATCTATCATTCATCTTTATCTTGTCTTGCATTTTAAGTTACTTTAGCTTTCAAAACAAAAACGTAAATTCAGTTTTCATTTGCATTTTCTTTAGGGTTCACATAAAGCTAGTAATTGTAGAGGTCTAATTAGTCCCTATGGTTCGACACCCTTACTTGTGCCATTATATTATCCTTATATTTGCACTTGAAAGGAACACAACAATCCACAAGCATGCGGTTGACTTTGTGCTCCCTTACGTACCCATAGATGAAGAGATGACGGTTGTAAGGCTTGGATCCTAACAGCAAGTCTTCGTCGGTGAAATAGATTGCGTCCTGGGCAGCACAACACGTGGCATACTCATGTGGTCAAAGTTTCAAGCCTTCGTCCTTGCTTTCTTGCATTTCGTGGTTGTTGAGACTTGCCAAGACCGCTACTAATGCTCTTCGCATCTTCTTTGGCAATCGTAGCGCTTCTTCGATGCTAAAGTGTGTTGGCAGACCTTCTTTGGGCGTGAGGGGGCGATAATTTGACCTTTTGAGGGCTCTTCCATCTCTACTTTAACCATATGACAGGCAACAGTAGTGCACTGTTGGAAGAAGTCATTCGGGAAATACTCGTGCAAGGAGACGGGAATGTGTGGCTCTTGCTCCATAGGTTCCCCACTGTATGTTGGCTTAGCAGCTCTTACGTTTCCTTTAGGTTTCCTACTGTTGCGGCGATGATGCTTTCTCCCTTGCTCCACCTTTAGCTTTGTGGCTTGTGGTCTTGGCTTCCTCGTCTTTTTGTAGGTTACCAATGTCCACCCTTCTTCATCGTCGGTAGGTGCATTTTGGTCACTTACCCCCAGCGATAGTTGTGCAGAAGGTGCCATGTGACTTGAGCATTGGCGGGAATGGTCATGAATCATTTGGAGGGGAACGGGATCGAAGGATCTAAACACGATTGCAGTGGTGTGTGTTGCGACAATGTCTTCTTGGTCGAGTTCGATTCTCCCTTGTTGTGCCAGCTTCATGATGAGTTCTTTGAGGATGAAGCACTTGCCAATGAGATGACTTATGATACGATGGTACTTGCAGTACCTGGGATCGTTAAGGTGATTCATTTCTTCAGGGCGCTTGCATTCCGGTAACTCGATCACCTTCTTTTCCAGCAAGTCATCTAACATTGTAGCCATATCTGAGTCAGGAAAAAGGTACGTCTTTTGCTTTAACTCCCTCAAGGTGTTATTGTACCTATCTTGGGTGCGAGAAGGCTCATCTCTTTTTATCTCATTCACTTTGTTCTTGGAGGAGATCTTGATGGGCACATATGAGGTTTTAATAGGGGTAGTGTTGATAGTAAAAGCTTCATTGGTAGGCTTCTTCCCATGATTGTCCACATTCGGAGCAAATACCTTATCCTTCTTGAAGTCGGAAATTGGCTTCTTTTTTCGGTGATGGGCGATGCTCAACTCCATGTCGTGAGCGCGGGTGGCTAACTCTTCGAAGGTCCGTGGTTTGATGCCTTGAAGGATGTAGTGTAACCCCCATTGCATGCCTTGGACGCACATCTCGTTCGAGGAGATCTCTGAAAGCCTGTCTTTGCAGTCGAGGCTTAGAGTGCGCCATCGGTTGATGTAGTCCATAACTGGCTCGTCCTTCCATTACTTCGTGCTTGTCAGCTCTAGCATGCTTACAGTGTGGTGGGTGCTGTAGAAACGGTTGAGGAATTCCCGCTTCAATTGCTCCTAGCTGTTTATGGATTCAGGCTCTAGGTCCGTGTACCAGTCGAATACATTCCCTTTCAGAGAGCGGATAAATTGCTTTGCGAGGTAGTCTCATTTCGTCCTCGCGTTGTTGCAAGTTTCAACGAAATGGGCGACATGCTGCTTTAGGTTTCCCTTTTCATCAAACTGCATGAACTTTGGTGGTTGATAACCCTTCGGCATCTTCAAGGCATCAATCTTCTTGGAGTAGGGCTTTAAGTACAATACAGAGGTATGTGGGCTCCCTTCGTACTGCACCTTGATGGTGTTGGCGATCATCTCATGCAGCTGTTGGATAGAGAGAGATCTCATGAGCGCCGCTGCTTGGTCTGGCTCCAGCTTCTCTTTGACTTTCTCCACCGGAGGCTCTTTTTCTTCGTCGACTTCTTTCTTTAGTATATCAACCTTTAGGTCGACTTTTACGTCGTGCTGGGTTGGTGAGTGCGGCGATTTGCAAGTCTTTCTCCTCCACAGTCCGTGTGAGTTTCGTGATCGCTTCATTCATTTGAGCCAACTGCTCCTCGATTGAAGTCGCTCATGTGGTCATGACTTGCACGGTTGAGCTGCTGCTCGAGTCAGCATCGGAAAGTAAGGACTCTGAGTACTTCCTCGGGCTTTCCTCTATTGGCGCCCTTAGCGAGGCCAAGGTGATCACAGGCTCATGCCTCGGGTGCTCTTGTTTCTTCGGCAGAGTTAATGCAGGGGTGGAAGCCGTGGCAGAGAGAGCTCTTGCCTTGCTTCGGGTTGTGATGCCCGAAGTGTCACCATTTACGGTGAGGATGTTCTTGTTCTTCACTTTGGTCGCGGGAACAACTTGATCCTTTCTTGACGCCATTTGTGCTTTTTGCAGATTTGATGATAGAGATGAGAGGTGGAAATGGTCCAACTGGGCATGCCAAATTTGTAAACACGATTTTTCCTGTGATGAATGAGATAAGAACACGTGTACAAAATAATATTTTGTATTAATTTTGGGGTTGCAATCTCTTTTACAATTTGATCATCTGATTCTATATTCGTAAGGTGTAGATTTGTGGATGGACTGTTGATCCAAAGGGCCGTCGAGACTTGATCTAGGGATGAACAGTGGTGCAAATTTGTTGATGTTGTTGATCCAAAGGGTCGTCGGGGCTTGATCTTAGGATGAACGAGAATGAACGGATCTTCAAGGGCCTTCGAGGCTTGATCTTGATGAACAGTTGTGTGGATTTCTTCAAGGGTTGTTGGGCTTGATCTTGATGAACGAGGATGAACGGATCTTCAAGGGCCTTCAGGCTTGATCTTGATGAACGATGAACGGATCTTTAAGGGCCTTTAGGCTTGATCTTGATGAAAGAGGATGAACGGATCTTCAAGGGCCTTCGCGGCTTGATCTTGATGAACGAGGATGAACGGATCTTTAAGGGCCCTTGGGGTTTGATCTTGAGGAACGATTGTGTGGATTTCTTCAAGGGGCCTTCGAGGCTTGATCTTTGAAGGACGTTTCTCCAAGGATTTGATGAAGAATGAAGAGAGCTTTCTCGATCCTTCGGGATTCTTGGGAATTTGGATGATTGGATGATTGGATGCTTGGAAGCTTTAGAGTTTCAAAGCTTCAAGGATTTGGGGAATTCTCTTCCAATTTGGGAGTAGAGAAATGTATATGTGAATTCGTCCCTTGAAATAGATGAAATGGCCTTGTATTTATAGAAAATTTCAAGGCCTAATTTTGAATATAATATTCAGATGAAATAAATCATTTCTACCTGGTGTTGACATGTGTCCTATTTGATGACTTTTCTAATTTTTTTTTCGATTTTCCGTTGCGTCACACGACACATGTAAAATTTATGTGACACATGAACGTTGAAATTTTAATCCATTGGTCAATATTTATTTCACTGAAATTTCGATGTCTACAATACCAAAAATGTTTTTCTTACAATTTATTTGTACAATCTCTCGAATAGAGATGAGATCCACATACATTGACGGACTCTGTCTCTATTAAAGAGATTGTATACAACTAGATAATAAGTGTATCACTACTCGTACTTTACAATTTTTTACTTTGTTTGCTAACAACAGTTGCACTACCCTTGCAGCTTAGGTTTCACGCATCGTCATCAACATTATCATCATCGTCAACATCATCATCGTCCTCGTCAACATCATCATCATCATATCTTTCATATGATGAAGGCAGAACATAAAGGAATTTTAGGAAATAGGAAGGAATGTTTATTTATTATTTAACTTTTATATAGAAAAAAAAAGAAAGAAAGAAAGAAAGAAGGAATGAAAAGACTATTGAGAGTCAGACATAGCAGATTGGATCGATTTAAGGAAAGAAAGTGGAAAGTAGGCGGAAGAGAGTGTTGGACAGAGTGGGTCCACCGCGGTTCTCCGCACTCATCTCTTCCCTTTTTCCTCCAATCCATCGCCATCAGATTCCTCTCATATCCTCTCCTCCTTTTCACAAACCCTTTCATTTATCTTTTTTTTATTATTCTCTTCTTTTTTTTTTTTCTTTTAAAAGCGTATATGTGGATGGCTTCACCACATTAGTCAATTTTTTCAGAAATCAGAAAAACTTACATGGGCATTTTAAATTTCTCTGTGCGATTTTACGAATCGAAACCAGTACATGGCGTGGAAAATACGTGCTTGGTATTAATTTACAATTTTATTTTATTTTATTCTTGGCCCTTTTAATAATAATAATAATAATAATAATAATAATAAATCTATACACATACACGCGAAGAGACACTGCTGCTCTCATACGTCTCTGGTCGGTCTATCTCTTGTACTCTGAAGTCCAGGCCATCACCTTCGATCAAATTCTCTCTCTCAGGTACACCCAATCCGTCTCTCTCTCTCTCTCTCTCTAAATTCTTTGATTGTTGGTTGATTGGTGTGATTGAGATTGGGGTTCCTTCGTTTGGTGTTTATATATTAATCTGCTCGTCTGTCTGTGTGTTGTTCAACTGCAGAGTCCTTGAATTACAAACTTCCAGGGATCAATCAGGGCCCTTGAATTACAAGATTTTGAGATAAACAAGCAGCAAACAAGCAGGGTCAGTGACTTGCTTACTAGGAACAATTCTCTTCTTTGCTTTGCTTTACACAGGTTAATTAGTTTTTGTTATTTGATCCCTGATAAGATTTTGTATATTTCTACTGGATTCTGTTGATTTCTGCAGCTTATCTCTGACATCTGTTTCTGTTCATTCCATTGGGGTTCCCTTGTTGAATTTTCTTTTTGCTTTCCTGGCTTGTAATTTTGATTTTCTTGTGTTTTCGATCTGTTTCTAAATATTTTGTTTATTATTTCTAATTTAACGTGTGCTCCTGCTACGAAAAGGATATATATTTCCCAGTGCACTTGCTTCTCATTGTCTAACACGTCGATTAAATTCAGTTTCAGGGAGAATCTCTTGTTCTGATATGTAATTTGAGGGATACTAGGCCAAATTTGCAGATATGGGAGCCTCAAACTCTAAAATAGAAGAGGATAAGGCCCTGCAGCTATGTCGAGAACGGAAGAAGTTTGTTAAACTGGCACTTGATGGCAGGTGCTCGCTAGCAGCGGCTCATTTTATGTATATTCAATCGCTAAAGAATACTGGAACAGCTCTTAGGATATTTGTCGATCTTGGGGCTCCCGTTGAGTCTTCCTTGTACACTTCCACTAGTGCAACCCCAGAGCTTCTTGTTCAAACTGGCAAGAGTCTTTCTCAATTCTCTTTTTCCTCTCCATCTGTATCACAACGCATGGACGCAGCTGAAACGTTCTCACCATCTCCATCTCCTCCAAATTCTACTCGATTTCAGGCAAATCATATGAAATTCAGGGGCGGCTTTTCTAAAACAGTTGAAGAAAAGCCTCCTATTCCTCTTACTGCAACACTAACCTCCTCGAGCACCCCACAGAATACCACACCTCGATCTGCTGGAAAACCTGAAACATCACCATTTGAAGCTTTGTCACTCCCACCACAAACATCACTATTTGAAGCTTCGTCACTCCCACCACAAACTCCACCCTGGGATTACTTTGATTTTTTTCATCCAATTGACCATCAATTTTCTTTTCAAGAAGGGAAGGGAATGAACCAGGGGTTTGAAAATAACGATGATATGAGACAGCTTAGGGAAGAGGAGGGAATTCCTGATCTGGAAGATGAAGAAGAGAAGGCTTCTTTTCATGGAAGGGAAGAATCTCAGGATTCTGATGATGAATTCGATGAGCCTGCTACAGATACCCTGGTTCGAAGTTTTGAAAATCTTAATAGAGTACAGGATCATGTTGAAGCTAGTGCTTCACCTACAATGCCTTCTGCAGGAAGTGTAACTTCTGAAACTGAGTTATTGAATGGGAAGAAAAGTAACACTCCAGATTTGTCACCATTGAGATCCACATCCTCACCAGTTGCAGTTGAAACTGACTCAACTAAAACAACAGTTAAAGAAGATTTTGAAAGTAAGGTTGCCCCAAAAGATTTTTTTTCAAGCATGAAGGATATTGAAATTCTCTTTATAAGAGCTTTTGAGGCTGGCAAAGAAATTCCTAGAATGCTTGAAGCAAATAAGTTTCATTTTCGTCCAATATTCCAGGAAAAAGAAAGTAAGATCTCTCTCTCTCTCTCTCTCTCTCTCTCTCTCTCTCTCTCTCTCGCGCTCACTCGTTTTAGTTATCCAAGGATGAATAGTGTCACTGGTTTATGCGGTAAGTAGGGTACATTACGATCAACAGTTTGTGGGATGTAATGAACACTCCTGTTTTTATATCCTGCTTATATGAATCTGATGCATGTAAATCATGGAACATGTAAGATTGAAAAAAATGCATGTTAATCATGGAACATATAAGATTGAAAAAAAGAAACGTAAATCATGGAACATATAAGATTGAAAAAAGAAATGGATATTCTAAAATATTTTGAGTTAATTTCATGTTAGACCATTAGAAATTTGTTTTCTTTTGATAGTCTGTCGGTGAAAGATATGAATACTGGGATTTCTACTGTAGCAGGTGGATCAATTTCATCTAAATTCTTGAAGGGTTGTTTTTCTTGCGGTGAAGACCCAAGTCAAGTTCAGGAAGGTAGGCCTCCTGGCCTGTAATCTTTTTATTTTAATGTTCTATGTCATAGATGAAGGGAAATATAGGGATGTCTACTGACTAGTGTGCATATACAATTCAAAATTTCATACATGAGTAACGTAAGCATATATATCAAAGCTATAGTCATGCAAATCCCCTTCAAGAAGCATAGGTTTAGACTTGATGCATCAAAGACTTAAACTGAAGAACAAAGAGAGGGATTTGTATCTGGTCTGTAAGCTTTTTATTTTAATTTTTAATGTCATAGATGAAGGGAAATATAGAGATTTCTATGAGATTTCTAGTGACTAGCATGCATATACAATTCAGAATTTCATACATGAGTAACGGAAGCATATATATCAAAGCTATAGTCATGCAAATTCCCTTCAAGAAGCATAGGTTGTATTAGACCTGATAAGTAACTTTGCCCATTTGTTGTATTAGACATAACTAAACATTCCGACATTATCCTGAAAATTTTCTTCTAAAGAGTAAAGATTGACTTTCAGGGCATATCCCTAACAGTAGATGCGTGACAGATACATTGGTTTTTAACCCTCACAGGTCTAGTGCAAAAAATGCTATTATGGGGTTTCTGTTTGTTTTCAAGTCAATATGGTGCTGTACACTACGGATGTTAGATTTTTTTTGTTGATATCCTACATGTAGTTATTAGGGTGATTGATTTCTGTCCTTTTTCTTCTAAGTGTGTTGTATCACCCAATGCAAAGATGCCTTTATGTAATCCTAAATTTACACTGATTGATGTCTGTCTTTTTTTTTTTTTTTCTATTAAAAATTAGAAATATGTGGAATCCTTGTCTACGTGATCAAAATCAATTTTAACCAACTTCATGTGATAGCATTTCAATTTCACTTCTGTTTGAGTGGTATGATTCCATGTAATGTCAATGTACATGACTAGTTTATCCAGGTTTGTAATTGATCTTATTGGTCAAGTCTAGAAACTGGGCTGGGCTATGCACAAGTTGGTTATACTTCTCAGGAAAAACTAGTATTGTACTACCAAAAACTGCGCTGGTATGGTTAGTTACATTAAAGAAGAGTCTCACCAAAAGATTTAGATAACAAGAAAGTCTTAGGCAAGTTAAAAGTTTAGATTCCTGAAATGTTTGAGCAAGCTCGGGTGTGTGGCAACGTGCTGGAACAAAAGTTGTATTTAGAAGAATAAAACTGGGAGCATTATAATTTCTTAATACTATTTCTAATGGCATCTAGTCTTTTAGAGTTGAGGAGGAGGTGGATTTTCTATGAGAGAGAATTTGTTTTATCAGCCAGTATCTTCAGCGTTTAGGAATAGTATTTTTCAGGCTAAAATTTATTATTGGAGTGCTACTATACATTTGCTGGGATGACCCTAAGGAAGGACCTAAATAATAGATGGTTCAGATCAATGAACTTTACTGTGGGGGTATCCCCCAATATTTACATTTTGCAGAAAATATAAGTTAGCATCAATATGTTGGTGCATTTATCTTTCATTCCTCATTTAGTTTCTTTTGTCACAACTGTGTAAAAAATTGGAAGAGGAAGTGCAGCAGAATCTGTGTGTTTTCACTATATTTATTTCATCTATATGTTCATAATGATATATCACTGTTGAAAGTGACGTGGTAGGTACACAAGGTACCATTCAGATGTTCAGTGGTTAGAGTTCATTCACATCATTGTATGATAGGGTTTTAATTTTAATGTTAGCCTTCCTTTACATTTAGGGTGTCTTGATCTTGGTACCTTGCTTTTTGATCTGATTCTTTTTTTACGTTCACCAGAGCCTCCTGAAACTGCTGTGAAGTACTTAACTTGGCATAGGACGACATCATCTCGATCCTCTTCATCGAGGAATCCTTTGGGAGCAAACTTAAAAGATGATACTGATGATCATACTGGTAACCTCTTTGACAACTTCTGCATGAATTCAGGCAGTCATGCCTCAACCTTGGATAGGTTATATGCGTGGGAGAGGAAGCTTTATGATGAAGTCAAGGTACTGTTGATAAATTAGCAGTAGTTATGGCGTTTATAATCATAATGATTGTTATGGCTTCTTGGTTAATAGTGTGATATTTCGCTATTTGTTTTTCTCCAAATGAACAATAAATATACACTTTGCTCCATAGAAATTTTATTACAGGAAATAATTAAACAAACTTGTTAATTTAAACTACATTACGGCGGCTATTTTTATTTAACCCTAACCTTACGTATGGTTATGTTCAACCATTTGGGAGGAATTGGATAGAGACAATAACAGCATTTTAATATCATAGAAGCATTATTGTGTAAAAATGGTGACTTGTATTCTAGCAGCTTGATACTGTTGTAGAAACTATGCTCAATTTTGGGGCTTCACCGTTGTGTTTGTTTCCTCAATGCTTTATAGATTGACATCTACTTAAAATGTGTCTACTGCCGACATGCCAGTCTCTACCTTTTCATACTTTGTGCTGGAATATTCACTTTATTATAATTTAAAAAACAAGTGAGCACTAAATACCATTAGGTCCAGTTTAAATTGACTTCCAACTGTTGAATATATCAGAAATTTCAGATATATTATGGCTGAAACTAAAAAACATATATTTTTGTAGATTTCCTTAGTTGATTGAGTTTTATATGCAGAGTATATGGGTCTTGCCATGTTTTGTATGAACTTATTCAAATTCTTATTTCCAGGCCAGTGAGATGGTTAGAAGGGATTATGACTTGAAGTGTAAGATTCTAAGGGAACTAGAATCAAAAGGAGAAAGTTCTCAAAAAATTGATAAAACTCGTGCTGTTGTCAAGGATCTACATTCTAGAATCAGAGTGGCTATTCACAGAATTGACTCAATATCGAAGAGGATTGAGGAATTACGAGACAAAGAGCTCCAGCCTCAACTCGAAGAGTTGATTGAAGGGTATGTATTTGCATGTTCCTATTTGCTAGTGCTTAATTATTCGTCCTAGAAACTCAATTTTGGAAACCAATAAAGTTTGAAATGTGGTACCATGCCTAGATGCAGAAAAAAAAGATTTACGTATTTCTGTGTTTATTTTTCTCTTATTTTATGGTTGTTCGTAATAACCAGTATGAGTTGTGTAGGAACCTTGAAAAAGGTTGCTAAAAACAAGGCGATGCATATATGTTTTGGGCAACGATGGAATGTAGAACAAGGAAATAATAAATGTTTAATTTTTGTCTTAATCCTATTGTTAATGTGTTGCCCCGATGTGAATATTATGATTTATGAGTGCTTCACTTCGAGGCTCATTTGCTTTGTTCTTTGCACCAAATTTTAGGTTAAGGCGGATGTGGGAGGTGATGCTTGAATGTCACAAGCTTCAGTTTCACATAATCTCAATAGCTTACAACAACAGCAACACCAAAATCTCTGTACAGTCAGAATCACGTCGTCAGATTACTATCCATCTTAAAGATGAGCTCAGCTCTCTATCATCAAGTTTTACAAAGTGGATTGGTGCTCAAAAGTCCTATGTGCAGTCTATAGATGGATGGCTTTTAAAATGCGTCTCTTTTCCACAGAAGTCTTCCAAAAAGAAAAGGAGGCAGCACGAAACACCCTATAGGAACTATGGCCCTCCAATATATGTCACCTGTGGTGTCTGGTTGGAAAAGCTTGGCAGCTTACCTGCCAAAGAAGTGGAAGATTCTATAAAGACTTTAGCATCTGAAACTTCCCGTTTTCTACCACGGCAAGAAAAGAAAGAGGGGAAGGATGCAGGTCAATCTGATTTAACATCCTGGAAGCATGAGAACGGTAGTGATTCTGCTGCTAATATGTTAAGAGATGAAGTTTTGCAAGACGGGGTTTCTGGTTTCGACCATTTCCAAACAAGCTTGGCGGGATTTATCGGTAAGTTGAACAACTTTGCAGAGTCGTCTGTGGAGGCGTATGTAGACCTTCAGAAGGTGATCCAGCGTGCGAAGAGCAATTACGAACAGCTTAAAGCTCAATCTTCGTCACTTTGAAGGACTGAATGCATAGGACTAGGGGAGGAAATATACCAAAGTACCAGCAAAGGAAAGGGATTTGGATACGAGTTCAATTGGACATGATGGCATTTGTATATCAAGAGAAAAATAAAGGGAAGAAAATAAGGAAGTTGAATAAAATTTGGTCTTTGAGTTTGGGTGTATTTATAAATTTATAAATTTGGGGGTGGGGTGGCTCTTGTAACATACAGAACCTTGTGTAGTATTTTTCTTGTAGCAAGTCCGAGAAAGCTTCATCCTTCTTTCTACCAGGATCTTTAATGATTCTTATTTATTTTTTGTTTTTGTTTTTTAATTTTGTTTTCTTCCACCTGATTTTTATTTTGTTCGTGGACTTGCATAAGCACTTAAACCGAGGGGTGCAACGTGGATAGGAATATTTGACTCCAACCGATTTTTAAAGAATTGAATAGCAATTGACATGTATTTGAATATTTCACGTTCTCGAAACTTTTAGAAACTTGCCTAACTCTAGTACATACATACACTTAAATATGTACTTTTTTATTTTAGATACGTTTTAATTTGTTAAATAGCTGCCAGATTTGTTATCAACGTCATTCCTTGTGTATAGCTGTGCTTATGCTTTGTATTCCTCAGACTTGGTTGAGCATACTTTGCATAGTTCTTCGTCTTTGGCCATTCCTGGATGTGATGCAGTTTGATGAAGCACAAAGAACTCGAAGTTTTACTAGCCCAAAATCGACGAATGAGAAAACCACATGAACAGAAACAAGCTCTTTGAAACCCTATCTAAATTCTTAGTTCTCTTTTTTGTTAGGTGATTTCTCGGTCTTCATTTTTGTTTTCCAGTTTATTGGTGAATTTATTTATTTATTCTTACTTTTTCATCTTCTATGTCTTTCTTGAAGTTGGTTTATCATTATTTTAGTGTCCAAGTAAGCAAATAAGTGGAACCCATTGTTGCCACATATACATTTGACATAAAAATAACTGGGACGTAACGGATGAAACATTTTCAAAAGATTGAGTACCTGTTTGGAATGTTTAAAAATGTTAAAATCAATTTGTAGGTAGTTAATAAAAACAAAAAAAACTATAAGAGTACATATTGTAGAGAGCCATGGAAATGGGATTTTTTTTTTTTAAAAAATGTTTTGGCATAGTTGAAGCCATACTACAACTCCCTAAAGTTTGAATTTTCAAAATTAATTTGGTTTCGAATTTGGCATGAGTTGATGAAACTTCAAAATAGGAATTGGTACTCAGTAGTACTCCCTATTGAAAATTCCAATGGCAACTATATATACCATATTTGTAGTTACTTTAAAGTGTTTTTATTTTATTATGACTTGATGAATTTTTAAAAAATTTTAGGTGCGTTCCTATGAATTACTCGGAATTGATTTTTCCTCCAAAAACGTTTTTACAATTGAAGTATTTTCTGCAAAGCGATACTTGTAAGTGTTTTTGGTTGGCAAGAAGAGTTTCTAGCTCTCCTATACATCAATATTCAACCAAATAAAAAGAGTGATGTTATTCACACCCCAATGTCTTATCTTCCCACCCACCTATTAATAAATTTTTTAATTACAAATTTGTCCATTGCAAAAAGACTGATAAGGACATTAATTATCTTGTTTTACTTGATTTAAAATATAAAAAAAAAGGTTGGGCGTGCGAGACGATTTATCTACCTTAAACCCTAACTCATATTTTGTGACAGCCCATCCCGAGAAATAATTATCGATGGCTTGAAATGACAAATTTACCCTCAAGCGATTGGGTGTAATTGTGTAAGTGGGTTAAGGATTTGGTCCAATTATTTTCATTCCCTAAAGTTTGGACCAAATGGGAAATTAAGTTGTTTTGTTTGGGTTGAGTGAACAAATTTGGACCACACACATATTCACACACCCAAACTGTTGACCCTTTCTCTCTCTCCTCCCTCTCGGTTTTTCATCCATTTCCGTACAACCGTACGGACAAACCTTGTACCAAGCCTTTCATCCACAGATCGACTCTTTGGAGACTGCATTTGAGTTCCTTGGATGCTCAGGATCACAACCATAGTCGTAGTTCAACGTAAGGCCTCCATTTTCCCCGAGAATCTGAGAGCCCAATTTTGGCTACTATTCATACACTTTTGATCGTGGAGGTTTTAGCCAGTTTTGGGACTATAGGGAGCTTCTAGACACTCTCATGAAGCTTGGGGAACAATTTTGAGGCGCTTTGGACGTCAGGTTGGTCGAGTTTCAAGTTGGCCAGTTTTCGCGGAAATTCTCTGGCGAGATCTCGTGAGTTTTAGGACCTAAAAGTGGTAAGATCATGTTCTTCTCATTCAGGGCTTCAATTTGGTATAAGATTTGTGAATTTTGGTTGAGAAATGGAAGAGATATTAAGGTTTAAAGATTTTCCAAAAACCGGCGAGTTGCAGCGGCTCCGGTGAACCAAGGAAAAAGAAGGAGAATATTCCGTCAGACTGACGGAATATTCTAACGACGTCAGGTTAGTTTTAACAGAATCTGTTAGCTTTTAACGGAATATTCCTTAACGCCGTTACTGTTACCGTCAGTGTGCCAGTCACGTGGCTGTGCGTGGCCGGTGTGTGAGGGGTCAAAAAATTATTTTAAAAATATGGGGATGTTCGTGAGATTGTGTAGATCACGTTGGTATATTCAAACATCCCATTTGAGCATTTTATGAGAAGTTATTACCTATTGTTGGTTATGTGCGTTAAAAAACGTTTATTCAGTTATTTCGCATATAGGTGATACCTATCCAAAGGTCGAGCGCCATCATTCGAGGCTCGGGGGTTATGACCCTTCAACTTATCTGTGAGTGGGCTTTTGTTTTCCGTATATACCTATATAAATGAGATTTTTCCCAGAAAATCAATTTAAGTGAAATGTGATATGATATGCCATGCAAAGTATATATCTATTTTATTCATGCATTAGTAGTTGCATGTAATGGTAATTGGTGTTGTGGACGCACATGTAAGTATCAGGTGAGTTATAGAATGATTAATATGAAATGATGATTATGTGAGATGTATTGAAAGCTCATAAACCTGCACCCCGGTGTTAGTGCTCCCACCCAGAGTTAGGGGCACAGTCTTTCACGTGGATGTTCACCTCCCGCACCACACGCTCATCTTGGATCCAAGTTAGGTGCACAGTCCTGTCGTATAGACCACATTCAGTGGGTTCGACTTGTAGGTGACCCGCGATTAGTGCACTCTTCATGTGATTGTAGCACTAGAGCGTACTATTTACACCTAGTCCTGTCAAATAGACCACCTTGAGTGGGTTCGACTCGTGTGCAGGATACGTATGTGATGATGAGATTGATTATGAGCTATAGTTTCAGCCAATCTGATCACTAGGTTGACATGTTATCAGCTATGACGAGTTTATTTCACCTGATATATTTATGTGATTTGATGAGATATATTTGGCATGGCATAAACTTTGCATATCACTACTTTTGGCATGATTTTGAGTTATGAGTTGAGATGAGCATATATGTATATATGTTATTTTTCTGGGAAATTATACAGGCTTTACGGCGAGGGGTTAGAACCTTTGAAAAGAGAAAAGGTTTTGAAAAGATTTGTTTTTGCCCACTCACGCGTTTTGGTTTTCGCCCATCCAGGTTCTAAGTAGCAATGCTTTGGTGGCCACGAGGGATCCAACGGTGTTCTGACAGAATTCACAAAAGTAGGATTTCCCTTCGGGTGTTATATCTTAGTAATTGTCCTTGACTGCAACTAGACGTTCTTATTGCTCTGAATGTGTATTTATACAGTTAGACTCTCACTAGCAAGTTATTTGGATCGTACGGCTAGTAGTTGGTTTTTATTTATTCGTATTTATATTTATCTTATTAGCTTCCGCACTGTGCACATGGTTACGTCACTCTCACGTGACAGCCAACACACCCTCCTTGGGACGGGGTGTGTCAGTTGGTATCAGAGCCTAGGTTGCAGTCTTGTATATCTTGAAAATTTCTTAGTGCCTTCTGTCAGAACTATACCGCCTCGTAAAGAGCCACGTCGTTCAGATCAGCCTAGTTTCCCGATATAGCTTAGTCAAGGAAAGCTATTGCTATCCAGTCTATTATTCAAAGGACTTTTTCTTGAGACTGTTTATAAGTTGAAGCTGAATCATTTTATGGGAAATGAAGAACCTGAGGGAGCAGAGCGATGGCTCAATCATGTTGGAAAAACCTTTCATGTGATGCAAGTTAAGGGAATCTTCTTTTTGAAAGGAGGGTTGAGACGACTACCTGGTTTCTGAGTATTGAATCTACATCCTGGTGGAGACAGTAGTCTTATACGATGTCACCAGAGGAAACAGCTGATTGAGAATTGTTAAAAGAATTGTTTAAGAAAAGGTTTATTCCTCCGGCATATATTGATGGTAAGAAGCAAGAGTTTACAAATTTGAGACAAGCAAAGAGGATAGCGAATGAGTATTACAGAAAGTTTACGGACTTGTCTCGTTATCATCCGGATGTTGCTGCTAATTCGGCGGAAATATTATGTTGTTTTAAGCTGGGTACTACAAAGAAGTGGCGACCACTATTCATAGTACTTCTTACCAGGAGTTTTACGAGATTTTGTTGAGGATTGAAGAGAATATGCCTAGCGAGAGTAAAAAAGAAGAAGGAAAAGAATGTGAATCAGAGGAAAGATGACCAAGGTAAAGGTCAATCATCTCAAGGGCCTCGAAAAAACTCAAAGCTTCAAAAGAAGTGAAGCTAGTTCTAGTCTTTCCAACGGAGGTTTTAGTGCCATTGGTCAGAGGCGAGGTGGTAGATTTACTGGAGGTTCCAGATTCCAGAGACAGGGAAATGCTGGTAGAGGAAATGTACCTTTGTGCCGTAGGTGTAATAATAGACACTTTGGAGAGTGTAGGTGAAAAAACAGATGATGCTTTACAAGTGGACAAATGGGACATAGAGCTGCAAATTGTCCCCAGAATCAGTAGATGCCCCAGCAGTCTTCTTTGCCACCACTAGCGTCGATTCAGCAGGTTCCTGGATCTAATAGTTGGTCAAATAGGCCGTGGTGAGCAAGGGCGAGGTATTTAAACTAATAGAGGTCGTGGGGGACGACAATAAGCCCAGGGACGTGTAACCATGTATCACCACAACATGCTCAGAATCATTCGGACTTGATTATAGGTACGCTAAACATTTTTGGTCACTTTGCTAGAGTTTATTGATTGTAATGCAGAAATTTTATGTTCTTGACGATGTTGCAAAGAAAGTATTGAATGAGCACGATCGAGGCATATATATGTATTTCCCAATGAGGGGCAAGATGGTAATATTGCACCCTCGGGAATTGTTACTTACTTATCGAGACAACAGTGAGTTATCGGTATTACGGGATGCAGACCATAATATTAATAACTTATTCGTTGGATTCGTTAAGCAAGTAATTAGGGAGGTCATTATATATTAGTATTGTGTTTATTTAGGGTGTTCAGTGATGGTAGAATATGTAGTTTTGACAGCAAATTTTATCCCGTTAGATATGGCGGATTTCGATGTTATTCTAGGCACAAATTGGTTGCATTATGATCGTGCCAAGAGAAATTTCTACGGGAAATCAGTTACTTTCCATCGTCTTGGATTACCAGAGGTTACTTTTGTGGTTGAGCAAACTGGAGTGAGGCATGTCGTTATTTCTGCTGTGAAAGCAAAGAGGTTGTTATCGAAAGGCTGCCAAGGATACTTAACTCATGTGGTGTTAAATGATGTTGCTCTGAGTAGTGTGGAAAATGTAAAGGTAGTTAGACATTGTCCTGATGCTTTCCCTGAGGATTTACCTGGATTGCCGCCGGACAAAGATGTGGAGTTCACTATTGATTTGTCTCCAGGTACAGATCTTATATTATAGAATGGCTCCTGCAGAGTTAAGGGAATTGAAGGTTCAGTTGCAGGAATTGGTTGATAAAGGTTTCATTCAACCTAGTACGTTACCTTGTTGAGCCCCAGTTTTGTTTGTGAAGAAGAAAGACGGGACCTTAAGACCATGCATGGATTATAGGCAATTGAATCGGGTAACGATTGAGAATCGTTATCCATTGTCGCGTATTGATGATTGTTTGATCAGCTTAGAGGTGCCTGTGTGTTTTCAAAGATTGATTTAAGGTCTGGTTATTAACCGTTGAAGATCATCAGTGAAGATGTCCCTAAGATAACTTTCAGGACTCGTTATGGTCATTACGAGTTTTTGGTGATGCCATTCGGATTGACGAATGCACCTGCTGCTTTCATGGGTTTGATGAATGATGTATTCCAAGAATATCTCGACAGGTTTGTTATTGTTTTCATTGATGATAGTCTGGTGTACTCTAAGTCGAAAGCAGACCATGCTAGACATCTTAAATTGGTATTAAAGAAATTGAGGGAACATCAGTAGTATGCCAAGTTCAGTAAATGCCAATGTTGGATGAATCAAGTGGCATTTCTGGGACATGTGATATCTGCTCAAGGTATTCAAGTAGATCGTTAAAAGGTAGCAGCAGTGGAGAATTTGGAACAACCACGAACCGTGACTGAGGTTCGGAGTTTTCTTCGCTTAGCAGGCTATTATAGACGGTTTATTAAGGATTTTTCAGTGATTGCTTTACCATTAACGAGATTGACAAGGAAAAGGTTAAGTTTGAGTGGGATGAAAATTGTGAGCAAAGTTTTCAGCAGTTGAAGTATTATCTCACCCATACACCTGTTTTAACACTCCCAGATGATAATGGTAATTTTGTGGTCTACAGTGATGCCTCGTTGAATGGTTTGGGATGTGTGTTGATGCAACATGGTAGGGTGATTGCCTATGCTTCACGGCAATTGAAACCTCATGAGATGAATGACCCTACTCATGATTTGGAATTAACGGCTATCATATTTGCTTTGAAGTTATGGAGACACTATCTTTTTGGTGAGAAATGCAAGATTTTTACGAATCATAAGAGTCCCCATTATCTGTTTACTTAGAAGGATCTTAATCTTAGGTAACGAAAGTGGATTAAGTTGCTTAGTGATTATGATTGCACGACCTGGGTGACCGTGCAAATGTTGTGATTGATGCACTTAGCAGGAAGACTCAAGTGAGAATTAATGCTTTGTGTGCTTGCCATGTTCCTCTTCTTGCGGATTTGAGATTTACTGGAGTGAAGCTTAAGGCGAAAGATCGAAAATAAGCTTTATTGGATAATTTCCAAGTCAGGCCAATATTAGTTGATCAAATACTCGATCCTTAGAGGATTGATGAAGAAACCCAGAAATTAATTAAGGCAGGGAACGACGGGAAAAAGAAAGACCTCAGAATTAGAGAATCAGATGGCATGCTTATGCAAGAGAACAAGACGTATGTGCCTAATAATGAAGAATTAAAGAAAGAAATTTTGGATGAAGCATATTGTTCGGCTTATGCAATGCATCTAGGAAGAACAAAAATGTATCATACCGTTTGACCATTTTATTATTGGCCGGGTTGAAAAGAGAAATTGTTGAGTATGTAAGTAGGTGTGCTATTTGTCAGCAAGTTAAAGCTGAAGGAAAGAAGCCTTTTGGGTTGATGCAACCACTTCCCATTCCGCAATGGAAATGGGAAAATATTACTATGGTTATGATGGAATTTGGGTGAATGTTGATCAACTTATTAAGGCAAGCATGTTATTTTAGCGAGGGAGCAACAACCTTTCCAGACAAGTGCAACAGTTATTTATTTGTTTTATGGAAAAGAGAATTGGGTTTATGGATCTGTTGAGCTTGTTGAGTATATTGGTCACTTCAGTTTTCCGGAAGTAACACCATAGAGCCCATGAAAGTGGTGTCATGTGTGTTGATTTTGGATTTGTGGGCATGATGAAATTTAAGGTACTGAGATAGTAGAGGAGACTACTCAGAATGTTCAAGTGACTAAGTTTAACGTGAAAGGGGCCCAGGATCGTCAAAAGCGCCTAAGGGACAAGCGTGCCACTGATCGAGTGTATGAGATTTGTGATTTGGTATCTTTGAAGTTGTCACCGTGGAGAGGTGTTGTACGTTTTGGGAAGAAAGGTAAGCTAAGCCCTAGATACATCGGACCTTACAAGATCATCGAACGAGTGGTGAAGTTGTTTGTAGGCTTGAGTTGCCTTCTGAACTATCTAAAGTACATAATGTGTTTCATGTTTCGATGCTTCGACACTATGTCTCAGATCCTTCGCATGTGATACATCCTCAACCTTTGGAAATTAACCCGGATTTGACTTATGACGAGGAGCCAGTGACTATCTTGGATTGGAAAGAAAAGGTTCTGAGAAATAAGACAGTGCAATTGGTTAAAGTTTTGTGGATGAACCATTCAGTGGAAGAAGCTACTTGGGAGATAGAAGATTGAATGAGATAGATGTACCCAAAGTTGTTTTATGATTATTAATTGATTGTTTTGGTTGTTTGAATTTCGAGCACGAAATTTTATAAGGTGGGTAGATTGTGACAACCCGTCCCGAGAAATAATTATCGATGGCTTGAACTGACAAATTTACCCTTGAGCGATTGGGTGTAATTGTGTAAGTGGGTTAAGGATTTGGTCCAATTATTTTCATTCCCTAAAGTTTGGACCAAATGGGAAATTAAGTTGTTTTGTTTGGGTTGAGTGGACAAATCCGGACCACACACATATTCACACACCCAAACCGTTGACCCTTTCTCTTTCTCCTCCCTCTCGGTTTTTCATCCATTTCCGTACAACCGTACGGACAAACCTTGAACCAAGCCTTTCATCCACAGATCGACTCTTTGGAGACTACATTTGAGTTCTTTGGATGCTCAGGATCACAACCATAGTCGTAGTTCGACGTAGGACCTCCATTTTCCCCGAGAGCCCGATTTTGGCTACTGTTCATACACTTTTGATCGTGGAGATTTTAGCAAGTTTTGGGACTGTAGGGAGCTTCTAGACACTCTCATGAAGCTTGGGGAACAATATTGAGGCGTTTTGGACGTCGGGTTGGTCGAGTTTCAAGTTGGCCGATTTTTGTGGAAATTCTCCGACGAGATACCGTGAGTTTTAGGACCTAAAAGTGGTAAGATCATGTTCTTCTCATTCAGGGCTTCAATTTGGTACAAGATTTGTGAATTTTGGTTGAGAAATGGAAGAGATATTAAGGTTTAAAGATTTTCCAGAAACTGGCGAGTTGCAGCGGCGCCGGCAACGGTCTCCGATGAACCAAGGAAGACGAAGGAGAATATTCTGTCAGACTGACGGAATATTCTAACGGCGTTAGGTTAGTTTTAACGGAATCTGTTAGCTTTTAACGAAATATTCCCTAACGCCGTTACTGTTACCGTCAGTGTGCTAGTCATGTGGTCGCGAGTGGCCGGTGCGTCTGGCCGTGCTTTGGCCAGTGCGTGAGGGGTCATAAAATTATTTTTAAAATATGGGGATGTTCGTGAGGTTGTGTAGATCACGTTGGTATATTCAAACATCCCATTTGAGCATTGTATGAGAAGTTATTATCTATTGTTGGTTATGTGTGTTAAATAACGTTTATTCAGTTATTTCGCATATAGATGATACCTATCCAGAGGACGAGCGCCATCATTCGAGGCTCGGGGGTTATGACCCTTCGACTTATCTGTGAGTGGGCTTTTGTTTTCCGTATATACCTATATAAATGAGAATTTTCCCAAAAAATCAATTTAAGTGAAATGTGATATGATATGCCATGCAAAGTATATATCTATTTTATTCATGCATTAGTAGTTGCATATAATGGTAATTGGTGCTGTGGACGCACATGTAAGTATCATGTGAGTTATAGAATGATTAATATGAAATGATGATTATGTGAGATGTATTGAAAGCTCATAAACCTGCACCCCGGTGTTAGTGCTCCCGCCCAGAGTTAGGGGCATAGTCTTTCACGTGGATGTTAACCTCCCGCACCACACGCGTATCTTGGATCCAAGTTAGGTGCACAGTCTTATCGTATATACCACTTTCAGTGGGTTCGACTCGTAGGTGACCCGCGATTAGCGCACAGTCTTCACGTGATTGTAGCACTAGAGCGTACTATTTACACCTAGTCCTGTCGAATAGACCACCTTGAGTGGGTTCGACTCGTGTGCAGGATACATATGTGATGATGAGATATGATGAGATTGATTATGAGCTATAGTTTCAGCCGAGCTGATCACTCGGTTGACATGTTATCAACTATCATGAGTTTATTTCACCTGATATATTTATGTGATTTGATGAGATATATTTGGCATGGCATATACCTTGCATATCACTACTTTTGGCATGATTTTGAGTTATGAGTTTAGATGAGTATATATGTATATATGTTATTTTTCTGGGAAATTATACAGGTTTTACGGCGAGGGGTTAGAGCCTTTGAAAAGGGAAAATGTTTTGAAAAGATTTGTTTTTGCCCACTCACGCGTTTTGTTTCTCGCCCCTCCAGGTTCTAGGTAGCAGTGCTTTGGTGGCCACGAGGGATGCAACGGTGTTCTGACAGAATTCACAAAAGTAGGATTTACCTTCAGGTGTTATATCTTAGTAATTGTCCTTGACTGCAACTAGACGTTCTTATTGCTTTGAATGTTTATTTATACACTTAGACTCTCACTAGCATGTTATTTGGATAGTGCGGCTAGTAGTTGGTTTTTATTTATTCGTATTTATATTTATCTTATTAGCTTCCGCACTGTGCACATGGTTACGTCACTCTCACGTGACGGCCAACACGCCCTCCTTGGGACGAGGTGTGTCATATTTTCATCTCCTTTCATTCAAAGAAAGTAAAAAAAAATATCAATGGACTTAGAAGATGACGCTTCTACGAAAGAGGTAGAAGATTATGTTTGCATTGAAAAGGTAGAAGAATAATTTGTGTGTGGGGTCATTTGAATTTGTCCATCGTATTTTTGAATTTGTCGTTGTCGAATCTTTTGAATTTGGATACGTTTGCATTTGAATTTGCAGATCTTAGTGGTTTTCATTTACATATTATTTGTTTATATTTTTTAAGAGACAATTTTATTACTTCACATGTATGTATATATTA
The DNA here is from genome assembly GCA_024362995.1 of Heteromeles arbutifolia. Taxonomy (NCBI): domain Eukaryota; kingdom Viridiplantae; phylum Streptophyta; class Magnoliopsida; order Rosales; family Rosaceae; genus Heteromeles; species Heteromeles arbutifolia. The sequence goes on along the minus strand of JANCRC010000005.1, from coordinate 21,926,968 downwards.
AAGGTTATTTTGAGAATAATAGTGGGTGGGGAAATATCATTTTAATTTTTTAACTTTTTAAGGTGGGTGAGATTATAACGTGGGTTGGAAAATAAGATAATGAGACGAGTCTAGTAGCTTTTAATAAAAATTACTACTAAATTAATAAAAATACAAAAAATAAAGAGAAGTCTTCTTTTTTTTTTTTTTTTTTTTTGAACTAATTATCAAAGAACATATGTGACATCTCACGTCGCCCACCGGAGTGATCCTTTAATGTATATTCTCATCCCTACCTAGCACGAGGCCTTTTGGGAGCTCATTGCTTCGGGTTCCGTAGGAACTCCGAAGTTAAGCGAGAAGGGGGCTAGAGCACTCCCATGATGGATGATCCACAGAGAAGTTGCTCGTGAGTTCTCAGAAACAAAACCGTGAGGGCGTGGTCGGGGCCCAAAGCGGACAATATCGTGCTACGATGGTGGAGTGGGCCTGGGAAGTGATCCGCTCCAGGCCGGGATGTGACAACATATATATTAAAATTATAGCTAAACATTTGTGTGGCTAAATAATAAGTCTGCAATATGTAAAATCGTAACCGTATAAATCTACAACATATTTAGTTAACAAATTAAAGCAATTAACAAAACTAATCATACACACACACACATATATATATATATATATATATATATATATATATACTCTAATTTATCTTCCCTTCTTAGTTGATTGATTTTTCACCATGGATCCACACTGTAATCACAGTCCTTTGACACAATCTTGGCCTTCGTCGTCAGCTTATCCACCGTTAGATCACACCCCACCTTGACATTAATCGTCCACGTCTTTATGGGCCCCACTTTAATTCTAACGGGCATTCTTATGTCCAATCCCAACGGTACCTTCCCCTGCTTCTGCGCATCCACTAACCCCTGCTGCGCCGCGCTCGTCAGCTCGATCCCCGACCCCTTTAACGCCGTCCGGAACACCGTTACGTTCTTCGACGGCTGGTAAAACGCCGGCAGAGCTCCATCGCACAATTTGACGTCGGAGTAGAAGAGTTTGACGGAGCTCTTTTTTCCGTAGTAGATCCCGATCTTTTTGTTAGGGTTTTGGGCTCGAACGGTGACCTGGATCTCCGGCGAGATGGCGTAGGACGGGGACGGCGCCGTCAAGTTGAATCCTCTGAACGCGATGCTATCGATTGAGTAGTTGGGGGATTTGGGGAGGACCACGAGGTAGAAGATGCCGGCGGCGGCGGCGGAGAGGAGGATGAGGGCGGCAACGAGGCCGAAGAGCCAGCGGAAGCGGCAGCGGCAGGAACTTCGGCGAGGGTTCTGGCGAGTGTAATTCTTGTAGCGGGTTGCGTTCTCTGGCGGCGGGACGCGGTAGATTTGGTCCTTGGGGATCTGGATGACGTAGGTGCCCGGCGGAGGGACTGGCTTCTCGGACTCCGGAGGGGAGGGCTTTCGGGGGGATTCCGGTGAGGAGGTGTAAGGAAACAGCGCCGTCTCGTTGTGTAGGGGCGAGTCGCGGGGGTGGACTCGGTCGGCCATTGTGGACGGCAGTAAATGGAAACTTGAGGAAGAGTCGGCGGGGGAGGGCGGAGCTTTGTCTAAGAAATCAAGCAGACTGCAAACACTGCAGGCCTCCTCTGTGAGAAAGTTAAGAGAGAGAGAGAGAGAGATTATGAGGTTATGACATTTGGGTTTGTATATACAGAAAGAAACATTCTGAAGGCCGAAACCGCGTGCAAGAAGGGTATATATGGAAATTCCAGTACCAAATTGTGTGTGTATAATTAGCAATCTTTTCTATTATGTTATCATAATGCTAAAAGTTGACCGACTAAAATTTAAATGGAAAATATATGTTTTTTTAATTACAGGGGATCTGCAACAAAAAGAAGAGAGGTTTTTTTTTTTTTTTTTAATTTTTTTTATTTTAAACAATGATATTATCTACACTAAGGGGGTTAAAAAATAGCTAAGACTTACAATGAACTAATAATAATATAGTTCAAATTCGCATTTGGTAATAATCGAACCCAAAACCCCTCACTTACAAATGAAGAGGTATACTACTAGATCGTAATACTAAATAGTATCAAGGATAGAGAGTTGATGAATAGAAATTAAATGAAGAACACAGTTAGTTGAAGAAGAACCATAAAAAGAGGGGAAAAATTTCTTTAAATAAGGTAAAAGGTAAAATTCAGTACAATTCTTGGTAATCGAATTGGATTAGTTTGGTGTGAATGAGAGGATGATGAGTAAAAGTATGCTGTGTCTCAATCAAGGTTCTAAAAGACAGAGGCGCTAGTCAGGCGGCGGGTTGGGGCCTAGCGCCTAGGAGGGGGTCTAGGCTCGCCTAAGAGGACTAGGCGGATTTAAGTAAATCCATTATATTTCGTCTAAATAAGTGTCTATTTATACTTAATATATATATATATATATATATATATATATAATTTCATCATAAACTACAAAATGGAATGACATATGTATTATGAAGTATTGGAACATAATGAAAACATGAGGAACAAGCATATAGTGTGTGCTTATTTAAGTATTCAAAATGTCTCTTACAATTTATTGAAAAAAATTAAATGCAAATTGAAAGTTATCTATTTTCTGTCTAAGTGAGTCGCAACCTAAACAGATGCCTAGGCGGGTCTAGACGGGTGCCTAGGCGGTCTAGGCGGGTGCCTTAGCTGGTTTAGGCGCAATTTCTTAATTTTCAAACGCCTAGGCATTAATCGGGACGGTGACCAGCCGCCTACCGCCTAGGTGCCGTTAGGCGAGGATTTTTAGAACAATGGTTTCAATCTCTTTTGTCTAAAACAAATTAAGTAAAATTTTTGCTTTGTTTAAGAGATAAAGGAAAATTAAAGTTATAAATAAAAGAAAATCAATAATTTAAAATTCTGATATGAACACATTTGTTAGCACACTTTTTAACACACGCAGAGTCACCTGACGTTGTTTGTTCTTTTCTGCTACCCTTTAATTATTTAATGGGGGAGAGGAAGAAATGGCCAACTGTCGTCCACGCGCAATTGAAAATGGTTTACGATGAAATAGTGGGCGCACGTTTGTAAAGAGATATATTCCATCCATCCATCCGCGGAAGATCCAATGACAAATGAACTCTGCAGCAGTGAACTAGTTATAATTGAGAGACAATTGTAGTAATGATATTTTAATTTTAACTCAATTGAAGTAATGATCATTCAACTGAAAATCTATGATCATTGGTCTTTTAACTCATCAAAACGTGCTACTATGAGCCTTTTCGTCAACTTTGTTAGAATTCTGTCAAATGAGTTATGTTAAAATGATCATTACTATAATTTGGTTAAAATTGAGGGACCATCACCATAATTGCATCAAAGTTGATAGACAACTTCTCCAATTCGGTTAAATTTAAGAGATCATTGCTACAAGTTTTAACGGAATTGACGAAAATGACCATAGCTGCACGTTTTGATGAGTTAAAAGATCAATAGTCATGGATTTTTAGTTGAATGACCATTACTCCAATTAAATTAAAATTAAAGGACCATTGCTACAATTTCCTCTACACTTTTTCCTTAAATTATTTATTGAAAAAGTAATGTTGTAAACTCTTTAAACTTGTCAATTTCACTCACACTATAAGATTCAAAGCAATTTGGATTAAGTTTTCCGTCAATTTAAGTTACGTAACTTGCATGTAATACACTTTTTGACACACCCCGACCTCGATCGAGGCATGCTGGTCGTCACGTGAGCGTGACACAAGCCATAAGCACGAAGCGGAAGCGTTAAGATAAGGAAATTTCGAATGAATAAAACCAAACATCTAGAATGGCTAGAAAGGAAATAAGTGTTAATACACCTTCAGAGCATAATTAAGTCTAAGTGCAGTCAAGCATAGAAATTACTTAATCAAACAGTATCCAATATTCCTACATGGATGATGTACTGTCAGAACTTCCACCAGAATCCTCGTGAGCCACCAACAAAAGTTAACTAATACCTGGAGGGGCGCAAAACAAAGCTGAGTGGGTCAGTAAAACAACGCTTATATAAAAACTTTATTTTCCTTTGAATATACTAACCCCTCGCCGTAAAACAAGTATAGCTTTCCCAGAAAATAGAATACGTAAATATAAGTCAAATCATGCTCAGTATATCAAGATTCATTTTTGTATGTATGTATGTCATGTATATGCCATGCCCAATATCACAATATAACAAATAATAAGCCAGGTGATGCAATTCAATATAAATCATCTGATAGCCGAAGTCACCTGACGTGATCTATACGGCAGAACTAGAGCTCATTTCAATCATATCTCAATCTCATATCTCAACATATTTATACATATCTGCACATAAGTCGGTACCACCTCACGTGGTCTGACCGACAGGCTAGGTGTATAATGAATACGCTCAAGTGCTACAATTACATGAAGGCTGTGCGCTAATCGCAGGTCGCCTACAAGTCGAACCCACTAAAAGTGGTGTATACGACAGGCTATGCACCTATCTTGGATCCAAGGTGAGCGTGTGGTGCGGGAGGTGAACGATCATGTGAAGCTATGCCCCTAACTCTGGGCGGGAGCACTAACATCGGGGTGCAGATTAATGAGCTCAATATGCATCACAATATCACCAACTATTTCATACTCATCACCAGCATAATATACTCACCTGGGCTTACCTGGGCCTCCGCAGCACCATGCAACAATATGCATAATTATGATAATGTATATGCTAAAAATGCAGGCATAACATGGCATTTAAATCACATTCCATTAAATACGTTTTCTGGGAAAAACATCAAGCATATACATATATATACTGAAAATAACTGCCCACTCACTGGTATGGAGTCGGGTCGTAACCCCCACGTCTAGCTTGGCTACGCTCGTCCTCCGGATAGGTCTCGCCTATATGAGAAATAACTATAACAACGTTATTTTAAGCACATACACAATTCTAGCTAATAACTTCTTATACTTTGCTCAATTTGGGTATATAAATATACCACAGTGATCTACACAATCTCAGGGTCATCCCCATATTTTTAAAATAATTTTCCGACCACCCACTCCCCGGCAAGTGCACGGCCACGCGCGCAGGGGACCCTGATGGAAACCCTAACCGCCGTTAGGAATATTCCACAGAATATTCCGTTATATACTAACAGAAGTTAACGGCGTTACCTGAAACCGTTAGTAATATTCCGTCAACTCCGACGGAATATTCTACTTCCTTCTCCGATGGACCACGTCGGTCGCCGCCGTCTGCAACTCGCCGGAAACTGGAAAAATTTCAAATCTTGATATCTCACTCATTTTTCACAAAATTGGTACCAAAATGAAGCTAATAACATGTAGAATCACGTTATATAAGTTTCAAGGCTTAAAATTCACCAGATTTTCCCCGAGAAAGCTCGATAGTTTGGCTTACCTAGAAACACGTCAATCTCGGCCCTCCAACGTCCATTTCCTTCCAACGAAGTACCCCAAGACTCGTGAGGACCTCCTTAAGCTCCCTGTGAGCTTGAAATTCCCTGAAACAAGTAGTTTTACGTCCATATGAACAGTGCATGAAAATCGGGGTTTCAGTTTCACGAGATTTCGAAGGTATCCTTACCTGAAATGGGTACCAATCAACTCATCTGAGCTTCACGAACACAATGGTGTCCTCTTTGTCCACGATCTGTAAAGTTTCGACGGGTTTTGGTGCTTGTCCGTACAAAAGTCGAGAGGGAGAGAGAGAAGGTTTGAGAGATAGAGAGAGAGTGCGAGAGTGAGAGAGAGGAAGAATGACTGTGTGTGTGTGTGGTCCAAATACCTCCAAGAAACATCCAATGTAGATACACACACATACCTTAATTAATGCCTAGGGGCATTTTCGTCATTTCACGTCTGATGTACAAAATCTCCGGAACGGGCTGTTACACTTTTAGAGACATTATTGTCATTTTCTCGCCTATGAGCCCTTAATGTTGCATATACGTTGTGAATTTTATTTTATTTTCTTCCTCATTAAAGGCTGCTAGTCTACCATCCAAATTGTATTACAACGCAAGTTCACGTAACTTAAATTGAAGGAAAATTGAATAGAATAGGTTTGAATCTTATAGTAGGAGATGAAATTTAGTTTTTTTATGAGTTTAAACAAAAAAATAGTTTGAGAAGTTAATTTTCATTCGAATAATGATTAAGAATCAAATCAATATTACTCTATTACACTACAAAGAGAAGACATAAAAAGGAAAAAGAATAATAAGAGCATCTCCAAAGGAGATGTCAAAGTCCTAAGTGAAATGTCACTGTGCATATTTGACATAAAAAATCTTTCTAACCCAAGTGTTATTTGCTGATTGGATTTGAACACTTTGTAATTAGGAGTCAAATTTGACATCAATGTCGAATTTATTTTTAATTAATTTTAATGGTGGATCCCTTATTCCACTAACATTTCAACCAATAAAAATTTTGTTTCAACAGTTTTTGTAATAATTACAACCATTAAAGCTCTATTTTAATAAGAAAATAATATTTGACAGTTCGGTTGGAGAATTATAATTTGACATAAGACATAAGACTTCAGATTGCCACATTAACCATTAATTTTAATTTGACTAGTAAAAATGGATTATGTATTATTCTAGATATATAGCAGATGTGTCTGAGTGGCGACGGAGTATGCGATGAACGAGTCTAAAATTTGTGATTGAGATGTGATTAATGAGTTGAGAATTAATCTATCCCTGAGCTTGTCTCAGATTTGGGCTTTATGCTCCTTATTCAGTGTTTTTCGCCTACTTTTATTGCTTTCTGCCCTTTAATTTTCCTTCCTCCCTTCTCCTTAGTTGTGATACTCCATCCTCATCCCACCATGGACTCGGATGGGTGGGCTCCGATAAGAAATTGGATATTAGATCCACTACCCTTCCTCACTTCACCTCCCCCAACCGGCATGCCGGATTCCCATCGAGGTCAAGTGTTGGATATTTTACATACTTCCTCAGCCTCACTCTCTACCCATATGATACTTTGTTCATATATATTTGCAGAGGTTCATGAAGAGAACTTGGATTTGGTGTCTATTATCTCGACGGAGTTTGGCTTCCTCCGAAGATGTGACGGTAGCAGCGGTTTGGTTTATGGTGCTTGAGATTAGGGTTTTTGTTGTTGTTTGGTGTTGCAGTCTTCAGGCCTAAGTTTGCGAGGGTCTCCCGTTGTATCTTGAGTTGTAGCTCTCATTTTGCTTGGACCTTTTACTTTATCTGTTTTTGTTTATCGAATTCCTTTTGAGTCTCGTATTAGTTTTTTTAATGTAATGAAAGTTCTATTGACAAAAAAAGAAGAAAAGAATAGACTTACTGAGTAAGAAGATTAATTAGGCTGACTGAACATTAAGGAATTGGTACATAGAGTAAGAAGATTAATTAGGCTGACTGAGCAAGAAGGATTTGGTACATAATTATAAGAATTAGGTTGGTTACAGTTCATTCTTAGATGTCAATTCCTACGTCTTATTCCTTAAAGCAAACCAAACAAACAACTACGAATTGTCCATATTCATACTATTCACACAGGAAACATATATGTGTGTACTATATATATATATATATATATATAGAGAGAGAGAGAGAGAGAGAGAGAGAGAGAGAGAGATGGGGAATGCGTCAACTTTGTTCTTGTTTGTCTTTAGCTGCGTCGTCGTCATGTCCTGATTAAAAGTGTGCAGCCAGCAGGGTTTCGTCTAATATAATTTCTTTGCGAAAACTTAGGTTCAGTATATCATGGCAGTTGGCACACGCTTCTCTTCCACACACTCAACCCTTGCGTGTTTGCAAACGCTACGTTGCATTGCACAAAAAACACAAAGAGATTACGGAAACACACACTTTAGTTTATTTTTGAGAAAATCTAGTTGAATTAGGTTTCATTGAAGAACAAGTTGACACAGGGTCAGAAAAAGTCTAAAGAGATAGGCAACTCAAAACAACCAAAGAAAAATCCACAACCCGAGCAAGTTAAACAAATTGATTACTAGATCATCACCAGAAAAGACTATTAATTAAGGACCCTCCGGCTTTCATTCAAAGAGATCAATGGGATACATGTGGATCAATTCAACCACTTTACGGACCATTTAAATATTTTATGATGTTGGTTAATGCATTGACATGATGGTCATATGTTTGCCTATTGTCCACTCGTAATGCTGCATTTTCGAAACTCTTGTAACAAATTATTAAGTTGAGGGCTCACCACCCCACTTATCCGATTACAGCGATTCAACTGGATAATATCAAATAGTTTATATCGAAGACTTTTGATGACTATTTCATGTCTTAGAGTATTAATGCTAAACATGATGTGGTCCAATATCCTAGTTGATAGGGTGTTGGGTTTCTACCTATGTGTCCTGGGTACGGAACTCCCACTCCTCGAAATTATTGAAGTAGTTTCAAACTCTTCCCTCTCCCCTTAATAATATGAAGTACCTAAAAGTCCCTAACACTTATAGTGTCATTCCAAATTGGTCTAAACATTCCAAACGAATACTCAACCTATTGAAAAAGACACATCCGTTAAACCTCAGTTACTTTTTCCGTTAAATGTACATGTGGCAACAATCCCACTTTTTAGCATACATGGATAATAAAATAATAATAAAAATAACTTCAACAAAGACATGAAAATGAAAAAATAAAATCAATAAACTTTCTCACAAACAAAATGAAAAAAAAATGAAGATCGTGAAATATCAAGCCCCTGCGATCTCCAAGCTTAATCTACGAACACTAAAACCCCATCCCAACCTCGATATTTCAAACCCACCAACCGGGTATATCATGGTCAAACATTATTACTAGTTGCCTTAAAATCTAAATTTCAAATCTAGATTATATAATATAGAACCAATGATAAAACGGGTATTGAATTGAATCAAAAATGGAGATAGTGATGAAGATAATGGTGGCCGCGTCATGCCAGTCCATACCATTTTAGCAACCTCCACCTTCTTCTCGCTAGGGGTGGTGAGTATTAGTTGGTGGAAGCCATGCTTCCATGACCTTCTATTGCTTTGGAGACAATGTAAGCCCGAGTTAATTTAACAGAAATTTAACTGGGGCTTAACGAATGTGAAGTTTTAAATAGGTCGGGTACTTGTTTGGAATGTTTAAAAAGGTTGAGACCAATTTGGAATGATACTAAAAGGTTGGGGGAGGGGGTTTAGGTAATTCAATTTTTAAAGAAAAAAATAAATTTGAACATGTTGTTCCCATGTTTACACTTAAATGGTCTCATAAAAGCGTTCATAAAATGCTTTCAATTGATCTTTAAGACGCTGGTGATCTGACCAAGCTTTTGATAGGAGCATATTTATGCGACTTAGTTAGTTTGTTTTCTTGCATTTATTTAGTTAGTTATTGTTTATTAGAATGTTTTAAGCTATTTTCGTGTGTTTGTAGGTCCAAATGACAAGGTTGGCAAGAAAGTGCAATTTGGAGCATATTAGAGCAATTTTGGGCTTGGAATGGACATCACATGCATGGATCAAGGTGGATGGACGAAATTGAAGTTCAAGAGAGGCTAGGAATGTGCTAAAGAGTTGAAGTAATTAATTCAAGACATTGAAGATAAGGAATTAGCTCAAAAGAAGGAAACATTATCCAAACAGCTTTATCTTATCCTTATCTTATCTTAATCCTATCCTAACTTAATTCCAGCTGCAAGGGGGATTTATTTTCAGATTAGGACACATTAAAATAGGTTTCTAGAAGGCCTAATCATTCTCCTACATTGGTGATACACCCCGACTGAAATCGAAGCATGTTGGCCGTCACGTGATCGTAGCACTTGAGCGTAATTATTTATTATACACCCAACCTATCGTATAGACTACTATAGGTGGGTTCAACTTATGTGCAAGCATGATCTATGAGCTAGAGTACAGTTGATGAGATAATTGCAGTTATCATCGTTTTTAGATTACTTACCTGGATAATTGATTATGTGGCATGGCATATTCATGATTTGAATGAGTATTTTAATGATGAATTCTGTTGAGATTTAGTATATGTATATACTATTTTCTGGGAAAATTATACAGGTTTTACGGCGAGGGGTTAGAAGTTTGATAATGAAATGGTTTTGGAAAAGCTTTGTTTTTGCCCACTCACGCTTTTGTTTTGTGCCCCTCCAGATATTAGGTAGCATTTGTGGGTGGCTCACAAGGTTTCCAGCGGAAGTTCTGATAGACCATCACTCATGTAGGACTACCTTCGGGTGTTATTTAATTAGTAATTTCTATGCTTGATTGCACTTAGACTATTAGTGCTTCGATTATGTGTTCACACTTATTCTCACGCTAGTATTTGCCTTAGCTAGTGTTTCAATTTTTATTCATTCGTAATTTCTATATTATATTGCTTCCGCACTATGCACATGGTTACGTCACTCTCACGTGACGGCTAGCATGTTTCGATTTCGGTCGGGGTGTGTCAGTTTGGTATCAGAGCATAGGTTGCAGTCCTGCATATTTTGTGAACTTCCTTAATTATCGTCGTGTCTTCTGTCAGAACTCTGCCGCCTCGTAGAGAGCCACGTCGTTCAGCTGAGCATAATTTTCCTAATATCGCTCAGTTAAGGGAAGCTATTGCTAATGCCATTCAGTCTTCACTTTGCCCTCATCGGAGAACTCCTCTGGAGTCTGTGTATAATTTAAAGTTGCCTCATTTTCTGGGTAATGAGGGACATGATGGGGTAGAAAAGTGGATTCAACATCTCGAGAAGACATTTCGGGTTATGCAGAGTCAAGGAAGTCTACCCGATGATAGGTGGGTTGAGACTACTTCTTGGTTTTTGGGTCCAAAACCTGCATCTTGGTGGGGCCAAGAGACTTTTGGATGGTCGCCTGAAGAGATTGCTAGTTGGGAAAATTTTAAGCGGTCTTTTTATAAGAGATTTATTCCTCCAGTATATCTGGATCGAAAGAAGCAGAAGTTTACTAAATTGAAGCAGGGAAAGTTGTCTGCTAATGAGTATTATAGAAAGTTCATGGATTTGTCCCGCTATGATATAGAAGTTGCTGCCAATCCAGTTGAGATGCTTCGTCGTTTTAAGCTTGGTACTAAGAAGAAGTGGCGTTCTATGGCTACTACAGCACCCTGTGCCACTTATCAGGAGTTCTATGAGGTTTTGTTGAGAGTTGAGGACTCAGAAAATATGCCCAGTGATAGTGAAGAAGAACAAGGAAAATAGGGTAGTCAGAAGAAAGATGATAAGGGTAAATGTCAGTATTTTCAAGGACCTCACAAGACCCAAAGTTTTAAGAGAAGTGGTACGACCTCGAGTTCTTCTAGTGGAGGTTTTAGTTCCACGGGCCAGAGGCGAGGAGGTAGATTTTTTGGAGGCCCTAGATTTCAGAGGCCGAGAGATTTAGGTGGTGCTAGTGCTCATTTGTGCCGAAGATGTAATAATCGACATTTTCGAGAATGTCGTCAAGGTAACAGTGGATGCTATACCTGTGGACAAGTAGGGCATTTGTCCAAGTATTGCCCTCAGAATCAACAGAGACCCCAACAGCCACAGCAGCCTCTTATGCCACCGTCAGTGTAGACTCAGCAGTTTCTAGGATCTTGTGGCTATACTTCGACAGGTCGTGGTGGTGCTTACCATTACCAGGGAGATCCTGTTCCTTATCCTTCAGGATAGTATCAGTACCCTCAGGATCCTAACCAGCAAGGTGGCTATGGTCAGTATTCGGGAGGATATATGCCTTATCAACAGGGTGACTACAGTCAGCACTCGGCTGGCGGGTCATAGTGGCATTCTAGAGGACAGCCACAACAAGTTGATGTTGTTGCTAGTAATGTAGGATCGTCGAGGCAGCACAGCTAGTCAGGTCAGGGACGCAATGCTCAGGGCCGAGGTATTCATGCTAATAGAGGTCGAGGAATAAGACAGCATGCCTAGGGACGTATCCATAACATTTCTCTGCAGGATGCTCAGAACAATCCTGACTTAATTATGGGTACGTTAAATGTTCTTGGTCATTATGCTAAAGTGTTGATTGATTGTGGTGCTACGCATTCCGTAATTTCTCATACATTTGCTCAATTAACCCAACCTCAATCTACACCCCCTAGGTATGAGTTAGAGTTTGCAATGCCTAGAGGGGAGAAGTGTTATGTAGATTGTGTTTATCCAGGATGTTCTGTTTTGGTGGAGGATGTGCTTATGCCAGCTAATCTTACTCCGTTGGATATTGTCGATTTTGATGTGATTTTAGGCATAGATTGGTTGCATTATAATCGTGCCAATATTGATTGTTACGGGAAAACAGTGACTTTCCATCGTCCTGGATTGCCTGAGGTTACGTTTGTAGGGGATTGTAGTCGAGTAAGGCATGGTGTTATTTCAGCTATGAGAGCCAAAAGATTGTTGAACAAAGGTTGTCAAGGGTACTTGGCTCATGTGGTATTAAATGATGATATTCCTTCTAGTGTGGAGAATGTTCGAGTTGCCAGACATTTTCCTGATGTATTCCTTGATGATTTTCCTGGATTACCGCCAGATCGTGATGTGGAGTTCACTATTGAATTACTTCCAGGTATGGATCCTATTTCCTTAGCTTCTTATCAAATGGCACCAGCTGAATTAAGGGAATTAAAGATTTAGTTACAAGAATTGGTTGATAAAGGTTTCATTTAGCCTAGTACATCGCCCTAGGAAGCTTCAGTCTTGTTTGTCCAGAAGAAAGACGGAACTTTAAGGTTGTGCATTGATTATCGGCAATTAAATCGGGTAATGATTAAAAACCATTATCCATTGCTGCGTATAGATGATCTATTTGATCAACTTCGAGGTGCTTGTGTGTTTTCTAAAATTGACTTAAGGTCAGACTACTATCAGTTAAAGATTAGGAGTGACGATGTCCATAAAACAGCTTTTAGAACTCGTTATGGTCATTATGAGTTCCTTGTGATGCCGTTTGGACTGACCAATGAACCAGCAGCTTTCATGGGTTTGATGAATAAGGTATTTCAACAATACTTGGATATATTTGTCATTGTTTTTATTGGTGACATTCTGGTGTATTCTAAGTCGAAATCAGATCATGTTCGACATCTCACTCTAGTATTGAAGAAATTGAGGGAACATCAGCTGTATGCTAAGTTTAGTAAATGCCAATTCTGGTTAGATCAAGTGGCATTCTTGGGACATGTTATATCAGCCCAAGGTATACAGGTAGACCCTCAGAAGATTGCAACTATGGAGAATTGGGAACAGCCATGAACCGTCACCGAGGTATGGAGTTTCCTCGGCTTAGCAGGTTATTATCGACGATTTGTTAAGGACTTTTCAGTTATCGTTTTACCACTTACAAGGTTGACTAGAAAGGAAGTTAAATTTGAGTGGAATGGTGAGTGTGAGCAGAGTTTTCAGCAGCTTAAGTATTATCTCACTCATGCTCCTGTTTTAGCACTTCCAGATGATAGTGGTAACTTTGAGATTTATAGCGATGCATCTTTGAATGGCTTGGGATGTGTTTTGATGCAACATGGTAGGGTGATTGCTTATGCTTCACGTCAATTGAAGTCTCATGAAATGAATTACCCTACTCATGATTTGGAATTAGCGGCTATCATCTTTGCTTTGAAGATCTGGAGACATTATCTTTATGGTGAAAAGTGTAAGATCTTTACAGATCACATGAGTCTTCAGTATATTTTCAACCAGAAATAGCTTAATCTTAGGCAACGAAGGTGGTTAGAGTTGCTTAGTGATTATGATTGCACGATTGAGTATCACCCTGGTCGTGCTAATGTGGTGGCTGATGCTTTGAGTAGAAAATCCCAAGGTCGGATGAATGCGTTGTATGCTTCTCATATTCCTCTTCTTACAGATTTAAGGTATACTGGAGTGAAATTGGGGCTAGAAGAACGAGAAGAAGCTGTAGCAGAACGAGAGGAAACCTTGCTTGCTAGTTTCCAAGTTAGGCCTATTTTGATTGATCGTATACTTGAAGCCCAAAGAAATGATGAGGAAATTCAGGATTTAATTTTTGCAATTTCTAAAGGAAAGAAGAAGGATCTCAGAGTTCGGGAATCTGATGGCATGCTTATGCAAGATCAAAGGATATATGTGCCAAATAATATGGAATTAAAGAAAGAGATTCTTGATGAAGCGCATATTTCAGCATATACGATGCATCCTGGAGGCACTAAGATGTATCATACCATTCAACCATTTTATTATTGGCTGGGTATAAAAAGAGAAATTGCTGAATATGTTAGTAAATGTGCTATTTGTCAGAAAGTTAAAGCTGAAAGAAAGAAGCCTTTTGGGTTGATGCAACCACTTCCCGTTCCATAGTGGAAATGGGAAAATATCACTATGGATTTTGTGTACAAACTTCCTCGTGCACGGAATGGTTATGATGGAATTTGGATGATTGTTGATCGGCTTACTAAGTCAGCGCATTTTATTCCAGTGTGGGAGAAGTATTCTTTAAGCCGATTAGCTGAGTTGTTCTTATCGAATGTGGTGAAGTACCATGGAGTTCCTGTGAATATTATTTCAGATTGAGACCCTAGATTCACTTCTAAGTTCTAGATAGCATTTTAGGAGGCTCTTGGTTCGAGATTATTATACAGTACAGCATATCATCCCCAGACAGATGGTCAATGAAAAATGACGATTCAGACCTTGGAAGATATGCTAAGATCTTCTGTGATGTAGTTTGGCGATGATTGGCATGCATGTTTGGATTTGATGGAATTTGCCTATAACAACAGTTACCATTCGAGTATTGGTATGGCACCATTTGAGGCACTTTATGGCAGGTCTTGTCAGACTCCATTATGTTGGTCAGAAGTTGGCGAAAGAGTTTTGGTGGGCCCTGAGATAGTAGAGGAGACTACTGAGAATGTTCAAGTAATTAAGTCTAACCTAAAAGCGGCCCATGATCGTCAAAAGAGCCTAGCCGACAGGTATGCCACTGACCGAGTGTATAATGTTGATGATTTTGTGTTTTTGAAGTTATCACCATGGAGAGATATGGTACGGTTTGGAAAGAAGGGTACGCTAAGCCCTAGATACATTGGACTGTATCAGATCACCGAGAGAGTCGGTGAAGTTGCTTATAGACTTGAGTTGCCTTCAGAGTTGTCTAAGGTACATGATGTATTTCATGTTTCGATGCTTCGACATTATGTCTCAGATCCGTCACATATGATAACTCCTCAACCTTTGGAAATTAATCCGGATTTGACTTATGATGAGGAGCCAGTGACTATTTTGGATTGGAAAGAGAAGGTTCTGAGAAATAAGACAGTGTAATTGGTGAAAGTTTTGTAGAGAAGCCATTCAGTAGAAGAGTCTACTTGGGAGACAAAGGATCAGATGAGAGAAATGTATCCACGCCTGTTTTATGATTATTAGTGGATTGTATTGGTTGTATAAATTTCGGGGATGAAATTTTTATAAGGAGGGTAGATTGTGACAGCCCAGCCCGGAAAATATTTCTCGAATGTGTGATAAGACTAAAATGCCCTTGAGCGTTTGTAGCATGGTGTGGTCTAAGTTTTGGTGAGGACCAATGTGTTAGGTTCCTAATATTTTGGAACCAATTAGGAACTTAGACTTTGGTTGCTTTCTTGTATGGTTGGCTGCAATTGGACCACACAAACACACATTCTGTCTCTTCTCTCCCGTACTCTCTCTCAGATTCACTCTCTCATTCTCTCCCGTATGGACAAACACCAAGCTCAAGAAGGTAAGATTCGTACTCCCTGCAAGCTTAGAAGTTCATCTATACCATTTTTGAGACTTGAAACCTTCAAAAACCCGAAAAACCCTAACCCCAGATTTTGTGCACTATACATGCACATGTAAATGTGAAGGTTTCAGAGCATTCTAAGCTTGTAGTGAGCTTTAAATCGTCTTCACGAAGCTCGGAGAAGAAAAATGGAGTGATTTGGACCTCGGGAAGTCGAGTTTCAAAGTTGGCCCGTTTTCGTGGAATTTCTCTGGCAAGATCTCGTGATTTTTGGAGCTTCAAAGTTGGTAAGGTTTTGTTCTACTCATTATAAGCTTCATTTTGGTACAAATTTCATGGATTTTGGTTAAGAAATGAAGAAGTTATGAAGGTTTTTCGAATTTCCAGTTTCCGACGACGGCGACGGTGACCGGAGGTTAGCCGGGGAAGAAAGGCGAATATTCCGTCAAGTTAACGGAATATTCCTAACGGAAGTTAACGGCATCAGGTTAGTTTTAACGGCATATTCTATTTTTGGACGGAATATTCCCTAACTGTCGTTACTGTTACCGTCAATGTGCCAGGCACGTGGCCGCGCGTGGGGGCGCGTCTGGCCGTGCCTTGGCAGGCGCGTGGCGGCGGGTGAGACCTCAGAAAAATATTTTAAAAATTTGGGGATGTTTCTAAGGTTGAGTAGGTCACTGTGGTATATTCATATACCCAATTTGAGCATTATATGAGAAGTTATTACCAAGTTTCGTTTATGTGCTTTAAAGAACATTTATATAGTCATTTCTCATATAGGCGAGACCTATCCGGAGGACGAGCGTAGCCAGGTTAGACGTGGGGGCTACGATCCTTCGACATATCAGTGAGTGGGCTTTTGTTTTCCGTATATACCTATATAATGAGTATTTTTCCCAGAAATACGTTTTAAGCAATTTTATGAAATGAATTGCCATGCCAAATATGTTTATGCTATATGTATGCATTGTGATATATATTTATATACACATACTAGGATTTGATGCCAGCAGCGCTCAGGTAAGTTCAGGTAAGCTATGTGTTACTTTATGATGAATGTTGAGATGCGTTGTTAGCTCATAAACCTGCACCCCGGTGTTAGTGCTCCCGCCAGAGTTAGGGCCTAGCCTTCACGTGATCGTTCACCTCCTGCACCACACGCTCATATTGGATCCAAGTTAGGTGCACAGCCTGTCGTATAGACCACTTTTAGTGGGTTCGACTTGTAGGTGACCTGCAATCATTCGCACAGCCTTCACATGATGGTAGCACTTGAGCGTAATTATTTATTATACACCCAGCCTGTCGTATAGACCATTATAGGTGGGTTCGACTTGTTTGTAGGCATGATCTATGAGCTAGAGTACAGTTGATGAGATAATTGCAGTTATCATCGTTTTTAGATTACTTACCTGGATAATTGATAATGTGGCATGGCATATGGATGATTTGAATGTGTATTTTAATGATGAATTCTGTTGAGATTTAGTATATGTATATACTATTTTCTGGGAAAATTATACAGGTTTTACGGCGAGGGGTTAGAAGTTTGATAATGAAATGGTTTTGGAAAAGCTTTGTTTTTGCCCACTCACGTTTTTGTTTTGCGCCCCTCCAGGTATTAGGTAGCATTTGTGGGTGGCTCACAAGGTTTCCAGCGGAAGTTCTGATAGACCATCACTCATGTAGGACTACCATCGGGTGTTATTTAATTAGTAATTCCTATACTTGACTGCAGTTAGACTATTAGTGCTCTGATTATGTGTTCACACTTATTCTCACGCTAGTACTTGCCTTAGCTAGTGTATCGGTTTTTATTCATCCATAATTTCTATATTATATTGGTTCTGCACTGTGCACATGGTTACGTCACTCTCACATGACGGCCAACATGCTTCGATTTTGGTCGGGGTGTGTCAATTGGTGCCGCACCTACCCTTCTAGAAGACATTTTCCTTAAGTTTTCTAGAAGCCTTATCTCCTTGTCCTATAAATTTGGCGCCTGGACCCTTTCTAGAAGCTTTAGAACCTGTAATCCCTTTCCCTCTTGGAATCTGATGCGCCTAATCCCTTTTCTCCTAGGATTGTGTAATCATTTTCCTTCTTTGATTTCTGAAACTTAGCCTAATCTTTAGGGATTGTGCCGCACCCTCTCCCTATAAATACACACATATGTTGCACCAGTCAAATCACCACCCCCATCTCTCACCAATTCGACATACACCCATCCAGAACCCATTGTGTTTGCAAAGAAGGAAGGAAGAAGCTTTTTGCCGTGGCTTGCAATCCAAGGAAAGTTTGAAATCTGCCATTGGAATTGCTGGGACGTTTTTGGTTCTCTTTATCCTTAGATTTATTTCAATGTTTGTTTTATTTTGGTTTTACGTTTTTAAAGACATGAGGAACTAATTTCTTTATAGTTAGAGGTGAATTCGAAGCCATGATTATATGTTTTATATGAACTGATTACGTCCAGTTATTGTTTCTTGAGTCTTGAATGTGATTTGCTTATCTGAGTTATCAAAACTTGTTTATGTATGTGGATTGAGGGTCGACACTTAATTTGTATGCATGAACTTGATGCTAGAGTATAAGGGAGTTTCACCTAATTGTTATGAACTTATATTCACAAGTAGTGGAAGTCACTAGTCATGATTGTGTTAAGTAAATCCTAGGCAGGAGTATCATGCTTTTCATAGTTACGAATGCCTCGTCAATGCTTATGGTTTTCAAAGAACTTAATGACCTTTGATATGTTTTTCTATCATGCTTTTCATAGTTAGGGAACTTGATAAGGATAATTTGGTTGCGATACGTATTCCATCCAATTCAATGAGTTAAGGAAAATCTGATGGTTAATTTGTGCTATCACGGTTAACTTGGGGTGTTGTCATTCATAGTCTGAAGGAATAATAACTGGAAATTGGTTTGTATGCATATGTCATGTGTGGAAAAGGACCCTCTAACTAGCCTTTTACCCATTCAATTCACCCAATTTTGTGTCTAACTTGTTTAGTTTATGCAATCTGTTTAGTTTAATTAATTTCGTCCAAATCAATCCCCCCCCCCTTTAATTAAATGTGTTAGATTAGTTAGAAACGTGTTTAAATCTGTTCAATTTAGTGTTTTGAGTCTTACTAGTCTAAAATTCGTCCAAATAACTCCCTAGAGTCTGTTTTGAGTCTATTTGCTTGTTTTGTGCTGTTTTGAGTCATTCTAGTTTGTTTTAAGTTATTAGAGCCTAGTTTTGTGTTTTTGAGTAAGTTTTAAGCAGATTAGCAATCCCTCATAATCCCCGGCCTAGAACGATCCCTACTTACATCTTTACTACAATTGTCAATAAGAGGGTTTAATTTGTGTGTCAAGTTAATTTTCACATCAAATTTTTGGCGCCATTGCCGGGGATTAGTAAATTTGCTAATCCCCCTATTTATTTTATTTTATTTTACTTTCGATATTTGATTTAGCTTTCTTTGACTCTAGGTACTAGAGAAGTAAGACATGGCAATTGCTAATCTTCAAGCTCAAATGGCGAATCGTATTTCTCAGTTGTCGCAATATGTCGAAAGGACCACAAGGCAAAGTGTCCCTACATTTGGTGCGTCTTATAGGCAAGAATATCAAGCAAATCTACGTCCACAAAGAGGTTGGGAGAATGTCAATACCTGGGGTTATCAAGATCATAATCAATCAGGGAACAATTTGTTTTCCAACATGTACAATTCAGATTGGAGTGATCATTCAAACTCTATGTGGTGGGAATCTCAACAAATTCCACACGAAGGATACTGGCAGCCACATAAGGAGTTCTATTCAAGACCCGCGCAGCCAGCACAACCTCATATACAATATGCCCAACCAAACTCAGGTTCGTCAATAGATTGTGATCAAATTCTTGATGAATTAATTTCTTTGGCGCAGGGCTCACAAAATCAAGCCAAGGAGGCTCAACAAGGAGAATATTGGCAGCCATATAAGGAGTTCTATACAATGCCTATGCAGCCACCATAGCCTGCCCGCAACAATTCCAACCGAATTCAGGTTCGTCAATAAATTGTGCTCAAATTCTTGATGTACTAACTTTTTTGACGCAGGAACTACAAAATCAAGACCAAGTGATGAGCGAATTGAAGAATCAAATGGGAGAGATCACGAAATTCATGAGGCAAATGCAAGAACAAAGTGAATTCTCCGACTCAACTATTGAAATTGCTGAAGCTATCACCATGGAAAATGGCATGGAGGTTGGTGATGTGAAAATTAACTTGACACACAAATTAAACCCTATTGATGACAATTGTAGTAAAGATGCAAGTAGGGATCGTTCTAAACCGGGGATTAACTAGGGATGCTAATCAACACAAATAAGACTCAAAAACACTAAACTAGACTCTAATGACTCAAAACTAATTTAAAACACTAAAAACAGCAAGAAACAATAACAAAGACTCAAATCTAGACCTAACAAGTGATTTTGACGAAAATAGAACTTAAAAGACTCAAACAACTAAGAGAAAACAGGTTTTGACTCTAAAAACAAGTTTAAATGAAAGGGGGATTGTTTTTGACGAATTTAAAACTAAAACAGAAACTTTTCATAAAACACTTTATAAAAAACGAATTTTGTGATTTGAAAAGGGTGAAAGGCTAGTTAGAGGGATCCTTATCCACACATAAACATATGCATACAACTTGATTCCCAGTTACTCTTTCGATAAACTATGAATGACAATGTTCCAAATTAATTGTATAGAACTAATTAATTCTCAGATTTCCCTAAGTTCATTGAATTGAATGGATAACGCATCACAACCAAATTATTCTTATCAAGTTCCCTAACTATGGAAGACGCATGATAGAGATACATATCAAAGATCATTAAGTTCCATGGAAATCATAAACATTGACAAGGCATTCATAACTATGGAATACGCATGTTAATCCAGCCTAGGGTTTACTTAACATGATTGTGACTAGCAACCTTTACTACTTGTGAATATAAGTTCATAACGATTAGGTGAAATTCCCTTATATCCTAGCATCAAATTTATGCATGTAAACTAAGTGTCGACCCCCAACCCACATACATAAACAAGTTCTTAATAAGCACAGAAAAGTAAACCACATTCATACTTTATGAAATCGTAACTGGAGTGAATCAAATCATAAGAAACATATATTCATGGCTTCAAATTCCCCCTCTAACTAATAGGGGTTTAGTTCCTCATGACAGCAATTAAACAAAGAAAACTAAATTGAAACATTGAAACCAAGGATAGACAACACCTAAGAACGCTCCAGCAATAGTCACGACTTAGGGTGGCACCTTCTCCTTCCTTGAATAGCTGCGGCACAAGAGGGGTGGATGATATGGCACGGCAGGGGGTAGGGGATGATTTCTGGCGTGATTGGCTGTGTATGGGGGTGGTGTACACGGCAAAGGATTGATTTGTATATATATAGGCACCAAAACCCTAAGTGAATCAGATTGGGACTTCTAGAAAACCAAATCCATCCAGAAATAGGCTCAAAACAATCAGATTTCCAATAGGAAAGGGCCTAAGGTGCGGCAGGTTTAGATAAGGAGGGATAAGGCTTCTAGAAAGCCTTGCAAGGCAAGGAAATCAGATATTCTAGAAGGCTAGGTGCGGCATGGAGGAGATAAGGTTTTTATATCTCCTAAACTGAAATTAAAACCCTCATTGTACCAGGAATTGAATTAGAAAAGGATTAGGATAGGATAAGGTTTGTTAAGATAAGATAAGGATTGGATAAGATAAGATAAGATAAGGTTGTTTGGATAATGTTTTGGATAATCCTCCTTCTTTTGAGCTGATTCCTTATCTTCAATGATTTGAATTTATTTCTCCAACCTTGAAACATATTCCTAGCTTCATTTGAACTCCAAATTCGTCCATCTTCATGCCCATTGCTTGTGCTATCCATTCCAAGCCCAGATTTGCTCTAAAATGCTCCAAAATGTCTCTTTTTGCCAACTTTGCTTCTTGGACCTAAAAACACACGAAAATGACTTTAAACACTATACTAAGCAACAAATAGCTAAACAAATGCAAGGAAACACACTAACTAAGTAGCATAAATATGCTCCTATCAGTTGGAGATGAACCCAAGACGTCCAAACCAAGCCAAAACATGGATGAACATCTGCTGCTCGAAGAAAATGTGGATAACAAGGCCACGACAAGGGAAGAACCACCCATGCCGTAGCCTATCCTAGCCCCAACACCCTTGCCGCAGCCCCATATGCCCTCTATGTCGTCCGCTACAACCAAGGTAAGCCCAAATTCAGTTCGTCCTGACCCCGTTCCACCAAATGTCCCTATTCCTTGCAGGTTCATGAAATCCAAGGAAGAAGAGGGTGAGGAAGGCATCTTTGAAACCTTTCCAAAGAATCAAGAGCAAGAAATGGCTGGGGAATGTCTAGAATTCATCAAAGAGGATATACTTGAGACAACAATTCCCAAAGAAGTTGGATTTTATGACACGGGACAAGTCATCACTCTCAAAACACCAAATTTGGCTGAATTTTCTAGTCCTACAACTTTCGAAGGGGTGTTTATCCTTGAGTTCATGTCGGAGCACACAGGTAAGCCACCTCCCCGAATTTCAATTTTGTTTTATACTAATATGTTGTTAATGATTCAAGCACCCACTCTAGAATTTAAACCATTACCGGATCATTTCAAGTATCACCTTCCATTCAAAGATTAATTCCATGCCATGAGACCTAGGGGAGTTTGAATGGAAGTATCGTCCGACTAGAAGACGTTAAAGCAAGCGCTTCTTGGGAGGCAACCCATGCAAATAAGAAGAACTAGGAAGCTCCGGCTTCACAGCCAGATTTGCATTTCTAACCCTACTTTTTATTGCTTTTACTTTGTCATGCTTGTCATGTTTGTTAGTTGTGTCCTTTGCTTGCTTATGTGTGAATCTATGTTTGAAACATTGAGGACAATGTTTGGTTTAAGTGTAGGGGGTAAATAAAGTGTTTTAATTGATATTTTCGTGGGATTTTATCACCTATCACTTCTAAAGTTGTTACTCACTGTTTTAAGTGTTTTTAGTGTGTTTTGAAGTGTTTTAATATGTCCTATAGCAGAAAATCCGAATTTTGAAAAAAAATCGAAAAAATACAAAAAAAGAGTTGTTTTAAGAGTCGTTTTTGTTGTGTGTTGTGTCTTAGGGTACATTCCAACACAATGATGAGGATTTGGTTTTTAATTGCATGACTGTTAAAGAAAGTTGCAAACATGGATGGAAGTTTGATATGCTCTTTGGTTTATGCTTAGTTGTAGTTGTCGTTTACGAATTCACATGTAATCACAAAAGGAAAAAAATCAGTTTTTGTAATATGCTTGAAGGAAGAAACTCAAACTAACGCTACAACCCTGAAAGACTTGAGCTTATGCTTTATTTGGAGAGTTATTAATCTGTGAAGTTTTTGTTTTCTAAAGTCGTTGCAAGATCTCATTATTTCTTTGCTTGGTTGCTACTTAGAACACGTTTTCATCACTATAGTTCCAAATACTAGAACTCATGCCCGTTTCATTCAAAGCATAAGATTGATTGCATAACAAATAACAAGATGAAGTTGTTAGTTAAAACCAGAGCCAAAAAACCTTATCCCTTTGCATTTGTATTGTAGGTTTAACCCCTTTGAGCCTTAGTTAGCCTATTTTCTTTGTTAGCCCACATTATCCTTACCTAGCCTAGAATATGACTACCCATACCCTTGTTCTTAAAGGATAGTGAAGCATGACTTAAAGGGAATTCCTTTTGATCAACATTATGTAGAAAAATAAGTGTGGGGGAAGGTTTTTAGTGGTTTTGTGTGCCAAAGAAAGAAAGAAAAGGGCACGGGAAAGAAAAAAAGTTGTGAAAAGAAAGAAAAAAAGAGTTGAAAAGAAGTAAGATTGAGTTCAAAAGTATTGGTTGTTGAAGAAAGGGTCCAAAAGTTTGAATCTGACCCTAAAAGTTGTGTGAATCTCCCCTTTGTGTTCAAAGTTGGTTGTTGCATTCAAAAGTGAATTCTAAGTGTTGATTTCATTGCTTTGCTTACAATTTCTTTAAGAACGTTTGTTTATCTTTACTTTTCTTTGTTAGCCAATACCTTAGCCCCGTTACAACCCTTAGACTTCTATCTTGATTGTTATGTGTTTCAATATGTGGAGTTTGGGATTGGTATGAGCATATGGTGTCTCTGGTTCTTACATCTAAATAGTAGCATTCCGTTCATGAGATCATATACATATGTGCATTAATAATTCCAGAAAGTGCTTTCTTTGTTATAACATATGTGAGTGTTAGTCTACATGTTTACATCAATCTTCTCACATATACCTAGTGTAGGGAGGGTAGTCAGAAAAGCTGTGTGAAAATAGAGTGTATATCTAGTAAGGAATTTAGGGATTCTCTAAGGCATGTTACTACATTCAAAATGTTGTTTTAATTGATTAAATGCGAGCTACTGAGTGGCCACTACGATTAAGTATGAGTTCGAGGGTAGGGATAACTAAAATCTATGTAAGTAGTGATTTTTAACATGTCATGATCCATTGGAAATCCCTGAGACGAACGTTGGAAGGTTTAGGTTATGTTTTGTTTGTTTTGTTTTGCTCGGGGACTAGGAAAAGATAAGTGTGGGGGAATTTGATAGGAGCATATTTATGGGACTTAGTTAGTTTGTTTTCTTGCATTTATTTAGTTAGTTATTGTTTATTAGAGTGTTTTAAGTTATTTTCGTGTGTTTGCAGGTCCAAATGACAAGGTTGGCAAGAAAGTGCAATCTGGAGTATTTTAGAGCAGTTTTGGGCTTGGAATGGTCATCACATGCATGGAACAAGGTGGATTGACGAAATTGAAGTTCAAGAGAGGCTAGGAATGTGCTAAAGAGTTGAAGAAATTAATTCAAGACATTGAAGATAAGGAATCAGCTCAAAAGAAGGAAACATTATCCAAACAGCCTTATCTTATCCTTATCTTATCCAAACCTTATCTTATCTTATCTTATCTTAATCCTATCCTAACTTAATTCCAGCTGGAAGGGGGATTTATTTTCAGATTATGACACATTAAAATAGGTTTCTAGAAGGCCTAATCCTTCTCCTACATTGGTGCTGCACCTACCTTTCTACAAGACCTTTTCCTTAAGTTTTCTGGACCCTTTCTAGAAGCTCTAGAACCTACAATCCCTTTCCCCCTTGGAATCTGATGCACCTAATCCCTTTTCTCCTACGATTGTGTAATCTTTTTCCTTCTTTGATTTCTGAAACTTAGCCTAATCCTTAGGGATTGTGCCGCACCCTCTCCCTATAAATACACACATATGTCGCACCATTCAGATCACCACCCCCATCTCTCACCAATTTGACATACACCCATCCACAACCCATTATGCTTGCAAGGAGGGAAGGAATGAGCTTCTTGCCGTGGCTTGCAATCCAAGGAGAGTTTGAAATCTGCCATTGGAATTGCTGGGACGTTTTTGGTTCTCTCTATCCTTAGATTTATTTCAATGTTTGTTTTAATTTGGTTTTATGTATTTAAAGACATGAGGAACTAATTTCTTTATAGTTGGAGATGAATTCGAAAGCATGATTATATGTTTTATATGAACTGATTATGTCCAGTTATGTTTCTTGAATCTTGAATGTGATTTGCTTATCTGAGTTATCAAAACTTGTCTATGTATGTGGATTGAGGGTCAACACTTAATTTGTATGCATGAACTTGATGCTAGAGTATAAGGGAGTTTCACCTAATCGTTATGAACTTATATTCACAAGTAGTGGAAGTCACTAGTCATGATTGTGTTAAGTAAATCTTAGGCAGGAGTATCATGCTTTTCATAGTTACGAATGCCTCGTCAATGCTTATGGTTTTCAAAGAACTTAATGACCTTTGGTATGTTTTTCTATCATGCTTTTCATAGTTAGGGAACTTGATAAGGATAATTTGGTTGCAATGCGTATTCCATCCAATTCAATGAATTACTGGAGTGGGTGCCTGAATCATTAACAACATATTAGTACAAAACAAAATTGAAATTCGGGTAGGTGGCTTACCTGTGTGTTCTGACATGAACTCTAGGCGGGGGATTAGGAAGGATTGCTAATCTACTTAAAATTGACTCAAAAACACAAAACTAGACTCTAATAACTTAAAACAAACTAGAATGACTCAAAACAGCACAAAACAAGCAAATAGACTCAAAATAGACTATAGGGAGTTATTTGGACAAATTCTAGACTAGTAAGACTCAAAACACTAAATTGAATAGATTTAAACACGTTTCTAACTAATCTAACACACTTAATTAAAGGGGGGGGGGGATTGATTTGGACGAAATTAATTAAACTAAACAGATTGCATAAACTAAACAAGTTAGACACGAAATTGGGTGAATTGAATGGGTAAAAGGCTAGTTAGAGGGTCCTTCTCCACACATGACATATGCATACAAACCAATTTCCAGTTATTATTCCTTTAGACTATGAATGACAACACCCCAAGTTAACCGTGATAGCACAAATTAACCATCAGATTTTCCTTAACTCATTGAATTGGATGGAATACGCATCGCAACCAAATTATCCTTATCAAGTTCCCTAACTATGAAAAGCATGATAGAAAAACATATCAAAGGTCATTAAGTTCTTTGAAAACCATAAGCATTGACGAGGCATTCGTAACTATGAAAAGCATGATACTCCTGCCTAGGATTTATTTAACACAATCATGACTAGTGACTTTCACTACTTGTGAATATAAGTTCATAACAATTAGGTGAAACTCCCTTATACTCTAGCATCAAGTTCATGCATACAAATTAAGTGTCGACCCTCAATCCACATACATAAACAAGTTTTGATAACTCAGATAAGCAAATCACATTCAAGACTCAAGAAACAATAACTGAACGTAATCAGTTCATATAAAACATATAATCATGGCTTCGAATTCACCTCCAACTATAAAGAAATTAGTTTCTCATGTCTTTAAAAACATAAAACCAAATTAAAACAAACATTGAAATAAATTTAAGGATAAAGAGAACTAGAAACGTCCCAGCAATTCCAATGGCAGATTTCAAACTCTCATTAGATTGCAAGCCACGGCAAAAAGCTCATTCCTTCCTTCCTTGCAAGCACAACGGGTTGTGGATGGGTGTATGTCGAATTGGTGAGGGATTGGGGTGGTGATCTAAATGGTGCGGCATATGTGTGTATTTATAGGGAGAGGGTGCGGCACAATCCCTAAGGATTAGGCTAAGTTTCAGAAATCAAAGAAGGAAAAGGATTACACAATGCTAGGAGAAAAGGGATTAGGTGCATCAGATTCCAAGGGGGAAAGGGATTGCAGGTTCTAGAGCTTCTAGAAAGGGTCCAGGCACCATATTTATAGGACAAGGAGATAAGGCTTCTAAAAAACTTAAGGAAAAGGTCTTCTAGAAGGGTAGGTGCGGCACCAATGTAGGAGAATGATTAGGCCTTCTAGAAACCTATTTTAATGTGTCCTAATCTGAAAATAAATCCCCCTTGTAGCTGGAATTAAGTTAGGATAGGATTAGGATAAGATAAGATAAGGTTTGGATAAGATAAGGATAAGATAAGGCTGTTTGGATAATGTTTCCTTCTTTTGAGCTGATTCCTTATCTTCAATGTCTTGAATTAATTTCTTCACCTCTTTAGCACATTCCTAGCCTCACTTGAACTTCAATTTCATCCATCCACCTTGATCCATGCATGTGATGTCCATTCCAAGCCCAAAACTGCTCTAAAATGCTCCAAATTGCACTTTCTTGCCAACCTTGTCATTTGGACCTACAAACACACGAAAATAGCTTAAAACACTATAATAAACAATAAATAACTAAATAAATGCAAGAAATCAAACTAACTAAGTCGCATAAATATGCTCCTATCAGCTTTCGTTTTTTGTGTGGGCTATGCAATTTTATTTGCATCAATGCTTTACCTTCTGCGACCCAACGCCACCTAACCTTTTTCAGCTTTATAGTTGATTACTGGGTACGAGCCAAGTGTCTCGCACTTACAACACTTACACGTGTTTGGGTGTGCCATTTATGTGCCTATAGCGCCTCCACAACGTACCAAATGGATCCAAAATGAAGGTTGAGAATCAATGTTGATTATGATTCTATAACGGGCATTGACCATTGTTAATAAGTAATTCGCAACGTTTGTAACACATGGTATTAAATTCCAATCTACCACGGGCAAAATCCGTGGTTAAATCGTATTTGACAACGGGAATTGCCCGTGGTAGAAACTGAGACTTTTTATAACGTCCAGATTTCTAATGGGCACAATGTTCATGGTGGATTGCAATCTACAACGATCATCAACCATGATAGGTGACCTTTTTTTCTTCTAGTGATTGCACAAAAAACACACAGAGATTAGATACACTCTTACTTTATTTTTTAGAAAATTTAGTTTAATTAGGTTCATTGAAGAATAAGTTAAAACAAGGTCAGAAAAAGTATAAAGAGATGGGCAACTCAAAACAACCAAAGAGAAATCCACAACCAGATAAGAAAATATACGGTTGACAGGTTAAACAAATTGATTATCAGATCATCACCAACAAAGATTATTAAGGACCCTCCGACTTTTATTCAAAAAATTCAAGGGGATACTTGTGGATCAATTCAACCACCTTACGGACCATTTAGATACTTTATGGTGTTGGTTGATACACTGACATGATGGTCATATGTTTGCCTAACTCTTAAAACAAATTATTAAGTTGAGGGCTCACCACCCTACTTATCCGATTACTGCGATTCGACTGGATAATGTCGGATAATTTGTATCGAAGACTTTTAATAACTATTTCATGTCTTAGAGTATTAAAGTTGAACATGATGTGATGCAATATCCTAGTGGATAGGGTGTTGGGTTTCTACCCATACATCCCGGGTACGGAACTCTCACTCCTCCAAATTATTGAAGTAGTTTCGAACTCTTCCCCCTTCCCTTAATAATATTAAGTACCTAAAACTCCCCAACCTTTTTGTGTCATTCCAAATTGGTCTAAACATTCCAAACAAGTACTCAACCTATTAAAAAAGATATATATGTTATGCCTCAGTTAACTTTTCCGTTAAATGTACATATGGCAACAATCTCGCTTTTTAGCTTACATGGACAATAAAATAATAATACAAATAACTTCAACAAAGACATGAAGATGAAAAAAATAAAATCAATAAACTTTCTCACAAATAAAATGGAAAACAAAATGAAGATCGAAAAATATCAAGCCCCTACCACCTCCAAGCTTAATCTTTGAACACTAAACCCCATCCCAACCTTGATATTCCAAACTCACCAACTAGGTATATCATGGTCAAACATTATTACTAGTTGCCTTAAAATCTTAATTTCAAACATGGATTATATAATATAGAACCCAATGATAAAACGGGTATTGAATTGAATCGAAAGTGGAGATAGTGATGGCCACATCATGCCAGTCCATACCATTTCAGCAACCTCCATAATCTTCTCGCTGGAGGTGGTGAACATTAGTTGGTGGAAGCCATGCTTCCATGATCTTCTATTATTTTGGAGGCAATATAAGCCCAAGTTAGTTTAACATAAATTTAACTGGGGCATAATGAATGTGAAGTTTTAAATAGGTTGAGTACTTATTTGGAATGTTTAAAAAGTTTGAGACCAATTTGAAATGATACTAAAAAGTTGGGGAGGGGGTTTAGGTAATTCAATTTTTAAAGAAAAAAATAAAGTTGAACATGTTGTTCCCATGTTTACACCTAAATTGGTCTCATATAAGTGTTCATAAAGTGCTTTCAATTGATGTTTAAGACCCTGGTGATCTGACCAAGCTTTCGCTTTTTGCGTGGGCTATAAAATTTAATTTGCATCAATGCTTTTCCTCTTGCGACCCAATGCCACCTTTCCATTTTCGGCGTTATAGTTGGTTACCGGTACGAACCAAGTGTCTCGCACTTACACATGTTTGGGTGTGCCATTTATGTGCCTATGGTGCAGCCACAACGTACCAAATGGGTGCACAAAGAAGGTTGAGAATCAATGTCGATTATGATTCATCTTAGATTATTCATTATTTAGAGCTCTTGACAGGTGATCTATTTACCACTCAATTTGCAAATTGTCACTTCGATAAGACAATCTTGCTGTTGTTAGGGGTAGATAATAACGCCAATGTTGTGTTAAATGACACGAAATAGCATGGTTCGCTCCACTATGTCTCATCTCCAGCCCCGTACCACAAAATGTGAAACTGGAGTGTGACATATTCTATGTCTTTAGAGTGTTCCTCAAAGCATGCTAGATATTTTCTCTAATCTGGCAAGAATGACGAGATCACATTGCCAATTGAAAACGTGCTTGTAAACGTATTGAAAGAACGTCAAGATGTCCTAAAAAGATGTCCTGCACTTGGCAATTGGGTGGCCGCATTAACTTGGTGCACTGCTAAATTAGCGGCTAGCTAATCAGCTACCCCGCCACATAATTAAGTGAAGCAGACCAGTTGGTTCGAAGGATTAGCACCCTCAAAGAGAAGATACATTGCATATCTATTAACGCATGAGGTTATTCTACTTCAATCGATGTTTGTTCCATTCCAATGCATGTCGTTATGGTGATGTCCTGGATGAGACACAGCCGCCTTCCGATAATCAAAAGATTTTGGTCCACTGCTGGTTTGGATGCATTTTGGAATCGAAATGAGATTATCGTCGATGATGAGTTTGCATATGCAGTAACTACCAAAATTCTGAAAAGCAATGACATCGGACCACAGTCCGTTGATGAGTGTCAACGTAGAACAGTTTTCCAAAATGAAAAGAAGTTATCCAGTTTGAACTCAATTCCTTAGCGAAGTGAAAGGTGTTTGGTGTCGTGGAACCCACATTGCTCAATGTGAAGCCGATTGACTATTAGTTGGTTCTCGTAAGGAAGTGTAATGATAAGAATAAAATAGTGTGATATAAGGCACACCTCGTGGTGCAAGGCTTCTCTTAACGGCCTATAATTGATTATGAGGAGATGTATTCTACTGTAGTAGATGTATTCTCTATTTTAGTGGTTTCCAAACAACTAGACATGCAACTAATGAATGTGGTAACAACATATAAACCTTGATACATAAATTTATATGAAAGTCTCTGAGAGACTTACATTGATTTGGTCGAATAGTTCTAGACCACGAAACACTCTTCGATTGAGGCATTTGCTTTATGCATTAACACAATCCTGATAGATGTGGTATAACTGTCAGAAATATGTGAATAATGAACTATACTTTTACATGTTTATTAAGCAGTGTAGTTACAAATGTGTGATTATTGCAGTCTATGTTGATGACATGAATCTCATTGGTACTTTTGGAGAAACTTGAGCATACCGTTGCACACCTTAAATCAGAATGTGAGATGAAGGATCTTGGGAAAAATCGATACCATCTTCGCCTTGAGATGAAACATTGTTCTGAAGTTAATCTGGAACACCATTTAAACTACCAAGACATAGTTACGCCGAGCATTGCCTTTGAGTATACCCATGGTCATCTGTACGCTTGATGCACTACTAGACCTATTCCATCCAAAAGAGGAGGATGAAGAGGTTTTGGAACCATAAGTTCCAAATCCAAGTCCAATAGGTGCTTTATTGTACTGAGCTTACTCCACAAGAGTGAACATCTCCTTCACTATGAATATTTTGACAAGATACAACAATGCATTGACATGCAGACATTGGAAAGAAGTAAAAGACACCTTAAGGTACTATGGATTTGGACTTATTGTATCCCTACTCATCTCAAGCATCGGCACTGCATGACTCATCCTTTTCTCCTTAAACTTTGGGTTTGTCCCCTTAAGTTTTACCATAGTCAGATTTTGGTGAGATTGTATTTCTATATGCACCCCTAACTTAGATTTGCGCGTGTACTACCTATGTCGATCAAGGCTACACCAATCGCTCCTACACTTTGTTTGAAGACCTGATGCGCCTACTTCTTGAGTTCTACACACTCAAGGGGAATGTTGTAGTTAATATTGATTAGGGATGTGATTGTGTAGACTAAAATAGAAGTAGAATCCAATAGGTTTTGGACATCAAATTCTTATATGACTTGTATTACTTATAGAGCAAACAAATCAATTTTGATTAGTACAAATAAAGGATAAGACTAAATGAGAGAAATATATATAAAAAAACTGAGCCCATTCTCTCTCTCTCTCTCGTGTCATCCATCTCCTACCTTCACTCTTTAAATTTTCCTTCAACACGTCATAGTAATATGCAGGCCGACATAAAATATGAGTTTGTGCTAAAAAATAAGTTTATTGTCGTAGTCTTTTTTAACTACACAAAATAACTATTATGTTAGCTTGTGCTAAAAAATGGCATGAATTGAATTCCTTGTCCCATCCCATCTCACAAGCCAACCAAAAATATTGAAAAAATTATACCCCTTTTTTCCCCAACTTAATATTAGAATCATCAACTCATATAGCATATATATATATATATATATATATATATATATATATATGCATATTTGTTGATTTGTCTCCTAACTTGTATAGAACTATCAATTTGTCTTTTAAACTTTACTTTTAGCCGATTAGTCCCTGAACTTTTATAATGGGCCAATTTCCCCCCGATGCTAAATTTTAAAAATTTTCATCCAATTTTCTATCCATTTTGATCATCCAGACAACACATGACAGCTGTATGGGGGCAAAAAGAAAGGAAAATTGGATGAAAAATTTTAAAATCTAACACTAGGGGGAATTGGCTATTTACAAATGTTTTTGGGGGGTGTGGGGGGGGGGGGGGGTTAATGGGCTAAAGTTAAAGTTCAACGGAAAAGAAAGGAAAATTGGATGAAAAATTTTAAAATCTAACACTAGGGGGAATTGGCTATTTACAAATGTTTTTGGGGGGTTGGGGGGGGGGGGGGAGGTTAATGGGCTAAAGTTAAAGTTCAACGGAAAAATTGCCTAATTCCAAAAGTTTAAGAGGGAAATTGACAGCTCTTTACAAGTTAAGGGGGCTAAACCGACCAATGCCCTTTGATATATATTATTTGGGAAAGAACAAAAAGAAGTGTATGGAATCAGGTGGTGGTAGTGTCTTTATGGTTTGGAGTGGTATCACAAATGGTGAGTTTAGTGTGAAAAGTGTCTATATAATGAATTTTTCGGACTATGGTGTTGTTGATAATTGTTGGGCTTTCATTTGCAATGTTAAGTTGCGTCCTAAAGTGAAATGCTCTCTCTGGATTACCTGCTGACTAATGAGCAACGGTTTAGAAGGAATATGTCAAGAGCTAGATTAATCATGCTTCTGTTGAGTTTCATTCACATGTATTCTCAAGTTGTCACGTTCCCTTATGAACTTGGAAAGAGATTCATTTTTCTTCTCATCTTCATTGGGATCAATTTGATTCTTTTATCTTGGAATCTTGTTTTTTGCTATCTCTTTGTGGTTTATATGGAGGTGGAGGTGGATGTGTTGTCCTCGTCTGATTGTGTTGTCTTGTTTATGATTCTGTCACCAAACTTGGAAATTTTATTAAAGGTAACTAGATTTTCAAGTTGCAGCATGTTTATAGAGAACGCAACTTTACAGCCGATGGGTTGGCTAAGTTGGGTCTAACTAGTGACATAAATTTTTAGGAGCTTGCATGCCTCCTCCTTGCTATCTTTTTAAGAATTGCTCTAGCATTGCTGTAGGTAGATTAGTTGTTTTATATTTTGTATTTTCTCCTCTCTGATTCTACGCGTCTGGGTTCGCGACTCCAACTAGAGCTGCTAGCGTGGCTCAGCTCAAGCACGAGTTTGTAGGCTCCCACACTGGGCAGATGGTTTGGGCCTAGTCCCTTATGGACTAAGTTTTCAGTTTGGTTTTGCGAGCCCAACTCGATATATCTGTCCTGATGTCGAGTTATAGGTTTACACAACTTCAACAAGCAATTCAAATATTAATTATGAGAAGATATAAAGTTCGAATTCAGAAAGAATACGGTTAGGGTTACTTGGTTGACTCAGAATAAACTCCGGTCTAGAAAAAAACTCTCTTAATGTGAGTTTTCATCCTCAATACATTGAATCTCGCCAGCATATACATAAAAATAGTAAAAATTGAATTACTTAACAAATAGATCAATTAAATAGAATAATAAGTTATTCATAAGAAGAATGATATGAACTAAATAATGTCCTTAACTGAAGATGACAATTTCGGAATATTTCTTCTCTATAACTCTATAGCACAACATCAAAAGCTATTTGTGCTCATAACGTGTTGTAAATAATATTTGAGAGAGTAAGAGTAGAGAGGGACGACTAGTGAGAAAGAGAGAAATGACTCAGTGTTTCTGAAAATGATCTTCTAGATCTTATAAGATTCCTATTTTTAGTTGACACAATCACACTTCTTATAAAATACTATTTACAACAAAAAGTGTTTTTCGATAAAAATGTTTTGTGACACTTTTTTATTAGTTCTTCCCGCTAAAAGCAATTCAAGTACTTTTCTAGAATTAACTTGCAGTTTTACTAAGTTTTGGTTCTAAAAACATTTTATCTAAAAAATGCTTTATGTCGCATCCTGGCCCGGGGCGGATCACTTCCCGGGCCCCCTCCACCACCGTAGCACGATATTGTCCGCTTTGGGCTTACCATTCCCTCACGGTTTTGTTTCTGGGAACTCACGAGTAACTTCCCAGTGGGTCACCCATCATGGGAGTGCTCTAGCCCCCTTCTCGATTAACTTCGGAGTTCCTACGGAACCCAAAGCCAGTGAGCTCCCCAAACGCCTCGTGCTAGGTAGGGATGAGAATATACATTTAAGGATCACTCCCCTGGGCGATGTGGGATGTTACACTTTCAGTTGTTTAAAAGCACTTGCTAAACGAGCCCTTAAACATTTTAAGGAGGTTGTATTGAAGGAGTTTAAAAGATTTATCCATAGCGTTTAATAGAGTTCCATATACTCCATGTGAATCTTGGGTAAAATCATTGGAGCATCTCCAAAGGAGATGTCAAATCCTAGGTGGATATATGACTGTGCATATTTGACATAAAAAATCATTCCAACCGAAGTATTATCTGCTGTCTGGATTTGAAACCTTTGTGTTTAGAAGTCAAATTTGACATCAATGTCAAATTTATTTTTGGGTAAATTACATTTTCATACATCAGGTTTGGGGTCTATTTCAATTCCTTACAACATCTTCAAAACATTTCACTTTCTTACCTTAAGTACTATTTTATTTCAAAATAATACCTCCGGTACATTTTCCATCCATTGATCCGTTAAGTGCTGATGTGGCTGCCACATATATGCCATGTGGATGCCAAATGTCTGCCACGTGGTAAAAATAATAATTTTTTAATTTTTTGTTTTAAAACCTGAATTTTCTCAACACAAAAAAAAAAAAAAAAAAAAAAAATTGAAACCATCCCATCTCCCCGCACCCACCCCCCACATCCCTAAACCTGTAACAACAACAACAAGAAACAGGAGGAGGAGAAGGAAAAAAAAAAATGCCCAAACCCAATTCGTCCTTCCACACCCAAAAACCCGCAACCTAGAAGAAGAAGAAGAAGAGTGCAACTGCAGCTCCCATTCTCCCACCCCAAACACCAACCAGTCCCCGTCATTTGAGTCAAAACCCAGGTCCTCTTTTGTCCACCCAAGAAACCCCCACCCTTCATCTATGTCCGAACGCCACCCAAAACCACCAAAGACAAAGAAGAGGGAGTGAGACAGAGAGAGGAGAGTGAGAAATGGATTTCAATTTTAACTCCAACAGAGCGAGGGCGGCTGGTTCGCGGTCGCGTGGGGGAGGGGGGAAAGGCAAGTGGGTCATGCGCCGGCGGCTTCTTCTTCTTCTTCGACTGGGTTTGAGCTGCTTTTTTTTTTTTCCTTCCTTCTTCTTCTTCTTCTTGTTTCAGGTTTAGGGATGTGGGGGGTGGTTGCGGGGAGATGGGATGGATGGGTTTCAAGGTTTTTTTTTTTTTTTTTTCCTTCTCCTCCTGCTTCTTGTTGTTGTTGTTGCAAGTTTAGGGATATAGGGGGTGGTTGCGGGGAGATGGGATGGGTTTCTTTTTTTTTTTTTTTTTTTTGGTGTTGAGAAAATTCAAGTTTTTTAAAAAAAAAATTAAAAATTTTTTTTTTTGCCACGTGGCAGACATTTGGCAACCACGTGGCATATATGTGGCAGTCATGTCAGCACTTAACGGATCAATGGA
This sequence comes from Heteromeles arbutifolia, assembly GCA_024362995.1. NCBI lineage: Eukaryota > Viridiplantae > Streptophyta > Magnoliopsida > Rosales > Rosaceae > Heteromeles > Heteromeles arbutifolia. Next base: position 21,890,884 of record JANCRC010000005.1, on the reverse strand, counting down.
TGGAAAATGTAAATGAGGTATTATTTTGAAATAAAATAGTACTTAAGGTATGAAAGTGAAATGTTTTGAAGATGTTGTAAGGAATTGAAATAGACTCCAAACTTGATGTATGAAAATGTAATTTACCCTTTATTTTTTATTAGTTTAATTGTGAGTCCCTTATTCCATTAACATTTCAACTATGACAACCCGCCCCTAATTTTACGTTTTTATAAATTTTAAAAGCGTGAATTGACGAAAATGCCCTAGAGGCAAGGACTTTGACTTCAGTTGGCCATCGGTTTGAGAGACGTAGGACTTATTCTTTTGGCGCATCCTCGTAGTACTCGTTGGTACGAGCGCATAGGCGAAAACCGTTTGAGAGTCCGGATTATAACGGTATAGTTACGGATTTTTGAAATTGGTTACTTACATTTTAAATTACCAAATTATTTGAAGGGTTTTTATCACAAATGGTCTCTGACATTGATCAAACACATCAATTTGGTCTCTGATATTGAAAATCAATAGAAATGGTCCATGAGATTGATCAAACACATCACAAATGGTCCTTCCGTTAAAAACTCTTTGGGCAATTTTCAAAGCTTCATAACTCAATCGTTTCTTAACCAAATTCGACCCATAATATATCAAAATGAAGAACGGAAAGTGTAGAACAAGATTATACCAATTTGGAAGCCCAATGGTTGCCGGAGATGGCTGGAAAATAGCCTCAAATGTGACTGGTCTGCTGAAAAATTGGAAAACTCGCCGGAAACTGGGTAAACTTTAAACGTTCATAACTTCTTCAATAATCAACAAAATCGAGTGATTCAAAAATGAAAATCATACTTCTCAACGAGACGAAGAGAATGGTATCTTTCTTGATGGCTAACTCGCCCTAGTTTGGTCGGAAAACGGCTCGAAATTGGCTAACTCGAAAATGGTTATCCAATTTCGAGCCATTTTCCGGCCAAACCATGGTGAACTAGCAGTCAATAAAGGCACCATTATCTTTGTCTCGTCAAGAAGTATGATTTTTGTTTTTGAATCACTCAATTTCGTTGAGTATTGAAGAAGTTATGAATGTTTAAAGTTTACCTAGTTTCCGGCAAGTTTTCCAGTTTTTCCGCGGACCAGTCACATTTGAGGCTATTTTCCGGCCATCTCCAGCAACCATTGGGCTTCCAAATAGGTGTAATCTTATTCTACACTTTCTTATCTTCATTTTGATATATTATGGGTCGAATTTGGTTAAGAAACGATTGAGTTACGAAGCTTTGAAAATTGCCCAAAGAGTTTTTAACGGAAGGACCATTTGTGATGTGTTTGATCAATCTCAGGGACCATTTCTATTGATTTTCAATGTCAGGGACCAAAATGATGTGTTTGATCAATGTCAGGGACCATTGGTGATAAAAACCCTTATTTGAATTCCCACCTTGTGGGAAAGAAGCCAATCAACTTTAAGGATAGAAAATAGGGACCAATCAGATATGAGAGAAACAACTAATCAATCAATTAGGAGAGGAGAAAGGGAAGCTCTCAGCTTCCCTTCCCGTGGCCTTTCACAAGCAAGAAACCCGGTTTCGACCCGGGGTGGTTTTCGACGGTTTTCCGTCATTTTTCAGGCAAGTTCCACCCATGCATCACTTGCAACCTCTTCCCCAACCTTCCCTCTACCATCTCCACCCATATTTGAGAGTTTTTAGGTCCAAAACCGTGAGGAACCCCACCGGAGCACCGAAGGTGCTCGACGATGATTCCTCCGATTCGGCGAGTCCCACCACCTAAAACTACCCTTAATCAACTTCCCTTGGGCCTAGGAACAAGACCCAACCAGTGGTAGAGACATTGGAACACCGAGGAAGGAGAATCGAAGTTCACCCATTTTGGGGTTCCGGCGGGTTTGAGTGAAATTGGAGCCTTTCCAGGCCAAATTGGACTTAGTCGTAGGTATAAATTTTGCTCTACTCTTTGAGATCTTCATTTCTGTAATTTTTGAGAATTTTTGGAAATAGTTGGATTTTCCGACGAGTTGGGGTGGCCGACCGCCACCCACGGCGGCGCATGGCCCGAGGACCGTCAATGCTATTTTTAGGCTATATTAAATGCCTTGAATTCAGTTTTGAGAATGGGTTGACATAGATTGATCGTTAGAACCTAGATTCGCGACGATACGTTAATAGGTCGTTGTATGAATCAACGATCCGACCATTCGATCGTCACCAAACTTTAATACATTATAGTATGTAATATTTGAGGACCATAGAAACTTACGGATAGGGAATCTGTTGTACAGATCTTCCCGAATTGTATTTGTAAGTTCATAAAATAAAATGTTAACCGCCATTTGGTTTTGACAATCAGTGGAGATCCGACGGTTGGATCGTAATGAAACTTTGGAGTATTGTTCTAGAAGCATAATGTGAATCCTTGGAAGTTGCGGATCAGAAATCTGATATGTGGATCTTCCGGATTGAATTACGTAGACATATTTTCTATGTAATTTATGTGTTTTTTAGACAAGAATTCTGAGGTGTGATTTGATAATTGTTCTAGGCGACGGTGGTTCGTGATGTCTCAATGTTTGTGCCAGGAAGTTGTAGCGTGGACTCCAAGTGAGTGGGTCCTTTCCTTTCTATCGTGTGTGTGTGTGTATATATATATATATATATATGTGTGTGTGTGTGTGTGTGTGATTGATAATTTCACAACGTTTATAAATTGAATATTTCATATAATTACTATGAACTACGAATGGCTTGATCCCTGTATAGGGTACGTAGGCAGTCTAACGAGACGTTAGATGCAGCCATACAATAAATGAGACTAAATAATTGAGACAATAGCCTTGTTTGGGGAATTGAGCAATGTGAAGGAGATTGGTGGAAAATGTGAGATTTAACCTTATGTTTTGGTGGTTAAATGTTGGTTATAAATCAATGTGTGAAGAATCGTAACATTGAAGTGAAAAATAGTTAGTAATGATAGTTAATTAAACTAGTGTTTAGTTGGGTTTATCACCGATAATTATTTTTGAAGGTAAATAGTTCGGGAGTGGGGCGTTGCAACTTATGCATTTTATGCCATTGGTATATATGTTTATATAATTGGGAATATTATGAGATGGTTGTATTTCAGATTTACATCCTGGTATATCCATATGTATATTACTTGCACATAATTATTGTGAACGCTCTGAAGTGCAAAGGTAAACGCATGACACACAAGTAAGTTCAGGTGAGTATATAGTATTAGTTGAAATGATGGGATTATGGCATGACTACATTTATGTTATAGGCAACTCCGACACTGTCGTACGAGTTGCCTATGAGTCGTATATGCGGTATTAGATGCATTTAGAGCTCATAAACCTGCACCCCGGTGTTAGTGCTACTGCCTGTGGCCAGGGCATAGTCATTCACGTGATGTTCACCTCCCGCACCTTACGCTTACCTTGGATCCAAGGTAGGTGCACAGGCCTGTCGTACAGACCACTGTAGGTGGTTCTGACTCGTAGGTGATCCGCGATTATTCGCATAGTCTTCACGTGATCGAAGCACTTGAGCGTACTTATTTACACCCAGTCCTATCGTACAGACCACTAGAGGTGGGTTCGACTCGTGTGCAGGTATATTTGATGAGCTATGGATAAGTCGTACAGGTCATTATAGGTGACTCCGACTTATGTGCTAGCACTGATTGATGAGATATGTGCTAGTATTGATTGATGAGATATGTGCTAGCACTGATTGATGAGATATGACAAGATATGTGCTAGCATTGATTGATGAGATATGTGCTAGCATTGATTGATGAAATATGATGAGATATGTGCTAGCACTGATTGATGAGATATGATGAGATATACGCTAGCATTGATTGATGAGATATGTGCTACATTGATTGATGAAATATGATGAGATATATGCTAGCCTTGATTGATGAGATATATGCTAGCAGTGATTGATGAGATATGGATGAGTCGTACAGGTCACTATAGGTGACTCCAACTGATATTCATTTTATATTGATTTATTTCATTTTGCTTACATGGTTGTTACTGAGATATTTCGACAGGGCATACCTTGGTTGTTACCGTTCTTCAGCATGATTCTTATATACATATGTATTATTATTTTGGAGAATTATACGGATTTCGGTGAGGGGTTATTGCATTTTTTAGAATGATGTTTCCAAAGTTTTGGTTTGCTTACTCTCATGTTCTGTTTTGTGCCCCTCCAGGTTTTGATTACTGATTGTTCATCTCGACGAGGATTTTTGGCAAATTTCAGTTCTGGTGGCTACTTCTGAGGGTATAATTCTTACCCGCTCTACTATACTTATTTATGCTCTGACATTACGTGTGAAATGGGTTCACTCCCGCTCACCAGCACACTCTGGTATTTAGACACTTCTAAGTTTAAATTTATTCACATTTTCCTTATCATTGCACTTTATGGCTTCGTCACCTTCCAGGTGTTGGTCAGCACAGCTCGATTTCGAAGTCCTAGTGGACATTCCGGGTCGGGGTGTGTCATCAACCAATAAAATTTTGTTTCAACAATTTTTTTAATAAATACAACCATTTAAAGCTCTACTTTAATAAAATATTATTTGACAACTAGGTTGGAGAAACATAAAATTTTACATAACGCTTTAGATTGCCACACAGTAATCAATTGTAATTTGACTCTAATAATTTGACATGGAGTAGAAGTTTTAGGGGTTTAGGCATTATCTCTTCAAGTAAAAAAAAAAAAAAACACTATAAGATGAATCCAAATCTATTAAGCTTGTATTTCAAAACATCCCTAAAGATAAAGAATTTTAATAAATTTAAAAGAAAATTTATCGTGTTTTTAACTTTTTTTAGGATCTAAAATTCAGACATTTAATTCAATCTATACTCAGCTGAAAACACAATGTTTTAAGAACAGTGTACTTTCGAAAATGCCCCTGTCTTAATTGTGTAATTTCAATATTACTCCAATGTAAATCTAATTGGATCTGGACCGTCCATTTATTTGGGGCACTGTGATAAGAAATCAGTCCGTCCATTTCTTTTTCCTCTCTGGTGAACACCATTCTTTCTCGAGTTTTTATCAGAAATGGTCCCTAACATTGATCAAACACATCATTTTGGTCCCTGACATTGAAAATCAATAGAAATGGTCCCTGAGATTGATCAAACACATCACAAATGGTTCTTCCGTTAAAAACTCTTTGGGCAATTTTCAAAGCTTCGTAACTCAATCGTTTCTTAACCAAATTCGACACATAATATATCAAAATGAAGATAGGAAAGTGTGAAACAAGATTATACCTATTTGGAAGCCCAATGGTTGCCGGAGATGGCCGGAAAATAGCCTCAAATGTGACTGGTCCGCAGAAAAACTGGAAAATTCGCCGGAAACTGGGTAAACTTTAAACGTACATAACTTCTTCAATACTTAACGAAATTGAGTGATTCAAAAATGAAAATCATACTTCTCAATAAGAAAAAGAGAATGGTACCTTTATTTACTGCTAATTCACCGTGGTTTGGCTGGAAAACGGCTCGAAATTGGATAACCATTTTCGAGTTAGCCAATTTCAAGCCGTTTTCCGGCCAAACTACGGCAAGTTAGCCATCAAGAAAGATACCATTATCTTCGTCTCGTCGAGAAGTCTGATTTTCGTTTTTGAATCACTCAATTTTGTTGAGTATTGAAGAAGTTATGTACGTTTAAAGTTTACCCAGTTTCCGGCAAGTTTTCCAGTTTTTCCGCGGACCAGTCATATTTGAGGCTATTTTCCGGCCATCTTTGGCAACCATTGGGCTTCCAAATGGTATAATATTGTTCTACACTTTCCTATCTTCATTTTGATATATTATGGGTCGAATTTGGTTAAGAAACGATTGAGTTACGAAGCTTTGAAAATTGCCCAAAGAGTTTTTAACGGAATGACCATTTGAAATGTGTTTGATCAATCTCAGGGACCATTTCTATTGATTTTCAATGTCAAGGACCAAAATGATTTGTTTGATCAATGTCAGAGACCATTTGTGATAAAAACCCTTGTTTCTCTCGCTCTCTCTTAACATCAAGATTCAAAACCCGCACCCCACCCACGAACCCAGAAACACCGAAAACCATCACCAGTCTCATCCGTAGTCAATTGGATTCCACAGTGTAAACCCAGGAACTAAAGGTAAGAAAATTCAATATTTTTTTCGGTTTTTTATTTTGCTTTCAGTGTTAATTTCTTAGTAGATATTATTTTTGATAAACGCACTTAGAATCTGATATGGGGTTTCCTTGGACTCTAAAGTAAAAACCTTGAAACTTAAAGGTAGGAAAATTTCAAATTATTTATTTATTTATTTACGTGTTGATATCTGATTAATACTATTTTTCATAAACCCACTTAGAATCTGATATGGGTTTTGCTTAAATTCATCTTGGGGTTTTTAATTTTGAGTTTTATAATTTTCTGGTGCACCCGTGATTAAATATTCAGATTAATTTAACGTAATGGGTTTTCTTTTTTTTTCTTTTTTTTTTAATTGATGTAGTTTATGCAAAGAGCAACTTACAAAGAGGTGAAGAAAAAAAAAGTATGTCAAACCATTGCTCATCACTTCAGGTACCTTTTGACCTTTTGTATGTCAAGATATGCTTCAATTTTGTTACGTATTATTTGGGTTTTAGTAAATTTTTCATGATTTTGAAGAATTACGTTTAAAGTTCTGAGTTTTGGAGAAGTCGTCATTAAATTGGTGGGTTTTTTTTTTTTTTTATGTCATTTTATTTCCTGGATGATTCAATATTTTGAGTATATTTGTCATGTGTTTGCCTCTTTTCATTGTGTTGCAAATGTAGTATTCTCTCCACTGAGTTTCTACATGCATGAGAACATGTGTTTTTCTCACTAATTTCATTAGATTATAAACTGCTGCAATGATGGCAGTGGCATACACTCTCATAGAACGGTTAATAGTTGAAGTAACAGTAACTTCACCATGAAAGTTAAGGGTGATAGAGATTTACAGAATTCAGTAGGGTCTGCAACGTGCGCAATTACCTCGAGTAAAATCATTAATTTACAACCAAATTAGAATAAACCAGGGCAGTTTGTAAACACTGAAGTGAGAGAATCATATAGGCAGTTTGTAAATTCTTCAGACCATACCTCCAAACTGAACACAGCACCAAAATTCTTCTGTTCCTCAACTGGCTCTTCTTTTCTTCTTCTTCTTTCCCTCATCGACATTCTCAACTGAATGCCTCCTTCTTTTTCTTCGTTGGTTAGGGTTGCCATACCCCAATGAGCTTGCCAAAGGTACTGACTGGTTACTGATTGTAGGTTGAAGTACAACTGTTACTGGCGGGTCAAGTTCCATAAGGAAGTGGAAGCAGAAGAAGAATTAGCGTCACGCTTCAAGTTTTCAACCAAAAGGAGGTAACCTTAATAAATGATGCATATCTGAAATTTGAGTTCTTTGACCAAAATTATGAATAGTGATTGGTAGATATTTCGCATTTTTTTTCTATGGTCCATTTGTGTTCTATTGGTGTTGTATTTTGCTAGAACATTATTAAATAATTAAATTACATAAATGGACATGATAGATTATTAATCGTATCCCCAATTTTTCTCTAAACTTGAAGCTGAAAATTGAAGAAATACAACAGACTTTGAGTCATGCAATTCAAATTGCAAACAAATGGCTAAAGAAGATAAATCCAGTATACAAAATCTCACCAAGGGGTACCAAAATTTTCATCTTGAAACGTCACAAGCCCAAAATGAAACCCTAAAAGTTGGCATGCACAATGAAGATGTAAGTACATATACGACATCGATATATATATATATATATATATATATATATATATATATATATTTGTCATTGTCAGGAGCATCAAGAATAATTGGTTCCCACTAAGTATATGCTAAAATTATATATTGATATAGACTGATGCTCATGATACGAGGAATACATGCATGTAGAGTTTCTATTGGCATGAAGTTTTGAAGATAACAAATTGCGTGAAAATTGAAATTGAAACTACACTGTAGAATGTTAAATATTTATTCTAAATTTGAAGACTGAAAATAACATAACTTAAAAGCTAAATTGAGTAAAATTAAATTTTTAGCCTCAAATATCCTTAGGCGAACACAAAAGTTTGACCCCAACATCCAATTTTATTAATTCAATTTTGATAAATGACTGAGAGTTTTTCAATGATTGTATTACTGTGTTTGATTGATGATTGAGGAGTTGGATATATTTTCTTGCTTAAGTTTTTCTTAGGTGTGTACTAAATTGGATGTTGGTTTGGTTATTTCCGAGCTTTCACAACTTTTGATTACCCAATAGAGTATGAAAACCCCAACTTTAATTTTGCGCATCTTTTGGAGCCTGCAAATGAAATCTGGCATAGTGAAATTATGAAAACTTTCCCTTCATCTCTAGATTTTCATTCAATTCAATTCATAATGCAATTTAGGGTGATTCAATTCATGAGTGATCAATTTTTTTTTTCTACTTTGTATAGTTGTAAACATAAAACACTCCATGAGATAGAGCCATAACTTTTGAAAAACAATCCTTCAGGATGGCATTTGTAGTATAATACGCATACCAACATCTCTCTTCCCACTTAGTATTACGGTCTAGTAGTATTCCTCTTCATTTGTAAGTGAGAGGTCTTAGGTTCGATTCTCGCCAAAGGCGAATTTGAACCACATTATTGCTAGCCCATTGTGAGGCTAAGCCTACCCTCTCCCCCCTTAACGTAGATAATAGCGTTTGTTAAAAAATATAGCATATATATTTTTCGAGACCTTTTACATCTTCAACAGTGTTTCAAACCCCGCAGCAACGCACAGGTACACTGGTCTATACTAAAACCCAAAACACCACTCTGAAACACTGTTCATAAGCTAAGTGTGCTTCCTGTTTTACCTTTGCTGAGTTTGCATTATTACATTTTTACACGGATAAAAATGCCCGCACTCATCTCTTTCCTCCTGATTTCTTTCCAATTAAAAATCTTGTGCGACTTCTCCTCACCAAGCAGCCACTTTGCTCCAGATATTTCAAATTGAAATTCCTCTCCTTTCTTTGCATGTTGAATTTCACATCAACAGCATCTCCCTATAACCTCGGAGCTTTGTTCGGATTCAAGCTTTCCAACGGTAATTGGACGATTCCCCTGACGCCCGCCATCAAGGTTTGTCTGAAACGATTCCTACCTTATTGACCTATTGCATGTCAAAATCTGCTTCAAATTTGTGATTTATTATAATTGGACTTCAGAAAATTTTGCATGATTTTGTCTAATCTAATTTAAGGATTAGAAATTTTGCCTGGGGAATGCAATTTCATCTGCTCCAAACAAATAAATTCTTTTTAATTTGAATTTAGAAAATTATATTTTCAAATTTGTTTTACATTTGATTTGGTTAGATTTAGGGTTGTGTTGTGTTTCCTGGCCTGAGTTGTATATAAAGAAAAAAGAGTGATTTTTTTTGTATCCTAAAGAGTTCATTGTGATCATAGACACGAGTCTAATATTATCAAGTAAGATGCCGAGTCCTCTTGCATTCATAAAATTACATTTATGAGTTGCTTTTCTGGGCTTTTGTTGATTTGTTTGCTTATCTGGTATATACAAGAAGAGTGACACTGCCACGAACATTATCAATTTATACATGAAAAACGTAACAGTGGGCCAATCTAACTATTTATTTTGAGCACATCACATCAGCAAATAATAAAACATATGAGAGCGGGGTTTTTTCAAGTCAATTTTTGTTGGCATGTTGTTGTTCATGTAAGTGTTGGTTTGATAAATGCGAGTGCTTTTGGCATTTTATGATAAATAAGAAGAAGAATAGTATGTATGCTATAACATTATGAGTTTGAGAACTTATATGACTGTTTTTTTGCTAAAAAGATTGTGACCTTTTGATATATCCTTCATTATGAAACAAGGAAGAATAGGAAGAAAGGGTAATATATGATCTCTAACTATTCGACTTTGTTCCAAGCAATATTGTTTGGTGAAATAGTTGTGTTAAGATATTGGAGAAAATTAAAAATATTTAAAATTCATTTTGAGGAGGTTCTCATTCTACAGGTGAAATTGGGATACCAATTCGATCAGCACAAAGTGACAAATGAAGCAGCGTTCTTATCTCCTAAGATTTCTAATTTCTAATGATTTATGGGCACGTTTGTTTGACAGGATTAAGAAGGCTTGGACTGGACTGGACTGGACTATAGTCCTTTGTTTGGTGTGCATCCGGATTAGCTTTAATGAGCTTAACCCGAACTCGCTTGGATTAACGACCTCCTTAGCCGTTCTTAACGAGCAACCCCAAAATTGGACGGACTCGTAAGCCAGAGCAAACCGAGAGATTTTTTGCAGTTCTTCCCTTCGTCCTCATCTCTGCATCTTCCCTCAACGTCGTCCTTGCCGTGCTCCCTCAGCGTCGTCTTCCTCACCCTCATCTCTGCATCTGCTTGCCCTCATCTGCCTCCAATTGTCTGGTAAACTTCGATTCTTCTATTAATTTCATCTATTTGTGTTGCAGATGGTAATTTTACTGAGCTTTATTTGATTTTGTCGTTTTGGGTTTGAGAAATTTTCAATCATAGACCTCTGCATTTGAACAAATTAGGGTTTTGATATTTAGGTGAAATTGAGATTAGAATTTGGGGTTTTCATAAGATGAGATGGAACTTGGGAATTTAGGATGTCAAAGTTGTCAAACTTGGAAGTCCTACCCACATGCAGTTTTCAATTTTTAAAATTTGGGGTTTCAACAATGGGAGTACTCTGTGTGTGTGTGTGTGTGTGTGTGTGTGTGTGTGTTTGTGTACTCTGTGTTTGTGTGTGTGTCTTTGTGTCTGTGTGTGTGTGTGTGTGTAATTTCTATGTGTGTGTGTGTGTTTGTGTGTAGGCGGTGGGGTGGGAACCCAATGAATTCCCTCATGTGTGTGTGTGTGCATGTGCATGTGTGTGTTTGTGTACTCTGTGTGTGTGTGTGTATGTGTGTGTGTGTGTGTGTGTGTGTGTGTGTGTAATTTCTGTGTGTGTGTGTGTTTGTGTACTCTGTGTGTGTGTGTGTGTGTGTGTGTAATTTTTGTGTGTGTGTGTGTGTGTGTGTTTGTATGTGTTTGTGTGTAGGGGGTGGGGTGGGAACCCAATCAATTCCCCCGTGTGTGTGTGTGTGTGTGTGTTCGTGTACTGCGTGTGTGTGTGTGTGTAATTTCTGTGTGTGTGTGTGTGTTTGTGTACTGTGCGTGTGTGTGTGTGTGTGTGTTTGTGTACTGTGTGTGTGTGTGTGTAATTTCTCTGTGTGTGTGTGTGTGTGTGTGTGTTTGTGTACTGTGTGTGTGTGTAATTTTTGTGTGTGTGTGTGTTTGTGTACTGTGTGTGAGTAATTTCTCTGTGTGTGTGTGTTTGTGTACTATGTGTGTGTAATTTCTCTGTGTGTGTGTGTGTGTGTGTTTGTGTTTGTGTGTAGGGGGTAGGGTGGGAACCCAATCAATTCCCCCGTGTGTATGTGTGTAATTTCTGTGTGTGTGTGTGTTTGTGTACTGTGTGTGTGTAATTTATGTGTGTGTGTGTGTGTGTGTGTGTAATTTCTTTGTGTGTGTGTGTGTGTGTAATTTCTATGTGTGTGTGTGTGTGTATTTGTGTATTGTGTGTGTGTGTGTAATTTCTGTGTGTGTGTGTGTGTGTCTGTTTGTGTACTCTGTGTGTGTGTGTAATTTCTGTGTGTGTGTGTGTGTGTTTGTGTACTCTGTGTGTGTGTGTAATTTCTGTGTGTGCGTGTGTGTTTGTGTGCTCTGTGTGTGTGTGTGTGTGTTTGTGTATTGTGTGTGTGTGTGTGTGTGTAATTTATGTGTGTGTGTGTGTTTGTGTAATTTCTGTGTGTGTGTGTGTGTTTGTGTGTAGGGGGTGGGGTGGGAACCCAATCAATTCCCCCGTGTGTGTGTGTGTGGTGTGTTTGTGTACTGTGTGTGTGTGTGTGTGTGTAATTTTGTGTGTGTAGGGGGGAACCCAATCAATTCCCCCGCGTGTGTGTGTGTGTGTTTCTCTGTGTGTGTGTGTGTAATTTCTGTGTGTGTGTGTGTACTTATTAACGTGGGGGGGGGGGCGGAACCCAATCAATTCCCCCGTGTGTGTGTGTGTTTGTGCACTCTCTGTGTGTATTCTGCACATTTGGTTAAACAGAGGTTTACGGTTATCTACTTGGTTTGTAACCATGATATTACAATGTGAATGTTTTGTACCGTGTGGGGTTGATGCTGAACTGCAATATTCTGTGGTTGTTGGTTGCAGAGAAGAGGAGCATAAACGGAAGGATAAGGCTAAGGCTACCGCATTACAGGTGTCCTTTAATTTCCCTCTTGACATGGAATGCCTAGCAATGACAGCAATCCTCATGATAGTCTGTTCTCTACATAGTTAGCACTGACTAGTCTTGTTAGACACACGTTTACAATCGTTTAATAAGCATTTTGTATTTAGAGTTTAGTTTTAATTTTTATGTTAATAGAGGAAGAATATATGGGATAAATAATAGATGTATAAGAGTAGAACATTTTGAATATGAAGAAACTTTTTTTTTTTTCAACATCAGCCGTATATTTGTTGGCTCAGATTGTGACTTGGCTGGTTATTTTTTTTGTTGATCCAACATTAATTGTGACTTGGCTGGTTATTTTTTGGGCAGTTAATGCAGTTACTTCTTTCATAATTCTTTGTATACCGTTTATTTTGATCTAGTTCATTTTGTATCATAATCACTTCATTTCCATAACCCTTAATAACAGTAAATATTACATATATAATGTCCTTATTATTTTTTTCCTTTTTTTTGTTTGGATAGGTATAGATCGAAGGAAGCTTTTATTGATGTTATTGTTAGAGATGTCTCATTTAGAGACAATTTGCATTTGTACGATTCTTGTGTTGCTGATGCTAAGGGCCAAACCGAGACATGTTGAACGACGCACTTTGACTAACCGTTCACTTGTTAGACGAGAGATTGTTTGTGTTATCTGAATGGTACAATGGGGAATACTGATATTGAATGTGTCAACGAATTGAGAATGGATAGAAGGACTTTTGGCATATTATGTGACTTACTTCGTCAAGATGAGAGGGTAAAAAAGGATGGTTTGGTGTCTGTAGAGGAGCATGTGTGTATGACTTTACAAATACTAGCACATCATACTAAGAATCTTAGTGTTGGCGGTATATTTTATAGGTCGGTAGAGACTATAAGTAGGTATTTCAATAGCGTATTGCAAGGAATTTTGCGATTACAAGGTATCCTACTAAAAGTCCCTCAGCCTGTGCCTATTGATTCTACAGATCCTAGGTGGTGATGTTTTAAGGTATGATGATAATTTTTTTTCATTTTCCCTAAGCTTTAACTCTTCATTCCCTTTGTATAAATTAACAAAAGCTTTTTTTTTTTTTTTAGAATTGCTTGGGAGCATTAGATGGAACACACATTGATGTGCATGTACCTGAAATTGACAAACCAAGATACCGAACAAGAAAGGGTCGAGTCGTAACTAATGTGTTAGGTGTGTGTTCAGGAGATATGCAGTTCATATATGTGTTTCCGGGGTGGGAGGGTTCCACATCAGACTCTAGAGTGCTACATGATGCAATTACTAGGCCTAATAGTTTTAAGGTACCAGCGAGTAAGACTATTAGTTAGTCTCAACTTTGTAAGTTAGGTCTAGTTTTGTTTGTCAACTACAAAACACTAATAAGGTCTGCTTATTTTTATTAGGTTATTATTACCTTGTAGATGGTGGTTATACAAATGGTGAAGGATTCCTTGCACCATATAGAGGAATACCTTATCATTTATCTGAATGGGAGGGACGAACACCTTCTAATAAGGAAGAATATTTTAACATGAAGCATTCTAAGGCAAGGAATGTAATTGAACGCTGTTTTGGCTTGCTAAAAGGAAGGTGGTCGATACTAAGGAGTCCATCTTTCTATCCGATAAGGACACAAGGTCGAATAATTACCGCTTGTTGCCTACTACATAATCTTATTAGGCAACAGATGTCTGTAGATCCAATGGAGAATTTGCCAATAATAGAAGATGGACGAAATACAGAAGAAGGTGAATATGTTGGTAGTGTTGAAACATCTGACCAGTGGACTGCAAAGAGGAATGCCATGGCTGAGGAAATGTATAATGAGTGGAGAGCAATTAGGAAGCAGCAACCGAACTAGCTATATGTGTTAATGATAACATTTTATTTTAGTATTGCTTTTTATCATGCATTTGTTGGATATTAGCAAAATGATTAGATTGCTCATCAGTGAATGTTAAAACTTTTTTATTGGATGGTATGCAAATTAATTGGATATTATGCAAATTGATTGGACATTATGCAAATTGATTATTTGTATTGTATTTTAGGACATTCAAATATTTTTTGTTTAGGTATGGATAAGGACAATATTTTGAATGCTACTCAAGAGCCAAAAGGAAGAAGGTGTAAATGGGAAGCATTTGAGGAAGAAGTATTACTATCCGTTCTTGAGGATTTTGTTGCTCGGAAGCAACGGTGTGACACCAGTGCTTTCAAACAAGGTACTTTGATTGAAATAGCGAAAGTTGTCAATGTTTTATGTCCTCATTCCAATATAAAGGCAAATCCACATATTGAGTCAAAGTTGAAGAATTGGAAAAAAAACATATAGTTTGGTCGTTGACATGATAAACACAAGTGGATTTGCATGGAATGATGTCAAAAAGTGCGTTGAAGTTGACAGTGATGACGCATGGCAAACATATGTGCAGGTTCATATCCTATTTTATTTATACATTAGTTATATTCTTGCTGCTATATTTGTTACGCATGCTAAATTTTAGTTTTGCTATGTTGATATAATCTTAGAAAAATAAAGAAGCCGATGGATGGAGAAGCAAACCTTTTCCACTCTATGATAGATTTGCATATATATTTGGAAAAGATCGGGCTATGGGTAATGTAGCCGAAACCCCTGCTGAAATGGTGGAGGAACAAAGTCATGATCAAGTTGGTGCAAGTGATATTGGAGGTGAAAATTTTGTTTCTTCAATGAACCAACAAAGCCAACAAAGCACCCCATCTAAAAATAGCCAACGAAAGAGGAAAAGAGGTGTGGGAAGTTCAAGTGATGGAACCGAGGCAATTATCAGTGGACTGAAAAAATTTTATGTTGAAAGTGGGAAGAGGATGCCAATGGTAACTGAAGCTTTAGTTCAAGGTACTGCAGATCATAGTGACATAGCTAACGAACTTGAAGAAATGGGTCTTTCTCCTATGGATCAAATTGATGCATTGTCTCTTATTTTGGATAAACCAAAAAATGTGGGAGTGTTCAGGGCAATCAAACCGGAACTCAAGAAAGTGTTCGTCCAAAGGCTTTTAAGCGACAACGCAAGCGGATGAGTATATTATGTGGTGCCTTTTGACATGGATGTATTTTATTAATCGTACAATCTTATGTTATGGCTTATAACTTAGCTTTGCACTATAAAGTATTTTGGCTAATGTTAACTAGGATTTTGTAAATTATGGAGATCTACTTTGGAATGCTATACTGTAGTTCACTGGCATTTTGTAAAATATCATGGATGAAAGTTTAGTGAATGATGTTTTAAGAGTCAATCAATAGCAAAGATTGACTTGTCACAAGTATCTTCTTATGTACTTGTATTTGTTGAAGTTGCATGTATTGGGCACCATTCTTTTTCTTCTTTTGGGTGATAGAGTTTAAACCAAGCTACATTTGCAAATTAAACTCAACTATTTATAAATAGTATGCCCCAACTATAGTATGTCCCAATTCTATTAGCAAGTAATAGAAACAAAACAATTGTTCTTTTTTTTTAAGATTCATAATAGACATGGCAAAAATATGCTCCAATTAACCCATATCATGAGATTTGTAGCATTACTCTATTACACAATGTTAAAAATTTGTAGTCCTACTCTAAGCAAACACAAATCTGGTGAACAGTATTGTTTTTATTATCCTGCTTCTTAGTCATACATTGCACCAAACGCTTCACTAAGTTAGTCCAGCTTAGTCTAGTCGAAGCCAGTCCAGCTTAGTCCCTGCAGCTAGTCCAGTCCGAAACAGTCCGGCGCAACAAACTCACTTTATAAGTCTTTTAAAAACTGAAGAGAGAGAAAACGGGCAGATCTCTTTCTGATCTGATGCAGTATGTGTGCGGAGTGAAGAAATTGGTAAGGCGATGAGAGTGTGCAGCGGGTGGCGCCGTTTCCTCATCTTTCTACCTCTTATTTTCATTCTTCCTCACTTCTTCTCCGGTGAGTGAGTCACTCCCTCATTTTCTTCTTTTTATTAAAAAATAATTAACAAATAATTTTCTTTTGTATTACAAATTCGTAATTTACATCTGGGTTGGTTGTTCATCTCTTAGTTAAGGAATTGCATCATAACTCAGCTGTGGAAGATTTGCCCAGGAAGAGAGAAAGCAACAAATCCAAATCCAACCACTTGGTTCTTGGCCCTGCTGCTGGTCAAGGCTTGAGCAATCGCCTCCAATGCCATGGTACCAATCAAATTTCAACCAATTCAAATTCAATCAGATTTGGGTTTTGGTGGTAGTATTTTTTTTATGCGAGCGATATTTTATATGACGGGGGGAGGGGAAGTGTTTGAGGCAATACACAGTGGGTTGAAGAGGAAGACCCAACAAGTGCGGCAATCCACCACTTTATTATTTGTTTGTTGCATCTATGTTCATGTTTTGCTTTTTTATATGGGCAGGAGATGGCAATGGCATCAAAGCTCTCAACCACACCACCCATTCTTCCCGTGCCTCCGCTGCAGTTGATAGCATTGCCGTTGTCACTGTCTTCACCATATACAATTCTTCCACCTCCAATGGGCACGTCGAAGATCAATTCTCAAACTCGGTTACAGTTGGGAATGCTTCTTATACTAAATTCGAGAGATCCATGGCCGTCTTGAATGTCTTTATTAACTTCATTCAGGTAATCGTCTGATATGTTGCACAGTAGGATTGTGTTCAACTTCCTCACTTTCGTTCGAGACATAATGAGTTACTCTATCATATGATTGATACATTGCAGCTGGCTATGCCCCGGAGCAGTGTAGTC
Source organism: Heteromeles arbutifolia (assembly GCA_024362995.1). Classification (NCBI taxonomy): domain Eukaryota; kingdom Viridiplantae; phylum Streptophyta; class Magnoliopsida; order Rosales; family Rosaceae; genus Heteromeles; species Heteromeles arbutifolia. Next base: position 21,873,717 of record JANCRC010000005.1, on the reverse strand, counting down.
ATTCTAACAGACCCGGCAGCTGATCTTTCAATACGCAGAAACAAGGTCACTGTATATCCAATTCAAGGTGAATATTCACGAGACAAGTTGATGCTTCAGAGAATCAGGTCTTACATTGTAAGAGCACATTGTATTAATGATAACAAATAGAAATATCCTTTCTTTATCAGTAGCTATGCTTCTCACCAGTATCACCTAGTTTATTTCATTTTTTTTTTGTTTGTACACATCAATTCCTGAAATTGCTCGAGGTTTCTCTTTTGACCGATTTCCGCTTATTCAAAAAACACATATATAGTGTTTCCCAATTTCCTGTACGTATGGAAAACAAAATGTTAGCTTAAGAGAAGGTAGTGGTGCTCCTAACGTGTAATTGTTCCCAAATATAAGTGTATTTGGTATCATCGCCAATAGAGAAATACTTACTAGCAATGTTCTAATCTAATGTTGCATTGAATTTCTGTCATTCAGGCCTTCCTAGAATCTAGGATGGAGGAGCTTCCTCAGAATCAGAAGCATACTCATTACATCTTCACCGACTCAGATATCACTGTTGTTGATGATCTAGGACACATATTCAGTGAATATCCGAATTTTCATCTGGCACTTACGTTTCGCAATAACAAAGCACAACCTCTGAATTCAGGATTTATAGCAGTGAGGGGCACCGCTGATGGAATTTTAAGGTGCTTTGTCACTTTATCTGTTTACTCAAAGTTAAGCATGTTATTGAATACTAATAGTTATGATCTGTTTTGTGGTTATTGTTGACCAGAAAACAGAGATGAAATGTTACCGTTTTTTACATTTCACATACTGCAATGATGCAGGGCAAAGATTTTTCTACAAAAAGTACTAAAAGTTTATCAAACAAGGTACATGAGGGCTTCTAGAATGCTTGGGGATCAATTAGCTCTTGCCTGGGTAGTGACGTCACACCCATCTTTCGATGCAAGGAAATTTACGAAAGCCAAAGCTTTCGTAGATGATATTGGCGGTGCTTCCGTGTTGTTTTTACCCTGTGCTGTCTACAACTGGACACCACCAGAAGGCGCTGGCCAATTTCATGGCATGCCCTTGGATGTAAAGGTATATTGCTGGTGTGGAAAACACAAAACCTGTTAACAAGGTTGTTGATTTTAGATGAGTTTTTTTTGTTTTGTTTTCCCTGCTAAATTGAAACAAATATGATGCTGAATTGTGGATTATGCGATATATTCTGGATATAGGTTGTTCATTTCAAAGGATCAAGGAAACGCCTGATGCTCGAGTCTTGGAACTTCTACAGTTCCGTTTCCAACATTCCAGATATGTTGTGCCTGATATTAAAGAGTGGGAGAACAAAGTACGATTTTTGAATAACTCAAGCTGGTTTAGCTTAGCATATGAATTCGTATTACAAATTTGATTAGGGACCTGCTGATTTCATGGCATTGAAAACTTACCCTGGATGGATTTGTAGAGAAAAACATGACGGACTACTTTTATTTATTATCTCTGTAATGCTGTTTTCTTTGAATTTGTTACTTCTTTACGGTGTTTAGGGTAATTTGATGTCGTAACTCTGTTACTGTTAGTTTCCTTGTCCGTGATTCTAGAATTTGCGAACTTATTACTGTCATACGTTATGATTACTTTTCCAAGTATATTCGGGGCATGATTTATTTTAAGCTCGGCATGCCACGTGGTGTTCCAACACACAATAACAATAACAGCCCTTTTTGAGGGAAGATTTTTCAATGTGATCAGAACACGGATGGTACACCACGTGTCACTATATAAATGGTGGGATATGTGTGTTAAAAAGTTAATAACTTAAAAAAATACAATTTTTCAAACTTTCATAAAAACACATGGTGTACCATCCTGTGTTTCGGTCACAATGAAAAATTTATTCTTTTTTCAGAGCTCATAGTCTCAACTCTCAAAGTTATGAATAGAGACTCAAACTAAGCAGTAGCTTCTACGTTTTAACTCATCTGAAAACAATGTTGTAAACAAACCAACTAATGAAACTTGAAACAAAAGAATTGATCATTCCTTCATCACGAAAAATCGACGTTAAAAACGAGTGTCCAGGAGCTTGTGTGTGAAATAAATTCTCTACAAATCATAGTTTGATTCTGTTTTACTGGCTCCTACTCTACAAAGGCTTTGTTACTAACCATTGTAAATAGTTCAACAAAATGTTATAATGAACTACATATTTCGCCACATCTAGAGATGAATGCCGAACACCATACTTAGGTTTCGCCAAACCATTACCGGGGTAGCATCCGTTCTACTCTACGATATGATTCTCGTACTCGAATCCTTTCTTGCAACATACTGGAATCAATGTGAGAGAAAGCCGGGGATAAATCACCGGTTGCACCAAGAGTTTGCCCTAGTGTAGGATTTATGAAACTTTATTCATAAAACATATCAACAGGGCACTTATTTTTCTCTGAACTGTAACTACGGTTTGTCAATTACAGGACCATTTTGACAAAAAACCATTAGAAAATAAAGAGAGCAAAAAAAGCGACGTATGGTGTGAGTATCAAGAACTCTACAATTCAATCATTTATCCTACCGGGGTGCCGCTTTAATTCACTATTTTTGCAGTGTCTTGGAACAGAGTTTTAATGTCGGGTCTTTCGGATGCTGGATGGATCCATCTTAAAGCGACCTGTAGCATACCGTCAAGAACTCTTGTGGGGTTGTTTACGCTTGGCCTTTCCAGAATCAGTCTGTCAAGGCATTCAAACAACGGTTTTCTTCTGCCAATTGTCTCACCGAGGCTGTCTTATTAACCACACCAGGTATCCCAGAGACAATCTCCCCGGAACTCTTTCCAGTCAGGAGCTTCAACAATATCACCCCAAATGCATAGACACCTGCATTCAAGACTTGCTCAGTAGTCTTAGCCGGAGTCAAAATTCGGTGGACACTATAATCTGTAAGAAGTGCATTCAGAGTAGGAGTTTCTAATAAAATATTTGTGGATTTGAGGTTGCCATGGAGAATTACCTTCTCATTATGCAGGAAGTTCGGACATCGGGCAACGTCTACAGAAATCCTAAGTCATTCCTCAAGTGACGGGGGAGAGAGTTTTCTTGGCCCTGCCTCTGCAGAGTCAGAAAGATTCAGCAACCTCATGTCAGATGCAGGGATGAAAAGAGAGAAATTCGAAAACCTATAGTAAATATTGTTTGAAGACTTTAAGACATTTGAAAACAACACTAAAGAATCCACACAATGCCTTCATTGAAGGAAACTAACCTAACAGTTTATAAACCAAAGTAATATATCACAAGGTAAAACTCACCGATGTCAGCCAAATAAAAACTAGGCACGTTAAGATCTACGTTTTTCTCACCATGGACAATTTTCAGTGTTTTACCATGGAAATGGAATGCCAACGACTGTGCATTGACGTAAATTGATATAATCAGTTTCTCATGTTCTTTAGGGCCCCAGTAATAACCCAGCATAGAAACTCGATTCGGGCGCTTCTTGTCTCCTAGTTTCTTCACTTCTCTTGCAAATTCTTTCCTTCCTTTGGCTATTCCCTCCCGCAGCCATTTGACAGCCAATACTTGACCGGAGTCGAGCATCGCTTTGTACATTGTTCCATGACAACTCCTTCCAATAGCTTATGCTGGAGCACACGAAAGTTCTGCTGTGAACGCCAACGAGCCACAAAACAGATGCAAATAACCAGCCAATATGTCTGGAGAATAACCCGTGAGCACAGCAGAACTCTCAAGTGGCTGTTGCGTTTTAGAGGGCGATGGATTTGATGACGACAAGAGAGACATAGGAGAAGATGTCCCTTCACCCCTTTCTTTTGATTCGGGATGACCCAAATTCTTAGGATTCTTTACAACTGATGAAGTATCACGGGCATCATAAGCAGACCCCATGCCGGTTGATGGTGAAAGCTTTGGAAGGAAATCACAAGAAGATTTTGAGCAGTCTACATTTTTGTCCGGTGCTGATTGATGAGAAAGGGCAGAACCTCCTTGCACGACATCTTTCTTTCCAGAACTTGCTTTCGAGCTGCCCTTTCTACATCTGTGCGAGTGGGACTTGTAATAGATCATCAGGCATGAAAGAGCTAAAAAAGCATCTCCATCAACCAAACCTACAATGAGGGAGATCCTAATAGCTGCTTTCATAAGAGGCCTGTGTACACTAAAAGTCATGTTTGGGACACCCTCCGGTGATGATGGGGAAAGAGGAAAAATCAGCAACGAGTTCCCTGGATAAAATGCGGAATCAGGGAACTGCCGCCAGTTTTCAAGTATGACGCTCGAAAGATGATTGAAAGAAACATTGAACCCTTTCATGACAGCTGGAACAGGGCCGGCCCTGAGGGTAGCCGAGGTAGGCGGTCGCCTAGGCCCCCAAGTTTGGACAAATTTTTTTATACATCCTGTATATAAAATATAAATAAGTAAAACGTAAGAATCAACACAATTATTTCGTTGGTGCAGTGGAAACGGTTCCACTTTGTTTTCATTGGGGTGGGCAGTTCGAAACACCTTGTAGGCATTAGTTTTTGCTTTTTTCAAATCTATGAAATTAAAGATTAAAATTAAAGATTAATTGCTCTTTAAAAATTTTAAAATTACAAGAATCAAAAGGAGTTAAAATAATTCGACAAATATTAATTTTGAATGAATTTAAAATTTTCAACTTTAGGAAAAAAATAACAAAACCTCATGGGTGGTTTATGTTTAAATTCTTATTTATTTTCAAAAATATTTTAAATAAAAATTGTATAAATAGAAAAAACTTGAGTTTCTTAAATAAAAAACATACAAAGGCCAATTGTGACAAGAGGCTAGTGAAATTAATGGCCTCGATCTGTCCAAATGCATTTTTTTTCTTTTGCTTTTGAAAATAACCTAAAAAAATAACAAAAACCATAATAATCATAACTTTGTAATCATTTTTCTTTCAACTTCCCAGTCTTTCTATTTCTATTGAATGTTTAAGCAACTATCACTTGGTCCTGAAGATTGTAATTTGACCATAACTTTGAATTTAAATTTTATTTTTCAATAATTTATTGTTAAACTAGGTTATTCTAAAATTTGACTCGCTAGTGTGTGTTGATTTTAGAAAGAACACAAAAGAACCACTTGGCGTTGTTGAATTATTATATTCGTCAATCAAGTTTTATTGTTTTTTACTCTCTTGATCATCAAGTTTTATTGCTCTTCACTCTCAATTAGACTCTTGACTGCAAAAACTTAGTGTATTTGCGTCTAAGGACATGTGACATGTAATATTAAGTAATGTTAGTATATCTTTTTTCTTTTGATATTAATTTTTAATGATATTCGATGAAGAAATAGACTTTTTATGTAATTAACGAATTATTTTTACTACATACCAATATACAAAGAGTCGGAGGTTCGAGAACTTTAGGGCCCCACTTTGAAGACTCACCTAGGGCCCCCAAATTCTCAGGGCTGGCCCTGAGCTGGAAGTTCCTCAGAAATGCTGCCTTCAAAGTTGTTATTAGATAGATTGAGAGAGAACAAGTTAAGGAACTTACTGATCTCTGGGGGTAAATGACCAACCAATGAGTGTCAAACACACACTCGTTTGTTTTTATTAATGTCAAAAACAGTCCAAAAGCACTTCAAATAGAAAAAAAATGTGTACTTTTGACAACCAATAAGTTTTTGATTTTTTGAGTACTCATTCTTATGGTCCAAGTAGTGCATTATATGTGTTTATTTGCTTAATTTCCAATGGGTGACAGATGCACGCTCGTTTGTTTTTATTAATGTTGAAAATAGTTCAAATGCATTCCAAATAGAAAAACTCTGTACTTTTCACACCCAATAAGCTTTTGATCTTTTGAGTACTCATTCTTATAGTTCCAATGGGTGTCAAATGCACGGTTGTTTATTTTTATTAATACCGAAAACAGTCCAAATGCACTCCAAATAGAAAGCTGATGCAAGGTGCAGTAGCTAGAAACAAAATAAAACGAAAAGGAAAATTGATATATAGGGCCCACTATCTCCAAGTGCGAGGAGAGACTTGAAAACCCCAAAACCCCGTCTCTAGTACCAGCCTACAACGTAGACACTAGAAGAACAAAGCATAACAATCTCACAAAGAGAAAGGCACAAACTGAGAAACAAATCTCCCTTAATATTTCATTCATCAGCAAAAATGTTCAACTCTTTCATCTTACAGCAAGAAATGGTTTTTATAACCATTTTGTAACTTACATTCAGAAATTAAAAAGACAATTAACATAAAAACACCTAAAACTAAAAATTACATAAACAAAGGCTATTATCAGCCATAAAAACGCCCTAGCTGTTATGATTAGCAAAAAAAATGCCTTGTAATTAACCTGATCAGCCATTTGTATTAAAACCCTCTTTATTTCAGCACATGAATTCATCTTTCGATAATTTATGTGCTCCATTCCAAATACATCTACTCTTTTATTGTGTTGCATCATTCTCCCCTTCTCGAAGAAAACTCGTCCTCGAGTTTTGTTTGGTCTTCCTTGATCTTTGGGATGGCCAATCAATATTTTCCACTTCATCCATATTAGCAAATGAAACTTCAGAATTTTCCAAGTGTTCTTTCCCCCAACTTCATGCAAGTTCCACTGCAGCCTTCCAAACCATGTGTTGTTTAATCTATTCATAATGTAACTTGACTTCAAAGCATACAAGTACGTTTTCCAAATAGTTTCTTGTGATGAATAGGTTTCAAAGAGTAATCCAAGCTCAGAATCAAACTCAGCAACTTTTTTTTTCCAAAGGTTTTCTCATGATGTCATGAGCAACGAAATCTTCCTAAACATGATCCTGATACAAATGTGAAACTATTACCTCTTTATGAAACTGGACATGTAAGTCTTCATCCATTGTAGTCAAAACGTTACTATGGTACTCATCATAAATTGGTGGAGATTACCAATCAACAAACTTCTCATAGACTTCTAAATCTTCATCACAGACAAAATTATAATCAACTTTTGTTTCAAATCCAGTGGCAAGAAGTTTTTCAACCTCAAAACATAAACCACCACAAATGTCACAAGAATCATCCGGACAACTATCGAACTTTGGAGGAAGATCAAGATTTATAAAGTTGTCACATGAAAATTCCAAAGCAACCATTTCTTCGACTTTTGTTTGTAGAACATACACAGTCTCCGTTACTGACAGCAGCGACATGATTTAGTAAAATGCAAATATCGTTTTTCAGAAATAACGGATTGAAAAACCGCTTTAAGATTTGGAAACTAGACTTGAAAGGCTTTCCAATGATATATGTCTTGATGGTTGAGTAATTTTTAATGAACTTGAAACCTAGCCCGCCACAGAGATGATGATGCAGGGCGTAGCGAATAGAAACGAAATAAAATGACAGATAGGATTGATAGGTAAGGTCCACTATCTCCTAGTGCAAGGAAAGGCCTGAAAACCCTATAAACTTTGGTCCTACAATGTAGATACTAGAAAGAACAAAGCAGCAAACTCTTACAAAGAGAAAGGCACAAATATGAGTTAGAAATCTCTCTGAATATTTCAATCACCAACAAAAACGTTCAACTCCCGCATATTACATAAAGAGATGGTTTTTATAACCATTTTGTAACTTACATTCAGAAATTGTAAGACAATATGATTAAATTGACATAAAACTGAATTAAAGTCACATAAAACTGAAAATTACATAACTAAAGTAATGATATCAGCCATAAAACATCCTGGAAGTAAACTGATCAGCCAATATGTATTAAACCACCCTCCTTATTCCAGTAAATAAATTTATCTTCCAATAAGTTATTGTGCTTCATGCCAAATGAATATTTTATTTCCCATCTTGCATCATTCTACCCTTCTCGAAGAAAACTCGTCCTCGAGTTTTGTTTGTAAGAACAAGTATCCAAACCGCAAAGTGCTGCAACCATTCTGCCTTGCCATGCTTTGTTTTCTTTTTCACACTTACAAACATATTCTTTGCATAGAATATACAGAGGGTAGCCATCTCTTGGAATCGAACTATAGCATTAGGATATGAACAGAATACATCAATAATCAAGACTTCTAACAAATCAATCCTTTCACTCAACCTCTTATTGATGGAAGCATGTATAAAATCCAACCAAACTGGATCATGGAATTGAAACTTAGCAAAAGTTTCCACCACCTCTATCAAAACGATTGTGTTCATTTGTTTTCTTTTGTGTTCAATTTTGAATTCAAAAAGTAGATTGTTGTCATCATGAATATCCTTGATAGAATTCAAATACATCTCTTGATTATCCATTCCAACCTGCTGAGAAAACTCTTGGCCACTAGTATTGTCATCAATTGTAGGATCATTAACAACGTCACCATACATAAAATTATAATGGCATATACCACAACAAATTTCACAAGAACCATCTGGATAAAGATCGAAATTTGGAGGAAGGTTAAGATTTAGGAATCTGTCACCTGAAAAATTTGAAGCACTTGTTTCTTGGACTTCCGTTCATAGAAAATATGCTTCCTCAAATACTGACTGCAGCGACATGTTTTAGTAGAATGAGAATATTGTTTTGTACATGTAACAGATTGGAAAACTGCTTGAAGATTTGGAAACTAGACTGGAAGGGCTTTCCAATGATATATGGCTTAATGGTCAAGCAATTTTTAATGAACTTGAAACCTTACCCGCAACACAGATGATATGCTGGTTTCGCGCATCACCAACGCTCTGTGGTGTTTTGCCAATATCAGTTCACACAAAACTCCGCTTGATGCACAGTTTGTTGCATTGGAATTTAGACTCCCTGAGCCTTCCGATGATGTATAACTCTCAAAATAAAAGTAAAGGAAACTGAACCAGATTTGACGACCAATAGAGATGATGTGCCAGTCCGAAGAACGTCTCAAGCTCTGATAACCAACTGATGCAGGGTGTAGCTGATAGAAATGAAATAAAATGATAGATATGATTGATAGGTAGAGTCCACTATCTCCTAGTGCAAGGAGAGGACTGAAAACCCTATGAACTTTGGTTCTAGTACCAGCCTACAACGTAGACACTAGAAAGAACAACGCAACAGACTCTTACAAAGAGAAGGGCACAAATATGAGATAGAAATCTTTCTGAATATTTCATTCACTAACAAAAATGTTCAACTCCCTCATCTTATAGAAAGAGATGGTTTTTATAACCATTTTGTAACTTACGTTCAGAAATTGAAAGACAATATGATTAAATTGACATAAAACTGAATTAAAGTCACATAAAACTGAAAATTACATAACTAAAGTAATGATATCAGCCATAAAACATCCTGGAAGTAAACTGATCAGCCAATATGTAGTAAACCACCCTCGTTATTCCAGTAAATAAATTTATCTTCCAATAATTTATTGTGCTCCATGCCAAATGAATCTTTTATTTCCCATCCTACATCATTGATGATACATATCAGTTCGCCAGTGCATTTATTGAATCATTGGGATAAAATGAATGACTATAACCAATCAGAAGAACTTAATAACAACTGTTAGTAGCTCCTAATAATAGCCAGGGCGTTTTGGACATTTTTTATTAATGAAAATTCTCAGAGTGTTTCTCTGTTTCAGTTTTGTGCCTTTCTCTTTGTGAGATTATTCTGCTTTGTTATTCTAGTTGTCTACGTTGTAGGCTGATACTAGAGACGGAGTTTTAGGGTTTTCAGGTCTTTCCTCCCACTAGGAGATAGTGGACCCTATATATTAGTTTCCCTTTTCGTTTTATTTTGTTTCTACCCGCTGCGCCCTGCATCAATTGGTTATCAGAGCCTTAATTGATTCTTTGGTTATCATGTTGCTGCTGTTTGGTTTTTATGAAATCGATAGTTTCGTCAATTGGAATTCTCTACCTATTTATGATGAGTATGATGAAGATTACTTGCTTGTGATTAAAGTAGCTAATGAAATTCAATTTACTCTGCAAATCGAAACTCATTGTGTTGCCGATTGGGATTCTGCCCTGATTCTGGATGAATGCAATGGTGATGAAGATTTGGTTTCAATGGTTGAGCTACTTGCAGTAAAATATATTCTACATTTCTATAACTTTTATGATTATGTTTGGGAATTGTTCATTGCTTGTCACGCTACAAAATTTTACTTGGAGAAAAGAAAATTTTCACATTGTTCGAATTATGTCTACACTTTTCAAAATCTAAAATATCAAGATGTTTGCTAGAAATTGTATGTGCCCTCAAATGCAATTTATGTCATCAAGAAAAAATTAAATTCCAAACAAAACATGACAAAGTGAAGAAGAATGAAATTATTTGGAATTTTGTACTATTTGGATATGTTGATGCATGCTGAGTTTTTGGTTCTTAATTGGCTATTATGGCAAGTACTTGTTGGGTATCCGAAAGACAGAGGAAGACCAAACAAAACTTGGGGACATGTTTATTCGAGAAGAACATATTATGTGTTCCATGATGGGTTTCTCTTTAAAGGGAATCGACTTTGAATACCTAAGTCTAGTTTGAGGTTGCAGATCATACAAGAGTTAGAGAGCGATGGCCACGTTGGAAGGGAAAAAACCTTTACACTAGTGTTTTTTTTCTCATTTCTGGCCTGCCATGTGCAAAGAGGTATAATGAAGAGGTATAATGTTTTGTGGAAAAATGTCAAATCTGTCGAGTTTCTAAGGGCAAGGCAACGAATGCTGCATTGTTCATGCCATTACCCAATCCATTACAACCATGGGTGGACATGAGCATGGATTTTGTTTTGGGTTTTGTCACGCCCCGGACCCAGGGTCGGTAATAAAAACTCAAACCCGAATCCGAAACGTGAGTTAAAAGCTTAATAAATAAAAGGAAATTGACACGGGTTGGAAAAATAAACTCCTCTTATTAAAATCCTTAAATTTCTCCTCAATCACAACCTCAGCTCTTCTAACACCTGTCTTGCCAAATAACACCTGTCTTGCCAAATAACTTATCTGTAAAATAATAGGTGAGGGGTGAGCAACAACCACCGTCGCTCAGTGAGTAGAATATATAATATGCCAGTCAAGCGATGCCATTTTAATCACACTATAAAATAGGATAATAATATCAAATCATCATACACGTAGTGCCATATCACATCATCCCTTTATGTGTTCATTATATCCTTCATAAATTGTAACTCGCCACGTGATCCCTAATGGCCATCTGCCCTAATGTCCTCGTGTGCAGTTTACATTTATCCCTCGGATTAATGCAACACCAAAGTTCTCATGCTCCATGAACAATTCCAAATAATCCACACATATCACTATATTAATAATTCCGAAAGCATTTCCACAAACTCAACATGCTTGACTTGAAATAAAGAGATATTATAAATAAAAACCCACAATAGTTCGTGGTTTACGTTTATCAGAAAATAAGAAATATTTTGAACTCATTACATAAACCACTCACCTTGATAATCCGAACTATGGCAAGACAACCCAACTAACAAGATCAACACATCAAACTCCAACTCTAAACTCTCGTTCTTTCTACGTGAACACCAACACTTTGCATGCTCTGCATGCTGCCTTATTTCCGAAAACAATGGAGCGAAGCTCCTATTTATAGGTTAGGGAAGCCGGCAACAACTTAATTGCAATTGGATGGTTTTGGTAGCAATTGATAAGCTTAGACTCATCTGATGACTATCTATATGCATGCACAAGAGGTGTCAACCCAATAAAGGATTAATGATACGGTGCAGCCACCTAAGGCTATTTGAAGCCACGTCCAAGTTATAGCTTGGAACACTCAGCAACTAGATTGCTTATTCACTTCTAATACATCACACTACCTCATATTGCATGGCCTTGTTAAGCCACCTCCTGTAGCCTACGTGGCTGCTAAAGAAAAAGATAATAATTTAAAATGGGACATATTATGTGATAATTGATCGCTACCTGCATAACGTCTAACTATAGTTCATTCTAATAACTCTAAATAATATATAAAATTAAGGGATCTCACAGGTTTGCCTCTTGCTCAGCATGGTGTGGACTCAATTTTTGTTGTGGTGGATCGATTTTCCAAAATAGCTCACCTTATTGCCTGCAAGAAGACAATGGATGCTTCCGAAGTTGCTAAGCTATTATTTTATGGAGTGTACAGACTTCTTGGATCACCAAGTTTGATTGTTTCAATCGTGACACCAAGTTACCAAGACATATTCGATGTGTTCAATGTGAAACACCTCATTCCATACAGAAGGGACATTGATGATACTAGAAATGCAAATTCGAGGGCGAATTCTCTTCAACCCGGAGAGGATGATGCATATCAGTTCGCCAGTGCATTTATTGAATCATTGGGATAAAATGAATGACTATAACCAATCAAAAGAACTTAATAACAGCCATTAGTAGCTCCTAATAATAGCCAAGGCGTTTTGGACGTTTTTGATTAATGAAAATTCTCAGAGTGTTTATCTGTTTCAGTTTTATGCCTTTCTCTTTGTGAGATTGTTCTGCTTTGTTCTTCTAGTTGTCTACGTTGTAGGCTGGTACTAGAGATGGAGTTTTGGGGTTTTCAGGTCTCTCCTCACACTAAGGGATAGTGGACCCTATATATCAGTTTCCTTTTTTGTTTTATTTTGTTTCTACCCACTGCGCCCTGCATCAGATGATCTACTGGTTTTGCGCAGCACCAACACTCTGTTGTGTTTTACAAATATCTGTTCACACAAAACTCCGTTTGATGCACGATTTGTTGGGTTGGAAACAAGACTCCCTGAGCTTTCCGATAATGTATCGATGGTGTGGATTCTCTGTCTCAAAAATTACAGATTTTCTGATGAACTTGACTTTTGTAGTAGGAACTCAAACTGATGTCATTAACCTTGATATAGCTTCACCCTTGGATCGAGTTGACGCTCTGATACCAACTGATGCAGGGTGCAGTAGCTAGAAACAAAATAAAACGAAAAGGCATAAACTGAGAAACAAATCTCTTTGAATATTTCATTCATCAACAAAAATGTTCAACTCCTTCATCTTACAGCAAGAAATGGTTTTTATAACCATTTTGTAACTTACATTCAGAAATTAAAAAGGCAATAAACATAAAAACACCTAAAACTAAAAAATTACATAAACAAAGGCTATTATTAGCCATAAAAATGCCCTAGATGTTATGATTAGCCAAAAAAAGGCCTTGTAATTAACCTGATCAACCACTTGTAATACAACCCTCTTTATTTCAGCACATGAATTCATCTTTCGATAATTTATGTGCTCCATTCCAAATGCATCTCCTCTTTTGTTGTCCTAGTAGCGCATTATATGTGTTAGTTTGCTTAAGTTCCAATGGGTGTCAAACACACGCGAGTTTGTTTTTAATAATGCCGAAAATAGTCTTAATGCACTCCAAATAGAAAAACTGTGTACTTTCGATGCCCAATAAGCTTTTGATCTTTTGAGTACTCATTCTTATGGTCCTCGTAGTGCATTATATTTGTTTATTTGTTGAAGTTCCAATGGGTGTCAAATGCATGCTCGTTTGTTTTTATTAATGCCTAAAACATTCCAAATGCACTCTAAATAAAAAAATGTGTGCGTTTGACACCCAATAAACTTTTGATAGTTTGAGTACTCATTCTTATGGTCCTAGTAGTGCATTATATGTGTTTATTTGCTTAAGTTTGAATGGGAATCAAATGCACGCTCGTTTGCTTTATTAATGCTGAAAATAGTCCAAATGCACTCTAAATAGAAAAACTGTGTACTTTTGACACCCAATAAGCTTTTTATCCCTTGAGTACTCATTTATATGTGTTTATTTGCTTAAATTCAAATGGGTGTCAAATGCAAGCTCATTCACTTTTATTAATGCTGAAACCATATAAGCTTTTGATCTTTTGAGTACTCATTCTTATTGTCCAAGCAGCGCATTATATATGTTCATTTGCTTAAGTTCCAATGGGTGTCAAATGCAGCGGATTATATATGCGTTTGTTATTATTAATGCCGAAAATAGTCCAAACGCACTCCAAATAGAAAAACTGTGTACTTTTGACACCCAATAAGCTGTTGATCTTTTGAGTACTCATTATGTTGGACCTAGTAGCGCATTATATTTGCTAATTTTCTTAAGTTCCAATGGGTGTTAAACGCACGCTCGTTTGTTTTTGTTAATGCCGAACATAGTCCAAATGCACTCCAAATTGAAAAACTATGTACTTTTGACAGACAATAAGATTTTGATCTATGGAGTACTCATTCTTACGATCCTAGTAGTGTATTGTATATGTTTATTTGGAGAAATTCCAATGGGTCATGCACGCTCATTTGGTTTTATTAATGCTGAAAACAGTCACAATGCATTCAAAATAGAAAAACTGTGTACTTTTGAATCCCAACGGTCCAAGTAGTGCATTATATTTATTTATTTGCTTAAGTTCCATTGGGTGTCAAATGCTCACTTGTTTGTTTATATTGATCTCTTGAGTACTCATTCTTATGGTCCTAGTAGCGCATTATATGTGTTTATTGGCGTAAACGCAAATGGGTGTCAAACACATGCTTGTTTGTTTTTATTAATGCCGAAAACGGTTCAAATGCACTCAACATAGAAAAACTGTGTACTTTTGACACCTAATGGTCCAAGTAGCATTGTATTTATTTATTGGCTTAAATTAATTCCAAAAAGAGTCCAAACGCACTCTAAAGAAAAAAAACTGCGTACAGTTGACACTCAATGAGCTTTTGATTTTTTTGAGTACTTATTCTTATGGTCCAAGTAGCGCATTATATGTGCTTATTTGCTTAAATACAAATGGGTGTCAAATGCAAGCTCGTTTGTTTTTATTAATGCTGAAAACAATCCAAATGCACTCCAAAAAGAAAAACTGTGTACTTTGGACACCCAATAAGCTGTTGATCTTTTGAGTACTCATTCTTATGGTCCTAGTAGTGCATTATATGTGTTTTTTTGCTTAAGTTCGAATGGATGTTAAGTGCACGCTCGTTTGCTTTTAGTAATGCCGAAAACGGTCCAAATGCACTCCAAAAAGAAAGTGTACTTTAGACACCCAATAAGCTTTTGGTATTTTAAGTACTCATTCTTATGGTCCAAGTAGCGCATTCTATGTGTTTATTTGCTTAAGTTCCAATGGGTGAATGCTAGTTTTTTTTTATTAATGTTGAAAATAGTCCAAATCCACTCCAAAAAGAGAACTGTGTACTTTTGACAGGCAATAAGCTTTTGATTTTTTTAGTACTCATTCTTGTGGTCATAGTTATATGTGTTTAGCTGCTTAAGTTGCAATGGGTGTCACACGCATGCTCGTTTCTTTTTATTAATGCCGAAAACAATCGAAATGCACTCCAAATAGAAAAAATATGTATGTTTGACACCGAATAAGATTTTTATTTTTTGAGTATTCAAGCTTATGGTCCTAGTAGCGTATTATATGCATTTATTTGCTTACGTTCCAATGGGTGTCAAACGCATGCTCGTTTGTTTTTATTAATGCCAAAAGCAGTCCAAATGCACTCCAAATAGAAAGGGGTGTGCTATCCATACACCCCATGTTACTTCTTACACACCCCTTGTTAATTTCTATCCATTGATTTTCTTCAATTCATCCGATCCGACGGTAAAAAATTAGAAGGGTGTATGAATATCACACCCCAATAGAAAAACTGTGTACTTTTGATCGGCAATAAGCTTTTGATATTTTTAGTACTCATTCTTTTGGTCCTAGTAGTGCATTATATGTGTTTATTTTTTTTAAGTTCCAATAGGTGTCAAACACACACTGGTTTGTTTTTATTAATGCCAAAAATAGTCCGATTGCACTCCAATTAAAGAAAACTGGGTACTTGTAACACCCAATAAGCTTTTTATTTTTTGAGCACTCATTCTTATGGTCTTAGTAGCGCATTATGTGTGCGTATTTGCTTAATTTGCAATGGGTGGCAAACGCAAGCTCGTTTGTTTTGATTACTGCTGAAAACAGTCCAAATACACTCCAAATAGATAAATTGTGTAGTTTTGACCGGCAATAAGCTTTTGATCTTTTGAGTACTCATTTTGATGGTCCTAGAAGCGCATTCTATGTGTTTATTTGCTTAAGTTCCAATGAGTGTCAAACGCATGCTAGTTCGTTTTCATTAACGCCGAAAATAGCCCAAATGAACTCCAGATAGAAAAACTATGTACTTTTGACAGGCAATAAGCTTTTGATCTTCTGTGTACTAATTCTTATGGTTCAAGTAGTGCATTATATGTTTTTATTTTCTTAAGTTACAATGGGTGTCAAACGCACTCTCGTTTGTTTTTATTAATGTCAATCCAAAATGCACTCCAAATAGACAAACTGTGTACTTTTGGCACCCAATAAGCTTTTGATCTTTTGATTAGTCAATCTTATGGCCTAAGTAGTGCATTATTGTGTTTATTTGGAGAAGTACCAATGGGTGTCCAATACACACTCATTTGGTTTGATTAATTCCCAAAACAGTCTCACTCTAAATAGAAAATCTGTGTACTTTTGAAACCCAATAAGCTTTTTGATCTTCTGAGTACTCATTCTTATGGTCCAAGTAGAACATTATATATGTTTATTTGCTTAAGTTCTAATGGGAGTCAAACACATACTCGTTTATTATTATTAATGTCGAAAACAATTCAAATGCACTCTAAATAGAAAAACTGTGTACTTTTGGCACCTAATAAGCATTTTATCTTTTGAGTACACATTCTTATGGTCCAAGTACTGCAATGTATGTGTTTATTTGTTGAAGTTCCAATGGGTCTCAAACACATGCTTATTTGTTTTTATTAATGTCTAAAACAGTTCAAATGCACTCCAAATAGAAAAACAGTGTGCGTTTGAAATCCAATAAACTTTTGATCTTTTGAGTACTCATTACTATGGTCCAAGTAGCGCATTATAAGTGTTTATTTGCTTAATTTCCATTGGGTGTCAAATGCACGCTCGTTTGTTTTTTTAAGGCCGAAAACAATTCAAATGCACTCCAAATTGAAAAATTGTGCACTTTGGACACCCAATGAGTTTTTGATCTTTTTTTGTACTCATTCTTATGGCCCAATTAGTGCATTATATGTCTTTATTTGGTTTCCAGTGGGAGTCAAACGCACGCTTGTTTGTTTTTATTAATGCCGAAAACAGTCCAATTGCATTGAAAATAAAAAAAGTTGTGTACAGTTGACATTTAATTGGCTTTTTATGTTTGAACTACTCACTCTTATGGTCCAAGTAGTGTGTTATATGTGTTTATTTTCATAAGTTCCAATGGGTGTCAAACGCATGCTCGTTTGTTTTAACTAATGCTTAAAACAGTCCAAATGCACTCCAAAAAGAAAAACTGTGTACTTTGAAACCAAATATGCTTTTGATCTTTGGAGTACTCATTCTTATGGTCCTAGTAGCGCATTATATTTTTTTATTTGCTTAAGTTACAATGGAAGTCAAATGCACGCTCTTTTGTTTTTATTAATGTCGAAAATAGTCCAAATGCACTCTAGATAAAAAAAAATATGTATACGGTTGACACCCACTAAGCTGTTGATCTTTTGAGTACTCATTCTGATGGCTCTAATATAGCATTATATGTGTTTATTTTCTTAAGTTCCAATGGGTGTCAAATGCACACTCATTTGCTTTTATTAGTGCCGAAAACAATCCGAATGCACTCCAAATCAAAAAAACATGGCACATTTGACACCCAATAAGCTTTTGATCTTTTGAGTACTCATTCTTATGGTCCAATTATTGCATTATATGTGTTTATTTGCTTAAGTTCCAATGAGTGTCAAACGCACGCTCGTTTTTTTTGTTAGTGCAAAAAATAGTCCAAATGCACTCCAAATAGAAAACCTATGCACATTTGACACCCAATAAGCTTTTTTGAGCACTCATTCTTATGGTCCTAGTAGCACATTATACGTTTTTATATGCTTAAATTCAAATGGGTGTCAAACGCACGCTCGTTTGTTTATTTTTATTAATGCCCAAAACGGGCCAAATGCACTCCGAAGAGAAACATATAGTACTTTTGACACCCAATAAGCTTTTGATATTTTGAGTACTCATTCTTATGGTCTAAGTTATCACATCCCGGCCCGAGCCCCTACCACATCCCTGGCTCGACTCTGGCGTAACACGATATTGTCCGCTTTGGGCCCCGACCACGCCCTCACGGTTTTGTTTCTGGGAACTCACACGAGAACTTCCCAGTGGGTCACCCATCATGGGAGTGCTCTCATGCGCTACTTGCTTAACTTCGGAGTTCCAATGGAACCCGAAGCCAATGAGCTCCCAAAAGGCCTCGCGCTAAGTAGAGATGGGAATATACATATAAGGCTCACAGGATCCACTTCCCTGGGCGATGTGGGATCTCACATAAGTAGTGCATTATATGTGTTTATTTGCTTAAGTTCCAATGAGTGTCAAATGCACTCTCGTTTGTTTTTATGAATGTCGAAAGCAGTCCAAGTGCACTCCAAATAAAAAAACATGGTACTTTTGACACCTAATAAGCTTTTGATTTTTTGAGTATGCATTCTTGTGGTCTTAGTACTGTAGTACATGTGTTTATTTGCTTAAGTTCCAATGGGTGTCAAACATACACGCGTTTGTTTTTATTAATGCCAAAAACAGTCCAAATGAATTGAAAATAGAAAAACTGTGTGCTTTTGACACCCAATAAGCTTTTTATCTTTTGAGTTCTCATTCTTATAGTCCTAGTAGTGCATTATATATGTTTATTTGCATAAATTCAAATGGGTATCAACTGCACGCTCGTTTGTTTTTATTAATGCCCAAAACGTGGTATGTTTGACAACCAAGAAGTTTTGATCTTTTGTGTACTCATTCTTATGGTCTAAGTAGTGCTTTTAATGTGTTTATTTTCTTAAGTTCCAATGGGTGTGAAACGCACGCTCCTTTGTGTTTATTAATGTCGAAACAGTCCAAAAGCACTTCAAATAAAAAAACTTTGTGCTTTTGACACCCAAGAGGCATTTGATCATTTTAGTACTCATTCGTATGATCCTAGTAGTGCGTTACATTTGTTTATTTGCATAAATTCAAGTGGGTGTCAAACGCGCGCTCGTTTGTTTTTGTTAATGCCCAAAAAGGTCCAAATGTACTCCAAATAGAAAAACATTGTACGTTTGACACCTAATAAGCTTTTGTTTTTTTTTTTCAGTACTCATTCTTATGGTCCTAGTAGTGCATTACATGTATTTATTTACTTAAATTCCAATAGGTGTCAAATGCACGCTCGTCTTTACTTTTAAAATTTGTTTTATTAATGCCATAAACAGTCCAAATGCACTATAAATAGAAAAACTGTGCAACTTTGATCGGCAACACGCTTTTGATCTTTCAAGTACTCATTCTTATGGTCCAAGTAGCACATTATGTGTTTATTTGCTTCTGATAGGAGCATATTTATGCGACTTTGTTAGCTTGTTTCCTTGCATTTTCTTAGTTAGTTTCTACTTATTATAGTGTTTTAAGCTATTTTCGTGTGTTTGTATGTCCAATTGGCAAAGTTGGCAAAAAGATGCATTTTGGAGCATTTTTGGGCTTGGAATGGATATCACAAGTATGGAGCAAGATAGATGGACGACTTTGAAGTTCAAGAGAGGCTAGGAATGTGCAAAAGAGTTGAAGAAATTAATTCAAGTCATTGAAGATAAGGAATCAACTACAAAGAAGGAGAATTATCCAAAGCATTATCCAAACCTTATCTTATCTTATCCTATCCTAACCTTATCCTAACTTAATTCCAGCTGCAAAAGGGATTTATTTTCAGTTTAGGAGACATAAAAAAACCGTAGTTACATGCAACTCTAACAAAGATAGGTGTCTGTTACAACCATGCTAAAACTACAGAACGGACAAATGCAACATGTTCTCTAAAGTCTGGATGCTTCGTTCAGACTGGCCATTAGTCTAAGAGTGAAATGTGGTACTAGATAAAAAAATTAGTACACATGGCTTCCAAAAAGGCTTCCCAATACTTGGAAGTAAAAATCGCATCACAGTGAGATGCAGTAGTGATGTGCACACCACGAACCCAAACAATGCAGTTCATAACGCCTTAGCGAGCATATTCATATTGAATTTCTCTCGGATTTAGAGAAAAACTATGCCGAAAAAGGCTAAAAGAACACTTAAGAATTTGAGAGTCAAAACAAGTCCATCAAATCTGGAATACAAGGTAGCTGGATTAAATGTATAACATCTCACTATAATGGTAACTTTCAGAATATTCAATCACCAACGATAATGATTCGTTTAGGAAAGTATTTGTTAGGTGATTGAAGAGTTGACAGTCACAACTAAAATTTAAATGTCCAAGCCATTTTTCTAAACGGTCTGTCTGCATAAAAAATAATACGAAGTGGAATAGGGTAGACACGTACCCAAGGTTGACTGGAATGCCTTCCAGTACCAGAGAGGTGACTATGGAATCACGGTCAAAGCAGTTGTCGATTGAAACGCCAGAAAATCTGAAAAATTCAAGAATGACAAATTTTACTAAGTGGTCTAAAATGTAATCCCTCTGGACCAATGGAACGTAAGCTGTATTGTCAAGTCGGTCGATAATCACCAAAACATCATCATAATCTCCACATATACAAGATACCTCGTATCGAGAGCTTATGGTGATATTTCCCCATTTCCATTTGGATACAAAAAGTGAATATAACCACTTGAACGATTTCTTGATGAATTGTAAGTAACGTCATATCAATACTCATGAATTCCAACTGAAATGGGATAGGATAGGTGATAGGAGCATATTTATGCGACTTAGTTAGCTTGTTTTCGTGCATTTACGTTGTTAGTTCTTAGTTATTTTAGTGTTTTAAGCTATTTTCGTGTATTTGTAGGTCCAAAGGGCTAAAGGAGCAAGAAAGTGCATTTTGGTGCATTTTGGAGCAGTTTTGGGCACTAAACGGATTGCACATGCTTGGAGCTAAGTAGATGGACGAAATTGAAGAAGGATTCCTAATTGAAGAAGGATTCCTAGTTGAAAAAGGATTCCTAGAGGAATGAGGATTCCTACTCAAAGAAGGAATGTTAGCCAAGGTTTCCTACTTTGGTTTTGACCTTTCCTAATCCTAAAAATTCCCTAAGTTCCAGCAACAAAGAAGACTCCTAACCTTATTAGGACACTAAATAAGAACTTCTAGAAGTTCCAAGGACCTTGCCGCACCTTTTCCTTGTTTCCTCTTCCTTGCCGTGCAAGGGAGAGTTCTTCTTTCCTATTTTCTGCCATAAAACACTTTCCCTTTCTTTTAAGTCACATTCCCCTTTCCTAAAGGCCTAGCCGCACCACCCTTACCCTTTTTCTGTAAGATTCTGATTTTATTTCCCTTTTTCTAGTAGATTTGAATTAATTTCTGTTAACCAAAATAAGTAGGGTTTTGATTTCCTAAAACCTTTAAATTAAAGCCTTTGCCACAGCTTAGGAGGGCATTCATACATCCAGCCACAATCATTCATCATCATTCACTCCCAAAAACATTAAAACACTATTTGCCGCACCATATACCTATCCTAACCACAACCATACCTTCTCCCATCCATTCTTCCATACATTCCACCACTCAAACCATCAACCATACCTTGTGCCGCAGCGAAGGAAGGGAAAGAAAGTTCTTGGACGTGCTTGTTGTTCAATTTGGATCGCTGGAGCGTTTAGGTGTTTTCTTTCTTTTGTTTTCAATGTATAAATTTGTTTACCTCTGTTTTGGGATTATGAGGAACTAAACCCCTATTGGCTATGGTGGAATTTGAAACCATGATTATACTTGCATTATGATTTGATTAATTCCAGTTGTGATTTTATAAAGTGTGAATGCAATTTGCTTAACTGTTTTATTCAAAACTTATTCTTGAATATTGATTAAGGATGCATACTTAGTTTGCATGCATGAATCTGGTACTAGAATATAAAAGAGTTTCACATAATCGTTACTAACTTATATTCACAAGTAGTGAAGGTCACTGGTCACGATCGCGTTAAGTTAAATTCTTGGCATAAGTATCATGATGTCATAGTTACGAATGCTTTGTCAATGCTTATGATTTTCATAAAGCTTAATGATCTTTGATTGTATCTCTATTATGATGTGCATGTAGGGGACTATTGAAGAATAATTTGGGTTGAGGATGCATATTCCATCCAATTCAATGACCTAAGGAAAATCTGAGGGTTAATTAGTGATGGCACGGTTAATATGGGGCATTGTGATTCATGGTTTATCGAAAAAGCAACAGGAGATCAATTTGTATGCAAGTGTGTCATGTGTGGAGAAGGACCCTTTAGCTAGCCCATCATCCATTCAAAACACCCATTTCGTGCCTAAATATGTCTTAGTCTTTAGTTTACTTGTTTTGTTTTAAATTCGTCCGAAACCCAATCCCCTTTACTTTTGTGTGTCAAACTAGTTAGAATCTGCCCAACTTTGTGTTTTTAAGTGTTTTGAGTCTTCATAGTTCCAAATTCGTCCAATTTCATCCCTAGAGTCTGTTTTGAGTCTTTTAGCTTGTTTTAAGCTGTTTTGAGTCAATTTAGTGGTTTTGAGTCACTGGAGTCTAGTTTTGCATTCTTTGAGTCTAGTTTAGTGTTTTAAACTTAGTTTTACGTTTTTAAGTCAGTTTCAAGTGTTTTAGCAATCCCTCCTAATCCTCGATCGAGAACGATCCCTACTTGCATCTTTACTACAATTGTCAATATGAGGGTTTAATTTGTGTGCTATTTTACTTCGCACCAAATTTTTGGTGCAGTTGCCGGGGATTAGCAACTTTGCTAATCCCTTGTTTTTGTTTTGTGTGTTTTTGTTTCAGTTTCTAATTTTGCTTTGTTTCTTGTTTTTAGGTACTAGTTTATGACTCGAAGTTCTCAAACTGTTCGTAAGAATATCTTGGAATTTGACGACAATTTTGAGAGGACTTTGAGAAGGCAGAGAAACCAGCAAGAATCTAATCCACCCAGCCCTGAACCTGAGCTTGAAGAACAAGTGATAGAAGAGGAAGAAGTGTCCACGGCTCAAGTGTTGGAGGAAGCACAAACCGTGGCAACGGACAATCGAACAATCAAGGAGCTCTCTGCTTCGGGATTGGACAATGCCCCACCCCTATGCCTCCAATACCCCACGGTAGCTCACGACAAGACCGATCAGTTCGAATTGAAGTCTAGCTTGCTGCACCACATTCCCAAATTCCATGGGCTGTCCATGGAAGATCCAAACAAGCATCTGAAAGAGTTTGAAGTGGTGTGTTCAAGCATGACTCCAATAAATGTCGATGGCAACATTTTGAAGATGAAGGCCTTTCCCTTCTTTCTTCTAGAGAAGGCTAAGGATTGGTTATATGAATTGGCCCTTGGAACCGTCACTTCTTAGGAGAGCATGAAGAGGGCGTTCTTCCCCACTTCAAGAGTCATTGTTTTGAGGAAGAAGATTAGCGGAATCCAGCAAAGCCAAGGCGAGTCCTATTCAGCGTATTATGAGCGTTTCAAAAGCCTTGTTACATCATGTCCTCAACACCAAATGAAAGAAGAGCTTCTACTTCAATACTTCTATGAAGGCCTTCCAATTGAAAGGCAAATTCAGCGGGAGGTGCGTTGGTAGACAAAACACATATGGCAGCAAAGACATTAATTGCAAACCGTGCATTGAATGCATAACAATATGAAGGCATTGGGTAAAGGGACACCCCACGGCAGTAACTGAATGAGGTAAGTTCCACATCCGACATTCAATCTCAATTAGTTAATCTTACTTCTACTGTGTCTCAGATGGTCGAAGGGATGAGGATGCAAGGACCAAGTGTGTGTGGTGTGTGTTCTATCCAAGGACATTCATCTGAGAAGTGCCCTCAATTGATTGAGAATGGTGGATGGGAAAGCGCCAATGCAATTGGATTTCAAGGCCAAAACCAGCCAAGGAACGATCCATACTCTAATACCTACAATCTAGGTTGGAGAGACCACCCAAATTTCAAGTGGAGGGAGCCCTAACAACCCCCACAACAAGGAGGCTTTAGGCAGCAAACCCCGGGCTTCTACACAAAGCCATACGCACCAACACAAGCCCCACAACAATTTGCCCAGAACACTTCAGGTACTTCTTTGGATAATGACACACTTATTAAGTTACTCACCAATTTGTCTCAAGGGCAAGAAAATCAAACCAAAGCAATGAAAAACCAAGACAAAATGGTGGATCACCTGGAAAAGCAAATTGGGCAGATAACGGAGTTTGTAGGACAGTTTCGATAATAAGGCAAACTACCAAGCTCAACCATTGTTAGCCCCTAGGGAGGATTCGAATCTACAAAAGCAATCATATTGCAAAGTGGAAAACAAGTTGGAACAGACCCACAACCCTCCAAATCACATTCCCAAGAGGATGAAAAGTTGCTGATTGAGGAGGAGGAGCAAGACAAGGCCACGGCAAGGAAGGAAACAACCTTGCCGTAGCCTCCTACACTCCCTAATCCATCCCATCCGTCCACCCCAGGTAAGAAGGGTTCAAATTCGATTATTTCTAACGTTAGTCCTCCAAATGTACCCTTTCCTCGCAGATTTATGCAATCAAAGAAGGGTGAGGCTGAAAAGGACATTTTGGAAACGTTTAGAAAAATACAAGTCAATATACCACTCCTTGATGCAATCAAGCAAGTTCCAAGGTATGCCAAGTTTTTAAAAGAACTTTGCACAACTAGGAAGAGAATTTCGAACAAGGAGGTGGTAAAGGTAAGTGAAAACGTGTCAGCTGTCTTGCAACGTAAATTACCCCCTAAATGCAAAGATTCGGGTAGTTTCACAATTCCTTGTGTTATTGGCAATACTCGGTTTGAACATGCCATGCCAGACTTAGGTGCATCTATTAATGTCATGCCTTATTCAATTTATGCATCTATGAACTTAGGAGAACTGAAACATGATGGTGTGATCATTCAATTGGTCGATCGTTCTAACGCCTATCCAAAAGGAGCTTTGGAGGATGTTTTAGTACAGGTCAACCACTTAATCTTTTCGGCGGACTTTTATGTGCTTGAAATGGAAGATTCAGACCGCTCTCCTTCATTGCCAATCCTCTTTGGAAGGCCATTCATGAAAACAGCCCGCACCAAGATTGATGTGTTCAAAGGAACCTTGACAATGGAATTTGATGGGGAAGTTATTAATTTCAATCTTTCTGAATCTATCAAGTATCCTAGTGATGATCACTCTTGTTCTTCTATTGATATAATTGATTCATTGGCGTAGGAACATCTTGAACAATTGAATGAAGATGCACTTGAAACGGTCATTACACAAGGAATGGGCCTAAAAAACAATGGAGCAGGAATTATGCATACCCACGGCATTCATGAAGCAATCATTGCCGTGCACCCTAATGAAGAAGTAATTGAGATGGTGGTTTCCCTAGAGTCATTGCCACAACAAAATGGTAAGCTTTTGCTCCCAATTTCAAGTTCAGTTTCGACTAATAAAATGTTACCTTCAGTTGTGCAGCCACCTTCCCTTGAACTTAAACCATTACCAAGCCATTTGAAGTATGTTTTCTTGAGAGAACAAGAGACTTTGCCCATCAAAATGTCTTCCACACTCACGGCACAAGA
This sequence comes from Heteromeles arbutifolia, assembly GCA_024362995.1. Lineage (NCBI taxonomy): Eukaryota > Viridiplantae > Streptophyta > Magnoliopsida > Rosales > Rosaceae > Heteromeles > Heteromeles arbutifolia. Next base: position 21,848,062 of record JANCRC010000005.1, on the reverse strand, counting down.
GGAGGACATATTGGTGAAAGTGTTAAAGGAGTACAAAACAACAATTGGATGGACATTGGCCGACATCAAGGGTATAAGTCCTACCACATGCATGCATCATATACTTTTGGAGGAAGGAGCTAAACCATCACGTGAAGCTCAACGCCGACTCAACCCTTTAATGATGGAAGTCGTGAAGAAGGAGATCATCAAGCTAATTGATTGTGGAGTGATCTATCCCATCTCAGATAGCCGTTGGGTTTCACCTACCCAAGTGGTTCCAAAGAAATATGGAGTCACTATGGTGAAGAATGAAGAGAATGAACTTGTGCCTACATGTATTCAAACCGGTTAGAGAGTTTGTGTTGATTATAGGAAGCTCAATGCCACCACAAGGAATGATCACTTTCCTTTGCCATTCATTGATCAAATGCTTGAAAGGTTAGCTAGTTATGCATTTTATTGTTTTCTTGATGGATATTCAGGTTATAATCAGATTGTAATAGCCGCGGAGGATCAAGAAAAGACTACTTTCACGTGCCCCTTTGGTACCTTTGCTTATCGTCGCATGCCATTCGGGTTATGCAATGCACCTTCCACATTCCAAAGATGCATGGTAAGTATTTTCTCCGATTATGTTTAAAAGATCATTGAAGTCTTTATGGATGATTTTAGCGTGTTTGGTGATTCGTTTGATGATTGCTTGGCTAATCTGACTTTAATCTTGAAAAGATGCATTGAAACTAACCATGTGTTAAATTGGGAGAAATGTCATTTCATGGTTAAACAAGGTATAGTTTTGGGTCACACAGTCTCTGAACGTGGAATTGAGGTGGATAAATCGAAAGTAGATCTTGTACGTCACTTACCCTCTCAAACTTCGGTTATAGAGGTTCGTTCTTTTCTTGGGCATGCAGGTTTCTATAGACGATTTATCAAGGATTTTTCAAAGATTGCACAGCCCCTTTGCTGTCTCCTCCAAAAAGAAGTGACCTTTGAGTTCAACGAGGAATGTGAGAAGGCTTTCAAACATCTCAATGACATGCTTACTTCGGCCCCCATTATCATTCCACCAGATTGGAGCCTTCATTTTGAACTAATGTGTGATGCATCAGATTATGCAATTAGAGCTGTTTTAGGCCAAAGGAAGAACAAGCAGCCACATGTCATCTATTATGCTTCCCGGACCTTGAATGATGCTCAATTGAACTACTCCACCACTGAAAAAGAACTTCTTGCTGTTGTCTTTGCATTAGATAAGTTTTGTTCTTATTTATTTGGCACTAAAGTCATTGTTTACATTGATCATGCAGCTTTGAAGTACTTGCTCACGAAGAAGGAAGCCAAGCCAAGACTCATTTGCTGGATGCTTTTACTTCAAGAGTTTGATATTGAAATTAGGGACAAGAAATAGAGTGAAAACGTGGTGGCTGACCACCTAAGCCGATTGGTAAGTGAAGAAGAGTCCATTCTCATTCCAGAAACGTTTCCCGATGAGCAGCTACTGTCCATTGAGGTAAGTGAGCCTTGGTATACTGACTTGGTGAATTATTTGGTGTCTAAACAAGTTCCAAGCAACCTGAACATGCACTAATATGATAAACTTAAAAAGGATGCACATTTTTATGTTTGGGATGACCCATATTTGTGGAAATATTGCCCTGATCAGATTGTACGTAGGTGTGTGCATGATTATGAGTTTAATTCAATTTTAAGCTTCTGCCATACATATGCATGTGGTGGTCATTTTGGCACTCAAAGGACAGCACATAAGGTTTTAGAATGTGGATTTTATTGGCCTACTATCTTTAAAGATGCTAGAACTTTTTGCATAACATGTGATCGTTGCCAAAGAACAGGAAATATAGGTGCAAGAGACCAAATGTCGCAAACTGCCATATTCAATGTCAAAATTTTTTATGCTTGGGGCATTGATTTCATAGTTCATTTTCCTTCTTCTTATGGTTTCACTTATATTTTGCTTGCAGTTGATTATGTATCGAAATGGGTGGAAGCAAAAGGCACCCGTACTAATGATTCTTGAGTGGTTGCAGATTTTATCAAGACTAACATCTTCTCCAGACTTGGAATGCCAAGGGTTTTCATAAGTGATGGAGGCTCTCATTTTTGCAATCAGACCATTGAGGAGTTGTTCAAAAAGTATAATGTCAAGCATAGGGTTTCGACACCTTATCACCCCCAAACAAATGGCCAAGCCGAGGTTTCAAATAGAGAAATCAAGCAGATTTTGGAGAAGACTGTTGGAGCAACTAGGAAAGATTGGAGTTTGCGTTTGGATGATGCACTGTGGGCATATCGTACAGCCTACAAAACACCACTTGGGATGTCTCCATTTCGGCTAATCTATGGCAAACCATGCCATCTCCCTATAGAATTAGAGCACAAGGCACATTGGGCTATCAAAACATTCAACATGGACACAGATGCGGCTGGAATGCATAGAAAGCTCCAATTGAATGAACTTGAAGAGATTAGGAATGAAGCATATGAGAATGCTCAAATTTACAAAGAGAAGACTAAGGCATTCCATGATAAGATGATTCGTGGCAAAACATTCTCCATAGGGCAGAAAGTGTTGCATTTCAACTCTCGCCTACGTTTGTTCCCCAGTAAGTTGCGTTCTAAATGGATTGGCCCATTTGTTGTTACTAATGTTTTTCCTTATGGTGCAGTCCACATTCAAAGCTTAAGGAATGGCGTAGAATTCAAAGGGAATGGGCATCGTTTGAAGCCATATTACGAGAATGTTGTGGGGCAGGTTGTGGAAGATATCCCCTTCCGTGCCGTGGGCTCCAGTGATGCTTAAATAGAGGTATGGTCCGACTGTACGATGTTAAAGCAAGCGCTTCTTAGGAGGCAACCCATGCATTCAACGAAGGAAGTTCTAGGAATCAACCAATAACTAGATTTGCGTTCCTAAACCCTTCTCTTTACTGCATTTATTTTGCTTTGATTAGTTAGTTGTGTTATTTGTATGCTTTCTCTGAGTTTATGCTTGAAACATTGGGGACAATGTTTGATTTAAGTGTTGGGGGGGGGGGTGGTAACAAAGTGTTTTTGATGCAAATTCGTGAGATTTTATCACCCATTACTTCTAAGGTTGTTTCTCACTGTTTTTTTTGTGTTTTTAAGCTGTTTTGGAGTGTTTTTGTGTGTTTTGAATTAAAAATACGAAAATTTGAAAAAAATCAGTTTTTGAAGTGTTTTTAGAGTTATTTTTGTGTGTTTGTGTCTTAGGTACCTTCCAACACAATGATGAGGATTTGGTTTTTAATTGCATTACTGTTAAAGAAAGTTACGAACATAGATGGAAGTTTGATATGGTCTTGGTTTATGCTTGGTTGTAGTTGTTGTTTACAAATTCAAATTTGATCACAAAAGGATAAAATCAGTTTTTGTAACATGCTTGAAGGAAGGAACTCAAACTAATGTTACAACCCTGAGAGACTTGAGCCTAAGTGTTCTTTTGGAGAGTTATTAATCTGTGATTCTTTGTTTTCTAAAGTCGTTGCATGATCTCATTAATTCTTTGCTTGGTTGCTACATAGAATGCATTTTCATCATTATAGTTCCAAATACTAGAACTCATGCCCGTATCATTCAAAGCATGACATTGATTTGCATAACACATAAACAAGATGAAGTTGTTTAGTTGCCACCACAGCAAAGCAGCCGTACCCTTCTACTTCATATGTCTTGTAGGTTTAGCCCCGTTTGAGCCTTGTTAGCCTATGTTCTTTGTTAACCACATTTTCCCTACGTAGCCTAGTGTAGGAATGTCCATACCCTTGTTCTTAAAGGATAGTAAGCATGACTTAAAATGAATTCCTTTGATCTACATTATGCAGTAAATCAAGTGTGGAGGAAGGGATTTGTGTGTGTTTGTGTGCCAAGAAAAAGAAATAAGGCACGGGTTTGGTAAAGAAAAAGAAATAAGGCACGGGTTTGGTAAAGAAAAAGAAAAATTCGTGGAAAAAGAAAAAGAAAAGAAAAAGTTATGAAAAGAATGAAAAAAGAGTTTGAAAAGAAGAAAGAATGAGTTTAAGAGTGTTGATTGTTGAAGAAAGGGTCCAAAACATGAAATATGGCCCTAGAATGTGTAAATCTTCCCTTTTTGTGTTTAAAGTTGATTTCTGCATTCAAAATTGAATTCTAAGTGTCAATCTCATTACTTTGCTTACTATTTCTTTAAGAACCTTTGTTTTTCCATATCCTTTCTTTGTTAGCCAAAACCCTTAGCCCCATTACAACCCTTGACTTATATCTTGAGTGTTATGTGTTTCAATATGTGGAGTTTGGAATTGGTATGAGCATATGGAATCACTGGTTCTTGCATCTAAGTAGTAGTATTCCTTTCATGAGATCATATTTATATACTCACTTATAACTCCAGAAAAGTGCTTTCTTTGCTATAACATATGTGAGTGTTCGTTTTCATGTTTACATCAATCTTCTCACATATACCTAGTATATGGAGTGTAGTTAGAAAATCTGAGTGAAAATTGAGTGCATATCTAGTAAGGAATTGACGGAATTTTCTAAGGCATGTTACTACATTCAAAATGTTGTTTTAATTGATTAAATACGAACTAGTGAATGGTGACTGTGATTAAGTATGAGTTCAAGTGTAAGGATGGCCAAAACCTATGTAGGTGATGATTTTTAATATGTCATGTGCATTGGAAATCCCTGAGGTGAATGTTGGAAGGTTTAGATGGAGTTTTGTTTGTTTTGTTTTGCTCGAGGATTAGCAAAAGCTAAGTGGGGGGGAATTTGATAGGAGCATATTTATGCGACTTAGTTAGCTTGTTTTCGTGCATTTACGTTGTTAGTTCTTAGTTATTTTAGTGTTTTAAGCTATTTTCGGGTGTTTGTAGGTCCAAAGGGCTAAAGGAGCAAGAAAGTACATTTTGGTGCATTTTGGAGCAGTTTTGGGCACTAAACGGATTGCACATGCTTGGAGCTAAGTGGATGGACGAAATTGAAGAAGGATTCCTAATTGAAGAAGGATTCCTAGTTGAAGAAGGATTCCTAGAGGAATGAGGATTCCTACTCAAAGAAGGAATGTTAGCCAAGGTTTCCTACTTTGGTTTTGACCTTTCCTAATCCTAAAAATTCCCTAAGTTCCAGCAACAAAGAAGACTCCTAACCTTATCAGGACACTAAATAAGAACTTCTAGAAGTCCCAAGGACCTTACCACACCATTTCCTTGTTTCCTCTTCCTTGCCGTGCAAGGGAGAGTTCTTATTTCCTATTTTCTGCCATAAAACACTTTCCCTTTCTTTTAAGTCACATTCCCCTTTCCTAAAGGCTTAGCCGCACCACACTTACCCTTTTTCTCTAAGATTCTGATTTTATTTCCCTTTTTCTAGTAGATTTGAATTAATTTCTGTTAACCAAAATACGTAGGGTTTTGATTTCCTAAAACCTTTAAATTGAAGCCTTTGTCGCAGCTTAGGAAGGCATTCATACATCCAGCCACAATCATTCATCATCATTCACTCCCAAAAACATTAAAACACTCTTTGCCGCACCATATACCTATCCTAACCATAACCATACCTTCTCCTATCCATTCTTCCATACATTCCACCACTCAAACCATCAACCATACCTTGTGCCGCAGCAAAGGAAGGGAAATAAAGTTTTTGGACGTGCTTGCTGTTCAATTTGGATCGCTGGAGCGTTTAGGTGTTTTCTTTCTTTTGTTTTCAATGTATAAATCTGTTTACCTCTGTTTTGCGATTATGAGGAACTAAACCCCTCTTGGCTAGCGGGGAATTTCAAACCATGATTATACTTGCAATATTATTTGATTAATTCCAGTTGTGATTTCATAAAGTGTGAATGCAATTTGCTTAACTGTTTTCTTCAAAACTTATTCTTGAATGTTGATTAAGGATGCATACTTAGTTTGCATGCATGAATCTGGTGCTAGAATATAAGGGAGTTTCACATAATCGTTACTAACTTATATCCATAAGTAGTGAAGGTCGCTGGTCACGATCGCGTTAAGTTAAATTCTTGGCATAAGTATCATGATGTCATAGTTGTGAATGCTTTGTCAATGCTTATGATTTTCATAAAGCTTAATGATCTTTGATTGTATCTCTATTATGATGTGCATGTAGGGGACTATTAAAGAATAATTTGGGTTGAGGATGCGTATTCTATCCAATTCAATGACTTAAGGAAAATTTGAGGGTCAATTAGTGATGGCACGGTTAATATGGGGCATTGTCATTCATGGTTTATCAAAAAAGCAACTGGAGATCAATTTGTATGCAAGTGTGTCATGTGTGGAGAAGGACCCTCTAGCTAGCCCATCATCCATTCAAAACACCAATTTCGTGCCTAAATATGTCTTAGTCTTTAGTTTACTTGTTTTGTTTTAAATTCGTCCAAAACCCAATCCCCTTTACTTTTGTGTGTCAAACTAGTTAGAATCTGCCCAACTTTGTGTTTTTAAGTGTTTTGAGTCTTCATAGTTCCAAATTCGTCCAATTTCATCCCTAGAGTCTGTTTTGAGTCTTTTAGCTTGTTTTAAGCTGTTTTGAGTCAATTTAGTGGTTTTGAGTCACTAGAGTCTAGTTTTGCATTCTTTGAGTCTAGTTTAGTGTTTTAAACTTAGTTTTACATTTTTAAGTTAGTTTCAGGTGTTTTAGCAATCCCTTATAATCCCCGGTCCAGAACGATCCCTACTTGCATCTTTACTACAATTGTCAACAAGAGGGTTTAATTTGTGTGATGTTTTACTTTGCACCAATAGGCTGAAAGTGTTTCAAGCGTAGATATGTCTTTTAATGTGGTAAATAGTAACTACGTTTGCACAACCAGGTTGTGAGATCCCACATTGCCCAGGGGAGTAGATCCTGTGAGCCTTATATGTATATTCCCATCTCTACCTAGCGCGAGGCCTTTTGGGAGCTCACTGGCTTTGGGTTCCATCGGAACTCTGAAGTTAAGCGAGTAGCGAGCGAGAGCACTCCCATGATGGGTGACCCATTGGGAAGTTCTCTTGTGAGTTCCCATAAACAAAATCGTGAGGGCGTGGTTGGGGCCCAAAGCGGACAATATCGTGCTACGGTGGAGGCGTGCCCGGGATGTGGTGAGGGCCTGGGCCGGGATGTGACACAGGTGATACACGATGGTGCAATCATAGGATTGATTTGGTTTTGCTTGTCGTTGGCTGAAATTTGGCTCCTTCAAATGAAGATGTATTTGAGAAGTTTAAGGTTGGGAAACATTTTGGACACATTTCTCCACAGAGAAATGTCACTCGATTTTCAAATGAAGATGATACTGTTGATTGTAAGTCATGAATAAGATAGTTCATTTCGTACAGTTCCCACCTATTAGGAAGCATAAGCGAACTCCGTCATGCTACATCGGTACGTAGCCAAAATATCCAGAGAAAAACGTCTTCGTGGATTTTGAAATTATCGTTGTTATTGAAAAGTGTACGAACAAGGGTAGGAAATAGACAACACCTCAGTTGTCACAACTTTAATTGTATTCCACATCTCAATTTAAACCAACTTTCCTCGGTTGACAAGTAAGGAAAAACGCTATAGCTAAAAAAATTGCTAACGAACTGTCGATAAAAACTAACAAGGCTAAAGATATCTCATAATTTACAACAGCACTTTGGTAGGATTTCAATTTCTACAGTTACAACCTTTTGGGAAAAGAAAAGAATATCGTCTACTGAGATCACGTCTCTCAAGAAAAGTACCAATTTAAACAAAGCTAATATTTGAGGAATTTGGTATAAAGCTAACTGCCGGTGTTTAGAGAATTTGGTCTCGCTGCCGAAGTAGGTGAGAAAGTCGTCGATAAGATTACTACAAATTTGTCAGGCTATGGAAGGAAACTCGGGCTACAAAAGTTGGTCGGGTAGACCATCAGTTCGAAGTATGGGTTTTAATGGTTTTAATCGTCACCCAATTGAGTTGCTAAAATCTAGGTACAATCCTAAGATTTAGTCTTTTGTCTTCCTGACTAGGTTTGAGGTTCCTTAACACAAGGTGTTTAGTTGGGTAAATTCCTATTCGGTAAGCTTTTGTAACTAAGTTTTCTTAATGATACATTAGTTGTTCGATAAGATGCAAGGAGAATAGGTGTGATTTTAGAAAAGTGAATCGTTGGAGTACTTCACTTCACAATTTGGTGATATCCTAGGTAATTTTGGAAATGATGTCCGAGATATACGTCCTCGAAATGTACCATACTACTTTCTTTCTCCATAACACACTCTAATAGGCCACACGACTTTCTCAATATTCATTTCGCCTTTACAGCGGGAAAGATAACTCGTACTTCAGTTTCTAACATTCGCTTATAGAAATGACCAAAGGGATGACTAATAGTCGAAAAATGACAAGTTTTGGTCAATGCTTCACCAAAGGGATAATTATGATGTAGTCAATTCATATATTGGATGACGTGGAAATCCACGATATCCAACGAAATGGATTAATTGGCATCATCAAATTGGTAAATAGAATGGTGCATCCACCGTATTCGCATGGGATAAGTCAAACTTTTGCCTCGTGGCATTAGGATTCCCAAAACATACCCAACTAGGGTACTAGGTGATTGAAATATTTGAATAGTTAAAGATGATACGATGAATTGAATGGTACCCAAATCAAACAAAATCCTAACGAAGGTGTCCTAAGTTCGTACTCGTAACTAGTTAGGAATGTTCTGGTTACCTAGGTGAGTGATAGGGTCAACACAACTATAAGTTTACTGTCCTCCTAAAAGGCTTGCTCCTAAGTTTCCACAATTTAATTTCTTCGACTCAGTCGTTACTGTTAATCAGTCTAACAATTGCACTGCTAATTAACACATTTATGATATTTTAGTATTGGTCGTTACCCTGAAACTGTGAACCAACATTCTGGCCCAAAGGTATCACTCCCATATACTAGCATGTGTCCGGTATCAGAAATCATACTAGTGTGATATAAACTAGCACTCAAACTTAAACCTTCTTTTGATAATTGTAGTATATATGCAAGTAAGGATCGTTCTAGGTCGGGGATTAGGAGGGACTACTAATCTACTCAATTTAGACTCAAATACACAAAACTAGACTTAAAAAACACCTAACTATACTCTAGAGAAACTGACTCAAAACAACATAAAACAAGCAAATTGACTCAAAATAAGAACTAAAAGGGTGATTTGGATGAATTCTAGACTACCTAGACTCAAAACACTAAAGGGAACCCAATTTGGATAGATTCTAACTGAAAGACACGAAATATAAGCGGGAATGTGGTTTGACGAGTTTAAAGTAAAACAAACAAATTAAAAGACTCTAAACTAAAAGGGTACAATTTTGGGTTACTTAAGGGGTGAAAGGCTAGCTAGAGGGTCCTTCTCCACACATGATACATATGCATATGAATCGATTTCCAGTTATTATTCCTATAAACCATGAACGACAATGCCCCAAGTTAACAGTGAACAACACTAATTAACCATCAGATTTTCCTAAATTCATGGAATTGGACATCGCATCGCAACCAAATTATTCTTCTCAAGTTCCCTACATGAACAGCATAATAGGGTTACATATCAAAGATCATTAAGTTCTATGAAAATCGTAAGCATTGACAAGGCATTTGTAACTATGAACAACATGATACTCCTGCCAAGAATTTACTTAACGCGATCGTGACTAGCAACCTCCACTACATGTAAATATAAGTTCATAACTATTAGGTGAAATTCCCTTATATTTTAGCATCAAATTCATGCATGCAAACTAAGTAGGCCTCCTTAATCAACACACAAGAATAAGTTCTGAATTAAATAGTTAAGCAAATTGCATTCACGATTTATGAAATAACAACTGGATGTAATCAATTCATATCACATATATGTTCATGGCTTTGAATTCACCTCTATTTAAAACGAGTTTAGTTCCTCATGTTCGCAATTAGATAAAGACAATTAAATTTAAACATCGAAAACAAGAGATAAAATACACCTGGAAACGCTTTAGCAATCCAAAGGTCTTGAATGGCAAGCACGGCTCCAAGCTGTTGGAAATGTGCCCTAAAACCAATCATATGATGATACTTTACAGACATTTCACATGTTAAACTAATCTAGTTTAATATAAAGGGCAAAGATTATTGTTTTAAGCCGTCTCATATAAATGTTATATGCTTAAACGATAAGTCCAAGGAATATGTAATAGGGAGAATGTGATCTAAAGAAGTTAGATTCATGAGACCATTCTCTTTCGTATACATATCCTAAATGTTCCTGATCATAGGATTGCCAATTAGGCATTGATAGTCCGTCAAGATTAGTACGTGCTATCTCTTCTCTTAGGGAGAGTTACTGGTCTCGACTCATTGGTGTGACTGACACCAAGACAAGTACGTAGGTGCTCAATAGTGAATGAGTCCACTGAACGCGATCAACGAGGAGTTCTCATACTTATGTCACATGAGAACTCATGGTTGGGATAATGCAAAGTAGTCATTTGACCTGAGGCATCATAGTTGTCTTGTGGTTAGGTCCTTGATCTTTGACTATGTCAAAGTCACTCCGTCAAAGAGTGTCCACGGCATTGTTGGGGTTAAGCCACTTAGCCATAGAGGCAAATGAATGCGCAACAAGGGATCTCTAACCTTCAAATGTTGAGGGAGAATACTCTATGATATGATTAAGAATCTCTGGCCAAAGTATGAATGAGATTTAGGAAGTTGTTCCAAATCACATTCAAGGTAATCATATAAGTAAGAGAATCACATTGGATAATAGACATGAATAAACTATCAAACTAAACAATGTGGTCAAGAGTATTGTATTAGAGAAAGACCGTATTGCATTGTAATCCCAAACTGAATAGGTTTTCCAACCTCTTCTGATTAGCTTAGGTAGCCATGACATACTGCTAGGTGTCACTCATGGCTTGTGGAAGCCCTAAAGATGTATAATCACTAAAGGGAGAATTGAAAGTAAGTTTAATTCACAATCGATTAGTAAGAGTTCTAATCGCCCACTACCTTGCTAAAAGGAACCTAATGGATCGCACACCGTGTAAGGTAATGATTGAAGGATACAATGGAGATGAGTAAGGATAATTAAATGGTTTAATTATTTATGGCTAGGATTAATTAATACGTTAATTAATCAAACGAATATGTTCGTTATAGACCTCGGGTTAGTTTTGGGCCGCAAGGCCCAATGGGATTTGAATGTCAAGCCCATTAAGTCAAATTGTACGACAACTTGAAAACACAAAGGGCTTGAAAGCCTAATGAACCCTTAATGGCCGGCCATATAGAGAGGGGTAGTGAACTTGGCTTAATTGCAAGTTTGCCACTCCATTGTGAGGTGGTATAAAGGCAACTTTATAGCCATTTCATCATTAGGGTTTTCTAAGGATGAAAAGTGAGATATAACTCTCTCATTTTCGCTCTAGGAGGCCGGCCCCCTTGGAGGGGATTAGCTAGCAATCCTTCCTCCTCCAAGGTCACTCATCTTCTTCCTTCACCATCCTTGGTGTCGAAAATTAGAGGTCTCTTACCTTGGGGACTTTTGGAGAATCAATTCTTCCATCCATATCCATGGAGCCAAGGAGCAGTGAGACAAAGGAAAGAAGGCCCTCACATGGGTGATTAACCTTTGCTAAGCAAAGAGGTGCTTCAAAGGTATAAAAGTTTCTTAACTCCTTTCTTTAAGATTTGTATTGAGTCATGGTTCACCATAACGACTAGGCTTTGAATTTCATGGGTAATGTTTTGTTTTGAGTCCATACAAGCATGATTCCGCCTTTAATTGTTAATTGCATGCCATAGATGTTGCTCAAATGAACATGTTTTTCACAAATTTTCCTTCACAAGCTTCTTCTTCTCCTTCCTTGCAAAGCTGCGACATAAGTGTATGGTGGTAGTGTCGAATTGTGATGGGAGATAGGTCATTAATGATTGCTGCAGCACTATGTGTTTATAGGGAGAGGGGAAGGCACAGCAAGGGCTAAACAGAAGTGGAATTGGGACTCCAAACCAACAAGGAAAATGACACTTCGAATGTAGATTCTAGGGAGGAAAAGGAATGGTCCTTTATGCAGGATTCCCTAACTTCTAGAAGGGGTTGATGCGACATTAACTTAGGAACAGATTAGGGCTTCTAGAACCATGTATTTAGACATAGAAGAGTCAAGATCGGGCTCCCTAATAGAATGTTTAACCGATCCATTCCGGATCGACTGATGATGTGTGATTAAATTGCACTCAAACTTAAACCCTATCAATGTAGTATGTGTAAGTAGGGATCATTCTAGTCGGGGATTAGAAGGGATGCTAATCTACACTAATTAAACTCTAAAGCACTAAACTAGACTTAAAACAGAAAACTAGACTTTAATGACTTAAAACAAACTAGAATGACTCAAAACAGCTTAAAACAAGCAAATAGACTCAAAACAAACACTAGGGAGTTATTTGGACGAATTCTAACTTTAACTTGACTCAAAATGCTAAAAGACACAAAATTGGACAGATTCTGACCTAAAGACACGACCAAGTAAAGGGGAATTGGTTTTGGATGAATTTAAAGTAAAAACAAACTGATTAAGACACTAAACAGAGGTTGGTACGAATTTGGGTGAATGAATGGGTGAATGGCTAGCTAGAGGGTCCTTCTCCACACATGACACATATGCAACACAAATCGATTTCGAGTTATTCTTTCTATAAACCTTGAACCTCAATGCCCCAAGTTAACTGTGACAGCACTGCTTTAACTCTTAGATTTTCCTAAGTTCATTGGATTGGATGGAAACGCACTGACAACCCAAATTATTCCCCAACAGTTCTCTACATGAAAAGCATAACAGAAACACAATCAAAGATCATTAAGTTCCGTGAAAATCATAAGCATTGACAAAGCATTCGTGACTACGAAAAGCATGACACTCTTGCCAGGAATTTACTTAACGCGACCGTGACTTGCAACCTCCACTACTTGTAAATATAAGATTGTAACTATTAGGTGAAACTCCCTTATATTTTAGCATCAAATCCTAGCATGCAAACTAAGTGTGCACCCTTAATCAACATACAAAAATAAGTTTTCAATCAAACAGTTAAGCAAATTACATTCACGATTTATGAAACAATAAATGGATGTAATCAATTCATGTTACATATATGTTCATGGCTTTGAATTCTCCCCTAGCTAAAAAGAAATTAGTTCCTCATGTTCGCAACTAAACAAAGATAAATAAATTTAAACATTGAAAACAAAGAATAGAATACACCTAGAAACGCTCCAACTATCCAACGTCTTGAATGGCAAGCACGGCTCCAGATGGCTCATTCCTTCTCATTCCTTGCAAAGCTGCGGCACAATGAGTGTGTGGTGGATGGATGTAGGTGAGTTATGGTAGAGGGTGGTGAATTTGAATGGTGCAGCAGATTGGGGTACATATAGGCCTAGGGATTACTTGGCCTAGGTTGTCAAGGAAAAGGATTTAGGACTCCAATCCAACAAAGAAAAGGCCTTCTCATTAAGGTTGGGGTGCCAGATTTTTAGGGCTTCTAGAAAGGAGTGTTGTGGCTTGTTTCTAGAAGGAAAATGCCTTCTAAAAATAGGTTTTTAGGTGTCCTAATATGAAAAGGAGTCCCCCTTCCAACTGGAATTAAGGTAGGATAAGATAAGGTTAGTTTGGATAAGATAAGGTTGGATAAGGTTTTGGATAATGTTCCTTCTTTTTAGCTGATTCCTTATCTTCAATGACTTAAATTAATTTCTTCAACTCTTTTGCACATTCCTAGCCTCTCTTGAACTTCAAATTCGTCCATCCACCTTGCTCCATACTTGTGCTATCCATTCCAAGCCCAAAACTGCTCTAAAATGCTCCAAATTGTACTTTCTTGCCAACTTTGCCAATTGGACCTACAAACACACGAAAATAGCTTAAAACACTATAATAAGATATAACTAACTAAATAAATGCAAGAAAACATACTAACTAAGTCGCATAAATATGCTCCTGTCAAATTCCCCCACACTTAGCTTTTGCTAGTCCTCGAGCAAAACAAAGAAACAAAACATAACCTAAACCTTCCAACGTTCGCCTCAGGGATTTCCAATGAAATATAACATGTTAAAAATCATTACTTACATAGATTTTAGTTATCCCTACCCTCAAGCACATACTTAATCATAGTCATCACTTACTAGTTCGCATTTAATCAATTAAAACAATGATTTGAATGTAGTAACATGCCTTAGAGAATCCCTCAATTCCTTACTGGATATACTCTCTATTTTCACACAGATTTTCTGACTACACTCCCTACACTAGGTATATGTGAGAAGATTGATGTAAACATGAAAACTAGTACTCATATATGTATTAACAAAGAAGGCATTTTCCGGAATTATTAATGCACATATGAATATGATCTCATGAACATAATGCTACTACTTAGATGCAAGAACCAGAGACACCATATGCTCATACCAATCCCAAACTCCACATTATTGAAACACAAAACAATCAAGATAGAAGTCTAAGGGTTGTAACGGGGCTAAGGTATTGGCTAACAAAGAAAGGTAAAAGATAATCAAAGGTTCTTAAAGAAATAGCAAGCAAAATAATGAAATCAACACTTAGAATTCACTTTTGATTGCAGCAACCAACTTTGAACACAAAGGGGAGATTCACACAACTTTTAGGGCCAGATTCAAACTTTTGGACCCTTTCTTCAACAACCAACGCATGTGAGTTCTTCCTCATTTATTTCACACTCTTTTTCTTTCTTTTCTTTTCTATTCACGTTTTTTCTTCTTTTCTTTCACCCAAACCACTAAAAACCTTCCCCCACACTTATTTTTCTGCAAATTGTTGATCAAAAGGAATTCCCTCTAAGTCATGCTTCACTATCCTTTAAGAACAAGGGTATGGATAATCCTATACTAGGCTAGGTAAGGATAATGCGGCTAACAAAGAAAATAGGCTAAATAAGGCTCAAAGGGGTTAAACCTACAATACAAATGCAAAGGGAGTACGACTGTTTTGCTCTTGGTTCACTAAACAACTTCATCTTGGTATTTGTTATGCAATCAATTTTATGCCTTGAATGAAATGGGTATGAGTTCTGGTATTTGGATCTATAATGATGAAACGCATTCTAAGTAGCAACCAAGCAAAGAAATAATGAGATCATGCAACGACTTTAGAAAACAAGAATTCACAGATTAATAACTCTCCAAATAACGTATAGGCTCAAGTCTCTCAAGGTTGTAGCGTTAGTTTGAGTTTCTTCCTTCAAGCAAGTTACAAAAACAGATTTTATCCTTTTGTGATTACATGTGAATTCGTAAACGACAACTATAACCAAGCATAAACCAAAGAGCATATCAAACTTCAATCCATGTTTGTAACTTTCTTTAACAGTCATGCAATTAAAAACCAAATCCTCATCATTGTGTTGGAAGGTACCCTAAGACACAAACACACAAAAACGACTTAAAAACGACTCTTTTTGGGTTTTTTCAAAACTTTTTCAATTTTTTTTTCAAAATTTTCGTATTATATTTTGAAGACATATAAAGACACTTCAAAACATACTAAAAACACTCAAAAATAGTGAAGACAACTTTAGAAATGCTAGGTGGTAAAAACCCACGAATTTTCAACAAAAACTGCTAGGTGGTAAAAACCCATGAATTTTCAACAAAAACACTTTGTTTACCCCCCCACACTTAAACCAAACATTGTCCTCAATGTTTCAAACATAGACTCACACACAAGCAAGCAAACAACACAACTAACAAACATGACAAATATGGCAAAGTAAAAGCAATAAAGAGTAGGGTTTAGGAACACAAATCTGGTTTTGGAGCCGGAGATTCCTAGGTCTTCTTTATTTGAACGCATGGGTTGCCTCCCAAGAAGCGCTTGCTTTAACATCTTCCAGCTGGACGAATCCTTCAATTATGCTTCATTAGAGGCCATGGCATGGAATTGATCTTTGAATGGAAGGTGATACTTGAAATGATCCGGCAATGGTTTAAATTCTAGTGTGGGTGCCTGAATCATTAACAACATATTAGTATAAAACAAAATTGAAATTCGGGGAGGTGGCTTACTTGTTTGCTCCGATGAGAACTCAATGACAAACACCACATCTTTGAAAGTTTCAGGAACTTTGCACTTGGCCAGATTGAATGTGATGGTTGTGACTTGTCCCATGTCATAAAATTCAACTTCTTTGGGCTTTGTTGTCTCAAGTATATCCTCTTTGATGCATTCTACATATTCTCCAGCCACTTCTTTCTCTTGAATCATTCTTCTTGATGTACAAGGTTCTTTAAGAAATTCAACACATTCTGGAATTTGATTTGGTGTATCAAGAATTGGGATATCACTTTGCACCTTTAGAAGGGCTTCCACGATGTCTTTTTCACTTTCTTCATTCGTTGGAGTAAAAAACCTGCGAGGGAAGGGTACATTTAGAGGAAGAACATTAGATTGAACTGAATTTGAAGCCGACTTACCTTGACTAGATGGCTTAGAAGCACTAAGGGTCTGCAGCAAAGGATGAGAGATGATTGGGTGTTGCGGTAAGGCAACGGCGCCAACAATTTGATGTGTAATTAAATTGCACTCAAACTTAAACCCTATCAATGTAGTATATGTAAGTAGGGATCGTTCTAGCCGGGGATTAGAAGGGATGCTAATCTACACTAATTAAACTGTAAAGCACTAAACTAGACTTAAAACAGAAAACTAGACTCTAATGACTTAAAACAAACTAGAATGACTCAAAATAGCTTAAAACAAGCAAATAGACTCAAAACAAACACTAGGGAGTTATTTGGATGAATTCTAACTTTAACTTGACTCAAAATGCTAAAAGACACAAAATTGGACAGATTCTAACCTAAAGACACGACCAAGTAAAGGCGGATTGGTTTTGGACGAATTTAAAGTAAAAACAAACTGATTAAGACACTAAACAAAGGTTGGTAGGAATTTGGGTGAATGGCTAGCTAGAGGGTCCTTCTCCACACATGACACATATGCAACACAAATCAATTTCGAGTTATTCCTTCTATAAACCTTGAACCTTAATGCCCCAAGTTAACTGTGACAGCACAGCTTTAACTCTCAGATTTTCCTAAGTTCATTGGATTGGATGGAAACGCACTGACAACCCAAATTATTCCCCAACAGTTCTCTACATGAAAAGCATAATTGAAACACAATCAAAGATCATTAAGTTCCATGAAAATCATAAGCATTGACAAAGCATTCGTGACTATGAAAAGCATGACACTCCTGCTAGGAATTTACTTAACGCGATCGTGACTAACAACCTCCACTACTTGTAAATATAAGATTGTAACTATTAGGTGAAACTCCCTTATATTTTAGCATCAAATCCTAGCATGCAAACTAAGTGTGCACCCTTAATCAACATACAAGAATAAGTTTTCAATCAAACAGTTAAGCAAATTACATTCACGATTTATGAAACAATAACTGGATGTAATCAATTCATGTCACATATATGTTCATGGCTTTGAATTCTCCCCTAGCTGAAAAGAAATTAGTTCCTCACGTTCGCAATTAAACAAAGATAAATAAATTTAAACATTGAAAACAAAGGATAGAATACACCTAGAAACGCTCCAACGATCCAACGTCTTGAATGGCAAGCACGGCTCCAGATGGCTCATTTCTTCTGCTTCCTTGCAAAGCTGCGGCACAATGAGTGTGTGGTGGATGGATGTAGGTGAGTTATGGTAGAGGGTGGTGAATCTGAATGGTGCAGCAGATTGGGGTATATATAGGCCTAGGGATTACTTGACCTAGGTTGTCAAGGAAAATATTTAGGACTCCAATCCAACAAGGAAAAAGCCTTCTCATTAAGGTTGGGGCGCCAGATTTTTAGGGCTTCTAGAAAGGAGTGTTGTGGCATGTTTCTAGAAGGAAAAGGCCTTCTAAAAATAGGTTTTTAGGTGTCCTAATATGAAAAGGAGTCCCCCTTGCAGCTGGAATTAGGTAGGATAAGATAAGGTTAGTTTGGATAAGATAAGGTTGGATAAGGTTTTGGATAATGTTCCTTCTTTTTAGCTGATTCCTTATCTTCAATGACTTGAATTAATTTCTTCAACTCTTTTGCACATTCCTAGCCTCTCTTGAACTTCAAATTCGTCCATCCACCTTGCTCCATACTTGTGCTATCCATTCCAAGCCCAAAACAGCTCTAAAATGCTCCAAATTGCACTTTCTTGCCAACTTTGCCAATTGGACCTACAAACACACGAAAATAGCTTAAAACACTATAATAAGATATAACTAACTAAATAAATGCAAGAAAACATGCTAACTAAGTCGCACAAATATGCTCCTATCAACTAAATTGGTACGGAAGTTGTCGAAATCCCAATGAAAGACAATTTCTACCAAGGCCAGGATCTGAAAAAGAAGATTCACTGCCATTGACATGGTTCCTTTAGAAGGTAAAGTTGAATGATCGAAGTCTCCTTCAGGTAAAGTCGAAGAGATCAAAGCGAGGTCATCAATTCAACAATTCGCATGTGTTTACATATAGTTAGGAATCCTCCTTGCTGCTGGATTTAAGGTAGAATAGGATTAGGATAAGGTAGGATAAGATAAGATAAGGTTAGTTTGGATAATGTTTGGATATGATGATAAGGTTGGATAAGGTTCCTTCCTTTTAGCTGATTCCTTATCTTCCAAGTCTTGAATTAATCTCTCCAAATCTTTAGCACATTCCTAACCTTCTTGAACTTCAAAAACGTCCATCCTACTGGCTCCATGCATGTGCTATCCATTCCAAGCCCAAAACTGCTCTAAAATGCTCCAAATTGCACTTTCTTGCCAACTTTATAATTTGAACCTACAAACACATGAAAATAGCTTAAAACATTTTAATAAGTAGAAACTAACTAAGTAAGTGCAAAGAAATAGGCTCACAAAGTCACATAAATATGCTCCTATCACATACCACTTGAATATTGGTTGACAGCTCCGGGATATTGGACAACATCGTCAATAAGTAGCACCACTATAGGTTGATTATCGGTTAGGGCCCACTTGGGTGGATGGTTTCGGATGGTTGGTAAGGAACTGATCCTAAGAGTAAATTTGGTTGGTTATAGAGAAAATTGATTACTGCTTCTGGGATTTCTGCCAACTGTAGGCATAACAGCTCGTACCGTCATGTCTATACTCGTCATAATGACAAGTACAACATCTAAAGAAATTATGGGGACTAGTGTTGGTTGGAATGTCCTAGGGTTGGAAATTGGAATTTGCTAATAGCCTACTTTAGAATGGGCTTAAACGAAAATTGATCTTCCTCCTAAAGATTCGGAATTGTTACTATGTTTGAAAGATTAGTATTGTTAGGGACCAAAGTGACTATCCCCCAAATTTTCTTCTATCAAGTGCTACCACCTTAGCACCACATTGTTGTTCGAGACATTTTCAGAGATTTCGACGAAAACAAAAACATCATAAGAATTCCAATAGGTGGTATACTAACGGGTACGGCCAAGGAATCAAAACTATTTTTGGTTTCCTATCTCGGAAAGGTTGGTAATGATAACAAGATAATAGTTATGGAATCGATGAGTAAAATCTTTGATGGTGCACAATTATTGATACATTAGCCCTGTGTCAGGGCCTTCAACTCATTCTAAATCGGGATTTTCCTTGGCAGGGAGGTTCTTTGTTTTAAATCTAGAGGCGGTCACTAAAATGTTCTTCTAAAAGGTCGATAGGTCGTCTAAATTGTCCAAAACTTTGGAAAAGCCAACACATTTTTCATGCTCGACGAGGTGGGAGGATTTGCAAATAAAGTTCAAGAATCGAGAATGCTTGCATCATGCGTGTGATGAACGAATACTGCCCAAACTTATGCTCTGATACCAACTTGACACACCCCGACTCAGAATGTCCATCTGGACTCCGAATCGAGCTGTGCTGGCTGACACCCGGAATGTTCAATGAAGTGGGAAATATGAATAAATTTAAACCTAAAAGTGCCTAAATGCAAGAGTGCGTATGTGAGCGGCCATAAACCCAATTAACATGTAATGTCAAAGCATAAGTAAAGTATAGTAAAGGTTGGATAAGAATTATACCATCAAAAGTACTCTTTAATACCAACTTTATGCCATAAATCCTCATCGACACAAAATCTGCCACTAAAACCTGGAGGGGCCAAACACAAGGGTGAGTGGGTCTAAAAACAAAGTTTTGTAAAACCTTTTCGGAAACCAAGTGCACTGAAAATAAAAAAAAATTTGGACTTTTGACACTCAATAAACTTTTGATCTTTCGAGTACTCATTCTTATGGGCTTTGTAGCGCATTATGTGTTGTTGAACGCACGCTTGTATTTTCTTAATGCCAAAAACAGTCCAAATGCACTCCAAATAGAAAAAATATGTTCTTATTAGCTTATTATATTTGCTTATTTTCTTATGTTCCAAAGCAAGTTAAACGCATGCTCGTTTTATCCCAAGAATGCTTAAAACAGTGCAAATACACTCCAACAAGAAAAACAGTGTACTTTTGATACAAATAAAGCTTTTGATCTTTGTGACACTCATTATTAATGTCTTAATAGCGTATTATATGTGTTTATATGCTTAAGTTCCAAAGCATGTCAAACGCACGCTCGTTTTATCCCACAAATGCTTAAAACAATGCAAATACACTTAAAAAAGAATAACTGTGTACTATTGACACAAATATTGCTTTTGATCTTTTCAAAACTCATTATTAATGTCTTAGTAGCCTATTATATGTGTTTATTTTCTTAAGTTCCAAAGCGTGTCAAACGCACGCTCGTTTTATCCCAATAATGCTTAAAACAATGCAAATACACTAAGCGAAAAATGGTGTCCTTTTGACACCAAATAAGCATTTGATATTTTGAGAACTCATTATTAATGTCCTAGTAACTTATTTTATTATATGTTTTTATTTGCTTAGGTTCCAAAGCATGACAAATGCACGCTCGTTTTATCCCATGAATGCTTAAAACAGTGTAAATACACTCCAAAATAAAAACTAAGTTATTTTGACACCAAACAATTCTTTTGATCTTTTGGACACTCATTATTAGGGTCTTAGTAGCATATTATATGTGTTTATTTGCTTAAGCTGAAAAGCGTGTCGAACGCATACTCGTTTTATCCCACAAATGCTTAAAACAATGCAAATACACTCCAAATGGAAAAATAGTGTACTTTTGACACCAAGTAACCGTTTGATCTTTTGAGAACAAATTCCTAATGTCTTAGTAGCATATTATATGCATTTATTTGGTTAAGTTCCAAAGCGTGTCACGCACGCTCGTTTTATCCCATGAATGCATAAAACAGTGCAAATGCACTCCAAATAGAAAAATATTGTACTAAATAAGCATTTCATCTTTTGAGAACTCATTCTTAATGTCTTAGTAGCATATTATATGTGTCTATTTGCTTTAGTTCCAAGCGTGTCAAACGGACACTAGTTTTACGCCATGAATGCTTAAAATAGTGCAAATACACCCCAAGTAGAAAAATACTGTACTTTTGACACCAAATAAGCATTTAATCTTTTGAGAACTCATTCTTGATGTCTTAGTAGCTTATTATATGTGTTTATTTGCTTCTGTTCCAAAGTGTGTCAAATGCACGCTCGTTTGATCTTATGAATTCTTAAATACACTCCAAAAAGAAAAATTGTGTACTTTTGACACAAATAAAGCTTCTGATCTTTTGGCCACTCATTATTAATATCTTAGCAGTGTATTATATGTGTTTATATGCTTATGTTCCAAAGCGTGTCAAACACACGTTTGTTTTATCCTACGAATGCCTAAAACAGTGCAAAATACACTAAGGGAAAAATGGTGTACATTTGACACCAAATAAGCATTTGATCTTTTGAGAACTCATTATTAATGTCTTAGTAGCGTATTATATGTGTTTATTTATTGAAGCTCCAAAGCATGTCAAACGCAAGCTCGTTTAATCCAACAAATGCTTAAAATAGTGCATATACACTGCAAATGGAAAAATAGTGTACTTCTGACACCAAATAAGCATTTGACCTTTTGATAACTCATTCTTAA
Organism: Heteromeles arbutifolia; assembly: GCA_024362995.1. NCBI lineage: Eukaryota > Viridiplantae > Streptophyta > Magnoliopsida > Rosales > Rosaceae > Heteromeles > Heteromeles arbutifolia. Next base: position 21,825,917 of record JANCRC010000005.1, on the reverse strand, counting down.
CATCTTAGTTGCATATTTTATGTATTTATTTGCTTATGTTCCAAAGCATGACAAATGCACGCTCATTTGAAATCATGATTGCATAAATACACTCCAAAAAGAAAAATTGTGTACATTTGACACAGACAAAGCCTTTGATCTTTTCGACAGTCATTACTAATATCCTAGTAGCGTATATATGTGTTTATTTGTTGAAGCTCCAAAGCGTGTCAAACGCAAGTTTGTTTTATCCCACAAATGCTTAAAATAGTGCAAATACACTCCAAATGGAAAAATAGTGTACTTCTAACACCAAATAAGCATTTGACCTTTTGATAACTCATTCTTAACATCCTAGTAGCATAATATATATATTTATTTGCTTATGTTCCAAAGCGTGTCAAACGCACGCTCGTTTGATCTCATGAATGCTTCAATACACTCCAAAAAGAAAAACTGTGTACTTTTGACACAAATAAAGCCTTTGAACTTTTGGATAGTCATTATTAATGTCTTAGTAGCATATTATATGTGTTTATATGCTTATGTTCCAAAGCATGTCAAACGCACGATCATTTTATCCCACAAACGCTTAAAACAGTACAAATATACAATTGGAAAAATGGTGTACTTTTGACACCAAATAAGCATTTGACCTTTTGAGAACTGATTCTTAATGTCTGAGTAACGTATTATATGTGTTTATTTTCTTAAGTTCCAAAGCATGTCCAACGCATGCTCGTTTTATCACATGAATGCTTAAGAAAACTCCAACAAAGGAAAATTGTGCACTTTTGACACAAATAAAGCTTTTGATCTTTTGGATACTCATTATTAATGTTTTAGCAGCATATTATATGTGTTTATATGCTTAAGTTCTAAAGCGTGTTAAACGCACGATCGTTTTATCCCATGAATGCTTAAAACAGTGCAAATATACTCCAAATGGAAACATAGTGTACTTTTGACACCAAATAAGCAGTTGACCTTTTGATAACTCATTCTTAACGTCTTAGTAGAGTATTATATGTGTTTATTTGCTTAAGTTTCAAAGCGTGTCATGCATGCTCGTTGATAGGAGCATATTTATGCGACTTAGTTAGCTTGTTTCCTTGCATTTACTTAGTTAGTTTCCATTTATTATAGTGATTTAAGCTATTTTCATGTGTTTGTAGGTCCAATTGGCAAAGTTGGCAAGAAAGTGCATTTTAGAGCATTTTAGAGCAGTTTTGGGCTTGGAATGGATATCACATGTATGGAGCAAGGTGGATGGACGAATTTGAAATTCAAGAGAGTTTAGGAATATGCAAAACATATGGAGAAATAAATCCAAGACAAAGAAGATAAGGAATCAGCTAAAAAGAAGGAACATTATCCAAATAGCCTTATCTTATGCAAACCTTATCTTAGCCTTATCTTATATTATCCTATCCTAATCTTTTTCACCTTAATTCCAACTACAAGGGGACCTAAAAACCTAATTTCTAGAAGGTTTACCTGTTCCTAAAAAGGTGCCGCACCTTATCCCTTGTTCTTCTAGAAATCAGCCACAAAACATGCTTTCTAGAAGACTTATCCCTTGTCCTATAAATCTGGTGCCTCTCCTTCTTCTAGAAGCTCTAGAACCTGCAATCCCTTTCCTCCTAGGATTGTGCAATTCTTTTCCCTTCAGATTTTGGTGCACCCTAGTCCTTTTCTCACCCAATTTTGTGCCTTCCCTTTTCCCTATAAATACAACCTTTTGTGCCTCATAAATAACCACCCATCTTTCACCATAACTCACCTACATCCATCCACCACCACAATTCACACCATATACACAAAAATTCATCAAGTGCTGCAGCAAGGAAGGAAGGAAAAGATGAGCTTTGTGCCGTGCCACCATCCAAGGGAGTTCCGCAGCCTACTTTGGAGTGTTGGAGCATTTCTGGGTTTTTTCTATGTTTAGTTTTAGTTCAATGTTTATTTTAGATTTCTTTTCAACTATGTTAGACATGTGGAGCCATGATTATATGTTTTATATGAACTGATTACGTGCAGTTATTGTTTCTTGAGTCTTGAATGTGATTTGCTTATCTGAGTTCTCAGAACTTGTTTATGTATGTGGATTGAGGGTCGACACTAAATTTGTATGCATGAACTTGATGCTAGAGTATAAGCGAGTTTCACCTAATCGTTATGAACTTATATTCACAAGTAGTGGAAGTCACTAGTCATGATTGTGTTAAGTAAATCTTAGGCCGGAGTATCATGCTTTTCATAGTTACGAATGCCTCATCAATGCTTATGGTTTTCAAAGAACTTAATGACCTTTGATATGTTTTTCTATCATGCTTTTCATAGTTAGGGAACTTGATAAGGATAATTTGGTTGTGATGCGTATTCCATCCAATTCAATGAGTTAAGGAAAATCTGATGGTTAATTTGTGCTATCGCGGTTAACTTGGGGTGTTGTCATTCATAGTCTAAAGGAATAATAACTGGAAATTGGTTTGTATGCATATGTCATCTGTGGAGAAGGACCCTCTAACTAGCCTTTCACCCTTTTCAATTCACCAAATTCGTTTTATAAAGTGTTTTATGCAAAGTTTCTGTTTTAAGTTTTAAATTCGTCAAAAACAATCCCATTTTCATTGAGTCTTGTTATTTGAGTTGAAATCTGTTTTCTTTTAGTTTTTTGAGTCAAATTAAGTTTGATTTTCGTTGGAATCACTTGTTAGGTCTAGAATTGAGTCTTTTTTATTTCTTGTTGCTGTTTTGAGTGTTTTTGAGTCAGTTTCGAGTCTATAGAGTCTAATTTAGCGTTTTTAAGTCTTATATTTGTTGATTAGCATCCCTAGTTAATCCCCGGTCTAGAACGATCCCTACTCACATCCTTACTACAATTTTCAACAATAGGGTTTAATTTGTGTGTCAAGTTAATTTTCACATCACTCGTTTTTTCCCATGAATGCTTAAAACAATGCAAATACACTCTAAATAGAAAAATGTGTACTTTTGATGCCAAACAACGCTTTTGATCTATTGGACACTCATTATTAATGTCTTAGTATCGTATTATATGTGTTTATATGCTTAAGTTCCAAAGCGTATCAAACATACGCTCGTTTTATCCTACGAATGCTTAAAACAGTGCAAATACACTCTAAATGAAAAAATAGTGTACGTTTGAAACCAAATAAGCATTTGACCTTTCAAGAACTCATTATTAATTTCTCAGTAGCTTATTATATGTGTTTATTTGCGGAAGCTCCAAAGCGTGTCAAACGAACGCTCGTTTAATCCCACAAAAGCTTAAAACAGTGCAAAAACACTCCAAATGGAAAAAATAGTGTACTTTTGACACCAAATATGCATTTGATCTTTTGAGAACTCTTTCTTAATATCTTATTAGTGTATTATATGCTTAAGTTCCAAAGCGTGTCAAACGCATGCTCATTTTATCTCACGAATGCTTTAAACAGTGCAAATACTCTCCAAATTGAAAAATAATGTACTTTTGACACCAAATAAGCATATGATCTTCTGAGAACTCATTAGCGTATTATATGTGTTTATATGCTTAAGTTCCAAAACATGTCAAATGCACGCCTGTTTTATCCCACGAATGCTTAAAACACTGGAAATACTCTCCAAATTGAAAAATTGTGTATTTTTGACACCAAATAAGTATATGATACTTTGAGAAACTATTCTTAATGCTTAATTAGTGTAATATTTGTGTTTATTTGCTTAAGTTTCAAAGCGTGTCAAACGCGCCCTCGTTATATCCCCAGAATGCATAAAACAATGGAAATACTATCTAAATCGAGAAATCGTGTACTTTTGACAGCAAATAAGCATTTGAACCTTTTTGAACTCATTCTTAATGTATTATTAGCGTATTATATGTGTTCATATGCTTAAGTTCCAAAGCGTGCCAAACGCACGCTCGTTTTATCCCACGAATGCTTAAAACAGGGCAAATACACTTCAAAAAGAAAAACTGTGTACTTTTAACTTTTGGACACTCATTATGAATGTCTTAGTAGGGTATTATATGTGTTTTTTTGCTTAAATTCCAAAGCATGCCTAACGGGCGCTTGTTTTGTCCCACGAATGCTTAAAACAGTGCAAATACACTCCAAATGGAAAATAGTGTACCTTTAACACCAAATAAGCATTTGAACTTTTGAGAACTGATTGTAAATGTCTTAGTAGCATATTATATGTGTTTATTTTCTTAAGTTCCAAAGTGTGTCAAACGCACGCTCGTTTTATCCCACAGATGCTTAAAACAGTGCAAATACACACCAAACGGAAAAATAGTGTACTTTTGACAACAAATAAGCATTTGACCTTGTGAGAACTCATTCTTAATGTCTTATTAGCATATTATATGTGTTTATATGCTTAAGTTCCAAAGCGTGTCAAATGCACGCTCGTTTTATCTAGGAAGGCTTAAAACAGTGGAATTACACTCCAAATTGAAAAATAGTGTACTTTTGACTCCAAATAAGCATTTGATCTTGTGAGAACTCATTCTTACATCCTAGTAGCGTATTATATGTGTTTATTTGCCTAAGTTCCAAAGCGTGTCAAATGCGCGCTCATTTTATCCCAGGAATGCTTAAAACAGTCCAAACACAATCCAAATGGACGAATAACGTACTTTGGAAACCGAATAAGCATTTGATTTTTTTAAAACTCATTCTGAATGTCTTAGTAGCGTATTATATGTGTTTAATTGCTTAAGTTACAAAGCATGGCAAACGCATGCTCGTTTTAACCCACGAATGCTTAAACTAGTGCAAATTCACTCCAAATCGAAAAATAGTGTACTTTGACACCGAATAAGCATTTGATCTTTAATGAACTTATTCTTAACGTTTTAGCAGCATATTATATGTGTTTATTTTCTTAAGTTCCAAAGCACGTGAAACGCACACTCGTTATATCCCCGAATGCTAAAAGCTGTGCAAATACACTCCAAATAGAAAAACTGTGTACATTTGACACAAATAAAGCTTTTGAAATTTTTAGTACTCATTATTAATGTCTTAGTAGCATATTATATGTTTTTACTTGCTTAAGTTCCAAAGTGTGCCAAACCCATGCTCGTTTTATCCCACAAATGCTTAAGACATTGCAAATACACTCTAAATAGAAAAATAGTGTACTTTTGACACAAACTTAGCATTTGATCTTTTCAAAACTCATTATTAATTTCTTAGTACCATATTATATGTGTTTATTTGCTTAAGTTCCAAAGCGTGTCAAACCCATGCTCGTTTTATCCCATGAATACCTAAAACGGTTCAATACACTCCAAATAGAAAAATACTATACTTTTGACACTAATAAAGCTTTTGATCTTTTTAGAACTCATTATTAATGTCTCAGTGGCATATTATATGTGTTTATTTTCTTAATTGCCAAAGCGTGCGAAACACACACTCGTTTTATCCCTTGAATGCTTATGACATTGCAAATACGCTCCAAATAAAAAAAATAGAGTACTTTTGACACCAACTTAGCATTTGATCTATTCAGAACTCATTATTAATTTCTTAGTAGTGAATTATATGTGTTTATTTGCTTAAGTTCCAAAGCGTGTCAAACCCACGCTCCTTTTATCCCATACACACCAATTGGAAAAATAATGTACTTTTGACACCAAATAAGCATTTGACCTTTTGAGAACTCATTCTCAATGTCTTATTACATATTATACATGTTTATATGCTTAAGTTCCAAAGCATGTCAAACGCACGCTCGTTTTATCCCAGGAAGGCTTAAAACAGTGGAATTACACTCCAAATTGGAAAATAGTGTACTTTGGACGCGAAATAAGCGTTCAACCTTGTGAGAACTCATTCTTAACATCCTAGTAGCATATTATATGTGTTTATTTACATAAGTTCCAAAGCGTATCAAACGCACGCTCATTTTATCCCACAAATGCTTAAAACAGTCCAAACACACTCCAAATGGACGAATAACGTACTTTGGAAACCAAATAAGCATTTGATGTTTTGAGAACTCATTCTAAACATCTTAGTAGCGTATTATATGTGTTTAATTGCTTAAGTTCCAAAGCGTGGCAAAGACATGCTCGTTTTATCCCACAAATGCTTAAACTAGTGCAAATTCACTCCAAATGGAAAAATAGTTTACTTTGACACCAAATAAGTATTTGATCTTTAATGAACTCATTTTTAACGTCTTAGTAGCACATTACATGTGTTTATTTTCTTAAGTTCCAAAGCATGTGAAACGCATGCCCATTCTATCCCCCGAATGCTAAAAACTGTGCAAGTACACTACAAACAGAAAAACTGTGCACATTTGACACAAATAAAGCTTTTGATATTTTTAGTACTCATTATTAATGTCTTAGTAGCATATTATATGTTTTTACTTGCTTAAGTTCCAAAGTGTGCCAAATGCACGCTTGTTTTATCCCACGAATGCTTAAAAAAGTGCAAATACACTCCAAATAGAAAAATAGTGTATTTTTTACAACAAATAAGCATTTGACCTATTGAGTAATCATTATTAATTTCATAGTAGCGTATTATATGTGTTTATTTGCTTAAGTTCCAAAGCGTGTCAAACGCACACTGGTTTTGTCCCACGACTGCTTAAGATTATGCAAATACACACCAAATAGAAAAATAGTTTACTTTTGACACCAAAAAAGGATTTGATCTTGTGAGAACACATTCTTAATGTCTTAGTAGCTTATTATATGTGTCTATTTACTTAAGTTCCAAAGTGTGTCAGACACATGCTCGTTTTATCCCCATAATGCTTAAAATAGTTGAAATAAACTCCCAATAAAAAACTGTGTACTTTTCAAACAAATAAAGCTTTTGATATTTTGAGTACTCATTATTAATGTCGTAGTAGTGTATTATATGTGTTTATTTTCTTCAGTTCGAAATTGTGCCAAAGGCACGCTCATTTTATCCCATGAATGCTTAAAACAGTGCAACCTTACTCCAAAATTGAAAAATAGTGTGCTTTTGACACTAAATAAGCATTTGATCTTTTGAAAACTCATTCTTAATGTCTAAGTAGCGTATTATATGTGTTTATTTTCTTAAGTGCCAAAGCATGTCAAATGCACGATCATTTTATCCCACGAATGTTTAAAACAGTGCAAATAGACTCCGTATAGAAAAGTAGTGTACTATTGACTCAAATAAACCTTTTGATCATTTGAGAACTCATTATTAATGTCTCAGTAATGTATTATATGTGTTTATTTTCTTAAGTTCCAAAGCGTGTCAAACGCACACTCGTTTTATCCCACGAATGCTTAAGACATTGCAAATACACTCCAAATAGAAAAATAGTGTACTTTTGACACAAACTTAGCATTTGATCTTTTCAGAACTCATTATTAATTTCTTAGTACCATATTATATGTGTTTATTTGCTTAAGTTCCAAAGCATGTCAAACCCACACTCGTTTTATCCCATGAATACCTAAAACGGTTCAAATACACTCCAAATAGAAAAATACTATACATTTGACACTACTAAAGCTTTTGATCTTTTGAGAACTCATTATTAATGTCTCAGTGGAATATTATACGTGTTTATTTGCTTAAGTGCCAAAGCGTGCCAAATGCACACTCGTTTTACCCCTTGAATGCTTATGACATTGCAAATACGCTCCAAATAAAAAAATAGTGTACTATTGACACCAACTTAGCATTTGATCTTTTCAGCACTGATTATTAATTTCTTAGTAGCGAATTATATGTGTTTATTTGCTTAAGTTCCAAAGCGTGTCAAACCCACACTCCTTTTATCCCATGAATGCCTAAAAGAGTGCAAATACACTCCAAATAGAAAAATATTGTACTTTTGGCACAAATAAATGTTTTGATCTTTTGAGAACTCCTTATTAATGTCTCAGTGGCGTATTTTATGTGTTTATTTGCTTAAGTGCCAAAGCGTGTCAAACCCACACTCGTTTTATCCCACGAATGCTTATGACATTGCAAATACACTCAAACTAGAAAAATAGTGAACTTTTGGCACCAACTTAGCATTTGATCTTCTCATAACTCATTATTAAATTCTTAGTACCATACGATATGTGTTTATTTGCTTAAGTTCCGAAGCGTGTCAAACCCATGCTCCTTTTATCCTATGAATGCCTAAAACAGTGCAAATACACTCCAAATAGAAAAATATTGTACTTTGGACACAAATAAAGCTTTTGATCTTTTGAGAACTCATTATTAATATCTCAGTGGCGTATTATATGTGTTTATTTGCATAAGTGCCAAAGCGTGTCAAATGCACACTCATTTTATCCCACGAATGCTTATGACATTGCAAATACACTCCAAATAGAAAAATAGTGTACTTTTGACACCAAATAAGCATTTGATCTTTTGAGAACACATTCTGAATGTTTGAGTAGCTTATTATATGTGTTTTATTTTCTCAAGTTCCAAAGCGTGTCAAACGCACGCTAGTTTTATCCGCAGAATGCTTAAAACAGTTCAAATACATTTCCAAAAAAAAAAAAAATCTGTGTACTTTTCACACAAATAAAACTTTTGAAGTTTTGATTACTCATTATTAATGTCTTAGTAGCGTGTTATATGTGTTTCATTGGTTAAGTTCGAAATCGTGTCAAACAAACGCTCGTTTTATGCCATGAATGCTTAAAACAACGCAAATACACTCTAAACAGAAAAACTGTGTACTTTGACACAAATAAAGCTTTTAATCTTTTGAGTACTCATTATTAAAGTCTTAGTAGAGTATTATATGTTTCTACTTGCTTAAGTTTCAAAGCGTGTCAAATGCACCCTCATTTTGTCCAACAAATGCTTAAAACGGTTCAAATACACTCCAAAATAGAAAAATAGGGTACTTTTGACACCAAATAAGTATTTGATCTTTTGATAACTCATTCTTAATGTCTTAGTAGCGTAATATATATGTTTATTTGCTTAAGTGCCAAAGTGTATCAAATGCACGCTCGTTTTATCCAACAAATGCTTAAAACGCACAAATAATGATTTTATCTTTTGAGTACACATTATTAATTTCTTAGTAGTGTATTTGATGTGTTTATTTGCTGAAGTTCCAAAGCATGTCAAACGCACGCTCGTTTTATCTCACGAATGCTTAAAACAGTGCAAATACACTCCAAATAGAAAAACTGTGTACTTTTGACACAAATTAAGCTTTTGATATTATGAGTACTCATTATTAATATCTTAGTAGCATATTATATGTTCTTATTTTCCTAAGTTCCAAAGCGTATCAAACACCCGCCCGTTTTATCCTACTCAGGCTTAAAACCGTGCAAGTACGCTTCAAATAAAAAAATAATGCACTTTTGACACCAAAGAACATTTTGATTTTTTGAGAACTCATTTTTAATGTCTTAGCAGCTTATTATATGAGTTTATATGCTTAATTTCCAAAGCATGTCAAACGCACGCTCGTTTTATCCCAAGAATGCTTAAAACAGTTCAAATACAATCCTAAAAAAACTGTGCACTTTTCACACAAATAAAGCTACTGATCTTTTGAGTACTTATTATTAATGTCATAGTGGTGTATTATATGTGTTTATTTTCTTAAGTTCCAAAGTGTGCCAAACGCACGGTCGCTTTATCCCACGAATGCTTAAAACTGTTCAAATACACTCGAAATGGAAAAATAGTGTACTTTTGACACCAAATAAGCATTTGATCTTTTGAGAACTCATTCTTAATGTCTTAGTAGCGTATTATATGTGTTAATTTTTTTAAGTTCCAAAGCATGTCAAAAGCATGTTTGTTTTATCGCGTGAATGGCAAAAACAGAGCAAATACACACGAAATAGTAAAATAATGTACTTTTGACATGAATAAAGCTTTTGATATTTTGAGAACTCATTATTAATGTCTAAATAGCGTATTATATGTGTTTATTTACTTAAGTTCCAAAGCGTGTCAAACGCACGCTCGTTTTCTCCCTCGAATGCTTAAGAGATAGCAAATGCACTCAAAATAGAAAACTTTTGACACGAAATAAGCATTTGATCTTTTGAGAACTCATTGTCAATGTCCTAGTAGCTTATTATATGTGCTTATTTGCTTGAGTTCCAAAGGGTGTCAAATGCACACTCGTTTTATCGCATGAATGCCTAAAATAGTGCAAATCCACTCCAACTTGAAAAATAGTGTACTTTTGACAGAAATAAATATTTTGAATGTTTAAAAACTCATTATTTATGTCTTAGTAGTGTATTATATGTGTTTGTTTGCTTAAGTTCCAAAGTGTGTCAAACGCACGCTCATTTTATCCCACGAATGCTTAAAACAGTGCAAATACACTCCAAACAAAAAAATAGTGTACTATTAACATCAAATAATCATTTGATCTTTTGGGAACTCATTCTTAATGTCTGAGTAGCTTATTATATGAGTTTATTTGCTTAAGTTCCGAAGCATGTCAAACGCACGCTCATTTTATGTCTGGAATGCTTAAAACAGTTCAAAAACACTCCCTAAAAAACAGTGTACATTTCACACAAATAAAAATTTTCACATTTTAAGTACATATTATTAATGTCATAGTAGCGTATGATATGTGCTTATTTGCTTAAGTTCCACCGCGTGCCAAACACATGCTCGTTTTATCCCATGAACGCTGAATGCTCATTATTAATATCTTAGTAGTGCATTATATGTGTTCATCTGCTTAGGTTTCAATGTGTGTCAAACGCACGCTCATTTTATCCCATGAATGCATAAAACAGAGCAAATACCCTCAAAATAGAAAAATTGGGTACCTTTGACACCAAATAAGCATTTGATCTCTTGAGACCTCATTCTTATTGTCTTAGTAGCGTACTATATGTGTTTATTTGCATAAATTCTGAATTGTGAAAAACATACGCCCTTTTTATCCCATAAATGCTTAAACCAGTGCAAGTACATTTCAATTATAAAAACTGTGTACTTTTGACACAAATAAATCTTTTATTCATTTGATTCCTCATTATTAATGTCTTTGTAGCATATTATATTTCTTTATTTGTTTATGTTCCAAAGTGTGTCAAACGGACCCTCATTTTATTCGACGAATGCTTAAAACAGTGCAAATACACTCCAAATAGAAAAATAGTGTACTTTGGACATCAAATAAGTATTTGAACTTTTGAGCACTCATTCTGAAGGTCTTAAGTAGCTTACTATATGTGTTTATTTGCTTAAGTTCCAAAGCATGTCAAACGCACGCCCGTTTTATCCCACGAATGGTTAAAACAGTGCAAATACACTCCAAAGAGAAAATTTGTGTACTTTTGACACAAGATACACCTTTGATCTTTTGAGAACTCATTCTCAATGTCTTAGTGGTGTTTGATATGTGTATACTTTCTTGAGTTCCAAAGCATGTCAAACACACGCTTTAAAACAGTGCAATTACGCTCCAAATAGCCAAATTGTGTACTTTAGACAAGAAATAAGCATTTGATCTTCTAAGAACTCTTTCTTAATGTCTCAGTAGCGTATTATATGTGTTTATTTGCTTAGGTTCCAAAGCATGTCAAACGCATGCTCGTTTCATCCCATGAATGCTTAAGACATATCAAATACACTCCAAATAGAAAAATAGTCTACTTTTGACACCAAATAAGTGATAGGAGCATATTTATGCGACTTAGTTAGCTTGTTTCTTGGCATTTATGTTGTTAGTTCTTAGTTATTTTAGTGTTTTAAGCTATTTTCGTGTGTTTGTAGGTCCAAAGGGTTAAAGAGGCAAGAAAGTGCATTTTGGTGCATTTTGGAGCAGTTTTGGACTTGGAATGGATAGCACATGCATGGAGCAAGGTGGGTGGATGAAATTGAAGTTCAAGAAGGATTAGGAATATGCTTGAAGTCTTAAGTCAAAGATTTTGAAGAAAGGAATCAGTTTAGAAGAAGGAAACATTAAATTCAAACTTTCCATATTTTCAGAATACCTTTCCTTTTCCTAAAATATTTAGCCTTTTTAAAAGTAAAAAAATCAATCCCTTTTCCTCTAGGATCTGCCGCAGCACCCTAAACCCTCCCTTTCCCTTCCTTGCCGCACAAGGGAGGTCACTCATTTCCTATTTTCTGCACCAAATCACATTCCCTTTTTATTTCAAGCCTTGCCGCACACTACCTTCCCTTTTTCCCTTGATTTCTGACATTCACTATGATAGGAGCAATTTATGCAACTTAGTTAGCTTGTTTCTTGGCGTTTATATTGTTAGTTGTTAGTTATTTATGTATTTTAAGCTATTTTCGTGTGTTTGTAGGTTTAAAGGACTAAAGTGGCAAGAAAGTGCATTTTGGTGCCTTTTCGAACAGTTTTGGGCATGGAATGGATAGCATATGCTTGGAGCAAATTGGATGGACGAAATTGAAGATCTAAAGAGGCTAGGAATGTGTTTAAAAGAAGGACGAATTAATTCAAGGAAGAAAAGGAATCCATCAAGAAGAAGGATTAACTAGTCAAACTTACCTTATTTTGACTTAGTCAACTCTTAATCTTAATCTATCAAGGGTCCAGCTGCAAAGGAGTGTCCTAAATACTTTAGGACACTTAATTATATGTTTCCCCTTTCCTAAACCCCTTGCCGCATATCTCCTTACCCTTTCTTCCAAAATCTGCCACATAATTGCCTTTCCTTTTCTCTCTAGGACCTGCCGCACCTTACTTACCCTTTTCCCCTTAGGATTTTGATTTGTTACCCTTTTTCTTGAAGGATTTGGAGTCCTAAATACATTCCTAATTCACCTCAGCCGTGCTCCTTCTTTCCCTTATATAAAAAGAGCCTTGCCGCACATCAAAGGGCTCCCTGGACCATTCTACATACTTTCTGCCGAAAATCCACCCTCCATCCTTCACCATAACTCACCTACATCCATCCACCACCACAAATCACCACTAAAACTCACCACCAATCTCTTGTGCATCAGCAAAGGAGAAAAATGAGAGCTTTTGGACGTTTTGGCATTCAATTTGGATCGCTTGGGCGTTTAGGTGTTTTCTTTCTTTTGTTTTCAATGTATAAATCTGTTTACCTTTGTTTTGCAATTATGAGGAACTAAACCCCTTTTGGCTAGGGGGAGATTCAAAGCTATGAACATGCTTGCAATATGAATTGATTACCTTCAGTTGTGATTTCATAAATTGTGAATGCAATTTGCTTAACTGGTTGATTGATAACTTATTCTTGTATGTTGATTAAAAGTGCACGCTTAGTTTTCATGCATGAATTTGATGCTAGAATATAAGGGAATTTCACCTAATCGTTATGAACTTGTATTCCTGCGTAGTGGAGGTCGCTTATAAACGATCGCGTTAAGTGAATTCTTGGCAGAAGTATCATGCTCATCATAGTTACGAATGCCTCGTCAATACTTATAGTTTTCATGAAGCCTAATGATATTTGCTTGTATCTCTATTGTGCTGTTCACATAAGGGACTTTTAGAGAATGTTTTGAATTATTGTATGCGCTTTCCCGTCCAATTCAATAACTTAAGGAAAACTTGAGGGTTAATTTAAGCGTACCTAATTAATCTGGGGTGTTGAGTTTCATGGTTTATCGAAAGAACAACTGAAAATCGATTTGTATGCAAGTGTGTCATGTGTGGAGAAGAACCCTCTAGCTAGTCCGTCATCCATTCAAAACACCCAATTTCGTGCCTAAATCTGTCTAGTTCTTAAGTTTTTCCACTTTACTTTGTTTTACTTTAAATTCGTCCAAATCCGAATCCCCTTTACCTTCTTGTGTCAATTAGGTTAGAATCTGCCCAACTTTGTGTTTTTAAGTGTTTTGAGTCTTCATAGTTCCAAATTCGTCCAAATTCATCCCTAGAGTCTGTTTTGAGTCTATTAGCTTGTTTTGTGCTGTTTTGAGTCAATTTAGTTGTTTTGAGTCATTTGAGTCTAGTTTTGCATTCTTTGAGTCTAGTTTAGCGTTTTAAACTTAGTTTTACGTTTTTAAGTCAGTTTCAAGTGTTTTAGCAATCCCCCCTAATCCACGGTCCAGAACGATCCCTACTTGCATCTTTACTACAATTGTCAACAAGAGGGTTTAATTTGTGTGCTTATATATTTCGCATCACACTACCTTTTCTATATTTTGCCGCATCTTCCTTACCTATTTCCCTTTAATTTTTGACCCTTACTTACCTTTTTAATGGTGGGACAAAATAGCTAAGTTTTAATCCTTTCCTAAAAACTTTGCCGTGCCCTAGCCCTTGAATAAAGTTGTGCCGCACCATTCTACACATCCATTCACTACCATACACACTTCTAGCCATTCTTTCACACAATTCACCACTCATACTTTCATCCACACCTTGTGCCGCATCAAAGAGGAAAAAAGAGGACCCTTGGACGTGCTTGTCATTCAAGTTGGATTGCTGGAACGTTTTTAGGTGTTTTCAATCTTTTGTTTTCAATGTTTAAATTTAATTATCTTTGTTTCGCGAACATGAGGACCTAAACTCCTTTTAACTAGGGGGAGTTTCAAAACCATGAACATATTTGCAATATGAATTGATTACTTCCAGTTGTGATTTCATAAATTGTGAATGCAATTTGCTTAACTGTTTGATTCATAACTTATTCTTGTATGTTGATTAAGGATGCATACTTAGTTTGCATGCATGAATTTGATGCTAGAATATAAGGGAGTTTCACCTAATCGTTATGAACTTATATTCATAAGTAGTGGAGATTGCTAGTCACGATCGCGTTAAGTGAATTCCTGGCAGAAGTATCATGCGTTCATAGTTACGAATGCCTTGTCAATGCTTATGATTTTCATAGAACTTAATGATCTTTGATATGTATCTCTATTATGCGTTCATGTAGGGGACTATTGAAGAATAATTTGGTTGCAGATGAGTTCATCCAATTCAATGACTTTAGGAAAATCTGATGGTTAATTTGTGCGTTCACGATTAACTTGAGGCGTTGAGATTCATGGTTTATTGAAAAAGTAACTGGAAATCAATTTGTATGCAAGTGTGTCATGTGTGGAGAATAACCGTCTAGCTATCCTTTTACCATTCAAATCATCTCAATTTCGTGCCTTTTCTGTTTAGTTTCGTAATCTGTTTGTTTAAGTTCTAATTTCGTCAAAAACCCAATCCTCTTTACTTTGTTGTGTCAATTTAGTTAGAATCTGTCTAAACTTGTGTTTTAAGTGTTTTAAGTCAAGTTGAAATCAATTTTCGTCCAAATCACCCTTAAGTGTCTAAATTGAGTCTGTTTCATTGTTTTGTGTTGTTTTGAGTCATTCTAGTTTGTTTTGAGTATCTTTAGTTTGTTTTGAGTTCTTTGAGTCTAATTAAGTGTTTTCAGCCTAGTTAAGTGTTTTTGAGTCAGTTTTAAATAGATTAGCAATCCCTTCTAATCCCCAGCCTAGAACAATCCCTACTTACATATACTACAATAATAGGGTTTTAATTTGTGTGTTGATTAAATTCGCATCAATAAGCATTTGATCTTTTGAGAACTCATTGTTAATGTCTTTGTAGTGTATTATATGTGCTTATTTGCTTGAATTGCAAAGCTTGTCAACAACACACTACTTTTATCCCACAAATGCTTAAAATAGTGCAAATACGCTCCAAATAGCAAAATTGTGTACTTTAAAAAAAAAAAGCATTTGATCTCATGAGAACTAATTCTTAATGTCTTCATAGCATAATTTATGTGTTTATTTGCTTAGTTAGCTTGTTTTCTTACATTTATTTAGTTAATTTCCATTTATTATAATGATTTAGTTTATTTTCGTGTGTTTGTAGGTTCAAGTGGTGAAGTTGACAATAAATGGTCAAAAGGAGCATTTTGGAGTAGTTTTGGGTTTGGAATGGATAGCACATGCTTGGAGCAAGGTGGATGGACGAATTTGAAGTTCAAGAAGGTTTCGGAATATTTGGAGAAATTAAGTCAAAGATTTGGAAAGAAGGAATCAGCCAAGAAAAAGGAAACATTAACTCAAAGTTACCTTATTTTCAGAATAGGACACTCAAACACATTCCCTTTTTCCCCAAATCCTTGCCATGCACTACTTCCCCTGTCTTCCAAGATCCTGCCGTGACTCTCCTTACCCTTTTTGGTCCTTGCTGCACCTTTTTTCCCTTTTCCTTCTTGGATTCCACATTCCCTTTTCCTCCTTCTTAGCCCCTTGTCGTGCCTTCTCTTTTCCCCTTTAAATACATTATGCCGCACCATTCTAAAAGGGGTTACACATACACTTTAGCCTAATGTCAGATAAAAACACTTTGTGCCACAATGTAACAAGGAAGGAGAATGAGACCTTTGGAGCTGTGCCATGCCATTCAAGCTTGGATTGCTGGAGCGGTTCTGGGTGTTTTCTATCTTTTGTTTTCAATGTTTAAATTTAATTGTTTTTGTTTAATTACGAGTATGAGGAACTAATTTCGTTTTAGCTAGAGGAGAATTCAAAGCCGTGAACATATATGTGATATGAATTGATTACTTCCAGTTATGATTTCATAAATCGTGAATGCAATTTGCTGAACTGTTTGATTGATAACTTATTCTTGTATGTTCATTAAGGATGCATACTTAGTTTGCATGCATGAATTTGATGCTAGAATATAAGGGAGTTTCACGTAATAGTTATGAACTTATATTCACAAGTAGTGGAGGTTGCTAGTCACGATCGCGGTAAGTGAATTCCTGGCAGGAGTATCATGCTGTTCATAGTTACGAATGCCTTGTCAATGCTTATGATTTTCATAAAGCTTAATGATCTTTGATTGTATTTCGATTATGCTATTCATGTAGGAAACTATTGAAGAATAATTTGGTTACCGATGCGTTATCCATCCAATTTAATGACTTAAGGAAAATCTGATGGTTAATTAGTGTTGTTCACGGTTAATCTGAGGCGTTGAGGTTCATGGTTTATTGGAACAGCAACTTGAAATCAATTTGTATGCAAGTGTGTCATGTGTGGAGAAGAACCCTCTAGCTAGCCTATCACCCATCAATTCACCCAAATTCATACCTTTTAGTTTAGAATCTTTAAATTAGTTTGTTCAAGTTGTAAATTTGTCAAAACCAATTCCCCTTTTTACATTCTGTGTTTTTAGTTTAGAATCTGTCTAAATTAGGTCTTCTTTAGTGTTTTGAGTTAAGTTAAGTTAGAAATTCGTCCAATTCACTCTTAGTTTCTGTTTTGAGTCAATTTGCTTGTTCTGTGCTGTTTTGAGTCATTCTAGTTTGTTTTAAGTTATTAGAGTCTAGTTAAGTGTTTTATGTCTAGTTTTCTGAACTAAATTATTTCAAGTTTTCAATTTCATTGAGTATCGTTTGCTGTGTTTATATGCTTGGTTTTAGTCTTGGTGATTAGCTACCATCTTGACTTTTACTTGGTCAATTTGATGCAAGTTGTGCAGATGCCATGTTTTCAACTTGAGTGATAGCTTCTTGCAAATAGATACCATGAATTACCTAGTAGTATATGCCATACTTTAGGATTTGTGTAGTCTTTATATAAAGTTCCACTGATCGTAATGAGTTTCATTATGTTAAACTAATCTAGATGCCATGAATGGTTGCATAGTGGAATATACGTAATAGTCTAGATGCCATAGATATTACATGAGTTAGGGAAATTTGACTATCAATGAGATTGAGTACTTGTTAATAATTCGTTGCAGGAAATAAGTAGGATTGGTTATGGTGAGTCAGACGCTCTAGTGTTTTACTTAATTGAATTACAACTTGTTTTCTTGGCTGCCACTTTGTGCATTGTGATCAAACTTTCTTGTTTTCATTTGTTTTTACTATTAGTTTTAATTCTCAAATCCATCTTTCATCAATCTTTGATAATTTTACTTTGTTGCAATTGGATTTAAGTTAGTTGTTTAAAATTGGATTAATTTATGTGGGATGATATTAAGTGCTTGCTTTCTATACTATCGAATGATTCGTACGCTTGTGAGCATAAAATTTGGAACTAAGTTGGGCTAGTTTAAATTTCGCAACAAGTTTTTGGCGCCATTGCCCGAGATTCAAATTTAATTCTATCCCTTTCTTATTTCAATGGCTACGTGTTTTTGTTTTATTTTAATTTTTGTTTTCTTTCGTTTTCAGGTGTTCTTGTGAAGTTCATGCATGGTCGTCGTTCTTGAATTCTTGAGCTTGTGCCATACAATCCCGAAATTGATAGAACGTTTCTACACCTACTAAGGAAGCAAACGAAGCAAGAACCAATTGAAAGAATGACACTTCAAGACCCAAATGAAACTCGTGCCCTTATGGATTATTCTGCTTCTACTGTTGGAGCCACATCCTGTTGTATTGTGCACCCAGAAATAACGGTTAACCAGTTTGAGTTAAAGCCGTTTTTCATCCAAATGTTGCTATCATTTTATGGTCATACTACTGAAGATCCAAATGTACATATTAGCGACTTTGTTGAGATATGTGAAACTTTGAAGATCCATGGGGCTACTAACGATGCTATTAGATTGCGACTATTTTCGTTTTCACTCAAGGACAAGGGAAAATTTTGGTTTAATTCTCTGCCAGCTAATTTTATAACAACTTAGGATGAGTTGGAAAATCAATTCCTTCAAAGATTCTTTCCTCCTTCGAAGGCTTCTAAGTTGCGGAATGAAATCATGACATTGTCCTAGTTTGATTTTGAAGCATTTTATGATAGTTGGGAGAGGTTCCGAGATTTATTGACGAAGTTTCCTCATCATGGCTTACCAGAACGGTTGCAGCTGCATTCATTTTATCAAGGATTGACTCCTGAAAACAAGAGAATGATTGATGCCGCTAGTGGAAGAGCTCTAATGACGAAGACAGTTGTCGAGGCATCTACACTCTCAACTGTGGGGAGTGGAAAAATGACCATCCAAACGTGTTGGAGTGCACGAGATCGACGCCATATCTACCATGGCTACACAGATTTCTAACTTAAATAAAAAGTTTGATAATTTCATGATCGTTAAGTCTGTGAAGTCTTTTGATGTGGTTTGTTAAATATGTGCATGTATACATGCAAGTACTGAGTGCCCGAACATTGGTTCCTTTCCGGAGTATATGCAAGAGCAAGCAAATCAAGTGAACGATTTTTCTTGTTAGCAGAATAACCCATATTCGAACACTTACAATCCAGGTTGGCGTTTTCATCCAAATCTTCAATGGAATAACAATCTGAATGTTATGAATCCTCCAGCTAGGCCGCCTCCTATGAATTTCCAGCCACAAGAAATAAAGATACTAGTGGAAGACTTGAATAGCTCGACTTGCTGCAAATGCAAATAACTTCATTCAAGCAACTCAGACAACACTCCAAAATCAGCAAGCTTCAATTGGGAAGCTGGAAGTTCAAGTTGGTCAGTTTGCTAGTGCTTTGAATGAAATAGAGACCGGGAAATTTCCAAGTCAGCCAGAAGTGAATCCGAAGAACCAAGAGCACATTAAGGCTATCGCATTAAGGAGTGGCAAGATCATTGAAACCGAGGGTGCAAAGGAAGAAAAGAATCTTGAAGAACCTGAGAATGATTCACTCACATTGCCAGATAAGGAGTTAACACAAGAAAAGATTTATTCGCCACCGGTTCCATATCCTCAGCGTTTGCAAAGGGCTAAGAAAGACAAAAACTTTTCTGAAATTTTAGATTTATTTAAATAGGTACATATTAACATTCGTTTGCTTGATGCAGTGAAACAAATTCCAGGAATGCTTAAAACAGTGCAAATACAATCCAAATAGGAGAACTGTGTATTTTTGACACAAATAAGGCTTTTGATCTTTTGAGTGCTCGTTGTTACTGCCTTAGTAGCCTATTATATGTGTTTATTTGCTTAAGTTTCAAAGCTTGTCAAACGCATACTTGTTTTATCCCAAGATTGCCTAAAACAGCCCAAATACACTCCAAGTAGAAAAACTCACTTTTGATACAAGTAAAGCTTTTGATCTTTAGAGTGCTCACTATTAATGTCTTTGTAGCTTATTGTATGAGTTTATTTGCTTAAGTTGCAAACCTTGTCAAACGCACGCTCGTTTTATCCCACGAATGCTTAAAACAGTGCAAATACACTCCAAATAGAAAAATAGTATACTTTTGAAACCAAATGACCATTTGATCTCTTGAGAATTCATTCTTAATGTCTTAGTAGCGTATTATATGTGTTTATTTTCTTAAGTTCCAAAGCGCGTCAAACGCACGCTTGTTTTGTGCCACGAATGCTTAAAACAGCGCAAATACAGTCCAAATTGAAAAATAGTGTACTTTTGACGCCAAAAAAGCATTTGATCTTTTGAGAACTCATTCCTGACATCTTAGCAGCGTGTTATATGTGTTTATTTGCTTAAGTTCCAAAGCGTGCCAAACGCACGCTCATTTTATCCCATGAATGCTTAAAATAGTACAACTACAATCCAAATAGGAAAACTATTTATTTTTTACACAGATAAAGCTTTTGATCTTTTGAGTACTCGTTGTTGTTTCCTTAGTAGCACATTATATGTGTTTATTTACTTAAGTTCCAAAGCATGTCAAATGCACGCTTATTTTATCTCACGAATGCTTAAACAACCCAAAGACACTCCAAATAGAAAAACTTACTTTTGACACAAATAAAGCTTTTGATCTTTGGAGTAGTCACTATTATTGTCTTTGTAGCATATTATACGAGTTTATTTGCTTAAGTTGCAGAGCTTGTCAAGAGCGCATATTTTACTATTTATTTTCTCCCGAAAGCTACATTTTCTTGTGATATTTTGGACTTAGATGAAAGGAATTACATAGTGTTGTGCTTTTATAGTTATATTAATGAGGTAAAGGAAAATATCATGTTATAATTCCTTATTTTTAATTAAACCAAGTGGTTTGTTATGATTTGAGTATCTACCTATTTGGCTTTATAATATACTTGTGGTCTGCATTCATTTTCTTTTGATTTATGTGCAGTGCATGTCACTTATTGGAATTGGAGAAGCCTGCTGGACGTGTTTATTTTATAGATCACAAGTCTATGCAAAACTGAACCGACAAGGAAAAGAAAAGAAAAAACAAAAGAAAGCTGCATATTTCCTCTCCCATTTTCCAAGGTTAGCCTCAATACGAAACCAGAATAAAGAGAGATCTTAGTGAAGTTAAATTGGAGAGAAATATGGTGAATCACCTACACAAAGCAGTTTCAAATTCATGGGTCTTTGCCAAAAGCATAAATTCGGGATATTTGGCTGCACAATCTGTTCAATTGCAAAGGAAGTCTGATCACTTTGAGCCGTGGTGGATATCTATTTTGAGATGAAACTTCGATTGGAATTGAGCGGATAATTAAAGAAGGCACAGAGGGGGTTTGCAGCAGCAAGTAGACCAAAGGCACAAGGGAAAACGTTGGCAAATGGAGAAAGTAATCAAGGTGTGTTTATTGTACAAAGTGGCTAGTAGATAAGTGAAGAGTTTTTCGGTTTTCTTTTCTTCTAATCTTGTCAATAAATGGGTTTTAACTCATTGTCGGTTACGAAGAAGAAAATTAAAACAGAAGAGGAAAAAGAAAAGGGGACTGATCAATTATTCTATAGAAGCAGCAAGGGACATACGGCAAGATAGAAGTCGGAGAACACAAGGATTTTTCAGCGTTTTTTCTAAACTCAATTTTCTTCTCATTTTTATTATGAATTCAATAATATTTTCTATTATGTTTCAGAACTAATTTTCCTTAGCTAGGGCTATGATGTAGCCATGACTATGAATGCTTAATTTCTGAAGTGAATTATTTCAAGTTTTCAATTTCATTGAGTATCGTTTGCTGTGTTTATATGCTTGGTTTTAGTCTTGGTGATTAGCTATCATCTTGACTTTTACTTAGTCAATTTGATGCAAGTTGTACAAATGCCATGTTTTCAAGTTGCTTCTTGCAAATACATACCATGAATTACATAGTAGTAGATGCCATACTTTAGGATTTGTGTAGTTCTTACATAAATTTCCACTGATCGTAATGAGTTTCATTATGTTAAACTAATCTAGATGCCATGGATGGTTACATAGTGAAATATACGTAATAGTCTAGATGCCATAGATATTAAATGAGTTAGGGAAATTTGACTATCAATGAGATTGAGTACTTGTTAATAATTCGTTGCAGAAAATAAGTAGGATTGGTTATGGTGAGTCAGACGCTCTAGTGTTTTACTCGATTGAATTACAACTTGTTTTCTTGGCTGCCACTTTGTGCATTGTGATCAAACTTTCTTGTTTTCACTTGTTTTTACAATTAGTTTCAATTCTCAAATCCATCTTTCATCAATCTTTGATAATTTTACTTTGTTGCAATTGGATTTAAGTTAGTTGTTTGGAATTAGATTAATTTCTATGGGACGATATTAAGTGCTTGCTTTCTATACTATCGAACGATTCGTATGCTTGTGAGCATAAAATTTGGAACTAAGTTGGACTAGTTTCGGTTAGTTTAAATTTCGCAACAAGTTTTTGGCGCCATTGCCTGGGATTGAAATTTAATTCTATCTCTTTCTTATTTCAATGGCTACGTGTTTTTGTTTTATTTTAATTTTTGTTTTCTTTCGTTTTCAGGTGTTCTTGTGAAGTTCATGCATGGTCGTCGTTCTCGAAGTCTTGAGCTTGTGCCATACAATCCCGAAATTGAAATAATGTTTCTACACCTACTAAGGAAGCAAACGAAGCAAGAACCAATTGAAAGAATGACACATCAAGACCCAAATGAAACTCGTGCCCTTATGGATTATTCGGCTCCTACTGTTGGAGCCACATCGTCTTGTATTGTGCACCCAGAAATAACGGTTAATCAGTTTGAGTTAAAGCCGTCTTTCATCCAGATGTTGCCATCATTTTATGGTCTTACTACTGAAGATCCAAATTTACATATTAGCGACTGTGTTGAGATATGTGAAACTTTGAAGATCCATGGGGCTACTAATGATGCTATCAGATTGCGACTATTTCTGTTTTCACTCAAGGACAAGGGAAAGTCTTGGTTTAACTCTCTGTCGGCTAATTTTATAACAAGTTGGGATGAGTTGGCAAATCAATTGCTTCAAAGATTC
Organism: Heteromeles arbutifolia; assembly: GCA_024362995.1. NCBI lineage: Eukaryota > Viridiplantae > Streptophyta > Magnoliopsida > Rosales > Rosaceae > Heteromeles > Heteromeles arbutifolia. The sequence goes on along the minus strand of JANCRC010000005.1, from coordinate 21,802,860 downwards.
TTTCCTTCTTCGAAGACTTCTAAGTTGCGGAATGAAATCATGACGTTTTCCCAGTTTGATTTTGAAGCATTTTATGACAGTTAGGAGAGGTTCCGAGATTTATTGATGAAGTGTCCTCGTCATGGCTTACCCGAACGATTGCAGCTGCAATCATTTTATCAAGCATTGATTCTCGAAAACAAGAGAATGATTGATGCCACTAGTGGAGGAGCTCCAATGACAAAGACAATTGTCGAGGCATCTGCACACTCAACAGTGGGAAGTGGAAAGAGGACCATCCAAATGTGCCGGAGTGCACAAGATCGACGCCATGTCTACCACGGCTACACAGATTTCTAACTTAAATAAAAAGTTTGGTAATTTGATGATCGTTAAGTCTGTGAAGTCTTTTGATGTGGTTTGTGAAATATGTGCAGGTATACATGCAAGTACTGAATGCCCGAACATTGATTCTTTTCCGAAGTATATACGAGAGCAAGCAAATCAAGTGAACAATTTTTCTCGTCAGCAGAATAACCCATATTCGAACACTTACAATCCAGGTCGGCGTTTTCATCCAAATCTTCAATGGAATAACAATCCGAATGTTATGAATCCTCCAGCTAGGCCACCTCCTCTGAATTTCCAGCCACAGAAATAAAGATACTAGTGGAAGACTTGAATAGCTCAACTTGCTGCAAATGCAAATAACTTCATTCAAGCAACTCAAACAACACTCCAAAATCAGCAAGCTTCAATTGGGAAGCTGGAAGTTCAAGTTGGTCAGATGCTAGTGCTTTGAATGAAAGAGAGACCGAGAAATTTCCAAGTCAGCCAGAAGTGAATCCGAAGAACCAAGAGCACATTAAGGCTATCACATTAAGGAGTGGCAAGATCATCGAAACCGAGGGTGCAAAGGAAGAAAAGAAGCGTAAAGAACCTGAGAATGATTCACTCACATTGCCAGATGAGGAGTTAGCACAAGAAAAGATTTATTCACCACTCGTTCCATATCCTCAGCGTTTGCAAAGGGCTAAGAAAGATAAGAACTTTTCTGAAATTTTAGATTTATTTAAATAGGTACATATTAACATTCGTTTGCTTGATGTAGTGAAACAAATTCTGAGTTATGCAAAATTCTTGAAGGAGATTTGCACTAACAAGAAGAGGTTTGTGGAACATGAAAAACTGATGTTATTAGAAGAGTGCAGTGTCGTTTTGTAGCAAAACTTGCCCCCGAATTTAAAAGATCCAGGGAGTTTTACCATTCCTTGTACAATTGGCAAATTTTCCTTTGAAAAAGCTTTGTTTGATTTAAGGGCCAGTGTTAATTTGATGCCATTTACTATTTTTAAACAGCTTGGTCTTGGAGAAATGAAGTCAACTTCAGTATTGTTGCAACTCACTGATCATTCGGTTACATATCCAAGAGGAATCATTGAAGATGTTCTCGTTCTAGTCGATCAATTCATTCTACCGGCTGATTTCTTGGTACTTGACATGGAGGAGGATCGAGAAATTCCAATCATTTTGGTCCGTCCATTTATGGCTACTGTTGGAACTCTTATCAATGTCCAAAAAGGTCTCATGACTTTGAGAGTTCAAAGCAAGGAAGTGGTGTTCAAGGTGTTTGAGGCTATGAAATATCCAAGTGATTCTGAAAGATGCTTTCGAGTTGAAGCATTGGAAGAGCTAATGAATCTGAAATATATAGAGCAACATCCGGATGATCCTTTGGACGCATGCTTGGTTCATTATGAATTGAGCGGTGGAACAAACGAATATGTAGTTGTTATTTCAGCAATGTTAGATTCTACCCCTGTACACAATCAGCATCAGAGACATTATTTTGAGGCTTTGGGACCAGCTCCAAAGAAAATTCAGCCATCTATTGAAGTTGCACCGAAGTTAGAGTTGAAGCAATTGCCGAAAAATCTGAAGTATGCTTATTTAGGGGTTGTCGAGACCTTACTCGTCATAATTGCTGCAAGTTTAAGTCAAGTTGATGAGGAAAAATTACTTCGGGTATTGAGGGAGTACAAAATGGCACTGGGATGGACTATAGTTGATATAAAGGGAATCAGTCCAACGGTTTGCATGCATAGAATCTTTCTTGAAGAAAATAGCAAGCCTACCATTGAGGCTCAAAGAAGACTCAACCTGCTTATGAAGGAAGTTGTTCATGAAGAAGTTCTCAAGCTTTTAGACATTGGGGTCATCTACCAAATATCTGATAGCAGATGGGTAAGTCCACTTCACGTTGTTCCGAAGAAAGAAGGCACAACTGTGGTCAAAAGTGATACTAATGAGCTGCTGCCCACAAGGCAGAAAGCGAAGTGGAGAGTCTGTACAGATTACTGATGCGTTGTAAAGCAGCACACAAATTAAACCCTCTTGTTGACAATTGTAGTATAGATGTAAGTAGGGATCGTTCTTGGCCGTGGATTAAGAGGGATTGCTAAAACACTTGAAACTAACTCAAAAACACAAAACTAAGTTTAAAACACTAAACTAGACTCTAAAGACTCAATATAAACTGAAAAGACTCAAAACTAACTAGAATGACTCCAAAATAGCACAAAACAAGCAAATAGACTCAAAACAGACACTAGGGAGTACTTTGGACGAAAATTGGTTTTAACTTGACTCAAAACACTTAAAAACATTAGTCAGACAGATTCTAACTAAGTTGACAAAAGAAAGTAAATGGGGATTTGGGTTTTGGACGAATTTAAAGTGAAAACAAAACAGAAACTAGAACTAGACAGATTTGCACGAAATTAGGTGTTAATGGATGGATGATGGGCAAGCTAGAGGGTTCTTCTCTACACATGACACACTTGCATACAAATCGATTTTCAGTTATTCTTTGGATAAACCACGAAACTCAACACCCCAGAATAATTAGGTCCGCTTAAATTAACCCTCAAGTTTTCCTTAAGTTATTGAATTGGATGGGAAAATGCATACAACAATTCAAAACATTCTCTACATGAACAACACAATAGAGATACAATCAAAGATCATTAAGCTTTATGAAAACTATAAGCATTGACGAGGCATTCGTCACTATGATGAGCATGATACTCCTGCCAAGAATTCACTTAACACGATCGTTTATAAGCAACCTCCACTACACATGAATATAAGTTCATAACGATTAGGTGAAACTCCCTTATATTCTAGCATCAAATTCATGCATGCAACTAAGTGTCGACCCTTAATCAACATACAAGAATAAGTTATCAATTAAACAGTTAAGCAAATTGAATTCACAATTTATGAAATCACAACTGAAGGTAATCGATTCATATTGCAAGTATGTTCATGGCTTTGAAATTCCCCCTAGCCAAAAGGGCTTAGTTCCTCATAATCGCAAAACAAAGGTAAACAGATTTATACATTGAAAACAAAAGAAAGAAAACACCTAAACGCTTCAACGATCCAAATTGAATGCCAAAACGTCTAAAAGCTCTCCTTCTTCTCCTTTGCTGTGGTATAAGGGTATGTGGTGAGTTTTAGTGGTGATTTGTGGTGGTGGATGGATGTAGGTGAGTTATGGTGAAGGATGGAGGGTGGATTTTCGGCAGAAAGTGTGTAGAGAATCTGTGGTGATGGGTGATAAAGGATGGATAGGTAGATAGGTGGATGGAAGGTGGGTATCTCTGAATTGGTGCGGCACACACTTAAATATATATATATATATGTGTATATATATATATATATATATATATATATCAAAGTATGTCAAAACCCTAGGGAATTAAAGCTAAGGTGTGGCAGAAAATAAAGAGAAAGGGAAAGAAAGTCAAAGCCCTAATTAATTTTGGAGACAGATTTGTAAACCAAATCCTAAGGGAAAAAGGGTAATTGAATGTCAAAATCCACAAAAGAAAGGGAAAGGGAAGGTGCGGCAGGGATTTGGAGAAAGGGAAAGGTGATTTCAACAAGGGAAATAAAAGGAAAGGTAATCCCTTGTGTGGCAAGGAATAGGGATAGGACTAGGTCTTCTAGAACCCTATATTTAAGTATCCTAAATTATTTAGGATGCCCCTTGTGGTTGGAACATAGGTGAGGAAGGATTAGGAAACTTCCAAGGCAAAAATAGAAACTTTCAAGAATGGAAACCTCCAAGAATAGAAACTTCCAATTTTAGAAACTTTGGCTTCCAATTTTGAACTCTTCATCCTTCATTTTATCCTAAGCTCATTTGATCTTCAATTTCGTCTATCCACTTAGCTCCAAGCATGTGCAATCCATTTAGTGCCTAAAACTGCTCCAAAATGCACCAAAATACACATTCTTGCCACTTTAGTCCTTTAAACCTACAAACACATGAAAATAGCTTAAAATACTAAAATAACTAAGAACTAACAACCTAAATGCAAGGAAATAAGTTAACCAAGTCGCATAAATATGCTCCTATCAAATACCCCCACACTTAGCTTTTGCTAGTTCTCGAGCAAAACAAAGCAAACAAAAGAAACAAAACACAATCTAAACCTTCCAACATTTACCTCAGGGATTTCCAATGCACATGACATATTAAAAATCATCACTTACACATATTTTTGTCATCCTTACACTTGAACTCATACTTAATCACAGTCACCATTCACTAGTTCGCATTTAATCAATTAAAACAACATTTTGAATGTAGTAACATGCCTTAGAGAATTCACTCAATTCCTTACTAGATATGCTCTCAATTTTCACTCAGATTTTCTGACTACACTCCCTACACTAGGTATATGTGAGAAGATTGATGTAAACATGAAAACTAGTACTCACATATGTTGTAACAAAGAAAGCATTTCTTCTGGAATTATTAATCTAACATGTATATGATCTCATGAACGGAATGCTACTACTTAGATGTAAGAACCAGGGACACCATATGCTTATACCAATTCCAAACTCCACATATTGAAACACACAACACTCAAGATAGAAGTTAATGGGTTGTAACGGGGCTAAAGGTAAGGACAATATGGCTAACAAAGAACATAGGCTAAACAAGGCTCAAAATGGGTTAAACCTACAAGACATATGAAGTAGAAGGGTACGGCTGTTTGGCTGTGGTGGAAACTAAACAACTTCATCTTGTTTATGTGTTATGCAATTCAATGTCATACTTTGAATGATACGGGCATCAGTTCTAGTATTTGGAACTATAATGATGAAAATGCATTCTAAGTAGCAACCAAGCAAAGAATAATGAGATCATGCAACAACTTTAGAAAACAAAGAATCACAGATTAATAACTCTCCAAAAGAACGTTTAGGCTCAAGTCTCACAGGGTTGTAGCGTTAGTTTGAGTTCTTTCCTTCAAGCATGTTACAAAAACTGATTTTATCCTTTTGTGATCAAATTTGAATCCGTAAACAACAACTACAACTAAGCATAAACAAAGAGCATATCAAACCTCCATCCATGTTCGTAACTTTCTTTAACAGTCATGCAATTAAAAACCGAATCCTCATCATTGTGTTGGAAGGTACCTAAGACACAAACACACCAAAACAACTGTAAAAACACTTTAAAAACTGATTTTTTTCAAATTTTCGTATTTTCCTTCAAAGCACACTAAAACACTCCAAAACAGTCTAAAAACACTTAAAAATAGTGAGAAACAACTTTAGAAGTAATGGGTGATAAAATCCCACGAATTTGCATAAAAAACACTTTGTTACCCCCCCTGATGCGTTGTAAACCAGCACACAAATTAAACCCCCTTGTTGACAATTGTAGTAAAGATGCAAGTAGGGATCGTTCTAGGCCGGGGATTAGGAGGGATTGCTAAAACACTTGAAACTGACTCAAAAACACAAAACTAAGTTTAAAACACTAAACTAGACTCTAAAGACTCAATATAAACTTAAAAGACTCAAAACTAACTAGAATGACTCAAAACAGCACAAAACAAGCAAATAGACTCAAAATAGACACTAGGGAGTACTTTGGACGAAAATTGGTTTTAACTTGACTCAAAACACTTAAAAACACTAGTTAGATAGATTCTAACTAAGTTGACACAAGAAAGTAAAGGGAATTGGGTTTTTGACGAATTTAAAGTAAAACAAGCAAATTATAAACTTAAACAGATTTAGCACAAAATTGAGTGAATTGATGGATGATGGGCTAGCTAGAGGGTTCTTCTCCACAAATAACACACTTGCATACAAACCAATTTTCAATTGTTCTTTCGAAAAACCATGAAACTCAACACCCCAGGTTAATTAGGTACGCTTAAATTAACCCTCAAGTTCTCCTTAACTTATTGAATTGGATGGGAAAGCGCATACAACAATTATTAAATTATTTAGGAAGCCCCTTGTGGCTGGAACATAGGTGAGGAAGGATTAGGAAACTTCCAAGCCAAAAATAGAAACTTTCAAGAATGGAAACCTCCAAGAATATAAACTTCCAACTTTAGAAACTTTGGCTTCCAATTTTGAACTCTTCATTCTTCATTTGATCCTAAGCTCATTTGATCTTCAAATTCGTCCATCCACTTAGCTCCAAGCTTGTGCAATCCATTTAGTGCCTAAAACTGCTCCAAAATGCACCAAAATACACATTCTTGCCACTTTGGTCTTTTAAACCTAAAAACACACGAAAATAGCTTAAAATACTAAAATAACTAAGAACTAACAACCTAAATGCAAGGAAATAAGCTAACCAAGTCGCATAAATATGCTCCTATCAATTACCGGAAGATAAATGATTCTACACGCAAAGATCATTTTCCACTTCCGTTCATTGATCAGATTCTGGAACGACCTGCTGGCCATGCATTTTATTTCCTTCTTGATGGATACTAGGGATATAATCAGATTTTTATTGCTCCTGAAGACCAAGAAAATACTACTTTTACCTGCCTATTTGGTACTTTTACGTATAGAAGGATGCCATTCGGATTATGTAATGCACCGACAACTTTTTAAAGGTGTATGATGAGTATATTTTATGATATGGTGGAGCATTTTATAGAAGTATTCATGGATGACTTCTTTGTTCCTGGGTCTTCGTTTGATAATTGTCTTCACAACTTGGTGCTAGTACTGAAAAGATGCCAAAAGACTAATTTGATGTTAAATTGGGAAAAATGCCACTTCATGGTGCAAGAAGGCATAGTCTTGGGGCATAAAATTTCAGCAAAGGGTATCGAGGTTGATAGAGCTAAGGTTGAGTTGATTGTAAATCTTCTACGACCAACTTCAGTGAAAGGAATTCGAAGTTTCCTTGGTCATGCGAAGTTCTATAGAAGATTTATCAAGGATTTCTCAAAAATAGCCAAGCCTCTTAGTGATCTTCTTCAGAAATATGTTGTGTTTAAGTTCGATTTTGAATGCTTGTCAGCTTTTAACACCTTCAAGACTCTGCCCACTTCAGCCCCTATTATGACAGCACCCGATTAGAGCCTTCCATTTGAACTGATGTGTGATGCAAGCGATTATGCCATAGAAGCTGTTTTGGGGCAGCAAAAGGACAAACTTCTGCATATTATTTACTATGCAAGTTGTACCTTAAACAACGCACAGCTCAATTATTCCACCACAAAGAAGGAGATGTTTGTTGTAGTATTTGCACTTGATAAATTCTGGTCCTATCTTATTTGTTCGAGGGTTATTATATATACAGATCATGCAGCCTTGAGGTACTTGATGTCTAAAAAAGATGCAAAACCAAGGCTGATCAGATGGGTTCTTCTTCTTCCAGAGTTTGATCTCGAGATTAAAGACAAAAAGGGATCCGAGAATGTGGTGGCAGACCACTTGTCAAGGCTTATTCAAGATGGAGAGGCGGAATCTACTGTACCGCTTAATGAAACTTTTCTAGATGAACCCTTGTTTGCTGCCCAACTTGGAAAAGTCCCATGGTTTGCTAATTTTGTAAATTATTTGGCTAGTGGAGTGATTTCGAAAGATTTGAGTTTTCAACAAAAGAAGAAATTTCTCTCCATGGTCAAGCACTATTTCTGGGATGATCCGTATTTGTATAAACATTGTCCAGATCAAGTGATTCACCAATGTGTACCTGAAGATGAACAAATCAGCATTCTCAATCATTGCCACTTTCTTACATGTGGGGGACATTTCGGTGCCTAAAAAATAGCAGCAAAGGTTCTCCAATCCGGGTTCTTTTGGCCCTCTTTATTCTAGGATTCACATGTTTTTGTTGCCTCTTGTGATCGCTGTCAAAGGACCATAAATATTTCTCATAGAAATCAGATGCCTCTTAATAATATTCTCGAAGTTGAACTCCTCGATGTATGGGGAATTGATTTTATGGGGCCATTTCCTTCTTCTTTCTTGAACAAGTATATATTGGTAGCAGTTGGTTATGTGTCGAAATGGGTGGAAGCTATAACTGCTCCTGCTAATGATGCCCGAGTTGTTCTTTGATTTTTGAAATCTAATATATTCACACGATTTGGGACCCCTAGCGCAATTATTAGTGACGGAGGAACTCACTTTTGTAACAAGCAATTTGAAGCTCTCTTGGCAAAGTATGGAATCATACATAAGGTTGCTACACCTTATCACCCTCAGACAAACGAACAAGTGGAAATTTCGATGCGAGAAATCAAGAAGATTCTGGAGAAGACTGTGAGTGCTTCGAGAAAAGATTGATCAAAGAAGTTAGACGATGCTTTATGGGCATATCACACTGCTTCCAAAATGATAAGAGCATATTTATGCAACTTGGTTAACTTATTTCCTTGCATTTAGGTTGTTAGTTCTTAGTTATTTTAGTATTTTAAGCTATTTTCATGTGTTTGTAGGTCCAAAGGGCTAAAGTGGCAAGAAAGTGCATTTTAGAGCATTTTGGAGCAGTTTTGGGCTTGGAAGGGACAACACATGCTTGGAGCAAGGTGGATGGACGAAATTGATGTTCAAGAAGGATTAGGAATGTGCTTGAAGACTGAAGTCAAAGATTTTGAAGAAAGGAATCAGTTTAGAAGAAGGAATGTTAGCCAAGTTTCCTGATTTGGTCATATTCCGAATTTACCTAATTTCCAGCTACAAGGAGGATCTCAAACTAATTTAGGACACTTAAATAAATGTTCTAGAAGTCCTAAACCTTTCCCTAAGGGGTGCCGCACCTTTCTTTCCTATTCTCCCCAAAATCCCGTTGTGCACTATTTTCCTATTTTCTCCAAATCCTGCTGCATTTCTCTTTTCCCCTTTCCTCTTGGATTCTGAATTTAATTACCCTTTTTCCTTGCGGATTTGGTATGCAAATCTGATTCCAAATTTAATAAAGTCGTGGCCCTCCCTTGCTCTATAAATAACTTAATCTACTGCAGCCTTTGGGAAACCAACCACCCTCCATCCACCACCATAATTCACCACTAAAACCATCACTCCACCCTTGTGCCGCAGCAAAAAGAAAAAGGAGGAAGGCCTTGGACGTGCTTGCCATTCAAGTTTAGATTGCTGGAGCATTCTAGGTGTTTTCTTTCTTTTGTTTTCAATGTCTAAGTTTATGTATCTTTGTTTTGTGAACATGAGGAGCTAAACTCATTTTAGCTAGAGGAGAATTTCAAAGCCATGAATATATATGTGATATGAGTTGATTACCTTCAGTTATTGTTTCATAAATTGTGAATGCAATTTGCTTAACTGTTTGATTCAAAACTTATTCTTGTATGTTGATTAAGGAGGCCTACTTAGTTTGCATGCATGAATTTGATGCTAGAATGTAAGGAGTTTCACCTAATCGTTATGAACTTATATTCACTCGTAGTAAAGATTGGTAGTCACAATCATGTTAAGTAGATTCCTGGCAGGAGTATTATGCGCTTTCATAGTTACGAATGCTTTGTCAATGCTTATGATTTTCATAGAGCTTAATGATCTTTGATTGTATCTCTATTATGCACTTTCATGTAGGGAACTTTTGAAGAATAATTTGATTGCGATGCGCTATTTCCATCCAATTCAATGACATAAGGAAAATCTGAGGGTTAATTTAAGCGTACCTAATTAACCTGGGGTGTTGAGGTTCATGGTTTATCGAAATCGTAACTGGAAATCAATTTTGTGTTGCATGTGTGTCATGTGTGGAGAAGAACCCTCTAGCTAGCCCATCATCCATCAATTCACCCAATTTCGTCCAAACTTCGTTTAGTTTATGCAATCTGTTTAGTTTAATTAATTTCGTTCAAACACAATCCCCCTTTAATTAAGTGTGTTAGATTAGTTAGAAGTGTGTTTAAATCTGTCCAATTTAGTGTTTTGAGTCTTACTACTCTAGAATTCGTCCAAATCAGTCCCTAGAGTTTGTTTTGAGTCTATTTGGTTGTTTTAAGTTGTTTTGAGTCTTTGAAGTTTGTTGTGAGTCTTGTGAGTCTTGTTAAGTGTTCTTAAGTTTGTTTTTGTGTTTTTAAGTCAGTTTAGAGTAGATTAGCAATCCCTCCTAATCCCCGGCCTAGAACGATCCCTACTTCCATCTTTACTACAACTATCAACAAGAGGGTTTAATTTGTGTGTTGTTTTACATCGCATCACAAAACTCCAATTGGCACGTCTCCATATCGGCTTGTTTTCCGTAAAGCATGTCACCTGTCGATTAAGCTAGAACATGAGGCTTTCTGGGCAATCAAGACACTGAATTTTGACATGGAAGGGGCTGGGGAGAAAAGATTGTTACAACTCAATGAGATGGAGGAATTCTGGAACGATGCATATGAAAATGCCAAGATCTATAAAGAAAGAACTAAGAAGTGGCATGATCAGAACATTCTGCAGAAAGAATTTCATGTAGGGCATAGGGTATAATTCCAGATTAAAGTTGTTTCCTGGAAAGCTTCGTTCACAGTGGTATGGTCCTTTCATGGTGGTGCAAGTTTATCTATATGGCACGGTGGAAATTCAGAACTTGGAGTCGGGAAGCATATTCAAGGTTAATGGTCAAAGATTGAAGCCGTATGTGGAAACAAATTTTGATACCATTAAGACAGTGACCTCGCTTCGAGATCCAGCATAAACATCATATAGTCCAGCTGAAGACTATAAATTTAGCACTCCATGGGAGGCAACCTATGCTCTTATCATCCTTTTTATTTGTTTTATTTAATTCAGTTTTGATGTTTGTTTTCCGCCTTCTCTGTTCTGCTACTTGCTGATAGATTTCTGTTGGTGTAAGGACGTCTAGCTGCCACATAACAATGATTGAGACCACGAATGTTTAAGTTTGGGGGTGGCTACTGCATTGAACACCATGGCTGCCATGTGAAGCATAAAGCAGGGGAGTGTCTCTGTCCAAGTGATATTGCTCATTCATCTTCCCTTTCTTCTTTTTAAGTGCCTTCTTTCTAAACATTGAGGACAATGTCTCATCTAAGTTTAGGGGTAGGAGTGATATTTTTGAGCCCTGATTAAATAAAAAAAAAAGTTGAATTAGTCATTTGCAAGTGGTTTTGTTTGGTTCTAGTGTGTTATTTAAAATGCATGAGCTGATTTCATGTTGCTGGGTCCTCACTTAGTCCATTAGTATAGTTAGTTGTCTTTGGCTTTTATTTTGCATCGTTTCTTTGTCTTTTGGTTAAAAAAACATTCTATAAAAATCAGAAACTTTGAAAATCCAAAAAAGATTTTTGTTTTTATTTCTTGTTTTCAGTTAGATTTTTGTTAGTTTCGTGGCCCAATGATGAAATTGAATTGAATTCGAACTACGGTTATTGAGAATCTCCTTATTTTATTGTTAGCTTTATACATGTTCGATCATCCTTGAAAAGACCAAATGCACGTTGCCTTGTTGATGTGAAACTAAAGCATGGTTTAACACTTCATATGTGAATATAGTGACTTAATGTAATCCTTGTGAGCTTTTGAGCCTATTCTATGGTTGAACTATCATGCATCAATCACATTTATTCTTGTGCATTTGATCTCGTTCTTGCATGTATCTCTAGAACTTGCTTTATACCTCTCGAATCATACATCATTTCATGTAATAACTTGGAAGTTATATAGGCTATTTTTGGATCATTTGAGCCTTTCATGCCTACCTTATATGCTATGTTTATCCTTAGTAGCCCGTTGGGCCTTTCACTAATCCATTTCTTTGTTAACCACATCTCTTTACCATGCTCTGATATTGGAGTTGAGCCCATACACAAAAATCGATCCCTTATTGTTTTGAGAAAGTATTAAATAGGTTGTGCTTTTGGGGTTTTGTTTATATAGAAAAAGTGCATGGAGCGTGTGTAACATGAAATGTGAATTTGAGGGGTGATGTAGTTTTGTAGATTTGAGCATGATTTTAAATGAAAAGAAGGGAAAGGCTACTGTCATTATTGTGGTAGTATGACTTGAATTTTTATTGGAAAAAAAAAAGAATAGAAAAAAAAAAAGTGCCGAGATGTTGAAAATATGTTCTGCACAAGCTTACTTCTATTCTTAAGTGTCAATGTTATCAAAAGTAAAGCTTGAGAATGCAGTTGTATGTTTTAGAGGACTAGTCTTTGGATGCAAAATATAAATTTCCATATGAAGTTGAGATGGGGGAGTAGTAGGTGCTACTGGTTTTGTTGTTTGCTTTCACGTTGAGGGGGTGTGATATTGGTGTTGGAAAACTGCTAATGTGTACTTCCTCAAAATTTTTGGTTTCCATATCCTTTCTTTCATTAGCCTATAACCCTTAACCCCATTACAACCGAACTAAAGTCCTATAGATCCAAGAAATTATTTGACATTGATAGCGAGCTAGGTTGACAAGCAAGCATATGGCGGCATGTTTTAACGAGATTATTTGAGTGAAACACATTATCAAAAATATGAGTGAATGAGTGTATGCCCGGTGAGGATGTCACTTGTTTGCATATGATGATTTTAAGAAGCTTAGAATTGCATTGGCAAGGTTATCGCACACAGTACACTTCAATGATGATTGAAAGGTTTTTGCTAAGAATTGGAATGTGGTTGATTCACTTGCTTTGTGCTTACTACAGACTTGATTATGATGCATCTTGCAAAAGATTCTTTGAGGGGAGGCTAACGTTTTCCATGCTATTACTTTTTCATGAGTTTCTTTTGTTTCTTCGAGGACTAGCAAAATGTAAGTTTGGGGGTATTTGATGAGTGCATATTTTACTATTTATTTTCTCCTGAAAGCTACATTTTCTTGGGATATTTTGGACTTAGATGAAAGGAATTACTTAGTGTTGTGCTTTTATAGTTATATTAATGAGGTGGAGGAAAATATCATGTTATAATTCGTTATTTTTAATTAAACCAAGTGGTCTATTATGATTTAAGTGTCTACCTATTTGGCTTTATAATATACTTGTGGTCTACATTCATTTTCTTTTGATTTATGTGCAGTGCATGTCACTTATTGGAATTGGAGAAGACTTCAGCACTTGTTTATTTCATAGATCACAAGTCTGTGCAAAACTGAACCGACAAGGAAAACAAAAGAAAAAACAAAAGAAAGCTGCATATTTCCTCTCCCATTTTCCAGGGTTAGCCTCCATACGACACCAGAATAAAGAGGGATCTTAGTGAAGTTAAATTGGAGAGAAATATGGTGAATCACCTACACAAAGCAGTTTCAAATTCATGGGTCTTTGCCAAAAGCATAAATTAGGGATATTTGGCTGCACAATTTGTTCAATTGCAGAGGAAGTCAGATCACTTTTAGTCATGGTGGATATCTATTTGGAGATGAAACTTTGATTGGAATTGAGCGGATAATTAAAGAAGACACATAGGGGGTTTGCAACAGCAAGTAGACCAAAGGCACAAGGGAAAACGTTAGCAAATGGAGAAAGTAATCAAGGTGTGTTTATTGTACAAAGTGGCTAGTAGATAATTGAAGAGTTCTTCGGTTTTCTTTTCTTCTAATGTTGTCAATAAATGGGTTTTAATTCATTGTCGGTTACGGAGAAGAAAATTAAAACAGAAGAGGAAAAAGAAAAGGGGACTGATCAATTATTCTACAGAAGCAGCAAGGGACATACGGCAAGATAGAAGCAGCAGAGCACAAGGATTTTTCAGCGTTTTTTCTAAACTCAATTTTCTTCTCTTTTTTATTATGAATTCAATAATATTTTCGATTATGTTTCGAAACTATTTTTCCTTAGCTAGGGCTACGATGTAGTCATGACTATGAATGCTTAATATTTTCAATTTCATTGAGTTTTGTTTGCTGTGTTTATATGCTTGGTTTTAGTCTAGGTGATTAGCTACCATCTTGACTTTTACTTGGTAAATTTGATGCAAGTGGTGCAGATGCCATGTTTTCAACTTGAGTGATAGCTTCTTGCAAATACTTACCATGAATTACCTAGTAGTGGATGCCATACTCTAGGATTTGTGTAGTCTTTATATAAATTTTCACTGATCGTAATGAGTTTCACTATGTTAAACTAATCTAGATGCCATGGATGGTTGCATAGTGGAATACACTTAATAGTCTAGATGCCATGGATATTACATGAGTTAGGGAAATTTGACTATCAATGAGATTGAGTACTTGTTAATAATGCATTGCAAGAAATAAGTAGGATTGGTTATGGTGAGTCGGACGCTCTAGTGTTTTACTCGACTGAATTACAACTTGTTTTCTTGGCTGCCACTTTGTGCATTGTGATCAAACTTTCTTGTTTTCATTTGTTTTTACTATTAGTTTCAATCCTCAAATCCATCTTTCATCAATCTTTGCTAATTTTACTTCGTTGCAATTGGATTTACGTTAGTTGTTTAGAATTAGATTAATTTCTGTGGGACGATATTAAGTGCTTGCCTTCTATACTATCGAACGATTCGTACGCTCGCGAGCATAAAATTTGGAACTAAGTTGGACTAATTCCGGTTAGTTTAAATTTCGTAACAACGTGTCAAACACACGCTTGTTTTCTCCCACAAATGTTTAAAACTGTGCAAATACACTCCAAATAGAAAAATAGTGTACTTGGACAGCAAATAAGCATTTGAACTTTTGAGATATCATTCTTAATGTCTTAGTAGCGTACTATATGTGTTTATTTTCTTATGTTTCAAAGCGCGTCAGACACATGCTCATTTTATCCAATCACTGCTTAAAACAGTGCAAATACACTCCAAACAAAAAAATAGTGTACTTTTGGCACAAATAAAGCTCTTGATATTTGGAGTACTCATTATTATGTGTTAGTAGCGCATTATATGTGTTTATTTGCTTAGTTTTGATCGGAGCATATTTATGCGACTTAGTTAGCTTGTTTCTTTGCATTTACTTAGTTTCTATTTATCAGAGTGTTTTATGCTATTTTCGTGTGTTTGTAGGTTCAAATGATAAAGTTGGCAAGAAAGTGCAATTTGGAGCATTTTAGAGCAGTGTTGGACTTGGAATGGATAGCACATGCATGGAGCAAGATGGATGGACGTTTTTGAAGTTCAAGAGAGGCTAGGAATGTGCTTAACATTTGGAGAAATTAATTCAAGATTTGGAAGATAAGGAATCAACTAAAAAGAAGGAAACATTATCCAAACTACCTTATCTTATCCAAACCTTATCAAATCTTATCTTATCCAAACTAATCTTATCCTATCCTAATCCTATTTCACCTTAATTCCAGCTGCAAGGGGGAGTTATCTTCAGATTAGGACACCTACAAACCTGGTTCTAGAAGCCCTATCCTTTCTCCTAAAAGAGTGCCGCACCTTATTCCCTTCTAGAAGCCTAGAAATATGTCGCACCCTCTCCTTATCCTCCTTGGTTTCTGCTATGTAATTGACCTTTTTCATTGTGGATTTGGAGTGCTAAATCCTTCTCCAAGACAACTTGTGTGCCGCATCTAGCCCTATAGATACACCATAGTGCCGCATAATTTGAATACCACACACAAGAGCCTACATTCAGAGAAAAATACACTTTGTGCCGCAGCTTTGCAAGGAAGGAAGAAAGAGAACTTGGAGTCGTGCTTGCTGTCGAAGCCTTTGGATTGCTATAGCATTTCTAGGTGTATTATATCCTTAGTCTTTAGTTCAATGTTTGTTTTAATTTGGTTTTCAGTTATGATAAACATGAGGAACTAGTTTCGTTTTAGCTAGAGGTTAATTCAAAGCCATGAACATATATGTGATAAGAATTGATTACATCCAGTTATTATTTCATAAATCGTGAATGCAATTTACTTAACTGTTTGATTGAGAACTTATTTTTGTATGTTGATTAAGGAGGCCTCCTTAGTTTTCATGCATGAATTTGATGCTAAAATATAAGGGCGTTTCACCTAATAGTTACAAACTTATATTTACAAGTAGTGGAGGTTGCTAGTCACGATCGCGTTAAGTAAATTCCTAGCAAGAGTTCATAGTTACGAATGTCATGTCAATGCTTATGATTTTCATAGAACTTAATGATCTCTGATATGTATCTCTATCATGTTGTTCATATAGGGAACTTGATAAGAATATTTTGGTTGCGTTGCTGAGTCCAATTCAATGAATTTAGGAAAATCTGATGGTTAATTAGTGTTGTTCACGGTTAACTTGGGGCATTGTCATTCATGGTTTATAGGAATAATAACTTAAATCAATTTGTGTTGCATATGTGTCATGTGTGGAGAGGGACCCTCTAGCTAGCCTTTCACCCCTTAAATCACCTTAATTTCGTACCTTTAGTTTGTTTTTACAAAGTTTGTTTGTTTAAGTCTTAAATTCATCAAAACAAACCCTATCACATCTTGGCCCGGGCCCCACCACATCCCAGGCACGCCTCCACCGTAGCACGATATTGTCCGCTTTGGGCCCCAACTACGCCTTCACGATTTTGTTTCTGGGAACTCACACGAGAACTTCCTAGTGGGTCACCCATCATAGGAGTGCTCTCGTGCGCTACTCGCTTAACTTCAGAGTTCCGATAGAACCCGAAGCGAGTGAGCTCCCAAAAGGCCTTGCACTAGGTAGAGATGGGAATATACATATAAGGCTCACATGATCCACTCCCCTGGGCGATGTGGGATCTCACAATCCACCCCCCTTAGGGGCCTGAAAAGAGTTGTTTTTGTGTGTTTGTGTCTTAGGGTACCTTTCAACACAATGATGAGGATTTGGTTTTTAATTGCATGACTGTTAAGGAGAGTTACAAACATGGATGGAAGTTTGATATGCTCTTTGGTTTATGCTTAGTTGTAGTTGTCGTTTACGAATTCACATGTAATCACAAAAAAAGGAAAAAGCATCAGTTTTTGTAACATTCTTGAAGGAAGTAACTCAAACTAACGCTATAACCTTAAGAGACTTGAGCCTATTCTTTATTTGGAGAGTTATTAATCTGTGATTTCTTGTTTTCTAAAGTCGTTGCATGATCTCATTATTTCTTTGCTTAGTTGCTACTTAGAATGCGTTTTCATCACTTTAGTTCCAAATACTAGATTTCATGCCTATTTCATTCAAAGCATAAAATTGAGTGCATAACAAATAACAAGATGAAGTTGTTTGGTTAAACCAGAGCCAAAAAGCCTTATCCCTTGCATATGTATTGAAGGGTCAACCCCTTTGAGCCTTAGTTAGCCTATTTTCTTTGTTAGCTTACATTATCCTTACCTAGCCTAGTATAGGACTATCCATACCCTTGTTCTTAAAGGATAGTGAAGCATGACTTAGAGGAATTCCTTTTGATCCACAATTTGCAGAAAAACAAGTGTGGGGGTGGTTTTTCATTAGAGATTTGTATGGTAGTACGTTTGTTTCAAAACAAAAAAGAAAAAAAAAGAAAAAAAAAACGTGGAAAAAGAAAAAGAAAAGAAAAAGTTGTGAAAAGAAAAGAAAAAGGAAGAAAAAGAGTTTGAAAAGAAGTTAGAACGAGTTCACAAGTGTTGGTTGTTGAAGAAGGGTCCAAAAAGTTTAAATTTGGCCCTGAAAGTTGTATGAACTTCCCTTTGTGTTCAAAGTTAGTTGCTGCATTCAAAAGTGAATTCTAAGTGTTGATTTCATTGCTTTGCTTACTATTTCTTTAAGAACTTTTGTTTATCTTTACCTTTCTTTGTTAGCCAATACCTTAGCCCCATTACAACCCTTAGACTTCTATCGTGATTGTTATGTGTTTCAATATGTGGAGTTTGGAATTGGTACGAGCATATGGAATCCCTGGTTCTTGCATCTAATTAGTAGCATTCCGTTCATGAGATCATATACATATGTGCATTAATAATTCCAGAAAGTGCCTTCTTTGTTATAACATATTTGAGTGCTTAGTCTACATGTTTACATCAATCTTCTTACATATACCTAGTGTAGGGAGTGTAGTCAGAAAATCTGTGTGAAAATAGAGTGTCAGAAAATCTAAGGCATGTTACTACATTCAAAATGTTGTTTTAATTGATTAAATGCGAGCTAGTGAGTGATGACTGTGATTAAGTATGAGTTCGAGGGTAGGGAGAGCTAAAATCTATGTAAGTAGTGATTTTTAACATGTCATGTTCCATTGGAAATCCCTGAGGCGAACGTTGGAAAGTTTAGGTTATGTTTTGTTTCTTTGTTTTGCTCGAGGACTAGCAAAAGTTAAGTGTGGGGGAATTTGATAGGAGTGTATTTATGCGACTAGTTAGTGTGTTTTCTTGCATTTATTTAGTTAGTTATTGCTTATTTAAGTGTTTTAAGTCATTTTCGTGTGTTTGTAGGTCCAAGAAGCAAAGTTGACAAGAAAGTGCAAAATTGAGCATTTTGGAGCAAATTTGGGCTTGGAATGGATAGCACAAGCAATGGGCAAGTGGATGGACGAATTTGAAGTTCAAGAGGAGCTAGGAATGTGCAAAAGATCTAGAGAAATTAATTCAAGTCATTGTAGATAAGGAATCAGCTCAGAAGAAGGAGAATTATCTAAAACATTATCCAAACTACCTTATCTTATCCAAACCTTATCTTGTCTTATCTTATCCTAATCCTATCCTAACTTAATTCCAGCTGCAAGAGGGATTTATTTTCATTTTAGAAGACATAAAAACATGTTCTAGAAGATCCTTATCCTCTCCTACTTTGGTGCCGCCCCTATCCTTCTAGAAAGACATTTCCCTTAAGTTTCTAGAAGCCCTAAAAATCTGGCGCCTGGTCCCTATCCTTGTTCTCTTTGGTTTTTGGATTCTAGATGTCCTTTTCCTTGTTGGTTTGGAGTCCCAATCCTTCTCCAAATTTAATTAGGTCGTGGTCCTCTCCCTAGCCTATAAATATATGTTTCTGCCGCACAAATCATCCACCACCCTCTACCATAACTCACCTACATCCATCCACCACACACAAGAGCCATAAAACTCAAAAAATCCCCATTGTGCCGCAACTGTGCAAGGAAGGAGAAGAAGAAGCTATTTGGAGCCGTGCTTGCCATTCAAGACCTTTGGATTGTTGGAGCGTTTCCAGGTGTATTCTTTCTTTGTTTTCAATGTTTAAATTTAATTGTCTTTGTTTAATTGCGAACATGAGGAGCTAAACCCCGTTTTAGCTAGGGGAGAATTCAAAGCCATGAACATATATGTGACATGAGTTGATTACATCCAGTTATTAGTTCATAAATCGTGAATGCAATTTGCTTAACTGTTTGATTGAAAACTTATTCTTGTATGTTGATTAAGGATGTATACTTAGTTTGCATGCATGAATTTGATGCTAAAATATAAGGGAGTTTCACCTAATAGTTACAAACTTATGTTTACAAGTAGTGGAGGTTGCTAGTCACAATCGTGTTAAGTAAATTTCTGGCAAGAGTGTCATGCTGTTCATAGTTACGAATGCCTTGTCAATGCTTATGATTTTCACGGAGCATAATGATCTCTGATTGTATTTCTATTATGCTTTTCATGTAGAGAACTACTGGAGAATAATTTGGGTTGACGATGCGTATCCCATCTAATTTAATGAATTTAGGAAAATCTGAGAGTTAAAGCAGTGTTGTCACAATTAACTTGGGGCATTGAGGTTCATGGTTTATTGAAATAATAACTAGAAATCGACTTGTGTTGCATATGTGTCATGTGTGGAGAATGGCCCTCTAGCTAGCCCTTACCTATTCAAATCACCCCAATTTCGTGCCAAATCTGTTTAAGTCTTTTATTTACTTGTCATTACTTTAAATTCGTCAAAAACCCAATTCCCTTTACTTTGTTGTGTCAATTTAGTTAGAATCTGTCTAAATTAGGTTTTCTTTAGTTTTTTGAGTCTTACTAGTCTAGAATTCGTCCAAATAACTCCCTAGTGTCTGTTTTAAGTCAGTTTGCTTGTTTTGTGCTGTTTTGAGTCATTCTAGTTTGTTTTGAGTTGTCTAGAGTCTAGTTTTTTGTTTTTAAGTCTAGTTAAGTGTTTAGAGTCTAAATTGTGTAGATTAGCATCCCTTTTAATCCCCGGCCTAGAACGATCCCTACTTTCATATACAACATCAATAGGGTTTAAGTTTGAGTGCAATTTAATTTCACATCAACTACGCCTTCACGGTTTTGTTTCTGGGAACTCACACGAGAACTTCCCGGTGGGTCACCCATCATGGCAGTGCTCTTGTGCTCTACTCGCTTAACTTGGGAGTTCCGATGGAACCCGAAGCCAGTGAGCACCCAAAAGGCCTCGCGCTAGGTAGAGATGGGAATATACATATAAGGCTCACATGATTCACTCCCTTGGGCGATGTGGGATCTCACAAACCCCCCTTTAGTATTTCATGTCAATTTACTTCAATTTTCGTTAAAAACATTCTCTAGTTTCTGTTTTGAGTCAATTCAACTTACTTTGTGTGTTTTGAGTTAGTTTAGCTTATTTTGAGTAGTTTAAGTCTAGTTTTCTGTTTTTGAGTCTAGTTTAGTGATTTAGAGTTTAATTTGTGTAGATTAACATCCCTCATAATCCTTGGCCTAGAACGATCCCTACTTATATTTGTGTAGTTTAGCTTATTATGAGCATTTCAAGACTCTAGTTGCATCGTGCCCTCAACATCAAATGAAAGAAGAGCTTCTAATTCAATATTTCTACGAATGACTTCTTCTAATTGAAAGACAAATGCTAGATGCCTCAGCAGGTGGTGCTTTGGTTGATAAAACACCAGTTGATGCAAAGATCTTAATTGCAAATCGAGCCTTGAATGCACAACAATACGAAGAAGTTGGACAAAGAGACCCCCCACGGCAACACCAAGTTAATAAAGTAAGTTCAATGGCTGAAATTCAATCTCAATTGACTAATCTCACTGTTCTTGTGTCACAGATTGCTGAAGAATCCAAAGTGCAAGGAACAAGTACTTGTGGCGTGTGCTCCATGCAAGGACACTCTTCTGATCAATGCCCTCAATTGATAAAGAATGAGGGATGGGAAAGTGCCAACACCATTGGGTATCAAGGCCATAATTAGCCAAAGTTTGATCCATACTCTTAACATTTACAATCCGGGCAAGAGAGATCACCCAAATATGAAATGGAGGGAGCATCAACAACCTCAACAACAAGGAGAATTTAGACAGCCACCTCCTGAGATATTTCAAAGGCCATTAGCACCAACATAACCCCAACAACAATCTGCCCAAACAAATTCAGGTTTGTCAATGGATAATGATAAAATTCTTCAAGTACTAACTTCTTTAACTCAGGGTCTACAAAATCAAGCCAAAGAGATGGGCGAAATGAAGAATCAATTTGGGCAGATGACAAAATTCATGGGACAGTTTAGCGAACAAGGCAAACTACCTAGTTCAACCATTGTAAATCCAAAGGGAGGATTTGAAACCGCCAAGGTAATCATGTTAAGAAGTGGCAAGGAGGTTGGAACTGACCCCTAAACATCCAAATCAAGCAAAAAGGAGGAAGAAGTCAAGCCCACGGCAAGGGTAGAACAACCCTTGCCGCAGCCCCCTAAGGATTTTAAGTCGTCCAATACAAGTAAGGTTGTTCCAAATTTGACTAATTCTAACCCTATTCCACCCAATGTACCTTTCCTTCATAGGTTTATGCAATCTAGGAATGAAAAGAATGAAAAAGACATTCTAGATACCTTCAAGAAGGTGCAAGTCAATATCCCGCTCCTTGATGCGATAAAGCAAATTCCGAAGTATGCTAAGTTTTTGAAGAAGCTTTGTACAACAAGGAAACGAATTCAGGAGAAAGAGGTGGTACATGTAAGTGAAAATGTCTCTGCAATGTTGCAAAGGAAGCTGCCACCTAAATGCAAAGATCCAGGTAGTTTCACCATCCCTTGTGTAATTGGTAATACAAGGTTTGAACATGCTATGCTAGATTTAGGTGCTTCCATTAATGTCATGCCATATTTTGTTTATGCATCTATGAATCTAGGAGAGCTTAAAAAATGATGGAGTTATTATCCAATTAGCTGATCGTTCTAATGCATATCCGAAATGAGTTTTGGAAGATGTTTTGGTGCAAGTTAACCATTTGATATTTCCAGCCGATTTCTATATGCTTGAGATGGAAGATTCAGCCCACTCTCCACCATTGCCAATCTTACTTAGACGACCTTTCATGAAAACAGCCCAAACCAAGATTGATGTGGCCAAGGGAGCATTAACGATGGAGTTTGGTGGCAATATGATTAAATTCAATGTTTCTGAATTTTTTAAGAATCCTAATGATGTTCGTTCTTGTTTTGCCATAGATGTGATTAAAAATTTAGGGCAGGAACGTTTAGCAGGACCAATCAAGAAGGATGTATCTAGAACCACCATCGAAGAGGGAATTGGAGTGGAGCACAAGGGACACGCCACTACCCTCAAAATACCCAATATGGCCGAGAGCAACCTCAGTGAATTTGTTGACAGTGCTGCTACTTTTGAGCCTTCGTCACAGCATATTGGTGAGCCACCTATTCCAATTCTTATTTCAATTAATAGGTTGTTACCTTCTTTGGTGCCGGTACCCAATCGAATCCAAGGTGGTGGGACAGTTTATGTTGACTTTTGGAAACGTAACGCCAAAATCAGAAAGAATCACTATCCCCTTCCGTTCATAGATTCAATGCATGGAAGTTTTGAGGAGCATGTCGTGGAAGAAATACCCTTCCATGCCGTGGACCCTAATGGAGCTTAAGAGGAGGTATCGTCCGGCTGGAAGACGTTAAAGCAAGCACTTCTTGGGAGGCAACCCATGCATTTAAATAAAGAAGACCTAGGAATCTTCGGCTCCAAAACCAGATTTGCGTTTCTTAGTTGGGAGGTATTGTCCTGTTTGTTAGTTGTGTTGTTTGATTGTTTGTGTGTGAGTCTATGTTTGAAACATTGAGGACAATGTTTGGTTTAAGTATAGGGGGGCTCAATAGATGTTTTTCATGACGTATTTTTGAAATTCAACACCTAATATTGTTATTCACTGTTTTAAAAAGTTTTTGTTGCTTGTTTGTGTCTTAGGGTACCTTCCAACACAATGATGAGGATTTGGTTTTTAATTGCATGACTGTTAAAGAAAATTACAAACATAGATGGAAGTTTGATATGCTCTTTGGTTTATGATTAGTTGTAGTTGTCGTTTACGAATTCACATGTAATCATAAGAAAAATCAGTTTTTGTAACATGCTTGAAGGAAGAAACTCAAACTAACGCTACAACCCTGAGAGACTTAAGCCTATACTTTATTTGGAGAGTTATTAATATGTGATGTTTTTGTTTTCTAAAGCCGTTGCATGATCTCATTATTTCTTTGCTTGGTTGCTACTTAGAATGCGTTTTCATCACTTTAGTTCCAAATACTAGAACTCATACCCATTTCGTTCAAAGCATAAAATTGATTGCATAACAAATAACAAGATGAAGTTGTTTAGTTAAAACCAGAGCAAAAAACCCTTACCCTTTGCATTTGTATTGTAGGTTTAACCCCTTTGAGCCTTATTTAGCCTATTTTTCTTTGTTAGCTTTCATTATCCCTACCTAGCCTAGTATAGGGCTATCCATACCCTTGTTCTTAAAGGATAGTGCAGCGTGACTTAGAGGGAATTTCTTTTGATCGACATTATGCAGAAAAACAAGTGTGGGGGAAGGATTTGTTCTTTTGAATTTGGTGGAGTAGTGTTTTGTTTTGAAAAAGAAAAGAAAAAAAAAGGAAAAAAAAATGAAAAGAAAAACGTGAAAGGAAAGAAAAAGAAAAAAAAAAAAAAAGAGTTGAGAAATAAGTGAGAATGAGCTCACAAGTGTTGGTTGTTGAAGAAGGGTCCAAAAATGTGAATCTGACCCGAAAAGTTGTATGAATCTTCCCTTTATGTTATAGTTGGGTGTTGCAATCAAAAGTTGAATTCCAAGTGTTGATGTCATGACTTTGCTTACTATCACTTTAAGAACCATTGTCCTTAACCTTTCTTTGTTAGCCAATACCTTAGCCCCATTACAACCCTTAGACTTTTATCTTGATTGTTATGTGTTCAATATGTGGAGTTTGGAATTGGTATGAGCATATGGTATCCCTGGTTCTCGCGTCAGTATTGGATTTTCATTCATGAAATCATATACATGTTTATGTTAATAATTCCAGAAAGTGCCTTCTTTGTTATAACATATGTGAGTGCTAGTCTACATGTTTATATCAATCTTCTCACATATACTTAGGATAGAGAGTGTAGTCAGAAAATTTGTCTGAAAATAGAAAGTATATCTGGTGAGGACTTGAGGGATTCTCTAAGGCATGTTACTACATTCAAAATGTTGTTTTAATTGATTAAATGCGAGCTAGTGAGTGGTGACTAGGATTAAGTATGAGCTCGAGGGTAGGGTTGCATATGTGTCATGTGTGGAGAAGGACCCTCTAGCTAGCCTTTCACCCCTTAAATCACCTTAATTTCGTACCCTTAGTTTGGTTTTACAAAGTTTGTTTGTTTAAGTCTTAAATTCGTCAAAACAAACCCCCCTTTAGTATTTCGTGTCAATTTACTTCAATTTTCGTTAAAAACATTCTCTAGTTTCTGTTTTGAGTCAATTCAACTTAGTTTGTGTGTTTTGAGTCAGTTTAGCTTATTTTGAGTAGTTTAAGTCTAGTTTTCTGTTTTTGAGTCTAGTTTAGTGATTTAGAGTTTAATTTGTGTAGATTAGCATCCCTCCTAATCCCCAGCCTAGAACGATCCCTACTTACACATACTACAACTATAAAAAAGAGGGTTTAAGTTTGTGTGATATTTTATATCACATCAAGTTTCTAAAGCATGTCAAATGATGTGATATATTCTAACACTCAAATTAAAACCCTATAATTGTAGTATATGAAAGTAGGGATCGTTTTAGGCTGGGGATTAGAAAGGATGCTAATCAACATAATTTAAACTCTAAAACACTAAACTAGACTCTAAAGACTCAAAGTAAGCTAGAATGACTCAAAACAGCACAAAACAAGCAAACTGACTCAAAACAGACACTAGGGAGTTATTTGGACGAATTCTAGGCTAGTACGACTCAAAACACTAAATTGAACAGATTTAAACATGTTTCTAACTAATCTAACACACTTAATCAAATGGGGGATTGATTTGGACGAAATTAATTAAACTGAACAGATTGCATAAACTAAACTAATGTAAAAAAGAAATTAGGGTGAATTCAAGGGTGAAAGGCTAGCTAGAGGGTTTTTCTCCACACATGAAACATATGCACATGAATCAATTTCCAGTATTGTTTCTTTAAACCATGAATGACAATGCCCCTAATTAATTGTGAATGCACAAATTAACTTTCAGATTTTCCTTAATTCATTGAATTGGATGGATAATGCATTGGCAACCAAATTATTCTTCAATAGTTCCCTACATGAACAACATAATAGAAATACAATCAAAGATCATTAAGCTTCGTGAAAATCATAAGCATTGACAAGGCATTGGTAACTATGAAAAGCATGATACTCCTGCGATGGATTTACTTAACTCAATCATGACTAGTGACTTTTACTACTTGTAAATATAAGTTCATAACGATTAGGTGAAATTCCCTTATATTCTAGCATCAAATTCATGCATACAAACTAAGTATGCATCCTTAATCAACACATAAGAATAAGTTCTCAATCAAACAGATAAGTAAATCACATTCATGTTTTCGAAACAATACTGAAGGTAATGAATTTATATAAAACATATGTCCATGGCTTTGAATTCACCCCTGGCTAAGAAAAACTTAGTTACACATGTTCATAATAATTGAAAAGCAAATTAAAATAAACATTGAAACTAAACAAGGGAAGAAAGAACTCTGAAAACTCCAATGGTTGCAGGTAGGTTGCAGCACAACTCCTTCTCCTTTGGCTCTTCCATATTTGCAGCAAAGTGTGTATCTCTGTGTGTCTCTCTCTCACCCCCCTTTGTGCGCAGAAACAAATATATATATGTGTAGCACGGCAAACCCTAGAGATTAGGGCTTGGGTTAGGCTGAAACCATTGAGGAAAAGGCTTGGATGGTGTGGCACATATTCAAGAAAGGAGTCATGGCCCAATTAATTCCTGAGATGGATTTTGTACTCCAAATCCACAAGGGAAAAGGGAGTGCACGCCAAGGCAAAGCCTTCTAGAAAGACAATGGGCGACATGTTTTTAGGGATTCTAGAAGCAATGTGTTTTGTGGCAGAAATTAAGACTTCTAGAAGAGATGAGGCACCACCTTTCTAGGGATTCTAGAAAGGGTGGAGTGGCATAAGCTTAATATAGGGATAGGGTTTCTAGAAGGGGTGCTTCTAGAAATCAGACAAAGTTTTGGATAATACTCCTTCTTTTTAGATGATTCTGTATCTTCCAAGACTTGAATTAATTTCTTACTGATTCTTTGCACATTTCTAGCCTCATTTGATCATCAAAACGTCCATTCCTTGTACTACATATGCAAGCATTCCATTCCAGCCCAAAACTGCTCTAAAATGCACCAAAATGCACTTTCTTGCCAAGTTTAGACCTACAAACACACGAAAATAGCTTAAAAAACTCTAATAAGTAGAAACTAACTAAATAAATGCAAGGAAATATGCTGACAAAGTCGCACAAATATGCTCCTATCATCAAACCCATGATCGTTTTATCCCACGAATGCTTAAAACAGTGCAAATACAATCCAAATAGAAAAGTTGTGTACTTTTGACGGAAATAAAGCTTTTGACCTTTAGAGAACTCATTCATAATGTCTTACTAGCGTATTATATATGTTTATTTTCCAAAGCGTATCAAACGCACGCTCATTTATCCCATGAATGGATAAAACAGTGCAAATACATTCCAAATAGAAAAGTTGTGTACTTTTGACACAAATAAAGCTTTTGATCTTTTGAGTACTAAATTATTAATGTCTTAGTAGTTTATTATTTGTGTTTATTTGCTTAAGTTCCAAAGCATGTGAAACGCACACTCGTTTTGTCCGAGAATGCTTAAAACAGTGCAAATACACTCCAAATAGGAAAATAGTGTACTTTTGACAGAAATAAAGCTTTTGATATTTTGAGTACTCATTACTAATCTCTTACTAGCATATTATATTTGTTTATTTTCTTAAGTTCCAAAGTGTGTCAAACGCGCGCTCGTTTAATCCCACGAATGTTTAAAACAGTGCAAATACACTCCAAATAGAAAAATTGTGTACTTTTGACACCAAATAAGCATTTGATCTTTTGAGAACTCATTCTGACTATCCTTTTACTTTATTATATGAGTTTATTTACTTAAGTTTCAAAGCGTGTCAAACGCACGCTCGTTTTATCCCATGAATGTTTGAAATAGTGCAAATACACTGCAAATAGAAAAATAGTGTACTTTTGACACCAAATGAGCATTTGATATTTTGAGAACTAATTCTTAATATCTTAGTAGCGTATAATATGTATTTATTTGCTTATGTTTCGAAGCTTGTCAAACTCAGGCTCGTTTTGTCCCACGATTACTTAAAACAGTGCAAACGCAGTCAAACTTGAAAAATAGTATACTTTTGACTCCAAATAAGCATTGGATCTGTTGAGAACTTATTCCTAATGTCTTAGTAGTTTATTATATGTGCTTATTTTCTTAAGTTCCAAAGCATCAAACGCATGCTCGTTTTATCCGATGAATGCATAAAACAGTGCAAATACAATCCAAATAGAAAAATTGTGTACTTTTGACACAATTAAATCTTTTGAAATTTTGAGTACTCATTATTAATGTCTTCGTAGTGTATTATATATGTTTATTTGCTTAAGTTCCAAACCGTGTCAACGCACGCTTGTTTTATTCCCCGAATGTTTAAAACAGTCCAAATACACTCCAAATAGAAAATAGTGCACTTTGGACACCAAATAAGCATTTGAACTTTTCAAAAAACATTCTCAAAGTCTTAGTAGCGTACTATATGTGTTTATTTTCTTATGTTCCAAAGCGCATCAAACGCATGCTCATTTTATCCAATCATTGCTTAAAACAGTGCAAATACACTCCAAACAGAAAAATTGTGCACTTTTGACACAAATAAACCTTTTGATCTTTGGAGTACTCATTATAAATGTGTTAGTAGTGCATTATAAGTGTTTATTTTCTTAGTTTCCAAAGCATGTCAAGGGCACGCTCGTTTTATCCCACGAATGCTTAAAATAGTGCAAATACACTCCAAATAGAAAAGTTTTGTACTTTTGACAGAAATAGAGCTTTTTATCCTTTGGGTACTCATTCTTAATGTCTTAGTAGTGTAGTATATGTTTTTGCTTGCTTAAGTTCCAAACATGTCAAACGCATGCTCGTTTTATCCTACAAATGCTTAAAACAATGGAAATACACTTCAAAATAGAAAAATAGTGTACTTTTGAAACCTAATAAGCATTTTCTCTTTTGAGAACTTATTGTTAACGTCTTAGTATTTTATTATATTGTTTATTTACTTAAGTTGCTCATTTTATCCCACAAATGCTTAAATAGCTCAATTACACTCCAAATAGAAAAATAGTGTACTCTTGACACCAAATAAGTATTTGATCTTTGAGAACTCATTCTTAATGTCGTAGTAGTGTATTATATGTGTTTATTTCCTTAAGTTCCAAAGCATGTCAAACACAAGCTCGTTTTATCCGCTGAATGCAAAAAACAGTGCAAATCCACTGCAAATAAGAAAATTGTGTACTTTTGACACAACTAATCTTTTGATCTTTTGAGTACTCATTCTTAATGTCTTAGTAGCGTATTATATGTGATTATTTTCTTATGTTCCAAAGCGCGTTAGACGCACGCTCATTTTATCCAATCAATGCTTAAAACAGTGCAAATACACTCCAAATGGAAAAATAGTGTACTTTTGACACAAATAAAGTGCTTGATATTTGGAGTACTCATTATTATGTGTTAGTAGCGCATTATGTGTTTATTTGCTTAGTTTCCAAAGTGTGTCAAACGCCCGCTCGTTTTATCCCATGAATACTTTAAATAGTTCAAATACACTCCAAATACAAAAATAGTGTACTTTTGACCCCAAATAAGCAGTTGATATTTTAAAAACTCATTCTTAATGTCTTAGTAGCGTATTATATATGTATAAGAAACGCACACTTGTTTATTCCGTGAATGCCTAAAACAGTGTAAATACACTCCAAATAGAAAAATAGTGTACTTTTAACCCCAAATAAGCATTGAATCTTTTGAGAACTCATTCTTAATGTCTTAGTTGCATTTTAGATGGGTATATTTGCTTAAGTTCCAAAGCGTGTCAAACACACGCTTGTTTATCCCGTGAATGCTTAAAACATTGCAAATACACTCAAAATAGAAAAATAGTGTACTTTTGACAAAAATAAATCTTTTGATCATTTGAGTACTCAATTATTAATGTCTTAGTCGTTTATTATTTGTGTTTATTTGCATAAGTTCGAAAGTGTGTCAAACGCATGCTTGTTTTATCTCAAGAATCCTTAAAACAGTGCAAATACACTGCAAATAGAAAAATAGTGCACTTTCGACACTAATAAATCTTTTGATCTTCTGAGTACTCAATTATTAATGTCTTAGTAGTTTATTATTTGTGTTTATTTGCTTAAATTCCAAAGCGTGTCAAAGCACGCTTGTTTTATAGCATGAAATCCTAAAACAGTGCAAATACACTCCAAATAGACAAATAGTGTACTTTTGACACAAATAAAGGGTTTGATCTTTTGAGAACTCATGATCAATGTGTTAGTAGGGTGTTATATATTATTATTTTCTTAAGTTCGAAAGCGTGTCAAACTCATGCTCGTTTAATCCCACGAATGCTTAAAACGGTGCAAATACACTCCAAACAGAAAAACTGTGTAGTTTTGACACAAATAAAGTTTTTTATCTTTTGAGTACTCATTTTTAATGTCTTAGTAACGTATTATATGTGTTTATTTGCTTAAGTTCCAAAGTGTGTCAAACGCACGCATATTTTATGACACACCCCTACCCGGATTGTCAATTAGGACTCCGGATCGAGCTGTGCTGGCCGACACCTGGAAGGTGACGAAGCCATAAAGTGTAGTGATGTGGAAAATGTGAATAAATTTAAACCTAAGAGTGCCTAAATACCAGAGTGCGCTGGTAAGTGAGAAGGAACCCACTTCACACGTGATGTCAGAGCATAAGTAAGTACAATATAGTGGATAAGGATTTTACCCTTAGAGGTAGCCACCTATCCTGAGATTTTCCAAGAATCCTAGTCAATACGGACGTTCAACAGCTAAAACCTGGAGGGGCACAAAACAGAAAACGTGAGTGGGCAAAAACAAAGGTTTTGAAAACACCGTTATCTTTCTGAACATACTAAACCCCTCGCTGTAAAGCTCATATAGTTTCCCAGAAAATAGTAATACATACATCCCTAGAAATCATGATCAAAAGCAGTGGAAACCAAGTATATGCCATGTCAAATATCTCAACAATAAATATGCAAGCCAGGTGATATAAATCAATGAAAAATGATGTGTCAGCCGGAGTCACCTAATGTGACCTGTACGGCTGAACCCATGGCTCATCTACCAACTCCTGCACAAGAGTCGGAACCACCTAATATGACACACCCCGATCTAAATCAAGGTGTGTTGGCCGTCACGTGAACCTGACGTAACCATAAGCATAATGCAGAAGCAAGATTAAGAAGGGAAATACGAATAAATTAAAAACCAGGCAACTAGCAATCCTAACTAAGATAGCGCGCTAGTGCGAGAATAAGTGTAAAATACACAACCAGAGCTTAACTAGCTTAAGATTAGTCAAGCAAAAGTACTAATTAAACAACACCCAAGGGTGGTCCTACATGAATGATGGTCTGTCAGAACCTCCGCTGTATCCTTGTAATACCTGGAGAGGCGCAAAACGAAAAGTTGAGTGGGTCAGAAACAAGGTTTTTTAAAATCATTTCATAGCTCAAAAGTTCTAACCCCTCGCTGGAAAACCTGTATAATTTCCCAGAAAATAGTATACATACGTATATTTACATCTCAAAACCATGCTCAATATATATATATCCAAAACCACATGTGTATGCCATGCCCAATATCACAATATAACAAATGTAAGCCAGGTAAAGTAATCTCAATAAAATAACATATTAACTGGAGCCCCTGCAGTGGCCTGTAGGGTTAATTCATATATAGCTCATCACTCCATCTAGCCGGAGTCACCAAAAGTGACCTGTACGGCAATATATCAAAACACGAGTCAGAACCACCTATAGTGGTCTGTACAACAAGACTGGGTGTAAATAAATATGCTCTAATGCTACGATCACGTGAAGACTGTGCGATAAATCGCGGGACACCTACGAGTCGGAACCACCTATAATACTCTATACAACAAGACTATGCACCTAACTTGGATCCAAGGTGAGCGTGTGGTGCGGGAGGTGAACAGCACATGAAGGACTATGCCCTGGCCCTGGGCGGGAGCACTAACACCGGGGTGCAGGTTGATGAGCTCAATATACATCTTAATAACATCATCCATCTCATAACCATTCATAGCATAACATACATACATGGAGCTTACCTGGGCCTCCGCAGCACCATGCAACAATATACATATCATGATAATGCATATACTAACATATGATGCATGTATGACATGGCATTTGAATCACCTTTTCTTTAAAGTACGTTTTCTGGGAAAAACGTCAAGTGTGTGTGTGTGTGTGTGTGTGTGTGTATATATATCGAAAACAAAAGCCCACTCACTAGTATGTAGACGGGTCATAATCCCCATGCCTGGCCTAGCTACGCTCGTCCTCCGGATAGGCCTCGCCTATATGAGAAATAATTGCAATAACGTTAATTAACGCACATAAACAACACAAGCTAGTAACTTCTCATATATTGCTCAAATTGGGTATATGAATATACCATTGAGACCTACTCATCCTCAGAAACATCCCCACATTTTTAAAATAATTTTTCGATCACCCACGTGCCGGCAAGTGCACGGCCACACGTGCGGCCACATGCAGGGAACCCTGATGAAAACAGTAAACGGCGTTAGGAATATTCCTCAGAATATTCTGTTAAAACTAACGGTGTTACCTAACACCGTTAGGAATA
Organism: Heteromeles arbutifolia; assembly: GCA_024362995.1. NCBI lineage: Eukaryota > Viridiplantae > Streptophyta > Magnoliopsida > Rosales > Rosaceae > Heteromeles > Heteromeles arbutifolia. Next base: position 21,770,445 of record JANCRC010000005.1, on the reverse strand, counting down.
TTCCATCCACTATGACAGAATATTCTCCTTTCTTCTCTGATGGGCTTCGCCGGTCGCCGCCGTCAGCGCCACCGTCTGAACTTTGAATTTTCGCTGGATTCTGGAAAAAATTTCAAATCTGCATATCTTCTTCATTTCTCAACCAAATCTCATGAAACTTAAACCATTTTGAAGATCTCACAAAGACGAATAAAACCATACATGATTCGAGCCCTGAAACCACCGAAATCTCGTCAAAAAAAGCCTCGATAATCCGGCCAAACTTAAAACTCACCGATCTTCACTCCCCGAGCCTCGTGAGGACCTCCTAAAGCTCTCTATGGCCTCCAAAATCGTTGAAATCTTCGCTTTAACGTGTGCATGAACAGTGCACAGAATCTGGGTTTCGGGTTTCTCACTATCCCGACATCCTCACGTCCAACAAAAGATACCACTCGACTCGTACAGGCAAGAGGAGTACGATGGTGGTCCTAAAAACTTTGATCTGCAACTGGTTGAAGGGCTTTGGGAGTTTGTTCAGTACGGGAGAGAAGAGAGAGAGTGTCTGAGAGAGAGAAAGAGAGCACGGGAGGGTGAGAGGGAAGGAATGTGAATGTGTGTGTGTGTGTGTTGTTCAAACTCCACTAATCAAATTCCCAATGTAGATAGATATACACACATACCTTAATTAATGCCTAGGGGCATTTTCATCATTTCACGTCCGTCGTATGAAAACTCCAGGACGGGCTGTTACAATCTACCCACCTTATAAAAATTTCGTCCCCGAAATTTACATAACCAAAATCATCCACCAGTACTTATAAAACAATCTCGGGTACATCTCTCTTATCCGATCATCTGTCTCCCAAGTCCCTTCTTCCACTGAATGGTTCCTCCACAAAAATTTAATCAACAACAATGTCTTATTTCTCAGAACCTTTTCTTTCCAATCCAGTATAGTCATTGGCTCCTCGTCATAAGTCAAATCTAAACTGATCTCCAAAGGTTGATGAGGTATCACATGTGAAGGGTCTGCAACATAATGTCGAAGCACCGAGACATGAAACACATTATGTACCTTGGATAACTCCGACAGCAACTCAAGTCTAGAAGCAACTTCACCGACTCGTGATAGGAGCATATTTACATCACTTAGTTAGCTTGTTTCCTTGCATTTACGATGTTAGTTCTTAGTAATTTTAGTATTTTAAGCTATTTTCGTGTGTTTGTAGGTCTAAAGTGCAAAGTAACCAAGGAAGTGCATTTCGGAGCAGTTTTGGGCATTGGATGGTTAGCTTATGCTTGGAGCTAAGTGGATGGATGAAATTGAAGATCAAATGAGCTTAGGATCAAATGAAGAATGAAGAGTTCAAAATTGGAAGCCAAGGTTTCTAAAGTTGGAAGTTTCTATTTGTGAAGGTTTCCATTTGTGGAAGTTTCCATTTGTGGAGGTTTCCATTTTTGGGGTTTCCAAAACATGTAGGTTGCCTAATTACTCATTCTAGAAGCCCAAAACCGTGCCTAACACATTCCCCTTTTGTTTCAATCCTTGCTGCACAAGGGAGAGGTTTTCTTGCCTATTTTCTGCCCAAAAATACTTCCCCTTTCTCTTACAAATCAATGCCACACCTTCTTTCCCTTTCTCTCTTAATTTCTGACCTTTAAAACACATTCCTTTTCTCTCCTACATATTCTGCCGAATTTCACATTCTTATTCTCTTTGATTTTCTGATTCTTTCTTACCTATTAAATTGTGGAACCAAAATAGCTAAGTATTGAACCTTTCCTATTATTTTTTGAGTACCCTAGCCCTTTAAATAAAGCTTGTTGCACCATTTAAATCACTCTACACAATTTCTGCCGAAAATTCACAATCCACCCTTCACCATAACTCACCTATATCCATTCACCACCATAAACAACCCTTCAAACCACTGCCACCTTGTGTCGCAGCAAAGAGAAGAAGGAAGACACTTGGACGTGCTTGCATTCAAGACGTTGGATTCCTGGAACATTTCTAGGTGTAATCTATCTTTGTTTTCAATGTTTAATTTAATTTCTCTTTGTTTTGCTGTGAACATGAGGAGGTAAACCCTTTTGGCTAGGGGGCATTTCAAAGCCATGAATATATTTGCAATATGAATTGATTACCTTCAGTTGTGATTTCATAAATTGTGAATGCAATTTGCTTAATGGTTTGATTCATAACTTATTCTTGTATGTTGATTAAGGATGCATACTTAGTTTGCATGCATGAATTTGATGCTAGAATATAAGGGAGTTTCACCTAATCGTTATGAACTTATATTCACAAGTAGTGAAGGTTGTTGGTCACGATCATGTTAAGTAAATTCCTGGCAGGAGTGTCATGCGTTTTCATAGTTACGAATGCCTTGTCAATGCTTATGATTTTCATAGAGCTTAATGATCTTTGATTGTATCTCTATTATGCACTTTCATGTAGGGAACTTTTGAAGAATAATTTGATTGCGATGCGCTACTTCAGTCCAATTCAATGACATAAGGAAAATCTGAGGGTTAATTTAAACGTACCTAATTAATCTGGGGTGTTGAGGTTCATGGTTTATTGAAAGAGCAACTGAAAATTGATTTGTATGCAAGTGTGTCATGTGTGGAGAAGAACCCTCTAGCTAGTCCATCATCCATCCAAAACACCTAATTTCGTGCAAATCTGTCTAGTTCTAGTTTCTGTTTTGTTTTACTTTATTTTCGTCCAAAACCCAATCCCCCTTTACTTTGTTGTGTTAATTAGGTTAGAATCTATCCAATTTGTGTTTTTAAGTGTTTTGAGTCAAGTTCAAGTTAATTTTCGTCCAAATAACTCCCTAGAGTCAGTTTTGAGTCTATTTCATTGTTTTTGTGCTGTTTTGAGTCTTTCTAGTTAGTTTTGAGTCTTTTCAGTTTGTATTGAGTCTATAGAGTCTAGTTAAGTGTTTTTAAGTTTCTTTTTGTGTTTTTGTGTTTTAAAGTCCAAATGGAAAAATAGGTTACTTTGGACACCAAATAAGCATTTGATCTTTTGAGAACTCCTTCTTAACATCTTATTAGCATTTTATATGTGTTTATTTGCTTAAGTTCCAAAGCGGGTCAAAAGCACGCTCGTTTTATCCCACAAATGCTCAAAACAGTGCAAATACACTCCAAATGGAAAAATAGGTTACTTTGGATACCGAATAAGCATTTTATCTTTTGAGAACTCATTCTTAACATCTTAGTAGCGTATTATATGTGGTTATTTGCTTAAGTTCCAATGCGTGTCAAATGCATGCTCATTTTATCCCACTAATGTTTGATGCGAAGTATATAAGCACACAAATTAAACCCTCTTGTTGACAATTGTAGTATATATGCAAGTAGGGATCGTTCTTGACCGGGGATTAGGAGGGAATTCTAAAACACTTGAAACCTAAAAACGTAAAAATAAGTTTAAAACACTAATCTAGACTCAAAGAATGCGAAACTAAACTCTAATGACTCAAAACAACTAAATTGACTCAAAACAGCACAAAACAAGCTAATTGACTCAAAACAGACACTAGGGATGGTTTTGGACGAAAATTGATTCTCACTTGACTCAAAACACTTAAAAACACAAAATAGGATAGATTCTAACTAGTTTGACGCTCTAAAGTAAAGGGGATTGGGTTTTTTACGAATTTAAAGTAAAACAAGTAAACTAAAAACTTAAACAGATTTTGGCACGAAATTGGTGAATTGGATGGATGATGGGCTAGCAAGAGGGTTCTTCTCCACACATGACACACCTGCATACAAATCGATCTCCAGTTGCTTTTTCAATAAACCATGAATGACAATGCCCCAGATTAACCGTGCCATCACTAATTAACCCTCAGATTTTCCGTAAGTCATTGAATTGGATGGGATACGCATCATCAACCCAAATTATTCTTCAATAGTCCCCTACATGCACATCATAATAGAGATACAATCAAAGATCATTAAGCTCTATGAAAATCATAAGAATTGACAAAGCATTCGTAACTATGACATCATGATACTCATGCTAGGAATTTAACTTAATGCGATCGTGACTAGCAACCTTCACTACTTGTGAATATAAGTTTGTAACGATTATGTGAAACTCCCTTATATTCTAGCATCAAATTCAAGCATGCAAACTAAGTAGGCCTCCTTAATCAACATACAAGAATAAGTTTTGAATAAAACAGCTAAGCAAATTGCATTCACACTTTATGAAATCACAACTGGAATTAATCAATTCATATTGCAAATATGTTCACGGCTTCGAAATTCCCCCTAGCTAAGAGGGGTTTAGCCTCTCATGTTCACAGCAAAGCAAAAAGAAAATAAATTGAACATTGAAAACAAAAGAGAGAAAAACACCCAGAAACGCTCCAGCAATCCAACTTGAATGGCAAGCACGTCTAAGGCTCTTCTTCTTCTTCTTTGCTGTGGCACAAGGGTTCGGTGAAGGGTTGGGGAGTTATTTGTATGAATGAATGGATGAGAAGGTGTATGGTTGTGTTTTAGGATGTGTATGTGAGTGAATGAATTCCTATATGCTGGGGCAAGGGGTTTTATTTAAGGCTAATAGGAAATCAAAACCCTAACTTAATTTGGTTAACAGAAATTAATTCAAATCCACTAGAGAAATGGAATAAAATCAGAATCCTAGAGGAAAAAGGGTAAGGGTGGTGTGGCAAAAGGGAAAAGGAAAGGGAAAGGTCATTTCTTGCACGGCAAGGAAGGAAAAGGGGTAAGGGAGGTGCGGCTTGTCCAAAAGGGAGAAGGAATGTGTCCATGTTGGAAGTATGCCCACAAAGCCACTCATTTGATGTAATAGCTTTTGGAATACTTATTGTGTTAAACTATTATATGTTTAATGAAGGGCAAAGCTTATTGTTAATCACTATTTATTGTATCATGTGTTTAAGCAATAAGGGAATCCAAGGAATGTATTTAATCTAAGAGAAAAGTGATCTAAGTAAGTTAGATTAACGAGGCCTTTCTCTTGTGAACATTCCTAAAACGTTCCTAGCCATAGGATTGCCAATTGGGCATTGACAATCCACTAAGGTTAGTATGTGTTATGTTAACTCAAGCGTGAGTATGACTAGTCTCAAGTCCTTTACTGTTGGACACTGAGATAAACACATAGGTGCTCAAAAGGTAATCGAGTACACTAAACAACGATCAAAAGAGAGTTCGAACATACATGTCATGTAAGAACTCATAAGTTGCAATATGCAAAGTAGTCCTTTGACCTGAGGCATCATTGATGTCTAATGGTTAGGTCATTGATCTTTAATTATGTCAAAGGCATTCCATTAAGAGTGTCCACGACATTGTTGGGGTCAAGCTATCTAGTCATGTAGGCATGTGAATGCACAACAAGGGATCTCTAACCTTCCGTGGTGGAAGGTGAATACTCTGAGATATGATTCGAGAGTCTTTGGCCAAAGCATATGAATATGATTTAGGAAGCATGTTCCAAATCATATTCAATTGATTCATATAGAGAAGTATCACATTGGATAGTAGACATGAAACAAACTATCACTCAAACAATGTGATCAAGAGTATTGTATTAGAGAAGGACCGCATTGCATTGTAATTGTAACTGGATAGGTTCTCCAACCACTTTTACTTAGCTTGGGTAGCCATGACATATTGCTAGGTGTCACTCATGGTTTGTGGAAGCCCTAAGGATTAGCAAACACTAATCTTCATCAAAGGGAGAATTGAAATGTAGTTTCAATTCACAATCGATCGTTAAGAGTAACAATCGCCCACTACCTCGCTAATTGGAACCTAATGGATCGTACACCGAGTAAGGATGAAAGTGAAGAAATATAAATGAGATGGATAAGCAATTAAATAGTGTAATTGAGAAATTGGTCAAGATTAATTAATTAGTTAATTAATTATACGAAACGTTCGTAGTAGGCTTTTAATTTAGTTTTGGGCTTCGGGGCTCAAAAAGGTTTGGTCTACTAGGCCCATTATGTTTGAGTTGTATGACAACTAAAACAAAAATGGGCAAATAGCCCAATTACTTAAGATGGCCGGCCATAGTGAGGGAAGTGGTGAGTTTTGCTTAATTGCAAGTTTGCCACTCACCAAAGAAAGAGATATAAAAGCATCTTTATAGCTTTTACCTCATTGGGGTTTTCTTGAGGCAAAGATGAGAAACTTTTTCTCTCTTTTTCTCTAAAAGAGGCCGGCCACTTTGAGAAGATATAGCTAGCAATCTTTTCTTCTCTAAGTCATCCATTTCATCTTCACACGTCATGCTTGGTGTGGAGACTTAGAGACACCAAACCTTTGGTGTTTTTGGAAATCCTTTCCTCACATCCTCAAGGAGCAAAGGAGTATCAAAAGGAAGAAAATCACAAGGAAGATCCAAGGAGCTAGGAGGTAACTTGAAGGCCCTCTACTTGGGTGAATCCCTTGTGTAAACAAGGATGAGCTTCAAGGGTAACGAATCTCAAAATCCTTTCTTCTCTTTAATGTTGTTAAAGAGTCTTGTGGTTCACCATTCACTAGGCTTTGAAAGTCATGGGTTTTAGAATTGTTTTTGAATGCATGCCTACTTTAAAGTGTTATTAGTTTGCATATGTGTTCAAATGTTCTCACATGTTCTTAGCTAGAACAAAATTTTTCCTTCAAGTGGTATCAGAGCCTAGGTCTAGAGTATGGTGAATCCTTTTGGGTTTTGTGTTTTTCATGGTTTGTGATTTAAATGTTGTAAATGTTACAAGCTTTGTTCTTGCTTTTTGAAAATAAATTTTGCTTGAAAATTTAGCATCTCAAATGTTGTAGATGTAGTTCATTTAAGCATGAATATTGGAACTAAAATTTGGTGCCATGTATGTGGGGAAATTCGGCCAAATCCAAAGGGTGGAATTTTGGGTTCATGTTTGTCTTGTTAAAAGTGTTTTAAAGTGACTTTTGGAACCCCTATGTACCCTAGGATGTTAACCCTCTTTTGAGTAGTGAAAATTTGAGTTTTATTGAGTGAAAACATTCATGGAGCTCTTATGAGTTTTCATGTGTGTTCTTCAATGTTCTTTATGTTCTTACCAAGAACAAAAAGGTTTGGTGTTTTGATTCAAAGTGTTTGATGTTTTTCATAAAGTTTTGGTTTGTTATTGGTTGGTGATGGATGATTTGTATCATTATTATTTGACAAACTTACCTCTTACAACCCATACCAATCAAGCTTTTCAACCATGCCAATCAACTATTCAACCCATACCTTTCACCTTTTCAACACACTTTATGAAATTTTGAATTTTCAACAAAAACCAACCCATTCTCAACTACCTAAAACCGGCCACCCCTTAGTGGGGGTACTTTTGGGGCTTTTATGCAATTACATAAAGTTTTGATACTTTTATGTATTTTCACTTTGACCCAAAAGTTTACGTTTTTACGTGAAGGCCCAAAATCACTAAAGGACAAATTGTTTTGCTCCTTTAATGAAGTTTTTGTAATTGTTAAAATTTTTGGGTTCTAGTTGTAAATACATGAAGTTGTGGACTTTTGTGTTTTTACAAAGTGACCCCAAAAGGTTTGTGTTTTGCTTAGTGGCCCAATAGTTGAGCTCATTGTTTTTCGGCCCAAAATATGATGAGAACAAAATGGTTTTGTCTCTTTAATGAGAATTCGATTTTCATTTCATTTAGTTCCATTTGAATCAATTTTATGAATCCGAAAACCAATTGTTTAAGTTGCTTTCTTAGTTAATGTGATTGATTAAGAAAATGGTGATTATGAACCAAAGGCCTCGATAATTGAGCTATGTGATTGGCCGTTTTACGTTATGAATGTTTGGGTTAAGTAGTTTAGATTTGAATGTAATTTGACTAGTTCAAATGAGTTGTAAAAGGGCATAAGTCCTTCTAATGAGTTGTAAAAGGGCATAAGTCCTTCTAATTTGTTGTAAAAGAGCATAAGCCCTTCTCTTTATTTCAAGTATTCCTTTTTTGTTTATTTGTATGCAAATTGGAATAGTTGGGTCCAACACCCAATAGGAAATGACGGTTTAATTAGATTAAACGCGTAACTAAAATCAACAACTGCCTACCTTAGACCCAAGGTCCAACACAAGGCTCGTGTTGGATCAATTCAAATGGTTCATAATCATCCTAAGTCATTTTAATAAGATTAAAATGAAATTGATGTAGCCCAACACTACTCCCTCGACAAAACCAAATATTAAGTTGATAAGCGAGAGATGCTTTGAACATCTCTTCGTAGGCCTTCCACCGTGATAGGCTCCAATCGTTTGTGACTCATGCACTGTGTTCGTCCAATTCTGGGGTATACAAAGTACGTGCTTACATTCAGGGGAAGCCTATAAACATATGATGAAGTGAAGGTAGGCAAAAAGTATGGTCAATATGATATTCTTCTAAGGCCATTCTTGAACCCCTACTTTAACTAGCATGGTGGGAATGACTTAACTAAGTGCAATGGTGCCAATATGATATTATTCTGAAGCATCATTCTCTAGAGGCCAAATTAGATGGGTAATTACAAAAGTTGTAAATGGCTAAAGCGTTATCCTCTCATCATTATTGTTGCTAACCAATATGATATTCTTCTGAGGTGGGCTTGGTAATGGTGAGTCTCCCATACGCCGCTAAGAGTTCAACATAACTCTTGGATTCCATTGAAGGATGTGGAATTTGCCAAAAATAGTGGGCGGTACTATTTGATTTAAGACCTAATCAAGTAGTTTTAAAATCAACAATCTAATACGATTTCTGTTATGTTATGTAGTTAACGACATGCCTAAAATTACACCTACCATTGTACTTGACAAAAAGGGCCTTAGGGGCCAACGTTTCCTTGCTTGGTTTCATCACATTGAGAATGTCTCAAAGATGAATGACATATCGTATGTGCTCAAGCAATCCCCTCCTCATGTACCTCCTACGAAACTAGCTTCAAATGAGGAGTGTCAAAATTAAGTTAGACACTATAAGGATGACTTACAAGCCAAATGCTTAATCCTCACTTCACTTAGTGAGGAGCTTAAGAAGCTACATAAGCACATGGAGACTTCTTCTGCCATGGTTGAAAGTTTGCATAAGATGCATGACATTGAGACAAGTAATGTACGATTCTCAAATGCTTGTAGTCTATTAAATGCCAAAATGGCAAAGGGAACATCGGTCCATAAACATGGACAAAAGATGGAAAGGATCTTTCAAGATCTTGAGAGTTTAGGAACTTCTATCGATGGGAAAATGGCCCAAGACTTTTTCCTTGCATCTCTCTCAGATGATTTCACTACGTTTATAGTAAACTATAAAGTGAATAGATTCAATCATACTTTTACCGAGATGATTGACATGTGCTGCAAGTTTAAACAAAGTTTCAAAAAGGACAGTGGGAGTGAGAATGCAATCATAAGGAAAAGGTTGCATAAGAAGAAGGCAAGAAAATCCAAAGGAACATGCTTTCATTGTGGAAAGGATGAACGTTGGAAGAAGAAATACAGGGTGCGCATTGCAAGCCTAATGACACAAACTTTTGAAGGGACTATTTCTTTCATAGAAAGTGCTTTTACAGTGAGTTCCAATTCCTTGATATTGGATTCAGGCGCTAGTCAACATATCTGCAATTCGTTGCAAGGACTAACAGGGAGCAGGACACTGCGCAATGGGGAAATGGTTGTGCGAGTTGGGAACGGCACTAAAATCTCTGCAAAAGCAGTAGGCACCTACATGTTAAATCTGCCCTCTGGGGAAGTCTTGGAACTTAAAAATTGTTTATATTTTCCTTCATGTATAAAGAATTTGATTTCTATCTCTATGGTTTTATGAGATGGGCACTCAGTATTGTTTGACAAATTGAGTTGCACTTTGTACTTGAACGGTCGTATTATCTCTCATGGTAATATGATATAGGGACTTTTTCACCTAGAGACAAGTAGTGGGATGCATTGTATTGAGAGCGGGAATACCTCAAAACCCAAAAGGGCTAGAGAAGAAGTTAACTGAGTTAAGCTTTGGCATCTTAAACTTGGACATGTAAACCAAGATAAGATTCCCAAGATGTCGAAAGACAGATATTTCAGCTCATTAGGTAATGACCAAATGGGCGCTTGTGAATCTTGTTTACTGGGAAAGATGTCTAAATCTCCATTCACTGGGAAATAAGAGCGAGCCAAAGAACTACTAGGGTTAATCCACACAGATGTATGTGGACCTATGTCCACTGCAGCACGAGGAGGGTTCTCCTACTATATCACATTCACCGATGATCACTCTCGGTTTGGCTATGTGTATCTTATGAAGTACAAGTTAGAATCCTTTGAAAAGTTCAAAGAGTTCAAGAATGAAGTAGAGAACCAAACTAGGAAATAGATAAAGACCCTAAGATCGGATCGAGGGGGTGAATATCTGAGTAATGAATTCCTAGACTACCTCAAAGAGTGTGGAATAGTATCACAGTGGACTCCACCAGGAACTCCTCAACATAACGGAGTTTCTGAACGGAGAAATCGAACCTTAATGAACATGGTTCGTTCTATGATGAGTTCCGCTGACCTACCAGTTTCGTTCTGGGGATATGCACTACAAATATGAGCTTATTTGCTAAATAGAGTGTCTTCCGAGTCAGTTCCACAAACGCCATATGAGATATGGCATGGCAAAAGAACAAATCTTAATCATATTAAGATTTGGGGTTGTCCGGCTTACGTAAAAAGGCTTGAAGTAGACAAGCTTGACGCAAGGTCTATTAAGTGCTATTTTGTGGGGTATTCCAAACAGACTTTGGGATACGAATTCTATCACCCTGACGACCAGAAAGTCTTTGTCGCCAGAACAGCTATGTTCCTTGAGGATGAATTCGTTCTCAATGGAAGTAGTAAGAAAACGATAGAATTAAAGGAAATTCCTAATGAACCACAAACAAGCATTCAACAGATGGACAACCATGTTCCTGAACCCCTAGCTTTACGTAGATCTGAAAGGGTTAGCAAGCCACCTAAGAGGTATGGCTTGGATAATGACTTTGGGGAATTGCACCTTCTAGGTGACAATGACACAAATGAAGACCCTAGAGACTACACTGAAGCAATGTCCGACGTTGATTCAAAGAGATGCCAAGAGGCCATGAAATCCGAGATGGATTCCATGCATCAAAATTAGGTCTGAACTCTTGTAAACCCTCCAGAAGGTATACTACCTGTTGGAAACAAATGGGTCTTCAAGAGAAAGATAGGCATTGATGGTAACGTGGAGACTTATAAGGCTAGACTAGTAGCCACGGGTTATAGGCAACGAGAAGGGATTGACTATGAAGAAACCTTCTCTTCTGTAGCCATGATTAAGTCCATTCGGATTTTGCTTGCTATAGCTGCGTACCATGATTATGAGATATGGCAAATGGATGTGAAGACGGCCTTTCTGAATGGCTACCTAGAAGAAGAGCTCTATATGACTCAACCTGAAGGTTTCATGTCCAAGTCTGAAAAAGACTAAGGTATGTAAGCTTCAGAAGTCCATTTATGGACTTAAGCAAGCCTCTAGGAGCTAAAATATTCGTTTTGACACTGAAATCAAATTGTTTGGCTTTACTCAAAACGAAGACGACAATTGTGTTTATCAAAAGGTCGTTGGGGATGCAGTTGTATTCCTAGTATTATATGTAGATGACATATTACTATTCGAGAATGAGACTGCAGTACTTTCTTTTGTAAAAGTGTGGTTGTCCAAAACCTTCCACATGAAAGATTTGGGAGATGCATCTTATGTGCTTGGGATAAAGCTCTATCGTGATAGATCTAGAAAATTAATTGGATTATCCCAATCTATGTACATAGATAAGGTGCTAAGTAGGTTCTAGATGGAACAATCTAAGAATGGTTTTCTTCCTGTGAGACATGGAATTCACCTTTCTAAGTCCATGGAACCTAAGACTTCTGAAGAAATACGGCAGATGATTGCTATTATTTATGCTTCCGCCATAGGAAGTCTCATGTATGCCATGATATGCACAAGGCTTGATATCGCATATGCTATCAGCATTACTAGTCGATATCAATCTAACCCAGGATCAGAACATTGGGCAGCTGTCAAGACGGTCCTTAAGTACTTAAGAAGAACTAAGGACATGTTCCTCGTTTACGGATGAGTGACAGAGTTGTGAGTAGAAGCCTATACAAACGCAGATTTCCAATCTGACGTCGACGATAGAAATTCCAACTCCGGATATGTGTTCACTCTGAATGGTGGGGCTGTCAGTTGGAAAAGCAAGAAACAATCTGTAATTACTGATTCCACGACAGAGGCCAAATATGTCGTTGCAGCTGAAGCCGGCAAAGAAGCGTTCTAGATGAAGAAGTTCATCACTGAACTTGGAGTGGTTCCAACCATTACATCACCAGTAACTTTGTACTGTGATAATAGTGGGGCGATAGCTCAAGCCAAGGAACCCAGGGCTTATCAAAAGAACAAGCATTTTGATAGACGCTTTAATATCATCAGAATATATGCTGCCGAGGGGAAAGTCAACATCCTCAAGGTTGCCTCAGCCGATAACGTAGCAGATCCACTAACGAAGCCAATGTCTCAAATCCAACTTGACCGTCATATGGAAAAGATGGGTATTATATACATGGGAATGTGGCTTTGAGTGAAAGTGGGAGATTGTTGGAAGTATGCCCACAAGGCCACTCATTTGATGAAATAGCTTTTGGAATACTTATTGTATTAAACTATTACATGTTTAATGAAGGGCAATGCTTATTGTTAATTAGTATTTATTGTATCATGTGTTTAAGAAATAAGGGAATCCAAGCAATGTATTTAATCTAAGAGAGAAGTGATCTAAGTAAGTTAGATTAACGAGGTCTTTCTCTTACCAACATTCCTAAAACGTTCCTAGCCATAGGATTGCCAATTGGGCATTGACAATCCACTAAGGTTAGTATGTGTTATGTTAACTCAAGCGTGAGTATGACTAGTCTCAAGTCATTTAGTGTTGGACACTGAGACAAACACATAGGCGCTCAAAAGGTAATCGAGTACACTGAACAATGATCAAAAGAGAGTTCAAACATACATGTCATGTAAGAACTCATAAGTTGCAATATGCAAAGTAGTCCTTTGACCTGAGGCATCATTGATGTCTAACGGTTAGGTCTTTTTGATCTTTGATTATGTCAAAGGCATTCCATTGAGAGTGTCCACGACGTTGTTAGGGTCAAGCTATCTAGTCATGTAGGCATGTGAATGCACAACAAGGGATATCTAACCTTCCATGGTGGAAGGTGAATACTCTGAGATATGATTCGAGAGTATTTGGCCAAAGCATACGAATATGATTTAGGAAGCATGTTCCAAATCATATTCAATTGATTCATATAGAGAAGTACCACATTGGATGGTTGACATGAAACAAACTATCACTCAAACAATGTGATCAAGAGTATTGTAATAGAGAAGGACCGTATTGCATTGTAATTGTAACTGGATAGGTTCTCCAACCACTTCTACTTAGCTTGGGTAGCCATGACATATTGCTAGGTGTCATTCATGGTTGGTGGAAGCCCTGAGGATTAGCAAACACTAATCTTCATCAAAGGGAGAACTGAAATGTAGTTTCAATTCACAATCGGTCGTTAAGAGTAACAATCGCCCACTACCTCGCTAATTGGAACCTAATAGATCGTACACCGAGTAAGGATGAAAATGAAGAAATATAAATAAGATGGATAAGCAATTAAATAGTTTAATTGAGAAATTGGTCAAGATTAATTAATTAGTTAATTAATTATACGAAAGGTTCGTATTAGGCTTTTAAGTTAGTTTTGGGCTTCGGGGCTCAAAAAGGTTTGGTCCACTAGGCCCATTATGTTTAAGTTGTATGACAACTAAAACAAAAATGGGCAAATAGCCCAATCACTTAAGATGGCCGGCCATAGTGAGGGAAGTGGTGAGGTTTGCTTAATTGCAAGTTTGCCACTCACCAAAGAAAGAGATACAAAAGCATCTTTATAGCTTTTACCTCATTAAGGTTTTCTTAAGGCAAAGATGAGAAACATTTTCTCTCTTTTTCTCTAAAAGAGGCCGGCCACTTTGAGAAGATATAGCTAGCAATCTTTTCTTCTCTAAGTCATCCATTTCATCTTCACACGTCATCCTTGGTGTGGAGACTTAGAGACACCAAACCTTTGGTGTTTTTGGAGATCCTTTCCTCACATCCTCAAGGAGCAAAGGAGTATCAAAAGGAAGAAAATCACAAGGAAGTTCCAAGGAGCTAGGAGGTGACTTGAAGGCCCTCCATTTGGGTGAATCCCTTGTGTAAACAAGGATGAGCTTTAAAGGTAATGAATCTCAAAATCCTTTCTTCTCTTCAATGTTGTTAAAGAGTCTTGTGGTTCACCATTCACTAGGCTTTGAAAGTCATGGGTTTTAGAATTGTTTTTGAATGCATGCCTACTTTAAAGTGTTATTAGTTTGCATATGTGTTCAAATGTTCTCACACGTTCTGAGCTAGGACAAAATTTTTTCTTCAGTTCATATGAAGAAGCAAGTAATATTTGCTTTCGCAAAGATCTATATCTTATTCACGTTCCGAATGTGAAGTATTTTCTCTTCTCTCATTAATCTTCTACTTCTTATTAGCGACACTTTTACAACGATAGTAAAACATAGTTACTAATATGGAATCAAGCATTCAAGTAGAAGAACCAACTATTTTGAATTATTCAAGAACAATTTACCACACCTTCAAAAGTGTGTTCTTGACTCTTGCAAGACATTTCTTGCATATACCCATTCTAATGTCCATCCTTTCATAAAGAAAGTTTGTTCCCTTGGAGTTATTTTGCCTTCTTCATTTGACTTCCTTGACTACAATAGTCATGGTCCCCAAACTCCCACTATCTCTCTTGAAACTTATTTCAATTATGTTATACACATCAAACGATTTGGAGAGCGTGCAGCTATTGTTCACCATATAGTTTACAATAAACTTAGCGAACCATTTGGATAGGGACACAAAGGTGAAGTCCTCGCCTAGTTTCTATCTCGCGAAGTGATTTAACACTTCAACACTCAATGATTCAAAATCATCATAAGTCCATGTTGATGGACTATTTTTGTCAACCAACCATTATGTTCTAAACATAATTACAAACTTTCAAGAGTTGTTCAAGGCAACTCTTATTTCTTCATACAACGATTTGTAAGTGAAGAACTATGACACTAAAAGTGTTCATGTCTTTGTGCTAAACTTCATAAGTTCCTTTGTTCATACAACAAAGGAATAAGCATTGGTTGTTTGTGCTGTCCTCTTTATGATAGACTTATCTAACATGTTCTTCCAATGATACATTATCAATAGGAAAATTGTGACGATGAGACTACTTAGGTATATATACAATCCATTCAAGACATTCTATGGGATTGTTGTACCAAGTCCGGAAACTAAAGCCTTTGGCTTTTCTTTGTCAAGTTTTGGATAGCGTTTGCAAATATATCTGTAAATAAATACATAACTAATATAAATTGATTGATTTTAAGCCATTTGATCAGGGTCTTTAAATCAAATAGCATCACCCACTATTTTCGGAAAATTCCATATCCCTCATCGGAATTCAAGAGTTTTGGAGAAAACTCTTAGTAGGGTATGGGAGGCTCACTATTACCAAGCCCACCTCACAATGATATGATGTTGGCTAGCAACAGTAATAATGAGAGAGTACGCTTACTCATTTACATCTAATGTAAGTACCTATCTTATTTGGCCTCTAGAGAATGAAGCCTCACAATGATATGATGTTGGCTCCATTGCACTTAGTTAAGTCATTCCCACCATGCAACTTCGAGTAGGGGTTTAAGAACAACCTCACAATGATATGATGTTGATCATTCTTGTTGCCTACCTTCACAACATCATGTATGCATATAGAACTCCTCTTGAGTGTAAGCACGCACTTTGTACTCCTCCCCCATGATAGGGTGAAGTCGGTGTACGAGTCACAAACGATCGGAGCCTACCATGGTGGAAGGCCACGAAAGAGTGTTCAAAGCACTCTCACGCTTGCCAAATTAAAATGGTTTGGTTGAGGGTTTTAGGTCTCATCACATTTAAGCATACATTTTAATCTTATTAAAACAATTTGGTCCTATTACAACTATTGGTCCATGGGATTGATTTAGTAGTATATGATACTCCCACTAAGCTTGTAAAACGTTTTTTAAAGCAAGAGTATATGGTACTACTAACATAAGCTTTGCATTCATAGATGGACTATATAGTTACCTTAAGGCCTTAGGATGACTATGAACCTTTGATTCGATCCAACACGAGCCTAGTGTTGGATCTTGGTCTAGAAATGGTGATTGATTTTAGTTACGTGTTTAATCATATTAAGGCATGCTTTTCCTATTGGGCGTTGGACCCAACTACTCCAATTTCATGCATATCAAATAAACAAGAAAGGAGTACTTCAAAGTAAAGAAGAGCTTATGCTCTTTTACAACATTTGATCAAAACAAATTACTTTAAAGTAAAGAAGAGCTTATGCTCTTTTACAACATTTGATCATATCAAATTACAACCAAAATTAATCTACATGTTCCCATGGTTCAAACGAATTTGAGACGGCCTTTCACATAGCTCAATTATCGTAGGCTTAGGTTCATAATCACGCTTTCTTTAATTAATTAGCACTTTAACTAATTAAACTAGAATAACATTGTCATTTGGTTTTTGTATCCATAGAATTGATTTAAATAGAGCTAAATAAAATGAAAATCCAATTCTCATTTAAAGATACAAAACTATTTTGTTCTCTACTAATTTGGGCCAAAAAAACAATAACCTCAACCATTGGGCTATATGGCAAGACACAAACTTTTGAGGTCACTTTGTAAAAACACAAAAGTCCACTACTTTATGTAATTACAACTAGGACCCAAAAATTTCAACAAATACAAAAACTTCATTAAAGGAGCAAAACAATTTGTCCTTTAGTGATTTTGGGCCTTTACGTGAAAACGTAAACTTTCGGGTCAAAGTGCAAATACACAAAAGTATCAAAACTTTATGTAATTGCATAAAAGCCCCAAAAATACCCTACATGTAGGGTGGCCGGTTTTGGTGAGAGTTTTGTCATAAAATCTTTTGAAATTTTCAACACAGTGAAAGGTGATGAATTGTAAAGGTGATGGGTTGGTCAATGGAAAGTAAAAGTGTGTAAGAAAATAGGTATGGAGGTCCACACCTAGTGATGATTGGAAAACATATCGTCCATCACAAAACAAAACTTTATAAACAACCAAAAACCTTTTTGAATCAAAATTCCCAACCTTTTTGTTCTTGCCAAGAACATAACAAGAACAATGAAGAACATCCATGAAAACCCATAAGAGATCCATGAACATTTTTCACCCAAAGACACCCCAAAAACTCTCAAACTTAAGGGAAATAACATATTACCATACTAGGGTACTTAGGGGTTCCTAATGTCACTTTAAAACACTTTTAACAAGACAAACATGAACCCAAAAATCCACCCTTTGGATTTGGCCGACTTTCCCAAAAAAAAACATGGCACCAAATTTTAGCTCCAAAATTCATGCTCATATGAACTACATCTACAACATTTGAGATGGTGAATTTTCTAACAAAATTTACATTCAAAGAAGCAAGAATAAAGCTTGTAACAATTACAACATTCAAATCACAAACTCTGAACTACAAAACCCAAAAGGATTCACCAACTACTAGACCTAGGCTCTTCATACCACTTGAAGGAAAATTTGTGAAAAACATGTTCATTTGAGCAACATTTATGGCATGCAATTAACAATTAAAGGATGAATCATGCTTGTATGCACTCAAAACAAAACATTACCCATGAAATTCAAAGCCTAGTAGTTGAGTGAACCAAGACTCAACTCAAGAACAAAGTGAGTTGAGAAATTTATACCTTTGTTGATTCCTCTTTGCATAAGCAAAGGCTAATCACCCAAGAGATAGGGCCTTCATTCCTTACTTCGCAGCTCCATGGATTTCTTGGAGGAGGATGGTTGAGAGGATTCTCCAAGTTCCCAAAATAGAGAACCTCTAATTTTTCCACACCAAGGAGAGCATTGATGAGGAGATGAGTGACCTAGAGGAAGGAAGATTGCTAGCTATATTCCTCTAGGGTGGCCGGCCTCTTAGAGAACAAAGAGAGCTTTGTGTTCTCATTGTTTCTCCAAAAGAAACCCTGAGGATGAACTGGCTATAAAGTTGTCTTTATACCACCTCACAATGGAGTGGCAAACTTGCAATTAAGCCAAGCTCACTACCCCTCTCTATATGGCCGGTCATTAAGGGTTCATTGGGCTTTCAAGCCCTTTGTGTTTTCAAGTTGTCATACAACTTGAGCTAATGGGCTTGACATTCAAATCCCAGTGGGCCTTGCGGCCCAAAACTAACCCGAGGTCTATAACGAACTTATTCATTTGATTAATTAACATATTAATTAATCCTAGCCATAAATAATTAAACCATTTAATTATCCTTACTCATCTCTGTTGTTTCTTCAATCTCTACCTTACATGGTGTACGATCCATTAGGTTCCTTTTAGCGAGGCAGTGGGCGATTGTTACTTTTAAGGATTGATTGTGAATTAAAACATACTTTCAATTCTCCCTTTAGTGATTACTCACCTTTAGGGCTTCCACAAACCATGAGTGACACCCAGCAGTATGTCATGGCCACCCAAGCTAATCAGAAGAGGAGGAGAACCTATTCAGTTTAGGATTACAATGCAGTACGGTCTTTCTCTAATACAATACTCTTGACCACATTGTTTGGTTTGATAGTTTATTCATGTCTACTATCCAATGTGATTCATCTACTTATATGATTGCCTTGAATGTGATTTGGAATGACTTCCTAAATCTCATTCATACTCTAGCCAGAGATTCTTAATCATATCATAGAGTATTCTCCCACAAACGGTTTGAAGGTTAGAGATCCCTTGTTGCGCGTTCACTTGCCTCTATGGCTAAGTGGCTTAACCCCAACTATGCCGTGGAGACCCTCTGACGGAGTATCTTTGACGTAGTCAAAGATCAAGGACCTAACCACAAGACAACTATGATGCCTCAGGTCAAAGGACTACTTTGCATTATCCCAACCATGAGTTCTCATGTGACATGAGTATGAGAACTCCTTGTTGATCGTGTTCAGTGGACTCATTCTTTATTGAGCACCTACATGCTTGTCTTGGTGTCAGTCACACCATCGACTCGAAACCAGTCACTCTCCCTAAGAGAAGACATAGCACGTACTGATCTTGACGGACTGTCAATGCCCAATTGGCAATCCTGTGATCAGGAACATTTAGGATATGTATATGAAAGAGAATGGTCTCATGAATCTAACTTCTTTAGATCACATTCTCCCTATTACATATTACTTGGACTTATCATTTAAGTATATAACATTTATATGAGACGTCTTAAAACAATAATCTTTGCCTTTTATATTAAACTAGATTAGTTTAACATGTGAAATGTTCGTAAAGTATCATCATATGATTGGTTTTAGGGCACATTTCCAACAGCCACCATCTCAATCACATCTTCATGAGGGGGCACGGCAAGAGGTTCTTCATGCATGCCGTGGGTGTGCATTGTTGCTGCTCCATTGTTTTTTATTTCCATTCCTCTTGTAATGACCATTCCAAGTGCATCGTCATTCAATTGTTCAAGATGTTCCTGCACCAATGAATCAATTATATTAATAGAAAAACAAGAATTTTCATCACTAGGGTACTTTATAGATTCAGAAAGATTGAAATCAATAACTTCCCCATCAAATTCCATTGTCAACGTCCCCGTGAACAAATCAATCTTGGTGCAGGCTGTTTTCATGAATAGCCTTCCAAGTAGAATTGGCACTGGAGAAGAATGAGCCGAATCTTCCATCTCAAGTACATAGAAATCAACCGGAAAGATTAGGTGATTAACCTGCACTAAAACATCCTCCAAAACTCCATTTGGATAGGCATTAGATCTATCAGCTAATTGAATAATCACACCATCATTTTTCAGCTCACCTAAGTTCATAGATGCATAAATTGAATAGGGCATGACATTTATGGATGCACCTAAGTCTAACATGGCATGTTCAAAGCGAGTATTACCAATAACACAAGGAATTGTAAAACTACCAGGATCTTTGCACTTAGGGGGTAGTTTTCTTTGCAAGACGGCTGAAACGTTTTCACTTACCTTTACCACCTCCTTGTTCGAAATCCTCTTCCTGGTTGTGCAAAGTTCTTTCAAAAATTTGGCATACTTAGGAACTTGTTAAATTGCATCCAAGAGTGGGATATTAACTTGACTTTTCTAAACGTTTCTAGAATGTCCTTTTCAGCCTCATCCTTCTTTGATTGCATAAATCTGCGAGGAAATGGTACATTTAGAGGAATAACGTTAGAAATAATCGAACGGCAAGGTTGTTTCCTTCCTTGCCGTGGCCTTGTCTTGCTCCTCCTCCTCTAATTGCAACTTCTTATCCTCTTTTTGGCTGGAATTGGATGGTTGGGGATCAGTTTCTACTTCTTTTCCACTTCTCAACATGATCGCCTTGGCAGATTCAAAGCCTCCCTTAGGATTCACAACGGTTGAACTAGGAAGTTTGCCTGGTTCTTGAAACTATCCTACAAACTCCGCAATCTGCCCAATTTGCTTTTCCAATTGATCCATGCTTTTGTCTTGGTTTTGCATTGCTTTGGTTTGATTTTCTTGCCCCTGAGATAAATTGGTGAGTAACTTAATAAGTGTGTCATTATACAAAGAAGTACCTGAAGTGTTTTTGGAAGATTGTTGTGGGGCTTGTGTTGGTGTGTATGGCTTTGTGTAAAAGCTCAGGGGTTACTGCCTAAAGCCTCCTTGTTGTTAGGGTTGTTGGGGCTCCCTCCACTTGAAATTTGGGTGTTCTCTCCAACCGGGATTGTAGGTATTAGAGTATGGATCGTTCCTTGGCTGGTTTTGGCCTTGAAATGCAATTGCATTGGCGCTTTCCCATCCACCATTCTCAATCTATTGAGGTCACTTCTTAGAGGAATGTCCTTGGACAGAACACACGCCACACACACTTGGTCCTTGCATCCTCATCCCTTCGGCCATCTGAGACATAATAGAAGTAAGATTAGCTAATTGAGATTGAATGTCGGATGTGGAACTTACCTCATTTAGTTGCTGTCATGGGGTGTCCCTTTGCCCAATGCCTTCATATTGTTGTGCATTTAATGCACGGTTTGTAATTAATGTCTTTGCTGCCATAGGTGTCTTGTCAACCAACGCACATCCTGGTTCTTCCTTCATTTGGTGTTGTGGACAGGAAGCAACTAACGTCTTGAAACGTTCATAATAGGCTGGAAAGAACTCTCCTTGGTTTTGTTAGATGCCACTAATTCTTTTCCTCAAGAGAATGACTCGTGAGGTTGGGAAAAACTTCTCTAAGAATGCTCTCTTCATACTTTCCCAAGAAGTAACCGTTCCAGGTGCCAATTCATACAACCAATCCTTAGCCTTGTCCATAATGAGAATGGAATGGCCTTCATCTTTAATATGCTTCCATCAACATTGACAGGGGTCATGCTTGAGCAAACCACTTCAAATTCTTTCAAGTGCTTGTTAGGATCCTCCATGAACAGCCCATGGAATTTGGGAATGTGGTGCAGAAAGCTAGACTTCAATTCGAACTCATCGGCCTTGTCTTAAGCCATACTAGGGTATTGGATGCATAAAGGCGCAGCATTGTCCAATCCCGAGACAGGAAGCTCCTTAATCATTCGATTGTCCACTGCTATGACTTGTTCTTACTCTAAGTTCTGAGCCGTGGTGTCTTCTTCCCCCTCTAGTCCTTCTATTTCGGGTGCAGAGTTAGAACTAGATGGATTAGGGCCTGGATTCTTCTTCTTCCTTCTCAACGTTTGTTCAAAATCGTCGTCAAACTCTAAGATATTCTCACGAACAGGTTAAGAACTCCGAGTCATAAACTAGTACCTAAAAGAAAGAAAACAAACAAAATCAGAAGCTGAAACAAAACATACGAAAAAAAAATAAAAATAAATAAACAAGGGATTAGCAAAGTTGCTAATCCCCGGCAACGGTGCCAAAAATTTGATGCGATGTAAAAAGCACACAAATTAAACCCTCTTGTTGACAATTGTAGTAAAGATGCAAGTAGGGATCGTTCTAGACCGGGGATTAGGAAGGATTGCTAAAACACTTGAAACTGACTCAAAAACGTAAAACTAAGTTTAAAACACTAAACTAGACTCAAAGAATGCAAAACTAGACTCTAGTGACTCAAAACAACTAAATTGACTCAAAACAAGCTAACAGACTCAAAACAGACTCTAGGGATGAATTTGGACGAATTTGGAACTATAAAGACTCAAAACACTTAAAAACACAAAGTTTGACAGATTCTAACCTAATTGACACAAGAAAGTAAAAGGGATTGGGTTTTGGACGAATTTAAAGTAAAACAAGAAAATTAAAGACTTAGGCAGATTTAGGCATGAAATTGGTGAATTGGATGGATGATGGGCTAGCTAGAGGGTTCTTTTCCACACATGACACACTTGCATACAAATTGATCTCCAATTGCTTTTTCAATAAACCATGAATGACAACGCGCCAAGTTAACTGTGAACGCATAATTTAACCATCAGATTTTGCTACATTCATTGAATTGGATGAACGGATCGTCAACCCAAATTATTCTTCAATAGTTCCCTACATGAACGCATAATAGAGATACATATCAAAGATCATTAAGTTCTATGAAAATCATAAGCATTGACATGACATTCGCAACTATGAAAGCATGATGCTCCTGCCAAGAATTCACTAAACGCGATCGTGATCGGCAACCTTCACTATTTGTGATTCTAAGTTTGTAACTATTAGGTGAAACTCCCTTATATTCTAGCTTCAAATCCCTGCCTGCAAACGAAGTTGGCCACCTTAATCAACAAACAAGAATAAGTTATCAATCAAACAGTTAAGTAAATTGCATTCACAATTTATGAAATCACAACTGGAAGTAATCAATTCATATTGCAAGTATGATCATGGTTTCGAATTCCCCCCTAACTAAGAGCGGTTTAGTTCCTCGTGTGCACAAAACAAAGATAATTGAACTTAAACATTGAAAACAAAAGATTGAAAACACGTAAGAATGATCCAGCAATCCAAGCGTGAATAACAAGCATTCCAGGAGTCCTCCTTCTTCTTTTGCTGCTGCACAAAGATTGGGGTAAGGTTTGACGGGTGATTTGTATGGAAGAATGGCTGAGAAGATGAATGGATGTGAAGGGTTGAGTGGAGGGCTACGGCAAAGGATGTTTGGATGTGTTTTGGTTGTGTTGAATGGTGGTGAATGATGTGAGATATGTTGAATGGTCCAGATCTCCCTTAGAGGTGCAATCAGGGAAAATATAAATAGTAAAGCAAGTAAAAACCCTAGGGAATAAAGGCTAAGCTGCGGCAGAAAGCAAAGAGAAAGGGAAAGAAAGTTTTATTAATGTTTTAGGATTTGTAACTCTAAATTAACTAGGAAAAGACTAAGCCAAAGTCAGAAATCAAAGGGAAAAAGGGTAATACGGTGCGGCAAGCCTTTAAGGAAAGGGAAAAGGTCCTAAAAACAAAAGAAAGGAATCCCTTTGTGCGGCAAGAAAGGAAAAGAGGAAACAAGGCCACGACAAGGACTCAAGGATTTCTAGGAGTTTTGTTGAGTGTCCTAATGTAACTTGGAGCCTTCTTTGTTGCTAGAACTTAGGGAATTTTTAGAATTAGGAAAGGTCAAAACCAAAGTAGGAAACCTTGGCTAACATTCCTTCTTTGAGTAGGAATCCTCATTCTTCTAGGAATCCTTCTTCAACTAGGAATCCTTCTTCAACTAGGAATCCTACCATCTTTAGGTCTTGATACGATGTAAAACAGCACACAAATTAAACCCTCTTGTTGACAGTTGTAGTAAAGATGCAAGTAGGGATCGTTCTAGGCCGCGATTAGGAGGGATTGCTAATCTACTCTAAACTGACTTAAAAACACAAAAACAAACTTAAAAACACTTAACTAGACTCAAAGAATGCAAAACTAGACTCTAATGACTCAAAACAACTAAATTGACTCAAAACAGCTTAAAACGGCCAAATAGACTCAAAATAGACTCTAGGGATGAATTTGGACGAATTTGGAACTATAAAGACTCAAAACACTTAAAAACACAAAGTTGGACAGATTCTAACCTAATTTGACAAAAGAAAGATCGGGGTTTTGGGTTTTAGATGAATTTAAAGTGAAAACAAAACAGAAACTAGAACTAGACAGATTTGCACGAAATTGGTGAAGTGGATGGATGATGGGCTAGCAAGAGGGTTCTTCTCCACACATGACACCCTTGCATACAAACCAATTTTCAGTTGTTCTTTTGATAAACCATGAAACTCAACACCCTAGATTAATTAGTTACGCTTAAATTAACCCTCAAGTTTTCCTTAAGTTATTGAATTGGACGGGAAAATGCATACAACAATTCAAAACATTCTCTAAAAGTCCCCTACGTGAACAGCACAATGGAGATACAATCAAAGATCATTAAGCTTCATGAAAACTATAAGCATTGACGAGGCATTCGTAACTATAATGAGCTTGATACTCCTGCCAAGAATTCACTTAACGCAATTGTTTATAAGCGACCTCCACTACACATAAATATAAGTTCATAACAATTAGGTGAAATTCCCTTATATTCTAGCATCAAATTCATGCATGAAAACTAAGCGTGCACTCTTAATCAACATACAAGAATAAGTTATCAATTAAACAGTTAAGCAAATTGAATTCACAATTTATGAAATCACAACTGAAGGTAATCAATTCATAATGCAAGTATAATCATGGTATTGAATAGCCCCCTAGCCAAAAGGGCTTAGTTCCTCATAATCGCAAAACAAAGGTAAACAGATATACATTGAAAACAAAAGAAAGAAAACACCTAAACGCTCTAGCGATCCAAATTGAACAGCAAGCAGTCCAAGAACTTTCCTTCCTTTCCTTTGCTGCGGTCAAGGGATTGGTGGTGATTTGGATGGTTGTTTGTATGGAGGAATGGGTAGAAGGCTGAATGGTTGAAGGATTGAGATGATGGGTACGGCAGAGACTGAATTTGGATGTGTATGGGAATGAATGATTGATATATTCTGCGGCAAGGGACTTTATTTAAAACTAAAAGGAAATCAAAACCCTAACTTAATTCTGTTAACAGAAATTAATTCAAATCCCTTAGAAAAAGGGAAATAAAATCAGAATCCTAGAGAAAAAGGGTAAGGATATGCGGCAGAGGGCTTTAAAGGAAAGGGAATGTGCTTTTAAGGCAGAAAATAGGAAAGAAAAACTTTCCCTTGTGCGGCAAGGTTAAGAAACAAAAAGGGAATGTGTTTTTGTTCAGATTTTAGGGAAGAAAGGCCTCCCTTGCACGGCAAGGAAGGGGAAAGGGATGGAGGGGTGCGGTAACCTCAAAGAAAGGTCCTAGGACGTTTAGAAACATGTAATTAGGCAACCTAACATGTTTTGGAAGCCTTTTGTGGCTGGAACATAGGTGAGGAAGGATTAAGAAACTTCTAAGCCAAGAATAGAAACTTTCAAGAATGGAAACCTTCAAGAATAGAAACTTCCAACTTTAGAAACTTTGGCTTCCAATTTTGAACTCTTCATTCTTCATTTGATCCTAAGCTCATTTTATCTTCAATTTTGTCCATCCACTTAGCTCCAAGCATGTGCAATCCATTTAGTGCCCAAAACTGCTCCAAAATGCACTTTCTTGCTCATTTAGCCCTTTAGACCTACAAACACATGAAAATAGCTTAAAATACTAAAATAACGAAGAACTAACAATGTAAATGCAAGGAAACAAGCTAACTAAGTCGCATAAATACGCCCCTATCAAATACCCCCACACTTAGCTTTTTGCTAGTCCCTGAGCAAAACAAAACAAACAAAACAAACAAAACACAATCTAAACCTTCCAACATTTACCTCAGGGATTTCCAATGAACATGACATATTAAAAATCATCACTTGCACATATTTTGATCATCCTTACACTTGAATTCATACTTAATCATAGTCACCATTCACTAGTTCGCATTTAATCAATTAAAACAACATTTTGAATGTAGTAACATTTCCTTAGAGAATTCCCTCAATTCCTTACTAGATAAACACTCAGTTTTCTGACTACACACCCTACATTGGGTATATGTGAAAAGATTGATGTAAACATGAAAACGAACACTCACATATGTTATAACAAAGAAACCACTTTTTTGGAGTTATGAATGAATATGATCTCATGAACGGAATGCTACTACTTAGATGTAAGAACCAGGGATTCCATATGCTCATACCAATTCCAAACTCCACATATTGAAACACACAACACACAAGATAGAAGTCAATGGGTTGCAACGGGGCTAAGGGTATTGGCTAACAAAGAAAGGTAAGGAAAAACAAAGGTTCTTAAAGAAATAATAAGCAAAGTAATGAAATCAACACTTAGAATTCACTTTTGAATGCAGAAATTAACTTTGAACAAAAAGGGGAGATTTACACATTTTAGGGCCAGATTTGATGTTTTGGACCCTTTCTTCAACAATCGACACTCTTAAACTCATTCATTCTTCTTTTCAAACCCTTTTTCTTTCTTTTCTTTCTATTCTTTTCACATGTATCATTTCACACGTTTTTCTCATCTTTTTCTTTTTCTTTTGAGACATAAAACGTACAAATGAGCTTAAAAACAACCAATCCCTCCCCCACACTTGATTTTCTGCATATTAGAGATCAAAAGGAATTCATTCTAAGTCATGCTTCACTATCCTTCAAGAACAAGGGTGTGGATAGTCCTATTCTAGGCTAGGTAGGGAGAATGGTACGGCTGTTTGGCTGTGGTGGAAAATAGGCTAAACAAGGCTCAAACGGGGCTAAACCTACAAGACATATGAAGTAGAAGGGTACGGTTGTTTGGCTGTGGTGGAAAATAGGAAAGAAAAGCTTTCCCTTGTGCAGCAAGGTTAGGAAACAAAAAGGGAATGTGTTTTGGTTCAGATTTTAGGGAAGAAAGGCCTCCCATGCACGGCAAGGAAGAGGAAAGGGATAGAGGGGTGCGGCAACCTCAAGGAAAGGTTCTAGGACATTTAGAAATGTGTAATTAGGCAACCTAACATGTTTTGGAACCCTTTTGTGGCTGGAACATAGGTGAGGAAGGATTAGGAAACTTCCAAGCCAAGAAAAGAAACTTCCAACTTTAGAAACTTTGGCTTCCAATTTTGAACTCTTCATTCTTCATTTGATCCTAAGTCATTTTGTCTTCAATTTTTTCCATCCACTTAGCTCCAAGCATGTGCAATCCATTTAGTGCCCAAAACTGCTCCAAAATGCACTTTCATGCTCATTTAGCCCTTTAGACCTACAAACACACGAAAATAGCTTAAAATATTGAAATAACTAGGAACTAACAATGTAAATGCAAGGAAACAAGCTAACTAAGTCGCATAAATAAGCTCCTATCAGGTCTTCAATTTTGTCCATCCCTTTTGCTCCATGCATGTGCTATCCATTCCATGCCCAAAACTGCTCCAAAATGCACTTTCTTGCTACTTTAACCCTTTAAACCTACAAACACACGAAAATGGCTTAAAATACTTAAATAACTAAGAACTAATAACATAAATGGAAGAAAACAAGCTAACTAGGTCACATAAATATGCTCTTATCAGGAAGTTTCTATTCTTGGAGGTTTCCACTCTTGAAGGTTTCTATTCTTGGCTTGGAAGTTTCCTAATCCTAAGTTACCTAAGTTCCAGCCATAAAGGGGTTCCTAAAACATGTTAGGTTGCCTAATTACATGTTTCTAGAAGTCCTAGAACCTGCCCTTGAGGTTGCCGCACCCCCCTATCCCTTTCCCCTTCCTTGCTATGCAAGGGAGGCCTTTCTTCCCTAAATTCTGAACCAAAACACATTCCCCTTTTGTTCTTTCTTCCTTGCCACACAAGGGAGAGCCTTTCTTTCCTATTTTCTGCCTTAAAATCACATTCCCTTTCTTTTAAACCGTGTGCCGCATATCCTTACCCTTTTTTTCCCCTAGGATTCTGATTTTATTTCCCATTTTCTAGTGGATTTGAATTAATTTATGTTGACCAAATTAAGTTAGGGTTTTGATTTCCTTTTAGCCCTAAATAAAACCCCTTGCCGAAGCCTTGGATCATCATTCACTCCCATACACATTCTCTAAACCCATTTGCCGCACCACCCACCCGTCCTAACCATAACCATACCTTCTCCTATCCATTCCTCCATACAAACAACCGCTCAAACCATCAACCACACCTTGTGCCGCAGCAAAGGAAGGGAAGGAGAGTTCTTGGATGTACTTGCTGTTCAATTTGGATCGCTGGAGCATTTAGGTGTTTTCTTTCTTTTGTTTTCAATGTATAAATATGTTTACCTTTCTTTTGCGATTATGAGGAACTAAGCCCTTTTGGCTAGGCAGCTATTCAATACCATGATTATACTGTTGGAAATGTGCCCTAAAACCAATCATATGATGATACTTTACGGACATTTCACATGTTAAACTAGTCTAGTTTAATATAAAGGGCAAAGATTATTGTTTTAAGCCGTCTCATATAAATGTTATATGCTTAAACGATAAGTCCAAGGAATATGTAATAGGGAGAATGTGATCTAAAGAACTTAGATTCATGAGACCATTCTCTTTCGTATACATATCCTAAAAGTTCCTGATCATAGGATTGCCAATTAGGCATTGACAGTTCGTTAAGATCAGTACGTCCTATGTCTTCTCTTAGGGAGAGTGACTGGTCTCGAGTCAATGGTGTGATTGACACCAGGACAAGTACGTAGGTGCTCAATAGAGAATGAGTCCACTGAACGCGATCAACGAGGAGTTCTCATACTCATGTCACATGAGAACTCATGGTTGGGATAATGCAAAGTAGTCATTTGACCTGAGGCATCATAGTTGTCTTGTGGTTAGGTCCTTGATCTTTGGCTATGTCAAAGTCACTCCGTCAGAGGGTGTCCACAGCATAGTTGGGGTTAAGCCACTTAGCCATGGAGGCAAGTGAATACGCAACAAGGGACCTCTAACCTTCAAATGTTGAGGGAGAATACTCTATGATATGATTAAGAATCTCTGGCCAGAGTATGAATGAGATTTAGGAAGTAGTTCCAAATCACATTCAAGGTAATCATATAAGTAAGAGAATCACATTGGATAGTAGACATGAATAAACTATCAAACCAAACAATGTGGTCAGGAGTATTGTATTAGAGAAAGACCGTATTGCATTGTAATCCTAAACTGAATAGGTTATCCAACCTCTTCTGATTAGCTTGGGTAACCATGACATACTGCTAGGTGTCACTCATGGCTTGTGGAAGCCCTAAAGATGTATAATCACTAAAGGGAGAATTGAAAGTAAGTTTCAATTCACAATCAATTAGTAAGAGTTATAATCGCCCACTGCCTCGCTAAAAGGAACCTAATGGATCGCACACCGTGTAATGTAATGATTGAAGGATATAACGAAGATGAGTAAGGATAACTAAATGGTTTAATTATTTATGGCTAGGATTAATTAATATGTTAATTAATCAAATGACTACGTTCGTTTTAGACCTCGGGTTAGTTTTGGACCTCATGGCCCAATGGGCTTCGAATGTCAAGCCCATTAACTTAAGTTGTATGACAACTTAAATGACTTGAGATTTAAAAGGGCCCAAACAGCCCAATGCCTATGGGAGGCCGGCCATGTGATGAAAAATAGGGTTTTTTTCTTTTAGTGACTTAAGTGAAGTGACTATATAAAGAACTTTATAGCCAAAATTCATTTAGGGTTTCTTTTGGAGAAAATTGGAGAGAACATGTCTCTCCCTTTCTCTCTAGGAGGCCGGCCCCCTTGGAGGGGATTAGCTAGCAATCCTTCCTCCTCCAAGGTCACTCATCTTCTTCCTTCACCATCCTTGGTGTTGAAAATTAGAGGTCTCCTACCTTGGGGACTTTTGGAGAATCAATTCTTCCATCCATATCCATGGAGCCAAGGAGCAAGGAGACAGAGGAAATAAGGCCTTCACTTGGGTGATTAACCTTTGCTAAGCAAAGAGGTGCTTCAAAGGTATAAAAGTTTCTCAACTCCTTTCTTTAAGATTTGAGTTGAGTCATGGTTCACCATAACTACTAGGCTTTGAATTTCATGGGTAATGTTTTGTTTTGAGTGCATACAAGCATGATTCCGCCTTTAATTGTTAATTGCATGCCATAGATGTTGCTCAAATGAACATGTTTTTCACAAATTTTCCTTCAAGTGGTATCAAAGCCTAGGTCTAGTAGTTGGTGAATCCTTTTGGGTTTTGTAGTTCGTAGTTTGTGATTTGAATGTTGTAATTGTTACAAGCTTTATTCTTGCTTCTTTGAATGTATATTTTGTTAGAAAATTTGTCATCTCAAATGTTGTAGATGTAGTTCATATGAGCATGAATTTTGGAGCTAAAATTTGGTGCCATGTTTTTGGGGAAATTCGGCCAAATCCAAAGGGTGGATTTTTGGGTGCATGTTTGTCTTGTTAAAAGTGTTTTAAAGTGACATTAGGAACCCCTAAGTACCCTAGTATGGTAATATGTTTTTTCCCTCAAGTTTGAGAGTTTTTTTTGGGTGTCTTTGGGTGAAAAATGTTCATGGAGCTCTTATGGGTTTTTCATAGATGTTCTTCATTGTTCTTGTTATGTTCTTGGCAAGAACAAAAAGGTTGGGTATTTTCATTCGAAGTTTTGGTTGATTACATAAAGTCTTTGTTTTAATGATGGATGGTTGAAAATGTGTTTGAATTTTTGTACTTGATTGGTACTTCTCTTACACACCTATA
Source organism: Heteromeles arbutifolia (assembly GCA_024362995.1). Lineage (NCBI taxonomy): Eukaryota > Viridiplantae > Streptophyta > Magnoliopsida > Rosales > Rosaceae > Heteromeles > Heteromeles arbutifolia. Next base: position 21,739,465 of record JANCRC010000005.1, on the reverse strand, counting down.
CCTACTTTTTCAAACCAACCCATCACCTTTACAACCCATCACTTTTCACTTTTGTTGAAAAATTCAAAAGTTTATGACACCTCTCTCATCCAAAACCGGCCAACCCTACAAGTAGGGTACTTTTGGGGCTTTTATGCAATTACATAAAGTTTTGATACTTTTGTGTATTTGTACTTTGACCCGAAAGTTTACGTTTTTACGTAAAGGCCCAAAATCACTAAAGGACAAATTGTTTTGCTCCTTTAATGAAGTTTTTGTATTTGTTGAAATTTGAAGTACTCCTTTCTTGTTTATATGATATGCATGAAATTGGAGTAGTTGGGTCCAATGCCCAATATGAGAAACACGCCTTAATATGATTAAACGTGTAACTAAAATCAATTACCATCCCTAGACCGAGATCCAACACTAGGCTCGTGTTGGATCGAATCAAAGGTTCATAGTCATCCTAAGGCCCTAAGGTAACTATATAGTCCATCTATGAATGCAAAGCTTATGTTAGTAGTACAATATACTCTTGCTTTAAAAACCGTTTCACAAGCTTAGTGGGAGTATCATATACTACTAAATCAATCACATGGACCAATAGTTGTAATAGGACCAAATTGTTTTAATAAGATTAAAATGAATGCTTATATGTGATGAGACCTAAAACCCTCAACCAAACCATTATTAAGTTGACAAAGCGTGAGAGTGCTTTGAACACTCTTTCGTGGCCTTCCACCGTGGTAGGCTCCGATCGTTTGTGACTCGTACACCGACTTCACCCTATCATGGGGGAGTACAAAGTGCGTGCTTACACTCAGGAGGAGTCCTATACGCATACATGATGTTGTGAAGGTAGGCAACGAGAATGATCAACATCATATCATTGTGAGATTGTTCTTGAACCCCTACTCGAACTTGCATGGTGGGAATGACTTAACTAAGTGCAATGGAGCCAACATCATATCATTGTGAGGCTTCATTCTCTAGAGGCCAAATAAGATGGGTACTTACATTAGATGTAAATGAGTAAACGTACTCTCTCATTATTATTGTTGCTATCATTGTGAGGTGGGCTTGGTAATAGTGAGCCTCCCATACCATACTAAGAGTTTTCTCCAAAACTCTCGAATTCCGATGAGGGATATGGAATTTGCCGAAAATAGTGGGTGATGCTATTTGATTTAAAGACCCGGATCAAATGGCTTAAAATCAATCAATTTATATTTGTTATGTATTTATTTACCGATATATTTGCAAACGCTATCCAAAACTTGACAAAGAAAAGCCAAAGGCTTTAGTTTAAGGACTTGGTACCACAATCCCATAGATTGTCTTGAATGGATTGCATATGTGCCTAAGTAGTCTCATCCTCACAATTTTCCTATTGATAATGTATCATTGGAAGAACATGTTAGATAAGTCTATCATAAAGAGGACAACACAAACAACCAATGCTTATTCCTTTGTTGTATGAACAAAGGAACTTATGAAGATTAGCACAAAGACATGAACGCTTTTTGTGTCATAGTTCTTCACTTACAAATCGTTGTATGAAGAAATAAGAGTTGCTTAGAACAACCCTTAGTTTATGCAAACACTAGTGCTTGTTTCTTTGTTAAATGAACAAGGAACTTGAGAAGTAAGCACAAGGGCATGGACACTTCATGTGCCATGATTCTTCACTTACAAATTGTTGTATGAAGAAATGAGAGTTGCCTTGAACAACTCTTGAATGTTTGTAATCTTGTTTAGAACAAGATGGTTGGTTGACAAAAATAGTCCATCAACATGGACTTATGATGATTTTGAATCATTGAGTGTTGAAGTGTTAAACCACTTCACGAGAAGGAAACTAGGCTGGGATTTCACCTTTGTGTCCCTATCCATATGGTTCACTAAGTTTATTGTAAACTATATAATGAACAATAACCGTACGCTCTCCAAATCGTTTGATGTGTTTAACACAATTGAAATAAGTTTCAAGAGAGACAATGGTAGTTTAGGGACCATGACTATTGTAGTCAAGGGAGAAGTCAAATGAAGAAGGCAAAATAACTCCAAGGGAACAAACTTTCTTTATGAAAGGATGGACATTGGAAGGGGTATATGCAAGAAATGTCTTGCAAGTGTCAAGAACATACCTTTCGAAGGTGTTGTAAATTGTTCTTGAATAGTTCAAAACAGTTAGTTCTTCTACTTGAATGCTTGATTCCGTATTAGTAACTACGTTTTTACAATCGTTGTAAAAGTGTGGCTAATAAGAAGTATAAGATTAATGAGAGAAGAGAAAGTACTTCATATTCACAACGTGAATCAAATATAGATCTCTGCGAAAGCAGATAGTACTTACTTCCTCATATGAACTACCAAAGGATTTGGAAAAACAAAGATTGTCTTTACATTCCAGTTTGAATGAAGGAACTTAATTCCGTCACTATAAGAGATGGATGAATGTTTTGTTTGACAAAACATTGTTCTTTATTAATCAATGATTGGATTATTATAATCTAATTGATTGTCTCTATAGTAGAGATAATGTGGTAGTGTTAACTGTTTAGAATATGACGATGCTTAAAACCCAAAAGGTTGCAAGGTAGTGACTAATCCCAACTTAGTTGTGACACCTCTAAAAACATAAATTACGAGTTGTTCATAGATGGATACTTTGGATCGTTAGGTCCGGATCCAATGCCTTCTTGTTAAAATTGTATAGAGGCGAAATGTTCGAATCTTTATTCTTTTGGAAAGAAGAAAGAATCACAAAGTTGTTGAGGTTAATTCACTTAGATGTTAGTGGTACTTGTCCACAACATAATACTACTCATGTTGTATGACATTCACCGAAGATCGCTCTCGGTTGGACTATCGTTTATTTTGAATAAACAAAAGTCCGAATACTTTGCAAAAGGTTTCAAAGAATTCAAGAATGTAAGTTGATGAGTAAGACGTCTAAAGTATTTACCTCCTTAGATTTGATCCAAGGAAATATAACACTTTAGAAGAGTTTCCTTGATAGAAATCAAGGAAAGTAGCATCATAAGATAATGGAATTCTCCATTGGGAGAAGAACGAACTCTAAAATGATGTAGTTCGTTAGATGTTATCAAATTACCCATATATATATATGATATATATACTTCTAAGACAATATGATTGTCAATTAGAAGATCTTCCAAAATTTTCATAACTCCATAGGATGTAGTTGTAAAGAAAGACAAGTCTTAATCGTGTTAAGATTTGGGGTTGTGTGCTAATAAGCAATATTTGTTTGAGAACAATCTTGTGGGATATCCTTAAATTAACTTTTGGATATCACTTATATAAACCAACTAATAAATGTTATTTGTTGGGTGGTTCATTGTAATCCTACAGTAGGATTTGCCTAAGATAGAGCAAATGAACGAGAGATAGAACTCGAAGAATGGGTTCTTTGAGTGACAAGATGATGATCAACAAATATAACAACCTAGTTCCTACACCACAAGCTCTAAATGTAGTTGAGAAGGATTTATAAACCGTCTCAGTTGAATGGTTTGAACTTTATGACCATGTCATAGAGTTACACCTCTTAATTCGAAAGAAATAAGAATGAAAATCCTTATGACTACATTGAGTGTATATACAACATATACTCAACGAAATGGTATAGTACCATTTGACCCGAAATAATGAAACCTTCGTAGCTAATTGGTAGCTTAAGGTGACTATAATCAAAGAGATTGGTTGACTTGGAAGAAACCATCTTTGACATAGTCTTGGTTTCCATTAATTCGAGGATTGCTAACTACAACTAAACGGTGATTGAATGTTTGGACATAATATGGGTTTCCGAAACCATTACCAAGATAGTCTTGATAATATATGTCTAAAACTAAGAATCACAAGACGTGTAAGTTGTAAAGATCCATCCATCATGAATCTTAGCAAGCTAGTGGGAGCTGTAAGCATTTTATGAGAGAAAGATCAAATCGTTTGATTTCTCATAAAGATGTAAATGAATCTTTTGTTTACTAGGTTTACAAAAGATTAGTGGGAGTTAATCGTATTCCTAAATTTGAACATATATATGATATATTAATTTTAGAAATGAATGGAATTCTTCTTCGTTAAAAGTTATGACTTTAAACGTTCTATAATGATATAATGTACATGGGAGATAGTCTATATACATGGGATGGAAATCTATAAGATAGATTTCAGGATATAATTTGATTATATCAATCCCTAATGATAGACAAAAGATGCTAGGAAGTTTCTCATGTGATGATAAACTCCAATCAAAATGACAATTCTAGTAAGACTAGGAAGTTGCTCTTTTCAAAGGGAATGTACCCTTTTACTCCCAAAGAAATAATGCGTAAATAAAATCCTTTATGTACAAGCAGAAAGGTGATTTATGTATTTCATATTGTATGAAAAGCGTTGATATGAGTTGTACCAAGATTGGTACAAGACGATATCAATGCAAGCCCAGGATCAGAACCAAGGCAACTGTCAAGTGAGTCCTTATGTATTTAAGAAATACTAAAGGATAGATTCCTCAAGAATGAGGAAGAATTAGAGTAACGCAATGGAAGCGTAAAAGTATTAGATTATGAATCTAATATCGTATCCATCGTTGGATGTCTCTTCATTTTGAATGAAGAGATAATAGGATATGTCTTTATTATGACTAAAGAGATATTTGGGTGGAAACATTAAAAGTAATGACTTTAGTGTGTTCCATCACGAATGCAAAATATATCGCCATATAGAAGTTTACAACAATGTTTGGATGGGAAAGTTCATTTATGAACTCTCCATTCGGTTCCAACCAGAAAGTGTCTCTAGTGTGCCGACACTACGACACTAATGGGACGATAGCTCAAGCCAGGGAATCAAGGTCTCATCAAGATCCGAACTCAAATGAGATACTGAACCACATGATTGAGAATCATGTATAATGGTGACGTCGTTATTCTCAAGGTTGCTTCTATGGATAACATATAGATATCCATTGTCTAGGCCTACTACTCAGCCATTTTTGAAATGACTAAAGAAGAGGTATCATCACTGATGACCAAGCTGATTGGCTCTAGTGTAAGTGGGAGATTGTTGGAAATGTGCCCTAAAACCAATCATATGATGATACTTTACGGACATTTCACATGTTAAACTAGTCTAGTTTAATATAAAGGGCAAAGATTATTGTTTTAAGCCGTCTTATATAAATGTTATATGCTTAAACGATAAGTCCAAGGAATATGTAATAGGGAGAATGTGATCTAAAGAAGTTTGATTCATGAGACCATTCTCTTTCGTATACATATCCTAAAAGTTCCTGATCATAGGATTGCCAATTAGGCATTGACAGTTCGTTAAGATCAGTACGTCCTATGTCTTCTCTTAGGGAGAGTGACTGGTCTCGAGTCAATGGTGTGATCGACACCAGGACAAGTACGTAGGTGCTCAATAGAGAATGAGTCCACTGAACGCGATCAACGAGGAGTTCTCATACTCATGTCACATGAGAACTCATGGTTGGGATAATGCAAAGTAGTCATTTGACCTGAGGCATCATAGTTGTCTTGTGGTTAGGTCCTTGATCTTTGGCTATGTCAAAGTCACTCCGTCAGAGGGTGTCCACAGCATAGTTGGGGTTAAGCCACTTAGCCATGGAGGCAAGTGAATACGCAACAAGGGACCTCTAACCTTCAAATGTTGAGGGAGAATACTCTATGATATGATTAAGAATCTCTGGCCAGAGTATGAATGAGATTTAGGAAGTAGTTCCAAATCACATTCAAGGTAATCATATAAGTAAGAGAATCACATTGGATAATAGACATGAATAAACTATCAAACCAAACAATGTGGTCAGGAGTATTGTATTAGAGAAATACCGTATTGCATTGTAATCCCAAACTGAATAGGTTCTCCAACCTCTTCTGATTAGCTTGGGTAACCATGACATACTGCTAGGTGTCACTCATGGCTTGTGGAAGCCCTAAAGATGTATAATCACTAAAGGGAGAATTGAAAGTAAGTTTCAATTCACAATCGATTAGTAAGAGTTCTAATCGCCCACTGCCTCGCTAAAAGGAACCTAATGGATCGCACACCGTGGAAGGTAATGATTGAAGGATGTAACGAAGATGAGTAAGGATAATTAAATGGTTTAATTATTTATGGCTAGGATTAATTAATATGTTAATTAATCAAATGAATAAGTTCGTTTTGGACCTCGGGTTAGTTTTGGACCTCATGGCCCAATGGGCTTCGAATGTCAAGCCCATTAAATTAAGTTGTATGACAACTTAAATGACTTGAGATTTAAAAAAGCCCAAACAGCCCAATGCCTATGGGAGGCCGGCCATGTGATGAAAAATAGGGTTTTGTTCTTTTTGTCACTTAAGTGAAGTGACTATATAAAGAACTTTATAGCCAAAATTCATTTAGGGTTTCTTTTGGAGAAAATTGGAGAGAACATGTCTCTCCCTTTCTCTCTAGGAGGCCGGCCCCCTTGGAGGGGATTAGCTAGCAATCCTTCCTCCTCCAAGGTCACTCATCTTCTTCCTTCACCATCTTTGGTGTCGAAAATTAGAGGTCTCCTACCTTGGGGACTTTTGGATAATCAATTCTTCCATCCATATCCATGGAGCCAAGGAGCAAGGAGACAAAGGAAAGAAGGCCCTCATATGGGTGATTAACCTTTGCTAAGCAAAGAGGTGCTTCAAAGGTATAAAAGTTTCTCAACTCCTTTCTTTAAGATTTGAGTTGAGTCATGGTTCACCATAACTACTAGGCTTTGAATTTCATGGGTAATGTTTTGTTTTGAGTGCATACAAGCATGATTCCGCCTTTAATTGTTAATTGCATGCCATAGATGTTGCTTAAATGAACATGTTTTTCACAAATTTTCCTTCATATACTTGCGTTTGAATTGATTACCTTCAGTTGTGATTTCATAAATTGTGAATTCAACTTGCTTAACTGTTTGATTGATAACTTATTCTTGTATGTTGATTAAGAGTGCATGCTTAGTTTTCATGCATGAATTTGATGCTAGAATATAAGGGAGTTTCACCTAATCGTTATAAACTTATATTTACAAATATTGGAGGTCGCTTATAAATGCTCGCGTTAAGTGAATTCTTGGCAGGAGTATCATGCTCATCATAGTTACGAATGCCTCGTCAATGCTTATAGTTTTCATAAAGCTTAATGATCTTTGATTGTTTCTCTATTGTGTTGTTCACGTAGGAGACTTTTAGAGAATGTTTTGAATTGTTGTATGCGCTTTCCCATCCAATTCAATAACTTAAGGAGAACTTGAGGGTTAATTGAAGCGTACCTAATTAACCTGGGGTGTTGAGTTTCATGGTTTATCGAAAGAACAACTGAAAGTTGATTTGTATGCAAGTGTGTCATGTGTGGAGGAGAACCCTCTAGCTAGCCCATCATCCATCCAAAAACACCCAATTTCGTGCAAATTTGTCTGGTTCTAGTTTCTGTTTTGTTTTACTTCAAATTCGTCCAAAACCAATCCCCCTTTTACTTTTGTGTGTCAAACTAGTTAGAATCTGTCCAACTTAGTGTTTGTGTCTAGATAAAACCAATTTTCTTCCAAAATCACTCTTAGTGTCTGTTTTGAGTCGATTAGCTTGTTTTGTGCTGTTTTGAGTCATTTTGTTGTTTGAGTCTAGTTTTGCATTCTTTGAGTCTAGTTTAGTGTTTTAAACTTAGTTTTACGTTTTTAAGTCAGTTTCAAGTGTTTTAGCAATCCCTCCTAATCCCCGGCCTAGAATGATCCCTACTTACATTCTTTACTACAATTGACAACAAGAGGGTTTAATTTGTGTGCTGTTTTACATCGCATCAATGTACCCTTTCCTCGCAGATTTATGCAATCAAAGAAGGATGAGGCTGAAAAGGACATTCTGGAAACGTTTAGAAAAGTACAAGTCAATATACCACTCCTTGATGCAATCAAGCAAGTTCCAAGGTATGCCAAGTTTTTAAAAAAACTTTGCACAACTAGGAAGAGAATTTCGAACAAGGAGGTGGTAAAGGTAAGTGAAAACATGTCAGCTGTCTTACAACGTAAACTGCCCTTGAATGCAGAGATCCATGTAGTTTTACAATTCCTTATGTTATTGGCAATACTCGGTTTGAACATGCCTTATTCAATTTATGCATCTATGAACTTAGGAGAGCTGATAGTGTGATCATTCAATTGGCCGATCGTTCTAACGCCTATCCAAAAGGAGTTTTGGAAGATGTTTTAGTGCAGGTCAATCACTTAATCTTTCCGGCGGACTTCTATGTGCTTGAAATGGAAGATGCGGACCCCTCTCCTTCATTGCCAATCCTCCTTGGAAGGCCATTCATGAAAACAGCCCGCACCAAGATTGATGTGTTCAAGGGGACCTTGACAATGGAATTTGATAGGGAAGTTATTAATTTCAATCTTTCTGAATCTGTCAAGTATCTTAGTGATGATCATTCTTGTTTTTTAATTGATACAATTGATTCATTGGAACAGGAACATCTTGAACAATTGAATGAAGATGCACTTGAAACGGTCATTACGAACGGAATGAGACTTAAAAACCAAGGGGCTGCAGCAACCTAAACCCACGGCATGCTTTAACACATCCTTGTCGTGCCCCCTCAAGAAGAAGTGATTGAGATGGTGGCTGTCCTATAATCATTGCCACACCAAAATGGTAAGCTTTTACTCCCAATTTCAAGTTTAGTTTCGACTAACAAGTTACTTCCTTCAGTTGTGCAGCCATCTTCCCTTGAACTTAAACCATTGCCAAGCCATTTGAAGTATATTTTCTTGGGAGACCAAGAGACTTTGCCCGTCATTATTTCAAGCACACTCACGGCATAAGAGGAGGACATATTGGTGAGGGTGTTAAAGGAGTACAAAACAGCAATTGGGTGGACATTAGCCGACATCAAGGGTATAAGTCATACCACATGCATGCATCGTATACTCTTGGAGGAATGAGCTAAACCATCACGTGAAGCTCAACGACGACTCAACCCTCCAATGATGGAAGTCGTGAAGAAGAAGATCATCAAGCTAATTGATTATGGAGTGATCTATCCCATCTCTGATAGCCGTTGGGTTTCACCTACCCAAGTGGTTCCAAAGAAATCTGGAGTCACTGTGTTGAAGAACAAAGAGAATGAACTTGTGCCTACACGTATTCAAACTGGTTAGAGAGTTTGCATTGATTATAGGAAGCTCAACGCCACCACAAGGAATGATCACTTCCCTTTGCCATTCATTGATCAAATGCTTGAAAGGTTAGCTGGTTATGCATTTTATTGTTTTCTTGATGGATATTCAGGTTATAATTAGATGGTAATAGCCTCGGAGGATCAAGAAAAGACTACTTTCACGTGCCCCTTTGGTACCTTTGCTTATCGTCGCATGCCATTTGGTTTATGCAATGCACCAGCCACATTCCAAAAATGCATGGTAAGTATATTTTCAGATTATGTTGAAAATATCATTGAGGTCTTTATGGATGATTTTAGTGTGTTTGGTAAGTCCTTTGATGATTGCTTGGATAATCTGACTTTAATCTTGCAAAGATGCATTGAAACTAACCTTGTTTTAAACTGGGAGAAATGTCATTTTATGGTGAAACAAGGCATAGTTTTAGGTAACATAATCTCTGAAAAAGCAATTGAGGTCGATAAGTCAAAGATAGATCTTGTACGCTACTTACCCTCTCCCACTTCGGTGAGAGATGTTCGTTCTTTTCTTGGTCATGCAGGATTCTATAGGCGATTTAACAAGGATTTTTCGAAGATTGCACAGCCTCTATGCCATCTCCTCCAAAAAGAAGTGGCCTTTAAGTTCAACGAGGAATGTGAGAAGGCTTTCAAACACCTCAAGGACATGCTTACTTCAGCCCCCATCATCATTCCACCAGATTGGAGCCTTCCTTTTGAACTAATGTGTGATGCATCAGATTACGCAATTGGAGCTGTTTTACGCCAAAGGGAGAACAAGCAGCCACTTGTCATCTATTATGCTTCCCGGACCTTGAATGACGCTCAATTGAACTACTTCACCACTGAAAAAGAACTTCTTGCTGTTGTGTTTGCTTTAGATAAGTTTCGTTCTTATTTAATTGGCACTAAAGTCATTGTTTACACTGATCATACAGCTTTGAAGTATTTGCTTACAAAGAAAGAAGCTAAACCGAGGCTTATTCGCTAGATGCTTCTTCTCCAAGAGTTCGATATTGAAATTAGGGACAAGAAAGGGAGTGAAAACGTGGTGGCTGACCACTTGAGCCGTTTGGTGCATAATGAGGAGTCAATACCTATCCAAGACACATTCCCTGATGAGCAATTGTTGTCCATTGAGGTAAGTGAACCATGGTATGCTGATTTGGTGTCTAAACAATTTCCAAAGACCTTCAACAAACACCAACGTGATAAACTTCAAAAGGATGTATGTTTTTATGTTTGGGATGACCCATATTTGTGGAAATATTGCCCTGATCAGATTGTACGTAGGTTTGTGCATGATTCTGAGTTTAATTCAATTTTAACTTTCCGTCACACTTATGCATATAGGGGTCACTTTGGCACACAAAGAACAACACTTACGGTTTTAGAATGTGGATTTTATTGGCCTACTATCTTTAAAGATGCTAGAACTTTTTGCATAACATGTGATCACTGCCCAAGAACAGGAAATATTGGTGCAAGAAACCAAATGCAGCAGACAGCCATCTTCAATGTCGAAATTTTTGATGTTTGGGGCATTCATTTCAAGGGTCATTCTTCTTATGGTTTCACTTATATTTTGCTTGTGGTTGATTATGTATCGAAATGGGTGGAAGCAAAAGCCACCCGTACTAATGATTCTAGAGTGGTTGCAGATTTTATCAAAACTAACATTTTCTCCAAATTTGGAATGCTAAGGGTTTTCATAAGTGATGGAGGCTCTCATTTTTGCAATCAGACCATTGAGGCGTTGTTCAAGAAGTATAATGTCAACCATAGGTTTTCAACACCTTATCACCCTCAAACAAATGGCCAAGCCGAGGTTTCGAATCGAGAAATCAAGCAGATTTTGGAGAAGACCGTTGGAGCAACTAGGAAAGATTGGAGTTTGCATTTGGATGATGCACTGTGGGCATATCGTACAGCCTACAAAACACGACTTGGGATGTCTCCATTTCGGCTAATCTTTGGCAAACCATGCCATCTTCCTGTGGAATTAGAGCACAAGGCACATTGGGCTATCAAAACATTCAACTTGGACATAGATACGGCTGGAATGCATAGAAAGCTCCAATTGAATGAACTTGAAGAGATTAGGAATGAAGCATATGAGAATGCTCGAATTTACAAAGAGAAGACAAAGGCATTCCATGACAAGATGATTCGGGGCAAAACATTCTCAATAGGGCAGAAAGTGTTGCTTTTCAACTCCCGCCAACGATTGTTCCCCGGTAAGTTGTGTTCTAAATGGATTGGCCCATTTGTTGTTACTAATGTTTTTCCTTATGGTGCAGTCCACATTCAAAGCTTAAGGAATGACGTATAATTCAAAGTGAATGGGCATCGTTTGAAGCCATATTACGAGAATGTTGCGGGGCAGGTTATGAAAGATATCCCCTTCCATGACGTGGGCTCCAACGAAGTCTGAATGGCAGATTCGTCCGGCTGCAAGACGTTAAAGAAAGCGCTTCGTGGGATGTAACCTATGCATTCAGTAAAGGAAGATTTAGGAATCATTCCAAAACCATATTTGCGTTCCTAAACCCTTCTCTTCACTGCCTTTATTTTGCCATCCTTATTTCGTTATTTGTTTGCTTATGTGAGAGTTTATGTTTGAAACATTGAGGACAATGTTTGGTTTAAGTGTGGGGGGGGGGGGGGTAAACAAGCTGTTTTTGCATGAATTTCGTGGGATTTTATCACCTATCACTTCTAATGTTGTTTCTCACTGTTTTTAAGTGTTTTTAGTGTGTTTTGAAGCATTTTAGTATGTTTTGACTAAAAAATCAGAAAATTTGATAACAATTCGAAAAAAAAGTTTTGAAAAATACCAAAAAGAGTCATTTTTGTGTGTTTGTGTCTTAGAGTACCTTCCAACACAATGATGAGGATTTGGCTTTTAATTGCATGACTATTAAAGAAAGTTACAAACATGGATGGAAGTTTCATATGCTCTTTGGTTTATGCTTGGTTGTAGTTGTTGTTTATGAATTCACATGTAATCACAAAGGAAAAAAATCAATTTTTGTAACATGCTTGAAGGAAGAAACTCAAACTAACGCTACAACCCTGAGAGACTTGAGCCTTAAACGTTCTTTGGAGAGTTATTAATCTGTGCATTTGTTGTTTTCTAAAGTCGTTGCATGGTCTCATTATTCTTTGCTTGGTTGCTACTTAGAAGGCGTTTCATCATTTAGTTCCAAATCTAGAACTCATGCCCGTTCCATTCAAAGCATGACATTGATTTGCATAACACATGATCAAGATGAAGTTGTTTAGTGAGCCACAGCCAAAAAGCCGAACCCCCCTTTGTCATATGTGTTGTAGGTTTAACCCCTTCGAGCCTTGTTTAGCCTATTTTCTTTGTTAACCACATTATCCTTACCTAGCCTAGAATAGGACCATCCATACCCCTGTTCTGAAGGCATAGTGAAGCATGACTTAGCAGGAATTCCTTTTGATTGTCCTTATGCAGAAAAACAAGTGTGAGGGAAGGGATTCTTGTGTAGAAAACGTGCAAAACAAAGAAATAAGGCAAGGTTTTGGTAAAGAAAAAGAAAAATTCGTGGAAAAAGGAAAAAAAAAAAAAAAGTTGTGAAAAGAATGAAAAAGAGTTGAAAAATAAGTGAGAATGAGCTCACAAGTGTTGGTTGTTCAAGAAAGGGTCCAAAAGATTGAATCTGACCCTAAGTGTTTTATGAATCTTCCCTTGTGTTTTAAAGTTGGTTTTTGCATTCAAAAGTGAATTCTAAATGTCAATTTCATTACTTTGCTTACTTAGCTTTAAGAACGTTTGTTTATCCTTACCTTTCTTTGTTAGCCAAATACCTTAGCCCCATTACAACCCTCAACTTCTATCTTGAGTGTTGTGTGTTTCAATATGTGGAGTTTGGAATTGGTATGAGCATATGGTGTCCCTGGTTCTCGCATCTAAGTAGTAGGATTCCATTCATGAGATCATATACATGTCACATTAATAAATTCAGAAAGTGCTTTCTTTGCTATAAACATATGTGAGTACTAGTTTTCATGTTTGCATCACTCTTCTCACATATACCTAGTGTAGGGTGTGTAGTCAGAAAATCTGAGTGAAAATTGAGTGCATATCTAGTAAGGAATTGAGGAATTCTCTAAGGCATGTTACTACATTCCAAATGTTGTTTTTAACGATTAAATGCGAACTAGTAAGTGGTGAGTATGATTAAGAATGTGCTCGAGGGTAAGGATGACCAAAATCTGTGTAAGTGATTATTTTTAATTTGTCATGTGCATTGGAAATACCTGAGGCAAATGTTGGAAGGTTTAGATTGTGTTTTGTTTGTTTTGTTTTGCTCGAGGACTAGCAAAAGCAAGTGTAGGGGAATTTGATAGGAGCATATTTATGCGACTTAGTTAGATTGTTTTCTTGCATTTATGTTGTTAGTTCTTAGTTATTTATGTATTTTAAGCTATTTTCGTGTGTTTGTAGGTCTAAAGGGCTAAAGTGACATGAATGTGCATTTTGGAGCACTTTTGGGCCAAGTATGGATATTACATGTTTGAAGCAAGGTGGATGGACGAAATTGAAGACCAAAAGAGGCTAGAAGTCAAGATAAGTCAGAATGGAAGCGTGGAAAACAAGGAAAAACACAATTCAACCATCCCCTACAAAGGTGGCGCCTTGTCCCCTTTGTGTTCCCTCGTTGTCTCATCCTTGTGCAGCAATTCCCCTTGCCATGTTTCCTTATTCCTAAACCATGTAAAACCTTTCCCTTCTGCCCTAGGAAACAGCAAGGCCTTTCCCTTTCCTTCTAGGATGGAGCCACACCACCCTAAGCCATTCCTCTTCCTTGCCGCGCAAGGAAGGGCTATTTCCTTCCCTTTTTTGGTTCTGCCACATATCTTATCGCTTTTTCCCTTAGGATTCTGATTTTATTTCCCTTTTTCTAGTGGATTTGAATTAATTTCTGTGAACCAAAATAAGGTAGGTTTTTTATTTCCTAAAATCCTTAAATGAACCTCTTTGCAGCAACCTTGGGGATTCATTCGCTCACATACACATCCTAAAACACTCTTTGCCTCAGCCATCATCCCATTCCTTCAACCATTCAGCCTTCTATCCACTCTCTCATACACTTCACCACTCGAACCATCAACCATACCTTATGCCGCAGCAAAGAGGAAGGAGGAGAGACCTTGGACGTGCTTGTCATTCGAGTTAGGATTACTGGAACGTTTTTAGGTGTAATATTTCTTTTGTTTTCAATGTTTAAGTTTAATAATCTTTGTTTTGCAAACATGAGGAACTAAACCCCTCTTAGCTAGGGGGGAATTCAAAACCATGATTATACTTGCAATATGATTTGATTAATTCCAGTTGTGATTTCATAAAGTGTGAATGCAATTTGCTTAATTGTTTTATTCAAAACTTATTCTTGAATGTTGCTTCAGGATGCATACTTAGTTTGCATGCTTGAATCTGATGCTAGAATATAAGGGAGTTTCACATAATCGTTACAAACTTATATTCACAAGCAGTGAAGGTCGTTGGTCACAATCGCGTTAAGTTAAATTCCTGGCATGAGTATCATGATGTCATAGTTACGAATGCTTTGTCAATGCTTATGATTTTCATAAAGCTTAATGGTCTTTGATTGTATCTCTATTATGATGTGCATGTAGGGGACTATTGAAGAATAATTTGGGTTGAGGATGTGTATTCCATCCAATTCAATGACTTAAGGAAAATCTGAGGGTTAATTAGTGATGGCATGGTTAATCTGGGGCATTGTCATTCATGGTTTATTGAAAGAAACAACTAGAAATCAATTTGTATGCAAGTGTGTCATGTGTGGAGAAAGATCCTCTAGCTAGCCCATCATCCATCCAAAAACACCCAATTTCGTGCCTAAATCTGTCTAAGTCTTTAGTTTACTTGTTTTACTTTAAAATTCGTCCAAAACCCAATCCCCTTTACTTTTGTGTTCCAAATTAGTTAGAATTTGTCCAGCTTTGTGTTTTTAAGTGTTTTGAGTCAAGATAAAACCAATTTTCGTCCAAAATCACTCTTAGTGTCTATTTTGAGTTAATTAGCTTGTTTTAAGCTGTTCTGAGTCTTTTAAGTCTGTTTTGAGTCATTAGAGTTTAGTTTTGCATTCTTTGAGTCTAGATTAGTGTTTTAAACTTAGTTTTACGTTTTTAAGTCAGTTTCAAGTGTTTTAGCAATCCCTCCTAATCCCGGTCTAGAACGATCCCTACTTGCTTATATACTACAATTGTCAACAAAAGGGTTTAATTTGTGTGCTTATATACTTCGCAGCAACCAATTCCCAGACACTTTAACCAAACATTGTCCCCAATGTTTCAAACATAAACTCTAACATAAGCAAACAAATAACGAAATAAGCATGGCAAAATAAAGGCAGTAAAGAGAAGGGTTTAGGAACGTAAATCTGGTTTTGGAACGATTCCTAAGTCTTCCTTTACTGAATGCATAGGTTGCCTCCCACGAAGCGCTTTCTTTAACGTCTTGCAGCCGGACGAATCTGCCATTCAGACTTCATTGGAGCCCACAGCATGGAAGGGTATTTCTTCCACGACATGCTCCTCAAAATGCTCGTGCATTGGGTCTATGAATGGTAAGGGATAGTGATCCTTCCTGATTGTGGTGTTGAACTTCCTAAAGTCAATGTAGACTTTGTTGAGCTTCCTAAAATCAATGTAAATTCTCCCACCACCTTGGATTCGATTAGGTACCTGCACCAAAGAAGGTAACAACCGATTAGTTGAAATGGGAATCGAAATTGGAATAGGTGGCTTACCAATGTACTGCAATGAAGACTCCCAAGTAGCAGCACTATCAACAGTTTCAGAGATGGTGCTCTCGGCCAGATTTGGTCTTTTGATAGCAGGGGCGTGTCCCTTGTGCTTTACTCCAATTCCCTCGTCTTTGGTGGTTCGAAATGCATCCTTCTTACTTGGTGCTGAAAGTTCCTGCCCTATATTTTTAATTTCACCTATGGCAAAACAAGAATGAACGTTATTGGGATTCTCAATAGATTCAGAAACTTTAAAATTAATCATATCACCACCAAACTCTATAGTTAATGCTCCCTTGGCCACATCAATCTTGGTGTGGGCTGTTTTCATGAAAGGTCGTCCAAGTAAGATTGACAATGGTGGAGTGATGCGAAATATATAAGCACACAAATTAAACCCTCTTGTTGACAATTGTAGTAAAGATGCAAGTAGGGATCGTTCTAGGCCGGGGATTAGGAGGGATTGCTAATCAACTCTTAACTGACTTAAAAACACAAAAAAACAAACTTAAAAACACTTAACTAGACTCTAAAGACTCAAAACAGACTTAAAAGATTCAAAACAGCTTAAAACAACCAAATAGACTCAAAACAGACTCTAGGGAGTGATTTGGACGAATTTAAGACTAGTAAGACTCAAAACACTAAAAACACAAGTTTAGACAGATTCTAACTAATTTGACACTTTAAAGTAAATGGGGGGTTTGGTTTTGACGAATTTGAAAACTAACAAAGTAAAGTTGAGAACTAGACAGATTTAGGCACGAAATTGGTGTTTTGAATGGATGATGGGCTAGCTAAAGGGTTCTTCTCCACATATGACACACTTGCATACAAATCAATCTCCAGTTGTTTCTTTCAACAAGCCATGAATCTCAATGCCCCAAGTTAATTAGGTACGCTTAAATTAACCCTCAGATTTCCCTTATGTCATTGAATTAGACGGAAAAAGCGCATCGCAATCAAATTATTCTTCAAGAGTTCCCTACATGAAAGCGCATAATAGAGAAACAATCAAAGATCATTACGTTCTATGAAAATCATAAGCGTTGACAAGGCATTCGTAACTATGAAAGCGCATGATACTCCTACTAGGAATCTACTTAACACGGTCGTGACCAGCGACCTTCACTACTTGTGAATATAAGTTCATAACGATTAGGTGAAACTCCCTTATACTCTAGCATCAGATTTATGCATGCAAATTAAGTGTGCACTCTCAACCCACATACACAAATAGTTTTAATGCAAACAGTTAAGTAAACTGAATTCACAACTTATGAATTCACAAAAGGATGTAATCAATTCATATTGCAAGCGTAATCATGGTTTTAAATTCCCCCTAGCTAAGAGGGGTTTAGTTCCTCATCTTCACAGCAAAACAAAGACAAATAAACTTAAACATTGAAAACAAAGAATGAATTACACCTAAAACGTTCCAGCAATCCAACTTGAATGGCAAGTGATAGGAGCATATTTATGCGACTTAGTTAACATGTTTTCTTACATTTATTTAGTTAGTTATTGCTTATAAGAGTGTTTTAAGCTATTTTCGTGTGTTTGTAGGTCCAAATGACAAAGTTGGCAAGAAAGTGCAATTTGAAGCATTTTAGAGCAGTTTTGGGCTTGGAATGGATAGCACATGCATGGAGTAAGATGGATGGACGTTTTTGAAGTTCAAGAGAGGCTAGGAATGTGTAAAAGAGATGGAGAAATTAATTCAAGTTATTGAAGATAAGGAATCAGCTAAAAAGAAGGAACATTATCTAAAACCTTATCCAACCTTATCTTATCCAAACTAACCTTATCTTACCTTATCTTATCTTATCCTATCCTAATCTTACCCTACCGTAATTCCAGCTGCAAGGGGGACTCCTTTTCATATTAGGACACCTAAAACCTATTTTTAGAAGGCCTTTTCCTTCTAGAAACATGCCACAACACTCATTTCTAGAAGCCCTAAATATTTGGCACCCCAACCTTTCTAGAAGGCCTTTTCCTTGTTGGATTGGAGTCCTAAATCCTTTTCCTTGACAGCCTAGGCCAAGTAATCCCTAGGCCTATATATACCCTAATCTGCTGCACCATTCAAATCACCACACCATCCACCACACAACCTCTTATGCCGCAACTTCGCAAGGAATGAGAAGGAATAAGACATCTAGAGCCGTGCTTGCCATTCAAGACGTTGGATCGTTGGAGCGTTTCTAGGTGTATTCTATTCTTTGTTTTCAATGTTTAAATTTATTTATCTTTGTTTAATTGCAAACATGAGGAACTAATTTCTTTTTAGTTAGAGGTGAACTTGAAGCCATGATTATATGTTTTATATGAACTGATTACGTCCATTTTTTGTTTCTTGAATGTGATTTGCTTATCTGAGTTATCAAAACTTGTTTATGTATGTGGATTGAGGGTTGACACTTAATTTGTATGCATGAACTTGATGCTAGAGTATAAGGGAGTTTCCCCTAATCGTTATGAACTTATATTCACAAGTAGTGGAAGTCACTAGTCATGATTGTGTTAAGTAAATCCTAGGTAGGAGTATCATGCTTTTCATAGTTATGAATGCCTCGTCAATGCTTATGGTTTTCAAACAACTTAATGACCTTTGATATGTTTTTCTATCATGCTTTTCATAGTTAGGGAACTTGATAATTTGGTTGTGATGCGTATTCCATCCAATTCAATGAGTTAAGGAAAATCGGATAGTTAATTTGTGCTATCATGGTTAACTTGGGGTGTTGTCATTCATAGTCTAAAGGAATAATAACTAGAAATTGGTTTGTATGCATATGTCATGTGTGGAGAATGACCCTTTAACTAGCCTTTCACCCTTTTCAATTCATCAAATTCGTTTTATAAAGTGTTTTATGCAAAGTTTCTGTTTTATGTTTTAAATTCGTCAAAAACAATTCCCCTTTCATTGAGTTTTGTTATTTGGGTCAAAATCTGTTTTCTTTTAGTTTTTTGAGTCAAGTTAAGTTTGATTTTCGTTGCAATCACTTGTTAGGTCTACAATTGAGTCTTTTTGATTGCTTGTTGCTGTTTTGTGTGTTTTGAGTCAGCTTTGAGTCTATAGAGTCTAATTTAGTGTTTTTAAGTCTTATATTTGTTGATTAGCATCCCTAGTTAATCCCTGGTCCAGAACGATCCCTACTTACATCTTTACTACAATTGTTAACAATAGGGTTTAATTTGTGTGTCAAGTTAATTTTCACATAAAATTTTTGGCGCCGTTGCCAGGGATTAGCAAAATTGCTAATCTCCCTTTGTTTCTGTTTGTGTCTTTTACTTTTGATATTTAATTTAGTTTTATTTCTTTGATTTCAGGTACTAGAGAAGTAAAACATGTTAATTGCTAATAATCAAGCTCAAATAGAGAATCTTACTTCTCAGTTCTCGCAGTATGCCGAAAGGACCACAATGCAAAGTGTCCCTACATTTGGTGCGTCTTATAGGCAAGAATATCAAGCAAATCAGCATCCACAAAGAGGTTGGGAGAATATCAATACCTAGGGTTATCAAGATCATAACCAATCAAGGGACAACATGTTTTTCAACAAGGTGGATATTGGCAGCAAGATGAGGAGTTCTATTCAAGACCTATGCAGCCACCACAGCCCCCCCAACAACAATTCCAATAGAATTCAAGTATGTCAATGAATTATGATGAAATTCTTGATGTACTAACTTCTTTTGACGCAGGGCTCACAACAAGAAGAGTATTTGCAGCCATCTGAGGAGTTCTATCAATGGCCATATGCACCATCACAGCCTCCACCATAATCTTCCCAACCACATTCAGGTTCGCCATTTGATAATGATTAAGCTATTCAATTACTAACTTCTGTAGCGCAGGGATTACAAAATCAAAATAATCGAATAGCGAATCAAGACAAGGAGATGAGCGACATGAAGAAGCAAATAGGGAAGATTTCAGAGTTCCTTGGGCAGTTTCGAGAAGAAGGTAAACTGCCTAGTTCAACCGTTGTAAATCCAATGGGAGATTTTGAAATTGCTGAAGCCATCACCTTGGGAAGAAATATGGAGGTTGAAGCTGACCCATAATTGTCCAAACACAGCCCTAACATGGATGAACAACTGCTAATTAAGGAGGAGGAAGAAGAAACACCCTTGCCGCAGCCTATCCTAACTCCACCACCCTTGCCGCAGGCCCCTAGTGCTTCTAAGCCATCCATTCAAGGTAAGTTGGGTTCAAATTCGGTTCAATCTAATGTTATTCCTCCAAATGTACCCTTCCCTCGTAGGTTCATGATTTCCAAGGATGAAGAGAGTGAAAAAGACATCATGGAAACCCTTCCAAAGGTGCAAAGTACTATCTCAATTCTTGGTACACCAAATCAAGTTCCAGAATGTGTTGATTTCTTTGAAGAACTTTGTACATCAAGAAGAATGATTCAAGAGAAAGAAATGGCTAGAGAATATGTAGAATGCATGAAAGAGGATGTTCATGAGACAACAAAGCCCAAAGAAGTTGAATTTTATGACACGGGACAAGCCACAACTCTCAAAACACCAAATCTGGCTGAATTTTCTAGTCCTACAACTTTCGAAGTGGAGTTTGTCCATGTTCTTGTCAAAGCACATAGGTAAGCCACCTCCCTGAATTTCAATTTTGTTTTATACTAATATGTTGTTAATGATTCAGGCACCCGCTCTAGAATTTAAACCATTGCTGGATCATTTCAAGTATCACCTCTCATTCAAAGATCAATTTCGTGCCGTGGGACCTAGTGAAGTTTAAATTGGAGGTATCCTCTGGCTGCACGACGTTAAAGCAAACACTTCTTAGGAGGCAACCCATGCATTCGAATAAAGAAGAACTTGGAATCGCTCCACAAGCAGATTTGCGTCCCTAAACCCTACTCTTTATTGCTTTTACTTTGCCATAATTGTAATGTTTGTTAGATGTGTTGTTTGCTTGCTTGTGTGTGAGTCTATGTTTGAAACATTGAGGACAATGTTTGGTTTAAGTGTGGGGGGGGTAAACAAAGTGTTTTTCATTGATTTTCGTGGGATTTTATCACCTATCACTTCTAAAGTTGTTACTCACTGTTTTAAGTGTTTTTAGTGTGTTTTGAAGTGTTTTAATGTGTCCTATAGCAGAAAATCCGAAGATTTGAAAAAAAAATCAAAAAAGTTTTGAAAAATACCAAAAAGAGTCGTTTTTAGAGTCGTTTTTGTGTGTTTGTGTCTTAGGGTACCTTCCAACACAATGATGAGGATTTGGTTTTTAATTGCATGACTGTTAAAGAAAGTTAGAAACATGGATTGAAGTTTGATATGCTCTTTGGTTTATGCTTAGTTGTAGTTGTCGTTTACGAATTCACATGTAATCACAAAAGGATAAAATCAGTTTTTGTAACTTGGTTGAAGGAAGAAACTCAAACTAACGCTACAACCTTGAGAAACTTGAGCCTATACTTTGTTTGGAGAGTTATTAATCTTGACATTCTTGTTTTCTAAAGTCGTTGCATGATCTCATTATTTCTTTGCTTGGTTGCTACTTAGAATGCGTTTTCATCACTATAGTTCCAAATACTAGAACTCATGCCCGTTTCATTCAAAGCATAAAATTGATTGCATAAAAAATAACAAGATGAAGTTGTTAGTTAAACTAGAGCCAAAAAGCCTTATCCTTTGCATATGTATTGTAGGTTTAACCCCTTTGAGCCTTATTTAGCCTATTTTCTTTGTTAGCCGCATTATCCTTACCTAGCCTAGAATAGGATTATCCGTACCCTTGTTCTTAAAGAATAGTGGAGCATAACTTAGAGGGAATTCCTTTTGATCGACATTATGCAGAAAAGCGAGTGTGGGGGAAGGTTTTTAGTGGTTTGGGTGCCAAGTAAAGATAGAAAGGGCACGGGAAAAAAAGAAGAAAAAGAAAAAAATATGAAAAGAAAAGAAAAAGAAAGAAAAAGATTTGAAAAATAAGTGAGAATAAGCTCACAGGTGTTGGTTGTCACATCTCGGCCCGGGCGAAGCCACTTGCCCGGCTCGACTCCACCGTAGCACGATATTGTCCGCTTTGGGCCTTCCTCACGCCCACACGGTTTTGTTTCTCGGAACTCACACGAGAACTTCCCAGTGGGTCACCCATCCTGGGAGTGCTCTCGCGCGCTACTCGCTTAACTTCGGAGTTCCTACGGAACACGAAGCCAGTGACCTCCCAAAAGGCCTTGTGCTAGGAAGAGGTGGGAATATACATATAAGGATCACTCCCCTGGGCAATGTGGGATGTTACAATCCACCCCTCTTAAGGGGCCCGACGTCCTCGTCGACACACTTCCGGCCAGGGATTGGTATCAGAGCCCTAGGTTGCAGTCCTGTATATCTTGAGAATTTTCTAAGTGTCTTCTGTTAGAACTATACCGCCTCGTAGAGAGCCACGTCATTTAGATGAGCATAGTTTTTCGATATAGCATGGTTAAGGAAAGCTATTACTATTGTGATTCAGTCTATTATCCAAAGGACTTTTCTTGAGACTGTTTATAAGTTGAAGCTCAATCATTTTATGGAAATATAAAAAACCATGAGGGAATGGTAAGCCCAAAGCGGACAATATCGTACTACGGTGGTGGAGCGGGCCTGGGAAGTGATCCACCTCGGGCCGGGATGTGACATTGGTTGTTGAAGAAAGGTCCAAAAAGTTTGAATATGACCCTAAGTTGTACGAAATCCCCTTAGTGTTTCAAGTTATTTGCTGCATTCAAGAGTGAATTCTAACTGTTGATTTCATTGCTTTGCTTACTATTTCTTTAAGAACTTTTGTTTATCCTTACCTTTCTTTGTTAGCCAATACCTTAGCCCCGTTATAACCCTTAGACTTCTATCTTGATTGTTATGTGTTTCAATATGTGGAGTTTAAGATTGGTATGAGCATATGGAATCCCTGGTTCTCGTGTCTAAGTAGTGGCATTCCATTCATGAGATCATATATATACAAGCATTAATAATTCCAGAAAAGTGCCTTATTTGTTATAACATATGTGATGTTTAGTCCACATGTTTACATCAATCTTCTCACATATACCTAGTGTAGGGAGTGTAGTCAGAAAATCTGTGTGAAAATAGAGTGTATATCTTGTAAGGAATTGAGGGATTCACTAAGGCATGTTACTACATTCAAAAAGTCATTTTAATTGATTAAATGCGAGCTAGTGAGTGGCTACTGCGATTAAGTATGAGTTCGAGGGTAGGGATGACAAAAATCTATGTAAGTAGTGATTTTTAACATGTCATGTTTCGTTGGAAATCCCTGAGGCGAACGTTGGGAGGTTTAAGTTATGTTTTGTTTGTTTTGCTCAAGGACTAGCAAAAGCTAAGTGTGGGGGAATTTGATAGGAACATATTTATGCGACTTAGTTACCATGTTTTCTTACATTTATTTAGTTAGTTATTGCTTATAAGCGTGTTTTAAGCTATTTTCGTGTGTTTGTAGGTCCAAATGACAAAGTTGGCAAGAAAGTGCAATTTGAAGCATTTTAGAGCAGTTTTGGGCTTAGAATGGATAGCATATGCATGAAGTAAGATGGATGGACGTTTTTGAAGTTCAAGAGAGGCTAGGAATGTGTAAAAGAGATGGATAAATTAATTCAAGTCATTGAAGATAAGGAATCAGCTAAAAAGAAGGAACATTATCTAAAACCTTATCCAACCTTATCTTACCTTATCTTATCTTATCCTATCCTAATCTTATCCTACCTTAATTCCAACTGCAAGGGGGACTCCTTTTCATATTAGGACACCTAAAACCTATTTTTAGAAGGCATTTTCCTTCTAGAAACATGCCATAACACTCATTTCTAGAAGCCCCAAAAATCTGGCGCCCCAACCTTTCTAGAAGGCCTTTTCCTTGTTGGATTGGAGTCCTAAATCCTTTTCCTTGACAACCTAGGCCAAGTAATCCCTAGGCCTATATATACCCCAATCTGCCACACCATTCAAACCACCACCCTCTACCAGAACTCACCTACATCCATCCACCACACCATCCACCACACAACCTCTTGTGCCACAGCTTTGCAAGGAAGGAGAAGGAAGGAGCCATCTGGAGCCATGCTTGCCATTCAAGACGTTGGATCGTTGGAGCGTTTCTAGGTGTATTCTATTCTTTGTTTTCAATGTTTAAATTTATTTATCTTTGTTTAATTGCAAACATAAGGAACTAATTTCTTTTTATTTAGAGGTGAATTCGAACCCATGATTATATGTTTTATATGAGTTGATTACGTCCAGTTATTGTTTCTTGAGTCTTGAATGTGATTTGCTTATCTGAGTTATCAAAACTTGTTTATGTATGTCCATTAAGGGTCGACACTTAATTTGTATGCATGAACTTGATGCTAGAGTATAAGGGAGTTTCACCTAATCGTTATGAACTTATATTCACAAGTAGTGGAAGTCACTAGTCATGATTGTGTTAAGTAAATCCTAGACAGGAGTATCATGGTTTTCATAGTTACGAATGCCTCGTCAGTGCTTATGGTTTTTAAACAACTTAATGACCTTTGATATGTTTTTCTATCATGCTTTTCATAGTTAGGGAACTTGATAAGGATAATTTGGTTGTGATGCGTATTCCATCCAATTCAATGAGTTAAGGAAAATCTGATGGTTAATTTGTGCTGTCACGGTTAACTTGGGGTGTTGTCATTCATAGTCTAAAGGAATAATAACTAGAAATTGGTTTGTATGCATATGTCATGTGTGGAGAAGGACCCTCTAACTAGGCTTTCACCCTTTTCAATTCATCAAATTCGTTTTATAAAGTGTTTTATGCAAAGTTTCTGTTTTAAGTTTTAAATTCGTCAAAAACAATTCCCCTTTGATTGAGTTTTGTTATTTGGGTCAAAATCTGTTTTCTTTTAGTTTTTTGAGTCAAGTTAAGTTTCATTTTCGTTGGAATCACTTGTTAGGTCTAGAATTGAGTCTTTTTGATTGCTTGTTTCTGTTTTGAGTGAGTTTTGAGTCTATAGAGTCTAATTTAGTGTTTTTAAGTCTTATATTTGTTGATTAGCATCCCTAGTTAATCCCCGGTCTAGAACTATCCCTACTTACATCTTTACTACAATTGTTAACAATAGGGTTTAATTTGTGTGTCAAGTTAATTTTCACATCAGCAAGCACGTCCAAGGGCTCTTATTCTTCCTCTTTGCTGCGGCACAGGGTATGGTTAATGGTTTTGGGTGGTGAATTGTATGAGAGAATGGCTAGGAATGTGTTTGGATGTGTCCAATGGTGAATGATCCCCCCCTGCTGCGGCATAGAGGGTTATTTTGGAATAAAGGGTAAGGAGCTATGTGGCAAGGGAAGGGAAGAAAAGAGGAATGTGATTTAATGCAGGAAATAGGAAAGAAACACTCTCCCTTGCACAGCAAGGAAGGGTAAACAAGGAAAGGGTGCGGCAAAGGCTTTAGGACTTCTAGAAGTTCTTATTTAGTGTCCTAATATGGTTAGGAGTCTTCTTTGTTGTTGGAACTTAGGGATTTTTTAGGATTAAGAAAGGTCAAAACCAAAGCAGGAAACTTGGGCTAACATTCCTTCTTTGAGTAGGAATCCTCATTCTTCTAGGAATCCTTCTTCAATTAGGAATCCTTCTTCAACTACGAATCCTTCTTCAATTCAGAATCCTTCAATTTCGTCCATCCCCTTTGCTCCATGCATGTGCCATCCATTCCATGCCCAAAACTGCTCCAAAATGCATTTTCTTGCTACTTTGACCCTTTAAACCTACAATCACATGAAAATAGCTTAAAATACTTCAATAACTAAGAAATAATAACATAAATGCAAGAAAACAAGCTAACTAAGTTGCATAAATATGCACATATCAAATTCCCCCACACTTAGCTTTCGCTAGTCCTCGAGCAAAACAAAACAAACAAAAGCAACAAAACTCAATCTAAACCTTCCAACATTTACCTCAGGGATTCCCAATGAACATGACATATTAAAAATCATCACTTACACAGATTTTGGTCATTCTTACACTTAAGCACATACTTAATCACAGTCATGATTCACTAGTTCGCATTTAATCAATTAAAACAACATTTTGAATGTAGTAACATGCCTTAGAGAATTCCCTCAATTCCTTACTAGATAAACACTCAATTTTCACTCAGATTTTCTGACCACACTCCCTATACTAGATATACGTGAGAAGATTAATGTAAACATGAAAACTAATACTCACATATGTTATAACAAGAAAAGCACTTTTCTGGAGTTATGAATGAATATGATCTCATGAACGGAATGCTACTACTTAGATGCAAGAACCAGGGATTCCATATGCTCATACCAATTCCAAACTCCACATATTGAAACACGCAACACCCAAGATAGAAGTCAATGGGTTGCAACGGGGCTAAGGGTGTTGGCTAAGAAAGAAAGGATATGGAAAAACAAAGGTTCTTAAAAAAATAGTAAGCAAAGCAATCAAACCAACACTTAGAATTAAATTTTGAATGCAGAAATCAACTTTAAACACAAGAAGGGAAGATTTACACATTCTAGGGCCAGATTTGATGTTTTGGACCCTTTCTTCAACAATCAACACATGTGAGCTCATTCTCACTTATTTTTCAACTCTTTTTCATTCTTTTCACAATTTTTTTCCTTTCTTTTTCTTTTTCCACGAATTTTTGTTTTTCTTTACCAAACCTGTGCCTTATTTCTTTTTCTTGGCACACAAACACACACAATTCTCTTCCCCCACACTTGTTTTTCTGCATAAACACAATCAAAAGGGATTCCTTCTAAGTCATGCATCACTATCCTTTAAGAACAAGGGTATGGATAGTCCTATTCTAGGCTAGGTAAGGATAATGTGGTTAACAAAGAACGTAGGCTAAACAAGGTTCAAACGGGGTTAAACCTACAAAACATATGAAATAGGGGGTTCGGCTTTTTGGTTGTGGCTCACTAAACAACTTCATCTTGATCATGTTACAAAAACTGATTTTATCCTTTTATGATCAAATTTGAATTCGTAAACAACAACTACAACCAAGCATAAACTAAGAGCATATCAAACTTCCATCCATGTTCGTAACTTTCTTTAACAGTCATGCAATTAAAAACCGAATCCTCATCATTGTGTTGGAAGGTACCTAAGACACAAACACACACAAACAACTCAAAAATGACTCTTTTTGGTATTTTTCAAACTTTTTTTCAAACTTTTTTTTTTCAAATTTTCGGATTTTTACTTCAAAACACACAAAAACACTCCAAAACAGCTTTAAAACACTTAAAAACAGTGAGAAACAACCTTAGAAGTAATGGGTGATAAAATCTCACGAATTTGCATCAAAAACACATTGTTACCCACTACACTTAAATCAAACATTGTCTTCAATGTTTCAGGCATAAACTCACAGAAAGCAAAATGAAATCAGTAAAGAGAAGGGTTTAGGAACGCAAATCTGATTGTGGGGCGATTCCTAGGTCTCCCATCTTCGAATGCATGGGTTGCCTCCCAAAAAGCGCTTGCTTTAACATCGTGCAGCCGGATGATACCTCCATTTAAGTTTCCATGGAGCCCATGGCCTGGAGGGGTATTTCCTCCACAAGATGCTCCTCAAAATGCTCGTAGTATGGCTTCAAACGGTGCCCATTCACCTTGAATTCTTGTCCTGTTTTCAAGCTTTGAAGTTGGATTGCACCATATGGAAAAACATTAGTAATACCAAAAGGGCCAACCCATTTGGAACGTAACTTACCAGGGAATAAACGAAGGCGGGAATTAAAAAGTAACACTTTCTGCCCAATTGAGAATGATTTTCCACGAATCATCTTGTCATGATAAGCCTTAGTCTTCTCCTTGTAAATTTGAGCATTCTCATAAGCCTCGTGCCTAATCTCTTCAAGTTCATTTAATTAAAGCTTCCTATGAATTCCAACGGCATCAATGTCCATGTTGAATGTTTTGACAGCCCAATGCGCCTTGTGCTCCAATTCTACAGGAAGATGGCATGGTTTGCCATAGATGAGCCGAAATTGGGACATGCCAAGGGGTGTTTTGTAGGCCGTGTGATATGCCCACAGTGCATTATCCAAACGCAAGCTCCAATCCTTCCTTGTTGGCCCAACGGTCTTTTCTAAAATCTGCTTGATTTCTCTATTCGAAACCTCGGCTTGGCCATTTGTTTGAGGACGGTAAGGTGTAGAAACCTTATGTGTGACATTGTACTTCTTGAACAACGCCTCAATGGTTCGATTGCAAAAGTGAGAACCTCCATCTCTTATGATTACTCTTGGCATTCCAAACCTTGCAAATAAGTTAGTTTGAATGAAATCTGCAACCACTCCAGAATCATTAGTTCGAGTGGCTCTTGCTTCCACCAATTTCGACACATAATCCACAACAAGTAAGATATAAAAGAAACCATGTGAATAAGGAAAATGACCCATAAAATGAATGCCCTAAACATCAAAAATTTCGATAAGAAGTATAATAGTTTGCGGCATTTGATCCCTTGCACCTATATTACCTGTTCTTTGACAACGATCACAAGACATACAAAAGGTTCTAGCATCCCTAAATATAGTTGGACAATAAAATCCACATTCTACAACCTTAAGGGCTGTGCGTTGTGTCCCAAAGTGTCCCCCACATGCATAAGTGTGGCAGAAAGTTAAATTTGAATTAAACTCCGAATCATGCACACACCTACGTAGATTCTGATCAGAGCAATATTTCCACAGGTATGGATCATCCCAAACATAAAAACGTGCATCATTTTTCAATTCACATGTTGGAACCTGTTTAGGGTGCTGGGAACTTGTTTGGACACCAAATAATTCACTAAATCAGCGTACCAAGGTTCACCTACCTTAATAGACAGCAATTTCTCATCAGGAAACGTATCTTGGATAGGGATTGACTCCTCATCATGCACGAAACAGCTCAAGTGGTCAGCCACCACGTTTTCACTCCCTTTCTTGTCCCTGATTTCAATATCGAACTCTTGGAGAAGAAGCATCCTTCGAATTAGCCTTGGCTTGGCTTCCTTCTTTGTGAGCAAATACTTCAACGCTGGATGATCAGTGTAAACAATGACTTTAGTGCCAATTAAATAAGAACGAAGCTTATCTAATGCAAATACAACAGCAAGAAGTTCTTTTTCAGTTGTGGAGTAATTCAATTGGGCATCATTCAAGGTCCGGGAACCATAATAGATGACATGTGGCTGTTTGTTCTTCATTTGGCCTAAAACAGCTCCAATTGCATAATCTGATGTATCACACATTAGTGTTGGAAATGTGCCCTAAAAGCAATCATATGATGATACTTTACGGAAATTTCACATGTTAAACTAATCTAGTTTAATATAAAAGGCAAAGATTATTGTTTTAAGCCGTCTCATATAAATGTTATATGCTTAAACGACAAGTCCAAGAAATATGTAATAGGGAGAATGTGATCTAAAGAAGTTAGAATCATTAGACCATTCTCTTTCGTATACGTATCCTAAATGTTCCTGATTATAGGATTGCCAATTGGGCATTGACAGTCTGTTAAGATCAGTACGTGCTATGTCTTCTCTTAGGGAGAGTGACTAGTCTCGAGTCAATAGTGTGACTGACACCAAGACAAGTACGTAGGTGCTCACTAGAGAATGAGTCCATTGAACGCGATTAACGAGGAGTTCTCATACTCATGGTTGGGATAATGGAAAGTAGTCATTTGACCTGAGGCATCATAGTTGTCTTGTGGTTAGGTCCTTGATCTTTGACTATGTCAAAGTCACTCCGTCAGAGAGTGTCCACGGCATAGTTGGGGTTAAGCCACTTAGCCATCAAGGCAAGTGAATGCGCAACAAAGGATCTTTAACCTTCAAACCGTTTGAGGGAGAATACTCTATGATATGATTAAGAATCTCTAGCCAGAGTATGAATGAGATTTAGGAAGTCGGTCCAAATCACATTCAAGGTAATCATATAAGTAAATCAATCACATTGGATAGTAGGCATGAATAAACTATCAAACCAAACAATGTGGTCAAGAGTATTGTATTAGAGAAAGACCGTATTGCATTGTAATCCCAAACTGAATAGGTTCTCCAACCTCTTCTGATTAGCTTGGGTAGCCATGACAAACTGCTAGGTGTCACTTATGGCTTGTGGAAGCCCTGAAGATGTATAATCACTAAAGGGAGAATTGAAAGTAAGTTTCAATTCACAATCGATTAGTAAGAGTTCTAATCGCCCACTACCTCACTAAAAGGAACCTAATGGATCGCACACCGTGTAAGGTAATGATTAAAGGATATAACGAAGATGAGTAAGGACAATTAAATCATTTAATTGTTTATGGCAAGGATGAATTAATATGTTAATTAATCAAACGAATAAGTTCGTTTTAAACCTTGAATTAGATTTGGGCCTTAAAGCCCAAATTGGGCTTTGAATCGTCAAGCCCATTAGCTTAAGTTGTATGACAACTTAACAACCAAAATTCAAGAAGCCCAAAATAGCCCAAAGGCATGGGAAAACCGGCCATATAGAGATGAGGGACTTTTTGGTCCAAAATGCACACAAAAGTTGAAAGCATAGAAGGGGTATCTTTGCACCATCCTCATTAGGGTTTTCTAAGGATGAAAAGTGAGTATAACTCTCTCATTTTCTCTCTAGGAGGCCGGGCCCCTTGGAGGGGATTAGCTAGCAATCCTTCCTCCTCCAAGGTCACTCATCTTCTTCCTTTATCATCCTTGGTGTCGAAAATTAGAGGTCTCCTACCTTGGGGACTTTTGGAGAATGAATTCTTCCATCCATATCCATGGAGCCAAGGAGCAAGGAGACAAAGGAAAGAAGGCCCTCACATGGGTGATTAACCTTTGCTAAGCAAAGAGGTGCTTCAAAGGTATAAAAGTTTCTCAACTCCTTTCTTTAAGATTTGAGTGTTCACCATAACTACTAGGCTTTGAATTTCATGGGTAATGTTTTGTTTTAAGTGCATACAAACATGATTCTGCCTTTAATTGTTAATTGCATGCCATAGATGTTGCTCAAATAAACATGTTTTTCACAAATTTTCCTTCAAGTGGTATCAGAGCCTAGGTCTAGTAGTTGGTCGATCCTTTTGGGTTTTGTAGTTGATTTGAATGTTGTAATTGTTACAAGCTTTATTCTTGCTTCTTTGAATGTAAATTTTGTTAGAAAATTTGCCATCTCAAATGTTGTAGATGTAGTTCATATGAGCATGAATTTTGGAGCTAAAATTTGGTGCCATGTTTTTTTTGTGAAATTCGGCCAAATCCAAAGGGTGGATTTTTGGGTTCATGTTTGTCTTGTTAAAAGTGTTTTAAAGTGACATTAGGAACCCCTAAGTACCCTAGTATGGTAATATGTTATTTCCCTTAAGTTTGAGAGTTTTTGGGGTGTCTTTGGGTGAAAAATGTTCATGGAGCTTTTATGGGCTTTCATGGATGATCTTCGTTGTTCTTGTTATGTTCTAGCCAAGCACAAAAAGGTTTGTTGTTTTGATTCAAAAAGGGTGTTTGTTGACATAAAGTTTTTGTTAAGTGATGGATGGTAAGTTTTTCAATCAACACCCATACCTTTTCAACTATTCACATCACTATTCTTGCCAAAAACCCTTTCCCATGTTTCATGGAAATCACTTTTTCAAACCAACTCATCACCTTTCACTTTGTTGAAAATAATTTCAAAAGTGTCTCAACCCCACTCCTCTATATCATGACCGGCCACTCCCTCAATGGGAGTACTTTTGCGGCTTTTATGCTATTACATAAAGTTTTGATACTTTTGTGTATTTGTACTTTGACCCGAAAGTATACGTTTTTACGTAAAGGCCCAAAATCACTTAAGGACAAATTGTTTTGCTCCTTTAATGAAGTTTTTGCATTTGTTGAAATTTTTGGGTTCTAGTTGTAATTACATGAAGTAGTGGACTTTTGTGTTTTTACAAAGTGACCCCAAAAGTTTGTGTTTTGCAATATAGCCCAATGGTTGAGGTTATTGCTTTTTGGCTCAAATTAGTAGAGAACAAAATAGTTTTGTATCTTTAAATGAGAATTGGGTTTTCATTTTATTTAGCTCTATTTAAATCAATTATGTGGATACAAAAACCAAATGACAATGTTGCATTCTAGTTTAATTAGTTAAAGCGTTAATTAATTAAAGAAAAGGTGATTATGAACCTAAGCCTACGATAATTGAGCTATGTGAAAGGCTGTCTCAAATTTGTTTGAACCATGGGAATGTGTAGAGTAGTGAGGTTAGCTAATTGAGATTGAATTTCAGAAATTGCACTTACCTCATTCACTTGTGATTGTTGTCGTGGGGTGTCTCTTCCTCCAACACCTTCATATTGTTGTGCATTCAACGCTCTATTTGCAATTAAGATCTTTGCAGTTGTCGGGGTTTTGTCTACCAAAGCTCCTCCCGCTGAAGCGTCAAGCATTTGTCTTTCAATGGGGAGAAGTCTTTCATAGAAGTATTGAAGAAGAAGCTCTTCCTTCATTTAGTGTTGTGGACAAGAAGCAACTAACGTCTTAAAACGCTCGTAATAGGCTGGAAACGACTCTCCTTGGTTTTGTTGGATGCCACTAATTCTCTTCCTCAAGAGAATGACTTGTGAGGTTGGGAAAAACTTCTCTAGGAATGCTCGTTTCATGCTCTCCCAAGAGGTAACCGTTCCAGGTGCCAATTCATACAACCAATCCTTAGCCTTGTCCATTAGTGAGAATGGAAAGGTCTTCATCTTCAATATGCTTCCATCGACATTGACATGGGTCATACTTGAGCAAACAACTTCAAATTCCTTCAAGTCTTTGTTGGGATCTTCCATGGACAGCCCATGGAATTTCAGGATATGGTGCAACAAACTGGATTTCAACTCGAACTCTTCGATCTTTCCTTGAGCAGCAGTGGGGTACTGGATGCATAGGGGTGCGGCATTGTCCAATCCTGAAGCAGAGAGCTCCTTGATTGTTCGATTGTTCGCTGCCATGACTTGTACTTCTTCCAACACTTGAGCCGTGGGGTCTTCTTCCAATTCTATCACTTGTTCTTCAAGCTCAGGTTCAGGGCTAGGTGGATTAGATTCTTGCTGGTTTCTCTGCCTTCTCAAAGTCCTCTCAAAATCATCGTCAAAGTCCAAGATATTCTTACGAATAGTTTGAGAACTTCGAGTCATAAACTAGTACCTAAAAACAAGAAAAACAAAACTACGTCAGTAACTAAAACAAAAACACACAAAAATAAACAAAAAGAAACAACGGGGGATTTGCAAAGTTGCTAATCCCCGGCAACGGCGGCAAAAATTTGATGCGATTTAAAGCAACACACAAATTAAACCCTCTTGTTGTCAATTGTAGTAAAGAATGTAAGTAGGGATCGTTCTAGGCCGGGGATTATGAGGGATTGCAAAAACACTTGAAACTGACTTAAAAATGTAAAACTAAGTTTAAAACACTAAACTAGACTCAAAGAATGCAAAACAAACTGAAAAGACTCAAAACTAACTATAATGACTCAAAATAGCTTAAAACAACTAATTAGAATCAAAACATACACTAAGGGTGGACGAAATTTAGTTTTACTTTGACTCAAAACACTTAAAAACAAAAAGTTGGACAGATTTTAACTAATTTGACACTTTAAAGTAAATGGGGGTTTGGTTTTGACGAATTTTAAAACTAACAAAGTAAAGTGCAAAAACTTAAGAACTAGACAGATTTAGACACGAAATTGGTGTTTTGAATGGATGATGGGCTAGCTAGAAGGTTCTTCTCCACACATGACACACTTGCATACAAATCAATATCCAGTTGTTTCTTTCAATAAGCCATGAATCTCAACGCCCCAAGTTAATTAGGTATGCTTAAATTAACCCTCAGATTTCCCTTATGTCATTGAATTGGGCGGAAATAGCGCATCACAGTCAAATTATTCTTCAAGAGTTCCTTACATGAAAGTGCATAATAGAGAAACAATCAAAGATCATTATGTTTTATGAAAATCATAAGCGTTGACAAGGCATTCGTAACTATGAAAGCGCATGATACTCCTGCCAGGAATCTACTTAACACGATCGTGACCAGTGACCTTTACTACTTGTGAATATAAGTTCATAACGATTAGGTGAAACTCCCTTATACTCTAGCATTAGATTTATGCATGTAAATTAAGCACTCTTAACCCATATACACAAACAGTTAAGTAAATTGAATTCACAACTTACGAATTCACAACTGGATGTAATCAATTCATATTGCAAGTATAATCATGGTTTCAAATTCCCCCCTAGCCAAGAGGGGTTTAGTTCCTCATGTTCATAGCAAAACAAAGATAAATAAACTTAAACATTGAAAACAAAGAATGAATTACACCTAAAACGTTCCAGCAATCCAACTTGAATGGCAAGCACGTCTAAGGGCTCTTCTTCTTCCTCTTTGCTGCGGCACAAGGTATGGTTGATGGTTTGGGGTGGTGAATTGTATGAGAGAATGGCTGAGAATGTGTTTGGATGTGTCGAATGGTGAATGAATGTTGTAGGCTGCGGCACAAAGGCATATTTAAGGAAAAAGGAAATCAAAACCCTAACTTAATTTCGTTAACCGGAATTAATTCAAATCCACTAGAGAAAGGGAAATAAAATCAGAATCCTAGGGGAAAAAAGGTAAGGACATGCGGCAGAAGGTTTAAAGGAGAGGGAATGTGCTTTTAAGGCAAAAAATAGGAAAGAATCCTCTCCCTTGTGCGGCAAGGTTAAGAAACAAAAAGAGGGATGTGTTTTGGTTCCGAATTAAGGGAAGAAAGGCCTCCCTTGCACGGCAAGGAAGGGGAAAGGGATAGGGGTGCGGCAACCTCAAGGAAAGGTTCTAGGACTTCTAGAAACATGTAATTAGGCAACTTAACATGTTTTGGCACCCTTTTGTGGCTGGAACATAGGTGAGGAAGGATTAGGAAACTTCCAAACCAAGAATAGAAACTTTCAAGAATGGAAACCTCCTAGAATAGAAACTTCCAACTTTAGAAACTTTGGCTTCCAATTTTGAACTCTTCATTCTTCATTTGTCTTGAATCCAATTCTTCACATCTTCATTCAATCCTAAGCTCATTTGATCTTCAATTTCGTCCATCCACTTAGCTCAAAGCATGTGCAATCCATCTAGTGCCCAAAATTGCTCCAAAATGCACTTTCTTGCTCCTTTAACCCTTTAAACCTACAAGCACACGAAAATAGCTTCAAACACTTAAATAACTAAGAACTAACAACGTAAATGCAAGGAAACAAGCTAACTAAGTCGCATAAATACGCTTCTATCAAATTCCCCCACACTTAGCTTTTGCTAGTCCTCGAGCAAAACAAAAGAAACAAAAGAAACAAAACACAATCTAGACCTTCCAACAATTGCCTCAGGGATTTCCAATGAACATGACATATTAAAAATCATCACTTACACAGATTTTGATCATCCTTACACTTGAATTCATACTTAATCATAGTCACCATTCACTAGTTCGCATTTAATCAATTAAAACAACATTTTGAATGTAGTAACATGCCTTTGAGAATTCATTCAATTCCTTACTAGATATGCAATCAATTTTCACTCAGATTTTCTGACTACACACCCTACACTAGGTATATGTGAAAAGATTGATGTAAACATAAAAACTAGTACTCATATATGTTGTAACAAGAAAAACACTTTTCTGGAGTTATTAATGCATATATGAATATGATCTCATGAACGGAATGCTACTACTTAGATGTAAGAACCAGGGATTCCATAAGCTCATACCAATCTCAAACTCCACATATTGAAACACACAACACTCAAGATTGAAGTCAATGGGTTGTAACAGGGCTAAGGGTGTTTGGCTAACAAAGAAAGGTAAAGATAAACAAAGGTTCTTAAAGAAATAGTAAGCAAAGCAATGAAATCAACACTTAGAATTCACTTTTGAATCCAGAAATCAACTTTTGACAAAAAAAAGGGAAGATTTACACATTTTAGGGCCAGATTCAATGTTTTGGACCCTTCCTTCAACAATCAACACTGTTAAACTCATTCTTTCTTCTTTTCAAACTCTTTTTCATTCTTTTCATAACTTTTTCTTTTTCTTTTCTTTGGCATACGTTTTTCTCATATTTTTCTTTACTTTTGAGACATAAAACGTACAAATGAGCTTAAAAACAAACAATCGCTCCCCCACACTTGATTTTCTGCATAATGTAGATCAAAAGGAATTCATTCAAAGTCATGCTTCACTATCCTTTAAGAACATGGGTATGGATAGTCCTATACTAGGCTAGGTAAGGTTAATGTGGGTTAACAAGGAACATAGGCTAAACAAGGCTCAAACGGGTTAAACCTACAAAACAAATGCACAAGGGGGTACGGCTGTTTGGCTGTGGTGGTAACTAAACAACTTCATCTTGATCATGTATTATGAAAATCAATGTCATGCTTTGAATGGAACGGGCATGAGTTATAGCATTTGGTTCTATAATGATGAAAATATATTCTAAGTAGCAACCAAGCAAAGAATAACGAGATCATTCAACAACTTTAGAAAACAAGAAATCACAGATTAATAACTCTCCAAAAGAACGTTTAGGCTTAAGTCTCTCAGGGTTGTAGCGTTAGTTTGAGTTCCTTCCTTCAAGCATGTTACAAAAACTGATTTTTTTCCTTTTGTGATTACATGTGAATTCGTAAATGACAACTACAACCAAGCGTAAACCAAAGAACATATCAAACTTCCATCCATGTTCGTAACTTTCTTTAACAGTCATGCAATTAAAAACCAAATCCTCATCATTGTGTTGGAAGGTACCTAAACATAACAAAATGACTTTAACAACACTTCAAAAACTGATTTTTTTTTCAAATTTTCGTATTTGTACTTCAAAGCACACAAAAACACTTCAAAACATACTAAAAGCACTTAAAAACAGTGAGAAACAACTTTAGAAGTGATAGGTGATAAAATCCCACGAATTTGCATCAAAAACACTTTGTTACCCCCCCACACTTAAGTCAAACATTGTCCTCAATGTTTCAAGCATAAACTCACAGAAAGCAAACAAACAAACATAGAACTAATCATGGCAAGAAAAATGCAGTAAATAGAAGGGTTTAGGAACGCAAATCTGGATGTGGAGTGAAAATTCCATTGTTCCTTAGTTGAATGCATGGGTTGCCTCCCAAGAAGCGCTTGCTTTAACATCGTGTAGCCGGATGAATACCTCTAATTAAACTTCATTGGAGCCCACGGCATGGAGGGGTATTTCCTCCACAACATGCTCCTCAAAATGATCGTAGTATGGCTTCAAATGGTGCCCATTCACCTTGAATTCTTGTTCTGTTTTCAAGCTTTGAATTGGACTGCACCATATGGAAAAACATTAGTAATAACAAAAAGGCCAACCCATTTGGAACGTAACTTACTAGGGAATAAACAAAGGCGAGAATTAAAAAGTAACACTTTCTACCCAATTAAGAATGATTTGCCACAAATCATCTTGTCATGATAAGCCTTGGTCTTCTCCTTGTAAATTCGAGCGTTCTCATAAGCCTCGTGCCTAATCTCTTCAAGTTCATTCAATTGAAGCTTCATATGAATTCCAACGGCATCAATGTCCATGTTGAATGTTTTGACAGCCCAATGCGCCTTGTGCTCCAATTCTACAGGAAGATGGCATGGTTTGCCATAGATGAGCCGAAATGGGGACATGCCAAGGGGTGTTTTGTAGGCCGTGCGATATGCCTACAATGCATCATCCAAATGCAAGCTCCAATCCTTCCTTATTGGCCCAACGGTCTTTTCTAAAATCTGCTTGATTTCTCTATTCGAAACCTCGGCTTGGCCATTTGTTTAAGGATGGTAAGGTGTAGAAACCTTCTGTGTGACATTGTACTTCTTGAACAGCGCCTCAATGGTTCGATTGCAAAAGTGAGAACCTCCATAACTTATGATTACTCTTGGCATTCCAAACCTTGCAAATATGTTAGTTCGAATGAAATCTGCAACCACTCTAGAATCATTAGTTCGAGTGGCTCTTGCTTCGACCCATTTCGACACATAATCCACAGCAAGTAAGATATAAAGGAAACCATGTGAAGAAGGAAAAGAACCCATAAAATCAATGCCCAAAACATCAAAAATTTCGAGAGGAAGTATAACAGTTTGCGGCATTTGATCCCTTGCACCTATATTACCTGTTCTTTGACAACGATCACAAGACATACAAAAGATTCTAGCATCCTTAAATATAGTTGGACAATAAAATCCACATTCTAAAACCTTAAGGGCTATGTGTTATGTCCCAAAGTGTCCCCCATATGCATAAGTGTGGTAGAAAGTTAAAATTGAATTAAACTCCGAATCATGCACACACCTACGTAGAATCTGATCAGAGCAATATTTCCACAGGTATGGATCATCCCAAACATAAAAATGTGCATCATTTGTTAATTTATCATGTTGGAACCTGTTTAGGGTGCTAGGAACTTGTTTGGACACCAAATAATTCCCTAAATCAGCGTACCAAGGTTCACTTACCTTAATAAACAGCAATTGCTCATCAGGAAACGTATCTTGGATAGGGATTGACTCCTCATCAAGCACCAAACGGCTCAAGTGGTCGGCCACCACGTTTTCACTCCCTTTCTTGTCCTTGATTTCAATATCGAACTCTTAGAGAAGAAGTATCCACCGAATTAGCCTTGGCTTGGCTTTCTTCTTTGTGAGCAAATACTTCAGCGCTGCATGATCAATGTATATAATGACTTTAGTGCCAATTAAATAAGAACGAAACTTATCTAATGCAAACACAACAGCAAGAAGTTCTTTTTTAGTTGTGGAGTAATTCAATTAGGCATCATTCAAGGTCCGGGAAGCATAATAGATGACATGTGGCTGTTTGTTCTTCCTTTGGCCTAAAACAGCTCCAATTGCATAATTTGATGCATCATACATTAATTCAAAAGGAAGGCTCCAATTTGCTGGATGATTATTGGGGCCGAAGTAAGCATGTCCTAAAGGTGTTTGAAAGCCTTCTCACATTCCCCGTTGAACTCAAAAGCCACTTCTTTTTGGAGGATACGGCATAAGGGCTGTGCAATTTTTGATAAATCCTTGATAATTCGCCTATAGAATCCTGCATGGCCAAGAAAAGGACGAATCTCTCTAACCGAAGTAGAAGAGGGTAAGTAGCGTACAAGATCTATTTTTGATTTATCAACCTCAATTCCATTCTCTAAAACAATATGCCCTAAAACTATGCCTTGTTTTACCATAAAATGACACTTTTCCCAATTTAAAACAAGGTTAGTTTCAATGCATCGTTTTAAGATCAAACTAAGATTATTCAAACAACCATCAAACGAATCACCAAAAACGCTGAAATCATCCATAAAAACCTCAATAATCTTCTCAACATAATCTGAAAATATACTCATCATGCATCTTTGAAATGTGGCAGGTGCATTGCATAAACCAAATGGCATGCGACGATAAGCAAATGTACCAAAAAGGTACTTGAAAGTGGTCATTTCTTGGTCCTCCGGTGCTATGATAATTTGATTATAACCTGAATAACCATCAAGAAAACAATAAAAAGCATGACCGGCTAACCTTTCAAGCATTTGATCAATGAACGGCAAAGGGAAGTGATCTTTCTTTGTGGTGGCGTTGAGCTTCCTATGATCGATACAAACCCTCCAACCTGTTTGGATTCGAGTGGGCACAAGTTCGTTTTCTGCATTTGGTACCATAGTTACTCCAGATTTCTTGGGAACATATTGAATCGGCGAAACCCAACGGCTATCAGATATTGGATAGATCATTCCACAATTAAGTGGCTTAATTATCTCCTTCTTCACAACTTCCATCATTGGAGGGTTGAGTCGGCGTTGAGCCTCTCGAGATGTTTTAGACCCTCCTCCAAAAGTATATGATGCATGCATGTGGTAGGGCTGATGTCGGCCAATGTCTAACCAATTGCTGTTTTATGCTCTGTTAGCACCCTCACCAACTTGTCTTCCTCTTGTGCCGTGAGTGTGGAAGATACTATGATGGGCAAAGTCTCTTGTTCTCCCAAGAAAACATACTTCAAATGGCTTGGCAATGGTTTAAGTTCAAGGGAAGGTGGCTGCACGACTGAAGGAAGTAACTTATTAGTCGAAACTGAACTTAAAATTGGGAGCAACAGCTTACCAGATTGTGGTGGCAATGACTCAAGGGCCGCCACCATCTCAATCTCATCTTCACTAGGGGGCACGGCAAGGATATGTTCCTACATGCCGTGGGTGAGCATGGGTGCTGTCCCTTCGTTCTTGAGTCTCATTCCATTCGTAAGGACCGTTTCAAGTGCATCATCATTCAATTCTTCAAGATGTGCTTGCGCCAATGAATCAATTATATCAATAGATAAACAAGAATGATCATCACTAGGATACTTGATAGATTCAGAAAGATTAAAATCAATAACTTCCCCATCAAATTCCATTGTCAAGGTCCCTTTAAACACATCAATCTTGGTGCGGATAGTTTTCATGAATGGCTTTCCAAGGAGGATTGGCAATGAAGGAAAATGGTCCTAGTCTTCCATTTCAAGCACGTAGAAGTCCGCCGGAAAGATTAAGTGATTGACCTGCACTAAAACATCTTCCAAAACTCCTTTTGGATAGGCATTAGAACGATCGGCCAATTGAATAAGGCATGACATTAATAGATGCACCTAGGTCTAACATGGCATGTTCAAACCGAGTATTGCCAATAACACAAGGAATTGTAAAACTACCCAGATCTTTCCATTTAGGGGGCAATTTACCTTGCAAGACGGCTGAGACATTTTCACTTACCTTTACAACCTCCTTGTTCGAAATTCTCTTCCTAGTTGTGCAAAGTTCTTTTAAAAACTTGGCAAATCTTGGAACTTGTTTAATTGCATTCAAAAGTGGTATATTGACTTGTATTTTTCTAAACGTTTCCATAATGTCCTTTTCAGCCTCCTTCTTTGATTGCATAAATCTGCGAGGGAAGGGTACATTTGGAGGAATAACGTTAGAAATAATCAAATTTGGAACCTCCTTACCTTTGATGAACGGATTAGGTTGCTTAGGTGGCTGTGGCAAGGGTGGTTCTACCCCTGCCGTGGGTTGTGCTTGTTCATCCTCCTCAATCAGCAACTTCTCGTCCTCTTTTGGATGTGATTTGGAGGGTTGTGGGTTTGTTCCAACTTGTTTTCCACTTCGCAAACTGATGACCTTGGCAGATTCAAATCCTCCCTTTGGGTTAACAACGGTTGAACTAGGCAACTTACCTTGCTCTCTGAATTGGCCCATGAACTCCGCAATCTGCCCTTACTTGCTTTTCCAATTCATCCACCTTCTTGCCTTATTTTTGCATTCCCTGCACCATAGAATTTAATAATTGAAAATTTTGATCATTATCTTTGGACGAACCTGATTTGGTTTGGGTAGGTTGTGCTTGGGGTTGTGTGGGTGCATATGGCCTTTAGTAAAATCCTGGAGGTTGTTGCCTAAATGCACTTTGTTGTTGGGTTTGTTGGGGCTCCCTCCACTTGAAATTTGGATGATCTCTCCAACCTGCATTGTATGTATTCGAGAAAGAATCACTCCTTGGTTGGTTTTGGTTCCCAAAACCCACGGCATTGGCAGATTCCCACCCTCCATTCTCGATCAATTGAGGGCATTGATTCGTGAGATGCCCTTGCATGGAGCACACGCCACAAGCAGCTACACTTTGCATTTTGGATACATCTACAACCTGTGACACAACAATAGTGATGTTAGCTAATTGAGATTGAATTTCAGAAATTGCACTTACCTCATTCACTTGTGATTGTTGCCGTGGGGTGTCTCTTTCTCCAACGTCTTCATATTGTTGTGCATTCAACGCTCTATTTGCAATTAAGATCTTTGTAGTCGTCGGGGTTTTGTCTACCAAAGCTCCTCCTGCTGAAGCATCAAGCATTTGTCTTTCAATAGGGAGAAGTCCTTCATAGAAGTATTGAAGGAGAAGTTTTTCCTTCATTTGGTGTTGTGGACAGGAAGCAGCTAACGTCTTAAAACGCTCATAATAGGCTAGAAACGACTCTCCTTGGTTTTGTTGGATGCCACTACTTCTCTTCCTCAAGAGAATGACTTGTGAGGTTGGGAAAAACTTCTCTAGAAATGCTCGTTTCATGCTCTCCCAAGAGGTAACCGTTCCAGGTGCCAATCCATACAACTAATCCTTAGCCTTATCCATTAGTGAGAATGGAAAGGCCTTCATCTTCAATATACTTCCATCGACATTGACAGGGGTCATGC
The DNA here is from genome assembly GCA_024362995.1 of Heteromeles arbutifolia. NCBI lineage: Eukaryota > Viridiplantae > Streptophyta > Magnoliopsida > Rosales > Rosaceae > Heteromeles > Heteromeles arbutifolia. The sequence goes on along the minus strand of JANCRC010000005.1, from coordinate 21,697,083 downwards.
TTGAGCAAACAACTTCAAATTCCTTCAAGTGTTTGTTGGGTTCCTCCATGGACAGCCCATGGAATTTTAGGATGTGGTGCAACAAACTAGATTTCAATTCGAACTCTTCGGTCTTTCCTTGAGTAGCCGTGGGGTATTGGATGCATAGGGGTGCTACATTGTCCAATCCCGAAGCAAGGAGCTCCTTGATTGTTCGATTGTCCGTTGCCATGGCTTGTGGTTCTTCTAAATTCCTTGTCGTGAGGTCTTCTATCACTTGTTCTTCAAGCTCAGGTTTAGCGCTAGGTGGATTAGATTCTTGCTGGTTTCTCTGCCTTCTCAAAGTCCTCTCAAAATCGTCATCAAAGTCCAAGATATTCTTACGAACAGTTTGAGAACTTCGAGTCATAAACTAGTACCTAAAAACAAGAAAACAAAACTAAGTCAGTAACTAAAACTAAAATACACGAAAATAAATGAAAAGAAACAACGAGGGATTAGCAAAGTTGCTAATCCCCGGCAATGGCGACAAAAATTTGATGCGAAATATATAAGCACACAAATTAAACCCTCTTGTTGACAATTGTAGTAAAGATGCAAGTAGGGATCGTTCTAGGCCGGGATTAGGAGTGATTGCTAATCAACTCTTAACTAACTTAAAAAGACAAAAAAACAAACTTAAAAACACTTAACTAGACTCAAAAGACTCAAAACAGACTTAAAAGACTCAAAACAGCTTAAAACAACCAAATAGACTCAAAAGAGACTCCAGGGAGTTATTTGGACGAATTTAAGACTAGTAAGATTCAAAACACTAAAAACACTAGTTTAGACAGATTCTAACAAATTTGACACTTTAAAGTAAAGGGGGGGGTTTGGTTTTGACGAATTTGAAAACTAACAAAGTAAAGTTAAGAACTAGACAGATTTAGGCACGAAATTGGTGTTTTGAATGGATGATGGGCTAGCTAGAGGGTTCTTCTCCACACATGACACACTTGCATACAAATCAATCTCCAGTTGTTTCTTTCAATAAGCCATGAATCTCAATGCCCCAAGTTAATTAGGTACGCTTAAATTAACCCTCAGATTTCCCTTATGTCATTGAAGTGGACGGAAATAGCGCATCGTAATCAAATTATTCTTCAAGAGTTCCCCACATGAAAGAGCATAATAGAGAAACAATCAACGATCATTACGTTCTATGAAAATCATAAGCGTTGACAAGGCATTCGTAACTATGAAAGCACATGATACTCCTGCCAGGAATGTACTTAACACGATCGTGACCAGCGACCTTCACTACTTATGAATATAAGTTCATAACAATTAGGTGAAACTCCCTTATACTCTAGCATCAGATTTATGCATGCAAATTAAGTGTGCACTCTCAACCCACATACACAAATAGTTTTAATGCAAATAGTTAAGTAAATTGAATTCACAACTTATGAATTCACAACTGTATGTAATCAATTCATATTGCAAGCATAATCATGGTTTTGAATTCCCCCTAGCTAAGAGGGCTTTAGTTCATCATGTTCACAGCAAAACAAAGACAAATAAACTTAAACATTGGAAACAAAGAATGAATTACACCTAAAACGTTCCATCAATCTAACTTGAATGGCAAGCACGTCCAAGGGCTCTTCTTCTTCCTCTTTGTTGCGGCACAAGGTATGGTTGATGGTTTTGGGTGGTGAATTGTATGAGAGAATGGCTGGGAATGTGTTTAGATGTGTCGAATGCTGAATGATCCCCCCTACTGCGACGTAGAGGGTTTATTTTTTAAAAGGGAAAGAAAGTTAAGGCCCTCATTAATTTTTAGAATCAGAATTGAAGTCCAAATCCTCCAAGAAAAAGTAAATAATTAGAATCCTAAGAAGAAAAGGGTAAGTAAGATGTGGCAGGTCCTAGAGAGAAAGGGAAAGGCAATTATGTGGCAGATTTTGGAAGAAAGGGTAAGGAGATATGTGACAAGGGAAGGCAAGAAAAGAGGAATGTGATTCAATGCAGAAAATAGGAAAGAAAGACTCTCCCTTGCACGGTAAGGAAGAGTAAACAAGGAAATGGTGCAGCAAGGGCTTTAGGACTTCTCGAAGTTCTTATTTAGTGTCCTAATATGGTTAGGAGTCTTCTTTGTTGCTGGAACTTAGGGAATTTTTAGGATTAGGAAAGGTCAAAACCAAAGTAGGAAACTTTGGCTAACATTCATTCTTTGAGTAGGAATCCTCATTCTTCTAGGAATCCTTCTTCAATTAGGAATCCTTCAATTTCGTCCATCCCTTTTGCTCCATGCATGTGTTATCAATTCCACGTCCAAAACTGCTCCAAAATGCATTTTCTTGCTACTTTGACCCTTTAAACCTACAATCACACGAAAATAGTTTAAAATACTTAAATGACTAAGAACTAATAACATAAATGCAAGAAAACAAGCTAACTAAGTCGCATAAATATGCTCATATCATGGAGAGTGGACTGAGTCATCCATGTCAAGTACATAGAAATCCGTCGGAAAAATCAAATGATCAACCTGCACCAAAACATCTTCCAAAACCCCTTTTGGATATGCGTTCGGGCAATTGAATAATCACACCATCATGTTTCAGCTCTCCTAAGTTCATAGATGCATAAATAGAATAAGGCATGACATTAATTAATGAACCTAAGTCTAACATGGCATGTTCAAACCAAGTATTGCCAATACCACAAGGAATTGTAAAACTACCCGGATCTTTGCATTTAGGGGGCAGTTTACGTTGCAAGACTGCTGAGACATTTTCAGTCACATGCACCACCTCTTTCTCTTGAGTTCATTTCTTTGTTGTGCAAAGCTTCTTCAAAAACTTCGCATACTTCGGAATTTGCTTTATTGCATTAAGGAGCGAGATATTGACTTGCACCTTCCTAAAGGTCTCTAGAACATCATTTTCATTCTCTTCACTCCTAGCTTGTAAGAACCTACGAGGAAAAGGCATATTTGATGGAATAACGTTAGAAGGAATCCAATTTCAACCCACCTTAGTTAAAGCGGACTGCACAGGGTGCTTAGGAGGCTGCGGCAAGGGTGGTTCTACCCTTGCCGTGGGCTTTGCTTGTTCCTCCTCTTCAATCAGTAACTTCTCGTCCTCATTTGGATGTGATTTGGAGGGTTCTCGGTCTATTCCAACTTTTTTTCCACTTCGCAATATGATGGCCTTTGCAGATTCGAATCCTCTCTTTGGGTTGACAACGGTTGAACTTGGCAATTTGCCTTGCTCTTTGAATTGGCCCATGAATCCTACCATCTGCCCCATTTGCTTCTTCAATTCATCCACCTCCTCGGCTTGATTTTACATCGCTTTGTTTTGATTTTCTTGTCCTTGAGACAAATTGGTAAGTAACTTAATCAGCGTGTCATTATCCAAAACCCAGATTGTAAGTATTAGAGTATGGATCATTCTGTGGCTGATTTTGGCTTCCAAAACCCACGGCATTGGCAGAATCCCACCCTCCATTCTCGATCAATTGAGGGCATTTTTCAAATAGATGTCCTTGTATAGAGCACACGCCACATATTGTATGTTCTTGCACTTTTGGTCTTTCAACGGCCTATGACACAAGGAGAGTGAGATTAGCCAATTGAGATTGAATTTCAGAAATTACACTTACCTCATTCACATGTTGTTGTCGTGGGGTATCTCTCTGCCAAATGCCTTCGTAATTTTATGCATTTAAGGCTCGGTTGGCGATTAAGGTTTTAGCATCCATAGTTGTTTTGTCCACCAAAGCTCATCCCGCTGAGGCATCAAGCATTTGTCTTTCAATAGGAAGAAGTCCTTCGTAGAAATATTGAAGTAAAAGCTCTTCCTTCATTTGGTGTTGTGGACAAGAAGCAACTAACGTATTGAAACGCTCATAATAGGCTGAAAATGACTCTCCTTGGTTTTGTTGGATGCCACTAATTCTCTTCCTCAAGAAAATGACTCGTGAGGTAGGGAAAAATTTCTCCAAAAACGCACGCTTCATGCTCTCCCAAGAAGTAACCGTTCCAGGTGCCAATTCGTACAACCAATCCTTAGCCTTGTCTATTAGTGAGCATAGAAAAGCTTTCATCTTCAATATGCTTCCATCAACATTGACTGGGGTCATGCTTGAGCAAACCACTTCGAACTCCTTCAAGTGCTTGTTTGGATCCTCCATGGACAGTCCATGGAACTTCGGGATGTGGTGCAACAAACTGGACTTTAATTCGAACTCCTCAGTTTTTCCTTGAGCTGCAGTGGGGTATTGAATGCATAGGGGTACGACATTGTCCAATCCCGAAGCAGAGAGCTCCTTGATTATTCGATTGTCTGCTGACATGACTTATTCTTCCTTCAACACTTGAGCTGTGGGCTCTTCTTCCTCTTCTATCACTTGTTCTTCAAGCTCAGATTCAGGGCTAGGTGGATTAGATTCTTGCTGATTCCTCTGCCTTCTCAAAGTCCTCTCAAAATCGTCGTCAAAGTCAAGGATGTGCTGACGAATAGGTTGAGAACTTCGAGTCATAAACTATACCTAAAAACAAGAAAAACGAAACAAAGTCAGAAGCTAAAACAAAACAAAATAAACGAAAAGAACATAACCAAGGGATTAGCAAAGTTGCTAATCCTCGGCAACGGCGCCAAAAATTTGATGCGAAGTATATAAGCACACAAATTAAACCCTCTTGTTGACAATTGTAGTCTATATGCAAGTATGGATTGTTCTAGATCGGGGATTAGGAGGGATTGCTAAAACACTTGAAACTGACTTAAAAACGTAAAACTAAGTTTAAAACACTAATCTAGACTCAAAGAATGCAAAACTAAATTCTAATGACTCAAAACAACTAAATTGACTCAAAACAGCACAAAACAAGCTAATTAACTCAAAACAGACAGTTGGGATGGTTTTGGATGAAAATTGATTCTCACTTGACTCAAAACACTTAAAAACACAAAATAGGACATATTCTAACGAGTTTGATGCTCTAAAGTAAAGGGGATTGGGTTTTTGACGAATTTAAAGTAAAACAAGTAAACTAAAAACTTAAACAGATTTTGGCACAAAATTGGTGAATTGGATGGATGATGGGCTAGCTAGAGGGTTCTTCTCCACACATGACACACTTGCAAACAAATCGATCTCCAGTTGCTTTTTCAATAAACCATGAATGACAATGCCCCAGATTAACCGTGTCATCACTAATTAACCCTCAGATTTTCCTTAAGTCATTGAATTGGATGGGATATGCATCATCAACCCAAATTATTCTTCAATAGTCCCCTACATGCACATCATAATACAGATGCAATCGAAGATCATTAAGCTCTATGAAAATCATAAGAATTGACCAAGCATTTGTAACTATGACATCATGATGCTCATGCTAGGAATTTAACTTAACGCGATCGTGAGTAGCAACCTTCACTGCTTGTGAATATACGTTTGGAACGATTATGTGAAACTACCGTATATTCTAGCATCAAATTCAAGCATGCAAACTAAGTAGGCCTCCTTAATCAACATACAAGAATAAGTTTTGAATAAAACAGTTAAGCGAATTGCATTCACAGTTTATGAAATCACAACTGGAATTAATCAATTCATATTGCAAATATGTTCATGGCTTCGAAATTCCCCCTAGCTAAGATGGGTTTAGCCTCTCATGTTCATAGCAAAGCAAAAAGAAAATAAATTGAACATTGAAAACAAAAGAGAGAAAAACACCCAGAAACGCTCCAGCAATCCAACTTGAATGGCAAGCACGTCCAAGGCTCTTCTTCTTCTTCTTTACTGTGGCACAAGGGTTAGGTGAAGGGTTGGGGAGTTATTTGTATGAATGAATGGATGAGAAGGTGTATGGTTGTGTTTAGGATGGGTAGGTTGCGGCAGAGAGTGTTTTAGGATGTGTATGTGAGTGAATGAATTCCTATATGTTGTGGCAAGGGGTTTTATTTAAGGATAAAAGGAAATCAAAACCCTAACTTAATTTGGTTAACAGAAATTAATTCAAATCCACTAGAGAAAGGGAATAAAATCAGAATCCTAGAGGAAAAAGGGTAAGGGTGGTGCGGTAAAGGGGAAAAGGAAAGGGAAAGGTCATTCCTTGCACGGTAAGGAAGGAAAAGGGGTAAGGGAGGTGCGGCTTGTCCAAAAGGGAGAGGGAATGTGTCCAGCCGTGTCCTAGAAAGGAAAGGAAAGGTTTTACATGTTTTAGGAATAGGGAAACATGGGAAGGGAAAATGCTGCACAAGGAGGAGACAAGAAGGGAACACAAAGGGGACAAGGCACCACCTTTGTAGGGGATGGTTGAATTGTGTTATTGCTTGTCTTCAAAGCTTCCGTTCTGACTTCTCTTGACTTCTAGCCTCTTTTGGTCTTCAATTTCGTCCATCCACCTTGCTTCAAACATGTACTATCCATTCTTGGCCCACAACTGCTCCAAAATGCACATTCTTGTCACTTTAGCCCTTTGGACCTACAAACACACGAAAATAGCTTAAAATACATAATTAACTAAGAACTAACAACATAAATGCAAAAAACAAGCTAACTAAGTTGCATAAATATGCTCCTATCAATGTTTAAAACAGTGTAAATACACTCCAGATGGAAAAATAGCAAACTTTTGACACCAAATAAGCATTTGATCTCTTGAGAACTAATTCTTAACATCTTAGTAGCGTAGTATATGTGTTTGTTTGCTTAAGTTCCAATGTGTGTCAAACGCACGCTCGCTTTATCCCACTAACGTTTAAGACAGTGCAAATACATTCCAAATGGAAAAATAGTGTACTTGATAGGAGCATATTTATGCGACTTAGTTAGCTTGTTTTCTTGCATTTACGTAGTTAGTTATTGTTTATTATAGTGAGTTAAGCTATTTTTGTGTGTTTGTAGGTTTAATTGGCAAAGTTAGCAAGAAAGTGCATTTTGGTGCATTTTAGAGCAAAATTAGGCTGGAATGGAGTGTATGCATATGAAGCACAAGGAATGGACGAATTTGAAGGTTAAAGGAGGCAAGGAATGTGTTTCAAAGTTGGAGGAACAAATTCAAGACAAAGAAGATAAGGAAAGAGCAAGAAATGTGGAACATTATCCAAAACCTTATCCAAACCTTATCTTATCCAACATTATCCAAACACGTTCCTAAAAACATGCTACATGTCCTATGTCATGTTCTTTTTAGAAGCCTCAATTTCTGCACAAAATACATTGTTTCTAGAAAACCTTATCCTCTCCTACAAAGGTGGTGCCTATTCCTCTTCTAGAAGGGCTTTGCCTTGCCTTGCAATCCAACCCGTTTTCCCTCCAATTCTTGCCGTGTGTTTCATCCTATTTCCCTTGGGAATTTGGTTTCTAGAACCCCTAAATCTGTGCCGCACCATACATCCCTATTCCCTTTGGATTTCTGAATTCTAGAAGTCCTTTTCCTTGTTGAATTGGAGTCCAAATCCTTCTCCTATAAACCTCTGCCGTGCCCTATGCCTATAAGTATGTAAAACATATTTTTCTACACGGTTACGCACCCATATACACATCCATCTATTTCTGAGATAGTTTTAGAGAGAGTGCCGCAGGTTTCTTAGAGAATTCTTGGAAATTTGTGCGTGCTTGGCCATTCAAAGGGGGTTCGAAATCTGCCATTGGAGGGCTGGGACGTTTCTGGTTCTTTCTATCCTTAGTTTTGGTTCAATGTTTAATTTAATTTGCTTTTCAATTATGTTAGACATGTGGAACTAATTTGTTTTTAGTTAGAGGTGAATTCGAAGCCATGGACATATGTTTTATATGAATTGATTTCCTCCAGTTATGATTTCATGAATCGTGGATGTGGTTTACTTATCTGTTTTATTGAGAACTTGTTCTTGTGTGTTCATTAAGGATGCATACTTAGTTTACACGCATGAATTTGATGTTAGAGTATAAGGGAATTTGATGTTAGCATATTTAGGCAACTTAGTTGGCTTGTTCTTGTGCATTTACGTTGTTATTTCTTAGTTATTTTAGTCTTTTAAGCCATTTTCGTGTGTTTTCAGGTTCTAAGGACAAAGTATGCAAGAAGGTGCATTTTGGAGCCTTTTGGAGCAAAATTGGGCTTAGAATGGATATCAAATTCTTGGAGCAAAAGGAATGGACGAAATTGAAGACTTGAAGATGTGAGGATTCCTAATCAAAGAAGGATTCCTAATCAAAGAATGATTCCTAGTCAAAGAAGGATTCCTAATTGAAGTTGGATTCCTACTCAAACAAGGATTCCTACTTGAAGTAGGAAAGTTAAGCCAAGGTTTCCTATTTTGGTTTGACCTTTCCTAATCCTAAATAAGTTCCAGCAACATTGAAGGCCTCCTATGCATTTTAGGACACAAATTCAACCTTCCTTGCACTTAAACAACACTTGCCGCACCCCATCTCTTTATTTCCTTCCTTGCCGTGCAAGGGATCTTCTACTTGCCTAATTTCTGAACCTAAATCAGCAAGGAAACCCTTTTTCCTTGCCTTGCAAGGCATTCCCTTACCCTTTCCATCCTTGCCGCATCTACTTGCCCAATTTCCTTTGGATTCTGACTTTAATTCCTATTTCCCTTAAAGTTTTGGTTTAATTTCTGTTACCTAAATTGTTTCTTAACTTTATTACCCTAAAGTCTCTAAATAAAACTCTTTGCCGCACCTAGGGGGATTGATTCATTCACCCATTCATCCATTCACACCAGAAATCAATACACACCTTTGCCGCAAACCCATTCAACCTAAAACACATTCCTGACCCCAAAACACATCCCATATACACTTCATCCACCTTTGTACCGTAGCAAGGAGAAAGAAGTAAGGACTGTTGGATGTTCGAGCTTGATTGTTGGAGCATTATAGGTGTAATTCGTTCTATCTTTACAATGTTTAATTTCTTTCCCTTTCGTTTTGCTGTGAACATGAGTGGCTAAACCCCTCTTGGCTAGGGGTGATTTCAAAACCATGATTATGTGTGCAATTTGAGTTGATAAATTCCAGTTATGAATTCTTGAATCGTGAATGCAATTGACTTAACTGTTTGATTGATAACTTATTTGTGTTTGTTGATTGAGGGTCGACACTTAATTGGCATGCATAAATCTGATGCTAGAGTATAAGGGAGTTTCACATAATCGTTACAAACTTATATTCACAAGTAGTGAAGGTTGCTGGTCACGATCGCGTTAAGTTTAATTCCTAGCATGAGCGACATGATGTCATAGTTGCAAGTGCTTTGTCAATGCTTATGATTTTCCTTGAACATAATGATCTTTGATTGTATCTCTATTATGATGTCATGTAGGAGACTTTTGAAGAATGCTTTGGGTTGTCGAATGATGTCATCCAATCCAATAGTACAAGGAAAATATGAGGGTTAACTAGTGATGTCACGATTAATTTGGGGCATTGTCGTTCATAATTCAATGAAGGAGTAACTGGAAATCGAGTCGTTTGCATACATGTCATGTGTGGAGAAAGAGCCTTTAGCTAGCCCATCATCCATCTAATTTTCCAAATTCGTTTTCAAAGCTGTTTAGTTTTACAATCTGTTTTGTTAGTTTAAATTCGTCCAAAACAAACCCCCCCCCCCCCTTTTACTTTCTTGTTTCAAAGTGTTTAAAATTGGTTTTGTTTGTGTTTTTAAGTGTTTTGAGTCAAGCCATAACCCTAAATTCGTCCAAAGTAGTGTCTAGAGTCAGAAACTGCCTAGTTAGTGTTTTTAGGCAGTTTTGACTGTTTTTAGCTTATTTTGAGTCTTGTGAACTTGTCTTGAGTCTTTTGAGTCTTTTCAAACGTTTTTAACTTTGTTTTAATGTTTTTGAGTCAGTTTTGAGGTTTTAGCAAGCCCTCCTAATCCCCGGTCTAGAACGATCCCTACTTGCATCTTTACTACAATTTGACAACAAGAGGGTTTAATTTGCGTGCTTAACTTATTTCGCATCAAATTTTTTGGCGCCGTTGCCGGGGATTAGCAACTTTGCTAATCCCTTGGATCTTTTCTTTCTGTTTATTTTTAATTTGTTTAAAGTTTCTGACTTTGTTTTGTTTTCTTGGTTTTAGGTACTAGTTTATGACTAGAAGCTCTCAACCTGTTTGTAAGAATATTTTGGACTTTGACGACGATTTTGAGAGGACTTTGAGAAAGAATAAGAATCAACAAAAGCCCCAACCACCTCAACCTACACCAAATCTTGAAGACGACGAAGTACAAGTGGAAGAGGAGGCCACGGCTCATATTTTAAAGGAAACACTAGCCATGGCAGCGGACGATCGAACAATCAAAGAGCTTTTTGCTTCGGGATTGGACAATGCCACACCCCTATGCATCCAATACCCCATGGCTGCTCAAGGCAAGACCGAGGAGTTTGAGTTAAAGTCAAGCTTGCTGCACCACATTCCAAAGTACCATGGGCTGTCCATAGAGGATCCAAACAAGCACTTGAAAGAGTTTGAAGTGGTGTGTTCAAGCATGACCCCTGTCAATGTTGATGGAAACATATTGAAGATGAAGGCTTTTCTTTTTTCTCTTTTAGAAAAGGCTAAAGATTGGTTGTATGAACTAGCCCCCGGAACTGTCACATCTTGGGAGAGCATGAAACGGGCGTTCTTGGAGAAGTTTTTCCTAACTTATCGAGTCATTCTTCTACGCAAGAGAATTAGTGACATTCAGCAAAATGAAGGTGAATCGTTTCCCACTTATTATGAATGTTTTAAAACTCTTGTTGCTTCATGTCCACAGCATCAAATGAAGGAGGAGCTTCTTCTTCAATATTTCTACGAATGGCTTCTACCCATTGAACGTCAAATGCTAGATGCCTCAGCGGGAAGAGCTTTGGTGGACAAGACACCCACGGCTTCCAAGACCTTGATTGCTAACCGAGCTTTGAACGCTCAACAATATGAAGGTGTTGGACAAAGAAGCACCCCACAGTAACAACAAGTGAATGAGGTAAGTGCTATTTCCGAACTTCAAAATCAAATGGCTAATCTTACCACTCTTCTTTCTCAGGTTATGGAAGGACCAAAAGTACAAAGTGTGGCTGCTTGTGGCGTGTGTTCCATGCAAGGACATCTCATGGATAAGTGCCCTCAATTGATCGAGAACGGATGGTGGGAATCTGCCAATGCTGTGGGTTTTGGGAATCAACAACCACGAAGTGATCCTTTCTCTAACACATACAATCCTGGTTGGATAGATCGTCCAAATTTCAAATGGAGGAAGCCTCAACAACCACAACAACAAGGAGGATTTAGGCAGCAACCCTCAGGTTTCTATCCAAAACCATACGCACCCACACAACCCCAAGCACAACTTGCCCAAACCAAATCAGGTTCGTCTGTCGACAATGATTAGATTTTTCAATTACTAACTTCTATGGCCCAGGGTACGCAAAATAGAGACAAAAAAGGTGGATGAGTTGGAGAAACAAGTAGGGCAGATTTCAGAGTTCCTTGGGCAGTTCCGAGAACAAGGCAAACTTCCTAGCTCAACCGTTGTGAATCCAAAGGGAGGATTTGAATCTGCCAAGGCCATTATGTTGAGAAGCAGAAAATAAGTTGGAACGGACCCCCAAGCATCAAAATCTGCCCAAACGGAGGACGAGAAGCGGCAACAAGAAGAGGATGTCCAACACACACCTATGGCAAGGAAGGAAACAACCTTGTTGTGCACTGCTAGCATCCCTAAATCGCCCACCACAGGTAAGTTGGGTTCAAATTGTGTTAATTCTAACCTTATTCTGTCTGATGCACCATTTTCTCGCAGATTCATGCAAATAAAAAAGGAGGAAAGCGAAAAGGACATTTTGGACACATTTAGGAAGGTGCAAGTCAACATTCCACTTCTAGATGCAATTAAACAAGTCCCCAAGTATGCTAAGTTCCTGAAGGAGTTGTGCACTACAAGAAAAAGGGCTTTGAACAAAGAAGTGGTAAGAGTAAGTGAGAATGTCTCAGCCGTTTTGCAACGAAAATTACCTTCTAAGTGCAAAGACCTCGGCAGTTTTACAATTCCTTGTGTTATTGGCAATACTCGTTTTGAATCTGCCATGTTAGACTTAGGTGCATCAATAAATGTCATGCCTTATTTATTCTATGCATCTATGAACTTGGGTGAATTGAAAAATGATGGAGTGATTATTCAATTGGCCGATAGATCTAACGCGTATCCAAAAGGTGTTTTGGAGGATGTTTTAGTGCAAGTGAATCACCTAGTCTTTCCGACGGACTTCTACATGCTTGAAATGGAAGACTCGGACCGTTCCCCTCCATTTCCACTCTTACTTGGCCAACCATTCATGAAGATTGCCCGTACAAAGATAGACGTATTCAAAGGAACATTGACCATGGAATTTGATGGGGAAGGTGATTGATTTCAATATTTATGATGCTATGCGATATCCTCATGATAATCACTCTTGTTTCTCTATTGATATAATTGACTCTTTTGCGCAGGAATTCCTTGATAATTTGAGTGAGGATGCACTTGAAAAGACCCTCACACAAGGCATTGGACTCAAAAACGAAGGGTTAACACTTAGGCATACCCATGGCAACAACAAGGAAAACCTTGCCGTGCCTATTCAAGAGGAATTGGTGGAAATGGTTGCTGCCCTCGAGTCAAATCCAGAACATATTGGTAAGTTTCCTAACCAAATTTCACTTCCCATTTCGACTAACAAGTTGCTTCCTTCCATAATCCAGCCACCTTCCCTAGAGCTTAAACCATTTCCTAGTCATTTGAAATATGTGTTTTTGGGAGAACAAGAGACGCTGCCCATCATCACCTCTTCTTCACTCATGGCACAAGAGAATGACAAGTTGGTGAGAGTGCTTCTGGAATACAAAAGTGCCATTGGGTGGACATTGGTCGATATAAAGGGAATTAGCCCAACCACTTGCATGCATCGAATACTCTTGGAAGAAGGCGCCAAACCATCTAGAGAAGCACAACGCCGACTCAATCCACCCATGATGGACGTTGTAAAGAAAGAAATCATCAAGCTCCTAGATTGTGGGGTGATTTACCTAATTTTTGATAGCCGTTAGGTCTCTCCGGTCCAAGTTGTCCCTAAGAAGTCTGGAGTGGCGGTTGTGAAAAATGAAGAGAACGAGCTTGTGCCCACCCGAATCCAAACCTGTTGGCGGGTGTGCATCGACTATAGGAAGATCAACACCACAACAAGGAAGGATCATTTCCCTTTGCCGTTTCTAGACCAAATGTTTGAAAGGTTAGTCAGTCATGTGTTTTATTGTTTTCTTGATGGATATTCTGGATATAATCAGATTGTTATAGCGCCAGATGACCAAGAAAAGACCACATTCACGTGCCCCTTTGGTACATTTTCCTATCGACGCATGCCCTTTGGTCTATGCAATGCTCCTGCCACGTTTCAAAAGTGTATGGTTAGTATATTCTTTGATTATGTTGAAAAGATCATTGAGATATTCATGGATGATTTTAGTGTGTTTGGTGATTCATTTGATGGTTGCTTGAATAATCTCACTTTAATCTTGAAACGTTGCATTGAAACAAACCTTGTGTTAAATTGGGAGAAATGTGATTTTATGGTTAAACAAGGTATTGTTTTGGGTCACATAATCTCTGAAAAAGGCATTGCAGTCGATAAGTCTAAAGTAGATCTTGTGCGTTACTTACCCTCTCCTGCTTTGGTTAGAGAGGTACATTCTTTTCTTGGCCATGCAGGGTTTTATAGGCGATTCATCAAGGACTTTTCAAAGATTGCACAACCCCTGTGCCGATTGCTAAAAAAAGAAGTGGCCTTTGAGTTCAACAAGGAGTGTGAAATGGCATTCAACAGTCTCAAAGAATCACTCACCTCGGCTCCCATCATCACTCCACCAGATTGGAGCCTTCTTTTCGAGCTTATGTGCGATGCATCCGACTATGCATTAGAGTATAAGGGAATTTCACCTAATCGTTATGAACTTATATTCATGAGTAGTAAAAGTTGCTCATCACGATTGTGTTAAGTAAATCCTAGGCAAGAGTAATATGCTTTTCATAGTTATGAATGCCTTGTCAATGTTTATGGTTTTCACAAAGCTTAATGATCTTTGTTTCATGTCTCTATCATGCTTTTCATACCTAGGGAGCTTAATAAAGAATAATTTGGTTGTGATGCGTTATCCATTCAATTCGATGAGTCTAGGGAAATCTGAGAATTAATTAGTTCAATACAATTAATTCGGGGCATTGTCATTCATGGTTTGTCGAAAGATTAACTGGAAATCGATTCGTATGCATATGTTTCATGTGTGGAGAAGGAACCCTCTAACTAGCCTTTCACTATCGTAATTCACCAATTTCGTGTCTTTTCAAAGTTGTTTTACAAGTTTCTGTTTTAAAGTTTCAATTTCATCAAAATAAAATCCCTTTTTCTTAAGTCTTGCTTTTAGAGTCTTTTAAGTTCTATTTTCGTCAAAACCAATTGTTAGGTCTAGATTAGAGTATTTTTTATTGTTTCTTGCTGTCTTTAGTGTTTTGAGTCAATTTTGAGTCTATAGAGTCTAGTTTAGTGTTTTTGATTCTTATTTGTGTTGATTAGCATCCCTAGCTAATCCCCGGTCTAGAACGATCCCTACTTGCATCTCTACTACAATTGTCATCAATAGGGTTTAATTTGAGTGTCAAGTTAATTCTCATACCAGTACTGTTGACACCAAATAAGCATTTGATCTTTTGAGAAATCATTCTTAATGTCTGAGTAGCATATTATATGTGTTTATTTGTTTATATTCTAAAGCGGGTCAAACACATGCTCGTTTTGTCCCACGATTGTTTAAAACATTGCAAATACACCAGAAATTGAAAAATAGTGTACTTTTGACAACAAATAAGCATTTGTCCTTTTGAGAACTTATTCCTATTGTCTTAGTAGCATATTATATGAGTTTTTATTCTTAAGTTCCAAAGTGTGTCAAACGCACGCTCGTTTTATCCCATGAATGCTTAAAATAGTGCAAATACACCCCAAATTGAAAAATTGTGTACTTTTGACACCAAATAAGCATTTTCCCTTTTGAGAACTCATTCCTATTGTCCTAGTAGCATATTACATGCGTTTTTTTGCTTAAGTTCTAAAGCGTGTCAAACAGACGCTCGTTTTAGCCCACGAATGCTTAACACAATGCAAATACACTGCAAATGGAAAAAGAGGGTATGTTTGACGCCAAATAAGCATTTGAAATTTTGAGAACTCATTCTTAATGTCTTAGTAGCTTATTATATGTATTTATTCACTTAAGTTCCAAAGCGTGTCAAACACATGCTCGTTTCATCCCAAGAATGCTTAAAACAGTGCAAATACACTTGAAAAAGAAAAATTGTGTACTTTTCACACCGAATTAGTGTTTGATCAATTATGAACTCATATTTAACGTCTTAGTTGTGTATTATACGTTTTTGTTTTCTTAAGTTCCAAAGTGGGTCAAACGCAGGCTCGTTTTATCTCACGAATTTTTAAAACAGTCCAAATACACCCCAAGTTCAAAAACAGTGCACTTTTGACACCAAATTAGCATTTGAACATTTGAGAACTCATTCTTATTGTCTTAGTAGCTTATTATATGTGTTTATTTGCTTAAGTTCGAAAGCGTGTCAAACGTACGCTGATTTTATCCCATGAATGCTTACAACAGTGCAAATACACTCCAAATGGAAAAATAGGGTACTTTTGACACCAAATAAGCATTTGAACTTTTGAGAACTCATTCCTAACATCTCAGTAGCGTATAATATGTGTTTATTTGCTTAAGTTCCAAAGTGTATCAATCGCACGCTCGTTTTATCCAACGAATGCTAAAAACCGTGCAAATACACCGCAAATATAAAAATTGTGCACTTTTGACACCAAATCAGCATTTGGTCTTTTGAGAACTCATTCCTATTGTCTTAGTAGCATATGATATGAGTTTTTTTGCATAAGTTAATACACACCCATTTTATCCCACGAATGCTTAAAATAGTACAAATACATTCCCAATGGAAAAATAGGGTACTTTTGACACCAAATAAGCATTTCAACTTTTGAGAACTCATTCTTAACATCTTAGTAGCTTATTACATGTGTTTATTTTCCTAAGTTCCAAAGTGTGTCAAACGCATGCTCGTTTTATCCCACGAATGCTTAAAACAGTGCAAATACACCCCAAATTGAAAAATTGTGTACTTTAGATACCAAATCAGCATTTGGTCTTTTGAAAACTCATTCCTATTGTCCTAGTACCATATTATATGTTTTTTTTTGCTTAAGTTCCAAAGCATGTCAAACACACACTCATTTTATCCCACAAATGCTTAAAACAGTGCAAAT
Organism: Heteromeles arbutifolia; assembly: GCA_024362995.1. Lineage (NCBI taxonomy): Eukaryota > Viridiplantae > Streptophyta > Magnoliopsida > Rosales > Rosaceae > Heteromeles > Heteromeles arbutifolia. The sequence continues at coordinate 21,680,749 of JANCRC010000005.1, read as the reverse complement.
ACACTCTAAATGGAAAAATAGGGTACTTTTGACCCCAAATAAGCATTTGAAATTTAGATAACTCATTCTTAATGTCTTAGTAGCTTATTATATGTATTTATTCACTAAAGTTCCAAAGCGTGTCGAAGACACGCTCGTTTCATGCTAAGAATGCTTGAAATAGTGCAAATACACTTCAAAAAGAAAAACTATGTACTTTGGACACCGAATTAGCATTTGATCATTTATGAACTCATTCTTAATATCTTAGTAGTGTATTATACGTGTTTATTTGCTTAAGTGCCAAAGTGGGTCAGACGCACGCTCGTTTTATCCCACGAATGCATAAAACGGAGCAAATACACCCCAAATTGAAAAATACTATACTTTTGAATCCAAGTCAGCATTTGGTCTTTTGAGAACTCATTCATATTGTCCTAGGAGCGTATTTTATGTGTTTTTTTGCTTAGGTTGCAAAGCGTGTCAAACACACGCTCGTTTTATCCCACGAATGCTTAAAACAGTGCAAATACACTCCAAATGGAAAAAGAGGGTACTTTTTACACCGAATAAGCATTTGAAATTTTGAGAACTCATTCTTAATGTTTTAGTAGCTTATTACATGTATTTATTCACTTATGTTCCGAAGCGTGTCAAACACACGCTCGTTTCATTCCAAGAATGCTTAAAACAGTGCAAATACACTTCAAAAAGAAAGACAATATACTTTTGACACTGAATTACCGTTTGATCATTTATGAACTCATTCTTAACGTCTTAGTAGCGTATTATACGTTTTTATTGTTTATGTTTGAAAGTGGGTCAAACGCACACTCATTTTATCTCAGGAATGCTTAAAACAGTGCAAATACACCCCCACATTGAAAAATAGTGTACTTTTGACACCAAATAAGCATTTGGTCTTTTGAGAACTCATTCCTATTGTCTTAGTAGCTTATTACATGTGTTTATTTGCTTAAGTTCCAAAGCGTGTCTAACACACGCTCGTTTTATCCCACAAATGCTTAAAATAATGGAAAAACACTCCAAATGGAAAAATAGGTTACTTTGGACACCAAATAAGCATCTGATCTTTTGAGAACCATTCTTCCTTAGTAGCATTTTATATGTGTTTATTTGCTTAAGTTCCAAAGCGGGTCAAAAGCACACTCGTTTTATCCCACAAATGCTCAAAACAGTGCAAATATACTCCAAATGGAAAAATAGGTTACGTTGGACACCAAATAAGCATTTTATCTTTTGAGAACTCATTCTTAACATCTTAGTAGCATATTATATGTGTTTATTTTCTTAAGTTCCAATGCGTGTCAAACGCACGCTCGTTTTTATCCCACTAATGTTTTAAAAAGTGTAAATACACTCTAGATAGAAAAATAGTGTACTTTTGACACCAAATAAGCATTTGATCTCTTGAGAACTAATTCTTAATGCCTTAGTAGTGTATTATATGTGTTTATTTGTTTAAGTTCCAATGTGTGTCAAAAGCACGCTAGTTTTATCCCACTAACGTTTAAGACAGTGCAAATACACTCTGAATGGAAAAATAGTGTACTTTTGACACCAAATGATAGGAGCATATTTATGTGACTTAGTTAGCATGTTTTCTTGCATTTATTCAGTTAGTTATTGCTTATTTAAGTGTTTTAAGCCATTTTTGTGTGTTTGTAGGTCCAAGAAGCAAAGTTGGCAAGAAAGTGCAAAATTGAGCATTTTGGAGCAATTCTGGGCTTGGAATGGATAACACAAGCAATGGGCAAGTGGATGGACGAATTTGAAGTTTAAGAGAGGCTTGGAATGTGCAAAAGAGTTGAAGAAATTAATTCAAGACATTGAAGATAAGGAATCAGCTCAAAAGAAGGAGAATTATCCAAAATATTATCCAAACTGCCTTATCTTATCCTTATCTTTACTTATCTTATCCTAATCCTATCCTAACTTAATTCCAGCTGCAAGAGGGTCTTATTCTCAGACTAGGAGACATAAAATCATGTTTCTAGAAGACCCTAATCCTTTTCCTACATTGGTGCGGCATACTCCCTTTTAGAAGCCTAGTTTTGTGCCTTGCCTTTACCTTTCTAGAAACCTAATCCCTGGCCCTAAAAACATGGCGCCTGGACCTTCTAGATGCCCTATAAACCTGCCCCACTCCCTATCCCTTTCCTTGGTTGGTTTTGGTCCTTCTAGAAAGTCTTTTCCTTGTGGATTTGGATTGTTTAATTCCTCTCCTACACTAAGTCTTTATGCCGTGCCTTTTAAACCCTATATATACATCACTTGTGCTGCATAAAGGGTTTAACCATTCACTCCCTCTCTACAATTCATTCACGCCGTACATTCATACAGACATCCCTTTTGTGCTGCAAGTTTTGCAAGGAAGGGGAAGAATGAGCCATCTACAGCCGTGCTTGCCATTCAAGACGTTGGATCGTTGGAGCGTTTCTAGGTGTATTCTATCTTTGTTTTCAATGTTTAAACTTAGTTTTCTTTGTTTATTTGCAATCATGAGGAACTAAACTCGTTTTAGCTAGGGGAGAATTCAAAGACATGAACATATATGTGACATGAGTTGATTACATCAAGTTATTGTTTCATAAATCATGAATGCAATTTGCTTAACTGTTTGATTGAAAACTTATTCTTGTATGTTGATTAGGGATGCATACTTAGTTTGCATGCATGAATTTGATGCTAAAATATAAGGGAGTTTCACCTAATAGTTACAAACTTATATTTACAAGTAGTGGAGGTTGCTAGTCACGACTGCGTTAAGTAAATTCCTGGCAGGAGTGTCATGCTTTTCATAGTCATGAATGCTTTATCAATGCTTATGATTTTCACAGAGCTTAATGATCTTTGATTGTATTTCTATTATGCTTTTCATGTATAGAACTATTAAAGAATAATTTGGTTGCCGATGCGTATTCCATCCAATTCAATGAATTTAGGAAAATCTGAGAGTTAAAGAAGTGCTGTCACGGTTAACTTGGGGCGTTGAGGTTGATGGTTTATCGGAATAATAACTGAAAATCGATTTGTGTTGCATATGTGTCATGTGTGGAGAATGACCCTCTAGCTAGCCATTCACCCATTCAAATAACTCAATTTCGTGCATACTTAAGTTTACAATTTCGTTGTTAAGTCTTAATTTCGTCAAAACCAACCCTTTGGTCATTTAATTGTGTTTGTTAAGTTTTTAAATTCGTCAAAACCAATTCCCCTAAGTTCTTTGAGTCTTTTTAGTTTAATTTTCGTTCAAATCACCCTTTAGGTCTAGTTTTGAGTCATAATTACTTAGTTTGTGTGTTTTGAGTCAAATCAGCTTGTTTTGAGTTGTCTAGACTTTAGTTTTTCTGTTTTTGAGTCTAGTTAGTGTTTTAGAGTCTAATTTGGGTAGATTAGCGTCCCTTTTAATCCCCGGCCTAGAACGATCCCTACTTTTCATATACTACATCAATAGGGTTTAAGTTTGAGTGCAATTTAATTTCAGATCACCAAATAAGCATTTGATCTTTTGAGAACTCATTCTTGGTATCTTAGTAGCGTACTATATGTGTTTATTTGCTTAAGTTCCAATGCGTGTCAAATGCACACTCGTTTTTTCCCAGTAATGTGTAAAACAGTGCAAATACACTCCAAATGGAAAAATAGTGTACTGTTGACACAAAATAAGCATTTGATCTTTTGAGAACTCATTCTTAACGTCTGAGTAGCATATTATATGTGTTTATTTGTTTATATTCCAAAGCGGGTCAAACGCACGCTCGTTTTTCCCCACGCTTAAAACAGTGCAAATACACCAGAAATTGAAAAATAGTGTACTTTTGAGACCAAATAAGCATTTGGTCTTTTGAGAACTTATTCCTATTGTCTTAGTAGCATATTATATGAGTTTTTTTTCTTAAGTTCCAAAGTGTGTCAAACGCACACTCGTTTTATCCCACGAATGCTTAAAACAATACGTATACACTCTAAATGCAAAAATGGATTAGTTTTGACACCAAATAAGCATTTGAACTTTTGAGAACTCATTCCTAATGTCTTAGTAGAGTATTATATGTATTTACTTGCTTAAGTTCCAAATCATGTCAAACGCACGCTCGTTTTGTCTCACGAATGCTAAAGATAGTGGAAAAACACTGATAGGAGCATATTTATACGACTGTGTTATCTTATTTCTTTGCATTTACTTCGTTAATTTCCATTTGTTATAGTAATTTAAGTTATTTTTGTATTATTGTAGGTCCAGTTGGTAAAGATGACAATAAATAGCTAAATGGAGCAATTTGGAGCAGTTTTGGACTTGGATTGGATAGCATGCGTGGAGAGCATTTGGGCTGGACGTTTTTGGTGTTTAAATGGTGCTAGAAATGTGCTAGAATCTGGAGAAATTAAAGTTGAGGCTTGAAGACAAGGAATTACACATGAAAAAGGAATCCTAGTTGGAGAGGAATACAATCTTATCCAACCTTATCTTATCTTATCTTATCTTACCTTATCTTATCTCCAGCTGCAAGGAGGAATCCTTATCACATTCCAACACTTCCAATCTGATTCTAGGAGTCCTAAAATAATTCAAATAACCTAATCCTTTTCCTCCTCGAATTCAGCAATTTCCCCTATATATATATGAAATTCCAGCAAAGTTTAGAGGGTGGCACGCTTACCATTCATCCATTGAAGTTGCTGGAATTTTCAGAGTTCTTTCTATCTTTGTTTTAAGTTTTAACGTTTATTTTCGTTTGCTTTCAGTTATGATGAGCATGTGTAACTAAGTTTTTTTTTAGCTATAGGTGAATTCGAAGGCATGATATTTTTTATATAAATTGATTACATCTAGTTATTGTTTCATAAAACATGAATGCGATTTACTTATTTGCTTTATCGAGAACTTATTCTTGATGTTTATTAAGGATGCATACTTAGTTTGCATGCAGGGATTTGATGCTAGAATATAAGGGAATTTCACCTAATCGTTATGAACTTATATTTGTAAGTAGTAAAAGTCACTAGTCATGATTGAGTTAAATAAATTCTTGGCAGGAGTATCATGCTTGTCATAGTTACGAATGCTTTGTCAATGCTTATGATTTTTGTCACATCCCGGCCCGGGGTGGATCACTTCCCGGACCCGCTCCACCACCGTAGCACGATATTGTCCGCTTTGGGCTTACCATTCCCTCACGGTTTTGTTTCTGGGAACTTACGAGCAACTTCCCAGTGGGTCACCCATCCTCGGAGTGCTCTGGCCTCGTTCTCGCTTAACTTCGAAGTTCGTACGGAACCCGAAGCCAGTGAGCTCCCAAAAGGCCTCGTGCTAGGTAGGGATGAGAATATACATTTAAGGATCACTCCCCTGGGCGATGTGGGATGTCACAATTCACCCCCCCTTAGGGACCTGACGTCCTTGTCGGCACACTTCTGGCCAGGGATTGGCTCTGATACCAATTGTCACATCTCAGCCAGGGGCTGATCACTTCCTGGGCTCAGTCCACCATCGTAGCACGATATTGTCCGCTTTGGGCTTACCATTCCCTCACGGTTTTGTTTCTGGGAACTCACGAGCAACTTCCCAATGGGTCACCCATCATAGGAGTGCTCCATTCCCTCACGGTTTTTTTTCTGGGAACTCATGAGCAACTTGCCAATGGGTCACCTATCATGAGAGTGCTTTAGCCCCCTTCTCGCTTAACTTCGGAGTTCCTACAGAACCCGAAGCCAATGAGCTCCCAAAAGGCCTCGTGCTAGGTAGGGATGAGAATATACATTTAAGGATCACTCCCCTGGGCGATGTGGGATGTCACAATTTTCACAGAACTTAATGATCTTTGAGATGTATCTTTATCATGCTTTTCATAGTTAGGGAACTTAAGAAGAATAATTTGGTTGCGTCGTTGAGTCCAATTCAATGAACTTGGGAAAATCTGAGAGTTAATGAGTGCTGTTCACAATTAATTTGGGGCATTGTCATTCATGGTTTATAGAAATAATAACTGGAAATCGATTTGTATGCATATGACTTATGTGTGGAGAAGAATCCTTTACTATCCTTTCATCCATATTTCATTCACAACTTAGTTTACTTGCTGCCCTTTACTTTTGTTTTAGTTAAATTCGTCAAAAATCTCCCCCTCATTGTTTTGTTGTTAGTTTAACTTAGTTTTCAGTTTTATAAGTTTAATTTGTGTTGATTAGCATCCCTTCTAATCCCCGGATTAGAACAATCCCTGCTTACTCATACTACGATTGCATAATTTAAAGGGTTTGATAGGAGCATATTTATGCGACTTGGTTAACTTGTTTCCTTGCATTTAGGTTGTTAGTTCTTAGTTATTTTAGTATTTTAAGCTATTTTCGTGTGTTTGCAGGTTCAAAGGGCTAAGGTAGCAAGGAAGTGCATTTTGGAGCAGTTTTGGGCATTGGATGGATAGCTTATGCTTGGAGCAAAGTGGATGGATGAAATTGAAGACCAAAGGAGGATAGGAATGTGCTAAAGATCTGGAGGAATTAAAGTCAAGATTGGGGAAATAGGAATTAACCAAGAAAAAGGAAGCATTAATTCAAACTTACCTTATTTCAAACTTTCCTTTTCTTAAACTTTCCTTATCTCATCCAAACTAAATCCTTTCCTAAACTTATTTCACCCACATTCCAGTTGTAAAGGGGGAATTATTCTCATAATGGGACACTTAAAATTAAGTGCGACACCACCTTTACCTTACCTATTCCTACATCTTTGCCACACCATACTTTCCCCTTTTCTCCAAATATGCCGCATATCTCACTTTCCTGTTTTCCCTGATTCTTGTTAGCCTTTTCTTATCGAAAGGGAAAGCAAAATCCTTCCCTAAAAATACCTTTCTACCGTGCCTTCCTTTAAGCCCTATAAATAACGCTTGCCGTACCATTTAATTTTTCTACACACTTTCTGGACACATTCTCTGCATCCCTTCCATCCACCTATCTACCTATCCATCCTCTACCACCCTTACACACATCCCTAACCCTCTCTAAACCCATTTTCGCACCATATCTCTATCCTAACCACTGCCATACACTCTCTCACCCATTCTTCCATACAAATAACCACCTATTCTTAACCCTAACCCTTGTGCCGCAACAAAGAAGAAGGCGTGATGCGAATTAAATCAACACACAAATTAAACCCTCTTGTTGTCAATTGTAGTAAAGAATGTAAGTAGGGATCGTTCTAAGCCGAGGATTATGAGGGATTGCTAAAACACTGATGCAATGTAAAACAGCACACAAATTAAACCCTCTTGTTGACAGTTGTAGTAAAGATGCAAGTAGGGATCGTTCTAGGCCGGGGATTAGGAGGGATTGCTAATGTACTCTAAACTGACTTAAAAACACAAAAGAAAACTTAAAAACACTTAACAAGACTCACAAGACTCAAAACAAACTTAAAAGAGTCAAAACAGCTTAAAACAACCAAATAGACTCAAAACACCTTAAAACAACCAAATAGACTCAAAACATACTCTAGGGATGAATTTGGACGAATTTGGTACTACAAAGACTTAAAACACTAAAAGACACAAGTTTAGACAGATTCCAACTAAGTTGACACAAGAAAGTAAAGGGGATTGGGTTTTAGACGAATGTAAAGTAAAAACAAACAGATTGTAAACTTAGACAAAGCTTCGACGAAATTGGGTGAATTGAAGGATGATGAGCTAGCTAGAGGGTTCTTCTCCACACATGACACACTTGCATACAAATCGATTTCCAGTTGCTTTTCTAATAAACCATGAACCTCAACACCCCAGGTTAACCGTGACATCACTTTTTTAACCTTCAAGTTCTCCTTAAGTTATTGAATTGGATGGGAAAACGCATACAACAATTCAAAACATTCTCTAAAAGTCCCCTATGTGAACAGCACAATAGAGATACAATCAAAGATCATTAAGCTTCATGAAAACTATAAGCATTGACGAGGCATTCGTAACTATGATGAGCATGATACTCCTGCCAAGAATTCACTTAACACGATCTTTTATAAGCGACCTCCACTACTTGTAAATATAAGTTCATAACGATTAGGTGACACTCCCTTATATTCTAGCATCAAGTTCATGCATGCAAACTAAGCGGGCCCTCTTAATCAACATACAAGAATAAGTTATCAATCAAGCAATTAAGCAAATTGAATTCACAATTTATGAAATCACAACTGAAGGTAATTAATTCATAACGCAAGTATAATCATGGTATTGAATAGCCCTTAGCCAAAAGGGCTTAGTTCCTCATAATCGCAAAATAAAGGTAAACAGATTTATACATTGAAAATATAAGAAAGAAAACACCTAAACGCTCCAGCGTTCAAAATTGAACAGCAAGCATGTCCAAGAACTTTCCTTCCCTTCCTTTGCTGCGGCACAAGGGTATGGTGGTTAATGGTGATTTGTGGTGGTGGATGGATGTAGGTGAGTTATGGTGAATGATGGAGGGTGGGTGGTTGTGGCAGAAAGTGTTGAATGGTCAGGGATGTGTAAGTGTTTTCAAGGTTGAAAAGATTAAGTATTTATAGGCTAAGGCATGGCAAGGCTTAGAGAAAGTGAATAAAACTTAGCTATTTTGTCCCACAAGGAATAAAAGTCAGAAATCAATTGGAAATAGGCAAGTGAAGTCAGAATTTAAAGAGAAATAGGAATGTAAGATGCGGCAAGGAAGAGAAAGTGATCCCTTGTGTGGCAAGGCTTAGGAAGAAAAGAGGAATGTGTTTTGGGGCAGAAAATAGGAAAGAACAAGGTCCCCTTGCATGGCAAGGAAAGGGAAAAAGGGAAAGTGTGATGTGCTTGTGCATATTTGGTGCGGCAAGGAAGAAGCAAGTCCTAGGGTGGTGCGGCATGGAATTTAGGGCAAGTTTAGGACTTCTAGAACAAGTAATTAAGTGTCCCAACATGTTTTGGAAACCCCTTTGTGGCTGGAACTTAGGTAACTTAGGATTAGGAAAGTTAAAAGCCAAAAATGGAAACTTGGCAAATTTGAAAACTTTGTAGATTTGGAAACTTGGTAAATTTAGAAACTTTTCCTTCATTTGTCTTCAATTTCATCCATCCACTTGGCTCCAATCATAAGCTATCCATTCCAAGCCCAAAACTTCTCCAAAAGGCACCAAAATGTACTTTCTTGCCACTTTAGCCATTTGAACCTACAAACACACGAAAATAGCTTAAAATACTAAAATAACTAGGAACTAACAACGTAAATGCAAGGAAACAAGTTAACCAAGTTGCATAAATATGCTCCTATCAAATACCCCCGCACTTAGCTTTTGCTAGTCCTCAAGCAAAGCAAAAGAAACAAAAGAAACAAAACACAATCTAAACCTTCCAACATTTGCCTTAGGGATTCCCAATGCACATGACATATTAAAAATCATCACTTACATAGATTTTGGTCATCCTTACCCTTAAGAACATACTTAATCACAGTCACCATTCACTAGCTCGCATTTAATCGATTAAAACAACATTTTGAATGTAGTAACATGCTTTAGAGAATCCCTCAATTCCTCACCAGATATACACTCTTATTTTCACACAAGGTTTTCTAACTACACACCCTACACTAGGTATATGTGAGAAGATTGATGTAAACATGAAAACGAACACTCACATATGTTATAGCAAAGAAAGAACTTTTCTGGAATTATTAATGCATATGATCTCATGAACGCAATGCTACTACTTAGATGCAAGAACCAGGGATTCCATATGCTCATACCAATTTCAAACTCCACATATTGAAACACATAACACTCAAGATAGAAGTCAAAGCGTTGTAACAGGGCTAAGGGTATTGGCTAACAAAGAAAGGTAAAAGATAAACAAAGGTTCTTAAAGCGATAGTAAGCAAAGTAATGAAATCAACACTTAGAATTCACTTTTGAATGCAGCCACTAACTTTGAACAAAAAAGGGAGATTTACACATTCTAGGGCCAGATTTGATGTTTTGGACCCTTCCTTCAACAATCAACACTTAAAAACTCATTCTTTCTTCTCTTCAAACTCTTTTTTCTTTCTTTTCTTTTCTTTTCTTTTCTTTTCTTTTCACACATTTTTCTCTTCTTTTTCTTTTCTTTTGAAACCCAAAACGTACAATTGAGCTTAAAACAACCATTCCCTCCCCCACACTTGATTTACTGCATAATGTAGATCAAAAGGAATTCATTTTAAGTCATGCTTACTATCCTTTGAGAACAAGGGTATGGACATTCCTACACTAGGCTAGGTGAGGTTAATGTGGGTAACAAAGAACATAGGCTAAACAAGGCTCAAACGGGGTTAAACCTACAAAACATATGAAGTAGAAGGGTATGGCTATTTGGCTATGATCGTTCACTAAACAACTTCATCTTGATATGTGTTATGCAATTCAATGTCATGCTTTGAATGAAACGGATACAAGTTCTAGCATTTGGATCTATAATGATGAAAACACATTCTAAGTAGCGACCAAGCAAAGAAATAATGAGATCATGCAACGACTTTGGAAAACAAAAAATGCACAGATTAATAACTCTCCAAAGAAGGTAAAGGCTCAAGTCTCACAGGGATGTATCGTTAGTTTGAGTTCCTTCCATCAAGCATGTTATAAAAACTGATTTTTATCCTTTTGTGATCACATGTGAATTCGTAAACAACTACAGCTAAGCATAAACCAAGAGCATATCAAACTTCCATCCATATTCATAACTTTCTTTAACAGTCATGCAATTAAAAACTGAATCATCATCATTGTGTTGGAAGGTACCTAAGACACAAACACACAAAAAATGACTCTAAAAACACTCAAAAACTGATTTTTTTTTTCTTTCAAATTTTCGTATGATTACTTCAAAGCACACAAAAACACTCCAAAACACTCTTAAAACACTTAAAAATAGTGAGAAAAACCTTAGAAGTGATGGGTGACAAAATCCCACGAATTTGCATCAAAAACACTTTGTTTACCCCCCCCCCCCACACTTAAATCAAACATTGTCCTTAATGTTTCAAGCATAAACTCACAGAAAGCAAACAAATAACACAACTAACTAATCAAAACAAAATGAAAGCAGTAAAGAGAAGGGTTTAGGAACACAAATTTGGTTATTTGGTGATTCCTAGAACTTCCTTCGAGAATGCATGAGCTGCCTCCCAAGAAGCGCTTGTTTTAACGTCGTGCAGCCGGACGATACCTCCATTTAAGTTTCCATGGATCCCACGGCCTAGAGGGGTATTTCCTCCACGACATGCTCAACAAAATTCTCATAGTATGGCTTCAAACGGTGCCCATTCACACCTTGAATTCTTGCCCAGTTTTCAAGCTTTGGATTTGGACTGCACCATGAACAGAAACATTAGTAATAACAAATGGACCAACCCACCTAGAACGTAACTTACCAGGGAATACACGAAGATGGGAATTGAATAGCAACACTTTCTACCCTATTGAGAATGTTTTGCCTCGAATCATCTTGTCATGGAATGCCTTGGTCTTCTTGATAGGAGCGTATTTATGCGACTTAGTTAGTTTGTTTCCTTGCATTTACGTTGTTAGTTCTTAGTTATTTTAGTATTTTAAGCTATTTTCGTGTGCTTGTAGGTCTAAAGGGCTAAAGGAGTAAGAAAATGCATTTTAGTGCATTTTGGAGCAGTTTTGGGCAATAAATGGATTGCACATGCTTGGAGCTAAGTGGATGGACGAAATTGAAGATCAAATGAGCTTAGGATGAAATGAAGAATGAAGAGTTCAAAATTGGAAGCCAAAGTTTCTAAAGTTGGAAGTTTCTATTCTTGGAGGTTTCCATTCTTGAAACTTTCTATTCTTAGCTTGGAAGTTTCCTAATCCTTCCTCACCTATGTTCCAGCCACAAAAGGGTTCCAAAACATGTTAGGTTGCCTAATTGCATGTTTCTAGACGTCCTAGAATCTTTCCTTGAGGTTGCCGCACCCCTCTATCCATTTCCCCTTCCTTGACGTGCAAGGGAGGCCTTTCTTTCCCAAAATCTGAACCAAAACACATTCCCTTTTTGTTTCCTAACCTTGCCGCACAAGGGAAAGCTTTTCTTTCCTATTTTCTGCCTTAAAAGCACATTCCCCTTCCTTTAAAGCCCTCTACCGCATATCCTTACCCTTTTTCTCTTGGATTTTGATTTTATTTCCCTTCTTCTAAGGGATTTGAATTAATTTCTGTTAACTAAATTAAGTTAGGGTTTTGATTTCCTTTTAGCTTTAAATAGAGTCCCTTGCTGTAGATTATATCATTCATTCACTCCCGTACACATTCTTTGAACCCTTTGCCGCACCATACACCTATCATAACCATAACCATACCTTCTCCTATCCATTCTTCCATACAAACAACCATTCAAACCATCACCAACACCTTGTGCCGCAGCAAAGGAAGGGAAGGAAAGTTCTTGGACGTGCGTGCTGTTCAATTGGGATCGCTGGAGCATTTAGGTTTTTTCTTTCTTTTGTTTTCAATGTATAAATATGTTTACCTTTGTTTTGCGATTATGAGGAAATAAACCCCTTTTGGCTAGGGGCCTATTCAATGCCATGAACATGCTCACAATATGAATTGATTACCTTCAGTTGTGATTTCATAAATTATGAATTCAATTTGCTTAACTGTTTGATTGAAAACTTATTCTTGTATGTTGATTAAGAGTGCACGCTTAGTTTTCATGCATGAATTTGATGCTAGAATATAAGGGAATTTCACCTAATCGTTATGAACTTGTATTCATGTGTAGTGGAGGTTGCTTATAAACAATCGTGTTAAGTGAATTCTTGGCAGGAGTATCATGCTCATCATAGTTACGAATGCCTCGTCAATGCTTATAGTTTTCATGAAGCTTAATGATATTTGATTGTATCTCTATTGTGCTATTCACGTAGGGGACTTTTAGAGAATGTTTTGAATTGTTGTATGCGTTTTCCCGTCCAATTCAATAACTTTAGGAAAACTTGAGGGTTCATTTAAGCGTACCTAATTAATCTGGGGTGTTGAGTTTCATGGTTTATCGAAAGAACAACTGAAAATTGGTTTGTATGCAAGTGTGTCATGTGTGGAGAAGAACCCTCTAGCTAGCCCATCATCCATTAAAACAACCCAATTTCGTGCCTAAATCTGTCTAAGTCTTTAGTTTACTTGTTTTACTTTAAATTCGTCCAAAACCCAATCCCCTTTACTTTCTTATGTCAATTAGGTTAGAATCTGTCCAACTTTGTGTTTTTAAGTGTTTTGAGTCTTTACAGTTCCAAATTCGTCGAAATTCATCCCTAGAGTCTGTTTTGAGTCTATTAGCTTGTTTTGTGCTGTTTTGAGTCAATTTAGTTGTTTTGAGTCACTAGAGTCTAGTTTTGCATTCTTTGAGTCTAGTTTAGTGTTTTAAACTTAGTTTTACGTTTTTAAGTCAGTTTCAAGTGTTTTAGCAATCCCTCCTAATCCCCGGTCCATAACGATCCCAACTTGCATCTTTACTACAATTGTCAACAAGAGGGTTTAATTTGTGTGCTATTTTACATCGTATCAAATTTTTGGCGCCATTGATGGGGATTAGCAACTTTGCTAATCCCCGGTCAAGGGTAGGTGCCTGAATTACTGAAGAAAGCAACTTATTAGTCGAAACAGAAATTGAATCGAAGTTAGAAGGCTTACCACCATGCTTTGGCAATGATTCATGGGCAGCAACCATCTCTGCCTCTTCTTCACATGTAGGCACGGCAAGGAATGCATCATGCTTGCCGTGGGTTGATGTCTCTCCAATTTCTTCGATTTTGACTCCTATGCCTCTTGCAATGGTTTTTCCAAGCACATCATCTTGTAAATCCTCAAAGTATTCCTGCGCCAAAGAATCAATTATATCAATACAAAAACATGAATGATCATCATTAGGGTACCTCATAGCTTCAGAAATTTTGAAATCAATGACATCCCCATCGAATTCTATTGTTAAAGTCCTTGTGAACACATAAATCTTTGTACGAGCTGTTTTCATGAATGGCCTTCCAAGAAGGATCGGCAATGGAGGAGAATTGCTTGAATCTTCCATGTCAAGCACATAGAAGTCCGCTGGAAATATTAGGTGATTGACCTGCACCAAAACATTCTCCAAAACACCCTTTGGATAGGCATTAGAACGATCAGCCAATTGGATAATCACACCATCATTTTTCAACTCTCCTAAGTTCATAGATGCATAAATAGAATAGGGCATAACATCAATGGATGCACCTAAGTCTAACATAGCATGTTCAAACCTAGTATTGCCAATTACACAAGGAATTGTAAAACTACCAGGATCTTTGCATTTAGTTGGCAATTTTCGTTGCAAGACTGCTGAAACATTTTCACTTACCTTGACCACTTCTTTGTTTGACATTCTCCTTTTTGTGGTGCAAAGTTCTTTCAAAAACTTAGCATACCTTGGCACTTGCTTGATTGCATAAAGGAGTGGAATGTTGACTTGAACTTTCCTAAACGTCTCTAGAATATCCTTTTCAGCTTCCTCTTTCTTTGATTGCATGAATCTGCGAGGAAAAGGCACATTCGGAGGAATAACGTTAGAAAGAATTGAATTTGACACAATTTTACCTTTATTGGACAGATTGGATGACTTAGTAGCAATAGGGGCCTGCGGCAAAGGTGTTTCCGCCCTTGCCGTGGGTTGAGTGTATTCCTCCTCTTCAAATTGCAACCTTTCATCTTCCTTGTGACCTGATTTTGATGGTTGTGAACCTGCCCCGACTTCCTTGCCACTTCTCAAGATGATTGCCTTGGCAGATTCAAAACCTCCATTTGGATTTGCAATGGTTGAACTAGGGAGTTTTCCTTGGTCTCGAAACTGTCCTACAAACTCCACAATCTACCCAATTTGCTTTTCTAATTGATCTACCCTTTTGTCTTGGTTTTGCATTGCTTTCGTTTGATTTTCTTGCCCCTGAAACAAATTGGTGAGTAACCTAATAAGTGTGTCATTATCCAAAGAAGTACCTGAAGTGTTTTGGGCAGATTGTTGTGGGGCTTGTGTTGGTACATATGGCTTTGTGTAGAAACCCAGGGTTGCTGCCTAAAGCCTCCTTGTTGTTGGGGTTGTTGGGGCTCCCTCCACTTGAAATTTGGGTGGTCTCTCTAACTTGGATTGTAGGTATTAGAGTATGGATCGTTCCTTGGCTGATTTTGGCCTTGAAATCTAATTGCATTGGTGCTTTCCCATCCACCATTCTCAATCAATTGAGGGCACTTCTCAGAGGAGTGTCCTTGGATAGAACACACGCCACACATGCTTGGTCCTTGCATCCTCATCCCTTCGGCCATCTAAGACACAATAGAAGTAAGATTAGCTAATTGACAATGAATGTCGGATGTGGAACTTACCTCATTTAGTTGTTGTCGTAGGGTGTCCCTTTGCCCAATGCCTTCATATTGTTGTGCATTCAATGCATGGTTTGCAATTAGTATATTTGCTGCCATAGGTGTTTTGTTAATCAACGCACCTCCTACTGAAGCATCTAGCATTTGCCTTTCAATTGGAAGAAGTCATTCATAGAAGTATTGAAGTAGAAGCTCTTCTTTCATTTGGTGTTGAGGACATGATGCAACATGGCTTTTGAAACGCTCATAATACGCTGGAAATGACTCTCATTAGCTTTGTTGGATTCCACTAATCTTCTTCCTCAAAAGAATGACTCTTGAAGTGGGGAAGAACTTCTCTAAGAACGCCCTCTTCATGTTCTCCCAAGAAGTGACGGTTCCAGGGGCCAATTCATATAACCAATCCTTAGCCTTTTTCTAAAAGAGAGAAGGGAAAGACCTTCATCTTCAGAATGTTGCCATCTACGTTGATTGGGGTCATGCTTGAACACACCATTTTGAACTCTTTCAAGTGCTTGTTTGGATCTTCCATAGACAGCCCATGGAATTTGGGAATGTGGTGCAGCAAGCTAGACTTCAATTCGAATTCATAGGTCTTGTCTTGGGCAGCCCTAGGATATTGAATGCACAAAGGGACGTCATTGTCTAATCCCGAAATAGAAAGCTCCTTGATTGTTCGATTATCCGCTGCCATGGCTTGTGGAAGCACTACTCTTTCACCCGTGGCCTCTTCTTCAAGTTCTACTTCGACTTCTTCAACCTCAGGTTCAAGAATGGGTGGTTGGGCTTCTTGCTGATTCCTTGACCTTCTCAAAGTTCGTTCGAAAACGTCGTCAAAGTCAAAGAAGTGCCCACGAACTGGTTGACAACTTCGAGTCATAAACTAGTACCTAAAAACAGGAAACAAAACAAAGTCAGAATCTAAACAAAAACAAATGAAAAAAGAAACAAGGGATTAGCAAAGTTGCTAATCCCTGGCAACGGCGCCAAAAATTTGATGCGAATTAAATCAACACACAAATTAAACCCTCTTGTTGTCAATTGTAGTAAAGAATGCAAGTAGGGATCGTTCTAGGCCGAGGATTAGGAGGGATTTCTAAAACACTTGAAACTGACTTAAAAACGTAACACTAAGTTTAAAACACTAAACTAGACTCAAAGAATGCAAAACTAGACTCTAATGACTCAAAACAACTAAATTGACTCAAAACAGACACTAAGAGTAATTGTGGACGAAAATTGGATTTAGCTTGACTCAAAACACTTCAAAACACAAATTTGGACAGATTTTAACCTAATTGACAAAATAAAGTAAAAGGGATTGGGTTTTTGGACGAATTTAAGTAAAACCAAGTAAATTGAAAACTGAAACAGATTTGCATGAAATTGGGTTAAATTGGATGGATGATGGCTAGCTAGAGGGTTCTTCTCCACACATGACACACTTGCATACAAACCAATTTTCAGTTGTTATTTCGATAAACCATGAAACTCAACACCCCTGGTTAACCGTTGATAGGAGCGTATTTATGCGACTTAGTAAGCTTGTTTTCATGCATTTAGGTTGTTAGTTCTTGGTTATTTTAGTATTTTAAGCTATTTTCGTGTGTTTATAGGTCCAGAGGGCTAAGATGGCAAGAAAGGGCATTTTGGTGCATTTTTGGGCATGGAATGGATAGCTTATGATTGGAGCCAAGTGGATGGACGAAATTGAAGACAAATGAGGGAAAAGTTTCTAAATTTACCAAGTTTCCAAATCTACAAAGTTTCGAAATTTGCCAAGTTTCCATTTTTGGCTTTTAACTTTCCTAATCCTAAGTTACCTAACTTCCAACCACAAAGGGGTTCCTAAAACATGTTAGGTTGCCTAATTACATGTTTCTAAAAGTGCTAGAACCTTCCCTTGAGGTTGCCACACCCCCTATCCCTTTCCCCTTCCTTGCCGTGCAAGGGAGGCCTTTCTTCCCTAAATTCTGAACCAAAACACATTCCCCTTTTGTTTCCTAGACCTTGCCGCACAAGGGAGAGGGTTCTTTCCTATTTTCTACCTTAAAAGCACATTCCCTTTCTCTAAAGTTTCTGCCACACCTCCCTTGCTTGTTTTGAATTATTTTCTAACCTTTACTTGCCTATTTCCCTTTGATTTCTGACTTTTTATTATTGTGGGATAAAGTAGCTAAGTTTGATTTCCTAAAACCCTGAATAAATAATCTTTGTCGTGGCCTTGGACTATAAATACATAAGTTCCACAACCTCAATTTCTCTACACTCTCTGCCGCGAACCACCCATCCATCCTTCACGATAACTCACCTACATCCATCCACCACCACAATTCACCACTCAACCTTCACCCACACCTTATGTCGTTGCTTTACAAAGGAAGAAGGAGAGGATTACCTTAGAGCCGTGCCTAGCCATTCAAGACGTTGGATTGTTGGAGCATTTCTTAGGTGTAATCCATCTTTTGTTTTTCAATGTTCAGGTTTATTTACCTTTGTTTTGCTGTGAACATGAGGAGCTAAACTCGTTTTAGCTAGGGGGAAATTCAAAGCCATGAATATATTTGCAATATGAATTGATTAATTCCAGTTGTGATTTCATAAAGTGTGAATGCAATTTGCTTAACTGTTTTATTCAAAACTTATTCTTGTATGTTGATTAAGGAGGCCTACTTAGTTTGCATGCTTGAATTTGATGCTAGAATATAAGGGAGTTTCACATAATCGTTACAAACTTATATTCACAAGTAGTGAAGGTCGCTGGTCACGATCGCGTTAAGTTAAATTCCTAGCATGATGTCATAGTTACGAATGCTCTGTCAATGCTTTTGATTTTCATAGAGTTTAATGATATTTGATTGTATCTCTATTATGATGTGCATGTAGGGGACTATTGAAGAATAATCTGGGTTGATGATGCGTATCCCATCCAATTCAATGACTTGAGGAAAATCTGAGGGTTAATTAGTGATGGCACGATTAATCTGGGGCATTGTCATTCATGGTTTATTGGAAAAGCAACTGGAGATCGATTTGTATGCATGTGTGTCATGTGTGGAGAAGAACCCTCTAGTTAGCCCATCATCCATCAATTCACCAAATTTCGTCCAAACTTTGTTTAGTTTATGCAATCCGTTTAGTTTAATTAATTTCGTTCAAACCCAATCCCCCTTTAATTAAGTGTGTTAGATTAGTTAGAAGTGTGTTTAAATCTATCCAATTTAGTGTTTTGAGTCTTACTAGTCTAGAATTCGTCCAAATCAGTCCCTAGTGTCTGTTTTGAGTCTTTTTGGTTGTTTTAAGCTATTTTGAGTCTTTTAAGTTTGTTTTGAGTTTTGTGAGTCTTGTTAAGTGTTTTTAAGTTTGTTTTTGTCTTTTTAAGTCAATTTAGAGTAGATTAGCAATCCCTCCTAATCCCCGGCCTAGAACGATCCCTACTTGCATCTTTACTACAACTGTCAACAAGAGGGTTTAATTTGTGTGCTGTTTTACATCGCATCAACCGTGACAGCACTTTTTTAACCTTCAAGTTCTCCTTAAGTTATTGAATTGGATGGGAAAGCGCATACAACAATTCAAAACATTCTCTAAAAGTCCCCTACGTGAACAGCACAATAGAGATACAATCAAAGATCATTAAGCTTCATGAAAACTATAAGCATTGACGAGGCATTCGTAACTACAATGAGCATGATACTCCTGCCAAGAATTCACTTAACACGATCGTTTACAAGTGACCTCCACTACTTGTGAATATAAGTTCAAAACAAGCTAATATGATTTGGATGAAAATTAAACTAAGTAGACTCGAAATACTAAATGGGGATTGTTTTTGACGAAATTAACTAAAACTAAGCAAATTAAAGAAACTAAGTAACAAGGGTACGAATTTGGGTGAATTAAAGGGTGAAAGACTAATTAGAGGGTCCTTTTCCACACATGACACATATGCATATGAATCGATTTCCAGTCATTCTTCCTATTAACCATGAATGACAACGCCCCAAATTAATTGTGAACAGCACTAATTAATTCTCAGATTTTCCTAAGTTCATTGAATTGGATGGAGAATGCATCGGCAACCAAATTATTCTTATCAAGTTCCCTACATGAACAACATAATAGAGATACATATCAAAGATCATTAAGTTCCATGAAAATCATAAGCATTGACAAGGCATTCATAACTATGAAAAGCATGATACTCTCGCCTAGGATTTACTTAACACCATCGTGACTAGCAACTTTTACTACTTGTAAATATAAGTTCATAACGATTGATAGGAGCATATTTATGCGACTTAGTTAGCTTGTTTTCTTGCATTTACTTAGTTAGTTTCTAGTTATTAAAGTGTTTTAAGCTATTTTTGTGTGTTTGTAGGTCCAAGTGGCAAAGTTGGCAAGAAAGTGCATTTTGGAGCATTTTAGAGCATTTTAGAGCAGTTTTGGGCTCGAATGGAATGCTTGCATATGGAGTACAAGGAATGGACAAATTTGAAGTCAAAAAAGGCTAGGAACATGCTACAAATCTGGAGGAACAAATTCAAGACAAAGAAGATAAGGAATCAGCTCAAAAGAAGGAGATATTATCCAAAACATCATCCAAATAGCCTTATCTTATCCAAACCTTATCTTAACCTTATCTTATCTTATCCTATCCTAATCTTATCCTACCTTAATTCCAGCTGCAAAGGGGACTCCTTTTCATATTAGGATGCCTAAAACCTGATTTCTAGAAGCCCTTATCCTTTCCTACAAAAGTGGGGCCTCCACTCATTCTAGAAAGCCTTTGCCTTGCCTTGCACTCCATTCCCTTTTCCCTCCAATTCTTGCCGCATCCTCCTTACCCTTTTCCCTCATCGATTCTGATTTAATTAGCCTTTTTCCTTGTGGATTTAGGTTGTGCAAAGCCTTCTCAGAAACTAATTGGGCCAAACCCCTTTCCTGATGGATTTAAGCCTTGTGCCGCACCCTATGGCCCCAATCCTTTATTTCTACTAAGTTCTAATCCTAACCTGATTTCTCTAGGGTTTTGCCATGCCTATATATATATGGTTTGAGGGTTGCCATAACTTACCACCCCCATATACCACACCATAATTCGCAGAAACATATCCACACACCAATTCACACCATTTGCCGCAACCTTGGAGAAGAAGAAACTTTGTCGTGGCTTCCATTGGAAGGCTGTGCTACAAGCCACCTGCAACCATTGGAGTTCTCAGAGTTATTTCTTCCCTCATTTTAATTTCAATGTTTATTTTAATTTGCTTTTCAATTGCTATGAACATATGTAACTAAGTTTTTCTTAGTTAGAGGTGAATTCGAAGCCATGAGCATATGTTTAATATGAATTGATTACCTCCAGTTATTGTTTCGTAAAACATGAATGTGATTTACTTATCTATGTTATTGAGAACTTATTCTTGTGTGTTGATTAAGGATGCATACTTAGTTTGCATGCAGGGATTTGATGCTAGAATATAAGGGAATTTCACCTAATCGTTATGAACTTATATTTACAAGTAGTGAAGGTTGCTAGTCACAATCGTGTTAAGTAAATTCTTGGCAAGAGTATCATGCGGTTCATAGTTACGAAAGCCTTGTCAATGCTTATGATTTTCACAAAGCTTAATGATCTTTGATTGTATTTCTATTATGCTGTTCATGTGGAGAACTATTGAAGAATAATTTGGTTGTCGATGCGTTATCCATCCAATTCAAACTTAGGAAAATCAGAGAATTAATTATTGCATTCACAATTAATTTGGGGCATTGTCATTCATGGTTTAAAGAAACAATACTGGAAATCAATTTATGTGCATATGTTTCATGGGTGAAGAATGACCCTCTAACTAGCTTTTCACCCCTGAATTCACCTTAATTTCATTTTAACTTACTTTGTTTGGTGCAATTTACTTAGTTTTGTTAAATTCGTCCAAAAACCTTCTCAATTCTTATTTGTGTCTTAGTTTAGTTAATTTCGTTCAAATCTGTCCTGACACACCCCGACCGAGATCGAGGCATGCTGGCCGTCACGTGAGCGTGACGCAAGCCATATGCACGAAGCGGAAGCGTTAAAATAAGGAAATTTGGAATGAATAAAAACCCAAACATCCAGAATGGCTAGAAAGGAAATAAGTGTTACTACACATTCAGAGCATAATTATGTCTAAGTGCAGTTATGCATAGAAATTACTAAATTAAACAGTATCCAATATTACTACATGAATGATGTACTGTCAGAACTTCCACCAGGATCCTCGTGAGCCACCACAAAAGCTACCTAATACCTGGAGGGGCGCAAAACAAGTTGAGTGGGTCAGTGAAACAACGCTTATACAAAAACTTTATTTTCCTTTGAATATACTAACCCCTCGCCGTAAAACATGTATAACTTTCCCAGAAAATAGAATACGTAAATATAAGTCAAATCATGCTCGGTATATCAAGATTCATTTTGTATGTATGCCATGTATATGCTATGCCCAATATCACAATATAATAAATAATAAGCCAGGTGATGTTATTCAATATAAATCATCTGATAGCCGAAGTCACCTAACGTGATCTTTACGGCAGAAACTAGTGCTCAATTCAATCATATCTCAAACTTATATCTCAACATATTTATACATATCTGCACACAAGTCGGTACCACTTCACGTGGTCTGACTGACAGGCTAGGTGTATAATGAATACGCTCAAGTGCTACAATCACATGAAGGCTATACGCTAATGGCCAGTCACCTACAAGTTGAACCCACTGAAAGTGGTCTATACGATAGGCTATGCACCTATGTTGGATCCAAGGTGAGCGTGTGGTGCGGGAGGTGCACGATCATGTGAAGCTATGCCCCTAACTCTGGGCGGGAGCACTAACACCGGGGTGCAGATTAATGAGCTCAATATGCATCACAACATCACTAAGCATCTCATACTCTTTACCAGCATAATATACTCACATGTGGCTTACCTGGGCCTCCGCAACACCATGCAACAATATGCAAAATTCTGATAATGTATATGCTAAAAATGCAGGCATAACATGGCATTTAAATCACATTCCATTAAATACGTTTTCTGGGAAAAACGTCAAGTATATAATTGAAAATAACTGCCCACTCACTGGTATATAGTCGGGTCGTAACCCCTACGTCTTGCCTGGCTACGCTCGTCATCCGGATAGGTCTCGCCTATACGAGAAATAACTATAACAACGTTATTTTAAGCAGATATACCATTCTAGCTAATAACTTCTCATACTTTGCTCAATTTGGGTATATAAATATACCACAGTGATCTACACAATCTCAGGATCAACCTCAAATTTTTAAAATAATTTTTCACCTTCCCACGCGCCCTTACGCGCCGATGAGTGCACGGACCTGCGCGCCCCCACGCGCGGCCACGTTACAGTCACACTGACGGCCTCAGTTAACGTTGTCAGGAATATTTCAGGAATATTCCGTCAAATCCTAACGGTAGCTGTTAAACATAACTAACAGCGTTAGCATATTCCATCAACTTTAACGGAATATGGTATGTCTTCTCCGGTAAGTCGCCGATCGTCGGTGACTGTTCGCCGGTTTCTGGGTAAACTTCCAAACATGGTTTCTCACTCATTTTTCAACCATTTTTCACAAAATTGGTACCAAAATGAAGCTAAGAGCATGTAGAACACAACCATACAAGTTTCAAAGCTTAGAATCCACTAGATTTTACATGAGAAAGCTCGATAATTCTGCAAACTTTGAAATGCTTCGATCTCAGTCCTCTAACATCCAAAACCTTCCAACGAACCACTCCGAGCTTCCTTAGGGCCTCCTTAAGCTCCTTATGAGCTTAAAATCTCCAAAAACACAAGGTTTTATGTGAGCATAAATAGTGAAAAAATCGGGGCTTATGGTTCTACGGGTTTTCGAAAGCTTTCTTACCTGAAACTTGTACCAATCGATTCATATCCACCTTAGGAATACAATGGTGTCCTCTTTGACCACGATCTGTGAGTTTTTTACGGGTTTTGGGTGTTTGTCCGTACAAAACCGAGAAGGAGAAAGAGAGAGAGTATGTACGGCAGAGAAAAGAGAGAATGGGGAAAGGGAATGAATGTGGTCTTAGTTTGGTTACCAACTAAACAAAACAAGGTAACTAACTTAGGAGAATTAAACTTGTCCAATTTAAAGACATAACACTCACCACACATTTAATTTCCAGGGGTAATTCCATCATTTCACATCTTCAAAAACAATTCCCCAGGACGGGCTGTCACAATGTACCCACCTTACAAAAATTTCATCCCCGAAATTTACGTAACCAAAACCATCCACTAGTACTCATAAAACAATCTCGGGTACATCTCTCTCATCCGATCCTTTGTCTCCCAGGTCGTTTCTTCCACTGTATGATTCCTCCACAGGACTTTAACCAATTGCACTGTTTTATTCCTCAGAACCTTTTCTTTCCAATCCAGTATAGTCACTGGCTCCTCATCATAAGTCAAATATGAACTGATCTCCAAAGGTTGATGAGGTCTCACATGTGAATGATCTGCAACATAATGTCGAAACATCGAGACATGAAACACATTATGTACCTTAGATAACTCTGACGGCAACTCAAGTCTATAAGCAACTTCACCGACTCGCTCGGTGATCTGATAAGGTCCGATGAATCTAAGACTTAGCTTGCCTTGCTTCCCAAATCGTACTACACCTCGCCATGGCGATAACTTCAGAAATACCGAATCACCAACCTTGTACACTCGATCAGTGGCATGTCTGTCTGCTAAACTCTTTTGGCAATCGTGGGCCACTTTCATATTAGACTTAAGAATCTGAATGTTTTGAGTAGTTTCCTCTACTAACTCAGGGCCCACTAAAACTCGTTCGCCAACTTCTGACCAACATAACAGAGTTCGACATGCCTTGCCATATAATGCCTCGAATGGTGCCATACCAATACTTGAGTGAAAACTGTTGTTATAGGCGAATTCCATCAAATCCAACCGCTTATGCCAAGTGTCGCCAAACTGCAACACCGAAGATCTTAGCATATCCTTCAAAGTCTGAATCGTCCTCCCTGATTGTCCGTCTGTCTGAGGATGATATGTCGTGCTGTACAGTAATCTCGAACCCAAAGTTTCCTGGAATGCTACCCAAAACTTAGAAGTAAATCTTGGATCTCGATCTGAAATAATACTCACAGGAACGCCATGATACTTCACAATCTTTGTGATGAACAACTCGGCTAACTTGTTCAATGAATACTTTTCCCTCACAGGAATGAAATGCGCTGACTTAGTAAGTCGATCAACAATCACCCAGATTCCATCATAGCAATTTTGTCTACAGGGTAGCTTGTACACAAAATCCATAGTAATATTTTCCCATTTCCACTGTGGAAAGGTAAGTGGCCGTGATAAGCCAAATGGCTTCTTTCTTTCGGCTTTAACCTACTGGCACACGATACACCTACTTACATACTCTGCAATTTCCCTTTTCATACCTGGCCAATAATAAAATGGCCTAATGGTATGATACATTTTAGTTCCTCCTGGATGCATTGCATAAGCTGAAATATGTGCCTCATCAAGAATTGCCTTTTTCAATTCCTCATTATTTGGCACGTACATCCTATTCTTTTGCATAAGCATGCCATCTGTCTCTCTACCTCTGAGATATTTCTTTTTCCCTTGATTTCTCAAATGAATTAACTCTTGAATCTCTTCGTTACTCATCTGAGTCTCGAGTATTCGAACAATCAAAATAGGCCTAACTTGGAAACTAGCAAGCAAGGTTTCCTCTCGCTCTACTACAGCTTCTTCTTGTTATTCTAGCCTCAATTTCACTCCAGTAGACCTCAAATCTACAAGAAGAGGAATACGAGAAGCATACAAAGCATTAAGCCGACCTTGAGATTTCTTACTCAAAGCATCAGCCGCTACATTAGCACATCCAGGGTGATACTCAATCGTCCAATCGTAGTCACTTAGTAACTCAATCCATCTCCGCTGACGAAGATTCAAATCTTTCTGCGTGAACAGGTACTGGAGACTCTTGTGATTTGTGAAAATCCTACACTTCTCACCATAGAGATAGTGTCTCCAAATCTTCAAGGCGAAAATAATGGCTGCTAACTCTAAATCATGTGTAGGGTAATTCATCTCATAATGCTTCAACTGACGTGAAGCGTAAGCAATCACCTTACCATGCTGCATTAAAACACATCCCAAGTTATTCAAAGAAGCATCGCTATAAATCTCGAAGTTCCCACTATCATCAGGAAGTGCTAAAACAGGAGCATGAGTGAGATAATACTTCAACTGCTGGAAACTCTGTTCACAATTGCCATCCCACTCAAACTTAACTTCATTTCTAGTCAATCTTGTAAGTGGTAAAGATATAACTGAGAAATCTTTAACAAAGTGTCGATAATAACTCGCTAAACCAAGGAAACTCCGTACCTTGGTAACGGTTCGTGGTTGTTCCCAATTCTCCATAGCTGCTATCTTCTGAGGGTCAACCTGAATACCCTGAGCTGAAACAACATGACCCAAGAATGCCTTTTGATCTAACTAGAATTGGCATTTACTAAACTTAGAATACAGCCGATGCTCCCTCAATCTCTTTAGTACTAGAATGAGATGTCGAGTATGATCTGCTTTCGACTTAGAATACACCAAAATGTCATCATTAAAGACAATGACAAATCTATACAAGTATTGCTGAAATACCTTATTCATCAAGCCCATAAAAGCTGCTGGTGCATTCGTCAATCCAAATGGCATCACACAAAACTCGTAATGACCATAACGAGTTCTAAAAGCCATCTTAGAGATGTCATCACTTCTGATCTTTAGCTTATAGTAGCCTGACCTCAAATCAATCTTGGAGAACACACAACCACCTTTAAGTTGATCAAATAGGATGTCTATACGCGGCAGTGGATAACGGTTTTTAATCGTTACCCCATTCAATTGCCAATAATCAATACACAACCTCAAAGTTCCGTAATTCTTTCGGACAAACAAGACTGGAGCTCCTCATGGCGATGTACTAGGTCGAATAAAACCTTTATCCACCAATTCTTGTAACTGAATCTTTAATTCTCTTAACTCCGCAAGAGCCATTAGATAAGGAGCTAAAGAAATAGGATCTGTACCTGGAAGTAAGTCAATGGTAAACTCTGCCTCATGATCTGGAGGCAATCCAGGTAAATCATTAGGGAAAACGTCAGAGAAATGTCTGACTACTCAAACGTTCTCCACACTCAAAGGATTATCATCATTTAATACCACATGAGCCAAGTAACCTTGACAACCTTTGTTCAACAATCTCTTGGCTCTCACAGCTGAAATAACACCATGTCTTACTCCACTACTTTCCCCTAGAAACTTAACTTCAGGCAATCCAGGACGATGGAAAGTCCCTGTTTTCCCATAACAATCAATTTTGGCACGATTATAATGTAACCAATCGGTGCCCAAATTCACATCGAAATCTACAATGTCTAATGGAGTAAGATTAGCTGGCATAAACACATCCTCCACTACAACGGGACATCCAGGATAAACATTATCTACATAACACTTCTCCCTTCTAGGCATTGCAAATTCTAACTCATATCCAAGGGGTGTAGACTGAGGTTGAGTCAACTGAGCAAATGTATGAAAAATTCAGAATGCGTAGCACCACAATCAATCAACACTTTAGCGTAATGACCAAGAACATTTAACGTACCCATAATTAAATCAGGATTGTTTTGAGCATCCTGAAGTGAGATGTTGTTGACATGTCCCTAAGCTGGCTGCCTTCTTCCTCTACCTCTGCTAGCATGAACACCTCGGCCCTGGGCGCTACGTCCTTGACTTGCCTAGCTGTGCTGCCTAGATGATCCTGCACTGCTGGTAGCAACATCAATCTGGTGTGGCTGTCCTCCAGAATGCCACCGTGACCCGTTAGCCGAGTACTGGTTATAATCACCCTGTTGATAAGGTACATATCTTTCTGAGTGCTGACTATAGCCACCTGGCTGATAAGGATCCTGGGGGTACTGATACTGTCCTGCGGCATAGGGAACGGGATCTCCCTGATAGTGGTAAGCACCACCACGACCTGTCTGAGAATAACGACTTGGTCTTGAAAACCACTGAGTCTGTCTTTGCGGTGGCATAAGAGGCTGTTGTGGTTGCTGAGGCCTCTACTGATTTTGAGGATAATACTTAGCCAAATGCCCCATATGTCCACAGGTATAACATCCACTGTTACCTTGACGGCATTCTCCAAAATATCGATTATTACATCTTCGGCACAAATGAGTACTAGCACTACCTGAATCTCTCGGCCTCTGAAATCTAGGGCCTCCAGAAAATCTACCTCCTCGCCTCGAGCCTGTGGTACTAAAATCTCCACTAGAAGAACTCGAGCTCGTACCACTTCTCTTAAAACTCTGGGTCTTGCGAGGTCCTTGAAAATACTGGCCTTTACCCTTATCATCTTTCCTCTGATTACCTTCTTCCTCTTCACTATCACTAGGCAAATTTTCTGAGTCTTCAACTCTCAACAAAATCTCATAGAACTCCTGATAAGTGTCACAAGTTGCTATAGTAGCCATATATCGCCACTTCTTCTTAGTACCAAGTTTAAAACGACGAAGCATCTCAATTGGATTGGCAGCAACTTCTGAATCATAACGGGACAAATTTGTGAACTTTCTATAGTACTCATTAGCAGACAGCTTTCGCTGCTTCAGATTAGTAAACTCTTGCTTCTTCCGATCTAGATATGCTAGAGGAATGAATCTTTCATAAAATGCCCGTTTAAAATTCTGCCAATCAGCAATCTCCGCAAGCGGTCGTCCATACATCTCCTGGCCCCACTAACATGTAGACTCTGGACCGAAAAACCAAGGAGTAGTATTAACCCACCTATCTTCGGGTACGTTTCCTTGACTGTGCATAACCAGGAACGTCTTCTCAACATTTTGTAACCATTTTTCTGCCCCTTCAGGTCCTTCATTACCTATCAACTGAGGCAACTTCAAATTATACACGGACTCCAGAGGAGTTCTCTGAGGAGGGCGAATTACAGACTGAAGGGCATTAACAATAGCTTCCCCCAACTGAGAAATATTAGGAAAATTAGGCTTAACCGCACGACGTGGCTCTCTACGAGGCGGCATAGTTCTGACATAAGACATCAAAATTAATTAGGGATGTTCATAAAATATGTAGGAGTGCAACCTAGGCTCTAATAACAAACTGACACACCCCAACCAAGATTGAGCCATGCTGGTCGTCATGTGAGCATGACGCAAGCCATATGCATGAAGCAGAAGCGTTAAGATAAGGAAATTTCAAATGAATAAAAACCCAAACATCCAAAATGGCTAGAAAGGAAATAAGTGTTACTACACCTTAGGAGCATAATTAAGTCTAAGTGCAGTCAAGCATAGAAATTACTAAATTAAACAGTATCTAATATTTCTACATGAATGATGTACTGTTAGAACTTCCACTAGGATCCTCGTGAGCCACCACAAAAGCTACCTAATACCTGGAGGGGCGCAAAACAAGCTGAGTGGGTCAGTAAAACAACGCTTATACACAAACTTTATTTTCCTTTGAATATACTAACCCCTCGCCGTAAAACAGGTATAACTTTCCCAGAAAATAGAATACGTAAATATAAGTCAAATCATGCTCAGTATATCAAGATTCATTTTGTATGTATGCCATGTATATGCTATGCCCAATATCACAATATAATAAATAATAAGCCAGGTGATGCTATTCAATATAAATCATCTGATAACCGAAGTCACCTGACATGATCTATACGGCAGAAACTAGAGCTCAATTCAATCATATCTCAAACTCATATCTCAACATATTTATACATATCGGTACACAAGTCGGTACCACCTCACGTGGTCTGACCGATAGGCTAGGTGTATAATGAATACGCTCAAATGCTACAATCACATGAAGGCTATGCACTAATCGCGGGTCACCTACAAGTCAAACCCACTGAAAGTGGTCTATACGATAGGCTATGCACCTATCTTGGATCCAAGGTGAGCGTGTGGTGTAGGAGGTGAATGATCATGTGAAGCTATGCCCCTAACTCTGGGTGGGAGCACTAACACCGGGGTGCAGATTAATGAGCTCAATATGCATCACAACATCACTAACCATCTCATACTCTTTACCAGCATAATATACTCACCTGTGGCTTACCTGGGCCTCCGCAGCACCATGCAACAATATGCATAATTATGATAATGTATATGCTAAAAATGCAGGCATAACATGGCATTTAAATCACATTCCATTAAATACGTTTTCTGGGAAAAACGTCAAGTGTATATATACTGAAATAACTGTCCACTCACTAGTATGTAGTCGGGTCGAAACCCCCACGTCTAGCCTGGCTACGCTCGTCCTCCGGATAGGTCTCGCCTATATGAGAAATAACAATAACAACTTTATTTTAAGCACATACACCATTATGATACTTTGCTCAATTTGGGTATATAAATATACCACAGTGATCTACACAATCTCAGGATCATCCCCAAATTTTTAAAATAATTTTTCACCTTCCAACGCGCCCTCACAGGCCGATGAGTGCACGGACCTACGTGCCCCCACGCGCGGCCACGTGACAGTCACACTGACGGCGTCAGTTAACGCCGTCAGGAATATTCCAGGAATATTCCATCAAATCCTAATGGTAGCTGTTAAACTTAACTAACGGGGTTAGCATATTCCGTCAACTTTTACAGAATATGCTCTGTCTTCTCCGACGAGTCGCCGGTCGCCGGTGATTGTTCGCCGGTTTCTGGGCAAACTTCCAAACATGGTTTCTCACTCATTTTTCAACCATTTTCCATAAAATTGGTACCAAAATGAAGCTACGAGCATGTAGAACACAACCATAAAAGTTTCAAAGCTTAGAATCCACTAGATTTTACCTGAGGAAGCTCGATATATCGGCAAACTTTGAAATGCTTCGATCTCTGTCCTCCGACGTCCAAAACCTTCCAACGAACCACTCTGAGCTTCCTTAGGGCCTCCTTAAGCTCCCTATGAGCTTAAAATCTCCAAAAACACAAGGTTTTACCTGAGCATGAATAGTTACAAAATTGGGGCTTGTGGTTTTACGGGTTTTTGAAAGCTTTCTTACCTGAAACTTATACCAATCGATTCGTATGCACCTTAGGAATACAATGGTGTCTTCTTTGACCACGATCTGTGAGTTTTTGACGGGTTTTGGGTGTTTATCCGTACAAAACTGAGAAGGGGAGAGAGAGAGTGTTTGAGAGAGAGAGTGTGTACGGGAGAGAAGAGAGAGAATAGGGAAAGGGAATGAATGTGGTCTTAGTTTGGTTACCCACCAAACAAAACAAGGTAACTAACTTAGGAGAATTAAACTTGTCCAATTTAAATACATAACACTCACCACACATTTAATTTCCAAGGGTAATTCCGTCATTTCACATCTTCAAAAACAATTCCTCGGGACGGGCTGTCATGTGTCCCCATTTAGTAGTTTGAGTCAAGATAGTTTAGAATTCGTTCAAATCACTCTCTAGTACTTGTTCTGAGTCTATTTCACTTAGTTGTTCTGTTTTAAGTCAGTTTAGCTTGTTTTGAGTCATAAGAGTCTAGTTTTCTGTTCTTGAGTCTAGTTTAGTGTTTTAGAGTTTAAATTGTGTTGATTAGCATCCCTTCTAATCCCCGGCCTAAAACGATCCCTACTTTCATGTACCACAACCATAGGGTTTTAATTTGAGTGTTAGAATATATCACATCAAATTTTGGCGCCGTTGCCGGGGATTAGCAAAATTGCTAATCCCTCTTTGTTTATGTCCATACCTTTTCATTTGTATTTCTGATTTTATTTTGTTTTGTTTTCTTTGTTTTAGGCACTAGTTTATGACTCGTAGTTCTCAACCTAATCGTGAGAATATATTGGAGTTTGACGACGATTTTGAACGAATGTTGAGAAGGAAGAAGAGGTATCCAGAACCTAGTCCACCTAATTCTGAATTCGAATTTGAAGAAGATGAGGAGGAAGAACAAGCCATGGCTGTGTGATGTGATATATTCTAACTTTCAAATTAAAACCCTATGTTTGTAGTACATGCAAGTATGGATCGTTTTAGGGTGGGGATTAGAAGGGATGCTAATCAACACAATTTAAACTCTAAAACACTAAACTAGACTCAAAAACAGAAAACTAGACTTTTATGACTCAAAACAAGCTAAAATGACTTAAAATAGCACAACTAAGTGAAATAGACTTAAAACAGGTACTAGAGAGTGATTTGAACGAATTCTAAACTATCTTGACTCAAAATACTAAATGGGGACAGATTTGAACGAAATTAACTAAACTACGACACAAATAAGAATTGAGGGGGTTTTTGGACGAATTTAACAAAACTAAGTAAATTGCAGCAAACAAAGTAAGTTAAAACGAAATTAAGGTGAATTCAAGGGTGAAAAGCTAGTTAGAGGGTCCTTCTCCACACATGAAACATATGCACATAAATTGATTTCCAGTATTGTTTCCTTAAACCATGAATGACAACGCCCCAAATTAATTGTGAACGCACAAATTAGCCATCAGATTTTCCTAAAGTGATGTCAAATTAAATCGCACTCAAACTTAAACCCTATCGATGTAGTATATGAAAGTAGGGATCGTTCTAGGCCGGGGATTAAAAGGGATGCTAATATACACAAACTAGACTTTAAAACACTAAACTAGACTCAATTAACTCAAAATAGCAAATAGAACTCAAATTAGACAGTTTCTGGACTCTGGAAAATAGGCTAACTAAGGCTCAAAAGGGTTAAACCTATAATACATATGCAAAGGAATAAGGCTTTTTGGCTCTGGTTTAACCAAACAACTTCATCTTGTTATTTGTTATGCAATCAATTTCATGCTTTGAATGAAACGGGTATGAGTTCTAGTATTTGGAACTAAAGTGATGAAAACGCATTCTAAGTAGCAACCAAGCAAAGAAATAATGAGATCATGCAACGACTTTAGAAAACAAAAACATCACAGATTAATAACTCTCCAAAGAACGTATAGGCTCAAGTCTCTCAGGGTTGTAGCATTAGTTTGAGTTTCTTCCTTCAAGCACGTTACAAAAACTTATTTTTTTTCCTTTTGTGATTACATGTGAATTCGTAAACGACAACTACAACTAAGCATAAACCAAAGAGAATATCAAACTTTCATCCATGTTTGTAACTCTCTTTAACAGTTATGCAATTAAAAACCAAATCCTCATCATTGTGTTGGAAGGTACCCTAAGACACAAACAAACAACAAAAACAACTCTTTTTGGGTTTTTTCAAAACTTTTTTGACACTTCAAAACACACTAAAAACACTTAAAATAGTGAGTTACTTTAGAAGTGATAGGTGATAAAATCCCATGAAAATATCAATTAAAACACTTTGTTTACCTCCCCACACTTAAACCAAACATTGTCCTCAATGTTTCAAACATAGACTCACACACAAACAAGAAAACAACACAACTAACTGATAGGAGCATATTTATGCGTCTTAGTTAGCTTATTTCCTTGCATTTAGGTTGTTAGTTCTTAGTTATTTTAGTATTTTAAGCTATTTTCGTGTGTTTGTAGGCCCAAAGGGCTAAAGGAGCAAGAAAGTGCATTTTGGAGCAGTTTTGGGCACTAAATGGATTGCACATGCTTGGAGCTAAGTGGATGGATGAAATTGAAGATCAAATGAGCTTAGGATCAAATGAAGAATGAAGAGTTCAAAATTGGAAGCCAAAGTTTCTAAAGTTGGAAGTTTCTATTCTTGGAGGTTTCCATTCTTGAAAGTTTCTATTCTTGGCTTGGAAGTTTCTTAATCCTTCTTCGCCTATGTTCCAGCCACAAAAGGATTCCAAATTATGTTAGGGCACTTAATTGGTTGTTCTAGAAGCCTAAACCTACCCTAAAAGTCCAAGCTGCACCCCCTATCCCTTTCCCCTTCTTTGCCGTGCAAGGGAGATCGTCCTTTTCTATTTTCTGCACAAAATCACATTCCCTTTCCTTAAGACCCTATGCCGCACCTCCCTGACCCTTTTTCGTCCTGGATTCTGATCT
Source organism: Heteromeles arbutifolia (assembly GCA_024362995.1). NCBI lineage: Eukaryota > Viridiplantae > Streptophyta > Magnoliopsida > Rosales > Rosaceae > Heteromeles > Heteromeles arbutifolia. Next base: position 21,647,211 of record JANCRC010000005.1, on the reverse strand, counting down.
TTATTCACTTTCCTTTTATTTGCCTCAATTCACTTACCTATTTCTCATCAATCTCTGATTCTTTACTTATCCTTTTTAATTGTGGGACAAAAGAGCTAAGTATTTTATTTTCCCTTTCCTTCTTTCTCCTCTGCCGCACCTTAGCATTTATTCCCTAGGGTTTTTACATATTTAGGGAGATAAATAAAGCCTTTGCCACAGACTACCACAATCATTCACTGCCATACACATTCCAATTCACTTTTTGCCGCAGCCATCATCCCATTCCTTCAATAATTCAGCCTTCTATCCATTCTCATATACAAATCACCACTCAAACCATCAACCAATCCCTTGTGCCGCAGCAAAGGAGAAGAATGAGAGCTTTTGGACGTTTTGGCATTCAATTTGGATCGCTAGAGCGTTTAGGTGTTTTCTTTCTTTTGTTTTCAATGTATAAATCTGTTTACCTTTGCTTTGCGATTATGAGGAACTAAGCCATTTTGGCAAGGGGCTATTCAATACCATGATTATACTTGCGTTATGAATTGATTACATCTAGTTATGATTTCATAAGTTGTGAATTCAATTTACTTAACTGTTTGAATTAAAACTTGTTTGTGTATGTGGGTTGAGGGTGCACACTTAATTTGCATGCATGAATTCGATGCTAGAATATAAGGGAGTTTCACCTAATCATTATGAACTTATATTCACAAGTAGTGAAGGTTGCTGGTCACGATCACGTTAAGTAAATTCCTGGCAGGAGTATCATGCAGTTCATAGTTATGAATGCCTTGTCAATGCTTATGATTTTCATAGAACTTAATGATTCTTGATATGTATCTCTATTATGCAGTTCATGTAGGGAACTATTGAGGAATACTTTGGGTTGTTGTATGCATTCATCCAATTCAATAAACTTAGGGAAATCTGAGGGTTAATTAGTGCATCACGGTTAACTTGGGGCGTTGAGGTTCATGGTTTATTGAAAAAGCAACTGGAAATCGATTTGTATGCAAGTGTGTCATTTGTGGAGAAGAACCCTCTAGCTAGCCCATCATCCATTCAAAACACCAATTTCATGCCTAAATCTGTCTAGTTCTTAACTTTACTTTGTTAATTTTCAAATACGTCAAAACCAAACCCCATTTTACTTTAAAGTGTCAAATTAGTTAGAATCTGTCCAACTTTGTGTTTTTAAGTGTTTTGAGTCAAAGTAAAACCAAATTTCATCCAAAGTCACCCTTTGTGTCTGTTTGGATTCTAATTAGTTGTTTTAAGCTGTTTTGAGTCATTATAGTTTGTTTTGAGTCTTTTCGGTTTGTTTTGCATTCTTTGAGTCTAGTTTAGTGTTTTAAACTTAGTTTTATGTTTTTAAGTCAGTTTCTAGTGTTTTAGCAATCCCTCCTAATCCTCGGCCTAGAACGATCCCTACTTACATTCTTTACTACAATTGACAACAAGAGGGTTTAATTTGTGTGCTGTTTTACATCACACCACTAACAAACATGACAAATATGGCAAAGTAAAAGCAATAAAGAGTAGGGTTTAGAAACGCAAATCTGGTTGTGATTTCGGAGCTTCCTAGGTCTTCTTTATTCGAACGCATGGGCTGCCTCCCAAGAAGCGTTTGCTTTAACGTCTTCCAGCCAGACGAATCCTTCAATTATTCTTCACTAGGTCCCACTGCATGGAGTTGGTCTTCGAATGGAAGGTGATACTTGAAATGATCCGGCAATGGTTTAAATTCTAGACTGGGTGCCTAAATCATCAACAAAATATTAGTATAAAACAAAATTGAAATTTGGGGAGGTGGCTTACCTGTGTACTCCGACATGAACTCAATAATAAACACCCCTTCGAAAGTTGTAGGACTAGAAAATTCAGCCAGATTTGGTGTTTTGAGAGTTGTGACTTGTCCCGTGTCATAAAATCCAACTTTTTTGGGCTTTGTTGTCTCATGAACATTCTTCTTGATGTACAATTCTCTTCAAACTGTTCAACACAATCTGGGACTTGTTGTGGTGTATCAAGAATTTGGGTACTACTTTGGACCTTTGGGAAGGCTTCCACGATGTCTTTTTCACTTTCTTCATTCTTGGAAATCATGAACCTGCGAGGAAAAGGGATATTTGGTGGAATAGGGTTAGAATGAATTGAGTTTGGAACGATATTACCAGAGTTGGACGACCTAGGGACTCTAGGGGGCTGCGGCAAGGGTTATTCTACCCTTGCCCGTAGGTGTGGCCTCCTCCTTTTCTTCTAGCAACAGCAATTCATCCACGTTTAGGCTGTGTTTGGACGGTTCTGGGTCAGCTTTAACCTCCATATTACTTCCTAAGGTGATGGCTTTAGCGATTTCAAAATCTCCCATTGAATTTACAATGTTTGAGTTGGAGACTTCACTTTGTTCTTGAATTTGTGCCATCAACTCTACCATCTCTCCAAGTTGATTGTTCAATTCACCCATTATCTTGGATTGGTCTTGCATATCCTACGCCATAGTGGTTAATAATTGAACAATTTGGTCATTATCCATGGACGAACCTGAATGTGGTTGGGAAGATTATGGTGGAGGCTGTGATGGTGCATATGACCATTGATAGAACTCCTCAGATGGCTGCAAATATTCTTCTTATTGTGAGCCATGCGTCAAAGAAGTTAGTACATCAAGAATTTCATCATAATTCATGGACATACTTGAATTCGATTGGAATTGTTTTGGGGGAGGCTATGGTGGCTGCATAGGTCTTGAATAAAACTCATCATCTTGCTGCCAATATCCACCTTGTTGAAATTGTTGAGGTTCCCCCCCCCACATATAATCTGAATAATCTCTCCAATCCGAATTGTAGGTGATGGAAAACATGTTGTCCCTTGATTGGTTATGGCCTTGATAACCCCAAGCACCTCTGTTCGTAGTGAATGGAGGACGTTGATGAGTTTGATATCCTTGCCCATAGAGCACCCTAAATGTAGGGACACTTTGCATTGTCGTCCTTTCGATATACTATGACACTTGAGAAGTAAGATTCTCTATTTGAGCTTGAATATTAGCAATTGCCATGTCTTACTTCTCTAGTACCTGAAATCAAAGAAATAAAACTAAATCAAATATCAAAAATCAAAATAAAAGACACAGAAAGAAACAAGGGATTAGCAATTTTGCTAATCCCCGGCAACGGCGCCAAAAATTTGATGTGAAATTAAATCGCACTCAAACTTAAACCCTATCGACGTAGTATATGAAAGTAGGGATCGTTCTAGGCCAGGGATTAAAAGGGATGCTAATCTACACAAACTAGACTTTAAAACACTAAACTAGACTCAATTAAGTCAAAACAGCAAATAGAACTCAAATTAGACAGTTTCTAAACTCTAGACACTCAAAATAAGCTAATTAGACTCAAAACACACAAAACAGGTTCGTTAGACTCAAAACTAACACTTAAGAGTGAATTAGACGAAATTAAGACTTAACTTGACTCAAAAGACTGAAGGACTCAAGATTTGACGAATTTAAACTCTACTAAGACAAACTAAGAGCAAGGGATTGGTTTTGAACAAATTTAAAATTAAACAAACAGAATGGTAAACTAGACTTAAGTATGCACGAAATTGGTGGTTTAAATGGATGAATGGCTAGCTAGAGGGTCATTCTCCACACATGACACATATGCAACACAAGTCGATTCCCAGTTATTATTCCGATAAACAATGAACCTCAACGCCCCAGATTAACCATGAATAACATTAATTAACCCTCAGAATTTCCTAAATTCGTTGAATTGGATGGAATACGCATCGGCAACCAAATTATTCTTTAATAGTTCTCTACATGAAAAGCATAATAGAAATACAATTAAAGATCATCAAGCTCTGTGAAATCATAAGCATTGACAAAGCATTCGTGACTATGAAAAGCATGACACTCCTACCAGGAATTTACTTAACGCGGTCGTGACTAGCAACCTCCACTACTTGTAAATATAAGTTTGTAACTATTAGGTGAAACTCCCTTATATTTTAGCATCAAATTCATGCATGCAAACTAAGTGTGCACCCTCAATCAACATACATGAACATATGTTCATGGCTTTGAATTCTCCCCTAGCTAAAACGAGATTAGTTCGTCATGTTTGCAATCAAGCAAAGATAAATAAATTTAAACATTAAAGACAAAGATAGAATACACCTAGAAATGCTCCAACGATCCAATGTCTTGAATGGCAAGCACGGCTCCAAATGGCTCATTTTTCTCCTTCCTTGCAAAGTTGCGGCACAATGAGTGTGTGATGGATGGTGTGATGATCTAATGGTACAGGGTGGTGAGAGATGGGTGCGGCAGAATGCATATATTTATAGGGAGAGGGGGCACGGAAAAGGGCTAAATTGGAGAGGAATTAAGACTCCAAATCCACAAGGAAAAGGTCAGCTATATGGCAGAAACCAAAGAGGAAAAGGAGAGAGAGGTGCAGCAGGCTTCTAGACATTCTAGAAATGGTCCGAGCACTAGATTCTTAGGACTTCTAGAAAGGAGTGTTGTGACATGTTTCTAGAAGGAAAAAGCCTTCTAAAAACAGGTTTTAGGCATCCTAATATGAAAAGGAGTCCCCCTTGCAGCTGGAATTAAGGTAAGATAAGATTAGGATAGGATAAGATAAGATAAGGTAAGATAAGGTTAGTTTGGATAAGATAAGGTTGGATAAGGTTTTGGATAATGTTCCTTCTTTTTAGCTGATTCCTTATCTTCTTTGTCTTGAATTAATTTCTCCATCTCTTTTGCACATTCCTAGCCTCTCTTGAACTTCAAATTCGTCCATCCACTTGCCCATTGCTTGTGCTATCCATTCCAAGCCCAAAACTGCTCTAAAATGCTCCAATTTGCACTTTCTTGCCAACTTTGTCATTTGAACCTGAAAACACACGAAAATAGCTTAAAACACTTTAATAAGCAATAACTAACCAAGTAAATGCAAGAAAACATGCTAACTAAGTCGCATATATATGCTCATATCATAAAGTTATTGAATTGGATGAATGCATCTGCAACCAAATTATTCTACAATGAAAGATCATTAAGCTTTGTGAAAATCATAAGCATTGACAAGGCATTCGTAACTATGAATTGCATGATACTCTTGCCAAGAATTTACTTAACACGATTGTGACTAGCAACCTTCACTACTTATAAATATAAGTTCATAACTATTAGGTGAAACTCCCTTATATTTTAGCACCAGATTCATGCATGCAAACTAAGTATGCATCCTTAATCAACACACAAGAATAAGTTATCAATCAAACAGATAAGTAAATCACATTCATGTTTTACGAAACAATAACTAAAGGTAATCAATTCATATAAAACATATGTTCGTGGCTTCGAATTCACCTCTAAGTAAGAAAAACTTAGTTACACATGTTCACAGTAATTAAAAAACAAATTAAAATAAACATTGAAGCTAAAATGAGGGAAGAAAGAACTCTGAAAGTCTCCAATGAATGCAAGTAGCTTGCGGCAGAACCCTCATTCTCCAATGGAAGCCACGGCAAAGTGTCTCTATGTTGTAGAATGAATTGTGGTATGGTATATGGGTGGTAAGTTGCGGCAACCTTCAAAACATATATATATATATATATATATATGCACGACAAAACCCTAGAGAAATCAGACTAAAGTTAGAAATTAGCATAAGTAAAGGATTAGGGCCTTAGGGTGCGGCATATTGCATAAATCCATCAGGAAAAAAGGTTTGGCCCAATTAATTTCTAAGAAGGACTTTTGCAAACCAAATCCACAAGGAAAAAGGCTAATTAAGTAAGAATCCAAGAGGAAAAGGTATGAGGGTGCGGCAAGAATTGGAGGGAAAGGGAATGGAGTGCAAGGCAAGGTAAAGGTCTTCTAGAAGGGGTGAGCCGCCAGGTTTGTAGGGATTAGGAGTAGGGCTTCTAGAACCATGCTTCTAGAAATCAGATATGGTTTTGGATAATACTCCTTCTTTTGAGCTGATTCCTTATCTTCTTTGTCTTGAATTAATTTCTTCCATCTCTTTAGCACATTCCTAACCTCATTTGATCTTCAAAACGTCCATTCCTTGTGCTTCAAATGCAACCTATCCATTTCAGCCTAAAACTGCTCTAAAATGCACCAAAATGCATTTTCTTGCCAACTTTGCCATTTGGACCTACAAACACACGAAAATAGCTTAAAACACTATAATAAGTAGAAACTAACTAATAACAAGCAAGGAAACAAGCTAATAAATTCGCATAAATATGCTCCTATCACTGTGGACAATCGAACAATCAAAGAACTTTCAGCCTCGGGATTGGACAATCCTGTGCCCCTATGCATTCAATATCCTAGGGCAGTTCAAGGCAAAACTGATGAGTTTGAGTTGAAGTCTAGCTTGCTGCTTCATATTCCCAAATACCATGGGCTATCCATGGAAGATCCGGACAAGCAGTTGAAGGAATTTGAAGTAGTATGCTCGAGCATGACACCCATCAATGTGGATGGGAATATTCTGAAGATGAAAGCCTTTCCATTCTCTATTATGGACAAGGCTAAAGATTGGCTTTATGAACTAGCACCTGGAACCGTTAGCAAAATTCTTCCCAACTTTGAGAGTAATTCTTTTGAGGAAGAAGATTAGCGGAATTCAACAAAGTCAAGGATAATACTTTCCAACGTATTATAAGCGTTTCAAGACTCTTGTTGCATCATGCCCTCAACATCAAATGAAGGAAGAGCTTATACTTCAATATTTCTACAAGGGAATTCTTCCCATTGAGAGACAAATGCTAGATGCTTTGGCAGGTGGTGCTTTGGTTGACAAAACACTGGTTGCTGCAAAGACCTTAATTGCAAATCGAGCTTTGAATGCACAACAATACGAAGGAGTTGGACAAAGGGACACCCCACGGCAATGATAGAACCATATTTATGTGACTTAGTTAGCTTGTTTCTTGGCATTTATGTTGTTAGTTCTTAGTTATGTATGTATTTTAAGCTATTTTCGTGTGTTTGTAGGTCTAAAGGGCTAAAATGGCAAGAAAGTGCATTTTGGTGCATTTTGGAGCAGTTTTGGGCATGGAATAGATAGCATATGCTTGGAGCAAAGTGGATGGACGAAATTGAAAACCTAAAGAGGCTAGGAATATGTTTAAAAGAAGGAAGAATTAACTCAAGGAAGAAAAGGAATCTAGCAAGAAGAAGGATTGACTAGTCAAACTTACCTTATTTTGACTTAGTCAACTCTTAATCCTAATTTATCAAGGTTCTAGCTGCAAAGGAGTGTCCAAAATACTTTAGGACACTTAATTATATGTTTTCCCTTTCCTAAATCCCTTGCCTCGTATCTCCTTAGCCTTTCTTCCAAAATCTGCCACATAATCGCCTTTCCCTTTCTATCTAGGACCTGCTACACCCTACTTACCCTTTTCCTATTGGGACTCTGATTTGTTACCCTTTTTTGGAGGATTTGGAGTCCTAAACCTTTCCAATTTAATTCTAAGTCGTGCCCTTTCTTTCCCTTATTAATAAACCACTCTACACACTTTCTGCCGAAAATCCACCCTCCATCCTTCACCATAACTCACCTACATCCATCCACCACCACAAATCACCACTAAAACTCACCACCATACCATTGTGCCGCAGCAAAGGAGAGGAAGGAGAGCTTTTGGACGTTTTGGCATTCAATTTAGATCCCTGGAGCGTTTAGGTGTTTTCTTTCTTTTGTTTTAAATGTATAAATCTGTTTACCTTTGTTTTGCGATTATGAGGAACTAAGCCCTTTTGGCTAGGGGGCTATTTAATACAATGATCATATTTGCAATATGAATTGATTACATCCAGTTGTGATTTCATACATCGTGAATGCAATTTGCTTAACTGCTTGATTGATAACTTATTCTTGTATGTTGATTAAGAGGGCTTGCTTAGTTTGTATGCATGAATTTGATGCTAGAATATAAGGGAGTTTCACCTAATTGTTACAAACTTATATTTACAAGTAGTGGAGGTAGCTTATAAACGATCGGGTTAAGTGAATTCTTGGCAGGAGTATCATGATCATCATAGTTACGAATGCCTAGTCAATGCTTATAGTTTTCATGAAGCTTGATGATCTTTGATTGTATCTTTATTGTGATGTTCACGTAGGGGACTTTTAGGGAATGTTTTGAATTGTTGTACTTGACGGTTAATTTAAGCGTACCTAATTAACCTGGGGTGTTGAGTTTCATGGTTTATCGAAAGAACAACTGAAAATTGATTTGTATGCAAGTGTGTCATGTGTGGAGAAGAACCCTCTAGCTAGCCCATCATCCATCCAAAAACACCCAATTTTGTGCAAATCTGTCTAGTTCTAGTTTCTGTTTTGTTTTCACTTTAAATTCGTCCAAAACCCAAACCCCCTATCTTTCTTGTGACAACTTAGTTAGAATCTATCTAAACTTGTGTCTTTTAGTGTTTTGAGTCAAGTAAAGTTAGGAATTCGTCCAAAGTACTCCCTAGTGTCTGTTTTGAGTCTATTTGGTTGTTTTAAGCTGTTTTGGGTCTTTTAAGTTTGTTTTGAGTCTTGTAAGTCTTGTTAAGTGTTTTTAAGTTTGTTTTTATGTTTTTAAGTCAGTTTAGAGTAGATTAGCAATCCCTCCTAATCCCCGGCCTCGAACGATCCCTACTTGTATCTTTACTACAACTGTCAACAAGAGGGTTTAGTTTGTGTGCTGTTTTACATCGCATCAGGCAACACCAAGTTAATAAGGTAAGTTCAATTTCAGAATTGCAATCTAAAATGGCTAATCTCACTATTCTTGTGTCACAGATTGCCGAAGGAATAAAAGTGCAAGGACCAAGTGTTTGTGGCGTGTGCACTATGCAAGGACACCTTTCTGAGCAATGCCCTCAATTAATAGAGAATGGGGGATGGGAAAGTGCCAACGCCATTAGCTTTCAAGCCCAAAATCAGCCAAGGAATGATCCATACTCCAATACTTACAATCCGGGCTGGAGAGATCACCCAAACTTCAAGTGGATTTAGACAGCAACCTCCAGGTTTTTATCCAAGGCCATACACACCAACTCCATCCCAACCACAATCTGCCCAACCAAAAACAGGTTCGTTTATGGATAATGATCAAATTGTTCAATTATTAACCACTTTGGCGCATGGAGTCCAAAATCAAACCCAAGCAATGCAAAATCAAGCCAAAATGGTGGATGAATTGGAGAAGCAAATAGGGCAAATGGCAGAATTTTTGGGACAAATCAGAGAAAAAGGCAAACTACCAAGCTCAACCGTTGTCAATCCAAATGGAGGTTTTGAATCTGCCAAGGGTATCATATTGAGAAATGGTAAGCGGTTGGAACCAAGCAAAACACGTCCAAATCAAGTCAAAAAGAGGACAAAAAGCTGCAGCTTGAAGAAGAGGACATGGACAAAGCCACATCAAGGGTGGAACAAATCTTTCCGCAGCCTCCCAAGGCTCCTACACCACCAAACTCAGGTAAGGTTGTTCCAAATTCGACTCATTCTCATCTGATTCTTCCAATTTTTCCTTTCCCTCGTAGGTGTATGCAATCTAAGAAGGAAGAGAATGAAAAAGACATCTTAGAGACTTTCCGGAAGGTACAAGTCAATATTCCACTCCTTGATGCAATAAAGAAAGTTCCAAGGTATGCTAAGTTTTTAAAAGAGCTTTGTACAACAAGGAGGACGATTTCAAACAAAGAAGTGGTCCAGGTAGGTGAGAATGTTTCTGCTTTTTGCAAAGGAAATTGCCCCCTAAATGCAAAGATCTGGGTAGTTTTACAATCCCTTGTGTTATTGGCAATACCAAGTGATGCGATGTAAAATAGCACACAAATGAAACCCTCTTGTTGACAATTGTAGTAAAGATGCAAGTAGGGATCATTCTAGGCCGGGGATTACGAGGGACTGCTAAAACATTTAAAACAGACTTAAAAATGTAAAACTAAGTTTAAAACACTAAACTAGACTCAAAGAATGCAAAACTAGACTCTAATGACTCAAAACAGCTTAAAACAGCCAAATAGACTCAAAAAAGATTCTATGGATGAATTTGGACGAATTTAGGACTAAAAATACACAAAACACTTAAAAACACAAGTTTGGACAGATTCTAACCTAATTGACAAAATAAAGTAAAGGGGATTGGGTTTTTGGACGAAATTAAATAAAAACAAAATAGAAACTAGAACTAGACAGATTTGCACGAAATTGGGTTGAGACGGCGCTGAGCCTCTCTAGTTGGTTTGGCCCTCTCCTCAAGGAATATGCGATGCATGCAAGTGGTAGGGCTTATCCCCTTGATGTCGGCCAAGGTCCAACCTATGGCAAATTTGAACTCCTTCAAGACACGCACTAACTTTTCTTCTTCTTGTGCCGTGAGGAAGGAAGACACAATGACGGGCAAGGTCTTTTGTTCCCCCAAGAAAACGTACTTCAAATGGCTTGGTAATGGTTTAAGTTCAACGGTAGGTGCCTGATTTACTGAAGGAAGCAACTTATTAGTCGAAACGGGAATTGAATCGAAGTTAGAAGGCTTACCATCATGCGTTGGCAATGATTCAAGGGCAGCAATCATCTCTACCTCTTCTTCACATGTAGGCATGGCAAGGAATGCATCATGCTTGCCGTGGGTTGATGTCTCTCCAATTTCTTCAATTTTGACTCCTATGCCTCTTGAAATGATTTTTCCAAGCACATCATCTTGTAAATCCTCAAAGTATTCCTGCGCCAAAGAATCAATTATATCAATAGAAAAACATGAATGATCATCACTAAGGTACTGCATAGCTTCAGAAATTTTGAAATCAATAACATTCCCATCGAATTCCATTGTTAAAGTCCCTGTGAACACATGAATCTTTGTACGAGCTGTTTTCATGAATGGCCTTCCAAGAAGGATCGGCAATGGAGGAGAATTGCTTGAATTTTCCATATCAAGCACATAGAAGTCCACTGGAAATATTAGGTGATTGACCTGCACCAAAACATCCTCCAAAACACCCTTTGGATAGGCATTAGAACGATCAGCCAATTGGATAATCACACCATCATTTTTCAACTCTCCTAAGTTCATAGATGCATAAATAGAATAGAGCATAACATTAATGGATGCACCTAAGTCTAACATAGCATGTTCAAACCTAGTATTGCCAATTACACAAGGAATTGTAAAACTGCTAGGATCTTTGCATTTAGTGGGCAGTTTTCGTTGCAAGACGGCTGAAACATTCTCATTTACCTTGGCCACTTCTTTGTTCGACATTCTCCTTTTTGTGGTGCAAAGTTCTTTCAAAAACTTAGCATACCTTGGCACTTGCTTGATTGCATCAATGAGTGGAATGTTGACTTGAACTTTCCTAAACATCTCTAGAATGTCATTTTCAGCTTCCTCTTTCTTTGTTTGCATGAACCTGGGAGGAAAAGGTACATTCGAAGGAATAACGTTAATAGGAATTGAATTTGACACGTTCTTACCTTTATTGGACAAAGTGGATGGTTTAAGAGCACTTAGGGCCTGCGGCAGAGGTGTTTCCACCCTTTCCGTGGGTTGAGTGTATTCCTCCTCTTCAAATTGCAACTTTTCATCTTCCTTGTGACCTGATTTTGATGGTTGGGAACCTGCCCCAACTTCCTTGCCACTTCTTAAGATGATTGCCTTGGCAGTTTCAAAGCCTCCATTTGGATTTGCAATGGTTGAACTAGGGAGTTTTCCTTGGTCTCGAAACTGTCCTACAAATTCTGCAATCTGCCCAATTTGCTTTTCCAATTGATCCACCCTTTTGTCTTGGTTTTGTATTACTTTGGTTTAATTTTCTTGCCCCTGAGACAAATTGGTGAGTAACTTAATAAGTGTGTCATTATCCAAAGAAGTACCTGAAGTGTTTTGGGCAGATAGTTGTGGGGCTTGTGTTGGTGCGTATGGCTTTGTGTAGAAGTCCGGGGGTTGCTGCCTAAAGCCTCCTCGTTGTTGGGGCTCCCTCTACATGAAATTTAGGTGGTCTCTCCAACTTAGATTGTAGGTATTAGAGTATAGGTCGTTCCTTGGCTGGTTTTGGCCTTGAAATCCAATTGCATTGACGCTTTCCCATCCACCATTCTTAATCAATTGAGGGCCCTTCTTAGAGGAGTGTCCTTGGATAAAACATACGCCACACACACTAGGTCCTTGCATCCTCATCCCTTCGGCCATCTGAGACACAATAGAAGTAAGATTAGCTAATTGAGATTGAATGTCGGATGTGGAACTTACCTCATTTACTTGCTGCCGTGGAGGGTCTCTTTGCCCAATGCCTTCATATTATTGTGCATTCAAGGCACGGTTTGCAATTAATGTCTTTGCTGCCATAGGTGTTTTGTCCACCAACGCACCTCCCGCTGAGGCATCTAGCATTTGCCTTTCAATGGGAAGAAGGACTTCATAGAAGTATTAAAGTAAAAGCTCTTCTTTCATTTGGTGTTGAGGACATGATGCAACAAGGCTTTTGAAATGCTCATAATACGCTGGAAATGACTCTCCTTGGCTTTGCTGGATTCCGCTTACCTTCTTCCTCAAAAGAATAACTCTTGGAGTGAGGAAGAACTTCTCTAAGAACGCCATCTTCATGCTCTCCCAAGAAGTGACGGTTCCAGGGGCTAATTCATATAACCAATCCTTAGCCTTCTCTAGAAGAGAGAAGGGAAAGGCATTCATCTTGAAAATGTTGCCATCGACATTGATTGGAGTCATGCTTGAACACACCACTTCGAACTCTTTTAGATGCTTGTTTGGATCTTCCATGGACAGCCCATGGAATTTGGGAATGTGGTGCAGCAAGCTAGACTTCAATTCAAACTCATCGATCTTGTCTTCAGCTGCCCTAGGGTATTGGATGCATAAAGGCACAGCATTGTCCAATTTCGAGGCAGGAAGCTCCTTACTTGTTCGATTGTCCGCTGCCACGGCTTATGGTTCTTCTAAATTCCTTGTCATGGGGTCTTCTTCCTCTTCTATCACTTGTTCTTCAAGCTCAGGTTTAGGGCTAGGTGGATTAGATTCTTGCTGGTTTCTCTGCCTTCTCAAAGTCCTCTCAAAATCGTCATCAAAGTCCAAGATATTCTTACAAATAGTTTGAGAACTCCGAGTCATAAACTAGTACCTAAAAACAAGAAACAAAACAAAGTTAGAAACTAAAACAAAAACACACGAAAAAGAAACAAGGGATTAGCAAAGTTCCTAATCACTGGCAACGGCGCCAAAAAGTTGATGCGATGTAAAACAACACATAAATTAAACCCTCTTGTTGACAGTTGTAGTAAAGATGCAAGTAGGGATCGTTCTAGGCCGGGGATTACGAGGGATTGCTAAAACACTTAAAACTGACTTAAAAACGTAAAACTATGTTTAAAAAACTAAACTAGACTCAAAGAATTCAAAACTAGACTCTAATGACTCAAAACAACTAAACTGACTCAAAACGACTTAAAACAGCCAAATAGACTCAAAATAGATTCTAAGGATGAATTTGGACGAATTTGGGACTAAAAAGACACAAAACACTTAAAAACACAAGTTTGGACAGATTCTAACCTAATTGACAAAATAAAGTAAAGGGGATTGGGTTTCTGGACGAAATTAAGTAAAAACAAAACAGAAGCTAGAACAAGACAGATTTGCACGAAATTGGGTGTTTTTGGATGGATGATGGGCTAGTTAGAGGGTTCTTCTCCACACATGACACACTTGCATACAAATCAATTTTCAGTTGTTCTTTCGATAAACCATGAAACTCAACACCCCAGGTTAAACGTGACAGCACTTTTTTAACCTTCAAGTTCTCCTTAAGGTGTTGAATTGGATGGGAAAGCGCATACAACAATTCAAAACATTCCCTAAAAGTCCCCTACATGAACAGCACAATAGAGATACAATCAAAGATCATTAAGCTTCATGAAAACTATAAGCATTGACGAGGCATTTGTAACTATGATGAGCATGATACTCCTGTCAAGAATTCACTTAACACGATTTTGACTAGCAACCTCCACTACACATGAATACAAGTTCGTAAGGATTAGGTGAAATTCCCTTATATTCTAGCATCAAATTCATGCATGAAAACTAAGCGTGCACTCTTAATCAACATACAAGAATAAGTTATCAATCAAGCAGTTAAGCAAATTGAATTCACAATTTATGAAATCACAACTGAAGGTAATCAATTCATAATGCAAGTATAATCATGGTATTGAATAGCCCCTTAGCCAAAAGGGCTTAGTTCCTCATAATCGCAAAACAAAGGTGAACAGATTTATACATTGAAAACAAAAGAAAGAAAACACCTAAACGCTCTAGTGATCCAAATTAAACAGCAAGCACGTCCAAGAACTTTCCTTCCCTTCCTTTGCTGCAGCACAAGGGATTTGTGGTGATTTGGATGGTTGTTTTTATGGAAGAATGGATAGGAGAAGGTATGGTTATAGTTAGGATAGGTGTATGGTGCGGCAAAGGGTTTTTAGAATGTGTATGGGAGTGAATGAATGGTAAATGCTGGGGCAAGGGAGTTTTATTTAAGGCTAAAAGGAAATCAAAACCCTAACTTAATTTGGTTAACAGAAATTAATTCAAATCCCTTAGAAGAAGGGAAATAAAATTAGAATCCTAGGGGAAAAGGGTAAGGGTGGTGCGGCAAGGATTAGAAAGAAAAGGGAATGTGATTTGGTTCAGAAAACAGGAAATAAAGGGCTTCCCTGCACAGCAAGGAACGGGAATAGACAAGGAATGTGCTTTAAAGCTGAAATTAGGCAAGGATTTAGGCTACCTTGTCCAGCAAGGAACAAGGGATCCTTAGGTAGGTGCGGCAACCTCTATGGAAGGTTCTAGGACTTCTAGAAACATGTTATTTAGCAACCTAACATGTTTTGGAACCCTTTTGTGGCTGGAACATAGGTGAGGAAGGATTAGGAAACTTCCAAGCCAAGAATAGAAAGTTTCAAGAATGGAAACCTCCAAGAATAGAAACTTCCAACTTTAGAAACTTTGGCATCCAATTTTGAACTCTTCATTCTTCATTTGATCCTAAGCTCATTTGATGTTCAATTTTGCCCATCCACTTAGCTCCAAGCATGTGCAATCCATTTAGTACCCAAAACTGCTTCAAAATGCACCAAAATGCACTTTCTTACTCTTTTAGACCTTTGGACTTACAAACACACGAAAATAGCTGAAAACACTAAAATAACTAAGAACTAACAACATATATGCAAGAGCACAAGCTAACTAAGTCGCATAAATATGCTCCTATCACCAAGTTTGAACATGCCATGTTAGATTTAGGTGCTTCCATTAATGTCATGCCATACTCTATTTATGCATCTATGAACTTAGGAGAGCTTAAAAACAATGGTGTTATAATTCAATTAGCCGATCGTTCTAATCCATATCCAAAAGGAGTTTTGGAAGATGTTTTGGTGCAGGTGAATGATAGGAGCATATTTATGCGACTTAGTTAGCTTGTTTTCTTGCATTTACATAGTTAGTTATTGTTTATTACAGTGATTTAAGCTATTTTCGTGTGTTTGTAGGTTTAATTGGCAAAGTTAGCAAGAAAGTGCATTTTGGTGCATTTTAGAGCAAAATTGGGTTGGAATGGAGTGTATGCATATGAAGCACAAGGAATGGATGAATTTGAAGGTTAAAGGAGGCTGGGAATGTGTTTCAAAGTTGGAGGAACAAATTCAAGACAAAGAAGATAAGGAAAGAGCAAGAAATGTGGAACATTATCCAAAACCTTATCCAAACCTTATCTTATCCAACATTATCCAAACATGTTCCTAAAAACATGCTACATGTCCTATGTCATGTTCTTTCTAGAAGCCTCAATTTCTGCACAAAATACATTGTTTCTAGAAAACCTTATCCTCTCCTACAAAGGTGGCGCCTATTCCCCTTCTAGAAGGCCTTTGCCTTGCCTTGCAATCCAACCCATTTTCTCTCAAATTCCTACCGTGTGTTTCATCCTATTTCCCTTGGGAATTTGGTTTCTAGAACCCCTAAATCTGTGCCGCACCATACATCACTATTCCCTTTGGATTTCTGAATTCTAGAAGTCCTTTTCCTTGTTGAATTGGTGTCCAAATCCTTCTCCTATAAACCCTTGCCGTGCCCTATGCCTATATATATGTAAAACATATTTTTCTACACGGTTATGCACCCATATACACATCCATCTATTTCAGAGAGAGTTTTAGAGAAAGTGCCGCAGGTTTCTTGGAGAAGTCTTGGAGATTTGTGCGTGATTAGCCATTCAAAGGGGGTTCGAAATCAGCCATTAGAGGGCTGAGACGTTTCTGGTTCTTTCTATCCTTAGTTTTGGTTCAATGTTTAATTTAATTTTCTTTTCAATTATGTTAGACATGTGGAACTAATTTCTTTTTAGTTAGAGGTGAATTCGAAGCCATGGACATATGTTTTATATGAATTGATTTCCTCCAGTTATGATTTCATGAATCGTGGATGTGGTTTACTTATCTGTTTTATTAAGAACTTGTTCTTGTGTGTTGATTAAGGATGCATACTTAGTTTACATGCATGAATTTGATGCTATAGTATAAGGAAATTTCACCTAATCGTTATGAACTTATATTCATGACTAGTAAAAGTCGCTCGTCACGATTGTGTTAAGTAAATCCTAGGCAAGCGTAACAAGCTTTTCATAGTTATGAATGCCCTGTCAATGCTTATGGTTTTCCCAAAGCTTAATGATCTTTGTTTCATGTCCCTATCATGCTTTTCATAGTTAGGGAGCTTAATAAAGAATAATTTGGTTGTGATGCGTTATCCATTCAATTCAATGAGTCTAGGGAAATCTGAGAATTAATTAGTTCAATACAATTAATTCGGGGCATTGTCATTCATGGTTTGTCGAAAGAATATCTGGAAATCGATTCGTATGCATATGTTTCATGTGTGGAGAAGGAACCCTCTAACTAGCCTTTCACTATCTTAATTCACCCAATTTCGTGTCTTTTGAGTTTGGTTTACAAGTTTCTGTTTTAAGTTCTTAAATTCGTCAAAACAAAATCCATTTTTCTTAAGTCTTGTTTTTAGAGTCAAAACCTGTTTTCTTTTAGTTGTTTGAGTCTTTTAAGTTCTATTTTCGTCAAAACCAATTGTTAGGTCTAGATTTCAGTCTTTTTTATTGTTTCTTGCTGTCTTTAGTGTCTTAAGTTAGTTTTGAGTCAATAGAGTCTAGTTTAGTGTTTTTGAGTCTTATTTGTATTGATTAGCATCCCTAGTTAATCCCCGGTCTAGAATGATCCCTACTTGCTCTCTACTACAATTATCATCAATAGGGTTTAATTTGTGTGTTAAGTTAATTCTCAGATCAGTGAACAACTTAATATTTCCAGCGGACTTCTGTGTGCTTGAGATGGAGGATTGATGCGATGTAAAACAGCACACAAATTAAACCCTCTTGTTGACAGTTGTAGTAAAGATGCAAGTAGGGATTGCTAATCTACTCTAAACTGACTTTAAAACACAAAAACAAACTTAAAACACTTAACTAGACTCAAAGAATGCAAAACTAGACTCTAATGACTGAAAACAACTAAATTGACTCAAAACAGCTTAAAACAGCCAAATAGACTCAAAACAGACTCTA
Source organism: Heteromeles arbutifolia (assembly GCA_024362995.1). Taxonomy (NCBI): domain Eukaryota; kingdom Viridiplantae; phylum Streptophyta; class Magnoliopsida; order Rosales; family Rosaceae; genus Heteromeles; species Heteromeles arbutifolia. The sequence continues at coordinate 21,629,546 of JANCRC010000005.1, read as the reverse complement.
GGGATGAATTTGGACGAATTTGGAACTATAAAGACTCAAAACACTTAAAAACACAAAGTTGGACAGATTCTAACCTAATTTGAGACAAGAAAGATGGGGGTTTTGGGTTTTGGATGAATTTAAAGTGAAAACAAAATAGGAACTAGAACTAGACAGATTTGCACGAAATTGGTGAATTGGATGGATGACGGGCTAGCTAGAGGGTTCTTCTCCACACATGACACACTTGCATAGAAACCAATTTTCAGTTGTTCTTTCGATAAACCATGAAACTCAACACCCCAGATTAATTAGGTACGCTTAAATTAACCCTCAAGTTTTCCTTAAGTTATTGAATTGGACGGGAAAACGCATACAACAATTCAAAACATTCTCTAAAAGTCCCCTACGTGAACAACATAATAGAGATACAATCAAAGATCATTAAGCTTCATGAAAACTATAAGCATTGACGAGGCATTCGTAACTATGATGAGCATGATACTCTTGCCAAGAATTCACTTAACGCGATCGTTTATAAGCGACCTCCACTACACATGAATATAAGTTCATAACGATTAGGTGAAATTCCCTTATATTCTAGCATCAAATTCATGCATGAAAACTAAGTGTGCACTTCTTAATCAACATACAAGAATAAGTTATCAATCAAACAGTTAAGCAAATTGAATTCACAATTTATGAAATCACAACTGAAGGTAATCAATTCATAACGCAAGTATAATCATGGTATTGAATAGCCCCCTAGCCAAAAGGGCTTAGTTCCTTATAATCGCAAAACAAAGGTAAACAGATTTATACATTAAAAACAAAAGAAAGAAAACACCTAAACGCTCCAGCGATCCAAATTGAACAGCAAGCACGTCCAAGAACTTTCCTTCCCTTCCTTTGCTGTGGCACAAGAGATTGGTGGTGATTTGGATGGTTGTTTGTATGGAGGAATGGGTAGAAGGCTGAATGGTTGAAGGATTGAGATGATGGCTGCAGCAGAGACTAAATCGGGATGTGTGTGGGAATGAATGATTGATATATTTTGCGGCAAGGGACTTTGTTTAAAGCTAAAAGGAAATCAAAAGCCTAACTTAGTTTAGTTGACAGAAATTAATTCAAATCCCTTAGAAGAAGGGAAATAAAATTAGAATCCTAGAGAAAAAGGGTAAACATGTACGGCAGAGGGCTTTAAAGGAAAGGGAGTGTGCTTTTAAGGCAAAAAATAGGAAAGAAAAGCTTTCCCTTATGCGGCAAGGTTAGGAAACAAAAAGGGAATGTGTTTTGGTTTAGATTTTAGGGAAGAAAGGCCTCCCTTGCACGGCAAGGAAGGGGAAAGGGATAGAGAGGTGCGGCAACCTCAATGAAAGGTTCTAGGACATTTAGAAACATGTAATTAGGCAACCTAACATGTTTTGGAACCCTTTTGTGGCTAGAACATAGGTGAGGAAGGATTAGGAAACTTCCAAGCCAAGAATAGAAACTTTTAAGAATGGAAACCTCCAAGAATAGAAACTTCCAACTTTAGAAACTTTGGCTTCCAATTTTAAACTCTTCATTCTTCATTTGATCCTAAGCTCATTTGATCTTCAATTTCGTCCATCCACTTAGCTCTAAGCATGTGCAATCCATTTAGTGCCCAAAACTGCTCCAAAATGCACCAAAATGCACTTTCTTGCTCCTTTAGCCCTTTAGACCTACAAACACACGAACATAGCTTAAAATACTAAAATAACTAAGAACTAACAACATAAATGTAAGGAAACAAGCTAACTAAGTCTCATAAATACGCTCCTATCAAATACCCCCACACTTAGCTTTTTGCTAGTCCTTGAGCAAAACAAAACACAATCCAAACCTTCCAACATTTACCTCAGGGATTTCGAATGAACATGACATATTAAAAATCATCACTTGCAAAGATTTTGATGATCCTTACACTTGAATTCATACTTAATCATAGTCATCATTCACTAGTTCGCATTTAATCAATTAAAACAACATTTTGAATGTAGTAACATGCCTTAGAGAATTCCCTCAATTCCTTACTAGATAAACACTCAATTTTCACTCAGATTTTCTAACTACACACCCTACACTAGGTATATGTGAGAGCTTTGATGTAAACATGAAAACGAACACTCACATATGTTATAACAAAGAAAGCACTTTTCTGGAGTTATGAATGAATATGCTCATACCAATTCCAAACTCTACATATTGAAACACACAACACTCAAGATAGAAGTCAATGGGTTGCAAAGGGGCTAAGGGTATTGGCTAACAAAGAAAGGTAAGGAAAAACAAGGGTTCTTAAAGAAATAGTAAGCAAAGTAATGAAATCAACACTTAGAATTCACTTTTGAATGCAGAAATTAACTTTGAACAAAAAGGGGAGATTTACACATTTTAGGGCCAGATTTGATGTTTTGGACCCTTTCTTTAACAATCAACACTCTTAAACTCATTCTTTCTTCTTTTCAAACTCTTTTTCTTTCTTTTCTTTTCACATGTATCATTTCACACGTTTTTCTCATCTTTTTCTTTTTCTTTTTCTTTTGAGACATAAAATGTACAAATGAGCTTAAAAACAACCAATCCCTCCCCCACACTTGATTTTCTGCATATTGGAGAACAAAAGGAATTCATTCTAAGTCATGGTTCACTATCCTTCGAGAACAAGGGTATGGATAGTCCTATTCTAGGCTAGGTAGGGAGAATGTAGTTAACAAAGAACATAGGCTAAACAAGGCTCAAACAGGGCTAAACCTATAAGACATATGAAGTAGAAGGGTACGGCTGTTTGGCTGTGGTGGAAACTACAGAACTTGATCTTGTTTATGTGTTATGCAATTCAATATCATGCTTTGAATGGAATGAGCCTGAGTTCTAGTATTTGGAACTATAATGATGAAAATGCATTCTAAGTAGCAACCAAGCAAAGAATAATGAGATCATACAACGACTTTAGAAAACAAAGAATCATAGATTAATAACTCTCCAAAAGAACATTTAGGCTCAAGTCTCACAAGGTTGTAGCGTTAGTTTGAGTTCCTTCCTTCAAGCATGTTACAAAAACTGATTTTATTCTTTTGTGATCAAATTTGAATTCGTAAACAACAACTACAACTAAGCATAAACCAAGAGCATATCAAACTTCCATCCATGTTTGTAACTTTCTTTAACAATCATGCAATTAAAAACCAAATCCTCATCATTGTGTTGGAAGGTACCCTAAGACACAAACACACAAAAAAAACTCAAAAACAACTCTTTTTGGTATTTTTCAAACTGTTTTTCAAATTTTTTTCAAATTTTCGTATGATTACTTCAAAACACACAAAAACACTCCAAAACAACTTAAAAACAGTGAGAAACAACCTTAGAAGGGATAGGTGATCAAATCCCACGAATTTGCATCAAAAACACTTTGTTACCCCCCCACACTTAAATCAAACATTGTCCTCAATATTTCAAGCATAAACTCACAAAAAGCAAACAAACAAACAAACAACTAACTAATCAAAGAAAAATAAATGCAGTAAAGAGAAGGGTTTAGGAACGCAAATCTGGTTATTGGGTGATTCCTAGAACTTCCTTCGTCGAATGCATGGGTTGTCTCCCAAGAAGCGCTTCCTTTAACGTCGTGCAGCCGGACGATACCTCCTTTTAAGTTTCCATAGAGCCCACGGCCTGGAAGGGTATTTCCTCCATGACATGCTCCTCAAAATGCTCGTGCATGGGGTCTATGAATGGTAAGGGATAGTGATCCTTCCTGATTGTGGTGTTGAACATCCTAAAATCAATGTAATCATTCCCACCAGCTTAGATTTGATTGGGGACCTGCACCATACAAGGTAACAACCTATTAGTTGAAATGGTAATCAAAATTGGAATAAGTGGCTTACCAATGTACTGCAATGAAGTGGCAGCACTATCAACAAATGCATGTGGGGTGCTCTCGGCCAGATTTAGAGGTTCGAGGGTTGTGGTCGTGCAATCTTTGTGCTTTACTCCAATTCCCTCATCGCTGATGGTTCGAAATGCATCATTCTTGATTGGTGCTGAATGTTCCTGCCCTTTATTTTTTATTACATCAATGACAAAACAAGAACGAACACCATTAGTATTCCCAACAGATTCATAAACATTAAAATTAATCATATCACCACCAAACGCCATAGCTACTGCTCCCTTAGCCACGTCAATCTTGGTTTGAGCTGTTTTCAAGGTCGTCCAAGTAAGAGTGGCGATGGTGAAGAGTGGGCTGAGTCCTCCATGTCAAGTACACAGAAATCCGCCGAGAAAATCAAATGATCAACCTGCACCAAAACATCTTCCGAAACCCCTTTTGGATATGCATTAGAACGATCGGCCAATTGAATAATCACACCATCATTTTTCAACTCTCCTAAGTTCATAGATGCATAAATAGAATAGGGTATGACATTAATTGATGCACCTAAGTCTTGAAGGAAAATTTTTGTCCTAGATAAGAACATGTGAGCACATTTAAACACATATGCAAACTAATAACACTTTAAAGTAGGCATGCATTAAAAAACAATTCTAAAACCCATGACTTTCAAAGCCTAGTGAATGGTGAACCACAAGACTCTTTAACAACATTAAAGAGAAGAAAGGATTTTGAGATTCATTACCCTTGAAGCTCATCCTTGTTTACACAAGGGATTCACCCAAGTGGAGGGCCTTCAAGTCACCTCCTAGCTCCTTGGATCTTCCTTGTGATTTACTTCCTTTTGATACTCCTTTGCTCCTTGAGGATGTGAGGAAAGGATCTCCAAAAACACCAAAGGTTTGGTGTCCCTAAGTCTCAACACCAAGGATGAGGTGTGAAGATAAAATGGATGACTTAGAGAAGAAAAGATTGCTAGCTATTTCTTCCCTAAGTGGCCGGCCTCTTTTAGAGAATAAGAGAGAAAATGTTTCTCTTCTTTGCCGCAAGAAAACCCTAATGAGGTAAAAGCTATAAAGATGCTTTTATACCACCTCACGTGTGAGTGGCAAACTTGCAAATAACCTAAGTTTGCTACCACTCACCCTAGGCCGGTTTTGACTTTGTTTTTGGGTTAATTTCCAATTAATTTTAGTTGTCACACAACTTAAAGTCAATGGGCCTTGTGGACCAAAAACCTTTTTGGGCCCCGAAACCCAAAACCAACTTAAAAGCCCAATACGAACCTTTCGTAAGATTAATGAACTAATTAATTGATCTTGACCATTCTCAATTAAACTATTTAATTGCTTATCCATCTCATTTATATTTCTTCACATTCATCCTTACTCGGTGTACGATCCATTAGGTTCCAATTAGCGAAGCAGTGGGCAATTGTTACTCCTAACGATCGATTGTGAATTGAATCTACATTTCAATTCTCCCTTTGATGAAGATTAATGTTTGCTAATCCTCAGGGCTTCCACAAACCATGAGTGACACCTAGCAGTATGTCATGGCTACCCAAGCTAAGTAGAAGTGGTTGGATAACCTATCCAGTTACAATTACAATGCAATACAGTCATTCTCTAATACAATACTCTTGATCACATTGTTGGAGTGATAGTTTGTTTCATGTCTACTATACAATGTGATACTTCTCTATATGAATCAATTGAATATGATTTGGAACATGCTTCCTAAATCATATTCGTATGCTTTGGCCAAAGACTCTCAAATCATATCTCAGAGTATTCACCTTCCAACATGGAAGGTTAAAGATCCCTTGTTGTGCATTCACATGCCTACATGACTAGATAGCTTGACCCCAACAATGTCGTGGACACTCTCAATGGAATGCCTTTGACATAATCAAAGATCAAGGACCTAACCATTAGACATCAATGATGCCTCAGGTCAAATGACTACTTTGCATATTGCAACTTATGAGTTCTTACATGACATGTATGTTCGAAGTCTCTTTTGATCGTTGTTCAGTGTACTCGATTACCTTTTGAGCACCTATGTGTTTGTCTCAGTGTCCAACACTAAATAACTTGAGACTAGTTATACTCACGCTTGAGTTCACATAACACATACTAACCTCAGTGGATTGTCAATGCCCAATTGGCAATCCAATGGCTAGGAACGTTTTAGGAATGTTCATAAGCGAAAGGCCTCATTAATCTAACTTACTTAGATCACTTCTCTCTTAGATTAAATACATTCCTTGGATTCCCTTATTGCTTAAACACATGAAACAATAAATAGTGATTAACAATAAGCTTTGCCCTTCATTAAACATATAATAATTTAATACAATAAGTATTCCAAAAGCTATTACATCAAATGAGTGGCTTTGTGGGCATACTTCCAACAATTTCCCACTTGCACTCAAAGCCACCTTCCCATGTGTCTAATACCCATCCTTTCCATATGGCAGTCAAGTTGGATTTGAGACATTGGCTTCGTCAGTGGATCTGCTACGTTATCGGCTGAGGCAACCTTGAGGATGTTAACTTTCCCCTCGGCAGCATATCTTCTAATGATATTAAAGCGTCTGTCAAAATGCTTGTTCTTTTGATGAGCCCTGGGTTTCTTGGCTTGAGCTATCGCCCCACTATTATCACAGTACAAAGTTATTGGTGATGTAATGGTTGGAACCACTCCAAGTTCAGTAATGAACTTCTTCATCCAGAACGATTCTTTGTCGGCTTCAGCTGCAGCGACATATTCAGCCTCTGTCGTGGAATCAGCAATTACAGATTGTTTCTTGCTTTTCCAGCTGACAGCCCCACCATTCAGAGTGAACACATATCCAGAGTTGGAATTTCTATCGTTGACGTCAGATTGGAAATCTGCGTCTGTATAGGCTTCTACTCGCAACTCTGTCACTCCTCTGTAAACGAGGAACATGTCCTTAGTTCTTCTTAAGTACTTAAAGACTGTCTTGACAGCTGCCCAGTGTTCTGATCCTGGGTTAGATTGATATCGACTAGTAATGCTCACAGCATATGCGATATCAGGCCTTGTGCATATCATGGCATACATGAGACTTCCTATGGCAGAAGCATAAGGAATAGCACTCATTTGCCGTATTTCTTCAGGAGTCTTAGGTTCCATGGACTTAGAAAGGTGAATTCCATGTCTCACAGGAAGAAAACCTTTCTTAGATTGTTCCATCTGGAACCTACTTAGCACCTTATCTATGTACATATATTGGGATAATCCCATTAATTTTCTAGATCTATCACGATAGAGTTTTATCCCAAGCACATAAGATGGATCTCCCAAATCTTTCATGCGGAAGGTTTTGGACAACCACACTTTTACAGAAGAAAGTATTGCAGTGTCATTCCCGAATAGTAATATGTCATCTACATATAACACTAGGAATACAACTGCATCCCCAACGACCTTTTGATAAACACAATTGTCGTCTTCATTTTGAGTAAAGCCAAACGATTTGATTTCAGTGTCAAAACGAAAATTCCAGCTCCTGGAGGCTTGCTTAAGTCCATAAATGGACCTCTGAAGCTTACATACCTTAGTCTTTTCAGACTTGGACACGAAACCTTTGGGTTGAGTCATATAGAGCTCTTCCTCTAGGTAGCCATTCAGAAAGGCCATTTTCACGTCCATTTGCCATATCTCATAATCATGGTACGTAGCTATAGCAAGCAATTTCCGAATGGACTTAATCATGGCTACAGGAGAGAAGGTTTCTTCATAGTCAATCCATTCTCGTTGCCTGTAACCCTTGGCTACTAATCTAGCCCTATAAGTCTCCAATTTCCCATCAATGCCTCTCTTCCTCTTGAATACCCATTTGTTTCCAACAGGTATTATACCTTCTGGAGGGTCTACAAAAGTCCAGACTTGATTTTGATACATGGAATCCATCTCGAATTTCATGGCCTCTTGCCATCTCTTTGAATCAATGTTGGACATTTCTTCAGTGTAGTCTCTAGGGTCCTCCTTTGTGTCATTGTCACCTAGAATGTGCAATTCCCCAAAGTCATTATCCAAGCCATACCTCTAAGGTGGCCGGCTGACCCGTTCAGATCTACGTGGAGCTAGTGGTTTAGGAACAGGGTTGTCAACTTGTCGAGTGCTTGTTTGTGGTTCATCATTAATCTCATTAATCTCCATCATTTTACTTATAGTTCCTTTGAGAATAAGTTCTTCTAGAAACTTAGCAATTCTGGCGACAAAGACTTTTTGGTCGTCAGGATGGTAGAACTCATATCCCATAGTTTCTCTAAGATATCCCACAAAATAGCACCTGACTGATCTCGCTTCAAGCTTCTTGACATATGCTTCACAACCCCAAATCTTAATATGATTAAGACTTGGCTTTCTTCCATGCCATATCTCATAGGGCGTATGTGAAACTGACTTGGAAGGTACTCTATTAAGCAAGTAAGCTGCTGTATATAGAGCATATCCCCAGAATGTTACTAGTAGATCTGCGGAACTCATCATAGAACGAACCATGTTCATCAAGGTTCGATTTCTCCTTTCAGAAACTCCATTAAGTTGTGGAGTTCCTGGTAGAGTCCACTGTGAAATTATTCCACACCCTTTGAGATAATCTAAGAATTCATTACTTAGATACTCTCCCCTTCGATCTGATCTTAGGATCTTTATCTGCTTCCCAGTTTGCTTCTCAACTTCATTCTTGAATTCTTTAAACTTTTCAAAGGATTCTGACTTGTACTTCATAAGATACACATAGCCAAACCGAGAGTGAACGTCGGTGAATGTGATATAGTAGGAGAAGCCTTCTCTCGACGTAGGAGACATTGGTCCACATACGTCAGTGTGGATTAACCCTAGAATTTCAGTGGCACGCTCTCCTTTCCCAGTGAATGGAGATTTGGTCATCTTCCCTTTCAAGCAACATTCACAAATACCCATTTGGTCATTACCTAATGGGCGGAAATATCCGTCTTTCGACATCTTGCGAATCTTATCAAGGTTCACATGTCCAAGTTTAAGATGGCACATCTTTTCTTGGTTAACTTCTTCTCTAGCCCTTTTGGGTTTTGAGGTATTCCCGCTTTCAATACAGTGCATCCCACTACTTGTCTCTGGGTGAAAAAATCTCTCTATCATATTACCGTGAGGGATAATACGACCGTTCAAGTATAAAGTGCAACTCATTTTGTCAAACAATACTGAGTGCCCATCTCGTAAAAGCATAGAGATAGAAATCAAATTCTTTATATATGAAGGAAAATATAAACAATTTTTAAGTTCCAAGACTTCCCCAGAGGGTAGTTTAAGCATGTAGGTGCCTACTGCTTTTGCAGAGATCTTAGCGCCGTTCCCAACTCGCACAACCATCTCCCCATTGCGCAGTGTCCTGCTCCCTGTTAGTCCCTGCAACGAATTGCAGATATGTTGACTAGCGCCTGAATCAAATATCCAGGAATTGGAGCTCACTGTAAAAGCATTCTCTATGACAGAAATAGTCCCTTCAAAAGTTCGTGTCATTAGGCTCGCAATGCGCACCCTGTATTTCTTCTTCCAACGTTCATCCTTTGAAAGCATGTTCCTTTGGATTTTCTTGCCTTCTTTTTATGCAACATTTTCATTATGATTGCATTCTCACTCCCACTGTCCTTTTTGAAACTTTGTTCAAACTTACAGCACATGTCAATCATCTCGGTAAAAGTATGATTGAATCTATTCACTCTATAGTTTACTATAAACTTAGTGAAATCATCCGAGAGAGATGCAAGGAAAAAGTCTTGGGCCATTTTCCCATCGATGGAAGTTCCTAAACTTTCAAGATCTTGAAAGATCATTTCTATCTTTTGTCCATGTTTTTGGACTGATGTCCCCTTTGCTATTTTGGTATTTAATAGACTACAAACATTTGAGAATCGTACATTACTTGTCTCAATGTCATGCATCTTATGCAAACTTTCAACCATGGCACAAGAAGTGTCCATATGCTCAGGTAGCTTCTTAAGCTCCTCACTAAGTGAAGTGAGGATTAAGCATTTGGCTTGTAAGTCATCCTCAAAGTGTCTTGTATAATTTTGACAATCCTCCTTTGAAGCTAATTTCATATGAGGTACATGAGGAGGGGATTTCTTGAGCACATACAATATGTCATTCATCTTTGAGACATTCTCAATGTGATGATACCAAGCAAGGAAACGTTGGCCCCTAAGGCCCTTTTTGTCAAGTATAATGGTAGGTATAATTTTAAGCATGTCGTTAACTACATAACATAACAGAAATCATATTAGATTGTTGATTTTAAAACTACTTGATTGGGTCTTAAATCAAATAGTACCACCCACCATTTTTGGCAAATTCCACATCCCTCCATGGAATCCGAGAGTTATGTTGAACTCTTAGCGGGGTATGGGAGACTCACCATTACCAAGCCTACCTCACAATGATATGATGTTGGTTAGCAACAATAATGATGAGAGAATAACGCTTTAGTCATTTACAACTCTTGTAATTACCCATCTTGTTTGGCCTCTAGAGAATGATGCCTCACAATGATATGATGTTGGCACCATTGCACTTAGTTAAGTTATTCCCACCATGCTAGTTCGTGTAGGGGTTCAAAAATAGCCTCACAATGATATGATGTTGACCATCCTCGTTGCCTACCTCACCACCTCATGTACGTTCATATAGACTCCTTCTGAAGGTAAGCACGTACTTTGAACTTCCCCATGATAGGGTGAAGCCGGTGTATAAGTCACAAACGATTGGAGCCCACCATAGTGGAAGGCCTACGAAGAGATGTTCAAAGCATCTCTCGTTTATCAACTTAATATTCGTTTTGTCAAGGGAGTAGTGTTGGGCTACATCAAATTCATTTTAATCTTATTAAAAGGACTTAGGATGATTATGAACCATTTGATTTGATCCAACACGAGCCTTGTGTTGGACCTTGGGTCTAAGATAGGTAGTTGTTGATTTTAGTTACGCGTTTAATCTAATTAAACCGTCATTTCCTATTGGGCGTTGGACCCAACTATTCCAATTTGCATACAAATAAACAAAATGGAATACTTGAAATAAAGAGAAGGGCTTATGCCCTTTTACAACACATTTGAACTAATCAAATTACATTCAAATCTAAACTACTTAACCCAAACATTCATAATGTAAAACGGCCAATCACATAGCTCAATTATCGAGGCCTTTGGTTCATAATCACCCTTTTCTTAATCAATCACATTAACTAAGAAAGCAACTTAAACAATTGGTTTTCGGATTCATAGAATTGATTCAAATGGAACTAAATGAAATGAAAATCCAATTCTCATTAAAGAGACAAAACCATTTTGTTCTCATCATATTTTGGGGCGAAAAACAATTACCTCAACTATTGGGCCACTAAGCAAAACACAAACCTTTTGGAGTCACTTTGTAAAAACACAAGAGTCCACCACTTCATGTATTTACAACTAGAACCCAAAATTTTTAACAATCACATAAAACTTCATTAAAGGAGCAAAACAATTTGTCCTTTAGTGATTTTGGGCCTTTACGAAAAAACGTAAACTTTTGGGCCAAAGTACAAATACACAAAAGTATCAAAACTTTATGTAATTACATAAAAGCCCCAAAAGTACCCCATTAAAGGGGTGGCCGGTTTTGACTAGTGAAAAAGGGAGGGATTCGTTTTGGTGAAAATTCAAAAATTGAAAGTGTGTGGAAACCATCCATTCATTATCAAAATTTGAAAGTGTGTTCAAAAAAATTCAAAAATTGATGGGAAAAAGGACAAATCATGTCAAACCATCCATCATAAACAAAACTTTATGAAAAAAACAACAAACACTTGGAATCAAAACACCAAACCTTTTTGTTCTTGGTAAGAACATCAAAAACATTGAAGAACACACATGAAAACTCATAAGAGCTCTATGAATGTTTTCACTCAATAAAACTCAAATTTTCACTACTCAAAAGAGGGTTAACATCCTAGGGTACATAGGGGTTCCAAAAGTCACTTTAAAACACTTTTAACAAGACAAACATGAACCCAAAAATCCACCCTTTGGATTTGGCCGAATTTCCCCACATATATGGCACCAAATTTTAGTTCCAATATTCATGCTCAAATGAACTACATCTACAACATTTGAGATGCTAAATTTTCAAGCAAAATTTATATTCAAAAAGCAAGAACAAAGCTTGTAACATTCACAACATTTAAATCACAAACCATGAAAAAACACAAAACCCAAAAGCATTCACCATACACTAGACCTAGGCTCTTGATACCACTAGAAGGAAAAATTTTGTCCTAGCTAAGAACATGTGAGAACATTTGAACACATATGCAAACTAATAACACTTTAAAGTAGGCATGCATTCGAAACCAATTCTAAAACCCATGACTTTCAAAGCCTAGTGAATGGTGAACCACAAGACTCTTTAACGACATTAAATAGAAGAAAGGATTTTGAGATTCATTACCCTTGAAGCTCATCCTCGTTTACACAAGGGATTCACCCAAGTGGAGGGCCTTCAAGTCACCTCCTAGCTCCTTGGATCTTCCTTGTGATTTACTACCTTTTGATACTCCTTTGCTCCTTGAGGATGTGAGGAAAGGATCTCCAAAAACACCAAAGGTTTGGTGTCTCTAAGTCTCCACACCAAGGATGAGGTGTGAAGATGAAATGGATGACTTAGAGAAGAAAAGATTGCTAGCTATTTCTTCCTCAAGTGGCTGGCCTCTTTTAGAGAAAAAGAGAGAAAATGTTTCTCTTCTTTGCCTCAAGAAAACCCTAATGAGGTAAAAGCTATAAAGATGCTTTTATACCACCTCACATGTGAGTGGCAAACTTGCAAATAACCTAAGTTTGCTACCACTCACCCTAGGCCGATTTTGACTTTGTTTTCGGGTTAATTTCCACTTAATTTTAGTTGTCACACAACTTAAAATCAATGGGCCTTGTGGACCAAAAACCCTTTTGGGCCCCGAAACCCAAAACCAACTTAAAAGCCCAATATGAACCTTTCGTACGATTGATGAACTAATTAATTGATCTTGACCATTCACAATTAAACTATTTAATTGCTTATCCAGCTTATTTATATTTCTTAACTTTCATCCTTACTCGGTGTACGATCCATTAGGTTCCAATTAGCGACGCAGTGGGCGATTGTTACTCTTAACGATCAATTGTCAATTGAATCTACATTTCAATTCTCCCTTTGATGAAGATTAATGTTTGCTAATCCTCAAGGCTTCCACAAACCATGAGTGACACCTAGCAGTATGTCATGGCTACCCAAGCTAAGTAGAAGTGGTTGGATAACCTATCCAGTTACAATTACAATGCAATACGGTCCTTCTCTAATACAATACTCTTGATCACATTGTTGGAGTGATAGTTTGTTTCATGTCTACTATCCAATGTGATACTTCTCTATATGAATCAATTGAATATGATTTGGAACATGCTTCCTAAATCATATTCGTATGCTTTGGCCAAAGACTATCGAATCATATCTCAGAGTATTCACCTTCCACCATGGAAGATTAGAGATCCCTTGTTGTGCATTCACATGCCTACATGACTAGATAGCTTGACCCCAATAATGTCGTGGACACTCTCAATGGAATGACTTTGACATAATCAAATTAAGGACCTAACCATTAGACATCAACGATGCCTCAGGTCAAATGACTACTTTGCATATTGCAACTTATGAGTTCTTACATGACATGTATGTTCGAACTCTCTTTTGATCGTTGTCCAGTGTACTCAATTACCTTTTGAGCACCTATGTGTTTGTCTCAATGTCCAACACTAAATGACTTGAGACTAGTCATACTCACGCTTGAGTTAACATAACACATACTAACCTTAGTGGATTGTCAATGCCCAATTGGCAATCCTATGGCTAGGAACGTTTTAGGAATGTTCATAAGAGAAAGGCCTCGTTAATCTAACTTACTTAGATCACTTCTCTCTTAGATTAAATACATTCCTTGGATTCCCTTATTGCTTAAACACATGATACAATAAATAGTGATTAACAATAAGCTTTGCCCTTCATTAAACATATAATAGTTTAATATAATAAGTATTCCAAAAGCTATTACATCAAATCAGTGGCTTTGTGGGCATACTTCCAACAAGTCTAACATGGCATGTTCAAACCGAGTATTGCCAATAACACAAGGAATTGTAAAACTACCTGGATCTTTGCATTTAGGGGGCGGTTTACGTTGCAAGATGGTTGATAGGAGCATTTACGTTGTTAGTTCTTAGTTATTTTAGTGTTTTAAGCTAGTTTCGTGTGTTTGTGGGTCCAAAGGGCTAAAAGAGCAAGAAAGTGCATTTTGGTGCATTTTGGAGCAGTTTTGGGCACTAAATGGATTGCACATGCTTAGAGCTAAGTGGATGGACGAAATTGAAGAAGGAATCCTAATTAAAGAAGGATTCCTAGTTGAAGAAGGATTCCTAGTTGAAGAAGGATTCCTAATTGAAGAAGAATTCCTAATTGAAGAAAGATTCATAGAAGAATGAGGATTCCTACTCAAAGAAGGAATGTTAGCCAAGGTTTCCTATTTTGGTTTTGACCTTTCCTAATCCTAAAAATTCCCTAAGTTCCAGCAACAAAGAAGGCTCCAAGTTACATTAGGGCACTCAACAAAATCCCCCAGAAAACCTTGAGTCCTTGCCGCATTCCCTTGAGCTTTCCCTTGTAATTTCCCTTCCTTGCCTTGCAAGGGGACCTTGTTCTTTCCTATTTTCAACCATAAAACACTTTCCCTTTCTTTTAAGTCACATTCCCCTTTCCTAAAGGCTTAGCCGCACCACCCTTACCCTTTTTTCTCTAGGATGCTGATTTTATTTCCCTTCTTCTAGTAGATTTGAATTAATTTTTGTTAACCAAAATAAGTTGGGTTTTGATTTCCTAAAACTTTTAAATGAAGGCCTTTGGCACAGCTTAGGGGGGCCTTTCATACACATCTAGCCACAATCATTCATTATCATTCACTCTCATACACATTCTCTGAACCCTTTGCCGCGCCATACACCTATCTTAACCATAACCATACATTCTCCTATCCATTCTTCCATATGAACAACCATCCAAATCACCACCAATCCATTGTGCTGCAGCAAAGGAAGGGAAGGAAAGTTCTTGGATGTGCTTGCTGTTCAATTTGGATCGCTGGAGCGTTTAGGTGTTTTCTTTCTTTTGTTTTCAATGTATAAATCTGTTTACCTTTGTTTTGCAATTATGAGGAACTAAGCCCTTTTTGGCTAGGGGGCTATTTAATACCATGAACATGCTTGCAATATGAATTGATTACCTTCAGTTGTGATTTCATAAATTATGAATTCAATTTGCTTAACTGTTTGATTGATAACTTATTCTTGTATGTTGATTAAGAGTGCACGCTTAGTTTTCATGCATGAATTTGATGCTAGAATATAAGGGAATTTCACCTAATCGTTATGAACTTATATTCATGTTTAGTGGAGGTTGCTTATAAACAATCGTGTTAAATGAATTCTTGGCAAGAGTATCATGCTCATCATAGTTACGAATGCCTCGTCAATGCTTATAGTTTTCATGAAGCTTAATGATCTTTGATTGTATCTCTATTATGCTATTCACGTAGGGAACTTTTAGAGAATGTTTTGAATTGTTGTATGCGCTTTCCTGTCCAACTCAATAACGTAAGGAAAACTTGAGGGTTAATTTAAGCGTACCTAATTAATCTGGGGTGTTGAGTTTCATGGTTTATCAAAAGAACAACTAAAAATCGATTTGTATGCAAGTGTGTCATGTGTGGAGAAGAACCCTTTAGCTAGCCCATCATTCATTAAAACAACCCAATTTCGTGCCCAAATCTGTCTAAGTCTTTAGTTTACTTGTTTTACTTTAAATTCGTCCAAAACCCAATCCCCTTTACTTTCTTGTGTCAATTAAGTTAGAATCTGTCCAACTTTGTGTTTTTAAGTGTTTTGAGTCTTTATAGTTCCAAATTCATCCCTAGAGTATGTTTTGAGTCTATTTGGCCGTTTTAAGCTATTTTGAGTCAATTTAGTTGTTTTGAGTCATTAGAGTCTAGTTTTGCATTCTTTGAGTCTAGTTTAGTGTTTTAAACTTATTTTTATGTTTTTAAGTCAGTTTCAACTGTTTTATCAATCGCTCCTAATCCCCAGTCTAGAACGATCCCTACTTGCATCTTTACTACAATTGTCAACAAGAGGGTTTAATTTGTGTGTTGTTTTACATCGCATCAAACTTTTGGTGCCGTTGCTAATCCACCATTGTTTCTTTTTGTTTATTTTTCGTGTGTTTGTTTCTGACTTTGTTTTGTTTCTTGTTTTTAGGTACTAGTTTATGACTGGGAGTTCTCAAACTGTTCGTAAGAATATCTTTGACTTTGATGACGATTTTGAGAGGACTTTGAGAAGGCAGAGAAACCAGCAGGAATCTTGCGCTGAACTTGAGCTTGAAGAACAAGTGATAGAAGAGGAAGAAGACCCCGCTGCAAGGAATTTAGAAGAACCACAAGCCATGGCAGCGGACATTCGAACAATTAAGGAGCTTTCTGCCTCGGGATTGGACAGTATTGCGCCTTTATGCATCCAATACCCTAAGGCGGCTGAAGACAAGACCGATGAGTTCGAATTGAAGTCTAGCTTGTTGCACCACATTCCCAAATTCCATGGGTTGTCCAGGGAAGATCCAAACAAACACTTGAAAGAGTTCAAAGTGGTGTGTTCAAGCATGACTCTAATCAATGTCGATGGCAACATTTTGAAGATGAAGGCCTTTCCCTTCTCTCTTCTAGAGAAGGCTAAGGATTGGTTATACGAATTAGCCCCTGGAACCGTCACTTCTTGGGAGAGCATGAAGAACGCCCTCTTCAAGAGTCATTCTTTTGAGGAAGAAGATTAGTGGAATCTAGCAAAGCCAAAAAGAGTCATTTCGAGCGTATTATGAGCGTTTCAAAAGCCTTATTGCATCATGTCCTCAACACCAAATGAAAGAAGAGCTTCTGCTTCAATACTTCTACGAAGGCCTTCTTCCCATTGAAAGGCAAATGCTAGATGCCTCAGCAGGAGGTGCGTTGGTGGACAAAACACCTATGACAGCAAAGACACTAATTGCAAACCGTGCATTGAATGCACAATAATATGAAGGCATTGGGCAAAGGGACACCCCACGGCAGCAAGTAAATGAGGTAAGTTCCACATCCGACATTCAATATCAGTTAGCTAATCTTACTTCTATTGTGTCTTAGATGGCTGAAGGGATGAGGATGCTAGGACCAAGTGTGTGTGGCGTGTGCTCTATCCAAGGACACTCATATGAGAAGTGCCCTCAATTGATTGAGAATGGTGGATGGGAATCTGCTAATGCCGTGGGTTTTGGAGGCCAAAACCAGCCAAGGAACGACCCATACTCTAATACCTACAATCCAGGTTGGAGAGACCACCCAAATTTCAAGTGGGGGGAGCCCCAACAACCCCAACAACAAGGAGGCTTTAGGCAGCAACCCCTGGGCTTCTACACAAAGCCATACGCACCAATATAAGCCCCACAACAATCTGCCCAAAACACTTCAGGTACTTCTTTGGATAATGACACACTTCTTAAGTAACTCACCAATTTGTCTCAAGGGCAAGAAAATCAAACCAAAGCAATGCAAAACCAAGACAAAAGGGTGGATCAATTGGAAAAGCAAATTGGGTGGATTGCAGAATTTGTAGGATAGTTTCAAGACCAGGGAAAACTCCCTAGTTCAACCATTGCAAATCCAAATTGAGGTTTTGAAAATGCTAAGGCAATCATCTTAAGAAGTGGTAAGGAAGTTGGGGCAGGTTCACAACCATCAAAATCAGGTCACAAGGAAGATGAAACGTTGCAATTTGAAGAGGAGGAATACACTCAACCCACGGCAAGGGTGGAAACACCTCTACCGCAGGCCCCTATTGCTCCTAAGCCATTCAATCTGTCTAATAAAGGTAAGAACGTGTCAAATTCAATTCCTACTAACGTTATTCCTTCGAATGTACCTTTTCCTCGCAGGTTCATGCAAACAAAGAAAGATGAAGCTGAAAAAGACATTCTAGAGACGTTTAGGAAAGTTCAAGTCAACATTCCACTCCTTGATGCAATCAAGCAAGTGCCAAGGTATGTTAAGTTTTTTAAAGAACTTTGCACCACAAAAAGAAGAATTTCGAACAAAGAAGTGGTCAAGGTAAGTGAGAATGTTTTAGCTGTCTTGCAACGAAAGATGCCCACTAAATGCAAAGATCCTGGCAATTTTACAATTCCTTGTGTAATTGGCAATACTAGGTTTGAACATGCTATGTTAGACTTAGGTGCATCCACTAATGTTATGCCCTATTCTATTTATGCATCTATGAACTAAGGAGAGTTGAAAAATGATGGTGTGATTATCCAATTGGCTGATCGTTCTAATGCCTATCCAAAAGGGTGTTTTGGAGGATGTTTTGGTGTAGGTCAATTATGATGTGAAAATTAACTTGACACACAAATTAAACCCTATTGATGACAATTGTAGTAAAGATGCAAGTAGGGATCGTTCTAAACCGAGGATTAACTAGGGATGCTAATCAACACAAATAAGACTCAAAAACACTAAACTAGACTCTATAGACTCTAAACTAACTTAAAACACTCAAAACAACAAGAAATAATCAGAAAGACTCAAATCTAGACCTAACAATTGATTTTGACGAAAATAGAACTTAAAAGACTCAAAAGACTAAGAGAAAACAGGTTTTGACTCTAAAAACAAGGTTAAATGAAAGGGGGTTTGTTTTTGACGAAATTAAGACTTAAAACAGAAATTTTGCATAAAAACTTTAGAAAAAACGAGTTTGATGATTTAAAACGGGTGAAAGGCTAGTTAGAGGGCCCTTCTCCACACATGAACATATGCATATAAATTGATTTCCAGTTATTCTTTCGATAAACCATGAGTGACAATGCCCCAAATTAATTGTGTAGAACTAATTAATTCTCAAATTTCCCTAGACTCGTTGAATTGGATGAAAAGCATACGACAACACAAATCATTCTTTATTAAGCTCCCTAACTATGAAAAGCATGATAGAGACACAAAACAAAGATCATTAAGCTTTGTGAAAATCATAAGCATTGACAAGGCATTCGTGACTATGAAAAGCATGACACTCTTGCCAGGAATTTACTTAACGCGATCGTGACTAGCAACCTCCACTACTTGTAAATATAAGTTCATAACGATTAGGTGAAATTCCCTTATATTTTAGCATCAAATTCATGCATGCAAACTAAGTATGCATCCTTAATCAACACACAAGAACAAGTTCTTAGTAAAACAGTTAAGCAAACCACATTCACGATTCATGAAATCATAACTGGAGGAAATCAATTCATATAAAACATATGTCCATGGCTTTGAATTCGCCTCTAACTATAAAGAAATTAGTTCCTCATGTTCGCAATCAAACAAATATAAATAAAATTAAACATTGAACAAAGATAGAAAACACCTAGAAAACGCTCCAGATTCCTTCCTTCCTTGCTTGCAAGTTGCGGCACAATGAGGGTATGGCTGAATGGTAGTGTAGAGATGTGTGAATGAGAGATAGTGGGGTGAATGGTGCAGCAAAATGGTCTATTTATAGGGGGAGGTGCGGCACAAACATGTAGTGTAGGAAAAGGATTACAAAATGTAGTTTGTGTAGGAAAATAAAACACAATCCTAAGGGGAAAAGGTTATGTAATCCCAGCAGGAAATAGGACATCTAGAAGGTCAAAAACCTAAGGGATTAAGGACAAGGGGTGCGGCACCTTTGTAGGAGAGGATAAGGTTCCTAGAAATCAGGTTTTTATGTCTCCTAAACTGAAATTAAAACCCTTTTACAGCAAGAATTAAGTTAGGAAAGGATTAGGATAGGATAAGATAAGGCATGGTAAGATAAGGATAAGATAAGGTTGTTTGGATAATGTTTTGGATAATTCTCCTTCTTTGTAGCTGATTCCTTATCTTCTTTGACTTGGATTTATTTCTTCAACTCTTTTGCACATTCCTAGCCTCTCTTGAACTTCAAATTCGTCCATCCATCTTGCTCCATACTTGGGCTATCCATTCCAAGCCCAAAACTGCTCTAAAATGCTCCAAATTGCATCTTTTTGCCAACTTTGCTAATTGGACCTACAAACACACGAAAATGACTTAAGACACTATAATAAGCAACAAATAACTAAGTAAATGCAAGAAAACACACCAACTAAGTCGCATAAATATGCTCCTATCAAATCACCTAATATTTCCAGCAGACTTCTATGTGCTTGATATGGAAAATTCAAGCAATTCTCCTCCATTGCCGATCCTTCTTGGAAGGCCATTCATGAAAACAGCTCGTACAAAGATTGATGTGTTCACAGGGACCTTAGCAATGGAATTTGATAGGAGCATATTTATGCGACTTAGTTAGCTTGTTTCCTTGCATTTATTTAGTTAGTTTCTACTTATTAGAGTGTTTTAAGCTATTTTCGTGTGTTTTCAAGTTCAAATGACAAAGTTGGCAAGAAAGAACAATTTGGAGCATTTTAGAGCAGTTTTGGGCTTGGAGTGGATAACACATGTATGAAGCAAGGTGGATGGACGAATTTGAAGTTCAAGGTAGGCTAGGAATGTGCAAAAGAGTTGAAGAAATTAATTCAAGTCATTGAAGATAGGGAATCAGCTAAAAAGAAGGAACATTATCCAAAACCTTATCCAACCTTATCTTATCCAGACTAACCTTATCTTACCTTATCTTATCTTATCCTACCTTAATTCCAGCTGCAAGGGGGACTCCTTTTCATATTAGGACACCTAAAACCTGTTTTTAGAAGGCCTTTTCCTTCTAGAAACATGCCACAACACTCATTTCTAGAAACCCTAAAAATATGCCGCCCTAACCTTTCTAGAAGGCCTTTTTCTTGTTGGATTGGAGTCCTAAATCCTTTTCCTTGACAACCTAGGCCAAGTAATCCCTAGGCCTATATATACCCCAATCTGCCCCACCATTCAAACCACCACCCTCTACCATAACTCACCTATAACCATCCACCACACAACCTCTTGTGCCACAACTTTGCAAGAAAGGAGAAGGAATGAGCCATCTGGAGCCGTGCTTACCATTCAAGACGTTGGATTGTTGGAGCGTTTCTAGGTGTATTCTATCCTTTGTTTTCAATGTTTAAATTTAATTATCTTTGTTTAATTGCGAACATGAAGAACTAATTTATTTTTAGTTAGAGGCGAATTCGAAGCCATTGACTTATGTTTTATATGAATTGATTTCCTCCAGTTATTGTTTCATGAATCGTGGATGTGGTTTACTTATCCGTTTGATTGATAACTTGTTCTAGTGTGTTGATTAAGGATGCATACTTAGTTTACATGCATGAATTTGATGCTAGAGTATAAGGGAATTTCACCTAATCGTTATGAACTTATATTCATGAGTAGTAAAAGTCGCTAGTCACGATTGTGTTAAGTAAATCCTAGGCAAGCGTAACATGCTTTTCATAGTTATGAATGCCTTGTCAATGCTTATGGTTTTTACAAAGCTTAATGATCTTTGTTTCATGTCTCTATCATGCTTTTCATAGTTAGGGAGCTTAAGAAGGAATAATTTGGTTGTGATGCGTTATCCATTCAATTCAATGAATCTAGGAAAATCTGAGAATTAATTAGTGCAATCCATTTAATTCGAGGCATTGTCATTCATGGTTTGTCGAAAGAATAACTGGAAATCGATTTGTATGCATAAGTTTCATGTGTCGAGAAGGACCCCTCTAACTAGCCTTTTCTATTTCACCAATTTTTGTGTCTTTTCAAAGTTGTTTTATAAGTTTCAGTTTTAAAGTTTCAATTTCGTCAAAATAAAATCCCTTTTCATTAAGTCTTGTTCATAGAGTCAAAACCCATTTTCTTTTACTCTTTTGAGTCTTTTAAGTTTTATTTTCGGCAAAACCAATTGTTAGGTCTAGAATTGAGTCAGTTTCATTGTTTTGTGCTGTTTTGAGTCATTCTAGTTTGTTTTGAGTTATTAGAGTCTAGTTTAGTGTTTTTGAGTCATATTTGTGTAGATTAGCAGCCCTAGTTAATCCCCGGCCTAGAACGATCCCTACTTATTCATACTACAACTATCTTAATAGGGTTTAATTTGTGTGTCAAGTTAATTTTCACATCAAATTTTTGGCGCCGTTGCCGAGGATTAGCAAATTTGCTAATCCCTCGTGTTTCTGTTTTTGTTTTTTGTTTTTACATTTTAGTTTTTTACTTTATTTTGTTCTGTTTTCTTTGTTTTAGGTACTAGACATGGCAATTGCCAACATTCAAGCTCAATTGGCGAATCTTACTTCTCAATTGTCCTAGATTGCTGAAAGAACTTCAATGCACATTACCCCTACATTTAATGTACCCTATGGGCAGGACATCAAACTCATCAATTCACTACAAACGGAGGTGCTTGGGGTTATCAAAGCCATAACCAATCAAGGGACAACATGTTTTCCAACGCTTACAATTCGGATTGGAGAGATTATTCAGATTATATGTGGAAGGAACCTCAACAAATTCAACAAGGTGAATATTGGCAGCAAGATGAGGAGTTCTATTCAAGATCTGTGCAGCCACCACAACCTCATATACAATATGCCCAACCCAACTCAGGATCATCAATAGATTATGATCAAATTCTTCATGAATTAAATTCTTTGGCGCATGGTTCACAAAATCAAGCTAAAGAGGTTCAACAAGGAGAATATTGGCAGCCATATAAGGAGTTCTATACAACGCCTATGTAGCCACCACAGCCTCCCCCACAACAATTCCAATCGAATTCAAGTATGCTTATGAGTCATGATGAAATTCGTGACGTACTAACCTCTTTGACGCAGGGTTCACAACAAGAAGGATATTGGCAGCCATCTGAGGAGATCTATCAAAAGCCATATGAACCACTATAGCCTCAACTATATTCAGCCCAACCAAGTTCAGGTTCGTCCATGGATAATGAGCAAATTGTTCAATTATTAACTACTATAGCGCAGGATATGCAAGACCAAACCAAGACAATGGGTGAATTGAACAATCAACTTGGAGAGATGGTAGAGTTCATGGCACAAATGCAAGAACAAAGCAAACTCTTCAACTCAACTATTGTCAATTTGATGGGAGATGTTGCAATCGCTAAAGCTATCACTTTAGAAAGTGGTATGGAGGTTGGAGATGAACCTAAGACATCCAAACCAAGCCAAAACATGGATGAACAGATGTTGCTGATCAAAGAGGAGAAAGAAGACATACATACGGCAAGGGTAGAACCACCATTGCTGCATGCCCCTAGTGTTTCTAAGCCATCCAATCAAGGTAAGTTGGGTTCAAATTCAGTTCAATCTAATGTTATTCCTCCAAATGTACCCTTCCCTCGCAGGTTTTTGATTCCAAAGAATGAAGAAAGTGAAAAAGACATCGTGGAAGCCCTGCTAAAGGTGCAAAGTACTATCCCAATTCTTGGTACAACAAATCAAGTTCCAGATTGTGTTGAATCGTTCAAAGAAATTTGTACACCAAGAAGAATGATTCAAGAGGAAGAAGTGGTTGGAGAATATCAAGAATGCATCAAAGAGGCTGTACATGAGACAACAAAGCCCAAAGAAGTTGAGTTTGATGACACGGGACAAGTCACAGCCATCATAGTAAATCTAGCCAAGTTCAAAGTCCCTGAAACTTTCAAAGAATTGGTGTTCGTCCTTGAGTTCTTATCGGAGCAAGCAAGTAAGCCATCTTCTCCAATTTCAATTTTGTTTTCTACTAACTTGCTGATTTTAATGATTTAGGCACCCACACTAGAATTTAAACCATTGCCGGATCATTTCAAATATCACCTCCCCTTCAAAGATAAATTCCACGTTGTGGGGCCTATTCAAGCTTAAACGGAGGTATTGTCCAGCTGGAAGACGTTAAAGCAAGCGCTTCTTGGGAGGCAACCCATGCAAATAAAGAAGAGCTAGGAAGCTTCGGCCCTACAACCAGATTTGCGTTCCTAAACCCTACTCTTTATTGCTTTTACTTTGCCATCTTTGTTATGTTTGTTAGTTGTGTTATTTGCTTGTTTGTGTGTGAGTCTATGTTTGAAACATTGAGGACAATGTTTGGTTTAAGTGTGGGGGGGGTAAACAAGCTGTTTTTGAATGATTTTCGTGGGATTTTATCACCTATCACTTCTAAAGTTGTTTTTCACTGTTTTAAACGTTTTTAGTGTGTTTTGAAGTATTTTAATGTGTCCTAATACAGAAAATACGAAAATTTGAAAAGAATTCGAAAAAGTTTTGAAAAATACCAAAAAGAGTCATTTTTAGAGTCATTTTTGTGTGTTTGTGTCTTAGGGTACCTTCCAACACAATAATGAGGATTTGCATGACTGTTAAAGAAAGTTACAAACATGGATTGAAGTTTGATATGCTCGTTTGTTTATGCTTAGTTGTAGTTGTCGTTTACAAATTCACATGTAATCACACAAAAAAATTCAGTTTTTGTATCATACTTGAAGGAAGAAACTCAAACTAACGCTACAACCCTAAGAGACTTGAGCCTATACTTGGAGAATTATTAATCTATGAATTCTTGTTTCCTAAAGTCATTGCATGTTCTCATCATTCTTTGCTTGGTTGTTACTTAGAATGCATTTTTCATCATTATAGTCCAAATACTAGAACTCATATCCGTTTCATTCAAAACTAAAATTGATTGCATAACAAATAACAAGATGAAGTTGTTTAGTTTAAACCAGAGCCAAAAAGCCGTATCCTTTTGCATATGTATTGTAGGTTTAACCCGTTGAGCCTTATTTAGCCTATTTTCTTTGTTAGCCCACATTATCCTTACCTAGCCTAGTATAGGACTATCCATACCCTTGTTCTTAAAGGATAGTGAAGCATGACTTAGAGGGAATTCCTTTTGATCAACAATTTGTAGAAAAATAAGTGTGGGGGAAGGTTTTTAGTGGTTTGGGTGAAAGAAAAGAAAAAAAACGTGAAAAGAAAAGAAAAGAAAGAAAAAGAGTTGAAAAATAAGTGAGAATAAGCTCACAAGTGTTGGTTGTTGAAGAAAAGGTCCAAAAAGCCCTTAGTGTTTCAAGTTATTTGCTGCAATCAAGAGTGAATTCTAAGTGTTGATATCATTGCTTTGCTTACTATTTCTTTAAGAACTTTTGTTTATCCTTACCTTTCTTTGTTAGCCAATAATCTTAGCCCCGTTACAACCTTTTGACTTCTATCTTGATTGTTATGTGTTTCAATATGTGGAGTTTGAGATTGGTATGAGCATATGGAATCCTTGGTTCTCACGTCTAAGTAGTGGCATTCCATTCATGAGATCATATATATACATGCATTAATAATTCCAGAAAAGTGTCTTCTTTGTTATAACATTTGTGATGTTTAGTTTACATGTTTACATCAATCTTCTCACATATACCTAGTGTAGGGAGTGCAGTCAGAAAATCTATGTGAAAATAGAGAGTATATCCAGTGAGGAATTGAGGGATTCTCTAAGGCATGTTACTATAATCAAAATGTTGTTTTAATGGATTAAATGCGAACTAGTGAATGGTGACTGTGATTAAGTATGCTCGAGGGTAAGGATGACTAAAATTTATGTGAGTAATGATTTTTAACATGTTATGTTTCATTGGAAATCCCTGAGGCGAACGTTGGAAGGTTTAGGTTATGTTTTGTTTGTTTTGTTTGTTTGTTTTGCTCGAGGACTAGCAAAAGCTAAGTGTGGGGGAATGAATTCGATATGAATGTTATTGATTTCAAAATTTCTGAAGCTATGAAGTACCCTAGTGATGATCATTCATATTTTTCTATTGATATAATTGATTCTTTGGCGCATGAATACTTTGAGGATTTACAAGATGATGTGCTTGGAAAAACCATTTTAAGAGGCATAGGAGTCAAAATCGAAGAAATTTGTTAGACCTCAACCCATGGCAAGCATAATGTATTCCTTGCCGTGCCTACATGTCAAGAAG
Source organism: Heteromeles arbutifolia (assembly GCA_024362995.1). Taxonomy (NCBI): domain Eukaryota; kingdom Viridiplantae; phylum Streptophyta; class Magnoliopsida; order Rosales; family Rosaceae; genus Heteromeles; species Heteromeles arbutifolia. The sequence continues at coordinate 21,603,527 of JANCRC010000005.1, read as the reverse complement.
AGGCAGAGATGGTTGCTGCCCTTGAATCATTGCCAAAACAGGGTGGTATGTCTTCTAACTTCGATTCAATTCCCGTTTCGACTAAGAAGTTGCTTCCTTCAGTAATTCAGGCACCTACCCTTGAACTTAAACCATTACCAAGCCATTTGAAGTATGTTTTCGTGGGGCAACAAGAGACCTTGCCCGTCATTGTGTCTTCCTTCTTCACGGCACAAGAAGAAGAGAAGTTAGTGCATGTCTTGAAGGAGTTCAAATCTGCCATAGGTTGGACCTTGGCCGACATCAAGGGGATAAGCCCTACCACTTGCATGCATCGCATATTTCTTGAGGAGAGGGCCAAACCAACTAGAGAGGCTCAATGCCGTCTCAACCCTCTGATGATGGAAGTTGTGAAAAAGGAAATAATCAAGCTACTTGATTGTGGAGTAATCTACCCCATCTCCGATAGCCATTGGGTTTCACCGATCCAAGTCGTTCCTAAGAAATCTGGAATCACGGTTGTGAAGAATGATGAGGACGAACTTGTGCCCACCTGTATCCTAACACGTTGGAAAGTTTACATCGACTATAGGAAACTCAACGCCACAACAAGGAATGATCATTTCCCACTGCCATTCATTGATCAATTGCTTGAGAGGTTAGCGGGTCATTCATTTTATTGTTTTCTTGATGGATATTCTGGTTATAATCAAATTGTCATAGCCCCGGACGATCAAGAAAAGACCACTTTTACTTGTCCCTTTGGAACGTTTGCTTATCGTCGCATGCCATTCGGTTTATGCAATGCACCTGCCACATTCCAAAGATGCATGGTAAGTATTTTCTCCGATTATGTTGAAAAGATCATCAAAGTATTTATGGATGATTTTAGCGTGTTTGGTGATTCATTTGGTGATTGCTTGGCTAATCTGACTTTAATCTTGAAAAGATGTATTGAAACTAACCTTGTGTTAAATTGGAAGAAATGTCATTTCATGGTTAAACAAGGTATAGTTTTAGGTCACATAGTCTCTGAACATGGAATTGAGGTGGATAAATCGAAAGTAGATCTTCTACGTCACTTACCCTCTCCAACTTCGGTTAGAGAGGTTCGTTCTTTTCTTGGGCATGCAGGTTTCTATAGACGATTTAGCAAGGATTTTTTAAAGATTGCACAGCCCCTTTGCTGTCTCCTCCAACAGGATGTACCCTTCGACTTCAACGAGTGAGAGGAGCATATTTATGCGACTTAGTTAGCTTGTTTTCTTGCATTTACATAGTTAGTTTATGTTTATTAGAGTGTTTTAAGCTATTTTCGTGTGTTTTCAGGTTCAAATGGCAAAAGTGGCAAGAAAGTGCAATTTGGAGCATTTTAGAGCAGTTTTGGGCTTGGAATGGATAGCACAAGTATGAAGCAATATGGATGGACGAATTTGAAGTTCAAGAGAGGCTAGGAATGTGCAAAAGTGTTGAAGAAATTAATTCAAGTCATTGAAGACAAGGAATCAGCTAAAAAAAAGGAACATTATCCAAAACCTTATCTTATCCAAACTAACCTTATCTTACCTTATCTTATCTTATCCTACCTTAATTCCAGCTGCAAGGGGAACTCCTTTTCATATTAGAACACCTAAAACCTGCTTTTAGAAGGCCTTTTCCTTCTAGAAACATGCCACAATTTCTAGAAGTCCTAAAAATCTGGCGCCCGAACCTGTCTAGAAGGCCTTTCCCTTGTTGGATTAGAGTCCTAAATCCTTTTCCTTGACAACCTAGGCCAAGTAATCCCTAGGCCTATATATACCCCAATCTGCCACACCATGCAAACCACCACCCTCTACCATAACTCACCTACATCCATCCACCACACACTCATTGTGCGTAGCTTTGCAAGGAAGGATAAGAATAAGCCATCTAGAGTCGTGCATACCATTCTAGACATTGGATTGTTAGAGCGTTTCTAGGTGTATTCTATCTTTGCTTTTGATGTTTAAATTTAATTGTCTTTGTTTAATTGAGAACATGAGGAACTAATTTCTTTTTAGCTAGGGGAGAATTCAAAACCATGAACATATATGTGACATGAATTGATTACATCCAGTTATTATTTCATAAATCATGAATGCAGTTTGCTTAACTGTTTTATTAAAACTTATTCTTGTATGTTGATTAGGGATGCATACTTAGCTTGCATGCATGAATTTGATGCTAAAATATAAGGGAGTTTGACCTAATAGTTACAAACTTATATTTACAAGTAGTGGAGGTTGCTAGTCACGATTGTGTTAAGTAAATCCTAGGCAAGAGTAGCATGCTTTCCATAGTTATGAATGCCTTGTCAATGCTTATGGTTTCACAAAGCTTAATGAGCTTTGTTCGTGTCTCTATCATGCTTTTCATAGTTAGGGAGCTTAATAAAGAATAATTTGGTTGTGATGTGTTATCCATTCAATTCAATGAATCTAGGGAAATCTGAGAATTAATTAGTGCAATCCAATTAATTCAGGGCATTGTCATTCATGGTTTGTCGAAAGAATAACTGGAAATCGTTTCGTATGCATATGTTTCATGTGTGGAGAAGGAACCCTCTAACTAGCCCTTTCACCCTTTTCAATTCACCAAATTCGTTTTATAAAGTGTTTTATGCAAAGTTTCTGTTTTAAGTTTTAAATTCATCAAAAATAAAAACCTTTTTCATTAAGTCTTGTTTATTGAGTCAAAACCTGTTTTCTTTTAGTCTTTTGAGTCTTTTAAGTTTTAATTTCGTCAAAACCAATTGTTAGGTCTAGAATTGAGTCTTTTTTATTGTTTCTTGCTGCTTTTATTGTTTTGAGTCTGTAGAGTCTAGTTTAGTGTTTTTGAGTCTTATTTGTGCTGATTAGCATCCCTAGTTAATCCCCAGTCTAGAACGATCCTTACTTGCATCTCTACTACAATTGTCATCAAATGGGTTTAATTTGAGTGTCAAGTTAATTTTCACATCAACGAGGCATGTGAGAAATCATTCAAACATCTCAAGACATTGCTCACTTCGGCACCCATCATCACTCCACCAGATTGGAGCATTCCATTTGAGCTCATGTGTGATGCATCGGATTATGCAATTGGAGCTGTTTTAGGCCAAAGGAAGAACAAGCAGCCACATGTCATCTATTATGCTTCCCGCACCTTAAATGATGCCCAATTGAACTATTCCACAACTGAAAAAAAACTCTTGGTTGTTGTATTTGCATTAGATCAGTTTCGATCTTATTTAATTGGCACTAAAGTTATTATTTATTCTAACCATGCAGCCTTGAAGTACTTGCTAACGAAGAAGGAAGCCAAGCCAAGACTCATTTGCTGGATGCTTTTACTCCAAGAGTTCGATATTGACATCAGGGACAAGAAAGGGAGTGAGAACGTGGTGGCTGACCACCTAAGCTGATTGGTGCATGAAGAAGAGTCATTTCCCATTCCAGAAACGTTTCCAGATGAGCAGTTACTGTCCATTGAGGTAAGCGAGCCTTGGTATGCTGATTTGGTTAACTATTTGGTGTCTAAACGAATTCCCAACACCCTCAATAAGTTTCAACGTGATAAACTTAAAAAGGATGCTAGATTTTATGTTTGGGATGACCCATACTTATGAAAATATTGCCCAGATCAGATTCTACGTAGGTGTGTACATGAGTCCAAATTTCATTCAATTTTAAGTTTCTGCCACTCTTATGCATGTGGGGGTCATTTTGGCACCCAAATGACAGCTTTTAAGGTTCTTGAAAGTGGATTTTATTGGGCTACCTTGTTAAAAGATGCTAGAACTTTTTGCATAACATGTGATCGTTGCCAAAGGACATGAAATATAGGCCAAAGAGACCAAATGCCGCAGACCCCAATCATTGTTGTTGAAATTTTTGATGTTTGGGGTATCGATTTTATGGGTCCTTTTCCTTTATCTTTTGGTTTCAATTACAGTTTACTTGCAGTTGATTATGTTTCGAAGTGGGTGGAAGCAAAAGCCACCCACACTAACGATTCTAAAGTTGTTGCAGATGTTGTGAAATCTAACATTTTTTCCAGATTTGGGATGCCTAGAGTGCTTATCAGTGATGGGGGGTCTCATTTTTGCAATCGAACCATTACGCTGCTTAAGAAGTACAATGTGACGCATAAGGTTTCAACGCCTTATCACCCCCAAACAAGTGGCCAAGCCGAGGTTTCGAATAGAGAAATCAAGCAGATTTTGGAGAAGACCATTGGACCAACTAGGAAAGATTGGAGCTTGCGTTTGGAGGATGCACTGTGGGTGTATCATACAGCTTACAAAACGCTCATTGGTATGTCTCCATTTCGGCTCATCTATGGCAAACCATGCCATCTTCTTGTGGAATTAGAACACAAGGCACATTGGGCTGTCAAGACCTTCAATCTAGACGTGGACAAGGCTGGAATTCATAGAAAGCTTTAATTGAATGAGCTTGAAGAGATTAGGCATGACGCTTATGAGAATGCTCGAATTTACAAAGAGAAGACCAAGGCATTCCATGACAAGATGATTCGAGGCAACACATTCTCAATAGGGTAGAAAGTGTTGCTATTCAATTCACAGCTTCGTTTATTCCCTGGTAAGTTACGTTCTAAATGGGTTGGCCCTTTTGTTATTACTAATATTTTTCCATATGGTGCAGTCCAAGTTCAAAGCTTGAAAACAGGACAAGGCTTCAAGGTGAATGGGCATCGTTTGAAGCCATACTATGAGAATGTTGCGGAACATGTCGTGGAGGAAATCTCCCTCCAGGCCGTGGGCTCCATGGAAACTTAAAAGAAGGTATCGTCCAGCTGCACGACATTAAAGCAAGCGCTTCTTGGGAAGCAACCCATGCATTCAACGAAAGAAGTTCTAAGAATCACCCAATAACCAGATTTGCGTTCCTCAACCCTTCTCTTTACTGCATTTATTTTGCTTTGATTAGTTAGTTGTGTTATTTGTTTGCTTTCTGCGAGTTTATGCTTGAAACATTGGGGACAATGTTTGATTTAAGTGTTGGGGGGGTAACAAAGTGTTTTTGATGCAAATTCGTGAGATTTTATCACCCATTACTTCTAAGGTTGTTTCTCACTGTTTTTGAGTGTTTTTAAGCTGTTTTGGAGTGTTTTTCTGTGTTTTGAAGTAAAAATCCGAAAATTTGAAAAAAAATTGAAAAACAGTTTGAAAAATACCAAAAAGAGTTGTTTTTGTGTGTTTGTGTCTTAGGTACCTTCCAACACAATGATGAGGATTTGGTTTTTAATTCCATAACTGTTAAAGAAAGTTATGAACGTAGATGGAAGTTTGATATGCTCTTGGTTTATGCTTGGTTGTAGTTGTTGTTTACGAATTCAAATTTGATCACAAAAGGATAAAATCAGTTTCTGTAACATGCTTGAAGGAAGGAACTCAAACTAACATTACAACCCTGAGAGACTTGAGCCTAAACGTTCTTTTGGAGAGTTATTAATCTGTGATTCTTTGTTTTCTAAAGTCGTTGCATGATCTCATTATTCTTTGCTTGGTTGCTACTTAGAATGCATTTTCATCATTATAGTTCCAAATACTAGAACTCATGCCCGTATCATTCAAAGCATGACATTGAATTGCATAACACATAAACAAGATGAAGTTGTTTAGTTTCCACAACAGCCAAACAGCCGTACCTTTCTACTTCATATGTCTTGTAGGTTTAGCCCCGTTTGAGCCTTGTTTAACCTGTTTTCTTTGTTAACCACATTAACCTCACCTAGCCTAGTGTAGGAATGTCCATACCCTTGTTTTCAAAGGATAGTAAGCATGACTTAAAATGAATTCCTTTTTATTTATATTATGCAGTAAATCAAGTGTGGGGGGATGATTAGTTGTTTTTAAGCTCATTTGTACGTTTTGGGTTTCAAAAAAAAAGAAAAAGATGAGAAAAACGTGTGAAATGAAACATGTGAAAAGAAAAGAAAGAAAAGAAAGAAAAAGAGTTGAAAACGAAGAAAGAATGCGTTTTTAAGTGTTAATTGTTGAAGAAAGGGTTCAAAATATCAAATCTGACTCTAGAATGTGTAAATCTCTTTTTTGTGTGTTTAAAGTTGATTTCTGCATTCAAAAGTGAATTCTAAGTGTTAATTTCATTACTTTGCTTACTATTTCTTTAAGAACCTTTGTTTATCCTTACCCTTCTTTGTTAGCCAACACCCTTAGCCCCGTTACAACCCTTTCCCTTCTATCTTGAGTGTTGTGTATTTCAATATGTGGAGTTTGAGATTGGTATGAGCATATGGAATCCCTGGTTCTTGCATCTAAGTAGTGGCATTCCATTCATGAGATCATATACATGTTGCATTAATAATTCCAGAAAAGTGCTTTCTTTGTATAACATATGTGAGTACTAGTTTTCATGTTTACATAAATCTTCTCACATATACCTAGTGTAGGGAGTTTAGTTAGAAAATCTGAGTGAAGATTGAGTGCATATCTAGTAAGGAATTGAGGGAATTCTCTAAGGCATGTTACTACATTCAAAATGTTGTTTTAATTGATTACATGTAAACTAGTGAATGGTGACTTTGATTAAGTTTGAATTCAAGTGTAAGGATGACCAAACTCTGTGTAAGTGATGATTTTTAATATGTCATGTGCATTGGAAATCCCTGAGGTAAATGTTGGAAGGTTTAGATTGAGTTTTATTTCTTTTCTTTTGTTTGTTTTGTTTTGCTCGAGGACTAGCAAAGGCTAAGTGTGGGGGAATTTGATAGGAGCATATTTTATGCGACTTAGTTAGCTTGTTTCCTTGCATTTACGTTGTTAGTTCTTAGTTATTTTAGTGTTTTAAGCTATTTTCGTGTGTTTGTAGGTCCAAAGGGCTAAAGGAGCACGAAAGTGCATTTTGGAGCAGTTTTGGGCACTAAATGGATTGCACATGCTTGGAGCTAAGTGGATGGACAAAATTGAATAAGGATTCCTAATTGAAGAAGGATTCCTAGTTGAAGAAGGATTCCTAGTTGAAGAAGGATTCCTAATTGAAGAAGGATTCCTACTCAAAGAAGGAATGTTAGCCAAGGTTTCCTATTTTGGTTTTGACCTTTCCTAATCCTAAAAGTTCCCTAAGTTCCAGCAACAAAGAAGGCTCCAAGTTACATTAGGACACTCAACAAAAACCCCTAGAAAACCTTGAGTCCTTGCCGCATTCCCTTGAGTTTTCCCTTGTAATTTCCCTTCCTTGACATGCAAGGGTACCTTGTTCTTTCTTATTTTCTGCCATAAAACACTTTCCCTTTCTTTTAAGTCACATTCCCTTTTCCTAAAGGCTTAGCCGCACCACCCTTACCCTTTTTTCTCTAAGATTCTAATTTTATTTCCTTTCTTTTAGTAGATTTGAATTAATTTCTGTTAACCAAAATAAGTAGGGTTTTGATTTCCTAAAACTTTTAAATGAAGGCCTTTGCCGCAGCTTAGGGGGGCCATTCATACACATCCAACCCCAATTATTCATTATCATTCACTCCCATACACATTCTCTGAACCCTTTGCCGTACCATACACCTATCCTAACCATAACCATACCTTCTCCTATCCATTCTTCCATACGAACAACCATCCAAATCATCACCAATCCCTTGTTCCGCAGCAAAGGAAGGGAAGGAAAGTTCTTGGACGTGCTTGCCGTTCAATTTGGATCGCTGGAGCGTTTAGGTGTTTTCTTTCTTTTGTTTTCAATGTATAAATATGTTTACCTTTGTTTTGCGATTATGAGGAACTAAGCCCTTTTGGCTAGGGGGCTATTCAACACCATGAACATGCTTGCAATATGAATTGATTACCTTCAGTTGTGATTTCATAAATTGTGAATTCAATTTGCTTAACTGTTTGATTGATAACTTATTCTTGTATGTTGATTAAGAGTGCACACTTAGTTTTCATGCATGAATTTGATGCTAGAATATAAGGGAATTTCACCTAATCGTTATGAACTTATATTCATGTGTAGTGGAGGTTACTTATAAACAATCGTGTTAAGTGAATTCTTGGCAGGAGTATCATGCTCATCATAGTTACGAATGCCTCGTCAATGCTTGTAGTTTTCATGAAGCTTAATGATCTTTGATTGTATCTCTATTGTGCTGTTCACATAGGGAACTTTTAGAGAATGTTTTGAATTGTCGTATGCGATTTCCCGTCCAATTCAATAACTTAAGGAAAACTTAAGGGTTAATTGAAGCGTACCTAATTAATCTGGGGTGTTGAGTTTCATGGTTTATCGAAAGAACAACTGAAAATTGATTTGTATGCAAGTCTGTCATGTGTGGAGAAGAACCCTCTAGCTAACCCATCATTCATTAAAACAACCCAATTTCGTGCCCAAATCTGTCTAAGTCTTTAGTTTACTTGTTTTACTTTAAATTCGTCCAAAACCCAATCCCCTTTACTTTCTTGTGTCAATTAGGTTAGAATCTGTCCAACTTTGTGTTTTTAAGTGTTTTGAGTCTTTATAGTTCCAAATTCGTCCAAATTCTAACCTAGAGTCTGTTTTGAGTCTATTTGGCTGTTTTAAGCTGTTTTGAGTCAATTTAGTTATTCTGAGTCATTAGAGTCTAGTTTTGCTTTCTTTGAGTCTAGTTTAGTGTTTTAAACTTAGTTTTACGTTTTTAAGTCAGTTTCAAGTGTTTTAGCAATCCCTCCTAATCCCCGGTCTAGAACAATCCCTACTTGCATCTTTACTACAATTGTCAACAAGAGGGTTTAATTTGTGTGCTGTTTTACATCGCATCAATGGCTGAGACATTTTCACTCACATGCACCACCTCTTTCTCTTGAATTCGTTTCTTGGTTGTGCAAAGCTTCTTCAAAAACTTAGCATACTTCGGAATTTGCTTTATTGCATCAAGGAGCGAATATTGACTTGCACTCTCCTAAAGGTTTCTAGAACATCCTTTTCATTCTCTTCACTCCTAGCTTGTAAGAACCTACGAGGGAAAGGCACATTTGATGGAATAATGTTAGAAGGAATCCAATTTTGACCTATCTTAGTTAAAGCGGACGACATAGGGTGCTTAAGAGGCTGCGATAAGGGTGGTTCTACCCTTGCCGTGGGCTTTGCTTGTTCCTCCTCTTCAATTAGCAACTTTTCATCCTCTTTTGGATGTGATTTGGAGGGTTGTGGGTATGTTCTAACTTGTTTTCCACTTTGCAATATGATGGCCTTCGCATATTCGAATCTTCCCTTCGAATTCATAACAGTTGAACTAGGAAGTTTGCCTTGTTCTCGAAACTGCCCAAGGAACTCTGAAATCTACCCTATTTGCTTCTTCATGTCACTCATCTCCTTGTCTTGATTCGCTATTTGATTGTTTTGATTTTCTTGTCTCTGCGACAAAGTGGTAAGTAACTTAATAAGCGTATCATTATCCAAAGACATACCTGAATTGTTTTGGGCAGGTTGTTACTGGGATTGTGTTGGTGCATATTGATTTGTATAGAAGCTCGGGGGTTGCTGCCTAAATCCTCCTTGTTGTTGGGGTTGTTGAGGTTCCTTCCACTTAAAATTCGGATGATCTCTCCAGCCCGGATTGTAAGTATTAGAGTATGGATCATTCAGTGGCTGATTTTGGCTTCCAAAACCCACGGCAGTGGTAGATTCCCATCCACCATTCTCAATCAGTTGAGGACACTTCTCAGAGGAGTGTCATTGGATAGAACACACGCCACACACACTTGGTCCTTGCATCCTCATCCCTTCGGCCATCTGAGACACAATAGAAGTAAGATTAGCTAATTGAGATTGAATGTCGGATGTGGAACTTACCTCATTTACTTGTTGCCGTGGGGTGTCTCTCTGCCCAATGCCTTCATATTGTTGTGCATTCAATGCATGGTTTGCAATTAGTGTCTTTACTACCATAGGTGTCTTGTCAACCAACGCACCTCCCGCTGAAGCATCTAGCATCTGCCTTTCAATTGGAAAAAGGCCTTCATAGAAGTATTGAAGTAGAAGCTCTTCTTTCATTTGGTGTTAAGGACATGATGCAACAAGGCTTTTGAAACGCTCATAATACGCTGGAAATTACTGTCCTTGGCTTTGTTAGATTCCACTAATCTTCTTTCTCAAAAGAATGACTCTGGAAGTGGGGAAGAACTTCTCTAAGAACGCCCTCTTCACGCTCTCCCAAGAAGTGACGGTTCCAGGGGCTAATTCATATAACCAATCTTTAGCCTTCTCTAGAAGAGAGAAGGGAAAGGCCTTCATCTTCAAAATGTTGCCATCGACATTGATTGGAGTCATGCTTGAACATACCACTTCAAACTCTTTCAAGTGCTTGTTTGGATCTTCCATGGACAGCCCATGGAATTTGGGAATGTGGTGCAGCAAGCTAGACTTCAATTCGAACTCATCGGTCTTGTCGTGAGCTGTCATGGGGTATTGGATGCATAAAGGAACGACATTGTCTAATCCCGAGGCAGAAAGCTCCTTGATTGTTCGATTATCCGCTGCCATGGCTTGTTCTTCCTCTTCCTCTTCGTCAAACTCAGATTTGGAGCTAGAACTAGGTGGGCTAGGTTCTGGCCCTTTCCTCTTCCCTCTCAAAGTTCGTTCAAAATCGTCGTCAAACTCCAAGATGTTTTCACGAACAGGTTGAGAGCTTCGAGTCATAAACTAGTACCTAAAAACAGGAAACAAAACAAATTCAGAATCTTAAACAAACACAAACAAAAAAAAGAAACAAGGGATTAGCAAAGTTGCTAATCCCCAGCAACGGCGCCAAAAACTTGATGCGATGTAAAACATCACACAAATTAAACCCTCTTGTTGGCAGTTGTAGTAAAGATGCAAGTAGGGATCGTTCTAGGTCGGGGATTAGGAGGGATTGCTAATCTACTCTAAACTAACTTAAAAACACAAAAACAAACTTAAAAATACTTAACTAGACTCAAACAATGCAAAACTAGACTCTCATGACTCAAAACAACTAAATTGACTGAAAACAGCTTAACATAACCAAATAGACTCAAAACAGACTCTAGGGATGAATTTGGATGAATTTGGAACTATAAAGACTCAAAACACTTAAAAACACAAAGTTGGACAGATTCTAACCTAATTTGACACAAGATAGATGAGGGTTTTGGGTTTTGGATGAATTTAAAGTGAAAACAAAACAGAACTAGAACTAGACAGATTTGCACGAAATTGGTGAATTGGATGGATGATGGGCTAGCTAGAGGGTTCTTCTCCACACATGACACACTTGCATACAAACCAATTTTCAGTTGTTCTTTCAATAAACCATGAAACTCAACACCCCAGATTAATTAGGTACGCTTAAATTAACCCTCAAGTTTTCCTTAAGTTATTGAATTAGACGGGAAAGCGCATACAACAATTCAAAACATTCTCTAAAAGTCCCCTACGTGAACAGCACAATAGAGATACAATCAAAGATCTTTAAGCTTCATGAAAACTATAAGCATTGACGAGGCATTCGTAACTATGATGAGCATGATACTCCTGCCAAGAATTCACTTAACGCGATCATTTATAAGCGACCTCCACTACACATGAATATAAGTTCATAACGATTAGGTGAAATTCCCTTATATTCTAGCATCAAATTCATGCATGAAAACTAAGCATGCACTCTTAATCAACATACAAGAATAAATTATCAATCAAACAGTTAAGCAAATTGAATTCACAATTTATGAAATCACAACTGAAGGTAATCAATTCATAATGCAAGTATAATCATGATATTGAATAGCCCCTTAGCCAAAAGGGCTTAGTTCTTCATAATCTCAAAACAAAGGTAAACAGATTTATACATTGAAAACAAAAGAAAGAAAACACCTAAATGCTCCAGCGATCCAAATTGAACAGCAAGCACATCCAAGAACTTTCCTTCCCTTCCTTTGCTGCGGCACAAGGGATTGGTGGTGATTTGGATGGTTGTTTGTATGGAGGAATGGGTAGAAGGCTGAATGGTTGAAGGATTGAAATGATGGAAGTTGTGAAAAATGAGATTATCAAGCTTCTTGATTGTGGAGTGATTTACCCTATTTCGGATAGTCGTTGGGTTTGACCGGTTCAAGTTGTTCCAAAGAAATATGGCGTCGCTGTGGTGAATGATGTGAAATTATATCACACTCAAATTAAAACCCTATGGTTGTAGTACATGCAAGTAAGGATCGTTTTACGCCGGGGATTAAAAGGGATGCTAATCTACTCAATTTAAACTTTAAAACACTAAACTAGACTCAGAAATAGAATACTAGACTCTTATGACTCAAAAACTAACCAAATTGACTCAAAACAACAAAACTAAGTTAAATAGACTCAAAACAGGTACTAGAGAGTGATTTGGACGAATTCTAAACTAACTTGATGATATGAGCATATTTATGCGACTTAGTTAGCTTGTTTTCGTGCATTTACGTTGTTAGTTCTTAGTTATTTTAGTGTTTTAAGCTATTTTCGTGTGTTTGTAGGTCCAAAGGGCTGAAGTAGCAAGAAAGTGCATTTTGGTGTATTTTGGAGCAGTTTTGGGCATGGAATGGATAGCACATGCATGGAGCAAAAGGGATGGACGAAATTGAAGACCTAAGGATGCAAGGACTCCTAATTGAAGAAGGATTCCTAATTGAAGAAGGATTCCTAGTTGAAGAAGGATTCTTAGTTGAAGAAGGATTCCTAGTTGAATGAGGATTCCTAGAAGAATGACGATTCCTACTCAAAGAATGAATGTTAGCCAAGGTTTCCTACTTTTATTTTGACCTTTCCTAATCCTAAAAATTCCCTAAGTTCCAGCAACAAAGAAGACTCCTAACCACATTAGGACACTAAATAAGAATTTCTGGAAAACCCAAGGGCCTTGCCGCACCCTTTTCCTTGTTTCCTCTTCCTTGTCGTGCAAGGGAAAGTCTTTCTTTCCTATTTTCTGCATTGAATCACATTCCTCTTTTATTCTCTTCCCTTGCCGCATATCTCCTTACCCTTTCTTCCTAAATCTGCCACACAATTGCCTTTCCCTTTCTCTCTAGGACTTGCCGCAGTCTCCTTACCCTTTTCTTCTTAAGATTCTGATTATTTACTTTTTCTTGGAGGATTTGGACTTCAATTCTGATTCTAAAAATTAATAAGGGCCTTAACTTTCTTTCCCTTTTAAATAAACCCTCTATGTCGCAGCAGGGAGTGACTATTCACCATTTGACACACCCAAACACATTCCCAGCCATTCTCTCATAAAATTCACCACCCAACCCATCAACCATACCTTGTGCCGCACCAAAGAGAAAGAATAAGAGCCCTTGGACGTGTTTGCCATTCAAGTTGGATTGCTGGAACGTTTTAGGTGTAATTCATTCTTTGTTTTCAATGTTTAAGTTTATTTATCTTTGTTTTGCTATCAACATGAGGAACTAAACCCCTCTTAGCTAGGGGGAATTCAAAACCATGATTATACTTGCAATATGAATTGATTACATCCAGTTGTAAATTCGTAAGTTGTGAATTCAATTTACTTAACTGTTTGGATTAAAACTGTTTGTGTATATGGGTTGAGAGTGCACACTTAATTTGCATGCATAAATCTGATGCTAGAGTATAAGGGAGTTTCACCTAATCGTTATGAACTTATATTCACAAGTAGTGAAGGTCGCTAGTCATGATCATGTTAAGTAGATTCCTGGCAGAAGTATCATGGGCTTTCATAGTTACGAATGCCTTGTCAACGCTTATGATTTTTATATAACGTAATGATCTTTGATTGTTTCTCTAGTATGCGCTTTCATGTAGGGCACTCTTGAAGAATAATTTGATTGCGATACGCTATTTTCATCCAATTCAATGACATAAGGGAAATCTGAAGGTTAATTTAAGCATACTAATTAACTTGGGGCGTTGAAGATTCATGGCTTATTGAAAGAAACAACTGGAGATTGTTTTGTATGCAAGTGTGTCATGTGTGGAGAAGAACCCTCTAGCTAGCCCATCATCCATTCAAAACACCAATTTTGTGCCTAAATCTATCTAGTTCTTAAGTTTTTGCACTTTACTTTGTTAGTTTTCAAATTTGTCAAAACCAAACCCCCCTTTACATTAAAGTGTCAAATTAGTTAGAATATGTCCAACTTTGTGTTTTTAAGTGTTTTGAGTCAAAGTAAACCAATTTTCGTCCAAAATCCCTTAGTGTCTATTTTGATTCTAATTAGTTGTTTTAAGCTGTTTTGAGTCATTATAGTTAGTTTTGAGTCTTTTCAGTTTGTTTTGCATTCTTTTAGTCTAGTTTAGTGTTTTAAACTTAGTTTTACGTTTTTAAGTCAGTTTCAAGTGTTTTAGCAATCCCTCCTAATCCCCGGCCTAGAACGATCCCTACTTACATTTTTTACTACAATTGACAACAAGAGGGTTTAATTTGTGTGTTGTTTTACATCACACCAAATTTTTGGCGCCGTTGCCGGGGATTAGCATCTTTGAGAAGGCAGAGAAACCAGCAAGAATCTAATCCACCTAGCCCTGAACCTGAGCTTGAAGAACAAGTGATAGAAGACCCTACGGCAAGGAATTTAGAAGAACCACAAGCCATGGCAGCGGACAATCGAACAATCAATGAGCTCTCTGCTTCGGGATTGGACAATGTCGCACCCTTATGCATCCAATACCCCACGGCTGCCCAAGGAAAGACCGAAGAGTTCGAGTTGAAATCCAGTTTGTTGCACCACATCTCGAAGTTCCATGGGCTGTCGGATCCCAATAAGCACTTGAAGCAATTTGAAGTTGTTTGCTCAAGCATGACCCTTGTCAATGTCGATGGAAGCATATTGAAGATGAAGGTCTTTCCATTCTCACTAATGGACAAGGCTAAGGATTGTTTGTATGAATTAGCACCTGGAACGATTACCTCTTGGGAGAGCATGAAAGAGCATTCCTAGAGAAGTTTTTCCCAACCTCCCGAGTCATTTTCATGAGGAAGAGAATTAGTGGCATCCAACAAAACCAAGGAGAGTCGCTTCTAGCCTATTACGAGCGTTTTAAGACGTTAGTTGCTTCCTGTCCACAACACCAAATGAAGGAAGAGCTTCTCCTTCAATACTTCTATGAAGGACTTATCCCCATTGAAAGACAAATGCTTGACGCTTCAGCGGGAGAAGCTTTGGTAGACAAAACCCCGACGGCTGCAAAGATCTTAATTGCAAATAGAGCATTGAATGCACAACAATATGAAGGCGTCGGAGGAAGAGACACCCCACGGCAACAATCACAAGTGAATGAGGTAAGTGCAATTTCTGAAATTCAATCTCAATTAGCTAACCTCACTACTCTTATGTCACAGGTTGTAGATGTATCCAAAATGCAAAATGTAGCTGCTTGTGGCGTGTTGATAGGAGCATATTTATGCAACTTGGTTAACTTGTTTCCTTGCATTTAGGTTGTTAGTTCTTAGTTATTTTAGTATTTTAAGTTATTTTCGTGTGTTTGTAGGTTTAAAGGACTAAAGTGGCAAGAAAGTGCATTTTGGTGCCTTTTGGAGCAGTTTTTGGCATGGAATGGATAGCATATGCTTCGAGCAAAGTGGATGGACGAAATTGAAGACCTAAAAAGGCTAGGAATGTGTTTAAAAGAATGAAGAATTAATTCAAGGAAGAAAAGGAATCCAGCAAGAAGAATGATCCAAATGCTAGAACTCTTTTGGAGAGTTATTAATCTGATTTCTTGTTTTCTTCAGTCGTTGCATGATCTCATTATTCTTTGCTTGGTTGCTACTTAGAATGTGTTTTCATCATTATAGATCCAAATGCTAGAACTCATATCTGTTTCATTCAAAGCATAACATTGAATTGCATAACACATATCAAGATGAAGTTGTTTAGTGAACCACCATAGTCAAATAGCCATACCCCCCTATTTCATATGTTTTGTAGGTTTAACCCCTTTTGAGCCTTGTTTAGCCTATGTTCTTTGTTAGCCATATTATCCTTACCTAGCCTAGTGTAGGAATATCCATACCCTTGTTCTCAAAAGATAGTAAGCATGACTTAGAGGGAATTCCTTTTGATAAACATTATGCAGAAAAATAAGTGTGGGGGAAGGGTTTTCAAAGTGTGTGCGTTTTGTGCTTCAAAAGAAAAGAAAAGAAAAAGAAAATTCGTGCAAAAGAAAAAGAAAAGAAAAGTGTGTGAAAAGAAAGAAAAAAAGTTTGAAAAGAAGTTAGAAAGAGCTTAAGAGTGTTGATTGTTGAAAAAAGGGTCCAAAACATTGAATCTGGCCCTAAAATGTGTAAGTCTCCCCTTTTTGTTCAAAGTTAATTTCTGCATTCAAAAGTGAATTCTAAGTGTTGATTTCATTGCTTTGCTTGCTATTTCTTTAAGAACTTTTGTTTATCCTTAACCTTTCTTTGTTAGCCAAATACCTTAGCCCCGTTTCAACCCTTAGACTTCAATCTTGAGTGTTGTGTGTTTCAATTTGTGGAGTTTGAGATTGGTATGAGCATATGGTGTCTCTGTTTCTTGCATCTAAGTAGTAGCATTCCCTTCATGAGATCATATTCATATATGCATTAATAACTCCAAAAAATGCTTTCTTTGTCAAAACACATGTGAGTGTTCGTTTTCATGTTTACATCAATCTTCTCACATATACCTAGTGTAGAGAGTGTAGTTACAAAATCTGAGTGAAAATTGAGTGTTTATCTAGTAAGGAATTGAGGGAATTCTCTAAGGCATGTTACTACATTCAAAATGTTGTTTTAATTGATTAAATGCGAACTAGTGAATGGTGACTGTGATTAAGTATGTGCTTAAGTGTAAGGATGACTAAAATCTGTGCAAGTGATGATTTTTAATATGTCATGTGCATTGGAAATCCCTAAGGCAAATGTTGGAAGGTATAGATTGTGTTTTGTTTTCTTTTGTTTGTTTTGTTTTGTTCGAGGACTAGCAAAAAGCTAAGTGTGGGGGTATTTGATAGGAGCATATTTATGCAACTTGGTTAACTTGTTTCCTTGCATTTAGGTTGTTAGTTCTTAGTTATTTTAGTATTTTAAGCTATTTTCGTGTGTTTGTAGGTTTAAAGGACTAAAGTGGCAAGAAAGTGCATTTTGGTGCCTTTTGGAGCATTTTTGGGCATGGAATGGATAGCATATGCTTTGAGCAAAGTGGATGGACGAAATTGCAGACCTAAAGAGGCTAGGAATGTGTTTAAAAGAAGGAAGAATTAAATCAAGGAAGAAAAGGAATCCAGCAAGAAGAAGGATTGACTAGTCAAACTTACCTTATTTTGACTTAGTCAACTCTTAATCCTAATCTATCAAGGTTCCAGCTGCAAAGGAGTGTCCTGAATACTTTAGGACACTTAATTATATGTTTCCCCTTTCCTAAACCCCTTTCCGCATATCTCCTTATCCTTTCTTCCAAAATCTGCCACATAATTGCCTTTCCCTTTCTCTCTAAGACCTGCTGCACCCTACTTACCCTTTTTCCTATTGGGATTCTGATTTGTTACCCTTTTTCTGGAGGATTTGGAGTCCTAAACCTTTCCAATTTAATTCTAAGTCGTGCCCTTTCTTCCCCTATATAAAAGAGCCTTGTCGCACATCAAAGTGTTCCCTGGACCATTCTACACACTTTCTGCCAAAATCCACCCTCCATCCTTCACCATAACTCACCTACATCCATCCACCACCACAAATCACCACTAAAACTCACCACCAATCCCTTGTGCCGCAGAAAAGGAGAAGAAAGAGAGCATTTGGACGTTTTGGCATTCAATTTGGATCGCTAGAGCGTTTAGGTGTTTTCTTTCTTTTGTTTTCAATGTATAAATCTGTTTACCTTTGTTTTGCGATTATGAGGAACTAAGCCCTTTTGGCTAGGGGCCTATTCAATACCATGATTATACTTGCGTTATGAATTGATTATATCCAGTTGTGATTTCATAAGTTGTGAATTCAATTTACTTAACTGTTTGAATTAAAACTTGTTTGTGTATGTGGGTTGAGGGTGCACACTTAATTTGCATGCATGAATTCGATGCTAGAATATAAGGGAGTTTCACCTAATCGTTATGAACTTATATTCACTAGTAGTAAAGGTTGCTAGTCACGATCGTGTTAAGTAAATTCTTGGCAGGAGTATCATGCAGTTCATAGTTATGAATGCCTTGTCAATGCTTATGATTTTCATAGACCTTAATGATTCTTGATATGTATCTCTATTATGCAGTTCATGTAGGGAACTATTGAGGAATACTTTGGGTTGTTGTATGCATTCATCCAATTCAATAAACTTAGGGAAATCTGAAGGTTAATTAGTGCATCACGGTTAACTTGGGGCGTTGAGGTTCTTGGTTGAATGAAAAAGCAACTGGAAATCGATTTGTATGCAAGTGTGTCATGTGTGGAGAAAAACCCTCTAGCTAGCCCATCATCCATCAATTCACTCAATTTCGTGCTAAAATCTGTTTAAGTTTATAATTTGCTTGTTTTACTTTAAATTCATCAAAAACCCAATTCCCTTTGCTTTGGAGTGTCAAACTAGTTAGAATCTGTCCAACTTTGTGTTTTTAAGTGTTTTGAGTCTTTGAAGTCTCAAATTCGTCCAAAATCAACCCTAGAGTATGTTTTGAGTCTATTTGCATGTTTTGTGCTGTTTTGAGTCATTCTAGTCAGTTTTGAGTTATTTGAGTCTAGTTAAGTGTTTTTAGCCTAGTTTTGTGTTTTTAAGTCTCGTTTAGTGTTTTTTAAGTCAATTTTGCATAGATTAGCAATCCTTCCTAATCCCCAGTCTAGAACGATCCCTACTTGCATCTTTACTACAATTGTCAATAAGAGGGTTTAATTTGTGTGCTATGTTACATCGCATCACGTGTGCTCCATACAAGGGCATCTCACGGATCAATGCCCTCAATTGATCAAGAATGGAGGGTAGGAATCTGCCAATACCGTGGGTTTTGGGAACCAAAACCAACCAAGGAGTGATCCTTTCTCGAATACATACAATCCAGGTTGGAGAGATCATTCAAATTTCAAGTGGAGGGAGCCCCAACAAACCCAACAACAAAGTGCATTTAGGCAGCAACCTCCGGGATTTTACCAATGGCCATACACACCCATTCAATCCCAACAACAATCTGCCCAATCCAACTCAGGTACGTTAATGAATAATGATAATACGTTCAAGTTACTAACTACATTGGCGCAGGGAGTGCAAAATCAAGCCAAGGAGGTGGATGAGTTGAAGAAGCAAATGGGACAAATTGCGGAGTTCATGGGTGATGTGAAAATTAACTTGACACACAAATTAAACCCTATTGTTCACAATTGTAGTAAAGATGTAAGTAGGGATCGTTCTAGACCAGGGATTAACTAGGGATGCTAATCTACGCAAATATGACACAAAAACACAAAACTAAACTTAAAAACACTTAACTAGACTCTAAAGACTCAAAACAACTTAAAACAGCATAAAACTAACAACTAGACCCAAAACAGACTCTAGGGAGTTATTCGGACGAATTCTAGACTAATAAGACTCAAAACACTAAAGAAAACCTAATTTAGACAGATTCTAACTAATTTGACACAACAAAGTAAAGGGAATTGGGTTTTTGACGAAATTAACTAAAACTAAGCAAATTAAAGAGACAAAGTAACAAAGGTACGAAATTGGGTGTTTTGGATGGGTGAAAGGCTAGTTAGAGGGTCCTTCTCCACACATGACACATATGCAACACAAATCGATTTCTAGTTACTCTTTCTATAAACCATTAATGACAATGCCCCAAGTTAACCGTGACTGCACGCATTAACCCTCAGATTTTCCTAAGTTCATTGAATTGGACGTAGCGCCGCAACCAAATTATTCTTATCAAGTTCCCTATATGACTGCATACTAGAGATATATATCAAAGATCATTAAGCTCCGTGAAAATCATAAACATTGACATGACATTCGTGACTATAACTGCATGACACTCCTATCAAGAATTTACTTAACGCGATCGTTTATAAGCGACCTCCACTACTTATAAATATAAGTTTGTAACTATTAGGTGAAACTCCCTTATATTTTAGCATCAAATTCATGCATTCAAACTAAGTAGGCCTCCTTAATCAACATGTAAGAATAAGTTTTCAATCAAATAGTTAAGCAAATTGCATTCACGATTTATGAAATAATAACAGGATGTAATCAATTCATATCACGTATATGTTCATGGCTTTGAATTCTCCCCCAGCTAAAACGAGTTTAGTTCCTCATGTTCTCAATTAAACAAAGATAAATAAATTTAAACATTGAAAACAAAGGATAGAATACACCTAGAAACGCTCCAACGATCCAACGTCTTGAATGGCAAGCATGGCTCCAGATTCTTGTCCTTCTTCCTTCCTTGCAAAACTTGCGGCACAAGAGGTTGTGTGGTAGATGGTGTGGGTGAGCGATGGTAGAGGGTGGTGGTTTGAATGGTGCAGCAGATTGGGGTATATATAGGCCTAGGGATTACTTGGCCTAGGTTGTCAAGGAAAAGGATTTAGCACTCCAATCCAACAAGGAAAAGGCCTTCTAGAAAGGTTAGGGGCCAAATTTTTAGGGCTTCTAGAAATGAGTGTTGTGGCATGTTTCTAGAAGGAAAATGCCTTTTAAAAACAGGTTTTAGGTGTCCTAATATGAAAAGGAGTCCCCCTTGCAGCTGGAATTAAGGTAGGGTAAGATTAGGATAGGATAAGATAAGATAAGGTAAGATAAGGTTAGTTTGGATAAGATAAGGTTGGATAAGGTTTTGAATAATGTTCCTTCTTTTTAGCTGATTCCTTATCTTCAATGACTTGAATTAATTTCTTCAACTCTTTTGCACATTCCTAGCCTCTCTTGAACTTTAAATTCGTCCATCCATCTTGCTCCATACTTGTGCTATCCATTCCAAGCCCAAAACTGCTCTAAAATGCTCCAAATTGCACTTTCTTGCCACTTTTGCCATTTGAACCTGAAAACACACGAAAATAGCTTAAAACACTCTAATAAACATAAACTAACTATGTAAATGCAAGAAAACAAGCTAACTAAGTCGCATAAATATGCTCTTATCAAATTCCCCCACACTTAGCTTTCGCTAGTCCTCGAGCAAAACAAAACAAACAAAACAAACAAAATATAACCTTAACCTTCCAACGTTCGTCTCAGGGATTTCCAATAGAACATGACATATTAAAAATCACTACTTCCATAGATTTTAGCCATCCTTACTTTCGAGCTTACACTTCAATAACCACTCACTAGCTCGCATTTAATCAATTAAAACAACATTTTGAATGTAGTAACATGCTTTAGAGAATTCCCTCAATTCCTCACAAGATATACACTCTATTTTCACACAGATTTTCTGACTACACTCCTTACACTGGGTATATGTGAGAAGATTGATGTAAACAAGAAAACTAGTACTCACATATGTTTAAAATAAAGAAGGAATTTTCTGGAATTATTAATACATGTATATGATCTCATGAACGGAATGCTACTACTTAGACGCGAGAACCAGGGATACCATATGCTCATACCAATCCCAAACTCCACATTATTGAAACACATAACAATCAAGATAAAAGTCAAGGGTTGTAATGGGGCTAAGGGTATTGGCTAACAAAGAAAGGTAAAGGATAACAAAGGTTCTTAAAGAAATAGTAGCAAAGCAATAAAATCAACACTTAGAATTCACTTTTGATTGCAGAAATCAACTCTAAACACAAAGGGAAGATTCAAACATCACTTAGGGTCGGATTCAAACTTTTGGACCCTTTCTTCAACAACCAATACATGTGAGCTCATTCTCACTTATTTTGAACTCTTTTTTCTTTCTTTTTCACAACTTTTTCTTCTTCTTTTTTCTTTTTCCATGTTTTTTTCCTTTTTTTTCTTCTTTCTTTTGAAACAAACTCTACCCCAAAAGCACAAATCCTTCCCCCACACTTGTTTTTCTGCATAATGTCGATCTAAATGAATTCCCTCTAAGTCATGCTTCACTATCCTTTAAGAACAAGGGTATGGATAGTTCAATACTAGGCTAGGTAAGGATAACTTGGGCTAACAAAGAAAATAGGCTAACTAAGGCTCAAAGGGGTTAAACCTACAATACATATGCAAAGGGCGAGGCTTTTTAGCTCTAGCTTAAACTAAACAACTTCATCTTGTTATTTGTTATGCAATCAATTTTATGCTTTGAATCAAATAGGCATGAGTTCTAGTATTTGGAACTAAAGTGATGAAAACGCATTCTAAGTAGCAACCAAACAAAGAATAATGAGATCATGCAACGACTTTAGAAAACAAGAAAATCACAGATTAATAACTCTCCAAATAAAGTATAGGCTCAAGTCTCTCAGGGTCGTAGCGTTAGTTTGAGTTTCTTCCATCAAGCAAGTTACAAAAACTGATTTTATCCTTTTGTGATTACATGTGAATTCGTAAACGACAACTACAACTAAGCATAAACCAAAGAGCATATCAAACTTCCATCCATGTTTATAACTTTCTTTAACAGTCATGCAATTAAAAACCAAATCCTCATCATTGTGTTGGAAGGTACCCTAAGACAAAAACACACAAAAATGACTCTAAAAATGACTCTTTTTGGTATTTTTCGAAACTTTTTCGAATTGTTTTCAAATTTTCGTATTTTCTGTTCAAGACACATTAAAATACTTCAAAACATACTAAAAACGTTTAAAACAGTGAAAAACAACTTTAGAAGTGATAGGTGATAAAATCCCACGAAAATCATGCAAAAACAGCTTGTTTACCCCCCCCACACTTAAACCAAACATTCTCCTCAATGTTTCAAACATAGACTCACACACAAACAAGCAAATAACACAACTAACAAACATAACAAAGATGGCAAAGTAAAAGCAATAAAGAGTAGGGTTTAGGAATGCAAATCTAGTTGTAGGGCCGATGCTTCCTAGTTCTTCTTTATTTGCATGGGTTGCCTCCCAAGAAGCGCTAGCTTTAACGTCTTCCAGCCGGACGATACCGCCAATTAAGCATCATTGGAGGCCATAGCATGGAATTGATCTTTAAATGGAAGGTGATACTTGAAATGATCCGGCAATGGTTTAAATTCTAGTGTGGGTGCCTGAATCATTAAAATCAGCAAGTTAGTAGAAAACAAAATTGAAATTGGAGAAGATGGCTTACTTGCTTACTCCAATAAGAACTCAAGGACGAACACCACTTCTTTGAAAGTTTCAGGGACTTTCAACTTGGTCAGATTTACTATGATGGTTGTGACTTGTCCCGTGTCATCAAACTCAACTTCTTTGGGCTTTGTTGTCTCATGTACAGCCTCTTTGATGCATTCTTGATATTCTCCAGCCACTTCTTTCTCTTGAATCATTCTTCTTGATGTACCAGGTTCTTTAAGAAATTCAACACATTCTGGAATTTGATTTGGTGTATCAAGAATTGGGATATCACTTTGCACCTTGGGAAGGGCTTCCACGATGTCTTTTTCACTTTCTTCGTTCGTTGGAATCAAAAACTTGCGAGGGAAGGGTACATTTGGAGGAATGACATTTGATTGAACCGAATTTGAACCCAACTTACCTTGAATGGATGGCTTAGAAGCACCAGGGGCTTGCCGTGGGTGTGTCTTCTTCCTCCTCTTTGATCAGCAACATCTGTTCATCCATGTTTTGGCTTGGTTTAGACGTCTTGGGTTCATCTCCAACCTCCATGCTACTTTCCAAGGTGATAGCTTCATCGATTTCAAATTCTCCCATTATATTCACAACGGTTGAATTGGAAGGTTCACTTTGTTCTTGAATTTGTACCATAGATTCCGTTATCTATCTAATTTGCTTCTCCAAATGGTCCACCATTTTGTCTTGAATTTGCATTGCTTTGTTTTGATTTTCTTGTCCTTGAGACAAATAAGTAAGTAATTGAATAATTTGATCATTATCCAAAGACATACCTGAATTTGTTTGGGCAGATTGTGGTGGTGCATATGGCCATTGATAGAACTCCTCAGATGGCTGTGAATATTCTTCTTGTTGTGAGCCCTGCGTCAAAGAAATTAATTCGTCAAGAATTTGATTATAATTCATGGGCATACTTGAATTCGATTGGAATTGTTGTGGGGGAGGCTGTGGTGGCTGCATAGGTCTTGAATAGAACTCCTCATCTTGCTGCCAATATCCACCTTGTTGAACTTGTTGAGGTTCCTCCCACCTACAATCTGAATAATCTCTCCAATCAGAATTGTAAGTGTTGGAAAACATGTTGTCCCTTAATTGGTTATGGCCTTCATAACCCCAAGCACCTCTATTCGCAGTGAATTGATGAGTTTAATGTCCTTGCCCATAGGGTACATTAAATGTAGGGGCAGTGTGCATTGAAGTTCTTTCGGCAATCTGTGACAATTGAGAAGTAAGATTTGCCAATTGAGCATGAATGTTAGCAAAATCCATGCCTTACGACTCTAGTACCTGAAATCAAAGAAATAAAACTAAATCACATATCAAAAGTAAAAGACACGAACAGAAACAAAGGGAGATTAGCAATTTTGCTAATCCCCAGCAACGGCGCCAAAATTTGATGTGAAAACTAACTTGACACACAAATTAAACCCTATTATTGACAATTGTAGTAAAGATGTAAGTAGGGATCGTTCTAGACCGGGGATTAACTAGGGATGCTAATCTACGCAAATATGACACAAAAACACAAAACTAAACTTAAAAACACTTAACTAGACTCTAAAGACTCAAAACAACTTACAACAGCACAAAACTAATGTCTAGACTCAAAACAGACTCTAGGGAGTTATTTGGACGAATTCTAGACTAATAAGACTCAAAACACTAAAGAAAACCTAATTTAGACAGATTCTAACTAATTTTACACAACAAAGTAAAGGGAATTGGGTTTTTGACGAAATTAACTAAAACTAAGCAAATCAAAGAAACAAAGTAACAAAGGTACGAAATTGGGTGTTTTGGATGGGTTAAAGGCTAGCTAGAGGGTCCTTCTCCACACATGACACATATGCAACAGAAATCGATTTCCAGTTACTCTTTCTATAAACCATGAATGACAATGCCCCAAGTTAACCGTGACTGCACGCATTAACCCTTAGATTTTCCTAAGTTCATTGAATTGGACGTAGCGCTGCAACCAAATTATTCATATCAAGTTCCCTATATGACTGCATACTAGAGATATATATCAAAGATCATTAAGCTCTGTGAAAATCATAAACATTCACGTGACATTCGTGGCTATGACTGCATGACACTCATGCCAGGAATGTACTTAACGCGATCGTTTATAAGCGACCTCCACTACTTATAAATATAAGGTTGTAACTATTAGGTGAAACTTCCTTATATTTTAGCATCAAATTCATGCATTCAAACTAAGTAGGCCTCCTTAATCAACATGTAAGAATAAGTTTTCAATCAAACAGTTAAGCAAATTGCATTCACGATTTATGAAATAATAACTGGATGTAATCAATTCATATCACATATATGTTCATGGCTTTGAATTCTCCCCTAGCTAAAACGAGTTTAGTTCCTCATGTTCACAATTAAACAAAGATAAATAAATTTATACATTGAAAACAAAGGATAGAATACACCTAGAAACGCTCCAAAGATCCAACGTCTTGAATGGCAAGCACGGCTCCAGATTCTTCTCCTTCTTCCTTCCTTGCAAAACTTGCGGCACAAGAGGTTGTGTGGTGGATGGTGTGGATGAGCGATGGAAGAGGGTGGTGGTTTGAATGGTGCAGCAGATTGGGTTATATATAGGCCTAGGGATTACTTGGCCTAGGTTGTCAAGGAAAAGGATTTAGGACTCTCATCCAACAAGGAAAAGGCCTTCTAGAAAGGTTGGGGCACCAGATTTTTAGGGCTTCTAGAAATGAGTGTTGTGGTATGTTTCAAGAAGGAAAAGGCCTTCTAAAAATAGGTTTTAGGTGTCCTAATATGAAAAGGAGTCCCCCTTGCAGCTGGAATTAAGGTAGGATAAGATTAGGATAGGATAAGATAAGATAAGGTAAGATAAGGTTAGTTTTGATAAGATAAGGTTGGATTAGGTTTTGGATAATGTTCCTTCTTTTTAGCTGATTCCTTATCTTCAATGACTTGAATTAATTTCTTCAACTCTTTTGCACATTCCTAGCCTCTCTTGAACTTCAAATTCGTCCATCTATCTTGCTCCATATTTGTGCTATCCATTCCGAGCCCAAAACTGCTCTAAAATGCTCCAAATTGCACTATCTTGCCACTTTTGCCATTTGAACCAGAAAACACACGAAAATAGCTTAAAACACTCTAATAAACATAAACTAACTATGTAAATGCAAGAAAACAAGCTAACTAAGTCGCATAAATATGCTCCTATCAATGGGCGAATTTAGAGAGCAAGGTAAGTTGCCAAGTTCAACCGTTGTCAACCCAAAGGCTGGATTCGAATCTACAAAAGCCATCATGTTGCAAAGTGGAAAACAAGTTGGAACATACCCACAACCCTCCAAATCACATCCCCAAGAGGACGAGAAGTTGCTGATTGAGGAGGAGCAAGACAAAGCCACGACATGGAAGGAAACAACCTTACCACAGCCTTCTACACTCCCTAATCCTTCCAATCCGTCCACCACAGGTAAGAAAGGTTCAAATTCTATTATTTCTAACATTATTCCTCCAAATGTACCCTTTCCTCACAGATTTATGCAATCAAAGAAGGAGGAAGCTGAAAATGACATTCTGGACACGTTTAGAAAAGTTCAAGTCA
Source organism: Heteromeles arbutifolia (assembly GCA_024362995.1). Taxonomy (NCBI): domain Eukaryota; kingdom Viridiplantae; phylum Streptophyta; class Magnoliopsida; order Rosales; family Rosaceae; genus Heteromeles; species Heteromeles arbutifolia. Next base: position 21,576,763 of record JANCRC010000005.1, on the reverse strand, counting down.
ATATCCCACTTTTGGATGCAATTAAACAAGTTCCTAAGTATGCCAAATTCTTGAAAGAACTTTGCACAACTAGGAAGAGAATTTCGAACAAGGAGGTGGTAAAGGTAAGTGAAAATGTTTCAGCCATCTTGCAACATAAACTGCCCCCTAAATGCAAAGATCCGGGTAGTTTTACAATTCCCTGTGTTATTGGCAATACTCAGTTTGAACATGCCATGTTAGACCTAGGTGCATCTATTAATGTCATGCCTTATTCAATTTATGCATCTATGAACTTAGGCGAGCTGAAAAATGATGGTGTGATTATTCAATTGGCCGATAGATCTAACGCCCATCCAAAAGGAGTTTTGGAAGATCTTTTAGTGCAGGTCAATCACTTAATCTTTCCAGCGGACTTCTATGTTCTTGATATGGAAGACTCGGACTGTTCCCCTTCATTGCCAATCCTCCTTGGAAGGCCATTCATGAAAACTACCCGCACCAAGATTGATGTGTTTAAAGGAACCTTGACAATGGAATTTGATGGGGAAGTTATTGATTTCAATCTTTATGAATTTATCAAGTATCCTAGTGATGATCATTCTTGTTTTTCCATTGATATAATTCATTCATTGGTGATAGGAGCATATTTATGCGACTTAGTTAACTTATTTCCTTGCATTTAGGCTGTTAGTTCTTAGTTATTTTAGTATTTTAAGCTATTTTCGTGTGTTTGTAGGTCCAAAGGGCACCATAATTCACCACTAAAACCATCACTCCACCCTTGTGCCGCAGCAAAGAAGAAGAAGAAGAGCCTTGGACGTGCTTGCCATTCAAGTTGGATTGCTGGAGCATTTCTGGGTGTTTTTCTCTCTTTTGTTTTCAATGTTCAATTTATTTTCTTTTTGTTTTACTGTGAACATGAGAGGCTAAACCCCTCTTAGCTAGGGGGAATTTCGAAGCCATGAACATATTTGCAATGTGAATTGATTAATTCCAGTTGTGATTTCATAAAGTGTGAATGCAATTTACTTAACTGTTTTATTCAAAACTTATTCTTGTATGTTGATTAAGGAGGCCTACTTAGTTTGCATGCTTGAATTTGATGCTAGAATATAAGGGAGTTTCACATAATCATTACAAACTTATATTCACAAGTAATGAAGGTTGCTGGTCACGATCGCGTTAAGTTAAATTCCTAGCATGAGTATCATGATGTCATAGTTACGAATGCTTTGTCAATGCTTATGATTTTCATATAACGTAATGATCTTTGATTGTATCTCTATTATGATGTGCATGTAGGGAACTTTTGAAGAATGCTTTGGGTTGTCGAATGATGTCCATCCAATCCAATAACTAAGGGAAAATCTTAGGGTTAATTAATGATGGCACGGTTAATCTGGGGCATTGTCATTCATGGTTTATTGAAAAAAGTAACTGGAGATCGATTTGTATGCAAGTGTGTCATGTGTGGAGAAGGACCCTCTAGCTAGTCGATCATCCATCCAATTTAATCCAATTTCGTGCAAATCTGTTTAGTTTTAGTATCTGTTTAGTTTTTAGCTTAATTTCGTCCAAAACCCAATCCCCCTTTACTTTCTTGTGTCAACTTAGTTAGAATCTGTCTAAACTTGTGTCTTTTAGTGTTTTGAGTCAAGTAAAGTTAGGAATTGGTCCAACGTACTCTCTAGTGTCTGTTTTGAGTCTATTTGGCTGTTTTAAGCTGTTTTGAGTCTTTTAAGTTTGTTTTGAGTCTTGTGAGTTTTGTTAAGTGTTTTTAAGTCTTATTTTGTGTTTTTAAGTCAGTTTAGAGTAGATTAGCAATCCCTCATAATCCCCAGCCTAGAACGATCCCTACTTGCATCTTTACTACAACTGTCAACAAGAGCGTTTAATTTGTGTGCTATTTTACATTGCATCAATTGGCGTAGGAACATCTTGAACAATTGAATGAGAATGCACTTGAAATGGTCCTTACAAATGGAATGGGACTCAAGAACGAAGAAACAACACCCATGCTCACGCACGGTATGCATGACTATATCCTTGTCGTGCCCCCTATTCCAAAAGTGATTGAGATGGTAGCTGCACTCGAATCATTGCCACCACAATCTGGTAAGCTGTTGCTCCCAATTTCAAGTTCAGTTTCCACTAATAAGTTACTGCCTTCAGTTGTGCAGCCACCTTCCCTTGAACTTAAACCATTACCAAGCCATTTGAAGTATGTTTTCTTGGGAAACCAAGAGACTTTGCCCGTCATTGTCTCAAGCACACTCACGACATAAGAGGATGACAGATTGGTGAGAGTGTTAAAGGAATACAAAACAGCAATTGGGTGGACATTGGCCGACATCAAGGGAATCAGCTTTACCACATGCATGCATCGTATACTTTTGGATGAGGGGTCTAAAACATCTCGAGAGGCCTAACGCCGGCTCAACCCTCCAATAATGGAAGTTTTGAAGAATGAGATAATCAAGCTACTTGATTGTGGAGTGATCTATCCAATCTCTGATAGCCGTTGGGTTTTGCCGGTTCAATGTGTTCCCAAGAAATCTAGAGTAACTGTGGTGCCAAATGCAGAAAACGAACTTGTGCCCACTCGAATCCAAACAGGTTGGAGGGTTTGTATCGATTATAGGAAGCTCAACACCACCACAAGGAAAGATCACTTCCCTTTGCCGTTCATTGATCAAATGCTTGAAAGGTTAGCCGGTCATGCTTTTTATTGGTTTCTTGATGGTTATTCAGGTTATAATCAGATTGTCATAGCACCAAAGGACCAAGAAAAGACCACTTTCACATGCCCTTTTGGTACATTCGCTTATCGTCGCATGCCATTTGGTTTATGCAATGCACCTGCCACATTTCAAAGATGCATGATGAGTATATTTTCAGATTATGTTGAGAAGATTATTGAGGTTTTTATGGATGATTTTAGCATTTTTGGTGATTCATTCAATGGTTGTTTGAATAATCTCAGTTTGATCTTAAAACAATGCATTGAAACTAACCTTGTTTTAAATTGGGAAAAGTGTCATTTTATGGTAAAAGAAGGCATAGTTTTAGGGCATATTGTTTCAGAAAATGGAATTGAGGTTGATAAATCAAAAATAGATCTTGTACGCTACTTACCCTCTCCTACTTCGGTTAGAGAGGTTCGTTCTTTTCTTGGACATGCAGGATTCTATAGGAGATTTATCCAGGATTTTTCAAAAATTGCACAGCCCCTATGCCATCTCCTCCAAAAAGAAGTGGCTTTTGAGTTCAACGGGGAATGCGAGAAGGCTTTCAAACACCTCAAGGACATGCTTACTTCGGCCCTAATCATCATTCCACCAGATTGGAGCCTTCCTTTTGAACTAATGTGTGATGCATCAGATTATGCGATTTGAGCTATTTTAGGTCAAAGGAAGAACAAACAGCCACATGTCATTTATTATGCTTCCCAGACCTTGAATGATGCCCAATTGAATTACTCCACAATTGAAAAAGAACTTATTGCTATTGTATTTGCATTAGATAAGTTTCATTCTTATTTAATTGGCACTAAAGTCATTGTTTACACTGATCATGCAGCACTGAAGTATTTGCTCACAAAGAAGGAAGCCAAGCCAAGGCTAATTCGATGGATGCTTCTTCTCCAAGAGTTCGATATTGAAATCAGGGACAAGAAAGGGAGTGAAAACGTGGTGGCTGACCACTTGAGTCGTTTGGTGCGTGATAAGGAGCCCACACCCATTCAAGAAACGTTTCTTGATGAGCAATTACTGTCCATTGAGGTAAGTGAACCTTGGTATGCTGATTTGGTGAATTATTTGGTGTCCAAACAAGTTCCCAGCACCCTAAACAAGTTCCAACATGATAAATTGAAAAAGGATGCACGTTTTTATGTTTGGGATGATCCATACTTGTGGAAATATTGCTCTGATCAGATTCTACGTAGGTGTGTGCATGATTCGGAGTTTAATTCAATTTTAACTTTCTCCCACACTTATGCATGTGGGGGACACTTTGGGACACAATGCACAGCCCTTAAGGTTTTAGAATGTGGATTTTATTGGCCAACTATATTTAGGGATGCTAGAACCTTTTGTATGTCTTGTGATCGTTGTCAAAGAACGGGTAATATAGGTGCAAGGGATCAAATGTCGCAAACTGTTATACTTCCTGTCGAAATTTTTGATGTTTGGGGCATTGATTTATGGGTCCTTTTCCTTCTTCATATGGTTTCCTTTATATCTTACTTGCTGTGGATTATGTGTCGAAATGGGTGAAAGCAAGAGCCACTCGAACTAATGATTCTAGAGTGGTTGCAGATTTCATTCGAACTAACATATTTGCAAGGTTTGGAATGCCAAGAGTAATCATAAGTGACGGAGGTTCTCACTTTTGCAATCGCACCATTAAGGCGGTGTTCAAGAAGTACAATGTCACACATAAGGTTTCTACACCTTACCATCCTCAAACAAATGGCCAAGCTGAGGTTTCGAATAGAGAAATCAAGCAGATTTTAGAAAAGACCGTGGGCCAACAAGGAAGGATTGGAGCTTGTGTTTGGATGATGCACTGTGGGCATATCGCAAGGCCTACAAAGCGACCCTTGGCATGTCCCCATTTTGGCTCATCTATGGCAAACCATGCCATCTTCCTGTAGAATTGGAGCACAAGGTGCATTGGGTTGTCAAAACATTCAACATGGACACTGATGCCGCTGGAATTCATAGGAAGCTTCAATTGAATGAACTTGAAGAGATTAGGCACGAGGCTTATGAGAACGCTCAAATTTACAAGGAGAATACCAAGGCTTATCATGACAAGATGATTCGTGGCAAATCATTCTCAATTGGGCAGAAAGTGTTACTTTTTAATTCCCACATTCGTTTATTCCCTGGTAAGTTACGTTCCAAATGGGTTGGCCCTTTTGTTATTACTAATGTTTTTCCATATGGTGCAGTCCAAGTTCAAAGCTTGAAAACAGGACAAGAATTCAAGGTCAATGGGCACCGTTTGAAGCCATACTACGAGCATTTTGAGGAGCATGTTGTAGAGGAAATACCCTTCCATGCCGTGGGCTCCAATGAAGTTTAATTAGAGGTATTCGTCCGGCTGCACGACGTTAAAGCAAGCGCTTCTTGGGAGGCAACCCATGCATTCGAATGACGAATGAAGTTCTAGGAATCACCCAATAACCAGATTTGCGTTCCTAAACCCTTCTCTTTACTGCATTTATTTTGCTTTGATTAGTTGGTTGTGTTATTTGTTTGCTTTCTATGAGTTTATGCTTGAAACATTGAGGACAATGTTTGATTTAAGTGTGGGGGGGTAACAAAGTGTTTTTTATGCAAATTCGTGAGACTTGATCACCCATCACTTCTAAAGTTGTTTCTCACTGTTTTTAAGTGTTTTTATAGTGTTTTGGAGTGTTTTTGTGTGTTTTGAAGTAATCATACGAAGATTTGATAAAAATTTGAAAAAAGTTTTGAAAATTTCCAAAAAGTGTTGTTTTAGAGTCATTTTGGTGTGTTTGTGTCTTAGGTACCTTCCAACACAATGATGAGGATTTGGTTTTTAATTGCATGACTGTTAAAGAAAGTTACGAACATGGATGGAAGTTTGATATGCTCTTGGTTTATGCTTAGTTGTAGTTGTTGTTTACAAATTCACATGTGATCACAAAAGGATAAAATCAGTTTTTGTAACATGCTTGAAGGAAGGAACTCAAACTAACGCTACATCCCTGTGAGACTTGAGCCTAAACGTTCTTTTGGAGAGTTATTAATCTGTGATTTTTGTTTTCTTAAGTCATTGCATGATCTCGTTATTCTTTGCTTGGTTGCTACTTAGAAGGCGTTTTCTTCATTATAGTTCCAAATGCTAGCACTCATACCTATTTCATTCAAAGCATGACATTGAATTGCATAACACATATCAAGATGAAGTTGTTTAGTGAACCTCCAAAGCCAAACAGCCGCACCCCCCTTTTCATATGTTTTGTAGGTTTAAACCATTTGAGCCTTGTTTAGCCTGTTTTCTTTGTTAACTACATTATCCTTACCTGGCCTAGTATAGGACTATCCATACCCTTGTTCTTAAAGGATAGTACGCATGACTTAAAATGAATTCCTTTTGATCTACATTATGCAGAAAAACAAGTGTGGGGGAAAGGAATTGTGTGTGTTTGTGTGTCAAGAAAAAGAAATAAGGCACAAATTTGGTAAAGAAAAAGAAAAATTCATGGAAAAAGAAAAAGAAAAAGTTGTGAAAAGAATGAAAAAGACTTCGAAAAGAAGAAAGAATGAGTTTAAAAGTGTTGATTGTTGAATGAGGGGTCCAAAACATTAAATCTTGCCCTAGAATGTGTAAATCTCCCCTTTTTGTGTTTAAAGTTGATTTCTACATTCAAAATTGAATTCTAAGTGTTGATTTCATTGCTTTGCTTACTATTTCTTTAAGAACCTTTGTTTTCCATATCCTTTCTTTCTTAGCCAACACCCTTAGCCCCGTTTCAATCCTTTAACTTCAATCTTGGGTGTTGTGTTTCAATATGTGGAGTTTGGAATTGGTATGAGCATATGGTATCCCTGGTTCTCGCATCTACGTAGTGGCATTCCGTTCATGAGATCATATACATGTTTATGTTAATAATTCCAGAAAAGTGCTTTCCTTGTTATAACATATGTGAGTGTTCGTTTTCATGTTTACATCAATCTTCTCACATATACCTAGTGTAGGGTGTGTAGTCAGATAATCTGAGTGAAAATTGAGTGCATATCTAGTAAGGAATTGAGGGAATTCTCTAATTGAGTGCATATCTAATAAGGAATTGAGGGAATTCTCTAAGGCATGTTACTACATTCAAAATGTTGTTTTAATTGATTACATGCGAACTAGTGAATGGTGACTGTGATTAAGTATGAATTCAAGTGTAAGGATGACTAAAATTTGTGGAAGTAATGATTTTTGGCATGTCATGTTCATTGGGAATCCCTGAGGCAAATGTTGGAAGGTTTAGATTGAGTTTTGTTTGTTTTGTTTTGCTCGAGGACTAGCAAAAGCTAAGTGTGGGGGAATTTGGTATGAGCATATTTATGCGACTTAGTTAGCTTGTTTTCGTGCATTTACGTTGTTAGTTCTTAGTTATTTTAGTCTTTTAAGCTATTTTCGTGTGTTTGTTAGTCCAAAGGGCTAAAGTAGCAAGAAAGTGCATTTTGGAGCAGTTTTGGGCATGGAATGGATACCACATGCATGGAGAAAAGGGGATGGACAAAATTGAAGACCTAAGGATGTAAGGATTCCTAATTGAAGAAGGATTCCTAGTTGAAGAAGGATTCCTAATTGAATGAGGATTCCTAGAAGAATGAGGATTCCTACTCAAAGAAGGAATGTTGGCCAAAGTTTCCTAATTTGATTTTGACTTTTCCTAGTCCTGAAAATTCCCTATGTTCCAGCAACAAAGAAGACTCTTAACCATATTAGGACATTAAATAAGAACTTCTAGAAGACCCAAGGGCCTTGCCGCACCCATTTCCTTGTTTCCTCTTCCTTGCCGTGCAAGGGAAAGTCTTTCTTTCCTATTTTCTGCATTGAATCACATTCCTCTTTTCTTCTCTTCCCCTGCCGCACTCTCCTTACCTTTTTTCTCTAACATTCTGATTTTATTTCCCTTCTTCTAAGGGATTTGAATTAATTTATGTTCACCAAATTAAGTTAGGGTTTTGATTTCCTTTTAGCTTTAAAAATAAGCCCTTATGCCGCAGCTTACAACAATCTATTCTCCATAAAAAACACATCCCCAGCCATTCTCTCACATAATTCACCACCCAAACCATCAACCATACCATGTGCCGCAACAAAGAGGAAGAAGAAGAGCCCCTTGGACATACTTGCCATTCAAGTTGGATTGCTGGAACGTTTTAGGTGTAATTCTGATGCAATGTAAAACAGCACACAAATTAAACCCTCTTGTTGACAATTGTAGTATAGATGCAAGTAGGGATCGTTATGGACTGGGGATTATGAGGGATTGCTAATCTACTCTAAACTGACTTAAAAACACAAAAACAAACTTAAAAACACTTAACAAGACTCACAAGACTCACAAGACTCAAAACAAACTTAAAAGACTCAAAACAGACACTAGAGAGTACTTTGGATGAATTCCTAACTTTACTTGACTCAAAACGCTAAAAGACACAAGTTTAGACAGATTCTAACTAAGTTGACACAAGAAAGTAAATGGGAATTGGGTTTTGGACGAATTTAAGTAAAAACAAAACAGAAACTAGAACTAGACAGATTTGCACGAAATTAAGTGAATTGATGGATGATGGGCTAGCTAGAGGGTTCTTCTCCACACATGACACACTTGCATACAAATCAATTTTTAGTTGCTTTTTCATTAAACCATGAACCTTAACGCCCCAAGTTAACCGTGATTCACTAATTAACCTTCAGATTTCCCTAAGTTTATTGAATTGGATGAATGCATACAACAACCCAAAGTATTCCTCAATAGTTCCCTACATGAACTGTATAATAGAGATAAATATCAAGAATCATTAAGTTCTATGAAAATCATAAGCATTGACAAGGCATTCATAACTACGAACTGCATGATACTCCTGCCAGGAATTTACTTAACGCGATCGTTTATAAGCGACCTCCACTACACATGAATATAAATTCATAACGATTAGGTGAAACTCCCTTATATTCTAGCATCAAATTCATGCATGCAAACTAAGTGTCGACCCTCAATCAACATACAAGATTAAGTTATGAATCAAACAGTTAAGCAAATTGAATTCACAATTTATGAAATCACAACTGAAGGTAATCAATTTATATTACAAGCATGTTCATGGCTTTGAATCTCCCCTAGCCACAAGGGGTTTAGTTCCTCATAATCGCAAAACAAAGGTAAACAGATTTATACATTGAAAACAGATTTATCATAAGGGGTGCGGCAAGGATTTTTAGGGTAGGTTTAGGCATCTAGAACAACCAATTAAGTGTCCTAACATATTTTGGAATCCTTTTGTGGCTAGAACATAGATGAGGAAGGATTAGGAAACTTCCAAGCCAAGAATAGAAACTTTCAAAAATGGAAACCTCCAAGAATAGAAACTTCCAACTTTAGAAACTTTGGCTTCCAATTTTGAACTCTTCATTCTTCATTTGCCTTGAATCTAATTCTTCATATCTTCATTCAATCCTAAGCTCATTTGATCTTCAATTTCGTCCATCCACTTAGCTCCAAGCATGTGATATCCATTCCAAGCCCAAAACTGCTCCAAAAGGCACCAAAATGCACTTTCTTGCCTACTTTGCACTTTAGACCTACAAACACACGAAAATAGCTTAAAATACTAAAATAACTAAGAACTAACAACCTAAATGCAAGGAAACAAGCTAACTAAGTTGCATAAATATGCTCCTATCAAATACCCCCACACTTAGCTTTTGCTAGTCCTCGAGCAAAACAAAACAAACAAAATGAACAAAACACAACCTAAACCTTCCAACATTTACCTTAGGGATTTCTAATGCACATGACATATTAAAAATCATCACTTGCACAGATTTTGGTCATCCTTACCCTTAAGCACATACTTAATCATAGTCACCATTCACTAGTTCACATTTAGTCAATTAAAACAACATTTTGAATGTCGTAACATGCCTTAGAGAATTTGCTCAATTCCTTACAAGATACTCTCAATTTTCACTCAGATTTTTTGAGTACACACCCTACACTAGGTATATGTGAGAAGATTGATGTAAACATGAAAACGAACACTCACATATGTTATAACAAAAAAAGCACTTTTCTGGAGTTATGAATGAATATGATCTCATGAACGGAATGCTACTACTTAAATGCAAGAACCAAGGATTCTATATGCTCATACCAATTCCAAACTCCACATATTGAAACACATAACACTCAAGATAGAAGTCAATGGATTGTAATGGGGGCTAAGGGTGTTGGCTAACAAAGAAAGGTAAAGATAAACAAAGATTCTTAAAGAAATAGTAAGCAAAGCAACGAAATCAACACTTACAAATCACTTTTGAATGCAGAACTCAACTTTGAACAAAAAGGGGAGATTTACACATTCTAGGGCCAAATTTGATGTTTTGGACCTTTTCTTCAACAACCAACACATGTGAGCTCATTCTCACTTATTTGTCAACTCTTTTTCATTCTTTTCACAACTTTTCTTTTTTTCTATTCTTTTTCCACGAATTTTTCTTTTTCTTTACCAAACCCGTGCCTTATTTCTTCTTCTTGGCACACTAACACACACAATTCCCTTCCCCCACACTTGATTTACTACATAATGTAGATCAAAAGGAATTCATTTTAAGTCATGCTTACTATCCTTTGAGAACAAGGGTATGGACATTCCTACACTAGGCTAGGTGAGGTTAATGTGGTTAACAAAGAACATAGGCTAAACTAGGCTCAAACGGGGTTAAACCTACAAAACATATGAAATAGGGTACGGCTGTTTGGCTTTGGTGGCAACTAAACAACTTCATCTTGATATGTGTTATGCAATTCAATATCATGCTTTGAATGAAATGGGTATGAGTTCTAGTATTTGGAACTATAATGATGAAAATGCATTCTAAGTAGCAACCAAGCAAAGAATAATGAGATCATGCAACGACTTTAGAAAACAAAGAATCACATATTAATAACTCTCCAAAAGAACGTTTAGGCTCAAGTCTCTCAGGGATGTAGCGTTAGTTTGAGTTTCATCCTTCAAGCATGTTACAAAAACTAATTTTATCCTTTTGTGATCAAATCTGAATTCGTAAACAACAACTACAACCAAGCATAAACCAAGAGCATATCAGACTTCCATCCATGTTTGTAACTTTCTTTAATAGTCATGTAATTAAAAACCAAATCCTCATCATTGTATTGGAAGGTACCTAAGACACAAACACACAAAAACGACTCTTTTTGGTATTTTTAAAAACTTTTTTTCGAATTTTTTTCAAAATTTTCGTATGATTACTTCAAGGCACACTAAAACACTCCAAAACACTCTAAAAACACTTAAAAACAGTGAGAAACAAGTTTAGAAGTAATGGGTGATAAAATCCCACGAATTTTGCATCAAAAACACTTTGTTACCCCCCCCAACACTTAAATCAAACATTGTCCTCAATGTTTCAAGCATAAACTCATAGAAAGCAAACAAACAAACAACAAACTAAGCATGGCAAGATAAATGCAGAAAAGAGAAGGGTTTAGGAACGCAAATCTGATTTTGGGGAGATTCCTAGGTCTCCCTTCTTCGAATGCATGGATTGATCTGTGAATGGACGGTGATACTTGAAATGATCCAACAATGGTTTAAATTCTAGTGTGGGTGCCTGAATCATTAAAATCAGCAAGTTAGTAGAAAAAAAAATTGAAATTGAAGAAGATGGCTTACTTGCTTGCTCCGACACAAACTTAATGACAAACACCACATCTTTGAATGTTTCGGGAATGTTGGACTTGGCTAGATTGAATGTGATGGTTGTGACTTGTCCCGTGTCATAAAATTCAACTTCTTTGGGCTTTGTTGTCTCATGAACATCCTCTTTGATGCATTCTTGATATTCTCCAACCACTTCTTCCTCTTGAATCATTCTTCTTGATGTACAAAGTTCTTCAAAGAAATCAACACAATCTGGAACTTGATTTGGTGTACCAAGAATTGAGATAGTACTTTGCACCTTTGGAAGGGTTTCCATGATGTCCTTTTCACTCTCTTCGTTCTGGGGAATCAAAAACCTGCGAAGAAAAGGTACATTTGGTGCAATAATGTTAGAATGAATTAAATTAGGAACAACATTACCTGAATTACACGGCATGGAAGCTTTAAGGGCCTGCGGCAAGGGTGTTTCTTCTTCCTCATCCTCAATTAGCAGCTGTTCATCCATGTTTTGGCTTGGTTCGGACGTCTTGGGTTCATCTTCAACCTTCATGCCACTTGCCAAGGTGAGAGCTTCAACAATTTCAAATTCTCCCATTGGATTTACAATAGTTGAGTTAGAGAGTTCACTTTGTTCTTGAATTTGTCGTATGAATGCTACAATCTCTCCCATTTGATTCTTCAATTCACCCCACTTTTTGGCTTGATTTTGCAGTTCTTTGGTTTGATTTTGCTGCCCCTGTGCCAAAGTAGTTAGTAATTGAATAATTTGATCATTATCCATGGACGAACCTGAATTGGTTTGGGCTGAGGATGGTTGAGGTTGCGTGGGTGCGTATGGCTTTGGATAGAACTCCTCATATGGCTGCGAATATTCTTCTTTTTGTGAGCCATGCGTGAAAGAAATTAATTCATCAAGAATTTGATTATAATTCATGGACATACTTGAATTCGATTGGAATTGTTGTGGGGAAGGCTGTGGTGGCTGCATTGGTCTTGAATAGAACTCCTCATCTTGCTGCTAATATCCACCTTGTTGAAATTGTTGAGGTTCCATCGACATAAAATCTGAATAATCTCTCCAATCCGAATTGTAAGCGTTGGAAAACAAGTTGTCCCTTGATTGGTTATGGCTTTGATAACCCCAAGCACCTCCATTTGCAGTGAATTGAGGATGTTGATGAGTTTGAGCAGTGTGCATTGTGGTTGTTTCGGAAATCTGGGACAATTGAGAAGTAAGATTCGCCAATTGAGCTTGAATGTTAGCAAAATCTATGTCTTGCTTCTCTAATACCTGAAATCAAAGAATTAAAACTAAAACAAATATCAAAAATAAAAGACACAAACAAAAACACAAACAAAAACAAAGTCAGCAACTAAAACAAAAGACATGAAAAAGGAAATAAAGGGGGATTAGCAACTCAGCAATGGCACCAAAAATTTGATGCAATGTAAAACAGCACAAAAATTAAACCCTCTTATTGACAATTGTAGTATAGATGCAAGTAGGGATCGTTCTGGACCAGGGATTAGGAAGGGTTGCTAATCTACTCTAAACTGACTTAAAAACACAAAAACAAACTTAAAAACACTTAACAAGACTCACAAGACTCAAAACAAACTTAAAAGACTCAAAACAGCTTAAAACAGCCAAATAGACTCAAAACAGACACTAGAGAGTACTTTGGACGAATTCCTAACTTTACTTGACTCAAAACACTAAAAGACACAAGTTTAGACAGATTCTAACTAAGTTGACACAAGAAAGTAAAGGGGAATTGGGTTTTGGACGAATTTAAGTAAAAACAAAACAGAAACTAGAACTAGATAGATTTGCACGAAATTGAGTGAATTGATGGATGATGGGCTAGCTAGAGGGTTCTTCTCCACACATGACACACTTGCATACAAATCAATTTTTAGTTGCTTTTTCATTAAACCATGAACCTTAACGCCCCAAGTTAACCGTGGTGCACTAATTAATCTTCAGATTTCCCTAAGGTTATTGAATTGGATGAATGCATACAACAACCCAAAGTATTCCTCAATAGTTCCCTACATGAACTGTATAATAGAGATACATATCAAGAATCATTAAGTTCTATGAAAATCATAAGCATTGACAAGGCATTCATAACTACGAACTACATGATACTTCTGCCAGGAATTTACTTAACACGATCGTTTATAAGCGACCTCCACTACACATGAATATAAGTTCATAACGATTAGGTGAAACTCCCTTATATCTTAGCATCAAATTCATACATGCAAACTAAGTGTCAACCCTCAATCAACATACAAGAATAAGTTATCAATCAAACAGTTAAGCAAATTGAATTCACAATTTATGAAATCACAACTGAGGGTAATCAATTCATATTGTAAACATGTTCATGGCTTTGAATCTCCCCCTAGCCACAAGGGGTTTAGTTCCTCATAATCCCAAAACAAAGGTAAACAGATTTATACATTGAAAACAAAAGAAAGAAAACACATAAACGCTCCAGCGATCCAAATTGAACAGCTAGCACATCCAATAACTTTCCTTCTTCTCCTTTGCTGTGGTACAAGGCATTAGTGGTGATTTGGATGACTGTTTGTATGGAAGAATGGATAGGAGAAGGTATGGTTATGGTTAGGATAGGTGTATGGTGTGGCAAAGGGGTTTAGAAAGGGTTAAGGATGTGTGTAAGGGTGGTAGAGGATGGATAGGTAGATAGGTGGATGGAAGGGATGCAGAGAGTGTGTAGAGCGCTTGAATGGTGCGGCAGAGGCCTTATTTATAGGGCTAGGGTATTCAGAAAATAATAGGAAAGGTTTATAACTTAGCTAATTTGTCCTACAAGAAGTAAAAGTCAGAAATTAAAGAGAAAAGGAAATGATAGGTGCGGCGGGATCTTTAGAGAAAGGGAAAGTGGTTTATGGTAGAAAATAGGAAAGGGAATGTGATTTTGGTTTAGAAATTAGGCAAGGAGAGGATCCCTTGTGCAGCAAGGTTGTGGAGAAAAGGGAATGTAGGTTTGGTTCAAAATTTAAGGAAGAAAGGCCTCCCTTGCACGGCAAGGAAGGGAAAAGAGATAGGGGGTGCGGCAAGGATTTTTAGGGTAGGTTTAGACTTCTATAACAACCAATTAAGTGTCCTAACATATTTTGGAATCCTTTTGTGGCTAGAACATAGGTGAGGAAGGATTAAAAACTTCCAAGCCAAGAATAGAAACTTTTAAGAATGGAAACCTCCAAGAATAGAAACTTCCAACTTTAGAAACTTTGGCTTCCAATTTTGAACTCTTCTTTCTTCATTTGCTTTGAATCTAATTCTTCACATCTTCATTCAATCCTAAGCTCATTTGATCTTCATTTTCATCCATCCACTTGGCTCCAAGCATGTGATATCCATTCTGCTACTATAACAATATTGTGATGAAAGAAGATATGGATGGATTCCTTGGAGATAACAGAGTTACAAATATTATGATTGATGCATACAACTACATTCTCAGGGTACAAGAAAGCAATTTGGATCATCAAAACTTCTACTTCTTGGTCAATCTCTTTGTAAGTTATAAATATTGAATTTAGATAAAATCTATTGAATGTCATTGAAACTATATACTGATGTTTCATACACATGTCCCCACTGATGATTCATATTGATGTTGCACACTGATAATTCATACTGATGTTTCATATTGATGATTCATACACATGTCCACACTGATGTTTCGTACACATGTCCAAACTGCATACTGATTGTCCATACACATTATGTTCTGGATAAACAGATGAACTTTACCAACTATGAAAATGACGAATCCAAGATGAAAGAATTAAAGCACAATTTGGGGGACCAATTAAACGAATAAATGGGAGTTGCGCGAAAAATCTTTATGCCTCTTCTAAATCACGAACACTACACATTGCTTGTGTTCGACATAGAGAAATGCGTTTTAATTTTACAACTTCAATAGAAAAAACATTCAAGAAGGTGAAACAAACGTGCACAATGACAATGCATACAAAGTGGTAAGTCTAAATTCAGCATTGCTTATATTTTCAATGATTTCCTAGTACATTTTTCAAACCTACGCTTAATATGTATACATGTCAAAATGGTTGAAGAATGATACAACAACAGAGACAGGTTATTCCATTTGTCATTGAATGAAAGGAAAAGTTCAACAAGTGACTACATCCGAAGGAGCCCTACAAATGCAACATTTGAGATGAATACGTGGTCTACCACCTTGTCTCCTTGTAAGAGGAGGCTTAACAAGAGCATTTAGTAGATCAAAAGTGGGCTTGTTCAAGTCAGAAACTGGAACAATCGGAAACTGATAGCTTAGCTTATAAGAAGAAACTTTCCAATAGTCATACATAAAATCCTCAATATCACAATGATCATGTAGGATAACTTGCAAAGCATGAGCACAAGGAAATCATTTATGCTTCCATTGAACACATGAACACTGGTGTTGATCCAACATAACAACAAAAGAGTTCCTATCCCCCTGAACCTCAAACACATCATCAGATGACCTACTAACAATCCAATGACTACCTTCTTGAACAAAACCTCTAAGATCATCTTCTTTTTTTGAACATAACAAAGGAAATAACTTTTCTGAAACACGCATCTTGTCGGACATCATGACCATCAACCTCTTCCTAATTGATTTAACCAAATCAAGAATAGGTTGCAACGCTCTTCAGAAATCATTGCATTAAATGATTTTGTAGTTGCATTACTCATTTCGCCCCACCAATTTCCACAAAAATGTATAATAGAATAATGCCCTTTTGGAAGATCATCTAAAAATGAATTGGAAATATCTCCACCAACACTTCTCATTTTCTCAATATTCCTATCAAAATCTTCAACACTACATGCATATGCACAATTTTTGAAATACTCACACAATTGATCCTTCAAAAACTTATTGCTTGCACATCGCCTCTCTAAATTTTCCCTAAAATGTATAATGCAGAAACCATAAGAAGCAGTAGGGAAGTACTTTCGAATAGCATTCAAAAGCCCATGATGTCGGTCGGTAATGAATGTGATCTTCCTTCTTTGGTAATTTAATATCCAAGCCAAATGTTTAACAAACCACGTCCAATTGTCTTCATTTTCAATGTCAACAATACCATAACACACAGGGAAAATCTCTGTATAGAAAAAAAAATTATATAAAAAAACATATTCTGCACATAACATTACTGATGTTGCACATTAATAACTGATGCTGAACAGTTTTGTAAAAACTGATGCTGCACAAATGCTAATCAAAAGTTCAAATTCTTAGATGTTTATTGGGGGGGGTGGGGGCAACCCCCTCCCATAACTTGATTTATAAACCATTTACTGGTTCCTAATCTATTCCACATTAATAAATAGATGTTGCACATTATTAAACTGATCCTACACTTTAACACACAAATCTACACAAAAAGAATAACCTGATTCTCCAAAATATATAAATATTGAAATTTAAAACGATATCACAAATCTGTAATTTCTAACAATTAAAAAACTTACAATTATTTGCATGTTTAACACAACAACCAAGAAGAGTACTAGTATATCTTCCCTTCAAAAACGTACCATCAAGGAACAACATTGGTCTACACCATCAAAATCCTTTAACACAAGCTCCAAAATATATGAATAACTTTTTAAACCGATTACTATCATTATCAAGTTTTAGTGCACAAAAGGATCCATCGTTGACACGCACAAACTCATCAAGGTACCAAGGCAAAAATCCAAAGGAGAGAGCCTCATCACCATTAACCTCATTATATGCAATCTCTTTGCCATGCTAAGCTGCATGGTATTTAACATCAAGACCATAACTGTCCTTCAAATGGACCTTGTCAGCTAACAAAGAGGACAAAACAGAAGGGCTAAACCTTTTATTCTCCTTTTGACGAATACGTCTAGTACAAGTATGAATATTATTTAATTTTTTAATGATAAAACAACCGCTAGGCTGTTGCACAACAACATGAACACGTTATTGACACCCCTCCGACAGTTTCTTTGAGCAAACAACAATAACACGCTTCCAATCATTCCTAGTGAACTTGAAAACAAAGCCAACCTCAATAGAGTACTGTGTAAGTTTTCTACGAAATTCAACTGCACCATCTTCATAACTTTGACCCTCATAAGAAATATAACTCTGTCACTCATTTGTTGCATAATTGTGAGGTCCATAAGAGCCATACTTATCCAAATATTGGTTCTCATCTCCAATACTAGTAGCTTCACTTAGACAAGACGACACACTGCTAGTAGAAATAATAGACATCTCCTTCTTAGCATGAACATAAACATCAACAATTGGATTTGAAATCAACTTAATCACCAATAGAATGGTCTGAATATCTTCATTGTAGTCTAATAAACAGTTTGGTTTTCAACAGAAAGCCTCCTGATGACAAACTTGGAAACCTAAAAGTTAATTGCCCACACAAATCCTCATAATTAGTATGCAGATAAAGCAGCCCAATTATTGAACAATTTTCATATACACACTTCAACACTTTAACAACGGAAGTGATCCACACCCAAAAAAATAAAAACATAAAGTTAAATTGATGCCGCATAGAAATAATTATATACATATGCATTTTAAAATGTAAATCAAATAATCAATAAAATTTGATGCTGCACAAAAAGCTTTCAAAAATGATAAAACTCTTACAATATTATGTAAAATTGACGTTGTACAAATGACAATAAAAAAAATGTATAAACATTGATGCTGCACAAATATCTGTAGCATAGATGCTACACAAAATGCCAAAAATGATTAAATAATCCATTAACTGGTTGCTAATCCATTGTCCTTTCAATAAACCAATCCCAAGCGATTCTTTGGGATTATATAAAACTGATGCTGCATAAGTATTACGTTGAAAATTATTAAATGTTTATGGGGGAGGTTCCCCCCACCTCCCCCCAAAACTTATGCAAACTGATTCTACAACATTCTATGAGTTGATGCTGCACAAGTATTATGTTGAAAATTATTAAATGTTTATTGGGGGGGGTTCCCCCCAACCCCCTCCCCAAAACTTATGACAACTGATTTTACATAATTCTATGAACTAATGCTGCATAAATATTAATAACCTTCGCCAAATACTACTAACTCATAATCCATTCCAATTCTAACAAATATATATGATAACTATACTGCAAAAAACAAAAGGAACTTCAATGAAAACAAAAGCAGCACAATGAAAAATCACCTTCGCCAAACACTCGATCAAATAAAAACTAAAAAACCGTGACTGCAAAAAACGAATACAATAAAAAAAAACTCAATGCGACCAATAAAAAATTGAAAAATCAGAGACTCTTTCAAAATCTAAACCGAAATAAATTCAAAAACACACTACACTTCGAAAAGTCTAAATCGCAACAGATAAAATTAAGAGAGATACACTTACCTTCGAGGAAAACTTGAATGATTCGAATAGAAATTATGGCGATAGATAATTGAGGGAGATGACGAGAGATAAATCGGAACAGATAAACTTCAGAGAGAAAGAAAAATAGCAAAGAAACGAAAATAAAATTTGAATGATCCGAATATAAGACAGTAACTTGACTGCCGGTCTCGTTTAACAGAAAAAGGAAGGGCAAATACATAACTCCGTTTCTAACGGAAAAACAGGACATGATGTCATCTTACGCGGGTTTAAAAAATGTCCTTTCTTGAAATTTTTAAAAAGCGTTGTCTAATATATAATTAAGTATAGAAAGTATACTTTAAGTGTAATTTTTCCTTTTTAAAATTTAATTATTTTTATTTACCACATCAGTAAAAACATGTGAGAATTATATTTGCCATGTCATCATTTAACGGTCAAATTAAACTAACGGATGTATGCAATTGCAATGAAATGATAAGTAATGTATGAGATGAAATATTTTAAAGATGTTGTACGAGATTGAAACTGCACCGAAACCTGAGGGGGTAAAATGTAATATACCCATCAAAGATATACATTAAATTAAATTCAACAAAAAAAAACATAAATAACAAAAATCAGAAATTGGACATTCACAAATACATTGAAACATTGCAGGCACATCCATGGATCCACAAAGCCATGCTAATTATAAAGTTTGTAGGAAAACGGACATGAAATTTGAATGCCCACCCAAATGGATAGAGAGAGAACAAGAACAAGAAGATGATGATAGAGAAAGGAGAACACATCTGAACGGAGAGGTCGCCAACCTAACTCAAGCCCATAGTTGAGACACCTGCAAATCAAAACAACTAAGAGCATCTCCAGTGAGGGGCTCTATAAGAAAAATGGTCGATGTAGCCCATTTTAGAGCTTTGAGGAATCTTTGGGGCTTTATAAAAGAATATCTACCAATGAGGGGCTATTTACTTTCAGGGAGCTTATATTTATTTATTTATTTATTTATGTAGTAATTTGATTACGCGATCAATTTTTCTTCTTCTTTGAAATCAAACAAGATACCTCAATCTTATCCGTTAGTTTGTTTATCTGAAATCGGACATGATAAGATTTCATTTCATAACTAAATTGTAATGCCCTACAATTTAGGTATGTTGTTTGTTTATGTTTTCGGTTTAGGTCTCTAAACTTCCAATGTCATTTTAATATATAATGTGTTTTTATTTAGAAATTAATAAAAGTAAGCCCTTTAGTAGAACATTTTATATGATTTTATGTCTTAAGCATTAAACGTACAAATAATATGGAGGAGAACCTCTGGAACAAAAATATGTAAATAAAAAGAGTTTAAAAAAGAATAAAAAAAGAGTATAAGTGTATTCGTAAGTGGGGGAGAGTGGCAAAATTTGGCTCACATGGGTAGATGCTTTTCTCGTGGGACCTACTGCTTTTTGGGGCTAGATGTAGCCTAATTTTTTCTACCCAAGAAAGAAGTTGTTAGCCCAAGTGGTGAATCTAGCCTCAATTTCCGACTCATTGGGGATGAAATTTCTTATTAGGGCTTCAAATGTAGTAGCTTTATGGAGGATAAAGCCCTCATTCTAAGAACTCCTAAACCCACAACCTATCATCCACTGACGACCCACTACACCTGAAATCGAAGAAGCAGATCGTCAACAAAATCAAAGAAGATCATCGGAAAATTAAAGAAGAAGATCATTGAAAAATTGACGAACGACTGGAAAATTGAAGAAGAGGTTTGAGGGCCAAATAGAATAAGACGATCGCGCAAACGCAAATGAAGATGGAAATTGCGGAGACGGACTTGTAACACATGTGTGCGTTACATAACCCACCTTATTACATTCATAAATCATCATATCTAATTTTGTCTATCTCATATATTGACACAACAAATAATGAACTAGATTCGTAGCCATTCTAATTGAGCATAACCGATCAATCTAGCGCACCAAACGGTCAAATGAGCTTCTCACTTCAATAAAAAAAAAAAAAAAAAAAACGTCATTTTCACACCCAATTAGTGATTTGACTCCTTTTTATTTTTTTTTGTTCAAGAAGTGATTTGACTCGTTTGGCAGGGTAAAAAAAATGAGAAAGAGAAAGAAATCGTGGGATTGACTCTCAATCTCCCTCTCATTAGTCATTAGTCGTTTCCAGCGTTTCATTTTATTCTAGGGTTTGTTTCTTCACCCTCTGGCTCTCCAAATCCCCAAAATCCATGGCCGAGATCATTAACATGCCTGTCGAGTCCTTGGACCGCCGTCGTGATCGCAAAGAGAAGTCCTCCGATGACCCCCAATCCCTGCCGCAAGAAGTACCAGCTCCACCCCCGCCAGCTGCACCATCGCGAAGACGAGACAGGGACGATAGGGACCTCGATCGCCCTCTCAGTCGGCGCCCCGAATACTACGATCGAAATCGCTCACCTCCGCCTCCTGCTATTCGAGAGAGAGATAGAGAGAGGGACTATAAGCGCCGGAGCAGCCTCAGTCCTCCACCCCCGTTTAGGGACCGCAGGCACTCCCCACCGCGGAGGTCTCCACCCCCTCCGTTCAAGCGGTCTAGGAGGGAAGATGGAGGGTATGATGGCAGGAGAGGGAGCCCCAGAGGAGGGTTTGGACCTGGGGATAGGAGGTGAGTGAGTTTTGTTGGTTTTCCTTGAGTTTTACTATTGGTTACAGATGAGTTTGTGCTTCTTTTTCTGTTTGTTTTTGGAGAGCGAAGACGAGGGATTAACTTTAGTAGGTGGAGAAATTGAAGCTTTGCGTTTTGACCCGGAATTGAATTTGGACATGGAGATTTGAGGACATACCGAAAATTGTCCCCAATTATGTCTATTTATAAGACCCTTAGTTGCATTTTGATGACTAAAGTATTCAAGAATGTTAGAGGAACATGTGAACCTTGGGTTGAATACAGGGTCTCCATAATCTTTTGCTGAAAAACAGAAAGCATCTGTTCCCTGGTGCATAAAATTACACGTTCCTTGTGGGTTTTTGTAAAATTCAGATCTAAATTTGTTGTTTTATGGATATCCTTAATCATCAAATGATTACGGCCTTTGTGGTTTGAAATTTTCATCTGGCTTGTTAGTCATATCACCACAAGTAATTCGTCACTTGATTTCTTGTCTTCCGGTGGTTGGAAGGTAGCTGTGATGATCATGTCAGTGACATCAATTTTAGTGGAAACTTTGTAAAAAGGGAACTAGATTGATTATGCAAAATGTGGTTCCTGTAATTTCTTTTTAAAAATTGGGGATAAGTCGAATTTCTGTTTATGATAACCATTCTTCCTACACTGGCAATGTGGATGCAATTAAATAATTCTTTTTAACTAATAAAGGGAAAAATGCCTTAATCTTAGAGGAAGGGGACTCGAATGTCTCTCTTGCTGTAGATGCACCTTGTGTTTTATACAATACTGCCATTCTATATGCTATTCCTGGTCCTTTAATGCTTATTTGTTATTTTGGTTGCATATCTGTTGGATCTTTCGGCCTATTTCTCAGTTTCAGTTTATGGTTTGTTTTTCTACAGTATAAAGTTTGAAATATTTGGCACTTTATATGATAGTGTCTTTGTTGTTCAATTTCTTGAGCATTGTTCGTTTGATCTTTTGATGCACAGGTTTGGATATGATTATCCAAGTGGATGTGATCGTGAGATGGGGGGTAGAGCTGGTTATGGTGACGAAAGACCTCATGGTCGGTATGTTGGACGCCCATCTGGTGGCTATGGTCCTGGTGGTAAGTGCTTAAATGTTTTTCAGCGACTTTTTATGGGTTGGTGTGGGTATGTTTCAGTCTTAATAATAATATAATGAAGTTTTTATGTGTTAATGTGATTAAGAGGTAGTCAATCAAGTGATTAGAAGGATTATGGATGATAAGATACTTTTGCTAATTATTAAAGTCGTGAGTTTTCTTATGTGGTGAGCTCTATATGGAAGGTTCAGTGTTGAAGCTGAACAGACTTCCATTGCTATATGATCTAAAAGCTTTCGTAAAATCTTTGACCATCTGCTCTGACATAGTGTTAAGGAAGTGTAAATAAGTTCTAACTAATTCAATGGTACGAGTCGTGATTAAGGAAGCCTGGGCATGGTTTATGTTGTTGGGAATCACTTAATGTTTACAAATTTCTGGTTAAGACCAAAATTTTAATATTTTTAATTAGAAAATTTTGGTCTTTTTCTCAGACTGGGATTCAGGAAGGGGTGGTTTTGGTGATGCTTCCAGCACTGGGACTACTCAAAGGTTAGGATTTTATCCTGCACTTAGTTCTATTTTTACTTATTATGTTTAATTACTTATTCATTTTGTATTTTCTTTTTCTTTTATTTTATATGTTTATGATGTTATTAATTTTTGCTTGCTTAGAATGAAAAGTTAAAATTATTCCTATTCTTTATCTATTATTTGGTTCTCAGCTGTGCTTCATTTGAGCACACTGTCCATTAGTTCGGGATTCTTGACTTTATCAAAAGTGAAATGTTAATCGAACTTCAAAGTGTGGTATTGAGGGCACTTTGGTATTCAGCATCTTGATACATGGCCATACATAATGTGGCATTTCTCCCTTTCTTCTGTAGTAAATTTTAAATTTTTTTTCCAAATCTTTAGTTAAGGTCTTGTTAGTAGGCTAGATTACTAGCATTTTAAATATTGACTGGATGACTGTTGAAGCCTATGAACAAGGTTATGCTTGTTGAATTGCTTAGATTTAGTCTGTACAGTATAGTGCCTGGTGACTGTAACTTAATACTTGTATGATCCATCTAAGCCCTCTGCTATCCTGCATATTTATGCTTTTTTTCCATGCAAGGCTATGAAAATGTCATAAATTTCAATTTATCAGTTGTGAAAAATAGGTATTATCTCTCTTTTCAATGATTTTTTCTCGTGAAATAAAATGGGTATAAGAGAGTATTTATTGTTTTTTATTTGGTTTAATTTGATTTGCTTTTAAATCTGCTATGTTCATCCTTGTCTTTCAACTTACAAATAAACATCCTGACACGCTTGACTGTTTATTGACTCTTAATTTAATTGATATCTTCGGGGTTGGGGATATATTCTTTCACCGAGTAATGTGACATACTGAATAACTTTTCAGAGAAGGGTTGATGTCATACAAACAATTCATTCAGGAGCTTGAAGATGACATTCTTCCATCTGAAGCTGAGCGCAGGTACAGAATGGAGTAATTGTAAAGCAGATGACATTTGTTTGGCTTAACTTATGATTTTGAAGAATACAGTAGTGATTGCAACTTATTTATAATGCAGATATCAAGAATACAAGACAGAGTATATATCTACCCAGAAGCGAGCTTATTTTAATGCTCATAAAGATGAGGACTGGTAATATTGTTTTAATTTGTTTCTTTCCTTTAGCTAACGTGTATCATTCTAACAGAACTAGCTTGTGTCTGTAGGCTGAAAGACAAATATCATCCCACAAATCTGCTCACTGTTATCGAAAGGTGTGCACTTAAGCAGAATTTTGTTGGTTGAAACTGTTTTTTTTTTTTTTTTTTAAAGTGCTTCATTCTGTTTGGGTGACGTAATCTTACAAAGCTGATATTGTTAATTTTTTTTATCATAACTCGTACTAAACTATTCTCTTGGGTTTCTATCTAGGAGGAACGAACTTGCACGAAAAGTAGCAAAAGATTTTCTGCTTGATCTACAAAGTGGGACCTTGGACTTGTAAGAACTGTCTACACCTTGTATGCATGTTTGATTGTGTCTTATGTCTATTAAAGCAGGCTGATCGTATTTTGGCCTTTGGCGCAGAGGCCCAGGTGTCAATCCTGCAGCTCCAAATAAGCTAGGACACAATAGTGAACCAAATTCTGAAGATGACACTGACGTGGGTGACAAGCGGAGACGGCCTGGCAGGGAACCAAATAAAGAAAATGATCTTCTTTCAGCTGCTCCTAAGGCTCACCCAGTCAGTTCTGAGCCCAGACGTATACAAGTAGACATTGAACAAGCGCAGGCCCTTGTTCGCAAACTTGACTCTGAAAAAGGAATTGTGGAAAACATTTTATATGGACCTGATAATGACAAAAATAGAGAAAAATTGCATGGTGGCTCAGGTGGCCCTGTTATTATAATACGGGGTTTGACATCTGTAAAGGGCTTGGAGGGCATTGAGCTACTAGACACTCTTATTACTTATCTCTGGCGCATCCATGGTTTAGATTATTATGGAATGAGTGAATCAAACGAAGCAAAAGGTCTACGGCATGTGAGAGCAGGTGGGAAGAGTTCCGATCTGACTAGTAATGGAAATGAGTGGGAAAAGAAGTTAGACTTGTGTTGGAAAGAAAGGTTGCAGAGTCAAGATCCTTTGGAAATAAGGACTGCTAGGGAAAAGATAGATACTACTGCTTCTGAGTCCTTGGATCCCTATGTTCGGAAGATCAGGGATGAAAAGTATGGCTGGAAGTATGGTTGTGGAGCCAAGGGCTGCACGAAGCTCTTTCATGCTTCTGAATTTGTGCACAAACATCTTAAATTGAAACACCCTGAACTTGTGATGGAGGTGACTTCCAAACTGCGTGAGGAGCTGTATTTTCAGAATTATATGAAGTATGATTTTATTTTTAGAACTATGCAAGTTGATATTATGTGGTTCTTTGGATTCAAATAGTCATGGCGTTTATCTCTTTATGTGGTTTTTAAAAAATATACCCTCATGCAGTGATGTGGATGCACCTGGTGGAACTCCTATTATGCAGCAACCTGTACTGGTAAGAATCTTTGAAATCAACATATTATTGTTTCTATTGTGGCTGTGTACATTATACCTTTCCTATGTATGCATGTACCCAGGAAACAAATTGGTAGCCTAATTTCAGGTTTTTGCCTCCATCCTTTCTCTATGTAATTCAAGGTTTAATAAAGGCTTTGGGATATTAGAAACTTGACCAGTTGGTATTGTTATAGTATATTACATGACTATGTGGTCAGCTTCGAACTGTGTATTTCCAAGTTTTAATTGTCTTTCCATACAGGAGGCAGATAAAATTTAGGCAAGAGTAATAACCTACTAATAATCCCAATATCTCAATGAATTGAATTATATGATCCTAAATGCATTCAAATGGAAATAACAATTTTAGAACAATACTCGAGCAGACTTTTAAGTTTCCTTTCTTAGAGTTGAGATGCATTTCTGTATGCACATAGGGACGAGACTTGCTTTGACTTTGGTTTTCCCCCATTTAAAAGTGCATTGTTTTGGTGTATCAATATCTGTTTTGTCTTGGTTAGAGTTTTTATGCTATTTTTGTAGTATAGTTATTATAAATGCGTAATTTTGTTGCTTGTCCATTTTTCTTTTGGTATCTTTTTCGAAACATCATGTGATGATTGGCTTATTCACATGATAAGCTAGGATTAGGATTATTCAGAATTGGGTGTACTAGTTTTATTAGTTGTGTATTCCTTTTTTCCACCAACTTTTCTGACTACATGTTAAAAATTAAAGAAGTAAACATGTTTTAAATTGCAGTAGTCTATTACAGGAAACTTAATTCTATTAATATTTCACCTTGTTTAAATTTGTTATTCCCCAACAAATCATCTTTTATGTTATTGTTAGCATTGTATTTTATTCACTCGCATCACGCTGATTTTGTCATTTACAGAGGGACAAACCCCAGAGGCGTAGGCCTTTAGAGAATAGATTGAAAGACGAACGGGGTAATCGTAGAGAACGAGAAAATCGAGTCAATGGTGAGAGATTTGATAGGTCTGAGAACATGCAATCAAGTGAATTCCAGCCCAATAATGATGGTCCAGATGGAGGAAATCCTGATGACCCGATGTTTGAAAATTTTGGTGGGCAAGGAATGCGCGTTGGTCCTCCTTTCCCATCAGATATACCGCCACCACCTGTATTGATGCCTGTGCCTGGTGCTGGGTATGTTCACAGTTCTTGGACATTGTTTTCATTTTATTTGAAATGGCATTGGTGTCTCTCTTTTTATTTTCATTCTTTCTTTGAGATCAAATTATGCATTTGTTTCAATGCAGTCCGTTAGGACCTTTTGTTCCTGCTCCCCCTGAAGTTGCAATGCAGATGTTGCGAGATCAAGGTGGTCCTCCACCTTTTGAAGGCAGTGGTAGAAATGTGTGGCCTGGACCCCAAATGAGTGGGCCAGCCCCAATTCTTGCTTTATCACCAGCTTTTCGACAGGATCCTCGACGTTTAAGAAGGTAACTTATGTTTGAAACATAATTGAAGTGTAGGCTTCCTGACTGGATCCAGTGAATGGTGTTGGAGCCAAGCTCAGTATATATTGGTTTTCTGGTTGAAACAATTAGTAATTAGATTTAAGTATGTTCCTTAACTTTTAGATGTTGAGGGAAATATGTTGTTCATAAGTGGGTTCGTTGTAGGGAAAAATCTTCTACTAGCTCTACCAGAAATAATCGTAAATAACTGAATACAACTTACACGGGATGTCTGAATACCAAATTATTGATTAAATTTCAATTTATGCAGTTATCAAGATCTAGATGCCCCAGAAGATGAAGTGACAGTGATAGACTACAGGAGCTTGTAGATATTTTTGCAGGCAGGACGGTCAAAGACTCTGTATAAGCTGCATATTATTTCCAGGCCAAGGCAACTCCAGTACTCTGGAGGTCAGCCAGTGAAAGTTGGTTGCATCTTGACTTGACTGCGGTTTGAAGTTGTAGTAAAATGATCTAGCAGGACACGGGCCCTGATAGTCGCTTAGAATCCACCGCTCTTTTTCGTTGACGGTGAGGCGATGAGCGTGCTGTTGGGGATGTAACTCATGTTGACTTGATTTATTGAGAGGTATTTGAATTCCTGAGTTGTTGGAAATCATAATCGCTGGCTGTAAATTGGAGTTGTGGACACTATAGATTGCAGATGGCTTTGCTGCATTTGTTTCCTTTCCAACTTGTTGGATTAAATTAAATTGTTAATGACTAATACTCAACTGTAGATTAGTTAGTCATTTGTAACTTTTGCCCACTTACGTTTTCTGAAGTTAAAGACTGCTGTTTTTTTTTTTTGGGAAAATTAGAATCATCATTTAGATTAAACATCTGTGCCTTTTTAAAATTTGATTAAAGTGCTTTGACTAATAACTACCTTAAGCTAAATTATGTCATTATTATATTTTTTAAAATTAATAATTTTTGAATTTATCCTTTTATCTACATGATGCATTTTTCCTTATTTAGTGGAGATATTAGTAATTAAACTATATTTTCTCTTATTCTAGATATGTTTTTTCGATCACAGGTTTTTTTTTTTTGGTTATGCAAACATTTAATATTATTTCTTTTTCCAAATGATTTTTTTTTCAAATAGTTGGTGATCAACATAAAAGCTGTGTAATTTCTTCAATTTTTTTGTGAAATTATATGTTTTTTGCTTTTTTTTAGGTATAATTGTTGACGAATTCTTATTAAGTACAATACATTACGTATATATTATCTGCGGGTACGTTTGAATTTACAAAAATCATTAATTGGTACGTTTATTTGCAATTTTGGTATATTTGTTTTGATACATATTGTTAATATTGGTACATTATTTTTATTTTGGTACGTTTTATTTTGTACACATTGTGTATTTGTACGTTTATATTATTCTCAATCCTATTTTCTCTTAACGTACTAAAAGAAAAACTTATTTCGGTACGTTTGATTTTGTGGGATATAAAATATTTTAAACTATTTTGGAAAGAAAATATCTTAAATCATAGATAATTATTGCTAAATTGTAGCATTATTGTGATAATAAATTGAATCTAACCAACTTTTTTATTTTTTTATTTTTATTTTTAGTTTTTATACAATTATCTCTAACGGATCAGAGTGTAATTAAGAGGCTAGATTATAGGAAATTTGTTACAATATAATGTGCATATGGCACCAAAATTATGACAGAAAAAAGTTTAATCGAATTATTAAAAGGCATAGATGTTTGATCTAAAAAATTCAAAAATGAGGCGCCTATATCAAAATATCCCTTTTTTTATTTTTTTATTTTTAAAATTGTCATTACCATCTCGGATCTAAAGCACACAACGTTACTGGTGGCGTTTGTTTTGGAAATATCAATCATCTTCCCCTTGTATTTTGGGCTTGAATTTATTGAATGGGTGGTCTTATTTAGAATCCGGATTCTCTCTGGATCCTCTTTGTGAGGATTTTTTGGGATATGTAAATCGTACATCGTGTGATTAGAAAATTTAAAATTGAATACAAATAGTTAATACTTGACGAAAATTAACTGTACGATGTACGAGGAACGCACACGATTTACGAATTTTCGGGATCATGACAAAGAGAGGATCCTGTAGGGTCTTATTTATACTCTTTTTTTTTACCTTTCACACTCTTTTCAAATTTTGGCCAATTAAAAATATGGATAATGCTGGGATTTTTAAACCAAATTTGCAGACTAGATAATGTGTCATTAATAGAAAGAGAAAATTGTAGCAATGGTCCTTCAATTTTAACTCAATTGGAGCAATGATCCCTCAACTGAAAATTTATGATCACTGGTCCCTTAACTCATCAAAACATGTAGCTATGGTCCTTTTTGTTAACTCCATTAAAACTTCCGTCAAAATGAGTTACGTGCCATGCACGTGAGATAAAAAATCAAGGGGCAAATAAAGGTAACTCAATTAAAAAAATTATAGAAATGGTCCCTCAACTTTAATCCAATTGGAGCAATGATTTCTCAACTTTGAACCAATGGTAACAATGATACTTCCGACACGACCTTGTAAACATGAAAATTTTGTAACGAATGAAACGAGAACACGTGTGCAAAGTAGATTTGTATTGATGAATTTGTAGGGTTACAATCTCTGTTTACAACTTTCCTCTGATTCAATCTTCAAATTTGATGTAGATGCATAGGTTGTTGATCCAAGGGTTGTGATGTCTTGATCTTGGATGAACGATTGAACGATTGCTTCAAGTTTTGAGCTTGAAACAACGTTTGGATAGTCTTCACCTCAAGTTTAGGGTTGCAGCAAAGGTGATGTTGATGTGGGATTTTGTTGATTCAAGGGTCTTGGCGACTTGATCTTGAATCGAACGTCGTTACAAGTTTTAAGCTTGCAACAAAGTCTTAAAGAAATCGGCACAAGTGCTTGTTGATTCTTCAAGGGAATGCTTCGGCTTTGGTCGAAAGAAAGCTTCGGCTTTGGTTGTACGTTCTTCGAAGAGAGCTTTGGCAGCGTATTAGTCTTCAAAGATTTGGCAGAGGTTCTCCCTTTGTAAGAATTTTGGCCCTTCAATGTAGAAATTGTCGACCTTTATGCTTGTCTGAGTAGCTTGTATTTATAGAATTCTCAAAGCTTGCCTTTGGATGGATTTGGCTTTGATTTGTGTCTTGATTCGTCCATGGGAGAATTTAGGGTTGTTTTGTGTCTTAATTTCAGCCACTTTCCCTTGCTTGGCCGAAATCTATAGGGCTTTCTTGCCTATTTTGCGAGCAATCTTCAATTCTTGCTTGTTTTGTGAAGATGCTTTAGCTTTCTTTCCGGTTTTGGGAGCAATTTGGGCCCCTTGCCGATTTTAAGGAGATTTCTTCCCCTTTGCTGCATTTTAGGAACGCTTTTGAGCTTCCTTTGCTTGATTTGTGCCACATGTCATTGATGACTTGTCCATTTGTGATGAGTCATATGCCGCGTGGAGCTTTGTGATGCATCATTTGTATGCAACGAAATTTACATACAAATGCCCCCACTTCAAGGCACGTTGTAGGCATGTGCTTGTCATATGTAGGAAACATGTTTTAAAGTCCTGCAATGTGAATGTTCTAACTCAAGGGTGGTTGAGACTTGATCTTGAATTAGTTTGCTTCTTCAAGGGCCATAGAGACGTATTTCTTGAATGGAAATGATGAATTTTGTCAAAGGCCGTTGAGGCGTATTTCTTGAACAAAACATTTGTTTAAGGGCCGTTGAGGCGTGATCTTGAATTGAAGTGATGAATTTCGTCAAGAGCCGTTGAGGCGTATTTCTTGGATGAAACATTTCTTCAAGGGCCGTAGAGGCTTGATCTTGAGTGAAAATGAAATTTTTCTTCAAGGGCCATAGAGGCTTGATCTTGAAAGAAATGAATTTTTTTTCTTTAAGGGCCGTACAGGCTTGATCTTGAAAGAAATTTTGGAAATGGATAAATCGGCACATACTTATTGTGCGTATTGATTTTCCATAATTTTGATATAATAAATTTGGTGTATTTTAAATTTTTTCCTTGTGGTCGTAGGAAAAACAAAAAATGTTTTTCCTTCCTTAGGTAGGAACCTCCTTCAATTTTGGCATTGAGGGTGATTTCTTTCACAGTGTTGGAAAGCTTTGGTGATTTCCTTCAAGGTTTTGGAAAGATTTAATACTTGTCCTTGGGTAAGTAGGATTTACATTTTTTCTTTCCCTTTCCTTTTCCACAGCAGAGAGGGTGTGTTTTTTTTTTCCTTTTGGTTTGGGAAACTTGAAGACTTGCCCTTGCTTTGGAGGGATTCCTTCTTTGAATTTCGGCAAGGGGGCAATTTCCTTTGATGTTTTGGAAATTTTGAAGTCCTTTCCTTATTTCTTTGTTTCCTCTTCTATTTTTTTTTGCTAATTTTTGTTGCAAAAACAGCATGTATTTCCCTTGTTGGCCGAAATTACATTGCCGTTTTTGCTTGGAATTTGCTTCCTTCTTGCAGCTGGAATGTGATTCCTTTTTTTTTAATTTTTTTATTTATTTTCCTTTTGGTATTTGGTATGTATTCTCCCTATAGCATTAGGAAGCAATTGACCCTTACTTATAGGACAATTGGGTGTGTGTTTTTGGCACAACAAGCCTTGCCGTGCACATTAACTCTGCTTGCTGCCGTGGGATTTTTTTTTTTGTTGCTGCTGTCATGAGTTTTGTTGTTTGAAGCTTGTTGCAGTGCGTCACTTTTTACCACATGGTGCTGTGCAAAAGACTGCAGCGGGGTTTCGCTGTGCAGTGCCTTTTGGTCATAGTTTTCCCTCAGTGGTGACGTTGCAGTGCAGTGCAAGAAACTGCTTACGTAATGGCTGCGGGGTTGCATAGTGTGATTATGTAGCATTTTGGTTTTCTTTGCTATTGTAGCATGCTTCGAAGGACCATCTTGTAGCTGCTCTCTTTGCTGTGCTGCTCAAGCTTTTGTGGCTGATTTCTTGTTGTTGTTGTGACTTTATCATCGTCATTCTTCAATGTGCACGAGGTTTGTCTCGCATGTCTTTTGCTTTAGTGAAGCAATTTTTTTTTTTCTTACCGTCCCACCTTATGCTTATGTTGTGTTTTCTTTTTTTTTTCTTTTCATTGCAGCCATGGTATTTTTCAAGTGCTTTAAGAGCAATAATATCACTATTCTTGCAAAGGAAGGTGATTCGCAAGATAGGGGAACGACGTTGAAACTTTATGCGCCGTTGACTGGCCCTAAGGCGCTTGTTCTTCCTGCAAAAGACAACTTGATGCATATCAAGTCGTGGTCTTCTGATGTATCTTGGGAGGTGACAGATTTTGGTCAACCAAATACGAAGAAAAAGGCATGTACGTCGAGGATTCTTTTCTTGAATCTTTCGCACCATGTTTGTGACAATTCACCGGCTTCATTTTATCTTCTGGGCGATCGCATCTGTAGTGGACCTATGACTTGGAATGGTATCTTGTTTACTACTGGAGAGGCCGTCTTTGCTGAGTTTTATTGGGAGTGGCTTTAAGATGTCTTGAGCTGATCTAAAGATGTGCTTACCAACGTGGACCTTTATCACGCCGTGTACGCATCTTTGTTTAGTTATGATCGCCATCATTCCGTCCTTCGTGCATTTTTTAAGCATTGGTGTTTAGCGACCAACACACTTCACATGTCACAAGGGGATATGTTGATTTCACTTTGGGATCTCCACAAGATAGAAGGCTTGCCGATCCAGGGTAAATTTTACGACAAGGTTGTTCCTAGCGTGGAGAAATTGTTTCATCACAATAGTCGAGGATTGCCTGCGAGTTGTCGTTATTTGTTTTAAGCGTATCACAAGCTTTCCCATAAGGCTCAGGGTAAGTCAGGCGTGAAGATTTCTTCATGGATCCGATTTTGGTAATGGGATGCCATGAAGTACAAGAAGCCTTCGAAGAAAAGTGGCCGCAACAAGACCTAAGCCAAAAGGAGACTCAGACCCATTAGGTGCCATTGGTTCAGCTAGGTGCCGTGCCCCTGCCGTGTTGAAAGCGTTTGAGGATCTTAGCGTAGCGTCAGAGCATGTGGAAAAATCTTACCTAGATGTTTTCTTAGTTTGTTGGCTTTGTAAGTTTGTTTTCTCCAAAGACGACGTCAACTTTATCCGTCTCAGAGTCTTCAAAGTGGCTTGCAAGATGGCTGCAGGTGAATCTTTCAGCCTTGCTATTCCGATTTTAGCCAACATTTACAACGACTTGAGTATTGTTTTGAACTCAACGAGCATTGAAGATTGTGCTGTTGTACTTCCCTACCACTATGTGTACTGTTGGTTAGGTGAGTACTTTGGCACTCATTTTCCTTCGTCGACTTTAGAAAAGTCGAGGCCTTCTTCGACAACTTCAGCCAAGTTGGGGCCTTTGATTAGCATGCTTTTTGCAAAAAGTCTTGATGATTTGCAGGTGTAAGCATTGTTTAAAAGCTATGAAGGTTTGAGAATGGATCATCTGGTAAGGGTTCGCTCGGAGTGGCGAGGCCTCATAGATGATTCACACCTTTATTTCTCAGACTTGTCTTACAAGTCTTCGTCAGGGTATGTTTCTTTGCGGCAAGGAGACAGATGTATTGTTCAACCGTATAGTCCCCACTGTTTTAGCAGGCAGTTTGGTTTTGTCCAACATATGCTAGGCAAGCTGAAGGAAAATGCATAGTCAGAATCCTTGCAAGCCGTGTACATGCATTGGGAGTCTTGCACCTGTGTATGTACAAATGCTTCTATCACCCTGCTGGCCAAGGATGAGTTCAAGAGTAATCCAGTGACTCATGCCTACGTAGGTTTGTGGTCAAAGGTACATCATGAAGACTTGGGGATGACAAGTGACACCAATTCTTCTAATTCACGCAATGATGCACCGAGATAGGGTTGTTCTACGATTTCTACGTAGCTGGCACCTTTTGATTGTGCGAGTGTAGCTCATTTGCAAGATGGACCTGCGGCTTTAGCTCCTCAATGCCTATGCTTGTCTTCTCAACATTCAGATGCTTTTGAAGAGGCGGGTGGCGTAATTGATTCGCATGAAGATGAACGTGTTTTGCGACAACGTTAATAAGTTTTGAACAAGCGACCGCATGAGGGTGCTCTGGATGACGGCGACGCTAACTTCCGTCATAAGAAGAAGAAAGTGTTTAGGCCTCCTCAGTTTGATGGCCGTGTGTCACTTGAGAAAGATGTATTTTCTTATTTCTTGTGATTTCTTCTGCTTTCATTGGTTTAGCTTTTGTTTCTAACACCTTTCTTTGTCTTCTTTAGGCTGGGCCCTCTTGTTCTTTTGACTTGGTGAACATGGGGGTTCATTCCTTTATGGAGATGCTATTTGGAGGCAATCTACCTACAGATGAGGAGATTGGGGATCCGCCCGGTGCAGAGCTTATTCCAAATCCACCAAGTTGCCTAAGTATACCCTGTGTAGGTGAAGGCATGCAAGAGCCTGTCATGCATCCAACACCTTCGCCAGCTAGCTCCGACATCTCTCTGAGAGGGCTGAACCTTAGTGGCATTGAGCAACTTATCCATCGCATCAACCGTCGTGCGACCATGGATATCAAGAGCCATATTGAGAAAAGGATTTCAAAGTGCTCATTGGAGGACCTTGCGTTGCTCAAGGAGGACTTGTCGAAGATTGTTTATGTGATTAACAACCTTTACGTTGATTCCTCGCTCTTGAGAGTCAAGACTGTCGAACTTATGGCTGCCTCAACTGAGTATTCTTCCTTGCATGATATTTCCTCGAAGAAGTTGAGTCCAGAGGTTAGATCTCAACAACTTGCGACAATAGACTTATCAATTGCCCAAGTTCGGTCTTCTCAGCAAGCTGCTTCGGAAGGTTCTCAAGTCACATGGACTTCTTTAGCTTCTATCCAGGTGTGTCTAGAATTGTTGGCGTGAGAGTGAAAGCAGTTGGAAATTGAAGCATCACGACTTCAAGGTGTTTTCTCAGAGCAGGAAGCTACACTTTCTAAGCATCAAGAAGAGATTTCACGCCTAAAGCAAGAGAAAGGCAAGGCTATGGAGTTGCCCACCTTGTCTCCCACTGATATGGAGACTTTGAAGACTTTGGAAGGCTTGCTTGAAGATCGTCCCCGTAGTTTTAGGGACATAGCTTTCAAGTAGTGTCTTCCGTTTTTTGTACTTAAGCCTTTTTTTTTTTTTTCCTTTGGAGCCGACTTCTTCCTTTAAAGAGATAAAGTATTCACATTTTTAATTTGTTGGTGAAGTGACTGTACTTGAAGTTTTGAAGTTTCAAGTTACCTACGTACCCTCGATTAAGGAGGGATCAATTCATGATGTAGTTAAAAGGAATGATGGATTGTTTTTTGATGGTTTTGATGGTGATTCTGTCGTATACAGTTTATGCTATTGCGGGCAAGGAGCATTAAGTGTTGCATTTTAGGCTTGTGCGAACAAGGAGCATTAAGTATCGCCTTTTAGGCTCGTGCAAACAAGGAGCATTGTGCCGTGTGTAGTTTAGGCCCATGCAGGCTAGGAGCATTGAGTGTCACCTTTTAAACTCGTGCGAACAAAGAGTGTTGAGTGTCGCCTTTTAAGCTCGTGCGAACAAGGAGCATTGTGCCGTGTGTAGTTTAGGCTTATGTAGGCAAGGAGCATTGTGTGTCACTTTTTAAACTCGTACGAACAATGACTGTTGAGTGTCGCCTTTTAAGCTCGTGCGAACAAGGAGCATTGTGTCGTATGAAGTTTAGGCTCATGCAGGCGAGGAGCATTGTGTGTTGCCTTTTAAAATCGTGCGAACAATGAGTGTTGAGTGTCATCTTTTAAACTCGTGTAAACAAAAAGCATTGAGTGTCGCCTTTTAAGCTCGTATGAACAAGGAGCATTGTACCGTGTGCAGTTTAGGCTCATGTAGGCGAGGAACATTGCTTGTTTGGTTTAGGGGTAATAGCGCTTCAAGAATTTGCCATTGATGGGGCCGATCTTCAAGTCGTCTTCCACCATGGTTAAGTAGGCGCCGTTGGTGTAAACCTCTTGTATTACGTAAGGTCCATCCCACTTTGATGTGAACTTGCTTTTTGTCTTGTGAGTTGTGATGATAGGCCTTCTAGTTGAATGCCTTGGATAGCCGTGCTTGGTAGCATTCCAAGTGTTGTTGAGCTTCGAGCCTCCTTTTGTCGAGTGCTTCCAACTCTTGAAGTCGTAGCTTTGCATTTTCCTTTTCAGTTAAGCCTTCTTATATAGCCATCCATAGTGAGGGGAGTTGACTTTCGAGTGGCAAAACATCTTCCACGCCATATACGAGAGAATAAGGCGTAGCTTGGGTAGGAGTTTTATGTGCCGTCCTATATGCCCAAAGTGCTTCGCTTATTCTTTCGTGCCAATCTCTTTTTGTTCGGCCGATCACCTTCTTCAGGGGGTTGCACATCGTTTTGTCGAATGCTTCCGCAAGACCGTTGGCTGGAGCATGATACATGGAACTTATGCTGCTTGAATTTGTATTTCTCGCAGGGCTCGTCCATGAATCGGTTGGATGACTGTTTTCCGTTATCAGTGATGATGTAGTGAGGCATACCATATCAGTGGATGATATGCTCTTCAACCCACTTGGAGAAGTAATCTACTGCGGGTAGGATGTAGGCTTCTCCTGCAGATGATTTTGGTGTGATTGGTCCTACAATGTCCAATCCCCATGCATCGAACGGCTATGAAGCAACTGTAAGGTGTAGTGGCTCAGGTGGTTGATGTATGAAGTTGGTGTGGAATTAGCAGGCTTGGCACCTTTTAGCGTACTCCAGGTAATCCTTCACCATGCTTGGCCAGTGGTAACCCACTCTTTTGAGCTAGAAGTGTAGCTTTGGTCCAGATTGATGCGCCCAGCATACGGCTGAGTGTGCTTCTTCCATGGCTTGATTGGCTTCTGCCTTACCTAGGCATCTTAGAAGTACTCCTTGAAAATAGGGTTGGTAGAATGTTCCTTTGTAGTAAAGGAAGCGAGGTGCTCGTCGACGTATTTCAGAGCGGTGTCTAGGATCATCTGGAAGCTTTCCATGCTCCAAGTAGTCAATTAGTGGCTGTCTCCACTCTTCAATGTCGACTGGAAGTATAGAGACGATGTTTGTATCATCCAGTAGCATTTCAGTGACGGGCGAGAT
This sequence comes from Heteromeles arbutifolia, assembly GCA_024362995.1. Classification (NCBI taxonomy): domain Eukaryota; kingdom Viridiplantae; phylum Streptophyta; class Magnoliopsida; order Rosales; family Rosaceae; genus Heteromeles; species Heteromeles arbutifolia. Next base: position 21,539,497 of record JANCRC010000005.1, on the reverse strand, counting down.
CACCCATTTTTGGCAAACTGGCACGTCCGCAGCTTCGTCTTCTCCTAACGCCGTACTTGAGGCTAAGTTAGCGAGAGCGTCAGCCATTTGATTTTCTTTTCTTGGCACATGTTCTAGCATCACGGCCTTGAACTTTTGTAGCCATTGAGTTACTAGTCGGAAGTATGGGATGAGATCATCGTTCCTTACTTCATATTCAGTCAAGAGTTGATTGATTATGAGCTTGGAGTCGCCATAAACTTCTAGTGTTGTGATTTCCATGTCGATTGCCATTTGGAGTTAATGATCAGCGCTTGGTACTCAGCGACGTTGTTGGAGATCCATTAAGGGTATTGCACCTCTCGAATGAAGCCTGCTTCGATTAGCTTGTTAATCTTGGCCTTAATTTGTGGGATGAGCTCGGATTGATAACATCTTTGAGTTTGCTTTATCGGTCGCATTTCAGGCTTGACTGCAAAACGATGCACGACGATGGTAGGGTTAAGGCCGGGTATTTCCTTGTACGTCCAAGCAAAGATATCTTTGTACTCCAATAGCAGTTGGTAGTACTCCTCGATCTTGTATGTACTTAGTATTGCATTTGCGAAGATAGGCTTCAGTTCCTCGCTTGTGCCTAAGTTGAGCTCCATGAGATCATCAACCATGGCTTGCCCCCATCCTAAAGCTATGGTGGTGCAGCAGTGACGTCCTCCTCGGGGATTTCGTCCTATTTGTCTTCTTGGATTGTGATGCAGAAGACGTCTTGGACCTCCTCTTCAGTGCCATCCTCTTGGGCTTGTTGGTGCGAAGATTGGCCAATGTGGATGATGGTGCGCCTCTTTACCTTTAGTTGTCCTTTTGTGTCAACTTCCAAGGTTGCTTAGTGCTTCATCCTTGAAAGAATCGAGCTTCGAACTTCGTCCTTCGCTGCTAGACCGTCGAGCTTTTCTTCTTTTGGCATTGTTTTCCTCTTTCTAGAAGGTTGCTTGGCTTCTTCAAGTCTTTCCGAGGCTGACCATCGTGGATGAGAGCTAGCCGTGTGATAGGATCATATTTATGCGACTTTGTTATCTTATTTCTTTGCATTTACTTAGTTAATTTCCATTTATTTTGGTAATTTATGTTATTTTCGTATTATTGAAGGTCTAGTTGGTAAAGATCACAATAAAGAGTCAAATGGAGCAATTTGGAGCAGTTTTGGACTTTGATTGGATAGCATGCGTAGAGAGCATATGGGCTGGACGTTTTTGGTGTTTAAATGGTGCTAGAAATGTGCTAAAATCTGGGGAAATTAAAGTTGAGGCTTGGAAGGCAAGGAATTAGACAAGAAAGAGCAATCTTGTCCAACCTTATCTTATCTAACCTTATCTTATCCTATCTTATCCAATCTTACCTTATCTTATCTCCAGCTGCAAAGCGGAATCCTCATCACATTCCAACACTTCCTATCTGATTCTAGGAGTCCTAAAATAATTCAAATAACCTAACCCTTTTCCTCCTGGGATTCAGCCGTGCATTTACCCTATATATACGCATTAGTGCCGCAAATAAGAAAAGAAGAGGAGTGTGCCATGCCTACCATTCATCCATTGAAGTTGCTGGAATTTTCAGAGTTCTTTCTATCTTTGTTTTAAGTTTTAATGTTTATTTTAGATTGTTTTTTAGTTATGACGAACATGCGTAACTAAGTTTCCTTTTAGCTAGAGGTGAATTCGAAGCAATGATCATATGTTTTATATAAATTGATTACATCTAGTTATTGTTTCATAAAACATGAATGCGATTTACTTATCTGCTTTATAGAGAACTTATTCTTATATGTTTATTAAGGGTGCACACTTAGTTTGCATGAAGGGATTTGATGCTAGAATATAAGGGAATTTTACCTAATCGTTATGAACTTACATTTGTAAGTAGCAAAAGTCACTAGTCATGATTGAGTTAAGTAAATCCTTGGCAGGAGTATCATGCTTTTCATAGTTAGGGAACTTGAGAAGAATAATTTGGTTGTGTCGCTGAGTCCAATTCAATGAACTTAGGAAAATCTGAGAGTTAATTAGTGTTGTTCACAATTAATTTGGGCATTGTCATTCATGGTTTATAGGAAGAATAACTGAAAATCGATTTGTATGTATATGATTCATGTGTGGAGAAGAATCCTCTAGCTATCCTTTCACCCATATTTTATTCACAACTTAATTTACTTACTGCTCTTTACTTTTGTTTTAGTTAAATTCGTCCAAAATCCCCCCAGTCATTGTTTTTATGTTAGTTTAACTTAGTTTTCAGTTTTATAAGTTTAGTTTGTGTTGATTAGCATCCCTTCTAATCCCTGGAATAGAACGATCCCTACTTACTCATACTAAAATTACATAATTTATAGGTTTTAATTTGTGTGTTAGCTTCTACCACATCACCGTGTTGCTTTGTTTCTTAGGTTTTGACCACCAATGCAATCAAATGCCGAAATTTTGGGTTTTGAAAGATTCAGCCTATTGAAGATTAACATTCGAGGGGCGGGTTTAGGCTCCTCTTGATCTTGTTCAACACTTACGCTAATGTGTTGAGCGCTAGCGTTTTTTGCTTTTCTTGAAATCTTCACGGGTGTAGTTGGTGTGAAGCCAAGTCCTGCTTTGTTGTTGTCAACTCCGTAACCATGCTCCTTCAACTTCTTTTGAGTCACAGTGAGGTCACGTTCTTTGTTGTTGACGGTGTGTGATACCTTCTTTCCAAGATTTGAAGAGGAGGCAAAACATACCCAGCCTTTGACATGAGTTTGTAGGTGTTTGGGTCGAAACCTTCTTCGGTCCTCTTGGTTGGAAGAGTGCTTGGTTCTGCCTCATTTGGCAGGGGTTTTACGAAACCTTGCGGTGGTCTTGAAACTTTAGTGTTGCCTAGCTGTGTCAGAGGTAAAACTGCATTTGTCTTGAGCAGTTTTACATCGTCCTTGTGCAGCTGTGTGTCGACTTTGCTTGTTCCAGTTTCGAATGGGGATTGCCCATTCTTTCTTCTCGACATTGGGCTGTATCAGAAGGCGGGTGTGTTTGATCCTTTTAAAGGCGTCACACTCCCTTTGGTTGTTGCGGGCTTAGCAGGCTCATCGTTGTTTTTGCTTGAAGATGGCACGGCTTCCCCTTCTTGTTTCTTAGGCACAACTTGCCACTCTTGTTTCTTAGGTGCGGCTTTGCCTATGGATTTGATTTCTTTTGGAAGAGCATTGGGCACCTTGTCTTCATCCATGTAGAACTTGGTGTCCGCAAAGTGTGATTCGGCTTCGATGAATGGCTTGGTGTCACCTTGTATCACATTTACTCATTCTTGGTAGAACTTTAAGCATTGATGAAAGGTGGATGACACTACTCCATTCTTGTAGATCTAAGGCCTTCTTAAAAGCAAGCTGTAGGAAGTTCTTGCATCAATTACGTGGAATAGCGTGCTTGATTTGAGTTCGCCAATGGTCATCTCGACTCAGATCATGCCCATTGCTCTTTGTCCTCCTTGGTTAAAACCCTGGATTAGCAGACGGCTTCGGGATAGTTCATCCACCTTGATACTGATTGTGGTCATTGTTGACGTTGGCATGATGTTTATGGTCGACCCACCATCCACAAGCATACGGTTGATTTTGTTCTCTCTCACATACCAAGAGACGAAGAGATGACGGTTGTGAGGCTTTGATCCCAGCAGCAAGTCTTCGTCAGTGAAGTTGATTGTGTCATGGGTGGCACAACACGCAGCATATTCGTGTGGTCGAAGCATTAAGCCTTCGTCCTTACTTTCTTGCACTTCGTGGTTCTCGAGGCTCGCCAAGACCGCTACTAGTGCTTTTCGTATCTCCTTGGGCAATCGTAGTGCTTCCTCGATGCTAAAGTATGTTGGCAGACCTTCTTTGGGCGTGAGGGTCTTCTCTTCCTCGATGACAATAGCTTTGCCTTTTGAGGGCTCTTCTATCTCTATTTCAACCATGTGACAGGCAATGTGTTAGATCCCACATCGCCCAAGGGAGTGGATCCTCTATGCCTTATATGTACATGCCTACCTCTTTTAGCACGAGGCCTTTTGGGAGCTCACTGGCTTCAGGTTCCGTAAGAACTCCGAAGTTAAGCGAGTTTGCGTGAGGGCAATCCCATGATGGGTGACCCACTAGGAAGTTCTTGTGTGAGTTCCTAGAAACAAAATCGTGAAGGTGTGGTCGGGGCCCAAAGCTGACAATATCGTGCTACGATGAAGTCGAGCCTGGGATGTGGTGACGCTCGAGTCTGGGTGTGACACAACGGTAGTGCACTGTTGGAAGAAATCCTTCGGGAAGTACTCTTGCAAGGAGATAGGAATACGTGGCTCTTGCTCCATAGGTTCCCCAACGTATGTTGGCTTGGTAGCTCTTACGCTCATTTTGGGCTTCCTATTATTACGGCGATGGTGCTTTCTCCCTTGTTCCACCTTTGGCCGTGTGGCTTGTGGTCTTGGCTTCGTTGTCTTTTTGTAGGTCACCAGTGTCCACCCTTTTTCATTGTTAGTAGGTGCATTCTGGTCGCTTGCCCCAAACGATGGTTGTGCAGAAGGTGCTGTATAGCTTGAGCATGGAAATGAGTGGTCATGTGTCACTTGGAGAGGCATGGGATCAAAGGATCCAAACAGGATCATAGTAGTATGTGTTGCAGCCGTGTTTTCAAGGTGAAGGTCGATTTGCTCTTGTTGTGCCAACTTCATGATGAGCTCTTTAAGGATGAAGCACCTGTCAACAGAATGGCTCACGATACGATGGTACTTGCAGTACCTAGGATCGTTAATGCGATTCATCTCAGAGTCAGGAAAAGGGTACGTCTTCTGCTCTAGTTCCCTCAAAGTGTTTTTGTACCTGTCTTGGGTACGAGAAGGCTCACCTCGCTTCATCTCCTTCGTTTTGTTTTTGGATGAGATCTTGACAGGCCGGAGGAGGTCTTGATGGGGGTAGTATGGACGGCAAAAGCTTCATTGGCAGGCTTTTTCCCAGTCTTGTCTACCTTTGGAGCGAACACATTATCCTTTTTGAAATCGATGATCGACTCATTCTTTCTATGATTGGTAATACTCAGCTCCATATCATGGGATTGAGTTGCCAATTCTTTAAATGTTCTCGGTTTTATGCCTTGGAGGATGTAATGTAACCCCCAATGCATGCCTTGAACACACATCTCAATGGTGGAGGTTTCAGAAAGTCGATCTTTGCAATCCAGACTTAATGAACACCACATATTGATGTAGTTGACGACAGGTTCATCCTTCCACTCTTTAGTACTCGTCAGCTCTAGCATGCTTACGGTGTGGCGAGTGATGTTGAAGTAGTTGAGGAATTCCTTTTTAAGATGGTCCCAACTGTTGATAGACTGGGGCTTAAGGTCCGTCCCAACATTGTTGCAGGTTTTGATGAAATGGACAATATGTTGTTTGGGATTGCCTTTTCCATCAAATTATAAGAATTTTGGCAACTGATAACCCCTTGGCATCCGCAAGGCGTTGATCTTTTTAAAGTAAGGCTTTGAATACAGCACTAAGTCATGTAAGTTTCCTTCGTATTGCGCCTTGATGGTGCTTGTGAACATCTCTTGCAGCTATTAGATAGAGAGATATCCCATGAGCATCGCAGCTCGGTCCACCTCTAGCTTTTCCTCAGCTTTGTCTATTAGAGGCTTCTCATTTTCGTCAGCTTCCTTATTTGGTGGATCAACCTTCGGGTCAGCTTTCTCATCATGCTGCACCTCCAGACAGTTAACGAGTGTAGCATTCTGCAAGTCATTTTCCTTCACGGTCCTTGTCAGGCATGCGATTGCTTTGCTCATTTGTGCCAGTTGCTTTTCGATTGAAGTTGCACCAATAGTTATGACTTGCATGGTTACGGGATACGAGCTGCTGCTTGAGTCGGCATTGGAAGTCACTGACTTGGAGTACCTCCTCTGGCTTTCTGCCCTTGGCGCCTTTAGCGAGGCTAAGGTGATCACGGGCTCGTGTCTCGTGTGCTCTTGCTCATTCGGCAGAGTTGATTTAGGGATGAAAGGCATGGCAGAGAGAGCCCTTGCCTTGCTTTGGGTTGTGACGCCCAAAGTGCCACCACTTGGAGCAAGGATGTTCTTGTTCTTCGCATTAGTTGCGGGAACAGCTTGATCCTTTCTTGATGCCATGTGTGTTTCTTGTGGATTTGAAGCCAAGAGATGAGAGGCAGAGAGGTCCCACCGAGCGTGCCAAATTTGTAAACACGAAAATTTTGTAATGAATGAAATGAGAACAGGTGTACAAAGTAGATTTGTATTGATGAATTTGTAGGGTTACAATCTCTGTTTACAACTTTCCTCTAATTCAGTCTTCAAATTTGATGTAGAAGAGTAGGTTGTTGATCCAAGGGTCGCGATGACTTGATCTCCGACGAACGATTGAACGATTGCTTCAAGTTTTGAGCTTGAAACAATGCTTGGATAATCTTCACCTCCGGTTTAGGGTTGCGGCAAAGGTGACGTTGATGTGGGATTTTTTTGATTCAAGGGTCTTGGTGACTTGATCTTAAATTGAACGTTGTTACAAGTTTTAAGCTTGCAACAAAGTCTTGAAGAAATTGACACAAGTGCTTGTTGATTCTTCAAAGGAATGCTTCGGCTTTGGTCGAAAGAAAGCTTCGACTTTGGTTGTACGTTCTTCGAAGAGAACTTTGGCAGCATATTAGTCTTCAAAGATTTGGTAGAGGTTCTCATTTTGTGAGAATTTGGGCCTTTCAATGTAGAAATTGTCGACCTTTATCCTTGTCTGAGGACCTTGTATTTATAGACTTCTCAAAGCTTGCCTTTGGATGGATTTGGCTTTGATTTGTGTCTTGATTCTTCCATGGGAGAATTTAGGCATGTTTTGTGTCTTAATTTGCGCCACTTTCCCTTGCTTGGCCGAAATCTATAGGGTTTTCTTGCCTATTTTGTGAGCAATCTTCAATTTTTGATTGTTTTGTGAAGATGCTTTAGCTTTCTTTCCGGTTTTGGGAACAATTTGGGCCCCTTGCCGTATTTTAGGAATGCTTTTGAGCTTCATTTGCTTGATTTGTGCCACATGTCATTGATGACTTGTCCATTTGTGATGAGTCATATGCCACGTGGAGCTTTGTGATGCATCATTTGTATGCAATGAAATTTACATGTCTACAGACCCGTTTTAACAAAAATTCTGACGCAGTTGACGAAAAGGACAATAACTGCATGTTTTTAGGAGTTAAGGGATCATTGGTCATGAATTTTTGGTTGAGGGACCATTCCTCCAATTGAGTAAAAGTTGAGGGACCATTGTTACAGTTTCATTCAATAAAAAATAATCACGTTTATTAATACTTAAGTAATAATTCAGTCATCAAAATTCATATCATTTGGCTTACAAATTTTGATTTAAAAATTTGATCTCCCTAGCATGTGCTATGTCTTCTCTTAAAGAGAATGACTGGTTTCGAGTCATTGGTGTGACTGACAGCAAGACAAGCATGTAGGTGCTCAATAGAGAATGAGTCCACTGAACATGATCAACGAGGAGTTCTCATACTTATGTCACATGAGAATTCATGGTTGGGATAATGCAAAGTAGTCCTTTGACCGGAGGCATCATAGTTGTCTTGTGGTTGGTGATGTGAAATTAAATTGCACTCAAACTTAAACCCTATCAATGTAGTATGTGTAAGTAGGGATCATTCTAGCCGGGGATTAGAAGGGATGCTAATCTACACTAATTAAACTTTAAAACACTAAACTAGACTGAAAAACACTAAACTAGGCTCAATTAACTCAAAACAGCAAATAGAACTCAAACTAGACAGTTTCTAGACTCTAGACACTCAAAATAAGCTAATTAGACTCAAAACACACAAAACAGGTTCTTTAGACTCAAAACTAACACCTAAGAGTGAATTGGACGAAATTAAGACTTAACTTGACTCAAAAGACTAAAAGACTCAAGATTTGACGAATTTAGACTATACTAACACAAACTAAAAGCAAGGGAGTGGTTTTGAACGAATTTAAACTTAAACAAACAGAATTGTAAAGTAGACTTAAGTATGCACGAAATTGGTGATTTAAATGGGTGAATGGCTAGTTAGAGGGTCCTTCTCCACACATGACACATATGCAACACAAATTGATTTCCAGTTATTCTTTCTATAAACCATGAATGACAATGCCCCAAATTAACTGTGACTGCACTGCTTTAACTCTCAGATTTTCCTAAATTCATTTAATTGGATGGGATACACATCGTCAACCCAAATTATTCTCCAATAGTTCTCTACATGAAAAGCATAATAGAAATACAATCAAAGATCATTAAGCTCTGTGAAAATCATAAGCATTGACAAGGCATTCGTGACTATGACTGCATGACACTCCTGCCAGGAATTTACTTAACACGATCGTGACTAGCAACCTCCACTACTTGTAAATATAAGTTTGTAACTATTAGGTGAAACTCCCTTATATTTTAGCATCAAATCCTAGCATGCAAACTAAGTGTGCACCCTCAATCAACATACAAGAATAAGGTTTCAATCAAACAGTTAAGCAAATTGCATTCACGATTTATGAACTAATAACTGGAAGTAATCAATTCATATCACATATATGTTCATGGTTTTGAATTCTCCCCTAGCTAAAATGAGTTTAGTTCCTCATGTTCACAATAAAACAAAGATAAATTAATTTAAACATTGAAAGCAAAAGACAGAATACACCTAGAAACGCTCCAACAATCCAAGGCTTTGAATGGTAGGCACGACACTAAGGGATTCCTCTCCTTTCTCCTTGCTAAGCTGCGGCACAATGAAGGCTATTTGGTGAATGGTGTGAATTGTGGTCTGATGGTAGTGGGTGGTGAATTGAATGGTGCGGCTGAATGGTCTATTTATAGTGCAAAATCACATCACAAATCAGCAAGGAAAAGGACATAGAATTAACAAGGGATTAGGCAATCCAAACCCACCAGGAATAGGTCGTCTAGATGGCCAAATCCACAAGGAATGGGGAGATAACCTGCGGCAGGGATATTGGGTTCTAGAAGGGGACAAGGCGCCACTTTTGTAGGAAAATAGGATGAGGTGTTCTAGAACATGTTTCAATGTCTCCTAAACTGAAAACAACTCCTCATTACAGTTGGAATTAAGTTAGGAAAGGATTAGGATAGGATAACATAAGATAAGGTTAGTTTGGATAATGTTGGATAAGATAAGGTTGGATAAGGTTTTGGATAATTCTCCTTCTTTTGAGCTGATTCCTTATCTCCAATGACTTCAATTTATTTCTTCAACTCTTTTGCACATTCCTTGCTCCATTTGAACTCCAAATTCGTCCATCCTCTTGCCCATTGCTTGTGCTATCCATTCCAAGCCCAGATTTGCTCCAAAATGCTCAAAAATGCATCTTTTTGCCAACTTTGCTTCTTGGACCTACAAACACACGAAAATGACTTAAGACACTATAATAAGCAACAAATAACTAAGTAAATGCAAGAAAACACACTAACTAAGTCGCATAAATGTGCTCCTATCAAATTCCCCCACACTTAGCTTTTGCTAGTCCTCGAGCAAAACAAAGAAACAAAACAAAACCTAAACCTTCCAACGTTTGCCTCAGGGATTTCCAATGGAACATAACATGTTAAAAATCATCACTTACATAGATTTTAGTTATCCCTACCCTCGAGCACATACTTAATCACAGTTACCACTCACTAGCTCGCATCTAATCAATTAAAACAACTTTTTGAATGTAGTAACATGCCTTAGAGAATCCCTCACTTTCTCACCGGATACACTCTTATTTTCACACAGATTTTCTGACTACACTCCCTACACTAGGTATATGTGAGAAGATTGATGTAAACAAGAAAACTAGTACTCACATATGTATTAACAAAGAAGGCATTTTCTGGAATTATTAATGCATGTATATATATAATCTCATGAATGGAATGCCACTACTTAGACGCGAGAACCAGGTATACCATATGCTCATACCAATCCCAAACTCCACATATTGAAACACACAACACTCAAGATAGAAGTATAGGGTTGTAATAGGGCTATGGGTAATTGGCTAACAAAGAAAGGTAAGATAAAAAAACGTTCTTAAAGAAATAGCAAGCAAGGCAATGAAATCAACACTTAGAATTCACTTTTGAATGCAAAAACCAACTTTGAACACAAAGGGAAGATTCAAACAACTTTTAGGGCCAGATTCAAACTTTTGAACCCTTTCTTCAGCAACCAACACTTGTGAGCTTAATCTCACTTATTTTGAACACTTTTCACACTTTTTTCACATACTTTTCTTTTCCTTTTCTTTCTCTCACGAATTTTCTTCTTTTTTTTTTTCTTTTCTACCCGTGCCCCTTTCTATTTCTTTGGCACACAAAACCACTAAAAACCTTCCCCACACTTATTTCTCTGCATCATGTAGGTCAAAAGGAATTCCTTCTAAGTTATGCTCTACCATCCTTTAAGAACAAGGGTATGGATAGTCCTATACTAGGCTAGGTAAGGAAAATGTGGTTAACAAAGAAAATAGGCTAAATAAGGCTCTACGGGGCTAAACCTACAATACATATGCAAAGGGTTAGGCTTTTTGGCTCTAGTTTCAACTAAACAACTTCACCTTGTTATGTTATGCAATCAATTTTAGTTTTGAATGAAACGGGCATGAGTTCTAGTATTTGGAACTAAAGTGATGAAACGCATTCTAAGTAACAACCAAGCAAAGAATGATGAGATCATGCAACGACTTTAGAAAACAAAGAATCACAGATTAATAACTCTCCAAAAGAAGTATAGGCTCAAGTCTCTCAGGGTTGTAGCGTTAGTTTGAGTTTCTTCCTTCAAGCATGTTACAAAAACTAATTTTTTTTCCTTTGTGATTACATGTGAATTCATGAGTTAAAACTACAACCAAGCATAAACCAAAGAGCATATCAAACTTCCATCCATGTTTGTAGCTTTCTTTAACAGTCATGCAATTAAAAACCAAATCCTCATCATTGTGTTGGAAGGTATCCTAAGACACAAAAACAACTCTTTTTGGTATTTTTCAAACTTTTTCGAATTTTTTTTTCAAATTTTCGTATTTTTACTTCAAAACACATAAAAACACTTTAAAACACACTAAAAACACTCAAACAGTGAAAAACAACCTTAGAAGTGATGGGTGATAAAATCCTAAAAATTTTGCATGAAAAACACTTTATTTACCCCCCCCCACACTTAAACCAAACATTGTAGCAGACAACACAACTGACAAACATGACAAATATGGCAAAGTAAAAGCAATAAAGAGTAGGGTTTAGAAACGCAAATCTGGTTGTGGAGCCGGAGATTCCTAGGTCTCTTTATTTGAACGCATGGGTTGCCTCCGAAGAAGCGCTTGCTTTAACGTCTTCCAGCCGGACGATACCTCCGGTTAAGCTTCATTGAAGCCCTCGGCATGAAGGAGTATGTCCTCCACAATGTGCTCCATGAAATTCCTATATATTGACTCTATGAATGGAAGGGGATAGTAATCCTTCCTGATTGGGGCGTTGAGCATCCTATAGTCAATGTAATCATTCCCACCAGCTTGGATTCGATTGGGGACCTGAACCATACAAGGTAACAACCTATTAGTTGAAATGGGAATTGAAATTGGAGTAGGTGGCTTACCAATGTACTGCAATGAAGTGGCAGCACTATCAACAAATGCATGTGGGGTGCTCTCGGCCAGATTTGGGGGTTTGAGGGTTGTGGCCGTGCAATCCTTGTGCTTTACTCCAATTCCCTCTTCGTTGGTGGTTCGAAATGCATCCTTCTTGATTGGTGCTGAATGTTCTTGCCCTTTATTTTTTATTACATCAATGACAAAACAAGAACGAACGTCACTAGTATTCTCAACAGATTCAGAAATATTAAAATTAATCATATCACCACCAAACGCCATAGTTACTGCTCCCATGGCCACGTCAATCTTGGTTTGAGCTGTTTTCATGAAAGGTCGTCCAAGTAAGATTGGCAATGTTGGAGAGTGGGCTGAATCCTCCATGTCAAGCACATAGAAATCTGCAGGAAAAATCAAGTGGTCTACCTGCACCAAAACATCTTCCAAAACTCTTTTCGGGTATGCATTAGATCGATCGGCTAATTGAATAATAACACCATCATTTTTAAGCTCTCCTAGATTCATAGATGCATAAACAAAGTATGGCATGACGTTAATTGATGCACCTAGATCTAGCATAGCATGTTCAAACCTTGTATTACCAATTACACAAGGGATAGTGAAACTACCTGGATCCTTGCATTTAGGTGGCAGCTTTCTTTGCAACATTGCAGAGACATTCTCACTTACATGTACCACCTCTTTCTCCCGAATCCGTTTCCCTGTTGTACATAGCTTCTTCAAGAACTTAGCGTACTTTGGGATTTGCTTTATAGCATCAAGGAGCGAGATATTGACATGCACCTTCCTAAACATCTCCAGAATGTCTTGTTCGTTCTTTTCGTTCCTAGCTTGCATAAACCTGTTAGGAAAGGGTGCATTCGGTGGAATTAGGTTAGAATGAGTCAAATTTGAACCACCCTTACCTGAATTGGACGATGTGGAAAGCTTAGGGGGCTGCGGCAAGGTTGGTTCCACCCTTGCCGTGGCTTTGTGCATTTCTTCCTCTTTAAGCAGCAGCTTTTCACCTTCCTTTTGACTCGATTTGGAGACTGTGGGTTAGCTCCAACCTCTTTTCCACTTCTCAACGTGATGGCTTTAGCGGTTTCAAATCCTCCATTTGGATTCACAACGGTTGAACTAGGAAGTTTACCTTCTTCTCGAAACTGCCCAAGGAACTCTGTAATCTGCCCTATTTGCTTCTTCATGTCACTCATCTCCTTAGCTTAATTTTGATACCCATGTGTCAAATTAGTTAGTAATTTAAGCGTATTATCCTCATACATTGACATACCTGAACTTGTTTGGGCAGATTGTTGTTAGGGTTGAGTTGGTGCGAATGGCTTTTGATAAAATCCCATAGGTTGCTGTCTAAATCCACCTTGTTGTTGAGGTTGTTGAGGCTCTCTCCAATTGAAGTTTGGGTGATCTCTCCAGCCCGGATTGTAGGTGTTAGAGTATAGATCATTCCATGGCAGATTTTGGCCTTGATAACCTATGGCATTAGCACTTTCCCATCCTCTATTCTCTATCAATTGAGGACATTGATCATTGAGGTGCCCTTGCATAGAGCACACGCCACAAGTGCTTGGTGCTTGGACTTTCATCCCCTCGGCCATCTGTGACAACATAGTAGTAAGATTAGCTATTTGAGATTGTAATTCTGAAATTGCACTTACCTCATTCACTTGTAGTTGCCGTGGGGGGTCCCTTTGTCTAACACCTTCGAATTGTTGTGCATTTAAAGCTCGATTTGCGATGAGGATCTTTGCATCAACGGGAGTTTTGTCCACTAAGGCACCACCTGCCGAAGCATCTAGCATCTGCCGAAGTCATTCGTAAAAGTATTGAATGAGAAGCTCTTCTTTCATTTGATGTTGAGGACATGAGGTAACAAGACCCTTGAAATGTTCATAATATGCTGGGAATGATTCGCCTTAGTTTTGTTGAATCCCGCTAATCTTCTTCCTCAAAAGTATAACTCTAGAAGTTGGGAAGAATTTATGTAAAAACGCTCTTTTCATGCTTTCCCAAGATGTGACAGTTCCAGGCGCCAATTCGAATAACCAATCCTTAGCTTTGTCCATAAGAGAGAATGGAAAAGCTTTCATCTTCAGAATATTCTCATCGACATTAATGGGAGTCATGCTTGAACAAACAACTTCAAACTCCTTCAAATGCTTGTTTGGCTCTTCCATGGACAGCCCATGGTACTTTGGAACATGATGCAACAAGCTAGACTTCAATTCGAACTCGTCAGTCTTGCCTTCACTTGCCGCAGGGTATTAGATACATAAAGGCACATCATTATCCAACCCCGAGGCTGAAAGCCCTTTAGTTGTACGATTGTCTGCTGCCATGACTTGTGCTTCCTCCTCCTCTTCTCCAAATTCGGATTCTCTGCTTGAAATAGATGGAGTGGGTGGCAGCTTCCTCTTGTTCCTTCTCAACGTTCGCTCAAAATCGTCGTCAAACTCAAAGGTGTGCTCGTGAACTGGTTGAGAACTCTGAGTCATAAACTAGTACCTAAACCGAAGGAAAAGAAACAAAACGAAATCAGAAACCAAAAGAAAAACTCGACAAAAACAAGGGATTAGCTTGCTAATCCCTGGCAACGGCGCCAAAATCTGATGCGTAATTAAATTGCACTCAAACTTAAACCCTATCAATGTAGTATGTGTAAGTAGGGATCGTTCTAGTCGGGGATTAGAAGGGATGCTAATCTACACTAATTAAACTTTAAAACACTAAACTAGACTGAAAAACACTAAACTAGGCTTAATTAACTCAAAACAGCAAATAGAACTCAAACTAGACAGTTTCTGGACTCTAGACACTCAAAATAAGCTAATTAGACTCAAAACACACAAAACAGGTTCTTTAGAGTCAAAACTAACACCTAAGAGTGAATTGGACGAAATTAAGACTTAACTTGACTCAAAAGACTAAAAGACTCAAGATTTGACGAATTTAGACTATACTAACACAAACTAAAAGCAAGGGAGTGGTTTTGAACGAATTTAAACTTAAACAAACAGAATTGTAAAGTAGACTTAAGTATGCACGAAATTGGTGATTTAAATGGGTGAATGGCTAGCTAGAGGGTCCTTCTCCACACATGACACATATGCAACACAAATTGATTTCCAGTTATTCTTTCTATAAACCATGAATGACAATGCCCCAAATTAACCGTGACTGCACTGCTTTAACTCTCAGATTTTCCTAAATTCATTGAATTGGATGGGATACACATCGTCAGCCCAAATTATTCTCCAATAGTTCTCTACATGAAAAGCATAATAGAAATACAATCAAAGATCATTAAGCTCTGTGAAAATCATAAGCATTGACAAGGCATTCGTGACTATGACTGCATGACACTCCTGCCAGGAATTTACTTAACGCGATCGTGACTAGCAACCTCCACTACTTGTAAATATAAGTTTGTAACTATTAGGTGAAACTCCCTTATATTTTAGCATCAAATCCTAGCATGCAAACTAAGTGTGCACCCTCAATAAACATACAAGAATAAGGTTTCAATCAAACAATTATGCAAATTGCATTCACGATTTATGAACTAATAACTAGATGTAATCAATTCATATCACATATATGTTCATGGCTTTGAATTCTCCCCTAGCTAAAACGAGTTTAGTTCCTCATGTTCGCAATAAAACAAAGATAAATTAATTTAAACATTGAAAGCAAAAGATAGAATACAGCTAGAAACGCTCCAACAATCCAAGGCTTTGAATGGCAGGCACGGCATTAAGTTCTCTCATCTTCTTTCTTGCACAGCCGTGGCACAATGAGTGTGTGGTGGATGGATGTAGGTGAGTTATGGTAGAGGGTGGTAGTTTGAATGGTGCGGCTGAATGGTCTATTTATAATGCAAAATCACATCACAAATCAGCAAGGAAAAGGACTTAGAATTAACAAGGGATTAGGCAATCCAAACCCACCAGGAATATGTCATCTAGAAGGCCAAATCTACAAGGAATGGGGAGATAACCTGTGGCAGGGATATTGGGTTCTAGAAGGGGACAAGGAGCCAATTTAGTAGGAAAATAGGATGAGGTGTTCTAGAACATGTTTCTATGTCTCCTAAACTGAAAACAACTCCTCATTGCAGCTGGAATTGAGTTAGGAAAGGATTAGGATAGGATAAGATAAGATAAGGTTAGTTTGGATAATGTTGGATAAGATAAGGTTGGATAAGGTTTTCGATAATTCTCCTTCTTTTGAGCTGATTCCTTATCTCCAACGACTTCAATTTATTTCTTCAACTCTTTTGGACATTTCTTGTTCCATTTGAACTCCAAATTCATCCATCCTCTTGCCCATTGCTTGTGCTATCCATTCCAAGCCCAGATTTGCTCCAAAATGCTCAAAAATGCATCTTTTTACCAACTTTGCTTCTTGGACCTACAAACACACGAAAATGACTTAAGACACTATAATAAGCAACAAATAACTAAGTAAATGCAAGAAAACACACTAACTAAGTCGCATAAATGTGCTCCTATCAGTTAGGCCCTTGATCTTTGACTATGTCAAAGTCACTCCATCAGAGGGTGTCCACAACATAGTTGGGGTTAAGCCACTTAGGCACAGAGGCAAGTGAATGCACAACAAGGGATCTCTGGCCTTCAAACCGTTTGAGGGAGAATACTCTATGATATGATTAAGAATCTCTGGCCAGAGTATGAATGAGATTTAGGAAGTCGTTCCAAATCGCATTCAAGGTAATCATATAAGTAAGAGAATCACATTGGATGGTAGACATGAATAAACTATCAAACCGAACAATGTAGTCAAGAGTATTGTATTAAAGAAAGACCGTATTGCATTGTAATCCTAAACTGAATAGGTTCTCCACCTCTTCTGATTAGCTTGGGTAGCCATGACATACTGCTAGGTGTCACTCATGGTTTGTGGAAGCTCTAAACGTGTATAATCACTAAAGGGAGAATTGAAAGTATGTTTCAATTCACAATCGATTTGAAGAGTTCTAATCGCCCACTGCCTCGCTAAAAAAGAACCTAATGGATCATACACCGTGTAAGGTAGAGATTGAAGAAACAACAGAGATGAGTTAGGATAATTAAATGGTTTAATTATTTATGGCTAGGATTAATTAATATGCTAATTAATCAAACAAAAAAGTTTATTATAGACCTCGGATTAGTTTTGGGCCACAAGGCCCAATGGGATTTAAATGTCAAGCCCATTAACTCAAGTTGTATGACAACTTGAAAACACAAAGGGCTTGAAAGCCCAATGAACCCTTAAGGCCGGCCACATTAGAGGATGAAGGGTTTTGGTTCTTTTGTCACTTAATTGAAGGGACTATACAAAGAATTATATAACATTTCATCATTAGGGTTTTCTTTGGAGAAAAGATGAGAACACAAAGCTCTCCTTTTCTCTCTAGGAGGCCGGCCACTCATCCCTTCATCAATGCTCTCCTTGGTGTGGAGACTTAGAGGTTCTCTATTTTGGGAACTTGGAGAATCCATTCATCCAAGAAGTCATGGAACCAAGAAGCAAAGTTCCTCCATCCACATCCTTGGAGCCAAGGAGCAAAAGAGACTAAGGAAAGAAGCCCTCACATGGGTGAATATCCTTTGCTATGCAAAGAGGTGCTTCAAAGGTATAAAAGTTTCTCAACTCCTTTCTTTAAGATTTGAGTTGAGTCTTGGTTCCACAACTACTAGGCCTTGAATTTCATGGGTAAAGTTTTGTTTTTGAGTGCATACAAGCATGATTCCGCCCTTTAATTGTTAATTGCATGCATAGATGTTGCTCAAATGAACTAGTTTTCACAAATAATTCCTTCAATGGTGTCATTCTTTGATGGTCAATTAACATTTTTGTTTCCCTTTAATTTGAGAATGTCTCGTCTTCCTAGCACCTTTGTATTAATACATTTTTGTTTCTTACATAAAGTACCTGTTGCTTGAAATAAGTTGGATCACTTATGGAGCAAAAATAGGAAGTAGAGAGAAAGAAGAACACTCCCTTAGAATTTAACAATGGTTTCCTAGGAGTCTCACCTAGAACCCAATGAAAACTACATTAAGCCAGGATTCTAAAACTAACCCTGCAATTAAAATTCCTAAATATGAAACGAAAACTGACAACCTAAGTACATAAACTTGACTGACGACGAACTGGTCTGTGTGTATAGTTCCCATTGATTAATTGGAAGAAGATGGGCATAGTGCTTTATGGGTTTGGCAGAGGATCAAAACTGGAAAATAGAGAGTTTCTTAGAACTATTCAATCACATGGAGGGCAGTAAAGTTAGAGTGTGCACCTACAGTTGCATAAGCGACTATGTTTAGCATTATTCCATGATAGGTATGTTCATTTGTACCTTTTTTTCAGTCGTGATCTATCAGGGAAAAAAAGGAATCACTTTTGCGAACCTACAGTTCTCATACTTGTTTAATCTAATGAAGTTTTAGAAGCTCATTGAAAAATATGTTTGCCAGGGTTGTGACATTGAAACAGATGCTGTAGTATTGACATCTGGGCAAAGAATTGGTGCGTCAGAAATTGGTTTGCTTGCTACTGTAGGAGTGACAATGGGGAAGGTATTAAAAGAATGTAATGCTGTGCTTCATAATTTGTCACTGAGAGCAACTGTGCCATGTATTTTCCATTTGTTTAGGAATGAATTTGTGTTCCTTATAAAAAAGGGAAGTGTTATTGGCACTCCAAAAATCTCATTCTACGCTTCTCACAAATGTATTTTTCTTTCCAAATATAGAAAGTTTGGAGTGTAGAATGAGATTTTTGAAGTGCCAATAACAATTCCCATAAAAAAATAAGAATAATAAATTGACACTGAAGCTAGTATGTCATATAGGTATATCCCACCCCAACAATTGGTGTGCTTTCCACAGGAGATGAACTTGTGGAGCCAACGACAGGCTGTTTAAATCGTGGCCAGGTACTGCAAGCTACTGAAATCTCTCTCTCTCTCTCTCTATATATATATATATATAAGGTCCTTCACTTTGTAGTACAAAAATAACAGTACAGCGAATGGCCAATTTAGTTTTAAAAAGTCTATGAAAGTACTTTCATATGCTGAAAGTGGTGCATGGCTCAGATGCTAATGTAAGCTCACCCTTGTTAGTCAGGAAAAAATGGTAGAAAAATATTCAACAAAGCTTAAAACCTCGATTGTAAGGTATTATTAATTTAATGTTCCACGAAGTCAATACTTATTCATCATTTTGTCCTCTGCTTTGGTCCACAAATTCATACCCCGCCTGTGTCTCATCACATTACAAGACAATGGTAGGTATTTTAGTCTGTTGTTAGTTAATTTGCATATAGGGTTTATTATATTTGCAATTGTATTGACACATCGTTATTAATGGTGGTGCTACCTCACATGTGTAAGTATACAGAGTAGGCTGATGCAGTTCTTGTGCAGATTAGAGACTCCAACCGGGCTATGATACTGGCAGCTTCACTACAGCATCATTGCAAAGTTCTTGACCTAGGTATTGCTAGAGATGATGAAGTACTGGAGAACATCATGAGTACTGCCATTTCTGCTGGAGTTGATATTATTCTTACATCTGGAGGTGTTTCCATGGAAGACAGGGACTATGTCAAACCACTACTTCAAAAGAGAGGGACACTGCATTTTAGTAAGGTAGGCTGAATCTGCAGTCATTGCTCATATGTTTTCTATCGCACCTTATATTTCCTTGTACGATGGCTGTAGGAAATAGGAACCAAATGCCAATTTGTCATGGTGTATTGAAATGAGAGGTGGTTTGGAATTTAACCGGCTCTTCAGGTTTGGATGAAACCAGGGAAGCCTTTGAATTTTGCAGAGATCAATTCCGGACTTGCAGAGAATATGCCAATGAAAAAGATTTTTACATTCGGGTTGCCTGGAAATCCAGTTAGCCGTCTTGTCTGCTTCCACATATTTGTGGTCCCTACCATCCTCCGTCTTGCTGAATGGGAAAATCCTCATCTTTTGAGGTTGCTTAAATTCCTCTCTCTCTCTCTCTCTCTCTCTCTCTCTCTCTCTCTCTCTCTCTCTCTCTCTCCCCTGCCAACATGCATAGGCATTCCATTCATGAGATCATATATATACATGCATTCCAGAAATTACTTTCTTTGTTATATACATATGTGAGTATTAGTTTTCATGTTTACATCAATCTTCTCACATATACCTAGTGTACGGAGTGTAGTCAGAAAATCTGTGAGAAAATAGAGTGTATATCTAGTGAGAAATTGAGGGATTCTCTAAGGCATGTTACTACATTCAAAATATTGTTTTAATTGATTGGATGCGAGCTAGTGTTTGGTAACTTTGATTAAGTATGTGCTCGAGAGTAAGGATAACTAAAATCTATATAAGTAATGATTTTTAACATGTTATGTTTCATTGGAAATCCCTGAGGCAAACGTTGGAAGGTTTAGGTTTTGTTTTGTTTGTTTGTTTTGCTCGAGGACTAGCAAAAGCTAAGTGTGGGGGAATTTGATAGGAGCATATTTATGCGATTTAGTTAGTGTGTTTTCTTGCATTTACTTAGTTATTTGTTGCTTATTATAGTGTCTTGAGTCATTTTCGTGTGTTTATAGGTCCAAGAAGCAAAGTAGGCAAAAGGATGCAATTTGGAGCATTTTAGAGTAGTTTTGGGCTTGGAATGGATAGCACAAGTATGGAGCAAGATGGATGGACGAATTGGAAGTTCAAGAGAGGCTAGGAATGTGCAAAAGAGTTGAAGAAATAAATCCAAGTCAAAGAAGATAAGGAATCAGCTACAAAGAAGGAGAATTATCCAAAACATTATCCAAACTACCTTATCTTATCCTTATCTTATCCAAACCTTATCTTATCTTATCTTATCTTACCATGCCTTATCTTATCCTATCCTAATCCTTTCCTAACTTAATTCCTGCTACAAAAGGGATTCAATTTCAGTTTAGGAGACCTTAAAACCTGATTTCTAGGAACCTTATCCCCTCCTACAAAGGTGCCGCACCTAACCCCTTCTAGAAACCCCAAAATCAGCCAAATAACACCCTTTCTAGAAGTCCCTAAAAAAGTGGCGCCCCAAGCCTTCTAGATGCATGATCCAGCCGCACCTTTATCCTAATTCCCTTTGGTTTTTGGCCTTCTAGATGTCCTATTTCCTGCTAGGATTACATAAACCCTTTCCCCTTAGGATTGTGTTTTATTTTCCTACACAAACTACATTTTGTAATCCTTTTCCTACACCATCTAATTGTGCCGCACCCTCCCTCTATATATTCACATATTTGCTGCACCATTCACACCATCATCTCTCATTCACACATCTCTACACTACCATTCAACCATACCCTCATTGTGCCGCAACCTGCAAGCAAGGAAGGAATGAATCTGGAGCGTTTTCTAGGTGTTTTCTATCTTTGTTCAATGTTTAATTTTATTTATGTTTGTTTGATTGCGAACATGAGGAACTAATTTCTTTATAGTTAGAGGCGAATTCAAAGCCATGGACATATGTTTTATATGAATTGATTTCCTCCAGTTATGATTTCATGAATCGTGAATGTGGTTTGCTTAACTGTTTTATTAAGAACTTGTTCTTGTGTGTTGATTAAGGATGCATACTTAGTTTGCATGCATGAATTTGATGCTAAAATATAAGGGAATTTCACCTAATCGTTATGAACTTATATTTACAAGTAGTGGAGGTTGCTAGTCACGATCGCGTTAAGTAAATTCCTGGCAGGAGTGTCATGCTTTTCATAGTCACGAATGCCTTGTCAATGCTTATGATTTTCACAAAGCTTAATGATCTTTGTTTTGTGTCTCTATCATGCTTTTCATAGTTAGGGAGCTTAATAAAGAATGATTTGGGTTGTCGTATGCTTTTCATCCAATTCAATGAGTCTAGGGAAATCTGATGATTAATTAGTTCTACACAATTAATTTGGGGCATTGTCATTCATGGTTTGTTGAAAGAATAACTGGAAATCAATTTATATGCATATGTTCATGTGTGGAGAAGGGCCCTCTAACTAGCCTTTCACACATTTTAAATCACCAAACTCGTTTTTCTAAAGTTTTTATGCAAAATTTCTGTTTTAAGTCTTAATTTCGTCAAAAACAATCCCCTTTTCATTTAAACTTGTTAGTTGAGTCAAAATCTGTTTTCTTTTAGTCTTTTGAGTCAAGTTTAGTTTAATTTTCGTCAAAATCACTTGTTAGGTCTAGAATTGAGTCTTTTTGATTGTCTCTTGCTGTTTTTAGTGTTTTAAGTTAGTTTAGAGTCTATAGAGTCTAGTTTAGTGTTTTTGAGTCTTATTTGTGTTGATTAGCATCCCTAGTTAATCCCCGGTCTAGAACGATCCCTACTTACATCATTGCTACAATTGTCATCAATAGGGTTTAATTTGTGTGTCAAGTTAATTTTCACATCAAATTTTGGCGCCGTTGCCGGGGATTAGCAAATTTGCTAATCCCTTGTTTGCCGTGTGTTTTGTTTTACTTTGTTTTCTGATTTTCTTTTGTTTTCTTGTTTTAGGTACTAGTTTATGACTCGAAGTTCTCAACCAGTTCGTGAGCATATCTTGGAGTTTGACGACGATTTTGAACGAACATTGAGAAGGAAGAGGAGGCATTCAGAACCTAGCGAACCTAGTTCAAGCTCAGAGGCCGAATCTGAATTTGAAGAAGAAGAACAAGCCATGGCTATGGATAATCGTACAATCAAGGAACTTTCAGCCTCGGGGTTGGCCAATGCCGCACCCCTTTGCATTCAATACCCCGCGGCTGCTTAAGGCAAGACCGATGAGTTCGAATTGAAGTCAAGCTTGTTGCATCACGTTCCCAAATACCATGGCCTGTCCATGGAAGATCCAAACAAGCATCTTAAGGAGTTCGAAGTGGTTTGTTCGAGCATGACACCCATCAATGTCGATGGGAGCATTTTGATGATGAAGGCCTTTCCATTCTCTCTTTTGGAAAAGGCTAAAGATTGGCTTTATGAATTAGCACCCGGAACGGTCACTTCTTGGGAAAGCATGAAGAGGGCATTTTTAGAGAAGTTCTTCCCCACTTCGAGAGTCATTCTCTTAAGGAAGAAGATTAGTGGAATTCAACAAAGCCAATGAGAGACATTCCCAGCATACTATGAGCGTTTTAAGGCCTTTGTCGCCTCATGTCCTCAACATCAAATGAAAGAAGAGCTTCTACTTCAATACTTCTATGAAGGACTTCTTCCCATTGAGCGACAAATGCTAGATGCTTCAGCGGAATGTGCATTGGTTGACAAAACACCAATGGCTGCGAAGACCCTAATTGCCAACCGAGCATTGAATGCACAACAATACGAGGGACTTGGACAAAGAGAGTCACCACGGCAGCAAGTCCATGAGGTAAGTTCCAATTCTGACATTCAAACTCAATTAGCTAACCTTACTTCCATTGTGACTCAGATGGCCGAAGCAATGAAGATACAAGGACCAAGTGTTTGTGGCGTGTGTTCTATGCAAGGACATCTCACTGACCAATGCCCTCAATGTATTGAGAATGGAGGCTGGGAATCTGCCAATGCCATGGGTTTTGGGAGTCAAAATCAGCCACGCAATGATCCATACTCCAACACTTACAATCCGGGCTGGAGAGATCATCCAAATTTCAAGTGGAGGGAACCTCAACAACCTCAACAACAAGGTGGATTTAGGCAGCAACCTCCAGGGTTCTATTCAAAACCATACGTGCCTACACAACCCCAAGCACAACCTGCCCAAACCAAATCAGGTTCGTCCGTTGATAATGATCAGATTTTTCAATTACTAACTTCTATGTCGCAGAGCATGCAAATTAGAGACAAAGAGGTGAACGATTTAAAGAAATAAATGGGGCAGATGGCAGAGTTCATAGGACAATTCCAAGAACAAGGCAAACTTCCTAGCTCAACCATTGTGAATCCAAAGGGAGGATTTGAATCCGCCAAAGCCATTATGTTGAAAAGTGGAAAAGAAGTTGGAACCAACCCACAACCATCCAAATCAAGCCAAAAAGAGGATGAAAAGTTGCTGATTGAAGAGGAGGAACAAGCCAAACCCACGGCAAGGGGGGAGCAACCCTTGCCGCAGCCATCTTTCACTGCCAAACCATCCAATTCGGCCAAGGTAAGTCCTAACTCGAATTTTTCAAGTTCTATTCCACTAAATGCACCCTTTCCTAGTAGGTTTAGGCAATCAAAGAAGGAAGATAATGAGGAAGACATTCTGGAAACATTTAGGAAAGTGCAAGTCAATATACCTCTCCTTGATGCAATTAAGCAAGTTCCAAGGTACGCTAAGTTTTTGAAAGAACTTTGTACAACAAGGAGGAGAATTTCGAACAAAGAAGTTGTCCAGGTAAGTGAAAATGTCTCTGCTGTTTTACAAAGAAGATTACCCCCTAAATGCAAAGATCCGGGTAGTTTTACAATTCCTTGCGTTATTGGCAATACTAAGTTTGAACATGCTATGTTAGACTTAAGAGCTTCAATTAATGTCATGCCTTACTCAATTTACGCATCTATGAATTTAGGAGAGCTTAAAAACGATGGTGTTATAATTCAATTAGCCGATCGTTGTAACGCATATCCGAAAGGAGTTTTGGAAGATGTTTTGGTGCAGGTGGATAACTTGATATTCCCAGCAGATTTCTATGTTTTAGAAATGGAGGAGTCGCCCAATATCACCCCATTGCCGATCCTACTTGGGAGGCCCTTCATGAAAACAGCACGCACCAAGATCGACGTGTTCATAGGGACTTTAACAATGGAATTTGATGGGGAAGTGATTGATTTCAATCTTTCTGAAACTATTAAATATCCTAAAGACGATCATTCTTGTTTTTCTATTGATGCATTTGATTCATTGGCTCAGGAATTCCTTGACTCATTGGATGAAGATCCCCTTGAAACAACAATTGCACAAGGAATTGGAATGAAGCCCAATCTGGGCGTACCTAGTGAAGAACAAGCCGAGATTGTGGCTGCCTTTGACTCATTGCCATGACATCATGGTATGTCTCCTAACCCAATTCCAATTCCCGTTTCTACTAATACGTTGTTACCCTCTATGATTCAGGCCCCTATTCTTGAACTTAAGCCAGTGCCGGATCATTTAAAGTACGTCTTCTTGGGAGATGAAGAGACGTTGCCCGTCATTGTCTCTGCATCACTCACGGCAACAGAGGATGAGAAGTTGATTCGGGTGTTGAAAGAGCACAAAACAGCCATTGGTTGGACATTGGCCGATATTAAGGGGATTAGCCCTACAACATGCATGCATCGCATACTTCTAGAGGAGGGGGCTAAACCAACTCGAGAGGCTCAACGCCGACTCAACCCTCCAATGATGGAAGTTGTGAAAAATGAGATTATCAAGCTCCTCGATTGTGGAGTGATCTATCCAATTTCGGATAGCCATTGGGTTTCACAGGTTCAAGTTGTTCCAAAGAAATCCGGAGTCACTGTGGTGAAGAATGCCGAGAATGAGCTTGTACCAACCCATATCCAAACAGGTTGGAGAGTGTGTATCGATTATAGGAAGATCAACGCCACCACAAGGAATGACCACTTCCCTTTGTCGTTCATTGATCAAATGCTTGAAAGGTTAGCCGGTCATTCTTTTTATTGTTTTCTTGATGGTTATTCGGGATATAATCAAATTGTCATAGCTCCGGACGACCAAGAAAAGACCACATTCACATGCCCCTTTGGTACTTTTGCCTATCGTCGTATGCCATTTGGTTTATGCAATGCACCTGCCACATTCTAAAGATGCATGGTAAGTATCTTTTCAGATTATGTTGAGAAGATTATTGAGGTATTCATGGATGATTTTAGCGTCTTTGGTGATTCGTTTGATGGTTGTTTGGAAAATCTCACATTAATCTTAAAACGATGCGTTGAAACCAACCTTGTTTTAAATTGGGAAAAGTGTCACTTTATGGTTACGCAAGGCATAGTTTTAGGGCATATCATTTCAGAAAGGGGAATTGAGGTTGATAAATCGAAAATAGATCTTGTACGCTACTTACCCTCTCCTACTTCGGTTAGAGAGGTTCGTTCTTTTCTTGGACATGCAGGATTTTATAGGCGATTCATCAAGGATTTTTCAAAGATTTCTTAACCTTTGTGCTGTCTCCTTCAAAAGGAAGTGGCTTTCAAGTTTGACGAGGAATGTGAGAAGGCTTTCAACCAACTCAAAGAGATGCTAACCACGGCACCAATCATTATGCCACCAGATTGGAATCTTCCGTTTGAGCTAATGTGCGATGCTTCCGACTATGCATTGGGGGCTGTCTTAGGACAGAGGAAGGACAAAAATCTGCACGTCATCTACTATGCCTCAAGGACCTTGAACGATGCTTAATTGAATTACTCTACGACGGAAAAAGAACTTCTTGTCGTTGTCTTTGCTTTAGATAAGTTTCGTTCATATTTACTTGGCACTAAAGTCATTATTTACTCTGATCATGCAGCTTTAAGATACTTACTTATGAAGAAGGAGGCTAAACCAAGGCTTATTCGATGGATACTCCTACTTCAAGAGTTCGATATCGAAATCCGGGGCAAGAAAGGAGTTGAAAACGTAGTGGCTGACCACCTCAGCAGAATGGTGCGAGAAGAAGACCCAATTCCCATCCCTGAGACGTTTCCAGATGAGCAGCTGCTGTCCATTAAGGTAAGTGTGCCATGGTATGCCGATTTAGTTAATTATTTGGTTACTAAACAAGTTCCAAACACCCTAAACAAGCAACAAGGTGATAAATTGAAAAAAGAGGTACGGTTTTATGTTTGGGATGATCCATACTTGTGGAAGTATTGCCCCAATCAGATTATACGTAGGTGTGTGCATAATTCAGAGTTTAACTCAATTTTAACTTTCTGTCACACTTATGCATGCGGGGGACACTTTGGCACACAACGCACAGCCCTTAAAGTGTTAGAATGTGGGTTTTATTGGCCTATGATCTTTAAGGATGCTAGAACTTTTTGTGTGACGTGTGATTGTTGCCAAAGAATGGGAAATATAGGCCCAAAGGACCAAATGCCGCAAACCCCTATCTTTACTGTAGAAATTTTTGATGTTTGGGGTATTGATTTTATGGGTCCTTTTCCTTCATCGCATGGTTTTACATATATTTTACTTGCGGTTGATTATGTCTCGAAGTGGGTGGAAGCAAAAGCCACCCGAACTAATGATTCTAAAGTGGTTGCAGATTTTGTTAGAACTAACATATTTGCAAGGTTTGGCATGCCACGAGTGCTTATCAGCGATGGAGGCTCTCACTTTTGCAATCGGACCATTGAGGCATTACTTAAAAAGTACAATGTCACGCATAAGGTTTCTACACCTTATCATCCTCAAACAAGTGGGCAAGCTGAGGTTTCAAACCGTGAAATTAAGCAAATTTTAGAGAAAACAGTTGGGCCAATGAGGAAGGATTGGAGTTTGCGCTTGAATGATGCACTATGGGCGTATCGTACGGCCTACAAAACACCCCTTGGGATGTCCCCATTTCGGCTCATCTATGGGAAACCATGCCATCTTCCCGTTGAATTAGAACACAAGGCGCATTGGGCAGTCAAAACCTTCAATATGGATATAGATGCCGCTGGAATTCATCGGAAGCTTCAATTGAACGAGCTTGAGGAGATTAGGAATGAAGCTTATGAGAATGCGCGAATTTACAAAGAGAAGACGAAGGCTTTTCATGACAAGATGATTCGAACCAAAACGTTCTCCAATGGGTAGACAGTTCTACTTTTCAATTCCCGTCTTCGATTATTTCCAGGTAAGTTACATTCTAGGTGGATTGGACCGTTTGTTATTACTAATATCTTTCCTCATGGAGCAGTTCAAATCCAAAGTTTGAAGACGGGGCACGAATTCAAGGTGAACGGACATCGTTTGAAGCCCTACTATGAGCACTTTGAAGAGCACATCGTGGAGGACATAACCCTTAATGCCGTGGGCCCCATTGAAGAATAGACGGAAGGTTCGTCCGGCTGGAAGACGTTAAAGAGAGCGCTTCTTGGGAGGCAACCCAAGCAAGTAAAGAAGACCTAGGAACTCTCCGGCTCCATAACTAGATTTGCGTTTCTAAACCCTACTCTTTATTGCTTTTACTTTGCCATATTTGTCATGTTTGTTCATTGTGTTGTTTGCTTGCTTGTGTGTGAGTCTTTGTTTGAAACATTGAGGACAATGTTCGGTTTAAGTGTGAGGGGGTAAACAAAGTGTTTTCATTGAAAAATTCGTGGGTTTTTATCACCTAGCATTTCTAAAGTTGTTTTTCACTGTTTTTAGTGTGTTTTGAAGTATTTTTATGTGTCTTTAAAGAAAACTACGAAAATTTACAAAAACATTTGGAAAAAGTTTTCAAAATACCAAAAAGAGTCGTTTTTAGAGTCGTTTTTGTGTGTTTGTGTCTTAGGGTACCTTCCAACACAATGATGAGGATTTGGTTTTTAATTGCATGACTGTTAAAGAAAGTTACAAACATGGATTGAAGTTTGATATGCTCTTTGGTTTATGCTTGGTTATAGTTGACATTCATGAATTCACATGTAATCACAAAAAGGATAAAATCAGTTTTTGTAACATGCTTGAAGGAAGTAACTCAACATAACGCTACAACCCTGAGAGACTTGAGCCTAAACTTTGTTTGGAGAGTTATCAATCTTGACATTCTTTGTTTTCTAAAGTCGTTGCATGATCTCATCATTCTTTGCTTGGTTGCTACTTAGAATGCATTTCATTATTTAGATCCAAATACTAGAA
This sequence comes from Heteromeles arbutifolia, assembly GCA_024362995.1. Classification (NCBI taxonomy): domain Eukaryota; kingdom Viridiplantae; phylum Streptophyta; class Magnoliopsida; order Rosales; family Rosaceae; genus Heteromeles; species Heteromeles arbutifolia. The sequence continues at coordinate 21,511,013 of JANCRC010000005.1, read as the reverse complement.
CTTATACCCATTTCATTCAAAGCATGAAATTGATTAGCATAACAAATAAACAAGATAAAGTTGTTTAGTTCAAAACCAGAGCCAAAAAGCCTAACCCTTTGCATATGTATTGTAGGTTTAACCCCTTTGAGCCATAATTAGCCTATTTTCTTTGTTAGCCTACATTATCCTTACCTAGCCTAGATTAGGACCATCCTTACCCTTGTTCTTAAGGCGTAGTGAAGCATGACCTAGAGTGAATTCCCTTCGTTCGTTATTAGGCAGTAAACAAGTGTGGGAGAAGGTTTTGTGTGCCAAAATATCAAAAAGGGCACGGGTAGAAGAAAAAGAAAAAAAAAACAAAAAAAGAAAATTCGTGAGAAAAAGAAAAGAAAAAGAAAAGTATGTGAAAGAGTGTGAAAAGTGTTCAAAATAAGTGAGAATAAAGCTCACAAGTGTTGGTTGTTGAAGAAAGGGTCCAAAAAGGTTGAATTCGACCCTAAGTATGTGTGATCTTCCCCTTTGTGTTCAAAGTCTGTTTTTGTGTTTAAAAAGGGAGTTCTAAGTGTCATATTCATTACTTTGCTTGCTATTGCTTTAAGAACGTTTGTTTTCCTTACCTTTCTTTGTTAGCCAATACCCTTAGCCCCATTACAACCCTTTTGACTTCAATCTTGATTGTTATGTGTTTCAATATGTGGAGTTTGGGATTGGTATGAGCATATGGTGTCCCTGGTTCTCGCGTCTAAGTAGTGGCATTCCATTCATGAGATCATATATATACATGCATTCCAGAAATTACTTTCTTTGTTATATACATATGTGAGTATTAGTTTTCATGTTTACATCAATCTTCTCACATATACCTAGTGTAGGGAGTGTAGTCAAAAAATCTGTAAGAAAATAGAGTGTATATCTAGTGAGAAATTGAGGGATTCTCTAAGACATGTTACTACATTCAAAATATTGTTTTAATTGATTGGATGCGAGCTAGTGTGTGGTAACTTTGATTAAGTATGTGCTCGAGAGTAAGGATAACTAAAATCTATATAAGTAATGATTTTTAACATGTTATGTTTCATTGGAAATCCCTGAGGCAAACGTTGGAAGGTTTAGGTTTTGTTTTGTTTGTTTGTTTTGCTCGAGGACTAGCAAAAGCTAGTGTGGGGGAATTTGATAGGAGCATATTTATGCGATTTAGTTAGTGTGTTTTCTTGCATTTACTTAGTTATTTGTTGCTTATTATAGTGTCTTGAGTCATTTTCGTGTGTTTATAGGTCCAAGAAGCAAAGTAGGCAAAAGGATGCAATTTGGAGCATTTTAGAGCAGTTTTGGGCTTGGAATGGATAGCACAAGTATGGAGCAAGATGGATGGACGAATTGGAAGTTCAAGAGAGGCTAGGAATGTGCAAAAGAGTTGAAGAAATAAATCCAAGTCAAAGAAGATAAGGAATCAGCTACAAAGAAGGAGAATTATCCAAAATATTATCCAAACTACCTTATCTTATCCTTATCTTATCCAAACCTTATCTTATCTTATCTTACCATGCCTTATCCTATCATATCCTAATCCTTTCCTAACTTAATTCCTGCTGCAAAAGGGATTCAATTTCAGTTTAGGAGACCTTAAAACCTGATTTCTAGGAACCTCATCCCCTCCTACAAAGGTGCCGCACCTAACCCCTTCTAGAAACCCCAAAATCAGCCAAATAACACCCTTTCTAGAAGTCCCTAAAAAAGTGGCGCCCCAAGCCTTCTAGATGCATGATCCAGCCGCACCTTTATCCTAATTCCCTTTGGTTTTTGGCCTTCTAGATGTCCTATTTCCTGCTAGGATTACATAAACCCTTTCGCCTTAGGATTGTGTTTTATTTTCCTACACAAACTACATTTTTTAATCCTTTTCCTACACCATCTAATTGTGCCGCACCCTCCCTCTATATATTCACATATTTGCTGCACCATTCACACCATCATCTCTCATTCACACATCTCTACACTACCATTCAACCATACCCTCATTGTGCCGCAACCTGCAAGCAAGGAAGGAAGGAATCTGGAGCGTTTTCTAGGTGTTTTCTATCTTTGTTCAATGTTTAATTTTATTTATGTTTGTTTGATTGCGAACATGAGGAACTAATTTCTTTATAGTTAGAGGCGAATTCAAAGCCATGGACATATGTTTTATATGAATTGATTTCCTCCAGTTATGATTTCATGAATCGTGAATGTGGTTTGCTTAACTGTTTTATTAAGAACTTGTTCTTGTGTGTTGATTAAGGATGCATACTTAGTTTGCATGCATGAATTTGATGCTAAAATATAAGGGAATTTCACCTAATCGTTATGAACTTATATTTACAAGTAGTGGAGGTTGCTAGTCACGATCGCGTTAAGTAAATTCCTGGCAGGAGTGTCATGCTTTTCATAGTCACGAATGCCTTGTCAATGCTTATGATTTTCACAAAGCTTAATGATCTTTGTTTTGTGTCTCTATCATGCTTTTCATAGTTAGGGAGCTTAATAAAGAATGATTTGGGTTGTCGTATGCTTTTCATCCAATTCAATGAGTCTAGGGAAATCTGATGATTAATTAGTTCTACGCAATTAATTTGGGGTAATGTCATTCATGGTTTGTTGAAAGAATAACTGGAAATCAATTTATATGCATATGTTCATGTGTGGAGAAGGGCCCTCTAACTAGCCTTTCACACATTTTAAATCACCAAACTCGTTTTTCTAAAGTTTTTATGCAAAATTTCTGTTTTAAGTCATAATTTCGTCAAAAACAATCCCCTTTTCATTTAAACTTGTTAGTTGAATCAAAATCTGTTTTCTTTTAGTCTTTTGAGTCAAGTTTAGTTTAATTTTCGTCAAAATCACTTGTTAGGTCTAGAATTGAGTCTTTTTTATTGTTTCTTGCTGTTTTTAGTGTTTTAAGTTAGTTTAGAGTCTATAGAGTCTAGTTTAGTGTTTTTGAGTCTTATTTGTGTTGATTAGCATCCCTAGTTAATCCCCGGTCTAGAACGATCCCTACTTACATCATTGTTACAATTGTCATCAATAGGGTTTAATTTGTGTGTCAAGTTAATTTTCACATCAATTCACGGCGCGGGATCACTTGGAAATAACTTAGCATCAATCTCTCTTCTAAATTCACCCAAAAATCGAAGACATGAGTCCCGATTTCATGAGAACCACACCAATAGGTGCGAATGAGCTTTGTCGGTGATCCACCATTTCTGAAGCATTTCTCTTTGATCATCACCACCTTTAGCATCCCCTTGAGGCCTAGAACAAAGCCCAAAAAACTGTAGGGGCGGCGGAGCACCAGAGGTGACGGATCGAAGCCACCCATTTCTAGGGTTTCCGGCGAGTTCATGGCGATTTGAGGTTTTCCTGGCCAAATTAGGCTTAGTCACAGGTATGAAACTTGCTCTACTCATCAAGATATACTTGCTTGTAAAATTTGGTAATTTTTAGAGTTAGTCGGAAAATCGAGTTTCCGTTCGTTGGAACCGCCACAGGCGGCGGTGCATGTGGTGGCACGTGGCCAGTGGACCGCCGATGCTATTTTATGCTAAATTGAGGCAGGATCCATCATCTTGGAAGGAATTCCTTTAAAATTGGGAACCTACGAGTTTTTAAGATTTTCAATACCCATGTTTCGCGAAGCGACACTTTGTTCCACTCATTTCATTTATACTTCAAGCACGATTGCTATAATATATACTTCCTTGACCACTTCAAGACAGATCGATCTTAAGAAGATCATTGCTTACTCCTCAGTAGCCCATATGAATATGGTGAATATTGGTATGTTTAGTCGGGCGGCGGCCTTTAGGTCACCTATTTTGAGTTATGGACACACAAGGCCAAAAAACGCTGTCTTGATCTCAGGTTTGATATCCATAGGACGTGGTTTGATTGTTTGAACTTAATTTCATTATGATACATTACTTGATCAATATATGAATCGACGATAGAAACTGATGGATCGGGAATCCGACTTACGAATCTTCCCGAATTGAATTCTAAGTTTGTAAAATCAAACGTTGACCGCCACTTGAATTTGCGATTGGCGGAGATCCAACTGTTGGATTGTAATGTAATTTTAGTATGTTGTTTTAGAAGCATAATGTGGACTTTGGGAAGTTACAGATCAGAAATCTAATAGACAGATTTTTCGGTTTACATTTCTAGGGTTGTGGACCCTACTCTCGACCTTGATCGATGGTTGGCGTTTTTGTCAACTAGTCCGAGTTCTTCTAGGGTGTCGGCTATCGTAGAGTGTGGTTGAGATTTCATGGAACTTGACAGGCTCATCACGATGACGTGTCTCCTCGGTTGTCGTGTGACTCAATTCGTGTACTAGTGGCACCGTATTATATTATACTAATTTATTAAGTGTGTTTTGATTTGTTCATTGAAATGTTTGTGGAATGTGGTTTGATTTGTATGATTGGTATGATGTGATGAAAGGTGAAGGCTAATAGTGGACCGTTAACCCATTGCCATGGGGTTTGTTGCTTTGGAGCTTGTTTCATATTCCGTTTTATTGTTTCATTTCGTTGAGCCTTTGTAATATGGGCATTTGGTTTATGTTTTGTTTCTTTGAGCCGTTGATATATTCCTTGGCCTTCCGCTCGGTTTCGTTGAGTGATCCGAAACTGGGCATCCGATAGGGTTCCATTAAGTGGTCTGGTTCCCTGCTCCGTCTAGATTCCGTTGAGTGGTCCGAAATCCCTTATGATCCGCGATTCCATTGAGTGGTTCGGAATCGTATCCAGCTTGGATTTCATTGAGTGGTTCGATATGCATTGTATTCTGCGATTCCATTGAGTGGTCTAGAATTGTATCCACTCGGATTCCGTTGAGAGGTCTGGAATCCCTTCTACTCTGCGATTCAGTTGAGTGGTCCAGAATCGTATCCTGGGTTGGATTCCGTTGAGTGGTCCGGAATCCCCTTTGGTGTCTTTGTTCCGTTGAGTGGTCCGAAACCCGATGTTGATGGATTTCGTTGAGTGGTCCAAAATTGCATCATTTGACTTATTGATTCCTTGGATTTGATTTCAGCTTTAGAGATGTAGGCTTCAGTCAAACTGTGTCACTCTAGCCCTGCATTTTGATGTATTGTATGTGTTATTGATTGCTGTGATTATTGAATGGTGTTGGAAAACATATGTGTGTGTGAATGGCAAGGTGACTACATAATATTATTGTGCTTCGTCGAATGTTCCTTGAGATGTTGCATGCCTGAATCATGGTATTATGTTGAGACATAGTGATTTATGTGATGATTGTTCGAGTGTAGTGAAGGACGAACTACGAATGGCTTGATCCTTGCTTAGGGTACGAAGGCAATCTAACGAGGAGGTTAGATGCAGTCATAAAGTATACGAAAAAATTACTATGCGATTCGATTCTCAAGTTGTGCTTTGCCATATCCTGGAGGCGGGGTAAGTTAGATATACGGGTATTTGGTGACGTCACGTGTTGATCTTGGACGTATGTCGGGATTGGGGCGTGACACAAATGTTCTCGAGAAAAAATATTTGTTATTTTGAAAATGCATCCTTTATCCTTGAAGAAATTACAGTTTTACTCCAGTGTATTAAAAGGCCGAGGCGTGGGCGAGGCGTCCGAGGGATAGCCCGGCCTAGGCATGAGGCATGAGGCGAAGCCTCACGGGACCTAAATTTTTTAATATATACACTGAGCGTACACAAATATTATATTAAAAAAAGAAGATTATTAATCAATAATTACTGTCACATCCCCGCCCGGGGCGGATCACTTCCCAGGCCCGCTCCACCACCGTAGCACGATATTGTTCGCTTTGGGCTTACCATTCCCTCACGGTTTTGTTTCTGGAAACTCACGAGCAACTTCCCAGTGGGTCACCCATCCTGGGAGTGCTCTGGCCCCCTTCTCACTTAACTTCAGAGTTCCTACAGAACCCAAAGCCAGTGAGCTCCCAAAAGGCCTCGTGCTAGGTAGGGATGGGAATATACATTTAAGGATCACTCCCCTGGGCGATGTGGGATGTCACAATCCACCCCCCTTAGGGGCCCGACATCCTCGTCGGCACACTCGCAGCCAGGGTTAGGCTCTGATACCAATTTGTCACATCCCGGCCCGGGGCGGATCACTTCCATGGCCCGTTCCACCATCATAGCACAATATTGTCTGCTTTGGGCTTACTATTCCCTCACGGTTTTGTTTCTGGGAACTCACAAGCAACTTCCCAGTGAGTCACCCATCCTGGGAATGCTCTGGCCCCCTTCTCACTTAACTTCGGAGTTCCTACGGAACCCAAAGCCAGTGAGCTCCCAAAAGGCCTTGTGCTAGGTAGGGATGGGAATATACATTTAAGGATCACTCCCATGGGCGATGTGGGATGTCACAATTACCCTGAGCACACACATATAATATAAATATATATACACACATATATATACAATGAACACACATATAACGAGACGATAGTGCAAAGGAAGAGGTACGAGGCAGTTAAAACCCTACCCAAAATTTGGGTTTGGGAGTAAAAAAAAAAAAAAAAAAAAAAAAAGAGATGCATGGATGCCCTCCGGCAACGCCTTCCGCCCACTCCCTCAAAACAGAGACGGCAACCCTCACACCCAGCCTCAGAGGCCGCCTAGGCATGCCCTGCGAGCCTTTTAAAACATTGTTTTACTCTCTTTTTCCTGAAAAGTTATGAAGCAAGTCTTCCGTCAAGGTTGTCAGTTAAACAGTTAAACTAATACATCACCGTTTGCCTTTTTTACGATCTCCTCATAAAAGTTTGTTTCCCTGTCTCAAAGTAGTTTTTAAACTTACCCGAGTCTAACATATTTTGTTTAACCTAAATGTGTGTGTTTAAATATCTTGAAGACAAATGCTCCCGAGAAAAAATTTCTCCGTTCTTTTGAAAATGCATCCTTTATCCTAGAAGAAATTGCTTTTTACTCTCTTTTTCCTGAGAAGTTGTGAAGCAAGTCTTCGGTCAAGGTTGTCAGTTAAACTAATTGCATCAACTTACGCCTTTTTGATGCGGGAGCGACACCACAATTGATGTTCCTCATTATCAAAGTTTGCTATGGAAAAGAAAAATTATGTAGGAGATGTTTCTCACGGCTGAATCTATTTTAAAATTGCTGAATTTTTATTTTAGAAAAATCAACGACCTCACTTTTGGACAGAAAATGGTCAATTCATTGCTACGAACTGCTTTTTCCAGGGGTCTTGGCCGGTTTCTTGTGTTGCTCATTGTACGAAACAGTTCTTTACATTTTTCTGTCTTTGGTAGACCGTAATTGAACTCAAATGCATCTAGATACTCCTTTTTGAATGGTTGTTTCAAGGAGGTCACTTAATAGATGCCAAAGAAACAACGCAACGCTGATTTTGCTCCTTGTCAAAGTACAACATGAGATGCACTCTATGCTTTGCGATATTATAATGGACCCTTCACTTTACCTTCTTGTTCCTCTGTATAGAAAGTTCTCTTGTGGTTTATAAACACTCCAAACGGAGAGTTGTATGCTGCGTTCAAAGTTAGGACGCATGTTTGGTTAAATTTAGTAAATTTCTGTTCCATATCAGAATTTATTTGAACATATTACAGGGATTTTCTTCCTGTTTGTGCGTTCTGCATTAATCTATGAGTATTTATTTAATGTGTCTCGATTTCCAAGGGCAGTCTCTGTTGTAAATTCCTGTTCATAAAGGTCCAGGGTTGTTTCAACAGCTGTGGTCCCGGATGATGTAAGCAAAATAAAGGGTGTTCAGCAGAGATGGAGTGATATTGACCAAATGGATCTCATCCTCACCCTCGGTGATTTTCTTGCTCTTCAGTGGGCCCGTTTCTTTTTGTGAACTAGCACCTCTTTGGTAGATTTGGCATTCGTGTCGTATTTTTCGTGTTCGTGTCATACCCAATATCTTAACGGATCGTGTTGTATAACATCCGTTAAAATAAATGGGTAAAATGACCTGGCCCGAAATTGACCCGATAATATTAACAAGTAATACGATCCGACCCGTTACCTGTTAAGGAAAATATATTTTAAACCAATAAATAATCAACTGAAAAGCATAATACTAAATAAGTATATACATATCATATTGTCACATCCAAAACATAAAAACGCATTTTTCTTTTAAGTATATTTTTGCTTACCTAAATTGATCAAATGGTAAAATTGGAAAATATTGGAATAGAGAAGGGGTTTTTTCGTCCAAAAAAGTTCTAATAATATAAGTGAAATAGAATCCAACGGTACAGATTTACTCTCATTTATCTTACGGCTGTTGTTTATGTCACATCCCCGCCCGGGCCCCGATCACATCGCGGGCACGCCTCTACCGTAGTACGATATTGTCCGCTTTGGGCCCTGACCACGCCCTCACGGTTTTGTTTGTGGGAACTCACACGAGAACTTCCCAGTGGGTCACCCATCATGGGAGTGCTTTCGCACGCTACTCGCTTAACTTCGGAGTTCCTACAGAACCCGAAGCCAGTGAGCTCCCAAAAAGCCTCGCGGTAGGTAGAGATGGGAATATACATATAAGGATCTCAGGATCTGAGAAACTGATGGCATGCTGATGCAAGGTGATTGGATATATGTGCCGAATCTTGATGAACTAAAGAGAGACATACTGCATGAAGCACATATTTCTGCTTATGCGATGCATCCCAGGGATACCAAGATATATCGTACCATCCGACAGTTCTACTATTCACCAGGGAGTGGCTCTGATACCAAATTGTCACATCCCAGCCTAGGCCCCCACCACATCCCGGGCACGCCTCCGCCGTAGCACGATATTGTCCGCTTTGGGCCCCTACCACACCCTTACGGTTTTGTTTCTGGGAACTCACACGAGAACTTCCCATTGGGTCACCGATCATTGGAGTGCTCTCGCGCGCTACTTGCTTAACTTCGGAGTTCCGATGGAACCTCAAGCCAGTGAGTTCCCAAAAGGCCTCGCGCTAGGTAAAGATGAGAATATACATATAAGGCTTATACGATCTTCACCCATGGGCGATGTGAGATCTTACAGTCTAAGTAAAGGCTTTAATAGTTTTTTAATTAATGTAGAAGTGTAAAAAATATAGAAAAAATATATAAACGCTCGTAATGACAAGCTTTACAACTTTCATGAAGAGCTTAACTTCGAAATTCGCCACTAGAATCATATAAATCATAGATCAAAATTTAACCGTTGATTGTTGTTTATATTTACGCTTCATTGTTCTCATCAAATTTTTTTTCTTCAAATTTTCTTTTTTGAAAACATGATCTATTAAAGGATGCATGAAGATGAACGGTTTGGATCGTTGATATTATATTCAGAGTTTTACGGTTAGTGAAAATATTGCTTGATGTTGATAAAGTTTCTAGAAACTATATAACATCGACTCATATTTCAGTTAACCGTAAATATCAAAATGTGATATCAAAGATCTGAATCGTTCATCTTCTTACATCCACTAGATGATCTTGTTTTCAAAAAAGAAAATTTAAAAAATGAAATTTAGTAAGAAGAATAAAGTGTAAATGACAATCGACGATTAAATATAAATTTAAGGTTTATGGATTGTAGTGTTGGATTTCGAAGCTGACCCCTTCATGAAAGTTGTAAAGCTTGTCACTATGAGTGATTGTATATTTTTTTTACATTTTTTACACTTCTACAATAATTATTATTAATTTTATTAATTTTGCCCTCAAATAAAAAACATTATTCATGAGGGTTTGGAGGATTTTAAAAATCTAAACGATAATGTAAGTATAACCATTATCTACTCATGGAGGAATAATGATGAATCATGAGTGTTTATATATTCTTTCACATTTTTCATACTTGTATGTATGTCTTCTTAATTCTTGCCTATACAAATACTATACTAATTTTGGATAACAACATGTTAAATAAAATTTATCTTAGTAATGATAATAAGGAACTCTCATAATAAAAATAAATAATGACTAAAACTTTTTTTTTTTTAAACTTATATAGAATAATAATGTCACAGCCGTCCGAGAATTATTCTACCGAGGACTTGAAAAGACGGGATTGCCCTAAAGGTTGCTAAGGTGTGTGTGACAATTATATTTGGTTAATAAGTTATATTCCTAAGTTTTTGGAAGATTATTTTTGGAACTTAGACTTTGGGTTAGTTTTGTGTGGTTAGGGGCTTAGGAGGACCACACACATAACTTACTCTCTCTCTCTCTCTCTCTCTCTCTCTCTCTCTCTCTCTCTCTCTCTATCCCGTGGACTCTCTCTCTCCCCTCTCGGTTTTCTTCTTCCCGTGCACTGTGCACGTACGGACGAAGTTGGAACTCGTCCATTTCTTCACAGATCGACGTCAAGAAGGTAAGTTCCTTGATCCTTACAATGGGTGTCAAACGTACACTCATTTGTTTTTATTTATGTCATAAAAAGTCCAAACCCACTCTAAATTGAAAAACTGCATAATATTGACACCCAATAAGCTTTTGATCATTTGAGTACGCATTCTTGTGGTCCTAGTAGAGTATTATATGTGTTTTTTTTCTTAAGTTCCAATGGATGTCAAACGCACACTCGTTTGTTTTCAGTAACGCCAAAAACAGTCAAATGTACTCAAAATAGAAAAACTGTGTACTTTTGCCATCCAACAAGCTTTTGATCTTTTGAATATGTATTCTTATGGTCCCATTAGTGCATTATATGTATTTATTTGTTTAAGTTCCAATGGGTGTCAAACGTACGCTCGTATGTTTTCATTTATGTCGAAAACAGCCCAAACTCACTCCAATTAGAAAAATTGTGTACTTTTGACACCTACTAAGCTTTTGGTCTTTTGAATACTCATTCTTAACGTCCTAGTAGTCAATTATATGTGTTTATTTGCTTAAGTTCCAATGGGTGTCAAACACACACTTGTTTGTTTTTATTTATGTCGAAAACACATGCTTATGCTCTATTGAGTACTCATGCTTATGGTCCTAGTAGCGCATTATATGTGTTCATTTTCTTAAGTTCCAATGGGTGTCAAACGCACGCTCATTTGTTTTTATTAATGCGGAAAACAATCCAAATGTACTCCAAATAGAAAAAGTGTGTACTTTTGACACCCAATAACCTTTTGATATTTTGAGTACTCATTCTTATGGTCCTAGTAGTGCATTATATGTAATTGTTTGCTTAAGTTCCCATGGTTGGGAAACGCATGTTAGTTTGCTTTTATTAATGTCAAAAGTAGTCCAAATGCACTCTAAATAGAAAACTGTGTACATTTGACACTCAAAAAGCTTTAGATCTTTTGAGTACTCATTCTTATTTTCCTAGTAGCGCATTATATGTGTTAATTTGCTTAAGTTCCAATAGGTGTCCAACGAACCGTTGTTTGTTTTTATTTATGCCAGAAACAGTCCAAATGCACTCCCAATAGAAAATTTGTGTACTTTTGACACCCAATAAGATTTTGGTCTTTTGAGTGCTCATTTTTATGGCCCTCGTAGCGCATTTTATGTTTGTATTTGCTTAAGTTTCAATGTGACACACCCCGTCCCGAAGGAGGGCATGCTGGCCGTCACGTGAGAGTGACGTAACCATTTACACAGTTCGGAAGCTTAAAAAAAATACAATTGTGAATTCTGTCAGAATACCGTTGGATTCCTCGTGGCCACCAAAGCTCTGCTCTAACTCGAACCTGGAGGGGCGCAAAACAAAGTTGAGTGGGTCAGTAAAACAAGTCTTTTCAAAACTTTTCTTTATCAAAGTTCTAACCCCTCACTGTAAAACATGTATACTTTCCCAGAAAATAGCATATATAAATATATATAGCTTCAAAATTCTCAAAACACCATTCTTTATCACTTTTCAGAAAATATGCCATGCTATGCGCCAAAAACATAATATGGATGCATCAACATAAATCAGGTGAAATAATAAATCAACCGGAGACCCTGCAGTGGTCCTGTACGGCTGATTCTAGAGCTCAATATCCAATCCAGCCGGAGTCACCAACTGTGACCTGTACGGCACTACACTGCACATAAGTCGGAACTACCTGTAGTAGTCTGTACGACTAGGATGGTGTAATATTACGCTCTAGTGCTTCTCTCATCAATCATCTGTGCACATAATCTAAGGTCACCTACTAGTCGGAACCGTCTCTAAGGTCTGTACGACTAGCATGTCGGAACCACCTCCAGTGGTCTGTACGACTAGCATCTACTTGGATCCAAGGTGAGCGTGTGATGCGGTGAATAACATAAGCACTAACACCAGGGGTGCAGGTTATGAGCTATCAACATAAATCTCATCAAACAATTCAATGAACCAAATATAACTTACCTGATACTCACCTGTGCGTCCGCAGCACCAATTCACATATATGCATCATATAATATCAATTCACATATCTCATATAAATTCTATGCATGGCATTTCAAATCACATGATTCATAGAATCTATGCATGGCATTTCAAATCACACTTTCAAATCATATTTCACTTAAATAGATTTTCTGGGAAAAACTCCTTTATATAGGTATATACGTAAAACAAAACTGCCCACTCACCTGGAGTTCGCCCTGCAACTCCCTAGCACAACACATCAAGGCGTCATGGCGATCGGCGCCTGTGGCCAAGGCCAATTCGGTCGGCAAAGCCTCCAATTCCAACAAAACCCGTCGGAAACCCTAGGTTTGGTGTGCTCCAATTTGACCTCCAAACTTGTTCCAACGCCTCAACCACTGCTTGGGCTTTGTTCTAGGCCTCAAGAGGATGCCATGGGTGGTGGTGATTGGAAGAAATTGCTTCACATCTTGACGGAAAGGGACCCAACCCGTGCGCCCCATTTTTGCACGGTTTCTTCTATTTTCACCATCAAATCTCTCCAAATTTGAGATGGAATGGAAAGAGCAAGGGTCCTAGAGTGTTTCCCATGAGGTTCCTTCAATCAATTCGCCGGAAAAACGGGTGAATTTCGCCGAAATGTGGGTGTGGGTGCCGCGGGTCGAAATGGGTCGCGGGTGAAGACCCGTTTTCTTCCTTCTCTCCTCCGCTTCTCGCCTTCTCTCCTTTCCTCCTTTCCCCTGTTCCGATTGGCCCTTCTCTTCCTCTCTCCTCTCCCCATTCGTCCGGCTCCCTCCTTTCTCTCCCGGAGCTGCTGCTCCTTCCTCCTGGTTGGGCAGTTTTTGCCCAATCTCTTCTTCCTCCTTTCCTCATCCAGCCGGCCACATACACACACATATAATTTTATTCCTATTAATCCCAGCCATCCATTTATTTCCTCATTAAATCTGGGCCATCTATTTTCATAAAAGAATTTCCATATTTTATTATTATAATTCCCAAAATGCCCAAACTTCAAACTTTAATATCTTTTTCGTTATAACTCCAAATCACGAACCGCTTGCGCCCACGCGTCCGTAGCGACGAATACTACGAGGATATGTCAAGAAAACAAATCTTAGATGGCACGACACAACGATTAACCTCGAACAATGCGCGTGCCTCAAAGGGCATTTTTGTAAAACCCTTATTAAAACTTTAAAAATCTTAAAATCAGGGACGGGCTGTCGCACAATGGGTGTCAAACGCACGCACGCTCGTTTGTTTTTATTTAAGCCAAAAACAGTCCAAATCCACTCCTAATAGAAAAACTATGTACTTTTGACACTCAATAAACTTTTGGTCTTTTGAGTACTCATTCACATGGTCCTAGTAGCGCATTATATGTGTTTATTTTCTTAAGTTCCAATGGGTCTCAAACGCACGCTCATTTGTTTTTATTTATGCCAGAAACAGTCAAATGCACTCAAAATAGAAAAACTGTGTACTTTTGACTCCCAAGATGCCTTTGATCTTTTGAGTACGCATTCTTATGGTCCTATTAGCGCATTATATGTGTTTATTTGCTTACACATATAATCACATGGCAGGATGTATGCATAGCAATTTCTTCAATCATTCGCATGTCTACCAAAATTAAGCATGATGTGTACTATAACCTTGATCAAATAATCTGTAAGACCCTAATGGTGATCAAACATTAAGATAATCAAACAAATTAAACTATAAAACCAGTGAATGAAACAAGAACACAGATTGATAGTTTGAATACTTTAACTTAATAACATAGAGTAGTTTTGCAAGACTACATCTAAATCCCCAGCTATGAACTTAATTACACAACATGATTACATAATATATAAATATCAAGAACAGCATGAGTGAAATTAAAGTTCATAGAAGAAGCCCCCTTGAAGCAATTCTGATGTGGCAGAGGATGGCGAAGGAAAATAGGGTTTTGTTTCTGGAAGAAAGGCCAAAGAAAGAGAAGAGAGAGAGCCCTAGGCGACCCCAAGGGGGCTTGTATAAAAGTGATCTGAAACCCTAGTATTTATATGCTAAATGGGGCTGCAAGATATTCCAAAGTGATCCCAGCAACTTAGCCTTTATTTTGCATGTTTTTGCCTTATTTGGCACCTTCAAATCAGGCTAGATATCCCAATTCCTTTCCCATTATGTTCCTGGTCTTCTAACAAGCCAGATTCATCTTGGATTCTTTATTTGGGCTTCAAAACATGCCACTAAACTTCTCTCCACGTTTGAATAATGATTAGCTCAAAAAATGGCATGTTTTCACTTCTTTTGCCTTTAAATTGATCCTAAAGTACATGTAACTGCACGCTAACACAAAATAAGGTAAAATGCAACCAGTTTAACTCAAAAACATCACAAAGAGGCTAAAAATGGATGGTATAAATGCATGAAATATATGAGTTATCAAATATTATTGTAAAAATGCTTTGGTGGTGCAATTTTAAGGCAATTAGAGTTTAAGGGGATGCTAAAACATAAGAAAATTGATCAAAAAGATGAAACGAATGTGTTGGTAATCCAATCTCAGCTTTGAAGCTCTGTAAAGGTTAGTGGCAAAGCCCTTTTGATTTTCCTTTACTGTCTACTTTTTGAATTGGAAGGATCTTTTGTTTTTCACACTGATGTTATCATTATTTCTTAAATTGAACTTTAACTATTTCTTAAGCTGACTATTTATAAAACTGAACACAGATACTATCTTTGAAAGCGAACACGGGTTGGCGCGCGCCTTGCACGTGTTTTTTGGTTGAGTTTTGTTTGTTTCTTTTCTTTCTTTTGTCTTTATCACTAGATAAAGTATTTAGATTAGTTTTGGTTAAAATTTAAATTTTGAAACTCTTTTCATTCGTTTTATGACTATTTCTTAAACTGAATACTGATTATTTTTTAAACTGACTATTTTTGAAACTAAACATAGATATTACATTATTTCTTAAACTAACTATTTCTGAAACTGAAGACGAGTACCACGCTATTTCTTAAACTAACTATTTCTGAAATTGAACGTGAGTACTATTTCTGACACACCCCGACCGGAGTCAAGGCGTGCTGGGGTGACGTAACCAAAAGTGCAAGTGATGAAAAAATGTGAACAAATTAAAACCGAAACTAGAATTTAATTAAACTACTAAAGTGAGTGCGCAGTAATGGGTAGAACCCATAAACTCCAAATATTCAGAGCATAGTTAACATAAATGTAAATCAGTTGAACTAGAGAATTACTTATTCCATAACTAGGGTAAGTTCATACTCTAGAATCGAAGATATGTCAGAATCGTTGTCAAATCCTCGTACGCCACTGAGTGATTCAACTATCTAGGACCTGGACGGGCGAAAAACAGAAGGGTGAGTGGGCACAAAAATAAAGGTTTACAAAATCCATTTATTTTCGAAACATACTAACCCCTCATTGTAAAACATGTATAGTTTCCAGAAAATCATACTACGTATAAGTATGAAATCAAATGCATGCTACCAGTAAATCCAGAAGTATGCCACGATACGGTATTTCATCCGCAATATAAATATAATCATGTGCTCAATGATCTATACTAGCATGCAAGTCGGAGTCACCTAATGTGACTTGTACGACTGCACATATGGCTCATCAATCTATGCTAGCACACGAGTCAGAGTTTCCTAATACGACCTATACGACATGCTAGGTGTAATAATATACGCTCTAGTGCTACGATCACGTGAAGGCTAGTGCTATGTGCGAGTCACCTACGAGTCAGAGTCGCCTAATGCGACCTGTACTAGAGGCTAACACCTAACTTGGATCCAAGGCAAGCGTGCGGTGTGGGAGGTGAACAATCACGTGAAAGACTGGCCCTGGCCCGGGGCGGGAGCACTAATACCGGGGTGCAGCAATGATGAGCTAACTATATGAATATACGCATGTCATACAATTCAATTGTTCTAAACAACACAATAAAATCACCTGAACTTACCTGCGCATCCTGTATAATTACTTTAGCATTTCACAACAATATAATATTTATGAGTAGGTAAAATGCTTATGAAATGCCATGACAATATAAAACTCAACCACAAACAATATTTTTAAAGTTAAGTAAAATCATGGCATAAAATGCATAAGCTAATTTAAAAGCATTTGTGGAAACTATAGAATATATATATATATATATATATATATATATATATATATATATAAACAAAATGCCCACTCACTGGTATGTCGAAGGGTCGTAACCCCCTAGCCCCGCTTATCCACATACTTCCTCAAGGTAAGTCTCTCCTATATACAAAACAACTAAATTAAATTAGTTAATAAGGACATACTCCAAAAACTAGGAATAACTCCCCATAGTTTGCTCAAACTGAAGGTTTGAATATACGAAATCGATCTACTCGACATCACGGACCTACACAAATTGACAGAAAGCCAATCAGATGCCAGACGCATCGCCTAAGGCACATCTCTAACCGCCACCACTCGCGGGTAGAGACTGACGGAGGCCTTAACGGCCGTTAAGAATATTTTGTTAAAATGACAGTATATTCCGTTAAATGGTAACGGCGTTACCTGACGTCGTTAGGATATTCCGTCAGAGTTGACGAAATATTCCATTGTCTTCTCCGGTGGTCCTCACCAGTCGCCGCCGTTTGAACTCGCCGGAATCTGGAAATCTTCATCATTTTTCTAGAAAAACTTCAAACCTTCATATCTTGCTCATTTCTCAACCATTTTTCACAAGATTTATATGGAAATGAAGCTTATGAAGAGTAGAACAAGATTGTACCTTCCAAAATTCCAAAAGTGGATGGGAAATGGCTTGAAAAAGGCTCGATAGGTTCTACTAAAACCTTGCTCTTCGAAATCGTGAGCTTTCGAGGTTGTTTCTTGTTCAAACTTGTCCTAAAAGCCTCAGGGAGTTGTAAAGAAGCTTCTACAAACTTCAAAACTTTATGACTCGGTCTGCAACTCATCGAACCAAAACTCACTGAGTCGAACCTTACGAGTTGGACGTCCAAAACTCGGTCAAATCGCGATCTGCAGGTACGGCTATGCTCATAGTGGTGAGATGAGTTCAATGGTGGTGTTGTTTAGGTTCCAACTATGGGTCTTGATGGTTGTTTCTGTGAGTTGTAGAAAGAAGAGAGTGAGAGAGTGCTTACGGGGAGAGAGAAGAGAGTTAAAGAGGTAGAGTGCTTTCTGATTGGTTGAGTGGGGGTAAGGGTGTGAAGTTTGAATGGTGCCCAATTTAAGGGATGGCACTAGATTGGGCGATAGGATTTCAAAAAAAAGGAGTCGAATGGAGGGTTTTAAGGGATTATGATTGGTGAGAGTGTGAAGAATGGGGGACATGGGTCCGATTTTAAAGAAGCAAAATGATAGATTTTGTACAAAGAAATCAAACAAAATATATCCAAAACAGTGTTTCTAACACTGGTAAATTAGCACGCGTTTGTGTACAATTCTACCCGTCATTTACGTACTATAACGTAACGTAACTTTTTTGTTACAAGCTTAATTCGAGCCTAACTCACGCTCACGCATTCGTAACAACGAGTATTATTTAATTATGATTGCAAGAAAAATAAATTAAGAGCGAATAAACACATCCACATCACTTTGCCAACAAGGGAATATATGTCAATTTACACATTTGGGGAGGAATTACATAGAAAATTAGGGACGGGTCGTCACAATTTCTGAAATGAAACATGATTGGCGTGCCTTCACGCATTTTTGGTTTGGTTTTTTTTTCCTTATCATTAAATAAATTTATTAGATGAGTGTTAGTTAAAATCAAAATTTTGAAATCCTTTTCATTCGTTTTATGACTATTTCCTAAACCGAACACTAACTTTTTGTTACACTGAACACTCATTGATTTTCACTGATTACTAAACCAATAAGAAAATTTACAGTATTATGAATTAAAACACTTCACGTTTTAAAACTTTTATGAACTAAAAATAGCATTGGTAGATTCAAAAAATTTGATTTTTTTTTATGCTAGAGTACAGGTGTCCATATGCATACCAATGCATGCGACTTGATTTTTATACAAGTACACTTGCAGCTGCTTGGTAAACTAGCTCTAAGTGTATAATGATCTTTGAAGGGGAATGACCAAGATGTCCCCAACAAGAACAGGTGTCCATCACATGCATACCAAAGCATGTCCCTTGATCTTACACAATTATACTTGCAGCTGCTTGGTAAATAGTACAGCTAGCTCTCTGTCACTCAAACAAACTCACACTAAACAAATCAAATGGAGAACAAAGAAACGTTTCTCAATGGTGACTTTAAATGGTGAATGGTCCTCATCATTCTCTTTCTCTCCTCAATTCAAATATGTAGCAGATGCACATCTTTCAAATCATTTCCTTCCCTGAGCTACACAAAGTAGAAACCAAGAAACTTTTCGATAAGTAATTATGCCTTAATTGTTGTTTGGTTTGGTTCAACGAGTAAAGTTTGGTCACTAAAATAAGTTTAACAAGTAAAGAGTAGAAATTTAGTCAATTTCAGCAAGATAGATGAATCAAATGAATGAAGAAATATTAGAAGTCCACTCCAACTTTGTAACCAAACATAATTTTGTCTTTTTAAATGCGTAACCAAACATGGATCTTCTTCATTCCTAAAGGAAAAATTTTGTCCTAGCTAAGCACATGTGAGAACATTTGAACACATAAGCAAACTAATAACACTTTAAAGTAGGCATGCATTCAAAAACAATTCTAAAACCCATGACTTTCAAAGCCTAGTGAATGGTGAACCAAAAGGACTCTTTAACAAATTAAAGAGAAGAGAGAGTTTGAGTTTCATTACCCTTGAAGCTCATCCTTGTTTACACAAGGGATTCACCCAAGTGGAGGGCCTTCAAGTCACCTCATTTGCTTCTTGGATGGTTGCTTCTTTGCTTCTCCTTTGCTCCTTGAGGATTTGAGGAGAGGAACTCCAAGAACACCAAAAGTTTGGTGTCTCTAAGTCTCCACACTAAGGATGAGGTGTGAAGATGAAATGGATGACTTAGAGGAAGGAAGATTGCTAGCTATTTTTCTCAAAGTGTGACCGGCCTCTATAGAGAAAAAGGAGAAAAAGTTTCTCTTCTTTGCCTCAAGAAAACCCTAGTGAGTGAATGGTTATAAAGATGCCTTTATACCAACTCACATGTGAGTGGCAAACTTGCAATTAACCCAAGTTTGCTACCACTCACCCTATGGCCGGTTTTGACTTTGTATATGGGTTAATTTCCATTTAGTTTTAGTTGTCACACAACTTAAACTCAATGGGCCTTGTGGACCAAAACCCTTTTGGGCCCCGAGACCCGAAACTAACTTGAAAGCCCAATATGAACCTTTCGTATAATTAATTAACTAATTAATTAATCTTGACCATTCTCAATTAAACCATTTAATTGCTTATCCATCTCATTTATATTTCTTCACTTTCATCCTTACTCGGTGTACGATCCATTAGGTTCCAATTAGCGAGGCAGTAGGCGATTGTTACTCTTAACGATCGATTGTGAATTAAAACTACATTTCAATTCTCCCTTCGATGAAGATTAGTGTTTGTTAATCTTCAGGGCTTCCAAAAACCATGAGTGACACCTAGTAGTATGTCATGGCTACCAAAGCTAAACAGAAGTGGTTTGAGAACCTATCCAGTTACAATTACAATGCAATACGGTCATTCTCTAATACAATACTCTTAATCACATTGTTTGAGTGACAGTTTGTTTCATGTCTACTATCCAATGTGATACTTCTCTATATGATTCAATTGAATATGATTTGGAACAAACTTCCTAAGTCATATTCGTATGCTTTGGCTAAAGACTCCCGAATCATATCTCAGAGTACTCCCCCTCCACCATGGAAGGTTAGAGATACCTGGTTGTGCATGAAGGAAAATTTGTGAAAAACATGTTCATTTGAGCAACATCTATGGCATGCAATTAACAATTAAAGGCGGAATCATGCTTGTATGCACTCAAAACAAAACATTACCCATGAAATTCAAAGCCTAGTAGTTATGGTGAACCATGACTCAACTCAAATCTTAAAGAAAGGAGTTGAGAAACTTTTATACCTTTGAAGCACCTCTTTGCTTAGCAAAGGTTAATCACCCATGTGAGGGCCTTCTTTCCTTTGTCTCCTTGCTCCTTGGCTCCATGGATATGGATGGAAGAATTGATTCTCCAAAAGTCCCCAAGGTAGGAGACCTCTAATTTTCAAAACCAAGGATGGTGAAGGAAGAAGATGAGTGACCTTGGAGGAGGAAGGATTGCTAGCTAATCCCCTCCAAGGGGGCCGGCCTCCTAGAGAGAAAGGGAGAGACATGTTCTCTCCAATTTTCTCCAAAAGAAACCCTAAATGAATTTTGGCTATAAAGTTCTTTATATAGTCCCTTCAATTAAGTGACTTAAAAAACCACAAACCCTTTCCTTCTCTATATGGCCGGCCTCCTTAAGGTTATGGGCTGTTTGGGCCCTTTTGGGTATTTAGTCAATAAGTTGTCATACAACTTATGTTAATGGGCTTGACATTCGAAGCCCATTGGGCCTTGAGGCCCAAAACTAACCCGAGGTCTAAAATGAACTTATTCGTTTGATTAATTAACATATTAATTAATCCTAGCCATAAATAATTAAACCATTTAATTATCCTTACTCATCTCCATTGTATCCTTCAATCATTACCTTACACGGTGTGCGATCCATTAGGTTCCTTTTAGCGAGGCAGTGGGCGATTAGAACTCTTACTAATCGATTGTGAATTGAAACTTACTTTCAATTCTCCCTTTAGTGATTTTACATCTTCAGGGCTTCCACAAGCCATGAGTGACACCTAGCAGTATGTCATGGCTACCCAAGCTAATCAGAAGAGGTTGGAGAACCTATTCAGTTTGGGATTACAATGCAATACGGTCTTTCTCTAATACAATACTCTTGACCACATTGTTTGGTTTGATAGTTTATTCATGTCTACTATCCACTGTGATTCTCTTATTTATATGATTACCTTGAATGTGATTTGGAACGAGTTCCTAAATTTCATTCATACTCTGGCCAGAGATTCTTAATCATATCATAGAGTATTCTCCCTCAACGTTTGAAGGTTAGAGATCCCTTGTTGCGCATTCACTTGCCTCCATGGCTAAGTGGCTTAACCCCAACTATGTCGTGGACACTCTTTGACGGAGTGACTTTGACATAGTCAAAGATCAAGGACCTAACCACAAGACAACTATGATGCCTCAGGTCAAAGGACTACTTTGCATTATCCCAACTATGAGTTCTTATGTGACATGAGTATGAGAACTCCTCGTTGATCGCGTTCAGTGGACTCATTCTCTATTGAGCACCTACGTACTTGTCTTAGTGTCAGTCACACCAATGACTCGAGACCAGTCACTCTTCCTAAGAGAAGACATAGCACGTACTGATCTTGACGGACTGTCAATGCCCAATTGGCAATCCTATGATTAGGAACATTTAGGATATGTATTCGAAAGAGAATGGTCTCATGAATCTAACTTCTTTAGATCACATTCTCCCTATTACATATTCTTTGGACTTATCGTTTAAGCATATAACATTTATATGAGACTGCTTAAAACAATAATCTTTGCCCTTTATATTAAACTAGATTAGTTTAACATGTGAAATGTCCGTAAAGTATCATCATATGATTGGTTTTAGGGCACATTTCCAACAGTGCATTCATATGCCTGCATGAGAATGATAAGGATGACTGCCATATCTCCTTTCATTCATTAGCAACACGTAGTTAGGTTAATAACTAGTCATGTAAACTAATTTCATGAAGATCTAGGATAAATGCCATGTTCTAGGGTTCATGTGATGTTCATAATCGTCTCGTTCTTAATGAGTTTCTATGTGCTAAATTTGAGTAGATGCCATGCTAGGTTGCACCTACAAATATAAGTTGGATGTATATGTCATGCATCTAACATACAAAGAAAGTGAGGATTCATACAGTTCAGTTATCTGGCATGCTAAATCTGTGGACATCTAAGTTATGCATTGAGATTGATAAGTTGAAAGATCATATCATTGATTCATGACTATTTAGGGGGGATTACAGGCCTTAGCTCGTTTTAGTTCATAATTTAATTCATAAAAATGTTTCTAACCTATTTTATGTCATAGAGTTGTTTCTAAATTGTTTCAATTTTTCCCTTTTCTTTATGTCCTTGTTTCTTTGCCAAAACTTACTCAAACCCTTATTCTAAGTCATAGGAGTCATTAACTAATGCTAATGGGTAAAAATTGTGAAAGGTTTTACAACATTGTTTATTAGTCTCTGTGGGTTCGACCCTTGCTTGTCTCTATACTATCGCTTATGATTTGTAGACTTGCAAGCTTAAGATTTGTGTAAATTGGTTAGCTGAATTAAGTTGTCTAATTTATGCAACAATCGTGTTTGCTATAGAAGAGAGGGATTAGAGGTGGGTGGTCGACGAAGAGTGTTAGAGATTTCAATAATATATATATATATATGTATATGTATATATGTATATCTATAATATATATATATATATAAATGTATATATGTATATGTATATATGTATATCTATAATATATATATGTATATGTATATATGTATATGTATAATATATATATTATTATAGATATACATATATACATATATATATATATATTATAGATATACATATATACATATACATATATATATATATATATATTATAGATATACATATATACGTATACATATGTATATGTATATATATATATATATGTATATATATATATATACATATACATATGTATACGTATATATGTATATCTATAATATATAGTAGTATTGCGGCTTCGCAACATGCCAGCATGTGTGTTTAGCAACCTTTTGTAAAAGGTTGGATTGCATTCAATCTTTTATGGTTGTATCTTTTGGTTGAATTGTTGTAGGTTGGATTGCATTCAATCTTTTATGGTTGTATCTTTTGGTTGAATTGTTGTAATTTTTTATCAAAAGACATGATCATTACTCAAAGTCTATGAGTAGAATTAAAAGAAATAATCGGTTAATATTTATTTTTTGGAAACTCTAAATAGAAGACATGTCTTTTGGATCAACACTTTTGATAAAGGTTGTATATGTCACATACCGACCCGGGCTCCACCACATCTCAGGCATGACTCCTTCGTAGCACGATATTGTCTGCTTCAGGCCCCTACTACGCCTTCACGATTTTGTTTCTGGGAACTCACACGAGAACTTCCCAGTGGGTCACCCATCATGAGAGTGCTCTCGTGCGCTACTTGCTTAACTTCGGAGTTCCAATAGAACCCGAAGCCAGTGAGCTCCCAAAAGGCCTCGTGCTAGGTAGAGATGGTAATATACATATAAGACTCACATGATCCACTCCCCTGGGCAATGTGGGATCTCACAATCCACCCCCCTTAGGGGCCCGACGTCTTTGTCGGTACACACGCGGCCAGGGTTAGGCTCTGATACCAAATTGTCACATCCCTACCCGGGCCCCACCACATCCCTGGCACGACTCCACTGTAGCACGATATTGTTCGCTTTGGGCCCCTACCACGCCCTCACAGTTTTGTTTCTGGGAACTCACACGAGAACTTCCTAGTGGGTCACCCATCATGGGAGTGTTCTCACGCGCTACTTCCGTAATGGGTAACCCACTAGGAAGTTCTCGTGTGAGTTCCCAGAAACAAAACCGTGAAGGCGTGGTCGGGGCCCAAAGCAGACAATATAGTGTTACGGTGGAGGCGTGCCCGAGATGTGGTGGGGGCTCGGGCCGGGATGTGACAATTTGGTATCAGAGCCTAACCTTGGCCGCGTGTGTGCCGATGAGGACGTCGGGCCCCTAAGATGAGTGCATTGTGAGATCCCACATCGCCCAAGGGAGTGGATCCTGTGAGCCTTATATGTATATTCCCATCTCTACCTAGCGTGAGGCCTTTTGGGAGCTCACTAGCTTCGGGTTCCATTAGAACTCTGAAGTTAGGCGAGTATCGCGCAAGAATACTCCCATGATGGGTGACCCACTGGGAAGTTCTCATGTGAGTTCTTAGAAACAAAACCGTGAGGGCATGGTTAGGGCCCAAAGCGAACAATATCGTGCTACGGTGGAGGCGTGCCCGAGATGTGGTGGGTGCTTGGGCCAGGATGTGACAGTATATCTTCAACCAAAATGAATGGGTGCTTTAATGTCTATAAATACTTATTTTGGCCTAATGTATAATGTTTCACTCAATTCAGAAATTTGTTGTCTGCACAATTTCCTTGCTCTCTCTCTTCTCTCTCCATCACATTCATACAAGTTATTTCTAGTTATTTCTAAGGGAATATAATTCGGTTTTGCTAATCGAATATTCCATTTTTTGTTGTATCCTATAAGTGATTTGCCAAGAACTATTTAGCAAACTCATTCAAGTGGGCAGATAACACTTTAAGGAAACGATTCAAGTCGTACCTCAAAGTCATCCTTCAGTTTATTCTCTATATTTCTACATTTACTCTAACAATCTTAAAGTGTTATTTTCGTCATGGAGAACAAGTCCGATAACATGACTTTGAAGATTATCAATCAAGATGTCTACAAGCTAGACAAATTTGATGAATCAAACTTCACCCGATGGAAGGACAAGATGTGTTTCATGTTTACTGTTCTAAATGTCATATATGTGTTTGACCAAAAAAAAAAAAAAAAAAAAAAAAAATTTAAATAGAAATTTTATTTTCACGACTCGCATAAATTAGTTAATTAACAACCACAAAACTGCAAACACCCAAAAAAAAAAAAACCCAGTGAGCTTGTTCGCAAATACCAGAAGAAACAAAATATTCAGACCACTGATCTTATTCATCAAAACGTGTAATTAAATTATTGTAAATTAACAACCATCAAAATTGAACTTTTTCTTGTTATTGAGTTAAAGAGAAAATAAATTGGCTAAACTTTTATACTTGGTCTAAAATATTGACTAGTTTTCCAAATTTTCTAGAGAAATTCACCAAGAAAAGTTCAAATTTGGATGATGAGAGGGTTAAGAGAAAATGAGATGCACTAAGGATATAATGGTACTTTTACATCAACTTTTGGTTATAATTATCATATTCTTAAAAGGGTGGCTAAAATTATATACGGAGTCCAAATTTTGGTTATTTTTTCAAATTTCCCTACATTTTAGATCTTTAAAATACATGCTTACACTTGGTTTGATTGCTTGCAATGATAATTATAATGATAAATGTGAAACATGTATTCAAGCAAAAATGACAAAGAAACCTTTTCCAACTACCGAAAGAAATACAAATTTGTTAGAGTTAATACATTTTGACATATGTGAATGTAATGGTGTTTTAACAAGAGGAGGAAAAAGATATTTTATGACTCACCCCGACCCGGAATGTCCACCTGGACACCCGAATCGTGATGTGCTGGCCTACACCTAAAAGGTGACGAAGCCATAAAGTGTAGTGACATGGAAAATGTGAATAAATT
This sequence comes from Heteromeles arbutifolia, assembly GCA_024362995.1. Classification (NCBI taxonomy): domain Eukaryota; kingdom Viridiplantae; phylum Streptophyta; class Magnoliopsida; order Rosales; family Rosaceae; genus Heteromeles; species Heteromeles arbutifolia. The sequence continues at coordinate 21,485,140 of JANCRC010000005.1, read as the reverse complement.
AAAACCTAAAAGTGACTAATTTAGAGTGCACATGTGAGCGGGATTGAACCCATATCACACAAGAACATAGATAAATTGCAGTAAAAGAAGAGTACGGACATTTATACCGAAAGGAGAAGTCTCTTACGTGACAACTTTTACCAACAATCCTCGTCGTCACGAAACCTCTGTCACTAAAATCTCGGAGGGGCGAAAAACAAGGGTGAGTGGGCCTGAAAATAAAGTTTTGTAAAACCTTTTCAAAAAGTGTAACCCCTTGCTGTAAAACAAGTATATGGTTTCCCAAAAATATTATAATAATAGTATGTAGTAGGTACCCTATAGCAAAAATGAGTCAAAGATGTAGGGTACAACAACAAGGTATCTCAACATTAAATCTCAAACCGTTATTATAAGAAATCAATGCTCATTAATTTATGTAGACACACAAGTCCACTGTCACATCCCGGCCCGGGGCGGATCACTTCCCGGGCCCGCTCTAACACCGTAGCACGATATTGTCCGCTTTGGGCCCGAACCACGCCCTCACGGTTTTGTTTCAAAGGGTTTTGGTGCTTGTTCGTACAAAAGCCAAGAGGAAGAGAGAGACCAAGGGTGTGAAGGACACCACCGTATTCCTAAGGTGGATACGAGTCGATTGGTACAAGTTTCAGGTAAGAAAGCCTTCGAAAACTCGAGTTCTCTTAACCTCCGATTTTGTCACTATTCATGCTCACGTAAAACCTTGTGTTTTTGGAGATTTCAAGTTCATAGGAAGCTTAAGGAGGTCCTTACGAAGCTCGGAGTGCTTCGTTGGAAGAATTTGGATGTCGGAATCATAAGATCGGAGAGTTTCTTTTTGGCTGAAATTATCGAAGCTTTTTCCGGTGAATCCTCGGCGAGTTGGGGGTCGAGTCAGGTATGGTTGTGTTCATCTTTATGAGATCTTCATTTTGGTATAAAGTACATAGAAAATGGTGCAAAAATGAAGGAGAAACCATGGTTGGAAGTTTTTCCAGAAACCAGCGAACAGTCGCCAGCGACCAGTGACTCACCGGAGAAGACAGGGAATATTCCATCAGTCTTGACGGAATATGCTGACGCCGTCAGTCATCTTTAACTTTTACGGTTGGGTTTTAATGGAATATTTCAAGGAATATTCCTGACAACGTTAACTGACGCCGTCAGTGTGCAGATCACGTGGCCGCACGTGGCCGGAGCGTGGCGACACGTGGGTGGTCGGAAAATATTTTAAAAATATGGGGATGATCCTAAGATTGTGTAGATCACAGTGGTATATTCATATACCCAAATTGAGCAATGTATGACAAGTTATTTCGAAAGTTTCGATTATGTGCGTTAATTAAAGTTATTTCAATTACTTCTCATATAGGCGAGACCTATCCCGAGGACGAGCGTAGCCAGGCTAGGCACGAGGGTTACGACCCATCTATTTATCAGTGAGTGGGCATTTGTTTTCCGTATATACCTATATAAATGATTTTTTCCCAGAAAATCAGTTTAAGTGAAATATGATATGAAATGCCATGCAAAGTATCTATTTATTTTATTATGCGTTATTGATTGCTTATATTAATGTTGGTGCTGAGGACGCACAAGTAAGTGGCAGGTAAGTTTATATACTAGTTTTGATGAGAACGATTATTGTGATGTGTTATGATTAGAGCTCATAAACCTGCACACTGATATTAGTGCTCCCGCCCAAAGATAGGGGCTCAGTCTTTCACGTGATGTTCACCTCCCGTACCGTATGCTCACGTTGCATCCAAGTTAGGTGCTCCATCCTGTCGAATAGACCACTATAGGTGGGTTCGACTCGTAGGTGACCCGCGATTTATCGCTCAGTCTTCACATGATCATAGCACTAGAGCATATTAGTTTATATTCAGTGATGTTATGCAGACCACTAGAGGTGGTATTGATGTGTGTGCAGGGTATATATATGATATGGTTGAGATGAGTATGAGCTATATGATATGATGAGATTGTTATGAGCTATATACAGCCGAGGGCTAAGTTGATTATTTAGTATTCAATCACATTCACAGAGTTATGCTTCGGCATTCAGTTATGATACTTTGGCATGGCATACATACATATTTTCCAGCAGGATTTTGAGAATTATATATATGAATATATACTTTATTTCTGGGAAATTATACAGGTTTTACGGCGAGGGGTTATAACTTTTGAGAACAGAAAAGTTTTCAAAAGATTTGTTTCTGACCCACTCAACTTTGTTTTTCGCCCTTCCAGGTATTAAGTAGTGTTCGTTGGTAGCATACGAGGAGCTCATCGGACGTTCTGATAGAACTCACATATGTAGGACCACATTTGGGTGTTATTTCTATTTAGTACTTTGCTTGACTGCACGTAGACTTTTATGCTCTGTATTAGTGGAATTCACACTTCTTTTTACACTAGTATTGCTAGTGTTTCGGTTTTAATTGATTCATAAATTCTATTCTTTATTGCTTCCGTACTGTGCACATGGTTACGTCACTCTCATGTGACGGCCATCACGCCCCACTTTTGGGTCGGGCTGTGTCATCCACTGTAGAGATATTCAAACAATGGAACTGGCTGGGTGTAGGTTTTACATTCTGGTACTACATCACGTGAGTTGCGCTAGTCGCGTCACATACGAGTCCAAAATATCACACAAAAGGACAGGCTGGCACCTAACTCTGGATCCAAAGCGAATGTAAACGGTGCATGTGAACTTCACGTGAAGCTAGTCCTTGGCCCAGTACAGTACAAATAACTAAGAGACATCGTGCAAACATGTAATAATGAGCAAATAAAATGCAAGGACATCGTGCCACAAGTTTATGCTCACAAATAATATTAAAACATAAAGTGTATATATATATATATATATATATATATATATATATATATATTTACGTAAAAACAAAAGGACCCACTCAGGTACATGCATGTCGTAACCATTCGAGCTAGGAAAGCCGAAGTCTACGATAGTAATTGCACCTAAGCATAATATTGGGACCCATTAGTCAATCTCAACTTAAACAATCAAATTTGAGAAAATAAAGTGCGGATTTGGAATCAGAGCGACGAAATATGCTAAGAGAGGTCCCAGGCGAATTTTGTAAAAAGTCAACACTCAACCCTAAAAAGTCAACTGAGACGTCCCGGTGGTCAACTATGTTAAAACTTTAGAATTTTCCTAAATGGATATAAAAAATAGACTCAGGACGTTGAAATTAGCCTAGGAAGGGTTCCGAGAAAATTTTGAAAAAGTCAACAGTTAACTTTCCTCATAAGGAATATTCTATTAAAGTTAACTGGGAGTTAACGGAATATCCCCTCTAATTTCATAAATGGGCCTGGGCTAGAACAAAGGCCCAAAGGTTTAGGCCAAGTTTGGGCTTAGGCCCAATTTTGTTTTTTAAAGTATATAGGTCGGTCCGTAAATCCGGGTTAGGGTTAACAGGGTCATGGGTTTTGGTCTTTTTTTTTCTCTCTTTGCTGTAGATTTTCGTCGAAAAATCTGGAGAGGATTGAAACCCTCTGTTCAGAGCCATTTCACAACCAAAATTTGCCCATACTATATCAAAACGAAGCTTAGGATGAGATGAATAAGATTATACCTACTTCAAGCCCAAAAGTTTGTCGGAGGTCATCGGAAAATGGCCTGAAAGTGACAGTCCAAGTTCGTCGGTTTTGAAGTGAATTTGGGCATGTAAGCTCAAACATGTGGCCTACTAGTGGGAAGTCATCCTACACCATCAAACTCAACCACAACAACAACGTTTCGTTGGGTTTAGCTTGGAAGAACCTATAACTAGCCAAAAAACATGGTAGGTTAGGGACGATACTTCATCACGCATGGAAACTTGCATGCATGCTAGTAAACTACACAGAAAAACTCAAGAACACAAGATAGTGACCGAACCATCACCTGGGTTCAAGATTGAGAGCTCAAGCTCTTAGCTTCAATGGTAGAACCTCGGACTATGCTCCAATGCCGCATGCAAGGCCATGGTTGGGTTCCTTGTGCTCTAAGGATTCCAAAAATATTACTTTTGAGCTTGATTTGTTGAAGGTTTGAAGAGGAAAGAGGAGGAGAGCTCACAGAGCTCTAAAGAGAAAGTGATGAGAGAAAGCTAGAAAAGAGAGAGAAATAGAAAGAAAAGAGAAAGAGAGAAAAAAAAAGAGACAGGGGGAACCGGCTGTGAAGAAAAAAAAAGTGTGGGTTTGATGAATTGAATAAGGGGATTTTTTTTAAAAAATTTATTAAAGCTATTATTTTAAAGTCTGCTTGCACACACCAACCAAAATGATCAGTACATGCAAGAAAATAACTCTTCACGAAGGCAGATTTCAGTGTCCCAAAGGGACCCATGCAGTGGTGCAGGCTACACAAGGAGAAAATTCCAAGTTTTGAATTTGTCTTAGGTATTTTTACACAATTTCGAACATAACTTGTTCGTTATAACTCCGAATTGAATTCCGTCTGCGGCCATGTGCTCATAAAAATAAGTACTCTTCGAAAATAGTTAAATAAGACTAGAAAACTAAAAGGAAAATTGAAGTCCACGTGGAAGGCCTACGTGGCATCTCAGGGGTATTTTGATAATTTCGCTACTACTGAGAATAAAATACGATAAATCTCGAGACGAGATGTCACAATCTACTCCCTTAAGAAAATTTTTTCCTCAAAATTCGAAACAACATAATTTAATCAAGGAAGAAATACGAATACAAGTTTCTCACACATTCTTCCATTTCCCATGAAGCGTCTTCAACATAGTCGAATCTTCGAATTCCATATCGCTTGCGTCCACACGATCATAATGGCGAGCACTACGATTGTAGGTGTATGTGTGTGTCTTTGGGTCAAGCCCAAACAATAACTAATTAGGCACGATGCCTAGTTAATAAAATACTACAAAAAAAGGGCCTACTTTCCCACTTGCTTAACAAACCAAATGAATAGGTCATCAATATCACAGTCTGCAGCCTGCAATACCGAGAATTGACTGTTGTCTCGATAAAAAAGTAATGGAACTACGAGAGTGCAAAATTACCATTTTGCCCCTTATCTGGAAAAGTGCATAAATCGTCCGATTTACGCATCAATCGCACTCACGTGTTCGTAAGAACACGTACTACCTAGAAAGATGAGAAAATGCACAAAAAGTGACAAAGACTCAAATGTCCACGTATGAAATCCACATAGGATTTCCATTTAGCCAATCAGGGGTGTTTCGTAATTTTCCAGCATTAGGGAATGCAATAAGAATAAATGTGGGATGGAATTTTGCCAAGTGGTCCAGAGGGTGTCCTCATGGACTGACAGAAGATGGACATGTTAGTAAGTCGGTTGACAATCACCGAAACATCATCATTGTCTCCACGCGTACGAGGTTGCTTGTACATGAAGTCCACGTTGATATTCTCTCATATCCATCCAGATATAAGGAGTGACTATAGTAACTCGAATGATTTCTTTCTTCTTGCTTTGTCTAGCTGACAAATCAAGTTCTTGTTTAATTCCTAAGCAATCTCCTTTTTCATCCCAAGTAAAAAGTGGAAGGGTCGGACTTGGAAATTAGTTAACAAAGTTTTCTGATGATCAATAAGTAACGTCACATCAATACTCGTGAGTTGTAACTGAAATAGGATATAACGGCTATATCCTCTATGTGTTTTTCTACTGAGGTCAAAAGTAACTATGTTTACACAACCGGGGTAGTACACGATGGGGCGATCGTAGACATTGATTAATTTCTTGCATCGTCGCCGTCTACAATCAAGCTCTTTCCAAATGAAGATGTATTTGAGGGGTTTAAGGGAGTCAATGAAGATTTTGGCATGTTCCTCCATAGAGAAACCGCCATCAAGATTTCTGGCATAAAGGCAGTAGTTGTCAACTCTAAGTCGTAGGTAATATAGTTCACTCTATATGGCTCTAGCCATCGGAAGGCATAAGTGGTTACCCTACCATGCTGCATCAGTATGCGGCCAGATCATTCAATGAAGTATCACTGTTGATTTCAAAATTATTGGTGTCATCAAGAAGTGTAAGAACAATAGTCGGAAAGAGACAACATCTCAATTGTCATAAACTTAATCACATTCACATCTCAAACGAACTAACTTAATTCCTAGTCACTTTGTAAGGAGTAAGGTAATGGTGGAGAAAGTTAGCATAGACCGTCAATGGTAAACGACAAGTCCAAGGATATCTCGTATTTCGCAAATCCTTGTGGGGGTTTCCAATTTTTCTTCAACTGCAACATTTTTAGGGATTTATAAGAATGTCGTCTGCTGAGTTCAAGTCTTCTAAAAAGAAACATGACCTGAACAAAACTGGCATTTGGAAAATTTTGGGAAATTTAGTGTAACGCTGATTCATTTTGAAATTGTTCAGATGAAATCATCAATGTTTAGAAAGTTTGACTTCCTTATTAGAGTAACAAGGAAGTTCTCGATAAGGTTATCATGAATCTCTCAGGACATGGGCAAAATGCATGGTCCGTCAGGTTCATGAACAGTATTGGAGCATTCGTCAACCCGCATGACACCACAAGGAACTCATAATGAACATGTCAAGTCCTGAACGTAGTCTTAGGAACATCATCATTTCTGATCTTCAGCTGGTCGCAACCAAACTTCAAATCAATCTAGAAAAAATCTTGAGTTTTATAGAGTTGGTTATAGAGATCATCAATTTGAGGCATGGATTAACGGTTCTTAATCATCATCCATTGAATTGCTGGTAAACAATGTAAAGTTTTAAGGTTCGGTCTTTGCTCTTCGTGAATGGAAGTAAAGGTCTCTACGATGAAGATTCAAGGAAAATAGGTGTTATACCTGGACGTAGTTCAATGGTGCCTTACACATCTTAATCTAGTGATATCACATATAGATATTTAGGTATGACATCAAGAATTTAGTGTGACTAGGTTCACAATTTTCAGCTATACCAGATTGTTGTCTTCCTCTACAACATGTGCTAACAAGCCTTCATAACTTTACTCAATAAATGTTTCGCCTTTACAACAGGGATTAATTTGTGCTTCAGTTTCTAATATTTACCAGTAGGGCAAACCATAGGGATGACAGGTCGTCAAAAAATGACTACTTTCGGTCGATGCTCCACCAAAGGAATAATAATAATGCAATCGATCCATCTCTTGGATTGGAATTCCACGATATCCAATAATAAGATTAACTGGAATTACCGGATTGGTAATGGAAACGGTGCAACCACTACACTCGCACTAGCATAACAGACTTGCCTTGTGGCATTGGAATTGTCAAGATGTACCCGCCTAAGGTACCATGTGATTGAAGTATTTGAACAAACAAGGATAATATAATTGACTGGTGGGTAATGTCGTTGTCATGACTACGGGTTTGCTGTTCTCCTACATGACTTGGTCTTAAGTTTCTATGATTGTGGTTCCGTTGGCTCTAATTGTCTTGATAAGTGTGTATGTCGGTGGTGCCGCTGCCTAACGTTTCTATGGTATTCTAGTAATGTCTGTCACCATGGAAAGATGAACTGGTGTTCTGGCAATGGTATGATATCCATATATCACAATGTATTTTCAATATAAAGAAATCATACCGCCTAAATACTGGTTCACAACTCTCGAATACAGGACAATCTAGTTCTGGTGACAATTAGCATCACCTAGGTTAGCTACTACCTAGGGCATGGTCGAAAGAGTAAGTAAGATTTTCTAGGAAGGCTGCTCTTATGAGGTGATTTTGTCACTTTTGGGAACACTGACTACTACTTTTGGTACGTAATTATGGAAACTAGTGTTTGTGAAACTATCCTAAGCTCAAGAATGGGAATTGTAGTTAACTTTACCTCATAATGGGATTTATTGAAATTCGATCTTCCTCTTGAAGATTCGAAATCATAACTGATATGTTTGAAAAATTGACATTGTCGGGGACCATATGTGATTGTCCCCCAGATGTTCTTCCGTTAACTACAACCACATCAGCACTAACATAGTCATTCGAGACATTTTTGAAAGTTCGAGGTGAAGCAAAACCTCGAGGAAATTTTGGGAGGTGGCACAAAAATAAAGATTGATAAGGATGAAAGTGCTTGCAGTTTCCAAACAAAGAAGGGTTGGTAACGATGATTGGATTATAGTTGGGATTGATCGATACGGTTGTTTGCAAAACGTCTTCGTTTTAGGTATGTCTTTAGCAAGGAGGTTCTTCACTTAAAAGTCTAATGGCAGTCGCCTAAGTGTCATTCTAAAAGGTCGGTAAGTTGTAGAAAATTGTCGGCAATAGACATTCCAAGTTGCCCAAAGTCATGAAAAGCTGGCATATTTCGTGTTTGACGAGGTGGCATAATTATGACGTTAGGATTCAAGAACCGAGAATGCTTACATCATGTGTGTGATTAATGCGATACTACCTAACCTATGCTCTGATACCAAACTGACACACCCTAACCCGGAATACCCCAACCCGGAATGTCCACCTGGACACCCAAATCAAGATATGCTGGCCAACACCTAGAAGGTGACGAAGCCATAAAGTGTAGTGATATGGAAAATGTGAATAAATTAAAACCTAAAAGTGACTAATTTAGAGGGCGCATGTGAGCGGGATTGAACCCATATCACAAGTGATGTCAGAGCACAGATAAATTGTAGTAAAAGAAGAATAAGGACATTTATACCGAAAAGAGAAGTCTCCTACATGACAGCTTTTACCAACAATCTTTGTCGTCATTAAATCTCTACCACTAAAATCCTGGAGGGGTGAACAACAAGCATAAGTGGGCCTGAAAATAAAGTTTTTTGTAAAACCTTTTCAAAATGTGTAACCCCTTGCTGTAAAACAAGTATATGATTTCCCAAATATATTGTAATAATAGTATGTAGTAGGTACCCTGCAGAAAAAGTGAGGCAAAGATGTAGGGTACAACAACAAGGTATATCAACATTAAATCTTAAACCGTTATTATAAGAAATCAATGCTCATTACTTTATGTAGGCACACAAGTCCACTGCAGACATATTCAAACAATGGAACATATTTGGGTGTAGGTTTTACATTCTGGTACAACATCACGTGAGCTGCGCTAGTCGCATCACATACGAGTCCAAAACATCACACAAAATGACAGGCTGCACCTAACTCTACATCCGAAGCGAATTTAAACGGTGCATGTGAGTGATGCCATGCCATAAGTGAGTGATGCCATGCCACAAGTGATGCCATGCCATGCCAGGATAATACAAATAACTAAGAGACACCATGCAAACATGTAATAATAAGCAGATAAATGCAAGGATGCCATGCCACAAGTTTATGCTCACAAATAATATTAAAACATAAAGTGTACGGAAGGTCTATTTTTAAAGCTAAACATGGCATGTCACATCATTATATATAAAAGAAGTTGTTGGGAAAATCACATATATATACGTAAAAACGAAAAGACCATCTCACAGGTACATGCATGTCGTAACCGTTCGAGCTAGGAAAGTTGAAGTCTTCGATAGTAATTGCACCAAAGCATAATATTGAGACCCATTAGTAAAACTCAACTTAAATGATCAAATTTGAGAAAACGGAGTGCGGATTTGGAATCAAGGCATCGAAATACCCTATGAAAGGTCCCGAGCGAATTTTGTAAAAAGTCAACGATCAACCCTAAAAAGTCAACCGAGACCCCCTGGTGGTCAACTATGTTAAAACTTTAGAATTTTCCTAAGTAGATGTCAAAAATGGACTTAGTACATCGAAATTAGCCTAGGAGGTTTTTCGAGAAAATTTCGAAAAAAGTCAACTAACAGTCAACAGTTAACAGAATATTCCAAGGGGAATATTCCCTCTAATTTCATAAATAGGCCTGGGCTGGAACAACGGCCTAAAGGTTTGGGCTTAGGCCCTTTACTTTTTTTTTTGAAAATGATTTGGACCGGTTCGCGGATCCAGGTTAGGGTTAATGCGTCATAGGTTTTGGGCTTTTTTTTTCTCTCTTTGCTACAGATTTTCGTCCGAAAATCTGGAAAGGATTCAAACCCTCCGTTCAGAGCCATTTCACAACAAAAATTTGCCCACAATATATCAAAACAAAGCTTAGTATGAGAGGAATAAGATTATACCTACTTCAAGGCCAAAAGTTGGTCAGAGGTCATCGAAAAATGGCCTGAAAGTGACGGCTGATGCGAAATATATAAGCACACAAATTAAACCCTCTTTTGACAATTGTAGTATATGTATAAGTAGGGATCGTTCTAGACCGGGGATTAGGAGGGATTGCTAAAACACTTGAAACTGACTCAAAAACGTAAAACTAAGTTTAAAACACTAAACTAGACTCAAAGAATGCAAAACTAAACTCTAAAACACTAAAACAACTCAAAAGACTCAAAACAGCACAAAACAAGCTAAAAGACTCAAATTTGCCACTAAGAGTAAATTTGGACGAAAATAGGTTTTGACTAGACTCAAAACACTTAAAAACACAAACTAAATCAGTTTCTAACTAATATGACTCAACAAAGTAAAGGGGGATTTGGTTTTGACGAATTTGAAAACAAAACAAGTAAATTAAAGAACTAATGAATTCTGCACGAATTTGGGTAAAACTATGGATGATGGGCTAGCTAGGAGGTTCTTCTCCACACATGAAACACTTGCAAACAAAACGATTTCCAATTGCTTTTCAATAAACCATGAATTCCCAACGCCCCAGATTAACCGTGAATTGCACTAATTAACCTTTAGATTTTCCTAATTTCATTGAATTGGATGACTGCATACAACAACCCAAAGCATTCTCCACAAGTTCCCTACACGAATTGCATAATAGAGATACAAGCAAAGATCATTAAGTTCTATGAAAATCATAAGCATTGACGAGGCACTTGTAACTATGAATTGCATAAAACTTATGCCAAGAATTTACTTAACACGACTGTGACTAGCAACCTCCACTACTTATGAATATAAGTTCATAACGATTAGGTGAAACTCCCTTATATCCTAGCATCAGATTTATGCATGAATATTAAGCGTGCACTCTCAACCAACACACACAAATCAGTTTTAATTCAAATAGATAAGTAAATTGAATTCACAACTTATGAATCACAACTGGATGTAATCAAATCATATTGCAAGTATAACCATGGTTTCGAATTTCCCCCTAGCTAAGAGGGGTTTAGTTCCTCATACTCACAAAACAAAGATTATTGAATTGAAACATTGAAAACAAAAGAAAGATTACACCTAAAACGTTCCAGCAATCCTAACTCGAATGGCAAGCACATCCAAGGGCTCTCCTCCTTCCTCTTTGCTGCGGCACAAGGTTTGGTGGTGAGTTTTGGGGGTTATGAATGGCGTAGAAGGCTGGGTTTATGGTTAGGATAGGTGTATGGTACGACACGGGGTGAATAAGGTCAGAAACTATGGAGAATGGTGAAAGATGGATGCGGCAGAGAGTGGGGGTTTATTTCTGGCGTGAATGAATGGATGGATCTCTGCGGCACAACCCTAAAATATGTATATATATGCATCTCAAAACCCTAGAGAAATCAGATTGGTACTTGGGCTTAACAGAAATTAAGGAATAAAGGCCTAGGGTGCGGCATTAAATTTGGAAAAGGAAAATGTGGTCCAATTAATCTCTGAAAAGGATTTGTAGAACCCAAATCCACAAGGAAAAGGGCTTAACAAATCAGAATCCAAGAGGGAAAGGGCTTGAAAGGTGCGGCTGAGAGGATAAGGGCAAGGGAATTGAGTGCAAGGCAAGGCAAATGCCTTCTAGAAAAGAATGAGGTGCCAGATTTTAGAGTTCTAGAAAGAATGTGTTTTATGACAGATTTTGGGACTTCTAGAAGAGTTTGGGGTGCCACTTTTGTAGGACAAGGGATAAAACTTCTAGAAAAAGTGTTTTGTGGCTGATTTCAAGCCTTTTTATCTTCAAATTCGTCCATCAACTTGCCTCCATGCTTGCACTACCCAATCTTGGCCCAAAAATGCTCTAGAATGCTCCAAAATGCACCTTCATGCATACTTTGTCCTTAGAACCTGAAAACACACGAATTTGGCTTAAAAGACTAAAATAACTAAGAAATAACAACGTAAATGCACAAGAACAAGCTAACTAAGTCGCATAAATATGCTCCTATCAACGGCCCGAGTTTGAGTTCTCCGTTTTCGTCGGTTTCGAAGTGAATTTGGGCATGCTCGTGGCCTAGGGGTAGTGGGAAGTCGTCCTACACTTTCAAACTCAACTACAATAACAAAGTTTCGTTGGGTTTAGCTTGGAAGAACCTACAACTTGCCAGAAAACATGGTGGGTTAGGGATGATACTTCTAAATCTGTGGAAACTTGCATGCATGCTAATAAACTACACAGAGAAACTCAAGAACACAAGATAGTGACAGAAACATCACCTGGGTTTGAGATTAAGAGCTCAAGCTCTTGGCTTCAATGGTAGAACCTCGTACCATGCACCGATGTCACATGCAAGGCCATGGTTGGGTTCCTTAAGCTCCAAGGATTCCAAAAATATTATTTTTGAGCTTGATTTTTTGAAGGTTTGAAGAGGAATGAGGAGGAGAGCTCACGGAGCTCTAAAGAGAAAGTGACGGGAGAAAGCTACAAAAGAGAGAGAGATAGAGAGAGAGAGAGAGAGAGAGAGAGAGAGAGAGAGAAAAGATAGAGGGGCAACCGGCTGAGAAGAAAAAACAAGTGAAGGTTAAATGGATTGAATGAAAGGAAAGGGGGTTTTTTTATTAAATTTATTAAAGCTATTATTTTAAAGTCCATTTGCACACACCAACCAAAATGGTCAGTACATGCAAGCAAATAACTCTGCACAAAGGCAGATTTCAATGTCCCAAAAGGACCCATGCAGTGGTGCACGCTGCATAAGGAGAAAATTCCAAGTTTTGAATGTGTCTTAGGTATTTTTACACAATTTCTAACGTACCTTGTTCGTTATAACTCCGAATTGAATTCCGTCTGCAGCCACGTGTTCGTAAGAATAAGTACTATTCGAAAATAATAAATAAGACTGGAAAAGTGAAAGGAAAATTGAAATCCACGTGAAAGGCCTACGTGGCATCTCAAGGGTATTTTGATAATTTCACCACTACTGAGAATAAAATACGATAAATCTTGGGACGAGATGTCTCATTTTATCACATTTATAGATGATTGTTCTAAATTCACTTATGTTTATTTATTGTCTAATAAAGATGAAGTTTTTGAGTGTTTTAAGCGCTATAAGGCTAAAGTTGAAAACCAAAAAGGAAGGAAAATTAAATGCCTTCGTAGTGATAGAAGGGGTGAATATTTTTCACATGAATTGATATTTTTGTGTGAAGAGCATGGTGTTATACATCAAAGAACTACGTACACCCTATACACCACAACAAAATGGTTTGGCAGAAAGAAAAAATAGGACACTCACTGTGATGCTTAATTCTATGATGATTAATACTAATACTCCTAAATATTTATGGGGCGAAGTATTGTTTACTGCATCCCATATACACAATAGAATTACATCTACGAAGACACATGTGTCACCACATGAAATTTGGAAAAGAAGAAAACCAAATTTGTCATATTTAAGAGTATGGGGTTGTGTAGTCTTTTATTACGCACTCGACCCTAAGTGATCCAAGTTGGGTCCAAGAGGAATTAAAAGCATATTTGTAGGATATGTAGAAAATTCAAAGGCATATAGGTTGCTTAATTTAGACTCGACACATTAGTTGAGTCTAGAGATGTCGAATTTATAGAAAACAAATTTTGTAACGACTACTCAATGTCCGAAAAAGAGAATGATCAAACTCCTTTCTCTAATCCGGCTACTAGTTCTTCTCAAGATGAGAAAAGAAAATAGTATGAAACTGTTAATGAACCAATGAAAAGCCGAAGAGTAAGAAAAGAAAAGACTCTAGGCCCATATTTCATTTCCTCTCAATCTATTGTATTTTAGTCGAAGGAAATAGAAAAAAGGTTCTTAAAAAAATACCTATATTGTTGAATGTTGAGGATGATCTTAAAAGTCTAAGCGAAGCAATAACTTTAAGAGATGCAGTTTTTTGGAAAGAGGCTATAAATGATAAATTTGAGTCATTAATATCTAATCAGACATGAATTTTAGTGGACTTGCCTCAAGGATCAAAAGCAATAGGTTGTAAGTGGGTGTTTAGAAGAAAATACAATATTGACAGGTCTATTTAAACATTTAAAGCCAGGCTGGTTGCCAAGGGTTTTAAGCAAAAAAAAAGGATTAAACAATTTCGATACATATGCACCAGTAGCTAGGCTCACATCAATTAGGGTATTGTTTGCATTGACATCTTTATATAATTTTTGTATGCATCCAAATGGATGTAAAAATAGCATTTTAAATGGCGATTTGGATGAAGAAGCCTACATGGAACAACCAAAAGGGTTTGTTCTCCCTGAGATTGAAAAGAAAGTTTGTAAATTAGTCAAGTCGTTATATGGAATGAAGCAAGCACCAACACAATGGCATGAAAAGTTTGAATTCTATCATATGGTTTTAGACATAACAATGCTGATAAATGCATATACTCTAAATTTACGAGTGATTATGGTGTTGTTATATGTTTATATGTCGATGACTTGCTAATTTTCAGTACAAACATGTAAGGTGTATCTAAAACTAAAGAGTATCTAAATTCAAAATTCAAGTTGAAGGACTTGAATGAAGTAGATACTATCTTGGGAATTAAAGTTAAGAAGCATGGTAAGTGTTACTCTTTGTGTCAGTCACATTATATAGAAAAATTGCTTACGTTTAAGCATCTACAAATAAAAGAAACAAATAACCCCTTATGACCCTAGTGAGAATTTGCTTAATAATTATGGCAGGTCCATTGCACAGCTTGAGTATGCTAGTGTAATTAGAAGTTTAATGTATGTCATGCATTGCACCAGGCCAGATATCACATCTGCAGTAATCAAACTTTCTAGATACACTAGTTGTCCAAGTACTGTTCATTGGAAAGCAATAAATAGAATTTTTGGTTATCCTAAAAGAACTATTACTTAAGTTTAACTTACTTTGAGTTTCCAACATTACTTGAAGGATATTCACATGCAAGTTGGATAACAAGTGCTAATGATAATAAGTCTACATTAGAGTGGATTTTTACAATTGCTGGAGGAGCAATTTCTTAGTCTTCGAAGAAGTAAATATGTATAGCACATTCACACTACAAGAAAACAGGGCTTATGTGACGACATATATTCGTCACAAAAAATAAAAATGTGTCACATTTGATAATATGTGACGCATTCACAATGTCACTGCGAGCGTCACCTATGACGCGTCAACGAAAGTATAAGTGACGAATTTTAAAAGCACCACATATTGTTATTATATGTGACACTGCTTTCGTCACTTAATAATGGTTTAAATTTACGAAAATAGGAGATTGTGACAGATAAGGCATCACAAAAGAATAAATTATGTGACCTATATAATTTGTCATGTATGAAATAGATAAGTGACGCTGAAAGCGTCACATTTTTCTTCCATTTGTGGCACAACCTGGGTCACTTATGTCAAAATAAAATATCTATTTTGGAAATATATGTGACAAACCAATACAATTCCCTATTTATAAGCTGATATTACAATTCCTTGTTTATAAAAAAGAATAAATTATGTGACCTATATAATTCGTCACGTATAAAATAGATAAGTGACGCTAAAAACGTCACATTTTTCTTCCATTTATGGCACAGCCTGGGTCACTTATGTCAAAATAAAATATCTATTTTGGAAATATATGTGACAAACCAATACATATTCCCTGTTTATAATCTGATATTACAATTCACTGTTTATAAAAAAGAAAAAATTATGTGCCTATATAATTCGTCACTTATGAAATAGATAAGTGACGCTGAAAGCATCACATTTTTCTTCCATTTGTGGCATAGCCTGGGACACTTATGTCAAAATAAAATACCTATTTTGGAAATATATGTGATAGACCAATACATATTCCCTGTTTATAATCTAAAATTACAATTTCCTACTTATAAAATAGAATTACAGGTAATGCTTCGGTTAATTGCATTTTCATTAATAAACTACTTAGGCACATACATCAAGTACATTTCATATACTCATATAAAAATCCCAAAAATGTCATATCCTGGCCCATGGCAGATCACTTCCTGAGCCCGCTCCACCACCGTAGCACGATATTGTCAGCTTTGGGCCTCGACCACGCCCTCACGGTTTTGTTTCTGGGAACTCAAGAGCAACTTCCCAGTGGGTCACCCATCCTTGGAGTGCTCTGGCCCCCTTCTCGCTTAACTTCGAAGTTCCTACGGAACCCAAAGCTAGTGAGCTCCCAAAATGCCTCGTGCTAGGTAGGGATGGGAATATACATTTAAGGATCAATCCCTTGGGCGATGTGGGATGTTACAATCCACCCCTCTTAGGGGCCCGACGTCCTCGTCAGCACGTTTTCGGCCAGGGATTGGCTCTGATACCAAATTGTCACTTCCCAGGCCCGCTCCACCACCGTAGCACGATATTGTCAACTTTGGGCCCCGACCATGCCCTCACGGTTTTGTTTATGGGAACTCACGAGAAACTTCCCAGTGGGTCACCCATCCTGGGAGTGCTTTGTCCCCTTCTAGCTTAACTTCGGAGTTCCTACGGAACCCGAAGCCAATGAGCTCCCAAAAGGCCTTGTGCTAGGTAGGGATGGGAATATATGTTTAAGGATCACTCCCTTGGGCGATGTGGGATGTTACAAAAAAAATCTAACTCTTAGTGTCCCATCTCAGCTCAATGGCAGTTCATCATGAAGGGCACCAACTCCTCTATACATGTTGGGATGTTAACAAAAAAGAAATCTAAGACACTGAGGTGCGAACCAAAAAAGTTCTACCATGTGCATGACTAAAGCTAGATAACAGTAAGTTCATCATGAAGGGCACCAACTCCTCTATACATGTTGGGATATGCTAACAAAAAAGAAATCTAACACACTGAGGAGCTGACCAAAAAGTTCTACCATGTGCATGACTAAAACTAGATAACAATAAAAGACTTTGTAATATAAATCAGTTTTCATCCATACCAAGGTCATCCATTTCAGCATATGAACTATCGACATCTGAAAGATCATCATCAGTACCTATAGAATTGTTGATGCCTTGACACTTCTTTACTAAAAGAGCTTTCACTTGTAATATGAGAATATCATTCTTCTTTTTCAACTCTTTATTCTCCTTTTCCAAGTTGAAGAAACTAGTTGATAGAAGCTTTATTTGATCTTTCATCTCTATTAACTCAGAACTTGAAGGCATTGAAGAAACATAATCAGATGTATCCGTACAAGGAAAAATACCTACACCATTAACAAATTTTCCCTTCCTCCCAAGGTTCTCAGCCATGATGCCAAACTCATCATCCAATGGAACTTGTACAGAATCTGGTGGAGTACCATCTGGTGCTTCTTGGATCAATTTCTCCATAACTTCATCCTTCTTTTTTTTCATCTTATCCTTACATAACAAATAGCACCAAGAATACTAAAACAATGAATTCAATATTCATCAATTGCTAAATAAGTAATATATAAACAATAGTAATATGTAAAGAATTCAACTTCTTTTGGTGCTTTTGCTTTCTAGGGGAAAAGATGGAGCGTTAATTGCTCAATGGCTGAAAAGAAACCAAATTGTAAACATAGTTCAAGTCAAAATTTGTCATACCTTATAGCTCTTAGAGTAGTAATATCACTTATAATTAACAATAATAATGTTAGTTTATGTCATATTTACTCGTCACCTTGTAACATCATTTTTATGGCAATGAACATCATACACAAAAGTGAATTTAATATTGATCAATTGCTAAATACCACATTCATACACAAAAGTGACTTACATATTTCTCTTGAGCAATATCATTTATCCATTGGCCGTTCTTGTTTTTGTGGAGAGCCCCCCAATTGTCAATCACAGAAAATGGTTCTCCTTTCTACTCCTCATATTCAAAACAAAATATAACAAACATGAGCATATCGAAATTACACACTAAATTTTATATGTAATTTAATTTCATTACCTTGTGAGCATTCCTAGCATGTTGGATGAATGGCCTTGCCCCTCCCTTGTGATGATACTTTTGTTTCTTTCGATTATCAACATTTTTCTTGGAAACATCCTACATTAGAATGCCATTATGAGGACTACTTGTAGCAACATTATACATAAGAGGAAAATGAAACACCTTGAATCCATGAGTGGTTCTAAAGTATTTATCATCACATCACACTTTTGGTCAGGTTCACGAATATATGGCATGATTTGCAATGTGTAAATTGTAATATAAAAATTTGATCTCAAACTGACATGGAGTTGAAAAGTCATTGAAATTACTAAAAAGGCTCATAATATTCCTAGGTCACTTTCTAAGTACGTTAAAAGAATTTAATTACCACAGTGTGAATTTGAGGTAGTGGATTTCTTTTGTTTTTATTATTTTCTTTACATTTCTAAGAAGCTCATGTTTTGATCTCTTTTAATATAGTAAGAAATCATATTGTAGACTATGATTTGTAGGGGAAAAAAATTAAAAAAAGAAGAAAATGTTCTACAGAAACATACCAAAAAGCATAAATAAGAAACATGGCAAAGTGTTGCAACATGATAGCATAAATAAGAAAATGTTCTACAGAAACATACCAAAAAGACTTCACTAGTGTAAATATTATCACACAGCCAGTGCCAATGACTCACTGGTCTCTCATTCCATAGTGACTTCTCAAGCAGGTTAGCTCGTCCTCTCGCAGGTGTTTCACATGATAAGTAGTGCTCATGCAACCAAAACCTAAACTGGGAGTACAACTTCCCCATCTTCTTATTCACATAAGCAAGAATCTTCGAATTGCACAAGTCTACCTCAAATAGTATCTAATATCAAAATAAAATATAAATAGATGAGTGGTTGAAATTATTATGACTAAGTTGAAGTAAAGTCAAACTCACTAGCAATGACTCCTGCAATTTTTCCTTAGCCATAGCTAGAACCTTCATACATCTCTTGTAGCACACTGGTGCATCACTTTGAACAAGAATCCCTATTTCAGACATGAAAAAAGCTGATACACCTTCATCAATTGGTACTTGCTGCTTCAAATAAAAAATGATTGGCATCTTCTTCCCGTTATTGGCCTTTAAAATATCAGGGAGGTGTTTCCTAGATGACTTTCCACGTGTCTTTTTTTTTGCAAAAAAATCAAACTCTGTTTCTGGAAATGAAAAACAAATATTTATAAAGTGTTGTCATGATAAGACATAAGAATCATTGTACAGTTGTATATATCATGTACAACTGTACAATCAGATATAGCTCATCTTGAGAAATAAAAGTGGCCTTAATGCTTTATGTATGCCTTACAACATCTGACCTATTCCTTTCTCTGATCCAGGTTAGAATCTGTAGGGAGAAAGCAACTGGTCACGTATATGCAATGAAGAAGCTTAAGAAATCAGTGATGCTTCGGAGAGGCCAAGTATACATTCTCTCATACCTTTTTTTTTAAATCTAATTTAATTTTTCTTCCCTAGGCTTAGTACAATTGGTGTTTTTTTTATTTAGGTGGAACATGTGAAAGTTGAAAGGACTCTACTTACTGAGTTTGACAGTAATTGTATTGTCAAGCTCTATTGTTTGTTCCAGAATGAAGAGTACTTGTATCTAATTATGGAATATCTTCCTAGTGGGGATATGATGACTTTATTGATGCACAAGGATACATTGACAAAAGATGAAGCTTGTTGAAATAGATCAAAATCACAAGTAAATCAAGTATGAGTTGTGTTAGTGATGCTGCACAAGTGATGCTACACAAGTGATGCTGCACAATAAAAACAGGAACAACAGGTTGTAGTTATCACTATAGCTAAGTTATGGGTTAAAGTGATGGCTACAACCTTCCAACTTGTCATCTCACTTCTTGTTCAACCATACTTCTCTTTTTTTGTCAATGTCTCTCCCTAAAATCTGGGATATCCTTACTTGTAATTATTATTTGTTTAGCCCTTGTTGTGTCCGGTTTTCTAAGGCAAAAACCATGTGGTAGGTAGTGGCTTTTGTCCACTATTTTTGTAATCTGTCCTCCGGCTCTTTATAAGAGCTTTGTTCTCTCTCTTGTAAAGATCATGGTCAATATACAAACCTTGAAATTCAATCAAGCTAGATTTTATATTGGGGAAACCGTTCTAGCTATTGAGTCTATTCATAAACATAATTACATCCATAGGTACATTGATGTTAGTTTGATTATCTGATTGTACACTTGTACATGATATATACATATGTAGATGCCTTGTTATCTAATTCTTATGTCTTATCATGATGAATGATTGTACAGTTGTACATGATATATACATATGTAGATGCCCTGTTATCTAATTCAAAGTAACATTACTTTGACCAGATTTACAACATTATTACTATAATAAATATTTATAAAGTGTTGTCATTTAGAATTTTAATACCTGGGTTATTGTTTGCTAATTCTTCAGGTGATTGTGATGGTGATGAGGATCGTGGTGGTGGTGGTGGTTGAGCTGGTGGTACAGGTGCATCATTTGGAGGAGGTGGTGTGCGATCTCTCACCATTTTCACCTTCTTTCCTTGCTGCATTGGAGTTGATAATGAAGATAGTCAAACAAAAAAATACATTACTTTGGCAAGATTTGTGACAACTTTACTAAGATAAATATTTATAAAGAGTTGTCCTTGAGTATTTTTATACCTGGGTTATTGTTTACTAATTCTTCAGGTGATGGTGGTCGTGGTGGTAGAGCTAGTGGTACAGGTGCATCATTTGGAGGAGGTGGTGTGCGATCCCTCACCATTTTCACCTTCTTTCCTCGCTGTATTGGAGCTAATAATGCATATAGTCAAACAAAAAATACATTACTTTGGCAAGATTTGTGACAACTTTACTAAGATAAATATTTATAAAGAGTTGTCATTTAGTATTTTTATACCTGGGTTATTGTTTGCTAGTTCTTCAGGTGATTGTGATGGTGACAAGGGTCGTGGTGGTGGTGGTGGTGGAGCTAGTGGTACAGGTGCATCATTTAGATGAGGTGGTGTGCAATCTATCACCCTCTTCACCCTCTTTCCTCTTTGTGTTAAAGCTGCCATCTAAATAAAGAAAAGACACAAGTTAGAACATAATAACATCACACAATATCTTACATTATAAGCATAGCATACAAACCTTTTTATTTTAGAAAATTAAAATTAACGTATTATGCATGAATCTCACCAAAATCATTAATCACAATCACTACATGTATCAGTTGTTTCACCATCTTCATTGTTTCCAAATAACAAGTCCTCATCCTCCTCTTCCTCCTCCTCCTCATCTTTCTCCCCTTCCTCCTCCTTATTTGTCTCCGCCTCCGCCTCCGCCTCATCCATTTGTTGCCCCATTACACCAAGCATTCTTTGAATCTCTTCGTCAACATCAATTGATTCTGGATCAATGTCCTCTCTGCATAATAATATAGTACCTTCATCATTGTCATCTTGAACTGGCTGTATTGAATTATCACTTTCATGTTTATACTCATCATCATCTTCGTCATTTTGTCATCATTATCATCATCATCTTTCTCAAGAACATCCCAAACATGCCTATGTTGAATCTTCTGCACAACTTTCCAAGGATGACCCAACTTTAAATCGTCAATATAAAATACTTGTTATGCTTGTGCAGCTAACACATATGGGTCACTATTATACCACCGATTATTTTCATTCACCGATGTAAGATAAAAATCTTGAATGATCTTTTTTCCTTTGGTATCGGTATTGTACCAATGACATTTGAAAAGAATTACCTTAAAACCTCTTGTAAATTGAACTTTAATGACATTAACTAAGCTGCCATAAAAGTTACACGGTTCACCATTATGTGATCCATACGTCATTACCCCACTATTCTGTGTTGTACGGTTTTGATCAACAAGTGTGACCAAATATCGTATGTCGTTCACAATACATCCTGTGTATTGGATAATGCGTTGATCAGGACCTTGGGCTAATGAAAAAATTTCTTCACTTACCAATCTAGGTTCTTGAAAATATAATGACCTGACTTGCTGCCTAAACCATTCTGGAAACAACTGTCTATGCCTATGTTCTACATTAGTATGATTCTCTCTTTCCAAAAGTTGGATATGCTCACTACATGAATATAAAAAATATTAGTTAAAATAATGGAATTACAAATATCATAAGTGAATCTTGAACTATTAAAATCAGATACTTTCTAAAGTCTTCAATTTCGTCACAATTGTCTAAGATATACCAATAAGCCATTTCTATATCTTTCCTCGAAAGTTCAACCATTACATGACCTCCAATTGGACGTGTTTTTTGAGCAAAAACAGAAAGAAATGCATTGGTATCATCACCATCATTGTTTCTTTCTGGTCGGGTGAATTCCATCTCAACATCACATAGATACATGGAGCAAAATGTTGAAGATTTGTATGCCATGTGCGCTTCCAGAATAAAGCCTTCAGGTCGAGCTTTGTTACAGACAGATTTCTTGTACGTGCCTAACAATCTAAAAGTTAAAGTATTGTTACTATGTAGAAAACAAACTAAATTAAACTAAAGCAAACATGATGACACATTACCTTTCTACAGGATACATCGAGCGACATCCAACTGGTCCTGCTAATTTAGCTTCTCGTGACAAATGCACAGTTAAATGAACCATGGGAACGAAGAAAGCAGGCGGGAAGATTTTTTATAGTTTGCACAATATGCGCACAATGTCTTCTTCCAACTTATCAAGATCAGCAACAATAACTATCTTTGCACATATTTGTTGGAAGAAATTTGACAACTCAACAATTGGTTCATATATCTGCCTTTTCAAATGTTTCCGAATACCCACGGGAAGTACACGTTGCATCAACACATGACAATCATGGCTCTTTAAGCCCATAAATTTTCCTTCATTTACACACACATTTCGTGAAATACTAGATGCAAAACCATCAGGAAATTTAATTGATTGCAACCATGGCAAAAAATCTTTACGCTCAGAAGGCTTAAATACATACTGAGCTGGTGGCTTATCCAATTTATTATTTTCATTCAATTCCAATTGCAAACTTTCCCTGATATTCATGTCTTTTAAATCCATCCTCGCCTTGAGTGTGTCCTTTGATTTCTCAGTATTCAACAATGTCCCAATCAAAATATCAAATATGTTCTTCTCAATGCGCATGACATCAAGATTATGCCTAATCTTCAATTTCGACCAATATTCCAACTCGAAAAAAATACTCTTCCTTGTCCAGTTTAATTCTTCAGCATTCCGCTTCCTCTTCTTGTCTTTATTATCACGATGCTTACCAAACATGCGAGGAACAATATAATCTAATTGATCAAGTATGTCCTCGCCTGAGAAATCTCTCGGACAATTTCTCATCTCTCAACGACCATTAAAGAGTGCAGTATTCTTCCGCCATGAATGATTCATTGGTAAATAGCGACAGTGTCCAATATGACAATAATTACTTCTCATCTTGGTGTACGATCCATCCTCATTACATACTGGACATGCCAACTTATCGTGAGTGCTCCAACCTAATAAATTTCCATAAGCAGGAAAATCATTGATGGTCTATATCACAGCTGCATGCAAATTAAAAGTACATGCAGCCATCTTATCATAAGTTTGAACGCCACTTTCCCATAATTCCTTAAGCTCATCTATTAATGGACGCAAATATACATCAATCTCATTTCCAGGTGCATTGGGTCCAGGAATTAACAAGGTAAGAAAAGAGAATGGCTTTTTCATACATTTCTATAGGGGTAAATTATATGGAAACAAAACAACTGGCCACATACTATAAGGCTTGCTCATATCCGAAAAAGCATTAAACCCATCAGTTGCAAGGCCCAATCTAACATTTCGTGGTTCTCGAACAAAATCAGGGTATATTTTGTCAAACTCTTTCCAAGCAATAGAGTCTGCTGGATGCCTCCTTGTGTTCACATCATTGACTCTTTTATCCTTGTGCCACCTCATGTCTTTGCTTGTATGTCTTGACATGAACAACCTTTGCAACGTTGGTTTAAGTGGAAAATACTGCAATACTTTTCTCGGAACTTTCTTTCTTTGCTCACAAGCACTAGTCTTATACCTTGGCTCATTACACACTGGGCATTTATCTTTCTCTTCATGTTCTTTATAAAAACAATGCACAGTTGTAGTAACAAGCATGGATATTTTCATACCCCAATCCAAGACATCTTAATATCTTCTTGCACTCATAGAATGATTTAGGAACGTGGTTGGGTTGGGGACACAGCTTCTTCATCATTACTAACATCTTATCAACTGCCCTGTCAGTCATATGGTTGTCAACTTTGTTGTGAATTAATTCCACAATGTAGGTCAAAACTGTATATTCATTGCATCCAAGGTATAGTTCCATTTAAGCTTCATGAAGCAACTTTTCATAGTTATTAAAATCTATCATATGAGCATTAGTCACCTCACCACTCCACAATGTATCTTGATAACCCATTGTATCTTGATCATTATCATTATCATCCAATATTTGAAATGCATCCTCAATCATATTGACCATGTTGCCATTAGGATTACTAGTCTGCTCGTCATTCGTAAATCTTGAAGTTTATCCTTGCACTTGATGGATCCACCCACCATTATATATCCATGTATCATAATTCATATCCATACCAGAATTCAACAAATGAAGATGAACATCTTCAACAGAATGAAAAAATATGTTATGGCAAACTTTACAAAGACATGATATCTGATTATTCTGGTTCACATGATGACGAGCAATGTCAATGAATGACTTGACCCCTTCTCTATATTCCAAACTAAGGAGATTCCGATTACAAATCCATTGTCTATCCATGATGTCCAACTGTATTTTAACACAATATTAACTTACTAAGACTTATTTTTTAAACACTATATGTTTTAGATTAAAATAATTTCGAGTAGCTAGATATGGAATTTACATAAACGAGGAAAAGATATATTAATTTCAACAAGATAAGATACATGTCTTTCGTAGAATGTGTGTGTGCATACATAAAAGCCCTACGATATTATTAAAGTGATAGAATTAATAAAATTTGTATCATAAAATTCCAAATATTGTATGCATTAACAAATAAATAAAAAGTATATAGATTGGTACCTGATCGTTCTATTCTCCAAAGTATTGTAAAATGTATCTTCTCCTCCGTGCTGATTCCCTTAAAAAACACAGCAAAACACACCTTATTTAGGTCAAGGTTTTGTTTTGTTGCTAATGAGAGAGTGAGAATTAAAATACTCTGATGCTAAAAACAAATATGCAAAACTACACTCTTACACATTGGAAACTTTAACAAAACTTAGAGTATTTCAATTTAAGTGGATCTAAAATTGTATTACAATTCTTTTGAGCTGGGTTTTCCTTAGCTGGAAATATAGTTGGAGGACGTTGTTGCAATAAAAACTTTGCCCTCACAGTCATAGTAATGGATGCATACTTCGCCAAAGCCTTCCACGATGGCTGAATGCATACAAGAATTTCTCACTTCAAATTGTCGATACAATTGAGAATCAAGTTCCTTTGTGACAAAGATGTAGGAAAAATAAATGATTTTTTATGCAAGCATTTGTTAAAAAATACAACACCAACCCAAAGAACCCAAAGAATAAGGTCCATCTCATTATAGAAGTCTTGGTGTTCTAGGAGAATCATGCATGGGATTTTGTTGGAGAATTCTAGCAAGCAAGGTCGGTGCATCATGCATGTATATTAAGAAAATACTACACAATCCTAGCAATATATCTTATTAGGTCGGCAAGGACCTCCCATTTTAGTGATGCTGCACCAGTGATGCTACACCAGTGATTCTTTTGTAGCTTTTGGCAAAGATGATTGGTAATCTCGTACTCCAGCTAATTGGTTGAATCCCAACAAACTAACATGACGAAAACAATGGTAACAACCAGTGAAATGAAGTACAACACTCAATTCAAAAGTAATTTTGGTTAATCTAACTCAACATACTCATAACAAAAGGAACACTACTATAGAAATGCCTCTAATGAAACACATATGTATATAATCATTTCCAGCACTAAATACATGCTTTACTTCATATATCATTGAAATCGTATATAGCATAAATGTATGTAGCTTGATAACTAACATGGAAGCTCACAAATCCATGACAGATAAACTATTATATAAAATTAAAAGCAACACGATGAATAGACAAGAAAATAACTATAGAAAATGTAAGGGAAAACTGGGGATATGTCATAACTTATCAAGGGTATTATGTCAAAATAGATTTTCTTTTTAAAATGAATCAGTTGGTAGATCAACTTATATCACACAGCTCTTTCAGTTTTCGTATGAAAACGGCCAACACAAATATGTAGTGCATAAAACCAAATGGATTAAGATTTCCGTTAATATACTTTTTAGCTTCTATAAATTGCCATAGTTCATTCAAACAAAAGTTTATATGCATAACCTAAAACAAAATTAAGATGAGGTAAGACCTTAGCCACTTACAGCCACCAAGTTAGATGCAAGTATCTGGGTGTTGAGGAGAGTGACTCAGGGCAGTGAGGCAAATCAAAGTGCAATGGGAAAAAAAAAAGGGTGTGATTTGTGGGAGATGAAGGGGAGATGGGTGGTCGCCGATGATGGCAATCACCGGAGCGCAAAAGGGGGAGATGAAGGGGTGGGGTGAAAAGGGACGAAAGTGAGAGTAGGTACTCTCTGTTTAGAAAACCAAAGGAATATGAAGATGGACTCTGTGGAAGAGCTTTAATTATTTTATTTTAAGTTTTCATATTTGGCTTTTATGAATAAGTTTTTATATATAATCAGTGAGGCATCTTTAGCCTCACATTTGAGTATGTCATATTATTTAACATTATGTGACGCATTCTACAATTTGTCACCAATAAACTTTCATTTGGGTGGTAAAATTTCCCACCCATTCATATGTGGCGAATCTGAAAGTTATATGTGACGCATACAATCTAAAAAATCATGCTGGTCCCGCGACGCTTTCTAAAATCTCCTCACTTATTCTCGTTATATATGACGAATTTCTTGGCGCCACCATTAATTCCGTCACATATTCCCTGTTTTCTTGTAGTGTCAACTATGGAATATGGATTTATAGCATTAGTGGCAGCATGTAAAAAAGCGGAATGGATTAGAAATTTGTTATTGGAAATAGAGTTGTGGCCACAACCAATGCCATCCATTTCTTTATACTATGATAGTGAGGCTACTTTGTCTAGAGCATACAAGAAGGTATACAATGGAAAATCTAGACATATTAGCTTGAGACATGAATATTTCAAGCAATTAATAACAGATGAATTATTAATATTATTTATGCTAAATCAAGTAGTAACTTGGTAGATCCGTTAATGAAAGCACTTTAAGACCTTTGGTAGTTAGTACATTAGTGGAATGGGGCTAAAACCCTTTACTGAAAATTAGCCACCAATAATGG
Source organism: Heteromeles arbutifolia (assembly GCA_024362995.1). NCBI lineage: Eukaryota > Viridiplantae > Streptophyta > Magnoliopsida > Rosales > Rosaceae > Heteromeles > Heteromeles arbutifolia. The sequence continues at coordinate 21,457,532 of JANCRC010000005.1, read as the reverse complement.
TAACCCGACTTTGTCTAGAACATCACTAGTTTAAAGTAATGGGCAATAACAAGTTATTGACAAGTGGTTGTAAAGCACTGAAAATTAATATATAGCCCATTCCAGGATAAACAGTGCAAGACTGCTACGTTTAGGAGGATAAGTTTCACCGCTTAATAAGGTTATTTGTAGTTATGTCTACACTAGCAGGGACATGGGAAGGAACTTCACCTATCTGAATATAAGAAGTGGTGCGGCTTTTACCAAGATGAAGCACCGGCCATAATAGTGCTTAATTAATTTAGAAATTTCTTCAAGGAAATAAGACATAGTCATGTGTGCAGTGATTCCGATTTTAATGTAAGAATAGTTGGTTTAAACTTAAGTCACCATTGCATTCGTTATAACTTTGAATTACTTACATCAATTAAAGGTTTAATTCGAAAGACACCTTTATTGTATGCATGATTATATTGGTATCCTTGTAGTAATTATAATGAGAGAATTGTTATAATATCATTTACAATATTATTGAAATTGGGAAGGATTGTTAGAGATTTCAATAATATATATATATATATATATACATGACACAGCTCGACCTGAAAGGGGGGGCGTGCTGGCCGTCACATGAGGGTGACGTAGCCTTATGCACAGTGCAGAAGCAAGAATAATAAAGAGGAATACGAATAATTTAAACCAAGCAGCTAGCAGCCCTAACGCTGATAGTGTGCTAGTGCGAGAATGAGTGTGGAAATACACAACCAGAGCATAAATTAGTCTAAATGCAATCCGAAAGGATGGATGCTAAATAAAGAACACCCAACGGTGATCTTACATTTGTGGTAATCTGTCAAAATCTCTGGATATCCTCGCAAGCCACCAACAACTACTGCCAACTAGTACCTGGAGGGGTGAAAAACAAAAAGCGTGAGTGGGCAAAAACAAAGTTTTTCAAAATCATTTCATTTCTCAAAAGTTCTAACCCCTCGCCGTAAAACCTGTATAAGTTCCCAGAAAATATAATATATAACCATATATCTCAAAACCATGCTCAGCAATAGTGATAACCAAATGTATGCCATGCCAAAGTATCTCAACCATATGCCATTCACAATTCAGTGCGCATATAAGAATGCCAGATATCACATCAGCCCACGGCTGCATATATGGCTCATAATCATCCTCAAACATAACAAATATCCTGTACACAAATCAGCACCACCTCTTGTGGTCTGCACAACATAACTGGATATATAATAAATATGCTTTAGTGCTATGATCACATGAAGACTGTGCGAATAATTGTGGGTCACCTACGAGTTGAAGCCACCTATAGTGGTCTATATGACAAGACTGTGCACCTAACTTGAATCCAAGGCAAGCATACAGTGCGGGAGGTGAACATCACGTGAAGGACTGTGCCTTAACTCTGGGCGGGATCACTAATATCAAGTGCAGGTTTATGAGCTATCAATATATCACATCATTTCTCATATATCTCAACCCATCTCACACTTGAATATAAACTTACCTGGCACTTACCTGTGCGTCCACAGCACCAATTCACATATATGCATAATATGCCAGTTCATTTACCAAATATAAATTCATGCATGGCATTTAAAACATACTTTCATTTAAATTCGTTTTTTGGGAAAAACTCAATATATAGGTATATACGGAAAACCAAAAGCCCACTCACTGATATGTCGAAAGGTCGTCTCCCCCGAGCCTCGACTAATTGCGCTCGTCCTGAGGATAGGTCTCACCTGTATGCAAAACAACTATAAAAAATGTTATTTAAACGCACATAGACAAAATTCACTAACAACTTTTCATACAATGCTCAAATGGGGTATTTGAATATTCCATCGTGACCTACTCAACCTGAGGAAGATCCCTATATTTTTAGAAAAATTTTCTGAACCCTCACGCGCTGCCAGGCACAGGCAAGGGCACGGCCTTACGCGCTCCCACGCATGATGTGATATAAACTAGCACACAAATTAAAACCCTATCGATGTAGTATGTGAAAATAGGGATCGTTCTAGCCGGGGATTAGAAGGGATGCTAATCTACTCAAAACTGACTTAAAAACACTAAACAAGACTCAAGAACACAAAACTAAACTCTAATAACTCAAAACAAACTAGAATGACTCAAAACAATCAAATTAACTCAAACTAGACACTAGGGACTGATTTGGACGAAAATAAACTCAAAGGACTAACTAGACACAAATCTAAACAGATTCTAACTAAACTGACACAACGTAAAGATGAGGGGTTTGGTTTCTACGAAAATTAAATCTAAAACTAAGTAACTTGCAGATTCTAAACAAAGACATAAAACTAATGTGATTCAATGGGTGATAGGCGAGCTAGAAGGGTTTTCTCCACACATGACACAATTGCATACAAATCAATTTTCAGTTGTTCTTTCAATAAACCATGAACCTCAACACCCCAGGTTAACCGTGAAAGCACACGCATTAACCCTCAGATTTTCCTTATATCATTGTATTGGACAGAAATAGCGCATCGCAATCAAATTATTCTTCAAAAGTTCCCTACATGAAAGCGCATAATAGAGATACAATCAAAGATCATTAAGCTCTATGAAAATCATAAGCATTGACAAGGCATTCGTAACTATGAAAACACATGATACTTCTGCCAGGAATTTACTTAACGCGATCATGAGTAGCAACCTCCACTACTTGTGAATATAAGTTCATAACTATTAGGTGAAGCTCCCTTATATTCTAGCATCAAATTCATGCATGCAAACTAAGTATGCATCATTAATCAACATACAAGAATAATTTATGAATCAAACAGTTAAGCAAATTGCATTCACAATTTATGAAATCATAACTGAAGGTAATCAATTCATATTGCAAATATATTCATGGCTTTGAAATTCCCCCTAGCCAAAAGGAATTTAGCTCCTCATGTTCGCAAAACAAAGATAATAAAACTTATACATTGAAAACGAAAGAAAGAAAACACCTAGAATGCTCCAGTAATCCAAACTTGAATGGCAAGCATGTCCAAGGGCTTCCTCCTTCTTCTTTGCTGCGGCACAAGGGTTAGGGTTAAGATTGGGTGGTTATTTGTATGGAAGAATGGGTGAGAAAGTGTATGGTAGTGGTTAGGATAGAGATATGGTGCAGAAAGGGGTTTAGAGAGGGTTAGGGATGTGTGTAAGGGTGGTAGAGGATGGATAGGTAGATAGGTGGATGGAAGGGATGCAAAGAATGTGTCCAGAAAGTGTGTGTAGAGAGATTGAATGGTGTGGCAAGCTTTATGTATAGGGCTTAAAGGAAGGCACGGCATAAAGGTATTTTTAGGGAAGGATTTTGCTTTCCCATTCCCCAAGAAAAGGCTAACAAGAATCAGGCAAAACAGGAAAGTGAGATATGCGGCAGATTTGGAGAAAAGGGGAAAGTATGGTGCGGCAAAGATGTAGGAATGGGTAAGGTAAGGGTGGTGCGGCACTTAATTTTAAGTGTCCCATTCTGAGAATAATTCCCCCTTTACAGCTAGAATGTGGGTGAAATAAGTTTAGGAAAGGATTTAGTTTGGATGAGATGAGGAAAGTATAAGAAAAGTTAAGTTTAAGAAAAGGAAAGTTTGAAATAAGGTAAGTTTGAATTAATGCTTCCTTTTTCTTGGCTGATTCCTATTTCCCCAATCTTGACTTTAATTCCTCCAGATCTTTAGCACATTCCTATCCTCCTTTGGTCTTCAATTTCGTCCATCCACTTTGCTCCAAGCATAAGCTATCAATCCAATGCCTAAAACTACTCCAAAATGCACTTCCTTGCTACCTTAGCCCTTTGAACCTGCAAACACACGAAAATAGCTTAAAATACTAAAATAACTAAGAACTAACAACCTAAATGCAAGGAAACAAGCTAACTAAGTCGCATAAATATGCCCCTATCAACGCGCGGCCAGAACCTGACGGCATCCTAACTACCGTTAGGAATATTCCGTTAAATCCTAACGGTAACAGTTAAAACTAACTGATGGCGTTAGAATATTCCGTCAAACTTGACGGAATATTTCGTCGTCTTCAACCTTGGGACTCCGACAACCGTCGCCGTAGCCGGAAAACTGGGAAATTTCAAATCACTATAACTCTTCCATTTTTCACCCAAACTTCACGAAACTTGAACCAAAATGAAGCATAGGACGAGTGGAACATAACGATACATGTTTCAAGGCTTGAAATCCTCGAAATTTCACCGGAGAAGCCTCGATAATTTCTGCCAAATTTCAAACTCTTTGAACCTGACTTCCCGACGTCTAAATCGCTTGGTTTTTCTTCTCCGAGCTTCGCGAGGATGATCTAAAGCTTCCTATGGCTTTTGAATTCACTGAAAACTTCACATTTACATGTGCATGAACAGTGCATAAATCTGGGGTTAGGGTTTCTCGGTTTCTCAAAGCTTTCAAGTCTCAAAAATGGTATAGACTAACTCAGAAGTTGAAGAGGAACTTGAAAATTACCTTGTTGACGTCGATCTGTGCGTGAATGGATGAGCTTGGTGCTCGTCCGTACGTTTGTACGAAAATGGCAGAAAACTCGAGAGGGAGGAGAGAGAGTGTGAGTCTGAGAGAGAGAGCACGGGAGGTTGAAAGAGAGAAGGTTTTGGGTGTGTATATGGTCTTCACACTAACACATCACCAAATACCAAGAAATATCTAAGTCCCATAAAACAAATAATCCAAAACAAAATACGTACCACAACACATCATTTAACGTCCAAGGGCAATTGCGTCATTTCACACCAATAAAAATGAAAATCCAAGACGGGCTGTGACAATCTACCCACCTTAATAAAATTTCATCCCGAAATTTCAACAACAACAACCACTATTAGTATCCATAAAACAAGCTTGGATACATCTCTCTCATCCGATCCTCTGTCTCCCAAGTAGCCTCTTCCACTGAGTGATTTCTCCATAAAACTTTCACCAAACGCACCGTCTTATTTCTCAACACCTTATCTTCCAATCCAATATCGTCACCGGCTCCTCATCATAAGTCAAGTATGGGTTAATTTCCAATGGTTGAAGAGGTATCACATGTGACGAATCTGAGACATAGTGTCGAAGCATCGAAACATGGAACACATCATGCACTTTGGACAACTCGAAAGGCAACTCAAGCCTGTAAGCAACTTCACCAACTCGCTTGGTGATCTGATAAGGTCTACTGTACCTAGGACTTAGCTTACCCTTCTTCCCAAATCAAACTACACCTTTCCAAGGTGATAACTTCAGATTTACCCAATCACCTACCTTATACACTCGATCAGTAGCATGTCTATCTGCTAAACTCTTATGTCGATCCTGGGCCGATTTCAGGTTAGACTTAATTACCTAAACATTCTGAGTAGTCTCCTCCACTATCTCAGGGCCCACCAAAACTCTTTCGCCAACTTCTGACCAACATAAAGGTGTACGATAAGATTTTCCATAAAGTGCCTCGAATAGTGACATACCAATACTTGAATGAAAGCTGTTGTTATAAGCAAATTCTATCAAATCCAACCGCTTATGCCAAGCGTCACCAAACTGCAAAACTGAAGATCTTAGCATATCCTCCAATGTCTGAATAGTCCTCTCAGATTGCCCATCTGTCTGAGGATGATATGCAGTACTATAAAGTAATCTTGAACTAAGAGCTTCTTGAAATGCTATCCAAAACTTAGAAGTAAATCTAGGATCACGATCCGAGATAATACTAACTGGAACTCCATGGTATTTCACAACCTTCGATATGAATAATTCAGCTAATCGGCTTAAAGAATACTTCTCCCTCACAGGTATAAAATGTGCTGACTTTGTAAGCCGATCAACTGTCACCCAAATTCCATCATAGCCATTTGGTGTACGAGGAAGCTTGTACACAAAATCCATAGTAATATTTTCCCATTTCCACTGTGGAACGGGAAGTGGCTACATCAATCCAAACGGCTTCTTTCTTTCAGCTTTGACTTGCTGACAAATGGCACACCTGCTCACATACTCAGCAATTTCCCTTTTCATACTCGACCAATAATAAAATGGTCGTATAGTATGATACATCTTAGTACCTCCTGGATGCATCGCATAAGCTGAACAGTGTGCTTCATCCAAAATTGCTTTCTTTAACTCTGCATTATTCGGTACATACATTCTGCTCTCCTGCATAAGCATACCATCCGATTCCTGAATTCGGAGGTCTTTTTTTTCCCTTGATTTCTTAACCGAATTAATTCCTGGACTTCTTCATCATCCATCTCAACTTCAAACACACGATCAATCAAACTAGGCCTGACTTGCAAATTAGCAAGTAAGGCTTCTTCTCGACCTTCCACTTCTAACTTCACTCCAGTAAACCTTAAATCAGCTAGAAGAGGAACACGACTAGCATAAATGGCATTAATTCGGCCTTGGGATTTCCTACTAAGTGCATCAGCCACCACATGTGCACGACCTGGGTGATACTCAATCGTGCAATCATAGTCACTTAGTAATTCAATCCATAAAGGTAATGTTTCCAAATCTTTAAGGCGAAAATGATAGCTGCTAATTCTAGATCATGTGTAGGGTAATTCCTCTTATGAAGCTTTAACTGTCGCGAAGCATAAGCAATCACTTTACCATGCTGCATCAACACATAACCTAGACCACTCAAAGAAGCATCACTATAAATCTCAAAATCGCCATTATCATCTGGGAGTGTCAAAATAGGTGTATGAGTGAGACAATACTTCAACTGCTGAAAACTTTGCTCACACTCATCATCCCACTCAAACTTAACTTCTTTTCTAGTCAACCTCGTTAATGGCAAAGCAATGACTGAAAAATCCTTAATAAACCGTCTATAGTAACCGGCTAGGCCAAGAAAACTCCGTACCTTAGTGACGGTTCGTGATTGTTCCCAATTCTCAATAGCTGCTACCTTTTGAAGATCCACTAGAATACCTTGAGCAGATATGGCATGTCCCAGAAATGCCACTTGATCAAGCCAAAAGTGGCACTTGCTAAACTTAGCATACAATCGATGTTCCCTCAATTTCTTCAACACCAAAGCAAGATGTCAAGCATGCTGTGCTTTAGAGTTAGAGTACACCAGAATATCATCAATGAACACAATGACAAGTCTATCCAAATATGGCTGGAATACTTTATTCATCAAACCCATAAAAGCTGTTGGTGCATTAGTTAACCCAAATGGCATCACAAGAAATTCATAATGACCATAACGAGTCCTGAAAGCAGTCTTAAGAACATCATCATTTCTGACCTTCAATTGATAATACCCAAACCTCAAATCAATCTTGGAAAACACACAAACACCTTGAAGCTGATCAAACAAATCATCCATACGTGGCAATGGATAACGGTTTTTAATCGTTACCCGATTCAATTGCCTATAATCAATACAAAGCCTCAACCGTCTTTCTTCCTCACAAACAAAACTGGAGATCCCCAAGGTGATGTACTAGGCTAAATAAGACCTTTATCAACCAATTCCTGTAACTGAATTTTCAATTCCCTTAATTCAACCGGAGCCATTCTATATGGAGTCAAAGATATAGGATCCGTACCTGGAAGCAAATCAATAGTGAACTCCACATCACGATCTGGCGGCAATCCAGGTAAATCATCAGGGAATACGTTAGGAAAATGTCTGACTACTCGTACATCCTCCACACTATTAGGAGTGACATCATTCAGTACTCCTTGAGCTAAATATCCCTGGCAACCTTTCGATAACAACCTTTTAGCTCTCATGCCAGAAATAACACCATGCCTCACCCCACTACGTTCACCCACAAAAGTAACCTCAGGTAATCCAGGACGATGGAAAGTAACTGTTTTCACGTAACAATCTATTTTGGCATGATTATAATGCAACCAATCTGTGCCCAAAATCACATCAAAATCCACAATATCTAACACGATAAGATTAGCTGGCATAACTATATCCTCGACCATCACTGGACATCCTAGATATATACAATCAACATAACATTTTTCCCCTCTAGGCATAGCAAACATGAAATCATATCTTAAAGGTGTAGGATGAGGTTGTGTCACTTGAGCAAATATATGAGAAATTACAGAATGCGTAGCACCACAATCAATCAATGCTCTAGAAAAATGACCAAGAATATTTAACGTACCCATGATTAAATTAGGATTATTCTGGGCATCCTGTAATGTCATGTTGTGGATACATCCCTGATTCTGTTGTCGTCCACCACGACCTTTACTAGCTTGATTACCTCTTCCTTGTACTCGATGGCCCTGACTCGGCTGACCAGATTGCCTCGACGATCCTGCACTGCCAGCAGCAACCTTTGTTTGTTGGGGCTGTCCTCCTTGGTACCATTGAGATCCACCTGCTGAAAATGAAGGATTCTGCGTATAGCCTCCAGAATACTGACGATACGCACTCTGGTAATAAGGATCTTGGGAATACTGATACTGTCCTGAAGCATAAAGAGCTGGGTTATCCTGATAATGGTAAGCACCACCACAACCCATCTGACCATAACTACCAGATCCTGGAACTTGCTGGATCGGTGTTGGTGGTGGCATAGAAGGCTGTTGGGGCTTCTGTTGATTCTGGGGACAATCCACTACTTTATGTCCCATCTGCCCACAAGTAAAACATCCACTGCTGCCTCGCCTGCACTCTCCAAAATGCCTATTATTACATCTGCAGCACAAAGGAACACTTCCTCTTCTAAAGCCTCCATGCCTCTGAAATCTAGAACTTCCTGTAAAACCACCACTTCTCCTTGTACCAGTGGCACTAAAACCTCATATGGAAGAACTAAAACTAGCTCCACTTCGCTTAAAACTCTGAGTCTTGCGAGGTCATTAAGATGACTGACCTTTACCTTTGTTATCCCTCTTCTAATTCTCATTCTTCTCTTCTTCTTCTTCTCTCTCACTGAGCATATTCTCTGAATCCTCGATTCTCAACAAAACCTCATAAAACTCCTGGTAAGTGGCATAAGGAATCGCAGTCGCTATGGTACGCCATTTCTTTTTAGTACCCAATTTGAAACGACGGAGCATCTAAATCGAATTAGTAGCAACATCTAGATGATAACGAGACAAATCAGTAAATCTCCTGTAATACTCATTTGCCGTCACCTTTCCCTGTCTCAACTGGGTAAACTCTTGCTTCTTTCAATCAATATAAGCTGGAGGACTAAATCTTTTCAGAAACAACCACTTAAAGACTTCCCAATCAGCAGCTTCCTTTTATGATAGCTCATAAGTCTCTTGTTTCCACCAGGATGCAGGCTACTCACCTAAAAACCAGGTAGTCGTCTCGACCCACCTATTCTCAGAAAGATTCCCCTGGCTATGCATTAACTGGAAAGTTTTCTCAACATGATTCAGCCACTTCTCTGCTCCCTCAGGACCTTCATTACCAGCAAACTTGTCCAATTTCAAATTATACACAGCCTTAAGAGGTGTCCTTTGGGGAGGACGAAGAGAAGACTAAATGGCATTAGCAATAGCTTCCCCTAATTGAGCAATATCAGGGAAACTAGGCTCAACTGAACGACGTGGCTCTCTACGAGGCAGCATAGTTCTGACAGAAGACACCACAATCATTAGAAAATTCACAAGATATGCAGGACTGTAAAACCTAATGCTTTGATACCAAACTGACACACCCCGACCCGAAAGGAGGGGCTTGCTGGCCGTCACGTGAAGGTGACGTAGCCTTGTGCACAATGCGGAAGCAAGAATAATAAAGAGGAATACGAATAATTTAAACCAAGCAGCTAACAGCCCTAACTCTGATAGTGTGCTAGTGCGAGAATAAGTGTGGAAATACACAACCAGAGCATAAATTAGTCCAAATGCAATCCGAAAGGACGGATGCTAAATAAAGAACACCCAACGGTGATCCTACATTTGTGGTGATATGTCAAAATCTCCGGATATCCTCATAAGCCACCAACAATTACTGCCAACTAGTACCTAGAGGGGCAAAAAATAGAAAGCGTGAGTGGGCAAAAACAAAGCTCTTCAAAATCATTTCATTTCTCAAAAGTTCTAACCCCTCACCATAAAACCTGTATAAGTTCCCAGAAAATATAATATATAACCATATATCTCAAAACCATGCCCAGCAATAGTGATAACCAAATGTATGCCATGCCAAAGTATCTCAACCATATGCCAATCACAATTCAGTGTACATATAAGAATGCTAGATATCACATCAGCCCACGGCTGCATATATAGCTCATAATCATCCTCAAACATAACAAATATCCTGTACACAAATCAGCACCACCTCTTGTGGTCTACACAACATAACTGGATATATAATAAATATGCTCTAGTGCTACGATCACGTGAAGACTGCGAATAATCGCGGGTCACCTATGAGTCGAAGCCACCTATAGTGGTCTATACGACAAGACTATGCACCTAACTTGGATCCAAGGCAAGCATACGGTGCGGGAGGTGAACATCATGTGAAGGATTGTGCCCTAACTCTGGGCGGGAGCACTAATATCAGGTGTAGGTTTATGAGTTATCAATATATCACATCATTTTTCACATATCTCAACCCGTATCATACTTGAATATAAACTTACCTGGCACTTACCTGTGTGTCCACAACACCAATTCACATATATGCATAATATGCTAGTTCATATACCAAATATAAATTCATGCATGGCATTTAAAACATACTTTCATTTAAATTCGTTTTCTGGGAAAAACTCAATATATAGGTATATACGGAAAACCAAAAGCCCACTCACTGATATGTTAAAGGGTCATAGGCCCCAAGCCTCGACTGATTGCACTCATCTTGAGGATAGGTCTTACCTATATGCGAAACAATTATAAAAACGTCATTTAAATGCACATAGACAAAATTCACTAACAACTTCTCATACAATGCTCAAATGGGGTATTTGAATATACCACCGTGACCTACTCAACCTCAGGAACATCCCCATATTTTTAGAAAAAATTTCTGAACCCTCATGCGCTGCCATGCATCAGCAAGCGCACGGCCCTACGCGCTGCCACGCGCGGCCAGAACCTGACGACATCCTAACTGCCATTAGGAATATTCCGTTAAATCCTAATGGTAACAGTTAAAAGTAACTGACGGCGTTAGAATATTCCATCAAACTTAACGGAATATTCCGTCGTCTTCAATCTTGGGACTCCGGCGACCGTCCTCGTCACCGGAAAACTGGGAAAGTTTCAAATCACTATAACTCTTTCATTTTTCACCCAAACTTCACTAAACTTGAACCAAAATGAAGCATAGAACGAGTAGAACAAAACCATACCTGTTTCAAGGCTTGAAATCCTCGAAATCTTGTCGGAGAAGCCTCGATAATTCCGGCCAAATTTCAAACTCTTCGAACCTGACTTCCCGATGTCCAAATCGCTTGGTTTTTCTTCTTCGAGCTTCGCGAGGATGATCTAAAGCTTCCTATGGCTTTAGAATTCACTGAAAACTTCACATTTACGTGTGCATGAACAGTGCACAAATCTGGGGTTAGGGTTTCTCGGTTTCTCGATTTCTCGGAGCTTTCAAATCTCAAAAATGGTATAGACTAACTCAGAAGTTGAAGAGGAACTAAAGAATTACCTTGTTGACATCGATCTGTGTGTGAATGGATGAGCTTAGTGCTCGTCCGTACGTTTATACCAAAATGGCAGAAAACTCGAGAGGGAGGAGAGAGAGTGTGAGTATGAGAGAGAAAGAGCACGAGAAGGTGAGAGAGAGAGAAGGTTTTGGGTGTGTGAGTGTAGTCCTCACACTAACACATCACCAAATACCAAGAAATATCTAAGTCCCATAAAACAAATAATCCAAAACAAAATACGTACCACAACACGCCATTTAACGTCCAAGGGCAATTGCGTCATTTCACACCAATAAAAATGAAAATCCGGGACTGGCTGTGACGATATATATATAAATATTATATATAATATTATATATATATATACACACACACACATATGTATATGTATTATATATTGGGTGATTTTGTATAAAATCAATTAAAAGTTATAATATTAACAATAGGTCAATCAAGTTTAGGGTAAACTACCAATTTAGTCCCTGAATTATCACCTTAGTGAAAATTAGGTCCCTAAACTATTTTTTAAGAAAAATTAGTCCTTGAAATATAAAAATCTATCAATTGCATCCCTAATGTTATATTTGAAGCTACTATATTCAATTTTCCGCCAATTTAAGTCACATTACTTGCATGTGATACACATTGGAGGGTTGATTGGTACTTTTCATAAAGAAATAGTGTATGGAGTTAACTTTGGAGGATAAATTGGTAGTTTTTCATAAAGAAATAGTGGAAGTTAACTTTTGAGGGTAAATTAGACATTAAATTAGCAACCTATATGAAATGTTAAGGGCTTATAAACAAGACAATGATGGTATTACACTCTAAAGTGTGTCAAGTGACTTAAGTTGACGAAAAATTGGATAAAATAGCTTTGAATATAATAATAGGGATGAAATTAGCAATTTCTAATGAATTTAGGGACTTATTTTACCGAAAAAATAATTCAATGACCTAATTTTTACTGAAGTGATAGTTCAGGGACTAAATCAGCACTTCGCAGTGTCTGTTTCCTGTTCTGTGATTGTGCATTCAGATTCAATTGTTTGTGGATTCAGACACTTCGTTGTAGTGTCTGTTTCCTGTTCTGTGAATATGTTTGTGGATTCAAACACTGCAACGCAATGTCTGTTTTCGGTTATGTGGATTCAGACACTTTGTTGCAGTGTCTAATTCCAGTTCTATGATTGTGCATTGAGATTCAAATGGGTTGGTGGATTCAGACACTGCAACGCAATGTTTGTTTCTAGTTCTGTGAATTCAGACACTTTGTTGCAGTGTCTGTTTCCTGTTATGTGATTGACCTATGCCTAATTAATAAAAATATGTCATTGATTAAGTTCAAAACAAAAACATGTCATTGATATATGACTAAATAGTAAATTTTTTATTGACCTTTGGCTAAATTACCTTTATAATAGTGTTGTGGGTGCACAGCATGCCAGCATGTGTGTGCGGCAACCTTTTGTGAAAGGTTTCCAACCTTGTATAGTTATATCTTTTGGTTGAATTGTTGCAATTTTTTTTAAAAGACATGATCATTACTCAAAGTGTATGAGTAGAATTGAAAGAAATAACCGGTTAATATTTATTTTCTGGAAACTCTAAATAGAAGACATGTCTTTTGGATCAACACTTTTAATAAAGTTTGTATATCTTCAACCAAAATGAATGGGCGTTTTAATGTCCATAAATACTTATTGTGGCATAATGTTTCACACAATTCAAAAATTTGTTGTCTACACAATTTCCTTGCTCTCTCTTCTCTCTCCATCACATTCATACAATCTCTTTCTAGTTATTTCTAAGGGAATATAATTTGGTTTTGCTAATTGAATATTACATACTTTTGCTATATCTTGGAAGTGATTTGTCAAGAACCCTTTAGCAAACTCATTCAAGTGGGGGCAAATAACACTTTAAGGAAACGATTCAAGTCGTACCTCAAAGTCATCATTCAGTTTGTTCTCTATATTTCTACATGTACTCTAACAAAGAGAATGAATGGTGTTGGGTTGGTAGAGAAAGACAAGACAATGATGCTTTCTAGCAACGATCTCTCATCTCCTTCAAGAAGATATCGTCGTTGTGTCACAAAAGAATGAGGGAGACATAATAGTAGAGAGAAGGAAGAGAGATATTAAACGAAAAATGCTTGCTATCAGGGGGAAAATCAAAAACTCATTGTTTGGGCTATTTTAATTGGACTAATTTAGTGTTGGGATTTGTCCTAACCATTAAATAAAGTTATTACATGATTTTTGGTTAACATTCAAAGTTTTCAAGCCATTTTTATTAGTTTTTCCTATGTTAAATGACCAAAAATGTCACATCCCAGGCTCAGCTCCGCCGTAGCACGATATTGTCCCCTCTGGGCTTACCATTCCCTCACGGTTTTGTTTCTGGGAATTCACACGAGAACTTCCCAGTAGGTCACCCATCCTAGGAATGCTCTCGCCCGAACTCGCTTAACTTCGGAGTTCTGATGGAATCCGAAGCCAGTGAGTTCCCAAAAGGCCTCGTGCTATAGGGAGGTGGGCATGTACATATAAGGCACATCACCCCCTTTCCGTTGGTCGATGTGGGATGTCACAATCCACCCCACTTAAGGGGAACTCGGCGTCCTCGCCGGCACATCCGTAACGAACGATAGAGTGACTCTGATACCAAATTGTCACATCCTAGACTCGACTCTGCCGTAACACGATATTGTCCGCTTTGGGCCACACCTTCACAGTTTTGTTTTTGGGAACTCGCACAAGAACTTCCCAGTGGGTCACCCATCCTAGGAATGCTCTTGCCCGAACTCGCTTAACTTCGGAGTTCCGATGGAATCCGAAGCCAGTGAGTTCCCAAAAGGCCTCGTGCTATAAGGAAGTGGACATGTACATATAAGGCACATCACCCTCTCTCCATTGGTCGATTTAGGATGCCACAAAAAATAATATGTATTTAATGTGATAAATAATTGTCAAAAATAATAATGTAGGGACAATGAATGGATTTTGTAAAATATGTGAGAGTATACTTGCTATTTGAAAGTTTCATTAAATAGGTACTGATTACCATGATTTGAAAAAAAAAAACACTTTTTTATAAACATGGCAAATCATGCTTCTATTTTTTTTTTTTTTATATATATTTTTTAATACTTTTCTTGATCTTGCGACTGCGGCCAAGGAAAGAACACGTCTCAGCCTTCGGGTTCTAGAGCCTGAAGACAAGACTGCTAGTCTTACGAAGTTCACGGATCGTCGACGCCGGGTTCGGTCACGGTGATTATATTCGTAAGAGTATAAGCACGCCGAACTGGCACCAAACTATATGACACAAGTACTCAAAAGAGATGTATGTCTTGATGGTAGATGTGGTTCGGCCGTCAGAATGCCGAACTCTAAAACTTACTTGTGAATATCCAATCATAAAATAACTCGGCTTTCAATGTGCCGAGCCTAGTAATCTATAACACTTCACTTCGCCAAGAAGGCTAATGAGATGACTTCTGCCAATAAGGACTCAAAAATCCTTCTTGACCGAGACTTGGATAGATAACTAGTCGGCCTCGACGCAGTGCTGTCTATCCAAATTGAAGGTGCTCCACGGTCGGCTGATTCGATGACAACAGTGCTGTTTATCCAAACTGAAGATGTCACCGGTTGCCTTCATAATGTTGTTTCTCTAAACTGAAGATGTGTTAGCGAAAAAAGAAAATAAAAATTTCAAGGTTATTGAGAGATTTCACGTAGAGCGAGAGTTTGCGCAGGGCAGTTTATGTGTTGAGTTGGAGGACTTTGAATGATGCACTCCCTCTTCTATTTATAGCAGTGAACCTACTCTTAGCCGAACCAGAGATGTACTCAGACTAGAACTCCTTATCCCAATCTGATTATGATTCGGCCAATCCTATTTCTAATAGGTTCCTGAACTAGGCTCTATAATGAACCAGCATTCGACCTCTTTGCCTTTATCCAAATCAATCCTCCTCCCAATAGGACTCGGCCAACCTGATTGGGTGGCCTATGGCGGCTGGACAACCCATAATACTTCTGGAAGAATACTGGGCCGAGAACAAACCTAGACTCGGCCCAATAATATTATTTTGGGCTCAAACAACTTTACTGTCATTCCCAGCAATTTTAGAAAAAAAAAGTATTTTTTTTATTTTACAAAATATATTTGACATTTCAGATTTCTTTTTAACAAGCTGTTTTCTTTAAAAGTAATACAATCTAAAACCGGTGGCAGCAAGTGGAGGAGTTCCGTGAGGCAATGGGTAAAGGATGAAGGGGAGGGGGGATCTGATGTAGGTATGGAGGGTGGTGTGCATAAATGGAGGAAGCTTGTGTTTGGTTAATTAAAATTGAACTGTGATGCTGCTTGGATGAGTGATACGAAGATGGGGGGCTTGGGGTGGGTGCTTTGGGATTTTGCTAGGATTCTGAAGTTTGCGGGGGGTGGGGGGGGGGTTTGGGAGGGGAATGGTACGCAACGACACTTTTGGCAGAGGCTGAAGTGGTTAGAGAAAGGATGGAGGCGATTCTGGGGAGTGAAGTTATGGAGGATGGTATTAGGCTGGTGGTGGAATCGGACTCGAAGGGATTGATTCAGATGTTGAACATGGAGGCCATGGCCGATGTGTCTGTAGAAGTTTATCTCCATGATATTTGGAGAATGGTGAGTTTATTTCAGTTGGTAAGGTTCAGCTTTACCCCTCGGCAATGCAATCGTGCAGCTCATTCGGTAGTGGCGTACATTATTAAGCATGGCAAGAGATTTTGCTGGAATGAGTTAAGTCTAAAGTTTCTTTTTAATGTTTTAGCAGAAGATGCAAATGTAACTACTCGTATATAATTCAATAAATTTCTACCTTATGACCAGAAAAATAAAAAATCCCAAACCGGTCATTAATGTCACAAAAAAGGGTCACAATGCTCATCTCACCCCCAATGAGATCTGTTGATGAACCGTGAGCCACGTGGTCACCGCATGGTGATTGGTGAAAGAGCAACAAACTCAGCGTTTAATGACAATGCTGCCCATCGTCCTGTCACTGTAATCAATACGACACGACATTCCCGTAGACAGGCCGCAGAAAGGACACAACAGTCATTCAAGAATTGAAGCAGTGGCAGGACCGTAAAAACAGTACGGGGAAAACAGCCCACGGGGCAAACGAAGGATGACATAAAAGCGTTCGATTCGGGTTGGTGGAGGGAGCATTTAATGCTCGGATCGAAATCAATCTGCACCGTCGATTGAGGCCCTTTGACACGGTCAGTGTAATCGCAGGGATGGCACCGCACAGAGTATAAATGGTTAGTTGTTGTAGGCGGAAAGGAGTGAGTAAATTAGAGTGGAGTGAGAGAAATAGGAGAGAGTTGAAAAAGTTGAGAGCTCCTTCAGTCGTCAGTCTCATCAGTCTTATCTCTCTCAGCCGTTTTAGGGTTTCTCAGGTGAGCCGCAGCGGCGTTTTCCTGCTGTTTTTTTTTTTTCTCTTCTGGCTTTTCAAAACCCGAAATTTGTTATCTGGGCCTGTCTGGTGGTGGTTGGTTTCCGAGTCGTCGAGTTTTGCTTCAGGGGCATTTTGGGTATTTCACGCTTCTCAGCTTAGTCTCTTCTCTGGTTTCTCCCATGGCTGCTGCTGCAGTTGAAAATCTCATTTTCTGTCTAGGGTTTTCTGGAAAGGTTCAAATTCTGTCTTGTTTTCTGGAATAAGAGGAAAAGGGTTTCTAAAAGGTGCAGCTTTTTCTCTTGTTTTTGTGTGTTTTGAACAATGCACTTAGAGTTTTGGACCCGGCTGATTTCGCAGTTCAAGTTTTGCTTTGATTTTCTTTTATTCCAATTTTTTTTTGGGCTTCAGTGTTTTGTAGTTACGAGCTTTTGTGCGTTTTGGACTATTTTTTGGGCATTTCAGGTATTTCTGACTTCTGAGGCCGATCATTGCATAACAATTGTGTGTTTGACTTGCAGGTTTGAAGAGTCCTCACGGCTGGATTTCAGAAGCGGTTTCTTGTGCGCTTAGGTAAAATATACAGTAAATGTTTCGTTTTCCCACTTGCATGTCTGTTTCTTTCTGTATTCTTACTGTTGTTCAAGTTAACTCATTTCAACCAGTCTCGATTTTGGTTTTTCTTTTCGATTTGAGAAGTTTTCGGGTTAGATGTGTGTGTTTTGCATATGTTATATACTTGTACATCATTGTATATGTTTGATTTTCATTGACTGGTTTCCACCACTCTGCATGTGGGTTTTTCTTTTCGATTTCAGAATTTTCGGGTTAGATGTGTGTTCTGAATATATTATACGCATATATATATATATCATTATGATTTTCATTGACTTGTTTCTTATGATGCTTGCATGTGTGCTTTTTTTAGCTAAACTGAGCTTTTCATTTTTGTTGACAAACCCTTAAAAATCACAGGTGTTTTTACCTTTTATTTGTCCCTGTTTATAATTTCTTGTTTCTCTTGCTTGAGGAAACTGTTTCTCTTTTTGTATATATCAACTTCTGGAGATTCTGTCCGACTGTTGTTGATGTGGTGCGTTGATTTTTGGTTTCTGCGCCATTAAATTTTATTAAAAGCCTCTGCATAAGGCTATCTACTTGTGTGCATGTGTTTTCCAAAATGTCCCTGCTCAGTGTCAAATAATTTTTCTCAATACTGGGATGCCTTATGAGCTATTTGTATGATTTTGGTCATTAATTCAGTGACTTGTCCATTCAATTCAGTGGAGACTTAGGTGACCTGTCAATTAATTGTGTTTTATAAAGTGTGCATTGTAAAATAGTCAATTTTGTATCACAACTTCGGCCTTGTAGGTCTATTTATTGTTGTCAAAATTCAAGTTCTTGAAACAAAAACGATGTTTGAAGCTTAGAGCCTTCGGAGTAAAAGTTCTCATATGTTGCTTTCCAGAAATTGCTTCTTAATTATAAAATCAGGGCAGCATCCTTTTTAAAAAAAGAGATTGTATTATCACTCTATATCCACCTTTGAATATGTATGATGTGATTTGTACTGAACTTTTGCTACAATTTTGTATGATCTCCTTACACCTTTCTGTTAAATCAATCAATTCTTTTGTTTGTTTGTTTGTTCTGTGTGGCTTACTTAAGTTTCTGGGTCATCCTCACGTGTTTTCAAATCTTTCAAGGGGTTCTGATGCTAGCGTAGGCTTTTTGTGTTTCCATATGTGTTTGCTTTTAACTCCTAGTCCTAAGGGAGTAATCAGTGTCATACTGCAATTTTTCTTTCTATAAATTTATTAAGCAGTAACGCTGTCTATCTCTGGCCACTCTTGTTTTTGGTTTCTTATTCTTTTATGCCTTTACCGCTAGGAAGATTCATTTTCTGTCATTAGAGCAATCACACCATTGTTTATTGACTTGATTTTGGTTATTGCATTCCACGTCACAGGAAGTGTAATATTATATATTCCTGTTCTAGTCAAAGTGCATTTTGAATTTGTTAGGAATTACGGTGCTGCATATAGGAATTCAATTCCTGCTTTAGCATGAATATATTTCCTTTGTTGCATCTCATCTACATACTTATGTTATGTTGTAGGATATGGATTCGTTTGAGCCAGATGGAAATACAGCAAATGGGGTGAATGGAGCTAATGGGGCAAATGGAGTGAATGGAGCAAATGGGGTGAATGGAGCTAATGGGGCAGAGGATGCGTTGCCACCCCCACCCCCGGTTATTCCAACGGATGTTCTTCCTTTGCATGTGGAAGCAGATATCATTCCTGAACCTGTTAAGAAAAAACCTGCTCGGGTCCCTATTGCTAGGCGTGGCCTTGGAACCAAGGGAACAAAAATACCTTTGGTCACAAATCACTTCAAAGTGAATGTTACTAATATTGAGGGTTACTTCTTCCATTATAGTGTATGCTCCTTATGCTTTCCATATATTTCCAGTGCTTTCTTCCATTTTCTTTTATCTTCAGTGTTAGTTCTCATTTTTGTACTGTATACATAGGTTTCTGTTGCTTATGAAGATGGGCGTCCGCTTGACGGCAAGGGTGCTGGAAGAAGAATAATTGAAAGGGTGCATGAGACATACCACTCTGAGTTAGGTGGAAAGGACTTTGCCTATGATGGGGAGAAGAGCCTGTTTACTGTTGGATCCCTTCCACGCAATAAACTTGAATTCGCCGTTGTTTTGGAGGATGTGCCATCAAGCAGGTATGTAAGGACGGGCTATGGTTTCTTTCCAATGTATTAGATCTCCTTTTTACTCTCTTACTGTTGGACTTGTTTCTATACAGGAACAATGGAAACTGTGAACCTGATGGTACTGGGAGTCCAAATGAGAGTGACCGAAAGAGATTACGGCGTCCAAATCGCTCCAAAACATTTAATGTGGAGATCAGCTATGCTGCAAAAATTCCCATGAAAGCAATTGGAGATGCTCTTCGTGGTCAAGAATCAGAGAATTCTCAAGAAGCTCTGAGAGTCCTGGATATCATATTAAGACAGCATGCATCGAAGCAGTGAGTGAAGTTTATCCCTTCTGTCTAGTTTTCTCCCTTCTCTCCTTCCCCCACATAGTTTTGTGTTTAAGTTATATTTTGGATGGATTCTATCTTATCTAATGAAAACCTCGATTCCAACAGAGGATGCCTCCTAGTTCGCCAATCATTCTTCCATAATGATCCAAAAAATTTTGCGGATGTTGGAGGTGGTGTTCTTGGGTGCAGAGGATTCCATTCAAGTTTTAGGACCACCCAGGGTGGCTTGTCTCTGAACATTGGTAGCTATATTGCTTATTTCTCTGTTATATTATTCAAAATTTACTGTATTTTAACCTATTCTGATGTGTAAATTTTCAGATGTATCGACTACCATGATCATACAGCCAGGGCCGGTGGTCGACTTTTTAATTGCCAACCAAAGTGTTAGAGATCCTTTCCAACTTGACTGGACGAAGGTAACAAACTCTTGTCATTATTTATTCTGTCCTGTTATTATGTTCATTTACTTTTCGATAATCTGTGTTTGTTTCAATGAACAGGCTAAAAGAACACTCAAGAATTTGAGGGTCAAAACAAGTCCGTCAAATCAAGAGTTCAAAATAACTGGATTGAGTGAGAAACCATGCCGAGAACAAACGTATATATTTTTTTGAACGAAACTATGTTTCCTTTTTATTTTTGTGTTTTTGCATCATGGTGCTTTTTCTATCCTTACTAGAGCAACTATTTTTCTTGTGTTCTTGTTCTTAACGCCCTCAATTTATTGTGTACGATCCAGTTTTACATTGAGAAACAAACAAGCAAAGGAAGGGGAAGATGCAGAAATAGAAGTGACTGTTTATGATTATTTTGTTAATCATCGTAATATACAGCTGCGTTACTCGGCTGATCTACCCTGCCTTAATGTTGGGAAACCAAAACGTCCTACTTATATCCCCCTGGAGGTAACAAGCTGAGTTTATTCGTCTTTCTTTTTGTTGTTACAAATATGATGATTTATTTTTATCTGTGACCTTAGTGGTTTTGTTGAACTTTTTCTTCCAGCTTTGTTCTTTGGTGTCCTTGCAACGTTACACAAAAGCTCTTTCCACCCTTCAAAGAGCTTCACTGGTGGAGAAATCAAGGCAGAAGCCACAAGAGAGGATGAGTGTTTTGTCTAATGTATGTGTCTTCATTAACATCTGACTCATTGTATATGCATCCATGACTCTAAATCACATGAGTACTATTGCAGGCTTTGAAAATCAATAATTATGATGCTGAACCAATGCTACGTTCATGTGGTGTTTCAATTGGTGGTAGCTTTACTCAAGTGGAAGGCCGTGTTCTTCCAGCCCCAAAGGTATTTTCCACATATACCTGTATGATGTAGCCTATTCTGTTGTGCGTCTACGGATTGATTTGGTTTCCTTGACAGCTTAAAGTCGGTAATGGCGATGATTTCTTCCCTCGAAATGGGCGCTGGAATTTCAACAACAAGGTTTTTAATGACCCCCTTTTCTCTCTCCATTACTTTGCACCTTAAATCAGTATTTTGATTCTTTGGTTCATTTATATTGTTGAAATGCAGACACTTGTGAAGCCAACTAAGATAGAAAAGTGGGCTGTTGTTAACTTTTCCGCACGCTGTGATCTAAAAGCCCTCGTCCGTGATCTGATCAAATGTGGAGATATGAAAGGAATTGTAAGTTTTGCACTTGCACATTTGCTACAGTATGTATTCAAATAACTTTAGATTAACTTCATTTTTATTCTTTTGTTTTATTTTTCCATTCTTCACCTGCTGACAGAAAATCGAGGCTCCATTTGATGTGTTTGAAGAGAATCCTCAGTCTAGGCGCGCCCCACCTTTGGTTAGAGTTGAGAGGATGTTTGAGGATATACAGTCCAAACTTCCTGGACAACCACAGTTTCTTCTCTGTTTGCTTCCGGAGAGAAAAAATTCTGCTTTATATGGTTGAGTCATATTATCTATACTATCATTGACATGTTAAATCATTTATAATGTGCTCTCTTAATGATATCTATTGATTCACTAGGTCCATGGTTGAGTCATTTTATCTAAATAAATTATATTATGCTCTCTAATGATACCTACTGATTCCCTAGGTCCATGGAAGCGGAAGAATCTGGCTGAGTATGGTATTGTGACACAATGCATTGCTCCCACAAGGGTGAATGATCAATACCTTACAAATGTCCTGTTAAAGATCAATGCAAAGGTGAGTTTTTTTATTTTAATTATTAGTAATTTATTTCATTTTATTGATGTCAGTATGAGTAGATTTTCTGTTGGCTGTGATCTTAAACTTGGTTTGCCCTCATAATTCCTTGCAGCTTGGTGGGTTAAATTCATTGTTGGCAGTTGAATATTCTCCTTCTATCCCTGTGGTTTCCAAGGCTCCCACTATCATCCTTGGGATGGATGTGTCCCATGGTTCTCCCGGGCAGTCTGATGTACCCTCAATTTCTGCGGTAAACTGCTTTCTATGTCTTACCTATTGGATTAAATGTTGTTACTAAAGCTAGTTCACTTGAACTCTGCACATTTGGTACATATGATGACAAGAAATACGTATGGACCTCTCATGTTGTATTTGATGGGGCAATTATAGGTGGTAAGCTCCAGGCAGTGGCCACTGATTTCTCGCTACAGGGCATCTGTTCGAACACAATCCCCCAAGGTGGAGATGATAGACTCTCTGTACAAACGAGTTTCTGACACAGAGGATGATGGCATTATGAGGTAGGATATGTATCTTGAAGTCATTTATTCGTTGCAAATTTCTTCAAATATTTGGAAAAGTTATAGAAATTCATTTTCTTTTGAATGTTCATGTCATTTTATGTTTCACATTTTGGTTTCATAAATACTTTCCAAACCACTCAAATGTTAAGTTTCTTCTTAATTTCAGAGAGCTGCTTCTGGACTTCTATACAAGTTCAGGCAAACAGAAACCCGACCAGATTATCATCTTCAGGTATTTCTTATAAAACCTAGAATCAAATGAATTGTAATTGTATTTTCTGCTATTGTTCTTAAAACTATGTGCTTGTAAGAATTGGAACAGTCAGTATCTTATTTGTAGGAGTTTTTTTTTTGGTTAAACCCATTTACTGCCCTCGCTTAATTTCTTTCTTTTTTTTTCTGAAAACCATTAGCTGCCCTAGCTTAAGTTATAGTGCGTCTGAATGTGCATGTGCTCATGTATGGGTCAATTACTAGCTCTTTTTGTACAAGCTCTTTAATACATTTTCATGTATGGGTCAAATTCTAATGAATAATTTTTAATTCCGTCTTTTGATTTCTTCTGTGTTAAATTTTAAAGGTTATTAGATTCCAGATTGCATTTGTATTTTGACACAATAAATTGCCCAGTATGTCTTGATGTGTAATTATGCGCCAAATGTGGATGCCAAATATACCAGGATTTGAATTGTACAATCCATCGCTACCACCTTGATCTGAAGCAGGCACATTTTATGCTGCCGTGCTGATATCTACTTTGAAATTCTTTTTACACGTTTATTAAACTACAGTGCATATCACTGGTTTTACTCGAATGTTTTCTGCTGCTCTAAACTCTAACGTTACTCAATTTACTTGAATTGTCTGTTGGAAATATGATAGGCTTTATAATCCATGAGTAGATACTGATTACTTGTATTTTATCTATTTTTTTTTCTTGTAGATACTGTTTGAGCATGTTGAATTGATTAATCTTGTTCTGTACAAGTTTATTTTGGTAGAACTTTGCTTATGCTTCACCTTTGAGTTGACTGATTATGTTGAATATAGGGATGGAGTCAGCGAATCTCAATTTAACCAAGTTTTGAACATTGAACTGGATCAAATCATAGAGGTAAGTTTTGAACATTAAACTGGATCAAGGTTTTGTGGGCTAAGCAAACCATTGAAGTTCAAATTTGTTTTCAACTTTGAAATGATGTTAAATTATCCTTTTCTTATCAGGCATGCAAGTTCCTGGATGAGACTTGGTCCCCTAAATTTGTGGTGATCATTGCTCAGAAAAACCACCACACAAAATTCTTTCAGCCTCAATCCCCAGATAATGTTCCTCCTGGTAGGCTAACGCAGTTGAACAAATTCAACTCTTAACATGATTCAGCCTTTCACATAATTCAACGTACCTATACAATTTATTGGTTTTTTTGCAGGAACAATTATTGACAACAAAATTTGTCACCCAAGAAACAATGACTTCTATCTATGTGCTCAAGCTGGAATGATTGTGAGTATCAATATTATGCTTTACAGCTTTAGTATCTTGTTTGTAACTTAGAATCCTATCTAGATTGTGCTACTTTGCATTAGTATTACCGTGGTGCAAGCTTCAAAAACCGTGCCTAAAATTTTCATTACTTAAGATATTCATGTTTTAATAACTCCCATGTTTTGCATTGTTCCCAATAATTTCCCCAAATGTTACGAAGTGGATCTCTGGGGTCACGAATGATTCTTCAGGGAAATTGTGAATCATTCATGTGCAACGTCTGATTTTTTTTCTCTGTAATAGTTAAAGACTGACTTACACTAAACTGGTTTACTCATATTTTTTTTAAAGGGGACCACGAGGCCTACTCACTATCATGTTCTGTTAGACGATGTTGGTTTTTCAGCCGATGAGCTGCAGGAACTAGTGCATTCACTTTCATACGTGTAAGTGAATATTTATGCACTACATTGCTTTGTTTAGCCATTAGTATTAACTAGTATCCTTAATAATTTTTTTTTTTCACTTGCAGGTACCAGAGAAGTACCACTGCCATTTCCGTAGGTAAATTTCTTTATTCTATTCCTGCGGCTCCTCTAGAATGGTCATGGTCTTGCACGCAAAGCAACTCTCTCCCTGATGTTCATGCTAATACAACATGCTTAGTTGCAAATAGTAAATCCTAATCCCTTGGTTAAATATTTTTCTTTTCAGTTGCCCCCATTTGCTATGCACATTTAGCTGCCACTCAGATGTCACAGTTCATGAAATTCGAAGATGCGTCTGAGACATCTTCAAGCCATGGCGGTCTTACGTCTGCTGGAGCTGTTCCTGTCCCGCAGCTGCCCAGGTTGAAGGAGAATGTGTCCAGTTCCATGTTTTTCTGTTGAGGCCTCAGAGCCTTGAGCCCTACTATGGTTACCTTACTGAAGAACAGCAGTTTGTGTATATACTAGTTTTTGGTGTAGCCTCCCACTGTAATAGGAGGTTTGAACTATCGTAGTTGGTAAAGCTTGCGGTGCGTTTGACAGGCGTTTTTGTGTAGCCTAACTTATGGGATTATGACCTTGGATGTTGACTCTGTGTAGGCTCTTTTTTTTGTTGTTTTTTTGGTCGAACTCTCTGTAGGCTGAACTTATGGTATTGTGTGATGGTTTTCTGTTGCCCTTTGTG
Organism: Heteromeles arbutifolia; assembly: GCA_024362995.1. Classification (NCBI taxonomy): domain Eukaryota; kingdom Viridiplantae; phylum Streptophyta; class Magnoliopsida; order Rosales; family Rosaceae; genus Heteromeles; species Heteromeles arbutifolia. The sequence continues at coordinate 21,431,999 of JANCRC010000005.1, read as the reverse complement.
TATGTGGTGGAGATTGGTTTTATGAGTGGTCTTCCGGAAACCTCACTTCCTTCATCTGCCTTACAGATGATGGGGGCACGGTATTTTTTCCTTAAACTGTTTTCGGTATACTGAGATCAGGCGGTGGATCTGAAGGGTCAATGATAGGGTGCGATGATGCAATATTTCATAGTACTGCAAGAGGCGGTCGGGACGTGTTTTAACTTGACAGAGGCAAAGGCATATTTCTTCCTTAGCGGTTGAGGTTACTGTTTCTGTTTCTGTTTTGAGGGTATGAAAGTTGCAGTCCGTGTTCAAGAAATCACCCCGAACCACTTCTTCCCAACCCTGCATATGGTTCCCAATCATACGTCTACTACCATATTATCCTACTTGCAGTGCTTGCCATTGCCGCTTCAGCATGGACATTTCCCTTCTAGACTTCTACTCAACTGAAATTTAGAGCATCAGTTTACCATAGTAATTATGCGCTTGATCACTTATTTCGATCCCTTTACCACTTGTGGCAGTGAAGCCACACACACATAAAAACACACACACACACAAAATGTAAAAGCCCGTCCCGGAAATTTCGTACGACGGACGTGAAAAGACTAAAATGGCCTTGGACGTTAACTAAGGTACGTGTGCTTAAGTTTGGAAGTGGGTCCAATTATTTTGGTTGGTTGTACTTGGACCACACACACACACATTCACCTCACTTCTCTTCCTCTCTCTCTCTCTCTCCCGTACTCACTCTCTCTCTCTACCTCACACTTTCTCTCTCTTTCTCCCTCTCGGTGTTGTACGGACAAGCACCAAATCCGTCAAAAACTTAGCAGATCCAAGGAACCAAGGACACCATCGTGTTCCTCGTGGTGTGGTGAGTTCAAAGGTACCATTTTCAGGTTCTAATACGTTCGTTTTCACGTAGAAATCTCACCCTCCGATTTGTGCACTATTCATGCACACGTGAAATATTGTTTTTCAGGGAATTTGAAGCTTATAGGAAGCTTTATGAGGTCCTAAGGAAGCTCGGAGTAGTTCGTTTGAAGTTTTTGGACGTCGGAATAGCGAGATCGGGGAGTTTTTGTTTTGGCCGGAATTATCAAGGCTTTTTCCGGCGAATCCCCGACGAGTTAGGGGTCGAGTCAGGTATGGTTGTGTTCATCTTTGTGAGATCTTCATTTTACCCCAACCCAAAAGTGGGGCGTGTTGGCCGTCACGTGAGAGTGACGTAACCATGTGCACAGTGCGGAAGCAATAAAGAATAGAAATTTAAAGATCAATTAAAACCGAAACACTAGCAATACTAGTGTAAAAGAAGTGTGAATTCCACTAATATAGAGCATAAAAGTCTACGTGCAGTCAAGCAGAGGTACTAAATAGAAATAACACCCGAAGGTGGTCCTACATAAGTGAATTCTGTCAGAACGTCCGATGAGCTCCTCGTATGCCACCAATGAACGCTACTTAATACCTGGAGGGGCAAAAAACAAAGTTGAGTGGGTCAGAAACAAATCTTATCAAAACCTTTCTTTTCTCAAAAGTTATAACCCCTCGCCGTAAAACCTGTATAATTTCCCAGAAACAAAGTATATACTCATATATATAATTCTCAAAATCCTGCTGAAAATATGTATGTATGAAAGTATGTATGCCATGCCAAAGTATCATAACTGAATGCTAAAGCAAAACTCTGTGAATGTGATTGAATACTAAATAATCAACTCAGCCCTCGGCTGTATATAGCTCATAACAATCATCATATCATATAGCTCATACTCATCTCAATCATATCATATATATATACCCTGCACATACATCAATACCACCTCTAGTGGTCTGCACAACATCACTGAATATAAACCAATATGCTCTAGTGCTACGATTACGTGAAGACTGAGCGATAAATTGCGGGTCACCTAAGAGTCAAACCCACCTATAGTGGCCTATTCGACAGGACTGAGCACCTAAATTGGATCCAAAGCGAGCATACGGTGCGGGAGGTGAACATCACGTGAAAGATTGAGCCCCTTTCTGGGCGGGAGCACTAATATCAGTGTGCAGGTTTATGAGCTATAATCACATCACATCACATCACATCAACTAGTATATAAACTTACCTACCACTTACCTGTGCGTCCTCAGCACCAACATCAATATAAGTAATCAATAACGCATAATAAATAAATAGATACTTTGCATGGCATTTCATATCACATTTCATTTAAACTGATTTTCTGGGAAAAAAACTCATTTATATAGGTATATACGGAAAACAAATGCCCACTCACTGATAAGTAGACGGGTCGTAACCCCCGTGCCTAGCCTGGCTACGCTCGTCCTCCAGATAGGTCTCGCCTATATGAGAAGTAATTGAAATAACGTTAATTAACTCACATAAACGAAACCTTAGAAATAACTTATCATACATTGCTCAAATTGGGTATATGAATATACCACTGTGATCTACACAATCTCAGGATCATCCCCATATTTTTAGAAAAATTTTCCGACCACCCACGCGCCGGCCAAGGCACGGCCAGACGCGCCGGCCACGCAATGTGCCGTGCATGCTGACAGAAACCCTAACGCTGTTAAGGAATATTTCGTTAAATCTCCAGAATATTCCATTAAGGTTAATTGACCCCGTTAACTCCGTTAGGAATATTCCGTCAGACGGAATATTTCGTCATCTTCTTTGCCAGTTCACCAGCGACCGGCACAAGCGCCGCTGCATCGTCGGAAACTGGGTAAAACTTCCAACCTTGATTTCTCACTCATTTTTCAACCAAATTTCACGAAATTAACACCAAAATGAAGCTTAGGACTAGAGGAACAAGTCTATACCTCTTTTAAACCCAAAACATGATGGAAAATCGTGGAAGCAAAATCACGAATTTCGGCAAAACTCAGAACTCGCGATCCCAACGTCCAAAAACCTCCAATTTTGTCCTCCGAGCTTCACAAGAACATTCTAAGGCTCCTTGTGATCTTAGAATGTTTTAAAACTCCCTAGATTAAAAGTACATGAAAAGTACCATTAGATCTACTCACGGGAAACCTTTGTTTTCGAAGGTTTCAAGTTAAACCAAAGGTGTAGAAGTGATTGTGAACTTACCAGGGTCACGAATCCAGCAAGAATGACTTCAATCTGTGCCAAAATCACCCACAACCACGGCGTCCGTACGTTTGAGGCTAAATAGAAGAAAAATCCGAGAGAGGAGAGAGAAAGGAAGAGTGAGAGAGAGATATGGTGTATGTGTGTATGTGTGTACATGTACCATATTATGGCCACACCACCAAGCCTAAATTCCAAAACAAGCCCCAAAATACATGCACACGTCACCACCGATGCAGGGGTAAAAATGTCATTTGATGTCCTTAATACAAACATCTCGGAACGGGCTGTTACAATCTACCCACCTTAATAAAATTTCATCCCCAAAATTTACTTAACAAATACAATCCACTAAAACTCATAAAACAATCGTGGAAGCAACTCTTTCATCCGCTCTTCTGTCTCGCAGGTTGTTTCCTCTACTGAATGATTCCTCCATAAAACTTTCACCAAACGCACTGTCCTGTTCCTTAGAATCTTATCTTTCCAGTCTAGTATAGTAATCGGCTCCTCCTCGTAAGACAAATCAGGATTAATCTCTAACTGCTGCGGAGGCAAAACATGCGATGGGTTTGAAATATAATGGCGAAGCATCGACACATGAAACACATTATGTACTCTAGACAACTCCTGAGGCAAATCAAGTTTATAAGCTACTTCGCCAATCTGCTCAATAATTTGATACGGTCCGATATACCTGGGACTCAATTTCCCTTTCTTCCCGAACCTTACAACACCTTTCCATGGTGATAACTTCAAGAAAACCCAATCACCTACATTATATGTCCGATCAGTAGCATGTCGATCAGCTAAACTCTTTTGGCGATCTTGGGCCGCTTTCAGATTAGATTTAATCACCTGAATATTTTCTGTAGTCTCGTCCACTATCTCTGGGCCCTCTAAAATTCTTTCTCCGACCTCAAATCAACACAATGGTGTCCGACATGATTTACCATACAATGCCTCGAATGGTGGCATACCAATACTCGAGTGATAACTGTTATTGTAGGCAAATTCTATCAGGTCCAAACGCGTATGCCATGCATCACTAAACTGCAAAACAGAAGATCTCAACATATCCTCTAGTGTCTGAGTAGTCCTCTTAGACTGTCCATCAGTTTGAGGGTGATATGCAGTACTATACAATAATCTCGAACCCAGAGCTTCTTGGAATGCCGTCCAGAATTTAGAAGTAAACCTCGGGTCTCGATCTGAAACAATGCTGACTGGCACACCATGATACTTAACAATCTTTGAGATAAAAAGTTCAGCTAACCGATTTAAGGAAAACTTCTCTCGAACTGGAATGAAATATGCTGACTTAGTAAGTCGATCAACAATTACCCAAACTCCATCATAACCATTCCTTGTACGAGGAAGTTTATACACGAAATCCATAGTAATATCTTCCCATTTCCACTGTGAAATAGGAAGTGGCTGCATCCGACCAAACGGCTTCTTTCTCTCGGCTTTAACTTGCTGGCAAACAATACATCTACTTACATACTCAGCAATTTCTCTTTTCATACCTGGCCAATAATAAAATGGTCGAATGGTATGATACATTTTAGTGCTTCTCGGATGCATAGCGTAAGCCGAAATGTGCGCCTCATCAAAATAACCTTCTTTAACTCTGCATTATTCGGTACATACATCCTACCTTCTTGCATGAGTATGCCATCAGTTTCTCGAATCCAAAGATCTTTCTTTTTCCCATCATTTCTTAATTGAATTAATTCTTGAATCTCTTCATCTTCCTTCTGTGCCTCGAGTATCCGATCAATCAAGATTGGCCTAACTTGAAAATGAGCAAGTAAAGCATCTTCTCGATCATTAGTCTCTGATTTGTCCATGACTAGCTTCACTCCTGTTGTTCTCAACTTTGCCAAAAGAGGAACACGACTCCCATAAATAGCATTAATTCTGCCTTGAGATTTCCGGCTAAGTGCATTAGCTACTACATTCGCACAACCTGGATGATATTCAATCGTGCAATCATAATCACTCAGCAGCTCTATCCACCTCCGTTGACGAAGATTCAAATTTCTCTGGATAAACAAATATTGAAACTCTTCTGGTCTGTAAAAATCTTACATTTCTCACCATAAAGATAATGCCTCCAGATTTTCAATGCAAAAACAATCCCCGCCAACTCCAAATCATGAGTAGGATAATTCCTTTCATGCAGCTTTAATTGTCTCGAAGCATATGCAATCACTCTGCCATGTTGCATCAATACGCAGCCCAAACCATTTAATGAAGCATCACTATAAATCTCAAAATTACCACTGTCATCAGGAAGTGCTAACACTAGTGCTTGAGTAAATATTTCAACTGCCGAAAACTCCGCTCACAACTATCATCCCACTCAAATTTAACATTTTTCCTGGTTAGCTTAGTAAGTGGCAATGCAATCTCTGAGAAATCCCACACAAATCGCCTGTAGTATCCTGCTAAACCCAAGAAACTACGTACCTCAGAGACGGTTCGTGGTTACTCCCAATTCTCTACTGCTGCCACTTTCTGGGGATCTACCTGAATACCCTGAACTGAAATGACGTGTCCCAAAAATGCCACCTGATTCAACCAGAATTGGCATTTACTGAACTTAGCATAAAGTCTATACTCCCTCAACTTCTTCAGCACCAGACTAAGATGTCGCACGTGATCTGCTTTAGACTTAGAATAAACCAAGATGTCATCGATAAAAACAATGACAAATCGATCTAAGTACTGTTTAAATACTCTGTTCATCAAATCCATGAAAGCAGCAGGTGCGTTAGTCAACCCAAATGGCATTACTAAAAACTCATAGTGACCATAACGGGTTCGAAACGCTGTCTTAGGAACATCATCATTCCTAATCTTCAGCTGATAATACCCAGACCTTAAGTCAATCTTTGAAAACACGCAAGCTCCTCGCAACTGATCAAATAAATCATCGATACGCGGCAATGGATAACGGATTTTAATCGTCACCCAATTTAATTGCTGATAATCTATACACAACCTCAAAGTACCATCCTTCTTCCGTACAAACAAAACTGGAGCTCCCCAAGGTGAAGTACTCGGCTAAATAAAACCTTTATCTAATAATTCCTGCAGCTGAATTTTCAATTCTCTTAACTCAGCAAGAGCCATCTGATAGGGAATCAAAGATATAGGGTCAGTACCTGGTAACAAATCAATGGTGAACTCAACGTCTCGATCTGGTGGCAAACCCGGTAAATCATTAGGAAAAATATCAGGAAAATGTTTGACCACTCTGACATCTTCCACCCTACTAGAAACATCATCATTCAGTACCACATGTGCCAGATACCCCTGACAACCCTTCTGTAACAATTTCTTGGCTTTTACAACTGAAATAATACCATGCCTCATGCCACTAGGCTCACCAACCAATGTAACCACCGGTAAATCTGGCCACAGAAATGTAACTTTCTTCTCATAGCAGTCAATATTAGCTCGATTATAATGTAACCAATCAATGCCCAAAATAACATCAAACTCAGCAAGATCTAACGGAATAAGGTTAGCGGGCATAACTACATCCCCCACTAACACAGGGCATCCTGGATACATCCACCCTACCTGGCACGTCTCACCTCTAGGCATAGAAAACTCTATCTCAAATCCAAGAGGTGTGGGATTAGGTTGCATCAATTGAGCAAATGTATGAGAAATAATTGAATGGGTAGCACCATAGTCAATCAATACTTTAGCAAAATGTCCAAGAATATTTAAATTACACATTATCAAATCAGGGTTGTTCTGAGCGTCTTGCACTGAAAGATTATGAATACGACCCTGCGTCTGCTGACGTCCTCCTCGTCCTCTGCTAGACTAACCACTATGCCCAGGTGCACCACGACTCTGTCCAAAATGGCTAGGCTGTCTTGAAGTACCTGCGCTGCTCGAGGTATCCTCACCTTGCTGTGGCTGTACTCCCGAGTACCACTATGATCCACCTGCTGGATAGGATGGATATAGAGCATATCCTCCAGAATACTGAAGATGTTCACTCTGATAGCCACTCGAATAATATGGATCATGGGAATAGGGATACGGCGCTGCTGGATAAGGAACAACATCACCCTGATAATGATAAATGCTCCCTCGACTCGGCTGACCATAACCACTCGATACTGGAGCCTGCTGACTCGGCACTGGTGTTGAAAAAGAAGGCATATGTGGTCTCTGTTGACCCTGCGGGCAATTAGCTGCTCGATGACCAAACTGTCCACATGTAAAACATCCTCGAGTACCCTGCCTACACTTGCCTGCATGTCGGTTATTACACCTCCCACAAAAAGGTAATCCTGCACCACCAGAACCACCAACATCCCGCTGCCTCTGAAAACGTGGCCCACCAAAATATTCCGTTAAATTTCCAGAATATTCCATTAAGGTTAACTGACGCCGTTAACTCCGTTAGGAATATTCCGTCAAAGTTGACGGAATATTCCGTCATCTTCTTTTCCAGTTCACCGGCGACCAGCTCCAGCGCCGTTGCATCGCCGGAAACTAGGTAAAACTTCCAACCTTGATTTCTCACTCATTTTTCAACCAAATTTCACGAAATTAACACCAAAATGAAGCTTAGGACTAGAGGAACAAGTCTATACCTCTTTTAAACCCAAAACACGACGGAAAATCATCGGAGCAAAATCACAAATTTCGGCCAAACTCAGAACTCACGATCCCGATGTCCAAAAGCCTCCAATTTTGTCCTCCGAGCTTCACAAGAACATTCTAAGGCTCCCTATGATCTTAGAATGTCCTAAAATTCCCTAGATTAAAAGTACATGAACAATACCATTAGATCTACCCGCGGGAAACCTTTGTTTTCGAAGGTTTCAAGTTAAACCAAAGGTATAGAAGTGATTGTGAACTTACCAGGGTCACGAATCCAGCAAGAACGACTTCGATCTGTGCCAAAATCACCCATAACCACGGCTCCGTACGTTTGAGGCTAAACGGAAGAAAAATCCAAGAGAGGAGAGAGAAAGGAAGAGAGAGAGAGAGATATGGTGTATGTGTGTATGTGTGTATGTGTACCATATTATGGCCACACCACCAAGCCCAATTTCCAAAACAAGCCCCAAAATACATGCACACGTCACCACTGATGCAGGGGTAAAAATGTCATTTCACGTCCCTAATACAAACATCTCAGAATGGGCTGTTACAATTATAGTTGGCAAATTGCAACGGGAAATCCGACGATTGCAAATTTACATTAGTTTTGTTGTTAAAACTGGAATAAAGAGACGTTTGGTAATATAAAAGATCGCAAGAATAAGCTTTTAACTTTGCTAAGTGATATAACGGATAAAGTTATGAAGAATCAAAATACAAGCATTAATATGGATTTGGAAGTTAAAACTGGAGAGGAGTTAACTAAAGTTATAAAAGAAGAGGAAATGGTGTGGGCTCAGAAAGCCAAGGTTAACTACTGGTTATAATTACGGGATAAAAATATAAAATACTTTTAAGCTGTAGCAACTATTTGTTAAAAAAAAATTGAGATTAGAAAAATTAAAGATAGTAGTGGTTTTTGGTGGAATTATGGTGAGGTCTTGAGTAGGTTTTCGTGCAGGAATTCAAGCTGCGTTTCTCTTGTGATAGGCTCCCTTTTACTGATAATATGGCTTCGTTGGCTGATATTATTAGCCGTTGCATTAACAGCCAGCATAATATGCTCACTTCTTAAATCAGTTACTAACGAGGAAATTTGGGATGCAGTTAATCGTATAGGTGCTTTAAGGGCCCCTAGACTGGACGGTTTAAGTGTAGGCTTTTATCATGAATGTTGGGACATAATTAAAGATTAAGTGATTGTGCTGGTGAAAAAGTTCTTTCAGAGTAACTCAAGCCTAAGAATTATTAACCATACAAATCACTGAAAGATCACACCGTTGAAAATGAAGGGTCGTCTACTAGAGATCGACACGTGCAAGGATCGAAGCCAATCAATAAAATGTGTGAGAAGCATGCATGCAAAATAGAGGTCTTTGTCATCATTGCAGTTGATTTTTGTTTGATTTTAGAAGATGCGTGATGGAAATTGAAGCAACTCAACTATCCCACTTTAATGTCATGAGCTAGACCAGTGCAAAAAAATAAAATAAAATAATAAAAAAAAGGAAAACTAATGAAAAGATTTTGAAAACTTTGAGTTTTAACGATAAGGACAAAATAAAGGGTAAATTGAATAGTACCAGGATTGACTTTTTAGTGTAAAAATGTGGTTTTTCGTTAAAGTGAACAGTATCAGGAGCTTTTCATTAAAGTTCCCTAAAAAAATTGAAGACTAAACAGTATGTATTCCAGCTTACTCTAAAAGGCATGGTCTTTGGATAATGATCCATCCTAAAAGGGAACAGGTTGCCACTCAGATGGATAGTTAGGGGCAATTGTGGGATCATGATTTTCCAAGGCCGGAGTAAGGATGATCCGAATACAGTTACCTCAGTAGTTCGGGCATGGACTGACTAGCTCTGGGCAGAGCTGTATCGGATAGAGCAGTGCTGCCATCATCTCTAGGGCAATAGGCGAAGTCCAAGCGACTCCGCCGGATGACCGTGCTTGTTCCACGAGACACGCCATCTAATCCGAATATGGACTTAATCAGACCCTATAAGTCTTGGAGTTCCTACAATCTAGGAATTGGCACGTGCCGCAAGTAATCACATCTCCTAAAAGGGTCCAATATCTACTTCGAAATATCCTCTAGGATTCTCCTGGCTTAGAACACAGATTCTATCTTAAAAAGATCTCTCTATCACGGTGTAATACATCCACCTAGGGTTCATCTATGGTAACGCATCTAAATACTTGAATTCTCTTGCCCACTACTTGAGTCTAAAATCATTCACTAACTTGACCGTTGGAGAGCCTTTGGCCGGCACAACCCCCTCCTTGCATAGGGTTGTTTACTGTTTTACAGGTTGCTCGAGTTTGTCAACCACCATTCGTGACGGTGTGCGAATTTGGTTCTAACAATGGTTACAAAATCGTAACAACTAGACTGGGTGCAGGCTTAAGCTAATGTGGAAGTTGTCCCTAAACTCTAACGGAGAGAGGAGGCCGACGGAATCGATTTGCATGGGAAAGCTGGGATCATTTGATTGAATTTTGTAACATTGGTGGTTGTGGCGGAGGACAAGCGCATATGGTTGAATTATTGACGTGGATGTTGATGATTGAATTATTATTTAAGTGTTGATTAACGTTCTTATTTCCTATTTGTGACACATCATTTGATTTGCTAATTTAGTTTAAAATTTTGACTCTCCGAGCATTATTAAGAGTGAATAGTACTTTGAAGAAGGAAGACAAAGCTGCGCCAGTAATCGTTTTTTGACGGAGGCAAAAGGCAAAGCTGCGCCAGTAGGCAGTAGGGTAACTAGGGTTTGATTAGCAAAGGACATTTTTAAAGAAATATTTTGCTAACTCTTTTGAAATTTCATATCCTTTTGGATCTTAACCTCTTTATTTACTTGCTGCAGTTGATTGCTGTTATTCTGGTGCTCTGAGTATGTTTCGACATCAAATTTGTATATGCTTACTTGCAGTTTCAAGGGAAGGCTGTATTATAATCGGGCCTGTTATTTCATTTGCGGACACCCTCAAATTAGAGCAAGAATTGAACTGCTGCTCAAGCAGCAAAAACTGACTAAGAAGGATGTTAAGGATATACTTCAGGTACATATTCTTGGTATCTGTTATAATTTCAAATTTTCTATTAGAAATTGTAGTTCGATTAATTGACATTTTAAAAAGAGTTTCTTTTAAAGTTTCTTATCTTGTATGAATGCCATCAAAAGAGGGATACTTTAAAATTTGATTGTCACGTTATACTTGGGTGCCAGAAAAAGTTGCATTTGATGCAAACCTTTGGGGGATATGAGTGAATTTTTTAGTATTGTTGCACAAAATCGGTTCGATATTGGAACAACGTAAAGGTGTGACCTTCGCAAGGTTGCTCCGGTCACCAAGTGTAGGTAATATGTACGCGTTTCACCTTAAGTTGGGCTACGTTCACGATGGTAGAGGAGTTCTCATTAATAATGTACAGTTTACGTGATACAAAAGTACTAGCAAATCATCACTAGTGAGTTCTAATAATGGATTATGTAGAATAATAGCATTGGAGATTAATTGTAGGAGAATGGTCTCATTTTATAGTTGAGGAGAGTCGCACGCTTTCGTCCGCAGTCGATGTGGGACTCTTGGAGATTTATTCTGATGTTGACATGTGTTGCGTTATGATCGGCCTCCTAGTTTGAGAGAATTTTGTGCTTCAGTCGGGGTTGCTCACAACACGAATTCTTCAATGGGTCCTTAAAAGTATAAAGTTGACCAGTACTTGGTAGTTTCAGGTTGGTGAAGTATGGTACAAACAAATATAATAGGGGGGGGGGTCGGAATGCCTTGTATGAAAGTTGAGAACATTATCAGCATGGAATTCGATATCTCATTGGTTTTAGATACCCATGATAAGCTATAACTTTTAATTGCAGATGGCTTGAGATGTGCTATAATAAGATCCAACATGGATAGAATTATCACTGAAACTTTCAACTGTGGTTGATGAAAGGGTTGACCAAGTGGTTGGGGTCATGTTCAGTTTATGTAACTGCTTATGCTTGTATATAAGCACTACTGTTCATTTTTTCTTATCCTTAATTCTTCCCTGAATTGCACGTAGGCTTGTGGGGATTTCCTAGTCTTGAGTTAATTTTGAAGAGGGGTTATAAACTTGGTCATTTACAGTTGAGAATATCGTGTTTAAGAATGAAAAAAACTGAACAAACACGGATATCGAAAAACAAAGTAACTGAGATAAACAACACCAAGAATTGTCGTGGTTCGGCTATATGTGCCTACGTCTATAGGGCAGCAACAACAATCTTTCACTATTTCAATAATGAGTACAACGAATAATCTTGCCAAATCTCTAGAGCTAGAACTTCACCAAAAACCTGAAAGAATAAGAACAAGAAATACATTCTTTATCTCTTTTCTTTTCTCTCGCTCCCACTTTGCCTTTACAATATTCTCCCACTCTAATCACTTGAGTGGTATAAAAAATATTGTTTTGCTCCCATTCAAAACTAGTACAATAGCCCCTTTATATAGATATAATAAAGGTCTTCTTCAATAAGGATTAATAATCCTAACTAGAATCTAGTTATGAATCTTTCTTCAATTAAGAAACTAACTCCAATTGGGAAAACAACTTAATTGGGTAAATAACTCCAAATGAGAAACAACTTCAATTATTGGGAAAACAACTTAATTGGATAACCAACTCCAAATGAGAAACAACTTCAATTGGGAAAACAATTTAATCCTCTAGGACTATTAATTCCCAATAGACTTAAGGACAACTTATCATGGGCTGGAAAAACCCAACATTTACTTTGTTCTCCTGGCCTTTTGTTTAGTTCTTCGAAGAGTTAAAAACCTTTAGGTCACTAGGTTCTTTATGAAAATTAAATTTTGTCACCGGGAAAAAAATAGGGAAATATCCACAAATAGGGCAATTTCTTAATCTTGGGACAGAAATATGACATTTCAAATATGCACACGGCATGCACATGCCATGCATAACAATCGGACAAAAATAGGATTTTTCCTAGACCTTGAAATGACCCAATTGTCCTCCCATATAAATGGGTTATCCAGAAATTCCAGCTCTCATTTCTTATTTTGTAGAGAGAGAAACAGAGAGGAGAGAAGGAAAATATCTCTCCCCCAATTCTAGTTCAAATAACCCTAACCGATCCATCATCATCCAAAAGCTCTCTCTAACCCACCCATCTTCTTCATCGAAGCTCTCTTTCTCTCTCTGTCTCTCTCTTTTCTCTCTCTCAACCCTAACCGATCCATCTTCTTCATCCAAGAGCTCTCTCTAACCCACCCATCTTCTTCATCCAAGCTCTCTCTCTCTCTCTTCTCTCTCCCTCTCTACCCATTTTGAATATGCACAAGAACTCTCTCTCTAACCCACTCATCTTCTTCAATTTTTACCTTTTCATTCGTAGGTTTTATGAACTGGGATAGCTTAATTTTGCTTGATGGATTTTCGGAGTTTAAGTTGATTGGTTTGGTGTTTATTGGAGAAGACCCAAATCCTCCAAATTTTTTTTTATTTTTTATTTTTTATTATTTTTATGATTTCTCTAATTTATATGTGGGTTTTCATTTCTTCTGTCTTCTCCCTCCCTCTACTTCTTCTCTTGATCCAAATTTAGAAGCACTAAAATAGGGTTTGGCTTTTGCTGTAATTAAATGAAAAAACGTATTAAAGGTCAGTTGCCTTTTGAAGAAGAGATAAATTTGAGGGAAAAGAGAGAAATCAGAGTGGAAAGAAGGAAGAGAGAAGGATATGGACAAAATTGTTTCGCGTACTTGTCCGCTCTCTTCGTATTAAGCTCGCTCATACATTGTATGTACATGACATGCACATGTTATGCTCACAAATTTGAGCTCAACCCAAAAACTCATAGCTCACAGCTCTCTCTTCAAAATCAAAAAAATGACACAGTCAGTTAAATGTGAAGGGAAGAATTGAGATTTAATTGGGATTTCTAGTGACTAGCATGCATATACAATTCTAAATTTATATACATAAGCAACAGAAGCATATTATCACATATTATCAAAGCTATAGTCATGCAAATCCCCTTCAAGAAGCATAGGTTCATATATGATGCATCAAACAAAATATTGAAGAACAAAGTGAAGGTTGAGTTTTATACCAAGGATGAACCACCTCCAAGCTCTTTGTTCTTTGAACTCCTTGAGTCTAGCCTCCCTCCTTGCTTCCTCCAACTTGATAGATTTGGAACTCCTTTGATTCTCCTCTAGTCTCCAAGGTAGAAGACCTCTAAAGATCCACACCCACTAGTGTAGTGAGATGGATGTTGGAATAACGAAAAGGAGAAAAGATGATTAGCTATTTCCCCTCTTGGTGGCCGGCTATGTGTGTGTAGAGAGAGAGAGACTTGTTTTTCTCTTGTTGAAAAGAACACACAAAAGCCCTAATAAAACTTTTTCATTAAACTCCTTTTATAAAGGTAAAAGAAGTAAGTTAACTAATTTACTCTTTCTCTCTCTTCTTTCCTCATCTTTGGCCAGCCACTTAGTGTTGGTTTGGACTTTGGGTTTTTATCATTTCAAATCATCCTATGCTTGAATAAAAGGACCCAATGGGGCCAAATGAACCCGAACTTTTTCTTTAAGCCTGAAACGATCTTTCATCGATTTTATGATTTCTTTAGACTTTCTAATTAATCATAGAACTTAATTAATCCAATTAATTAATTCCATCATCGTTTAGTTGTCTCACCACAAGAGTGTATCGGTGTACAATCGTTTCAGGTTCTAATTAGAGAGGCAGTGAGGTGATTGGTACCAATCCAATTGATTAGTATTTATCCAATCACTTAGTGAATTAAAACTTACTTTTAATTCTCTTTCTTCTTTGATGACTACTTATTTAATCATCTAGAAGAACCCACAAGCCATGAGTAACATCTAACCATATATCATAGCTACCCAAGCTAATGTAGAATTTGGTCGGAGAACCTATTCAGTTGGAATTACAATGTAATTCGATCATTCTCTAATACAATACTCACAATCACATTACTAGGGTATGGATACTTAATGTCAAACCCCTAATGTGATTATACTAAGTTATATGATTCAATTGAGTCGTATAGGAATGCCTTCCATCATTACGCTCGATACTTTAACCGAAGATTCCCGAATCATATCTTAGAGTATTCTTCCTCTCATAACGAGGATTAGAGATCCCTTGTTGATCATTCACATGCCTTTGAGAATAAAATACTGACCCCAACAATGCATATAACACACCCTAAATGAGATGTGGTCGCGTCTCATTATCAAATGATCTGCAACGTATCCCTAAGACAACTATGATGTCTCAAGTCAAAGGATTACTTACATTATTCCAACCAGTAGAGTTACTTGGTTGACATGTGAATAGACCTCCATGCAAGTACTCTCGTTATGTTCAGTGAACTCATTCCCTTAATGAACACCTACATACTTGTCTTAGTGTCACTACACGAATGGCTTGAGACTTTCCATCCTTCCCATTTGAAGGGGACATAGTATGTACTAGTCTATGTATTGTCAGTGTCCCTCTGACAATCCTATGACCAAGAACCTTTTGGACATTATGGTTATGTGAAGAAGGTCTCTGCAATCTAACATCATTAGATTACTTCTTCCATCGATCCATTGTCCATAGATTCACTATTTTGGACGTATATTGTTTATTGAGATAGTCCTAATGAGTGACTTTGCCTTTTGCTGTATTAGAGTTATCTATACATACAGACATTGTCCTAAAAGGTTTCTTCCAAAGATTGACTTTCAGGTCATATCTCCAACAATCTCCCACTTGCACTAAAGTCAATCACTAATCCATCTTATAGATGCTAGTCGAGTGAACTTGAGCTTGTAGGTTAACTAGGTTATGTATTAATCCTTTTAACTTAGAAAAGGATTTACTTCTTAAATGTTTCGAAAAACATTTAACGTTGTCTCTCCCTTGTGTTCAAATATTTTGATGAGACCTTGATTCCATGGCTTGAGCTATCGCCCCATTACGTCGCAGTATCCTACTAATGACCTTATGGTTTTGATTCAATCATTGGTTCAAGATGAACCCCGTCTATTCGAAACAACTTTTGAAGCAGTTTCTAAAACTTTAATATATATATCGACATATATTTCGTTTGTATACTTTATACAAACTTTGTTCCAACCTTGAGACCATTGTAGTACCATACTAACAATACATTCATATGATTAGTACTTCATCCACCATGTAGTTCCATTTGTTAAAATGGGTTATTGTCACTTTGGTTTATTTACCTAAGTGAATGCACATTTCCGGAGTCTCACTTTGACATTCCTTTCTCAAAGGCAATACTCTATTAGTTGCTACGGTTTTGATCCTGGGTTTTAGCAATATCTGAAAGTTACAACCCTAATGGTTATTCAGCTTTGCATATCATCTCACAAGTCCATACATGTGTCCCTTTTGTGATTTTGTGACATATTCTTTATAAGGGTCATGAAAGTAGTTTTTCTATCATATGTAGAAATACTTTCTCAAATCTTCAATGTTTGAGATTCAATTTCCCTATATAACATTCTTGAGACAGCCTTGCTGTATCATTAAGTCCATTCTCAATTGACTTCATTTATGTCTAGTCCATTTTTAAGTTTGTACTTCAAAATTGACTGTGTCATAATTTGTCATTTTGAGTAACATCTGTTTTTCATTAAGTCTATCAAACAGACTTCATTCATAACATTTTGCTAAAAAGTATGACATCACTCCCACTGACCTTGTTGTAACTAAGCATTTATTCGAAACTTTAAGAAAAACTTAACATTTATATTTTCTTAATTCGAATGCATATAGCTCCCACTAACTTGTCTTGGATCTATTGCCAATCTTTCAGATGCATTAGCTTATTGTTGATAACTCAATTGATTTGAGGCAGTCAACAATTCTAGCTAATACAAGTTGTTTAAATGAACATACACAAAGAATTCCTTCTTAAGTAATCCATCAATATTGGATTAAAACTGGATTTAGATCCAATACCAAATATGTGACTTTTTTTGTCAAGTCCTTTCATTTAAAACATATGGTGTCAAGCACCATACTTCCTATAAGAATTATCCAAATCTTTTGTTATGGATCCAACTAAGGATATAGAAATTCAACCATACCTCCTAGGTGGTTGATTTAATTCGTTATCAAAACTACATAGAGCATTATAGTTACATGAGGTGCTGAAATCGGATTGTCTTGTTGTTAAACAATATGTTGTGACTCATTTTGAAACTATTCCCTTTTTGTTTCATCAACTTGTCAATTTGCTTTGTTCTTAGCTTGTTCTCATAAAAGAGAATGATGGACAACTCCCAACATATAAACATTTTATGCTAGGTTGGTGAAACCAACATTCATAGGTTATCCTTAGAATGTTACACAACATAGAATTTTAACGCTTTGAAGAGCTTGAGACCTTTAACAATTAGAATTACAAGCTCAATAAGAATAGTGATGTACTATTAATTTTAGACAACTATAAACCAATCATATTCAAGTTTATATCCTTTTCTCACCTCCCACTGTTTCTCATGACTTTAAAGAGAAATCTCATTATACATTCAAAGTGTATGATTATGAAGTATACGGGGTATAGGACATTGTGGAGTAGCTTCAAACCTTTTAAGCTTATTGTTCCAACTTGATAGGAGCATATTTACATCACTTAGTTAGCTTGTTTCTTTGCATTTACGTTGTTAGTTCTTAGTTATTTTAGTATTTTAAGCTATTTTCGTGTGTTTGTAGGTCTAATGTGCAAAGTATGCAAGAAAGTGCATTTTGGAGCCTTTTGGAGCAGTTTTGGGCATTGGATGGTTAGCTCATGCTTGGAGCTAAGTGGATGGACAAAATTGAAGACCAAAGAAGGTTAAGAATGAGCAAAGAGATGGAAGAAATGAATTGAAGAAAATGAAGTACAAAGAGTTCAGAATTGGAAACCGAGTTTCTATTTGTGAAGGTTTCCATTTGTGCAAGCTTCCATTTGTGGAGGTTTCCGTTTTTGGGGTTTCAAAAACATGTAGGTTGCCTAATTACTCATTCTAGAAGCCCAAAACCGTGCCTAACATATTCCCCTTTTGTTTCAATCCTTGCCGCACAAGGGAGAGGTTTTCTTACCTATTTTCTGTCATAAAACACATTCCTCTTTTATTCTAATCCTTGCCACACAAGGGGAGGTTTTCTTGCCTATTTAATGCCCAAAAATACTTCCCCTTTCTCTTACAAATCAATGCCGCACCTTCTTTCCCTTTCTCACTTAATTTCTGACCTTTAAACACATTCATTTTCTCTCCTACACAATTCTGCCGAATTTCACATTCCTATTTCTCTTTAAATTCTGATTCTTTCTTACCTATTCAATTGTAGCAAATCAGCTAAGTTATGAACCTTTCTTATTATTTTCTGATTGCCTTTCCATTCCATCCACCTATCTACCTATCGATCCTCTACCACCCATCACCACTCATTCTACACACCTTAACCCCTTGTGCCACAGCTTTACAAAGGAGGAAGGAGAGGAGGAGTGGCCTTGGAGCGTGTTGCACCCAATCTGGATTGCTGGGCGTTCTTAGGTGTTTTCTACCTTATGTTTTCGATGTTTAATTTAATTTTCCTTTGTCTTGCTGTAATCACGAGAGGCTAAACTTGTTTTTAGCTAGAGGCTACTTTGAAACCATGATTTTGTGTGTGATATAACTTGATAAATTTTAGTTACAGATTCTTGAAGTATGAATGCAATTGGCTTAATTGTTTGGATTAGAACTTATTTTTGTTTGTTGATTGAGGGTCGACACTTAATTGACATGCATAAATTTGATGCTAGGATATAAGTGAGTTTCACATAATTGTTACAAACTTATGTTCACAAGTAGTAAAGGTTGCTGGAATAATCATGTTAAGTTCAATTCTTGGTGTGAGTAACATGATGTCATAGTTATGAATGCCTCGTCAATGCTTATGATTCTCATTGAGCGTAATGATCTCTGATTGTGTCTCTATTATGATGTCATGTAGGGAAATTGATGAGAATAATTTGGTTGTAGATGAGTTGTCCGTCCAATACAATGAAATTAGGAGAATCTGAAGGTTAATTAGTGATTGACACGGTTAATCTGGGGCATTGTCATTTGTAATTCAATGAAAATGTAACTGGAAGTCAAGTTGTATGCATATAAGTCATGTGTGGATAAGGAAACCTCTAGCTAGTTCACCATCCATCCTAAAAACCCAATTTCGTCTAAATTTGCTTAGTTTAAAGTCTTTGTTTGTTTTAGCTTAGTTTCACTCTAAAACCAATTCCCCTTCACTTGTTTGAGTCAAATTAGTTAGAATCTGTCTTAGTTTGTGTATTTGTGTGTTTTGAGTCAAGTTTAATTCAATTTTCGTCGAAAGTTGTGTCTAGTGTCTATAATCTGTCCAATTAGTGTTTTTAAGCAGTTTTGAGTGTTTTGAACCTGTTTTGAGTCTTACTAGTCTATTTAGAGTCTTTTGAGTCTTGTGTTGCTTATTTGAGTCAGTTTGTGTTAGATTAGCAAGTCCTCCTAATCCCCGGTCCAGAACGATCCCTACTTGCATTTATACAACAATTGATAACAAGAGGGTTTAATTTGTGTGCTTAACTTTAGTCACATCAAATTTTTGGCGCCGTTGCCGGGGATTAGTAACTTTGCTAATCCCTTGTTTCTTTGTCTTGTATTTTCTCTTAGTTTTTGACTTTCTTTTGTTTTCTTGTTTTCTTTAGCTAATCCCTTTTGTTTTTGTTTGTGTCTTTTACTTTTGATATTTGATTTAGTTCTCTTTCTTTGATTTTAGTTACTAGAGAAGCAAGACATGGCAATTGCTAACATTCAAGCTCAAGTAGCGAATCTTATTTCTCTGTTGTCGCAGTATGCCGAACAGAGCACAATGCAAGGAGCCCCTACATTTGATACACAAAGATATCAAGTTGATCAAAGAGGTTGGGAGGATGTCAATACCTGGGGTTATCAAGGCTATAACTAATCAAGAAGCAACTTGTGTTCCAACGCGTACAATTCAGATTGGAGTGATCATTCAAATCCTATGTGGTGGGATCGTCAACAATTTGAACAAAGTGGATATTGGCAGCAAGATGAGGAGTTCTATTCAAGACCTATGCAGCCACCACAGCCTCCCCCACAACAATTCCAATCGAATTCAAGTATGTCCATGGATATTGATGAAATTCTCAATGTACTAACTTCTTTTACGTAGGGCTCACAACGAGAAGAATATTCGCAGCCATCTGACGAGTACTATCAATGGCCATATGCACCATCACAGCCTCCACCATAATCGTCCTAACCACATCCAGGTTCGTCAATGGATAATGATAAAATTCTTGAATTACTTACCTCTATGACTCAGGAATCACAAAATCAAGCCCAAGTGATGAGTGAATTGAAGAATCAAATGTGGTAGATTGCAGAATTCATGGGGCAAATTCAAGAACAATTGGAAAATGGTATGGAGGTTGAAGCTGAACCAAAACCATCCAAATATAGCCTAGAAGAGGACAAGATGCTGCTGATTGAAGAGGAGGAAGAAGACATACCTACGGCAAGGGTGGAAACACCTTTGCCCCAGGCCCTTAGTGCTTCTGAGCCATCCAATCAAGGTAAGTTGGGTTCAAATTTGGTTCAATCAAATGTTATCCCTCCAAATGTATCCTTCCCTCGCAGGTTTTTGATTCCAACGAATGAAGAAAGTGAAAAAGACATCGTGGAAGCCTTCCCAAAGATGCAAAATCATACCCAAATTCTTGATACACCACAACAAGTCCCAGATTGTGTTGCACTGTTCAAAGAGAATTGTACATCAAGAAGAATGATTCAAGAGCAAGAAGTGGTTGGAGCATATGTAGAATGCATCAAAGAGGATGTACATGAGACAACAAAGCCCAAAGAAGTTGAGTTTGATGACACGGGACAAGTCACAACCATCATAGTAAATCTGGCCAAGTTCAAAATTCCTGAAACATTCAAAGATGCGGTGTTTGTCATTGAGTTTGTGTCAGAGCAAGCAAGTAAGCCATCTTCTCCAATTTCAATTTTGTTTTCTACTAACTTGTTGATTTTAATGATTCAGGCACCCACACTAGAATTTAAACCATTGCCGGATCATTTCAAATATCACATCCCCTTCAAAGATCAATTCCATGATGTGGCCTCCAATGAAGCTTAATTGGAGGTATCGTCCGGCTGGAAGACGTTAAAGCAAGCGCTTCTTGGGAGGTAACCCATGCATTTGAACGAAGAATGGAGACGTAGGAATCGCCCCACATCCAGATTTGCATTCCTAAACCCTTCTCTTTACTGCATTTATCTTGCCATGATTAGTTCGTTGTTTGTTTGTTTGTTTTTCTGTAGTTTATGCTTGAAACATTGAGGACAATGTTTGATTTAAGTGTTGGCGGGGGGGGGGGGGGTAACAAAGTGTTTTTGATGCAAATTCGTGGGATTTTGTCACCCATTACTTCTAAAGTTGTTTCTCACTGTTTTGAAGTGTTTTTAGACTGTTTTGAAGTGTTTTAGTGTGCTTTGAAGTGAAATACGAAAATTTGAAAAAAAAAAATCAGTTTTTGAAGTGTTTTTAGAGTCGTTTTTGTGTGTTTGTGCCTTAGGTACCTTCCAACACAATGATGAGGATTTGGTTTTTAATTACATGACTGTTAAAGAAAGTTATGAACATGGATGGAAGTTTGATATGCTCTTTGGTTTATGCTTGGTTATAGTTATAGTTTATGAATTCACATGTAATCACAAAAAGGAAAAAATCAGTTTTTGTGACATGCTTGAAGGAAGGAACTCAAACTAATGATACATCCCTGAGAGACTTGAGCCTAAATGTTCTTTTGGAGAGTTATTAATGTTGATTTCTTGTTTTCTAAAGTCGTTGCATGATCTCATTATTCTTTGCTTGGTTGCTACTTGGAATGCATTTTCATCATTATAGTTCCAAATACTAGAACTCATGCCCGTATCATTCAAAGCATGACATTGAATTGCATAACACATATCAAGATGAAGTTGTTTAGTTGCCACCATAGCCAAACAGCCAAACCCCTTTTTCATATGTTTTGTAGGTTTAACCCCGTTTGAGCCTTGTTTAGCTTATTTTCTTTGTTAGCCCACTTTATCCTTACCTAGCCTAGTATAGGACTATCCATACCCTTGTTCTTAAAGGATAGTTAAGCATGCCTTAAAATGAATTCCTTTTGATAAACATTTTGCAGAAAAACAAGTGTGGGGGAGGGGATTTATGTGTGTTTGTGTGCCAAGAAAAGAAATAAGGCACGGGTGAAAAATAAAAAGAAAATTAGTGGAAAAAGAAAAAGAAAAGTGTGTAAAAAGACAAAAAAAAGAGTTGAAAAGAAGTGAAACTAAGCTCACAAGTGTGGGTTGTTGAAGAAAGGGTCCAAAAGATTGAATCTGACCCTAAATGTTATGTGATTCTTCCCCTTGTGTTTTAAAGTTGATTTTTGCGTTCAAAAGTGAATTCTAAGTGTCAATTTCGTTATTTAGCTTACTATTGCTTTAAGAACGTTTGTTATCCTTAATCCTTCTTTGTTAGCCAATACCCTTAGCCCCGTTACAACCCTCAACTTCTATCTTGAGTGTTGTGTGTTTCAATATGTGGAGTTTGGAATTGGTATGAGCATATGGTATCCCCGGTTCTTGCATCTAAGTAGTAGCATTCCCTTCATGAGATCATATTCATTAATAACTCCAGAAAAGTGCTTTCTTTGCTATAACCAATGTCTTAAATATCGATAATATCGGCGATATTTTGCCGATATTATCGTTTTTTTGAGAGTCCGATATTTCTACACCTATCCAAGTGATTATCGTCAAAATATCGCGATATTATTGCTAATATCGACGAGGCTCCGTCGTCGCTGAGGTCACGGTGGGGTGTGGGTGTGTTGTGTCTGTGCTCCGGGAAGGAGAGTTGCAGCAATTTTCACAACAGATCTGAGGGAAGAGAAAGTGCGAAGAGAGATAGATAGAGAGATTACCGGCGAATTTCTGCAACTCTTCTCTGTGAAGATGAGGGAAGAGAGTGTGAAAAGAGATAGAGAGAGAGAGAGAGAGAGAGAGAGAGAGAGAGAGAATTAAACATTTCAATCTGTGGTATGTTCTGAAGCTCGTCTATGAAGATGAGAGGAGAAGAGTACGAAGAGAGAGAGAGAGACTGAAAGTCTGAAACATTTCAATATGTGAGGGCGAGGAGTCTGAGGACTGGGATCTCAAATAAGGGAAAAGCTGATGGTTTTAATTGTCAAAACCATGGGCGCTGATGGTTTTGATGGACTGGGAAGGATCTCAAATATATATTTTATATTGAAGCTTTTGCCCAAAAACAAAAATATATATATTTTATATTGAAGCCATGGACCCAAAGTGGTGGACGGGTGATGTGGTTTTGATGGAATGGGATCTCAAATATATATTTTATGTTGAAGCCATGGACCCAAGGTGGTGGACGGGTGAGGTGTGATGGTTTGAATAATGGGGTTATATTTTTAAAAGTTTAAGATATATATATGTGGATTTTAACTAACATTAAAGAAAAAATAAAATGAAAAACCATAAAATCTGAAAGGAATTAAAAATAAATTTAAATGGGAAGAAACCCTATGAGCGTGTAAACAAGAAAGGAGTAGAACTCCATTGCATCTTCTCTTTGCCGATGGGTCTGCAACCTCTGGCATCTTCCTTTTCAGTCTTGTAACTAGAACAGGCCAAGGTCCTAATACTGAAATAAAAAGGGCAAGGCAATCCTTTACCATCGCAAGAAGCCGCTGAAGAGTCAATCTTTGTTGTTGACCTTCAACAGCAGCCATAGCTGCACAAGCTTCATTTCCCAATATTGCAATGCTAGACTGCAGCTCCTGAAGCTTGGCTTCAGCAGCTTCTAGTTTCATGATAATATCAACATTACCTGCAGAATCCCGTACTTTGGCCTGGCGTCTGGAAACATCTATAGCCTATCCCGGTGCAAGTTAGTATATATAGACAAATCTGGAGTAATAAAAAACCAAATTACAAATTATGACAAAACTTCAAGTAATGGAGTTCTACTTCTTTCTTGTTTGAGCGCTGATAGGGTTTCTTTCCATTTAATTTTATTTTTAATTCCTTTCAGATTTTATGGCTTTTCATTTTTTTTTTTTTAATGTTAGTTAAAATCCACATAAGCATCTATGTCATTTAATGAATAAATAAAAGTCATTGGATGTCATGTGATCTAAAGGCTTAAAAAGAGTGTAAAAATATTTGTCAAAATGTTTGTCCCTTGATCCTATCCCATATATATATATATATATATATAAATGTTATATACATTATAAATTATTTAGATAATATTTTGTTTTTTTTTTCAAGGCAAGCATATTATATATGTACATAAAACATTCACATATGTATATTTCTATAAGAAATAACATATTTGTCAATAATTATTTACATTTGATATAGTAAATTTAATTAATTCATCAAAATATATAAGAAATTTACCTAAATCCGTCTAGGCCGCCTAGGCGCCCGCCTAGATCCCTCCTAGCCGCCTAGGCGCTAGGCGCTAGCCCGCTGCCCGACTAGCGCCTAACGTTTTTTAGAACCTTGGTACTAAGTCACTCATGTATCTTACCATGCAATGTATAAAGTGTAAAATATTGTACTAATTCATTATATATAAATGATTATGGTATGTTTAAACTTCTTTCATTAATTACTACATATTTTCTACACTCACAATGTTTGCCAGCTCGCTATATAATCAACTTAAATCAGTTAAATCCATCATGCAATGCATTTTCTTCCAATTTTTTGTGATAAACTAATAGATAATTGACTAAATAAACATCCTGCAAAGTTTCAATAAAAATTTCCAAGTTTTTCTTACAATTTCCGTGGTTTCCATATTATTTTTATCGATATCGATAATATCTCGATATTTCCATCGATATTTCCGTGTTTTTGGACTATCGATATTTCCGATATCATCGATATTTTATACCTTGGCTATAACATATGTGAGTATTAGTTTTCATGTTTACATCAATCTTCTCACATATACCTAGTGTAGGGAGTGTAGTAAGAAAATCTGAGTGAAAATAGAGTGTATATCTAGTAAGGAATTGAGGGAATTCTCCAAGGCATGTTACTACATTCAAAATGTTGTTTTAATTGGTTAAATGCGAACTAGTAAATGGTGACTGTGATTATGTATGAATTCAAGTGCAAGGATGACCAAAATCTGTGCAAGTGATGATTTTTGTTTTGTTTGTGTTTTGTATGAATTCAAGTCTAAGGCAAATGTTGGAAGGTTTAGATTGTGTTTTGTTTCTTTTGTTTTGCTCGAGGACTAGCAAAAGCTAAGTGTGGGGGTATTTGATAGGAGCATATTTACATCACTTAGTTAGCTTGTTTCTTTGCATTTACGTTGTTAGTTCTTAGTTATTTTAGTATTTTAAGCTATTTTCGTGTGTTTGTAGGTCTAATGTGCAAAGTATGCAAGAAAGTGCATTTTGGAGCCTTTTGGAGCAGTTTTGGGCATTGGATGGTTAGCTCATGCTTGGAGCTAAGTGGATGGACGAAATTGAAGACCAAAGAAGGTTAAGAATGAGCAAAGAGATGGAAGAAATGAATTGAAGAAAATGAAGTACAAAGAGTTCAGAATTGGAAACCGAGTTTCTATTTGTGAAGGTTTCCATTTGTGCAAGTTTCCATTTGTGGAGGTTTCCATTTTTGGGGTTTCCAAAACATGTAGGTTGCCTAATTACTCATTCTAGAAGCCCAAAACCGTGCCTAACACATTCCCCTTTTGTTTCAATCCTTGCCGCACAAGGGGAGGTTTTCTTGCCTATTTTCTGCCCAAAAATACTTCCCCTTTCTCTTACAAATCAATGCCGCACCTTCTTTCCCTTTCTCTCTTAATTTCTGACCTTTAAACATATTCATTTTCTCTCATGCACAATTCTGCCGAATTTCACATTCCTATTTCTCTTTAAATTCTGATTCTTTCTTACCTATTCAATTGTGGCAAATTAGCTAAGTTATGAACCTTTCTTATTATTTTCTGATTGCCTTTCAACCCTAGCCCTATAAATAAAGCCATCCGCACCAAAGAGGCTTTGGACACATTCTCTGCATCCATTCCATCCACCTATCTACCTATCGATCCTCTACCACCCATCACCACCCATTCTACACACCTTAACCCCTTGTGCCGCAGCTTTACAAAGGAGGAAGGAGAGGATGAGCGGCCTTGGAGCGTGTTGCACCCAATCTGGATTGCTGTGCGTTCTTAGGTGTTTTCTACCTTATGTTTTTGATGTTTAATTTAATTTTCCTTTGTCTTGCTGTAATCATGAGAGGCTAAACTTGTTTTTAGCTAGAGGCTACTTTGAAACCATGATTTTGTGTGTGATATGACTTGATAAATTTTAGTTACAGATTCTTGAAGTACGAATGCAATTGGCTTAACTGTTTGAATTAGAACTTATTTTTGTTTGTTGGTTGAGGGTCGACACTTAATTGGCATGCATAAATTTGATGCTAGGATATAAGTGAGTTTCACATAATCGTTACAAACTTATGTTCACAAGTAGTAAAGGTTGCTGGAACAATCGTGTTAAGTTCAATTCTTGGTGTGAGTAACATGATGTCATAGTTATGAATGCCTCGTCAATGCTTATGATTCTCATTGAGCGTAATGATCTCTGATTGTGTCTCTATTATGATGTCATGTAGGGAAATTGATGAGAATAATTTGGTTGTAGATGAGTTGTCCGTCCAATACAATGAAATTAGGAGAATCTGAGGGTTAATTAGTGATTGACATGGTTAATCTGGGGCATTGTCATTTGTAATTCAATGAAAATGTAATTGGAAGCCAAGTTGTATGCATATAAGTCATGTGTGGATAAGGAAACCTCTAGCTAGTTCACCATCCATCCTAAAAACCCAATTTCGTCTAAATTTGCTTAGTTTAAAGTCTTTGTTTGTTTTAGCTTAGTTTCACTCTAAAACCAATCCCCCTTCACTTGTTTGAGTCAAATTAGTTAGAATCTGTCTTAGTTTGTGTCTTTGTGTGTTTTGAGTCAAGTTTAATTCAATTTTCGTCCAAAGTTGTGTCTAGTGTCTAGAATATGTCCAATTAGTGTTTTTACGCAGTTTTGAGTGTTTTGAACCTGTTTTGAGTCTTACTAGTCTATTTAGGGTCTTTTGAGTCTTGTGTTGCTTATTTGTGTCAGTTTGTGTTAGATTAGCAAGCTCTCCTAATCCCCGGTCCAGAACGATCCCTACTTGCATTTATACTACGATTGATAACAAGATGGTTTAATTTGTGTGCTGAACTTTAATCACATCACAACCCCACTAAGTTGATGTCTTGTTATTTAGTGACTAAGGTCTTTAAACCTTTTATAGATTTAGGCACTTCATTCTTGGTTTGATTACTAACACATTTGACATTTCTTAAAACAATTTAAGAATGTCCAAGTTGTTCAAAAACGCTAGTTGAACCAAGAGTGATCTTGGTTATTGTGTTGAAGTAAGTGATAACTATATAAGAAACGTTTTTCTTATGTATTATTCACTTCATTATAATGTGATCTTCCTTTTCTTCAGGAAAGGAATCTCTAGACTTTCTCAATTCATATAGAACTTATATGTAGGCAATTGGAACCAAATCTAAAGATTCATTGTATCCATCTATGGCCAACATGTGAGATCTATCCTTAATTGATGGATCCAAAGTTTGGATATCACATTATATAAGTGATACATTTCTTGTATCTCAACTAGAATACAACAAGACAATATTCAATTCATAACACTACTTTGAGGAACAAATATAGTAGAAGGCATTCATCACATTACATTGATATGATAAGCTAAACATTCATAATATTTAATACAAAAGAATTAGCTGTAACATTAGAGACTAATTATATACCTTCATATAGGCACCAAAAGTGGTTCTTCCATCATATGAAGCCACATAATAAGTTCTTAGCAAAATAAGAAAGTTTAAAGATTGTCTTTAAGTGCCTAACAAACTTCCTAAGTAGTTAGCAAAAAATATGGGCCGAACTCTTCACTCCATCCTTTCTTTGCTCGTCCATCTTCTACTTGGCTCCTTCACCTACATACAATTGCATAAGTGATTAGCATTTTATATCAAATATAAAGATTAGAAGATCTAACAATTAGAATTAAAGATAAGAACAAAAATCATACCTTCTGGCTTGTCCTTCAGAGATGCAAGGTGCAATTCCTCTTCTAACACCCGTCTTTTCCACAGTGGTGGCAGATCCCCTTGGGCTCCTTTGCCTTCTTCTTCTTCTTCACTCCTCCTTAGGCCTTAGGAGTGGATGACTTCTTTTCCTTTCATTTGCCTTTGCCTTTCGGCTTAGCCTTGGAAGATGACGGCTTGTTGTAGGCTACTGCTGCAGTCCCCACAACGTTCTCTTTCTTCATGGTCTTCTCAGCGGTTATTAACATGTTTAGTAACTCAGAGATAGTGATATCCATCTTGTTCATGTTGTAGTTCACAACGAACTGTGAGAATGAATCAGAAAAAGAAGCCAAGATGAAGTCCTGGGCCAATTCCCTGTCAAGTGGAGTACCTAGGTTCTCCAGTTGCTCAATGAGTCCAATCATCTTCAGTACATGTTGATGCACTGGGGCTCCCTTGACCATTTTGGTCTTCACAAGTTCACTGACAGTGTTGAAGCGACGGTTGTGAGTCCTTTCACTATATAACTCCATAAGATGGAGTATGATGGAGGATGCACTGTCTATACCCTCATGCTATCTTTGCAACTCCTCATTCATGGAAGCCAACAGATAGCACTTGGCTTGTGTATCATCCTTAACGTGCTTGTCATACTTGGCACTCTCATCCTCAATGGCCTCAGGACCAGGAGATATGTGAGGTGGAGCCTTGTCTAGTACGTAAACAATTTTCTCCAAGGTTAGGAGAATCTTGGCATTACGGTACCAAGATGGGAAATTATGCCCCTCAAGGCAATGCTTGTCGAGTATCTTTGATAGTGTGCTTCCAACCATATCTAAATACATAACAATAAAATAAATTAGTTTGATTGTTGATTAAGTCAAACGATTCGGGTCTTTAGACCGAATGACACCACCCACTATTTTTGGCAAATCCCATATCCCTCAAAATGGAATCTGGGAGATTTCAAAGAAAGCTCCTAGCGGGTTATGGGAGGCTCACTATTACAAAGCCCACCTCATAATGATATGATGTTGGCTAGCAAAAATAATAATGAGAAGGTAGAGTTACCCATTCACAACAACCTCTTGTGATTACCCATCTAGTTGGCCTCTAGAGAACAATGCCTCACAATGATATGATGTTGGCACCATTTCTCTTTGTTAAGTTTTGACCCACCTTGCCGGTTCAGATAGGGGTCCAAGTATGACCTCACAATGATATGATGTTGGCCATACTCGGTGCTTACCTTCACCACATCAAATGTTGAGACTCCTCCTGAGTATAAGCACATACTTTGAACTCCCCCATGATAGGGTGAAGGCGGTGTATGAGTCATAATCGATTGGAGCCTACCATGGTGGAAGGCCATGAAGAAGTGTTCAAAGCACCTCTCCGCTTTCAACTTAATATTGGATGTTGGTTGAGGCATTTTAAGGTCTCATCATTTTATTTATTTAATCATATTATAATAAATTGTGTCCTATTACAACTACTAGTCCAAAGTAAATGAAATTAGTAGCATATGATATCTCCACTATTCGTGTTCTCAAAACAAATCAATATCAAAACAATTTTAAAAATATTGGAGATATATATTACTAGTAATTGTGTTCATTTTAGTTTAGTAGCGTATGATACTCCCACTATTCGTTTTTTGCAAAACAAATCAATATCAAAACAATTTTTCGAAATATTGGAAATATATACTACTACTAAGAGAAGTGAAGGAAAAATTTTGTCCTAGCTAAGAACATGTGAGAACATTTGAACACATATGAAAACTAATAACACTTTAAAGTAGGCATGCATTAAAAAACAATTCTAAAAACCCATTACTTTCAAAGCCTCGTGAATGGTGAACCACAAGACTCTTTAACAACATTAAAGAGAAGAAAGGATTTTGAGATTCATTACCCTTGAAGCTCATCCTTGTTTACACAAGGGATTCACCTGAGTGGAGGGCCTTCAAGTCACCTCCTAGCTCCTTGGATCTTCCTTGTGATTTTCTTCCTTTTGATACTCCTTTGCTCCTTGAGGATGTGAGGAAAGGATCTCCAAGAACACCAAAGGTTTGGTGTCTCTAAGTCTCCACACCAAGGATGAGGTGTGAAGATGAAATGGATGACTTAGAGAATAAAAGATTGCTAGCTATTTCTTCCCTAAGTGGCTGGCCTCTTTTAGAGAAAAAGAGAGAAAATGTTTCTCTTCTTTGCCTCAAGAAAACCCTAATGAGGTAAAAGCGATAAAGATGCTTTTATACCACCTCACATGTGAGTGGCAAACTTGCAATTAACCCAAGTTTGATACCCCTCACCCTAGGCAGGTTTTGACTTTGTTTTTGGGTTAATTTCCATTTAGTTTTAGTTGTCACACAACCTAAACTCAATGGGCCTTATGGACCAAAAACCCTTTTCGGCCCCGAAACCCAAAACCAACTTAAAAGCCCAATACGAACCTTTCGTAAGATTAATTAACTAATTAATTAATCTTGACCATTCTCAATTAAACTATTTAATTGCTTATCCATCTCATTTATATTTCTTCACTTTCATCCTTACTCGGTGTACGATCCATTAGGTTCCAATTAGCGAGGCAGTGGGCGATTGTTACTCTTAACGATCGATTGTGAATTGAAACTGCATTTCAATTCTCCCTTTGATGACGATTAGTGTTTGCTAATCCTCAGGGCTTCCATAAACCATGAGTGACACCTAGCAGTATGTCATGGCTACCCAAGCTAAGTAGAAGTGGTTGGAGAACCTATCCAGTTACAATTACAACGCAATACGGTCCTTCTCTAATACAATACTCTTGATCACATTGTTTGAGTGATAGTTTGTTTCATGTCTACTATCTAATGTGATACTTCACTATATGAATCAATTGAATATGATTTGGAACATGCTTCCTAAATCATATTCGTATGCTTTGGCCAAAGACTCTCGAATCACATCTCAGAGTATTCACCTTCCACCATGGAAGGTTAGAGATCCCTTGTTGTGCATTCACATGCCTACATGACTAGATAGCTTGACCCCAACAATGCCGTGGACACTCTCAATGGAATGCCTTTGACATAATCAAAGATCAAGGACCTAACCATTAGACATCAATGATGCCTCAGGTCAAATGACTACTTTGCATATTGCAACTTATGAGTTCTTACATGACATATATGTTCGAACTCTATTTTGATCGTTGTTCAGTGTACTTGATTACCTTTTGAGCACCTATGTGTTTGTCTCAGTGTCCAACACTAAATGACTTTAGACTAGTCATACTCACGCTTGAGTTAACATAACACATACTAACCTTAGCAGATTGTCAATGCCCAATTAGCAATCCTATGGCTAGGAACGTTTTAGGAATGCTCATAAGAGAAAGGTCTCGTTAATCTAACTTACTGAGATCATTTCTCTCTTAGATTAAATACATTCCTTGGATTCCCTTATTGCTTAAACACATGATACAATAAATAGTGATTAACAATAGGCTTTGCCCTTCATTAAACATATAATAGTTTAACACAATAAGTATTCCAAAAGCTATTACATCAAATGAGTGGCTTTGTGGGCATACTTCCAACAAGAAGTTTGCATTCCCTTTGAATTTGAACTTTATAGTTATGTTAGGCTCTTTGGATGACGATGGACTTATAAGGTTGATTCAACAACGAGCCAACATTATTGAATAAGATCTAGGGAAGGTAGTGTTGTTTAATTACACGCTTTCAATCCAATTAAAGCATTTTTTTTTCATTGAGCCATTAGAAACGAAAGACAATCATTCATTGCTAATTAGGGCGTTGGACCCAACAAATCTTTAATCTCCAACAAATCTTTAATCTCATGAAAACCCCTTTTAATATGTCTCCTTACCAATAGTTAAAGAAACTCTAGTCTAGTACTAGAGGGAATCAACTAATTGAAAGAGATAAAGAAGTAATAAGAATTACAAACCGAATTGTACAAATTCCTACAAATTACGTATACTAAGAGGGAGAGAAAGATAAATGTCTAACGTGTTGTGGTCCAATTGAAATTGATAATTAAAACACATTCCCAACGTTCAAAGAATTTGAATTTAGCGGCCTAACTCGTAGCTCAATGATCGTTTAAGGCACAAGTCCATAGTCAACCATTTCTCTAACTACTTAATCACATTAAATAATTAAATTTGAATGCAACTCAATCAATTTGATTTAGTACATATGGGCATAATTGTATCATGAGTTTAAACTACAAAAAAAAAATTAAAAAATCAAAATATTTTGTCCTCTAGTGAGGTGGGGCCGAAATGCAAATATAGAAAGTTAGGGGTCAAACCGCAAATACTAGAAAGTATAATCAACTTTTCAAATTGCAAAAGAGCCTACAAGAGGCCCTTTGAAAGGTTATGCCTAGACATGATGGGTGAGGGAGAAAACCATACTTCTCCCTTTATGTCAAAAAATAAAGGGCCATGCCTTTCCTTGTCACCTTTTGTAGTTGTTGTACTTTTGGGTATGGCTTTAGGTATGGCCTCCTAGTCTTGTCTAGGATGGAGTAAATCTAGGGTGGTTCATAAAACAAATTTAACAATAGTTAACGAAGATTAACTCCTAAAACCCAAAAAAAAGAACAACAAGAATAAAAATAAATTACCACCAAAACCATGAAAACAATTTCAAGATTTTAGCTTTCTTGGTGGTTTTTGAAACCAAAAACAAAAGTGACAAGGACTTGGCTTTCTAGCTTAAAAGTGTGTGTGTGTGTGACTCATAAAGAGACACAAACATAAGCCAAAACCACCCCCCCCCCCCAAAAAAAAGTGCCCTCCCCATGGAAGAAAAAACCCCAAATTTTGTTGAAAAACTCACTCTTCATTCATGCATCCAAAACACTTTTTGCGTACATATCCTTTTCAACTCTTGAAACACATTTTTCAACACTTGAAAAACAAAAGATAAACATATCTAGAATGAAGAAATAATATGTCAAACATAAAATCAAAACCCATATGCATAAAATCCAAAAGGACACATCAAATATAAACCTTTGGCTCTTGATACCACTTGAACGGAAGAATTGAGATTTAAGTGGGATTTCTAGTGACTAGCATGCATATACAATTCTAAATTTATATACATAAGCAACGGAAGCATATTGTCACATATTATGAAAGCTATAGTCATGCAAATCCCCTTCAAGAAGCATAGGTTCATATATGATGCATCAAACAAAATATTGAAGAATAAAGTGAAGGTTGAGTTTTATAACTCTTGATCTAACCTTTAGACCAAGGATGGACCACCTCCAAGCTCTTTGTTCTTTGAACTCCTTGAGTCTAGCCTCCCTCCTTGCTTCCTCCACCTTGATAGATTTGGAACTCCTTTGATTCTCTTCTAGTCTCCAAGGTAGAAGACCTCTAAAGATCCACACCCACTAGTGTAGTGAGATTGATGTTGGAGAGAGAGAGAGACTTGTTTTTCTCTTGTTGAAAAGAACACACAAAAGCCCTAATAAAAC
Organism: Heteromeles arbutifolia; assembly: GCA_024362995.1. Lineage (NCBI taxonomy): Eukaryota > Viridiplantae > Streptophyta > Magnoliopsida > Rosales > Rosaceae > Heteromeles > Heteromeles arbutifolia. Next base: position 21,398,449 of record JANCRC010000005.1, on the reverse strand, counting down.
TTTTTCATTAAACTCCCTTTATAAAGGTAAAAGAATTAAGTCAACTAATTAACTCTTTCTCTCTTTTCTTTCCTCATCTTTGGCCAGCCACTTAGTGTTGGCTTGGACTTTGGGTTTTTATCATTTCAAGTCATCCTATGCTTGAATAAAAGGACCTAATGGGCCTGAATGAACTCGAACTTTTTCTTTAAGCCCGAAACTTCATCGCTTCTATGATTTGTTTGGACTTTCTAATTAATCATAGCACTTAATTAATCCAATTAATTAATTCCATCATCCTTTAGTTGTCTCACCACAAGAGTGTATCGGTGTACAATCGTTTTAGGTTCTAATTGGCAAGCCAGTGAGGTGATTGGTACCAATCCAATTGATTAGTATTTATCCCGTCACTTAGTGAATTAAAACTTACTTTTAATTCTCCTTCTTCTTTGATGACTACTTATTTAACCATCTAGAAGAACCCACAAGCCTGACATCTAAGCTATATCATGGCTACCCAAGCTAATGTAGAATTTGGTTGGAGAACCTATTCAGTTGGAATTACAATGTAATTCGATCCTTCTTTAATACAATACTTGCAATCACATTACTAGGGTATGGATATCTAATGTCAAACCCCTAATGTGATTACACTAAGTTATATGATTCAATTGAGTCGTATAGGAACGCCTTTCATCATTACGCTCGATACTTCGACCGAAGATTCCCGAATCATATCTTAGAGTATTCTTCCTCTCATAACGAGGATTAGAGATCCCTTGTTGATCATTCACATGCCTCTGAGTATAAATCACTGACCCCAACAATGCATAGAACACACCCAAGATGAGATGTGGTCACGTCTCATTATCAAATGATCAGCAACTTATCCCCAAGACAACTATAATGTCTCAGGTCAAAGGATTACTTACATTATTCCAACCAGTAGAGTTACTTGGTTGACATGTGAGTAGACCTCCATGCAAGTACTCTCGTTTGATTGTTTTCAGTGAACTCATTCCCTTAATGAGCACCTACATATTTGTCTTAGTATCACTACACGAATGGCTTGAGAATTTCCATCCTTCCCATTTGAAGGGGACATAGTATGTACTGGTGTATGTATTGTCAGCGTCCCTCTGACAATCCTATGACCAGGAACCTTTTGGACATTATGATTATGTGAAGAAGGTCACTGCAATCTAACATCATTAGATTACTTCTTCCATCGATCCATTGTCCATGGATTCACTATTTTGGACGTATATCATTTATTGAGATAGTCCTAATGAGTGACTTTGCCTTTTGTTATATTAGAGTTATCTATACATACATACATTGTCTTGAAAGGTTTCTTCCAAAGATTGACTTTCAAGGCATATTTCCAACAAAATGACCCTAAACTTTATATGAAGAATCAAAGATTCATTAATTTGAATTTGGTATCTGTTGGAAATGTGCCCTAAAGCCAATCATATGATGATACTTTACGGACATTTCACATGTTAAACTAATCTAGTTTAATATAAAGAGCAAAGATTATTGTTTAAAGCCATCTCATATAAATGTTATACGCTTAAACATTAAGTCTAAGGAATATTTAATTGGGAGAATGTGATCTAACGAAGTTAGATTCAAGAGACCATTCTCTTTCGTATACATATCCTAAATGTTCCTGATCATAGTATTGCCAATTGGGTATTGACAGTCTGTTAAGATCAGTACGTGCTATGTCTTCTCTTAGAGAGAGTGATTGGTCTCGATTCATTGGTGTGACTAACACCAAGACAAGCACGTAGGAACTTAATAGAAAATGAATCCACTGAACGCGATCAACAAGTAGTTCTCATACTCATGTCACATGAAAACTCATGGTTAGGATAATGTAAAGTAGTCCTTTGACTTGAGGCATCATAGTTGTCCTATGGTTAGGTCCTTGATCTTTGACTATGTCAAAGTCACTCCGTCAAAGGGTGTCCACGGCATAGTTGGGGTTAAGCCACTTAGCCATGGAGGCAAGTGAATGCACAACAAGGGATCTTTAACCTTTAAACCGTTTAAGGAGAATACTCTATGATATGATTAAGAATCTCTGGCCAGAGTATGAATGAGATTTAGGAATTCGTTCCAAATCACATTCAAGGTAATCATATAAGTAAGAGAATCACATTGGATAGTAAACATGAATAAACTATCAAATCAAACAATATGGTCAAGAGTATTCTATTACAAAAAAACCGTATTGCATTGTAATCCCAAACTGAATAGGTTCTCCACCTCTTCTGATTAGCTTGGGTAGCCATGACATACTGCTAGGTGTCACTCATGGTTTGTGGAAGCCTTAAAGGTGTATAATCACTAAAGGGAGAATTGAAAAGTAAGTTTCAATTCACAATCGATTTGAAGAGTTCTAATCGCCCACTACCTCACTAAAATGAACCTAATGGATCATACACCATGTAAGGTAGAGATTGAAGAAACAATAGAGATGAGTAAGGATAATTAAATGGTTTAATTATTTATGGCTTGGATTATTTAATATGTCAATTAATAAAATGAATAAGTTCATTTTAGCTGTTCAATAATTATTGGACCTCAAGGCCCATTGGGCCTAGAACTGTCAAGCCCATTAACTTAAGTTGTATGACAACTTAATGACTAAAGACTCAAAAGGCCCCAAACAGCCCAAAGCCTTTAGAAGGCCGGTCATATCATGAACGAAAGGTTTTTTTGGTTTTTTTTGTTACTTAAGTGAAGTGACCATATAAAGGACTTTATAGGCAAAATTCATTAGGGTTCTCTCTTGAGGAAATGGGAGAGAACAAAAGCTCTTTTTTTCTCTCTAGGAGGCCGGCCACCTTGGAGGGGATTTACTAGTATCAATCCTCCTCCAAGGTCACTCATCTCTTCTTCAAGTCCCTCCTTGGTGTGGAAACTTAGAGGTTCCCTTTCTTAGGACCTTGGATAATCCATTCAACCATCCTCCTCCAAGAAATCCATGGAGCTAAGAAGTAAGGAATGAAGGCCCTCTCTTGGGTGATTAGCCTTTGCTTATGCAAAGAGGTTCTTCAAAGGTATAAAAATTTCTCAACTCTTTTCTTTAAGATTTGTGTTGAGTCTTGGTTCACCACAACTACTAGGCCTTGAATTTCATGGGTAAAGTTTTGTTTTTGAGTGCATACAAGCATGATTCCACCTTTAATTGTTAATTGCATGCATAGATATTGCTCAAATGAACTTGTTTTGAACAATTTTCCCTTCAAGTGGTATCAGAGCCTAGGTCTAGTAGTTGGTGAATCCTTTTGGGTTTTGTATTTTTATAGTTTATGATTTGAATGTTGTAATTGTTGCAAGCTTTGTTCTTGCTTCTTGGAATGTAAATTTTGTTAGAAAATTTGCCAGCTCAAAAGTTGTAGATGTAGTTCATTTAAGCATGAATTTTGGAGCTAAAATTTGGTGCCATGTTTACAGGGAAATTCTGCCAAATCCAAAGGGTGGAATTTTGGGTTCATGTTTGTCTTGTTAAAAGAGTTTTAAAGTGACATTAGGAACCCCTAAGTACCCTAGGATGTTAACCCTCTTTTGAGTAGTGAAAATTTGAGTTTTATTGAGTGAAAACATTCATGGAGCTCTTATGGGTTTTCATGGATGTTCTTCAATGTTCTTGCTTTGTTCTTGATGTTCATACCGAGAACAAAAAAAAAAAAAATAAGTTTGGTGTTTTGATTCAAAGTTTTTGGTTGTTTACATAAAGTCTTGTTTTGTGATGAATGGTGTGACTTTTCAATCAACAAGACACTTTTGAAAAAAGTGATTGGAAAGTTGTAAGTGTGTTTGAAATTTTGTTAGTCATGGTTGGTGTACATGATTGGTACTTTTCTGTCACACCCATACCTATTTTATTTCAACACCATACCTATCTTTTTCAACATACTTGACTTTGAATTTTCATCAAAAACCACCCAATCACTCACACTACCAAAACCGGCCACCCCTATAATGGGGGTACTTTTGGGGCTTTTATGCATTCACATAAAGTTTTAATACCTTTGTGTATTTGCACTTTGACCTGAAAGTTTACGTTATTACAGGCCCAAAATCACTAAAGGACAAATTGTTTTGCTCCTTTGATGAAGTTTTTGCATTTGTTGAAATTTTTGGGTTCTAGTTGTAATTACATGAAGTAGTGGACTTTTGTGTTTTTACAAAGTGACCTCAAAAGTTTGTGTTTTGCAATATAGCCCAAAAGTTGAGGTTAAAGCATTTTGGCCCAAATTAGTTAAGAACAAAATAGTTTTGTATCTTTAAATGAGAATTGGATTTTCATTTCATTTAGCTCCATCTAAATCAATTCTATGGATACAAAAGCCAAATGACAATGTTGCATTCAAGTTTAATTAGTTAAAGCGTTAATTAATTAAAAAAATGGTGATTATGAACCTAAGCCTACGATAATTGAGCTATGTGAAAGGCCGTCTCTCAAATTTTTTTGAACCATGGGAATGTGTAGATTATATTTTGGTTGTAATTTGATATGATTAAATGTTGTAAAAGAACATAAGCTCTTCTTTACTTTAAAGTAATTTGATTTGATCAAATGTTGTAAAAGAGCATAAGCTCTTCTTTACTTTGAAGTACTCCTCTCTTGTTTTATTCGATATGTATGAAATTGGAGTAGTTGGGTCTAACGCCCAATAAGAAAACACGCCTTAATATGATTAAACGCGTAAGTAAAATCAATCACCATCCCTAGACCGAGATCCAACACTAGGCTTGTGTTGGATCGAATCAAAGGTTCATAGTCATTATAAGGCCCTAAGGTAACTATATAGTCCATCAATGAATGCTAAGCTTATGTTAGTAGTACCATATACTCTTGCTTTAAAAATCATTTTACAAGCTTAGTGGGAGTATCATATACTACTAATTTGATCACATGGACCAATAGTTGTAATAGGACCAAATTGTTTTAATGAGATTAAAATGCATGCTTATATGTGATGAGACCTAAAACCCTCAACTATACTGTTATTAAGTTGACAAGCATGAAAATACTTGAACACTCTTTCGTGGCCTTCCACCGTGGTAGGCTCCGATCGTTTGTGACTCATACACCGACTTCACCCTATCATGGGGGAGTACAAAGTATGTGCTTACACTCAGGACGAGTTCTATACGCATACATGATGTTGGGAAGGTAGGCAACAAGAATGATCAACATCATATCATTGTGAGGTTGTTCTTGAACCCCTACCCGAACTTGCATGGTGGGAATGACTTAACTAAGTGTAATGGAGCCAACATCATATCATTGTGAGGCATCATTCTCTAGAGGCCAAATAAGATGGGTACTTACATGAGATGTAAATGAGTAAGCCTACTCTTTCATTATTATTGATGCTAACCTACATCATATCATTGTGAGGTGGGCTTGGTAATAGTGAGCCTCCTATACCCTACTAAGAGTTTTCTCCAAAACTCTCGAATTCCAATGAGGGATATGGACTTTGCCAAAAATAGTGGGTGGTGCTATTTGATTTAAAGAGCCAGATCAAATAGCTTAAAATCAATCAATTTATATTCCTTATCTATTTATTTACCGATATATTTGCATACGCTATCCAAAACTTGACAAAAAAAAAGCTGAAAGCTTTAGTTTCCGGACTTGGTACCACAATCCCATAGATTGTTTTGAATGGATTGTATATGTACCTAAGTAGTCTCATCCTCACAATCTTCCTATTGATAAATGTATCATTGGAAGAGCATGTTAGATAAGTCTATCATAAAGAGGACAACACAAACAACAAATGCTTATTCCTTTGTTGTATGAACAAAGGAAGTTGAGAAGATTAGCACAAAGACATGGACACTTTGTGTCATAATTCTTCCATTACAAATCATTGTATGAAGAAATAATGGCGTGTTTACGTACCCATAATCGGAATCAAAATGTGGAATTGAATTCCGATTATGAAGTATTCCAGCGTTTACTAAATCCTGAGGAATTGAAAAAGTGGTGGGACCCATAAAAAATTTGGAATTCAATTCCTTCTTTTGGAGGAATTGGACTCATGTGATTTATGAGGTATTTCAATTCTGCCTGCTGTCGGGAATCCGGAATACAAATTTTCTACCATTTATATCCTCACATTATTTTTAAAATTCCAGCACCACCCTTTGCATTAATAGAGAATATCCACACGTTGTTGTCCAACGCTAATGTCTAATGCCACTCCCTCCCCCAACACCACAACCACCCATGCCCAGCGACGCAACCCAAATCCACTACTCCCACTCTCCGCCTTATCTCTATGTTTCCCTAGGAAAATTTTGAAATAAAATGCACTAGGTTAGCTAGAGAGAGTGAAAAAAAAAAGAGGAGAAAGAGGGAATGAGAGAGTTAAGTGGAGTTTATTTGCCATCAGATGCCCAGGACTTGAAATAGATAAACTTGAAATCATAATGCAATGGATTGAGATAGCGAGAGGTGGCGGTGAGGAGTGGGTTCTTTGGGAAGAAAAGATGGGTTTGGTAGGTTGAGTTATTTTTTATTTATATATATATATATTCACTTGTTTTTATGAATTATTATATAAAATTTTATTTTATAGATTTTGAATGAAGGCATTTTTGTAATCATATTGAATTATATTCCGATTCTAGTGAATTAGTAAACACTTATATGGAATTAGTACTTTTTTTACTCCAATTCCAGAAAATTTAAGTAAACAGCTTCAACATGTATCCAATTCTAACTCCTCCTCAATTCAATTCCTCTCATTCTGATTATGGATTAGTAAACGAGCCATAAGAGTTGCTTTGAACAACCCTTAGTTAACGCAAACACTAGTGCTTGTTTCTTTGTTAAATGAACAAGGAACTTGAGAAGTAAGCACAAGGGCATGGACACTTTATGTGCCATGATTCTTCACTTACAAATTGTTGTATGAAGGAATGAGAGTTGCCTTGAACAACTCTTGAAAGTTTGTAATCATGTTTAGAACATAATGGTTGATTGACAAAAATAGTCCATCAAGATGGACTTATGATGATTTTGAATCATTGAGTGTTGAAGTGTTAAACCACTTCAGGAGATGGAAACTAGGCAAGGACTTGACCTTTGAGTCCCTATCCAAATGGTTCACTAAGTTTATTGTAAACTATATAGTGAACAATAACCGCACGCTCTCCAAATCGTTTGATGTGTATAACACAATTGAAATAAGTTTCAAGAGAGACAGTGGGAGTTTAAGGGACCATGATTATTGTAGTTAATGGAGAAGTCAAATGAAGAAGGCGGAATTGAAGGAAAATTTGTGAAAAACATGTTTATTTGAGCAACATCTATGGCATGCAATTAACAATTAAAGGCGGAATCATGCTTGTATGCACTCAAAACGAAACATTACCCATGAAATTCAAAGCCTAGTAGTTATGGTGAACCATGACTCAACTCAAATCTTAAAGAAAGGAGTTGAGAAACTTTTATACCTTTGAAGCACCTCTTTGCTTAGCAAAGGTTAATCACCCATGTGAGGGCCTTCTTTCCTTTGTCTCCTTGCTTCTTGGCTCCATGGATATGGATGGAAGAATTGATTTTCCAAAAGTCCCCAAGGTAGGAGACCTCTAATTTTCAACACCTAGGATGATTAAGGAAGAAGATGAGTGACCTTGGAGGAGGAAGGATTGCTAGCTAATCCCCTCCAAGGGGGCCAGCCTCCTAGAGAGAAAATGAGAGAGTTATTCTCACTTTTCATCCTTAGAAAACCCTAATGATGAAATGGCTATAAAGTTGCCTTTACACCACCTCACAATGGAGTGGTACACTTGTAATTAAGCCAAGTTCACTACCCCTCTCTATATGGCCGACCATTAATGGTTCATTGGGCTTTCAAGCCCTTTGTGTTTTCAAGTTGTCATACAACTTGAGCTAATGGGCTTGACATTCAAATCCCATTGGGCCTTGCGGCCCAAAACTAACCCGAGGTCTATAATGAACTTATTCGTTTGATTAATTAACATATTAATTAATCCTAGCCATAAATAATTAAACCATGTAATTATCCTTATTCATCTCCGTTGTATCCTTCAATCATTACCTTACACGGTGTGCTATCCATTAGGTTCCTTTTAGTGAGGCAGTGGGCGATTAGAACTCTTACTAATCGATTGTGAATTGAAACTTACTTTCAATTCTCCCTTTAGTGATTATACATCTTCAGGGCTTCCACAAGCCATGAGTGACACCTAGCAGTATATCATGGTTACCCAAGCTAATCAGAAGAGGTTGGAGAACCTATTCAGTTTGGGATTACAATGCAATACGGTCTTTCTCTAATACAATACTCTTGACCACATTGTTTGGTTTGATAGTTTATTCATGTCTACTATCCAATGTGATTCTTTTACTTATATGATTACCTTGAATGTGATTTGGAACAACTTCTTAAATCTCATTCATACTCTGGCCAGAGATTCTTAATCATGTCATAGAGTATTCTCCCTCAACGTTTGAAGGTTAGAGATCCCTTGTTGCGCATTCACTTGCCTCCATGGCTAAGTGGCTTAACCCCAACTATGCCGTGGACACTCTTTGACGGAGTGACTTTGACATAGTCAAAGATCAAGTACCTAACCACAAGACAACTATGATGCCTTAGGTAAAATGACTACTTTGCATTATCCCAACCATGAGTTCTCATGTGACATGAGTATGAGAACTCCTCGTTGATCGCGTTCAGTGGACTCATTCTCTATTGAGCACCTACGTACTTGTCTTGGTGTCAGTCACACTAATGACTCGAGACCAGTCACTCTCCCTAATAGAAGACATAACACGTACTGATCTTGACGGACTGTCAATCCCCAATTGGCAATCCTATGATCAGGAACGTTTAGGATATGTGTATGAAAGAGAATGGTCTCTTGAATCTAACTTCTTTAGATCACATTCTCCTTATTACATATTCCTTGGACTCATCGTTTAAGCATATAACATTTATATGAGACGGCTTAAAACAATAATCTTTGCCCGTTATATTAAACTAGATTAGTTTAACATGTGAAATGTCTCATATGATTGGTTTTAGGGCACATTTCCAATAGAAATAACTCCAAGGGAACAAACTTTCTTTATGAAAGGATGGACATTGGAAGGGGTATTTGCAAGAAATGTCTTGCAAGTGTCAAGAACACACCTTTCGAAGGTGTTGTAAATTGTTCTTGAATAGTTCAAAATAGTTGGTTCTTCTGCTTGAATGCTTGATTCCATATTAGTAACTATGTTTTACAATCGTTGTAAAAGTGTGGCTAATAAGAAGTAGAAGATTAATGAGAGAAGAGAAAGTACTTCACATTCGGAAAGTGAATAAAATATAGATCTCTGCGAAAGCAGATAATACTTACTTCCTCATATGAACTACCAAAGAAATTGGAAAAACAAAGATTGTCTTTACATTCCAATTTGAATAAGGAACTTAATTCCATCACTATAATTTTAAGAGACGGATGTTTTGTTTGACAAAACATTGTTCTTTATTAATGAATGATTGGATGAGTGTAATCTGATTGATTGTCTCTATAGTAGAGATGATGTGGTAGTGTTAACTGTTTAGAATATAACAATGCTTAAAACCCAAAAGGTTGCAAGGTAGTGACTAATCCCACTAAGTTGTGACACCTCTAAAACATAAATTACAAGTTGGTCGTAGATGGATGCTTTGGATCATTAGATCCGGATCCAATGCCTTCTTGTTAAAATTGTATAGAGGTGAAATGTTTGAATCTTTATTCTTTTGAAAAGAAGAAAGAATCACAAAGTTGTTGAGGTTAATTCACTTAGATGTTAGTGGCACTTGTCCACAACATAATACTTCTCACCGAAGATCGCTCTCGGTTGGACTATCGTTTATTTTGAATAAACACAAGTCTGAGCACTATGCAAAAGGTTTCAAAGAATTCAAGAATGTAAGTTGATGAGTAAAACGTCTAAAGTATTTACCTCTTTAGATTTGATCCAAGGAAAAATAACACTTTAGAAAAGTTTCCTTGAAAGATAGCAAGGAAAGTAGCATCATAAGATAATGGATTTCTCCATTGGGAGAAGAACGAACTTAAATAAGACGTAGTTTGTTGGATGTTATCAATTACCCATATATAGGATATATACTTCTAAGACAATATGATTGTCAATTAGAAGATCGTCCAAAATTTTCATGACTCTATAGGATGTAGTTGGAAAGAAAGATAAGTCTTAATCGTGTTAAGATTTGGGGTTGTGTGCTAATAAGCAATATTTGTTTGAGAACAATCTCGTGGGATATCCTTAAATTAACCTTTGGATATCATTTCTATAAACCAACTAACAAATGTTATTTGATGGGTAGTTCATTGTAATCCTACAATAGGATTTGCCTAAGATAAAGCAAATGAACGAGAGATAGAACTCAAAGAATGGGTTCTTTGAGAGATAAGATGATAATCAACAAATATAACAACCTAGTTCCTACACCACTAGCTCCAAGGTAGTTGAGAAGGATCTATAAATCGTCTCAGTTGAATGGTTTGAACTTTATGACTATGTCATAGAGTTACACCTCTTAATTCGAAAGAAATAAGAATGAAAATCCTTATGACTACATTGAGACTATATACGACATATACTCAAGGAAATGGTATAGTACCATTTGACCCGAAATACTGAAACCTTCATAGCTAATTGGTAGCGTAAGGTGACTACACTCAACGAGATTGGTTGACTTGGAAGAAACCATCTTTGACATAATCTTGGTTTCTGTTAATTCGAAGATTACTAGCTACAACTAAACAGTGATTCAATTTTTAGACCTAATATGGGTTTCCGAAAACATTATCAAGATAGTCTTGATAATATATGTCTAAGACTAGGAGTCACAAGACGTGTAAGTTATAGAGATCCATCCATCATGAATCTTAGCAAGCTAGTGGGAGCTATAAGCATCTTATGAGAGAAAGATCAAATCGTTTGATTTCTCAGAAAGATGTAAATGAATCTTTTGTTTACTAGGTTTACAAAGGATTAGTGTGAGTTAATCATATTCCTAAATTTGACCATATATATGATATATTAATTTGGGAAATGAAAGGAATTCTTCGTCATTAAAGTTATGACTTTAAACGTTCTATAATGATAGAATGTATATGGGAGACATAGTCTATATACATGGGATGTAAATCTATAATGATATATTTCAAGATATAATTGGATTATCTCAATCCTTATGGATAGACGATAGATGTAGGAAGTTTCTCGAATGATAAACTTTCAAATGAAAGGACAATTCCAATCAGACTGGGAAATTGCTATTCTAAAAAGGAATGTACCCTTTTGACTCCCAAAGAAGCATAATGCATAAATAGAATCCTTTATGCATACGCAGAAAGGTGATTTACGTATTTCATATTGTATAAAAAACGTTGGTATGAGTTGTACCAAGATCGGTACAAGATGATATCAGTGCAAGCCTAGGATGAGAACCATGGCAACTGTCAAGTGAGTCCTTAAGTATTTAAGAAATACTAAAGGATAAATTCCTCCAGAATGAGGAATAATTAGAGTAACACAATGGAAGCGTAAATGTATTGGATTATGAATCTAATATCGTATCCATCATTGGTTGTCTCTTCATTATGAATGAAGAGATAATTGGATATCTCTTTATTATGACTAAAGAGATATTTGGGTGGAAACGTTATAAGTAATGACTTTAGTGTGTTCCATCATGCATGCAAAATATATTACCATATAGATGCTTACAACAATGTTGTTTGGATGAGAAAGTTCATTTATGAACTCTCCATTCGGTTCCAACCAAAAAGTGTCTCTAGTGTACCCACACTACGACACTAATAGGGCGATAGCTCAAGCCAGGGAATTAAGGTCTCATCAAGATCCGAACTCAAATGAGAGACTGAACCACATGATTGAGAATCATGTATAATGGTGATGTCGTTATTCTCAAGGTTGCTTCTATGAATAACATATATCCATTGTCTAGGCCTACTACTTAACCATTTTTTAAATGAATTCAGAATAGGTATCATCACTAATGACCAAGCTAACTGGCTCTAGTGCAAGTGGGAGATTGTTGGAAATGTGCCCTAAATTCAATCATATGATGATACTTTACAGACATTTCACATGTTAAACTAATCTAGTTTAATATAAAGGGCAAAGATTATTGTTTAAAGCCATCACATATAAATGTTGTATGCTTAAATGATAAGTCCAAGGAATATGTAATTGGGAGAATATGATCTAAAGAAGTTAGATTCAAGAGACCATTCTATTTGATATACATATCCTAAAAGTTCCTGATCATAGGATTGCCAATTAGGCATTGACAGTCCGTTAAGATCAATATGTGCTATGTCTTCCCTTAGAGAGAGTGACTAGTCTCGAGTCATTGGTGTGACTAACACCAAGACAAGCATGCAGGTGCTCAATAGAGAATAAGTCAATTGAACGCGATCAACAAGGAGTTCTCATACTTATCTCACATGAAAACTCACGGTTGGGATAATGCAAAGTAATCCTTTGACCTGAGGCATTATAGTTATCTTATGATTAGGTCCTCGATCTTTGACTATGTCAAAGTCACTCGGTCAAAGGGTGTCCACGACATAGTTAGGGTTAAGCCACTTAGCCATAGAGGCAAGTGAATGCATAACAAGGGATCTCTAACCTTCAAACCATTTGAAGGAGAATACTTTATGATATGATTAAGAATCTCTGGTTAGAGTATGAATGAGATTTAGGAATTCGTTCCAAATCACATTCATGGTAATTGTAACATCCCACATCGCCCAGGGAAGTGATCCTTAAATGTATATTCCCATCCCTACCTAGCACGAGGCCTTTTGGGAGCTCACTGGCTTCCGGTTCCGTAGGAACTCCGAAGTTAAGCAAGAAGGGGGCTAGAGCACTCCCAGGATGGGTGACCCATTGGGAAGTTGCTCATGAGTTCCCAAAAACAAAACCGTGAGGGCGTGGTCGGGGCTCAAAGCGGACAATATCGTGCTACGGTGGTGGAGCAGGCCCGGGAAGTAGTCCACCCTAGGCCGGGATGTGACAGTAATCTTATAAGTAAGAGAATCACATTGGATAGTAGACATGAATAAACTATCAAATCAAACAATGTGGTCAAGAGTATTGTATTAGAGAAAGACCGTATTGCATTGTAATCCCAAACTAAATAGGTTTTCCACCTCTTCTGATTAGCTTGGGTAGCCATGACATATTGCTAGGTGTCACTCATGGTTTGTGGAAGCCCTAAAGGTGTATAATCACTAAAGGGAGAATTGAAAAGTAAGTTTCAATTCACAATCGATTTGAAGAGTTCTAATCGCCCATTGCCTCGCTAAAAGGAACCTAATAGATCGTACACCGTGTAAGGTAGAGATTGAAGAAACAACGGAGATGAGTAAGGATAATTAAATGGTTTAATTATTTATGCCTAGGATTAATTAATATGTTGATTAATTAAATGAATAAGTTCGTTTTAGCTTTTGAGTAATTATTGGACCTCAAGACCCATTGGGCTTAGCACCGTCAAGCCCATTAACTTAAGTTGTATGACAACTTAATGACTAAAGACTCAAAAGGGCCCAAACAGCCCAAAGCCTTTAGAGGGCCGGCCATATCATGAGTGAAAGGTTTTTTGGTTCTTTTTGTCACTTAAGTGAAGTGACCATATAAAGGACTTTATAGCCAAAATTCATTAAGGTTCTCTCTTGACGAAATTCTAGAGAACAAAAGCTTTTTTTTCTCTTTAGGAGGCCGGCCCTCTTGGAGGGGATTTACTAGTATCAATCCTCTTCCAAGGTCACTCATCTCTTCTTCAAGTCCCTCCTTGGTGTGGAAACTTAGAGGCTCCCTTTCTTGGGACCTTGGAGAATCCATTCAACCATCCTCTTCCAAGAAATCCATGGAGCTAAGAAGTAAGGAATGAAGGCCCTCTCTCTTGGGTGATTAGCCTTTGCTTATGCAAAAAGGTGCTTCAAAGGTATAAAAGTTTCTCAACTCTTTTTTTTTTTTAAGATTTGAGTTGAGTCTTGGTTCACCACAACTACTAGGCCTTGAATTTCATGGGTAAAGTTTTGTTTTTGAGTGCATACAAGCATGATTCTGCCTTTAATTGTTAATTGCATGCATAGATATTTCTCAAATGAACTTGTTTTTAACAATTTTTCCTTCATTATCAAATTTGATTGGGTTGAAACATTTCAAGGATTTGAAAAAATTGCAGTTTGAATGGGCACAAAAAGACCCAACTAAATGAAAGGAAATTGTTTCTTGAACTCGTTCGCTTTTTTAGTATTTGTGGGGCTGCCTCTGAATCAAAGGAAAAAGTAGTAAACTACATTAATGCGAAGAATATCAAAGATGTAAATATGCACCATCTACACATAATACACCATATGCATACCACATGCACGTGATATGCACAGAATGAGAGAAACTTTATTGGCAACATATTGATATAGTTGATACAATTAAAACATAATTGTTATGTATATAAGGTTACAGTGACAGTTTGAAAAGTCTTGTTACGTATATCTATAAACATGAAAATTCTATAACGAATGAAACGAGAACACGTGTACAAAGTTGTTTTGTATTGATTTGAATTTGTAGGTTACAATCTCTATTTACAATTTTCCTCTGATTCAGTCTTCAAATTTGATGTAGATTCCTCTGATTCAGTCTTTAAATTTGATGTAGATGCATAGGTTGTTGATCCAAGGGTCGTGATGACTTGATCTCGGATGAACGATTAAACGATTGCTTCAAGTTTTGAGCTTGGAACTATGTGTGGATAGTCTTCACCTCAGGTTTAGGGTTACGGCAAAGGTAGAGTTGATGTAGGATTTTGTTGATTCAAGGGTCTTGGGGACTTGCTCTTGGAACAAACGTTGTTACAAGTTTTGAGCTTGCAACAAAATCTTGAAAGAATCGGCATGAGTGCTTGTTGATTCTTCAAGGGAGCGCTTCGGCTTTTGTCGAAAGAAAGTTTCAGCTTTGGTTGTACGTTCTTTGAAGAGAGCTTTGGCAGCGTACTAGTCTTCAAAGATTTGGCAAAGGTTCTTCTGAATGTAGAATTTTCGACCTCTTTGTGTGTCTTGGGTCCTCGTAATTATAGACTTCTCAAAGCTTGCCTTTGGATGAATTTGGCTTTGATTTTTGTCTTGATTCATCCATGGGAGAATTTAGGCATGTTTTGTGTCTTAATTTTAGCCACCTTCCTCATATTGGCTAAAATTTATAGGCCTTGTTAACTATTTTGTGAGCAATCTTCAATTCTTGCTTGTTTTGTGAAGATGCTTTAGCTTTCTTTTCGGTTTTGAGAGATTTTGGACCCCTTGCCGATTTTAAGAGGGATTGCCCCCTTTTGCCGAATTTTGGAGAAGTTTTGAGCTTCCTTTGCTTGATTTGTGCCACATATCATTGATGACTTGTTCATTTGTGATGAGTCATATGCCATGTGGAGCTTTGTGATGCATCATTTGTATGCAATGAGATTTCCATGTCTACAAATGCCCCCACTTCAAGGTGTGTTGTAGGCATGTGCTTGTCACATGTAGGAAATGTGTTTTGAAGTCCTACAATGTGAATGTTCTAACTCAAGGTTCATTGAGACTTGATCTTGAATTAATTTCCTTCTTCAAGGGCCGTAGAGGCGTATTTCTTGAATTGAAATGAGAATTGTCTTTAAAGGCCGTAGAGGTTTGATCTTGAGTGAAAATGAAACTTTTCTTCAAGAGCCGTAGAGGCTTGATCTTAAAAGAAATGAAATTTTAAAATGGATAAAATGGCACATACTTATTGTGCGTATTTGATTTTCCATAATCTTTGACAAAATACATTTGGTGTATTTTAAGACTTGGATTTTTTTTTTCCTTGTGGTTGTGGGAAAAATGTTTTTCCTTCCTTAGGTGGGAACCTCCTTCAAATTTGGCAATGAGGGTGATTTCCTTCAAAGTGGTGGAAAGCTTTGATGATTTCCAACAAGGTTTTGGGAAAGCTTTGATGATTTCCTTCAAGGTTTTGGAAAACCTTGATGCTTGTCCTTCAAGGTTTTGGAAAACTTTGATGCTTGTCCTTGGGTTAGTAGGATTTTCAATTTTTTTTCCTTTCCCTTTTCTTTTCCACGGCAAGGGGGAAGTGTATTTTCCTTTTGTTGGACGTATGCCCACAAAGCCACTCAATTGATGTAATAGCTTTTTGAATAGTTATTGTATTAAACTTTTATATGTTTAATGAAGGGCAAAGCTTATTGTTAATCACTATTTGTTGTATTATGTGTTTAAGCAATAAGGGAATCCAAGGAATGTATTTAGCCTAAGGGAGAAGTGATCTAAGTAAGTTAGATTAACGAGACATTTCTCTTATGTTCATTCCTAAAATGTTCCTAGCCATAGGATTGCCAATTGGGCATTGACAATCCGCTAAGGTTAGTATATGTTATGTTAACTCAAGCGTGACTATAACTAGTCTTAAGTCATTTAGTGTTGGACACTGAGATAAACACATAGGTGCTTAAAAAGTAATCGAGTACACTGAACCACGATCAAAAGAGAGTTCGAACATACATGTCATGTAAGAACTCGTAAGTTGCAATATGCAAAGTAGTCCTTTGACCTGAGGCATCATAGATGTTTAATGGTTAGGTCCTTGATATTTGATCATGTCATAGGCATTCCATCGAGAGTGTCCATGACATTGTTAGGGTCAAGCTATCTAGTCATGTAGGCATATGAATGCACAACAAGGGATCTCTAACCTTCTATGGTGGAAGGAGAATACTTTGAGATATGATTAGGAAGTCTTTGGCCAAAGCATACGAATATGATTTAGGAAGTATGTTCCAAATCATATTCAATTGAATCATATAGAGAAGTATAACACTAGATAGTAGACATGAAACAAACTATCACTTAAACAACATGATCAAGAGTATTGTATTAGAGAAGGACCGTATTGCGTTATAGTTGTAACTGGATAAGTTCTCCAACCATTTTTACTTAGCTTGGGTAGCCATGACATACTGCTAGGTGTCACTCATGGTTTGTGGAAGCCCTGAGGATTAGCAAACACTAATCTTCGTCAAGGGGAGAATTGAAATGTAGTTTCAATTCACAATCGATCGTTAAGAGTAACAATCGCCCACTGCCTCGCTAATTGGAACCTAATGGATCGTACACAGAGTAAGGATGAAAGTGAAGAAATATAAATGAGATGGATAAGCGATTAAATAGTTTAATTGAGAATGGTCAAGATTAATTAATTAGTTAATTAATCTTATGAAAGGTTCGTATTGGACTTTTAAGTTGGTTTTAGGTTTCGGGGCCCAAAAGGGTTTTTGGTCTACAAGGCCCATTGAGTTTAGGTTGTGTGACAACTAAAACTAAATGGAAATTAACCCAAAAACAAAGTCAAAACCGGCCTAGGGTGAGTGGTAGCAAACTTGGGTTAATTGCAAGTTTGCCACTCACATGTGAGGTGGTATAAAGGCAACTTTATAGCCCTTCTCTCACTAAGGTTTTCTTGGGGCAAAGAAGAGAAACATTTTCTCTCCTTTTTCTCTATAGAGGCTGGCCACTTAGGGAGACTTTTACTAGCATCAAAAATCTCTCTAAGTCATCCATCTTCTCTTCATACTACATCCTTGGTGTGGAGACTTAGAGACACTAAACCTTTAGTGTTCTTGGAGATCCTTTCCTCACATCCTCAAGGGGCAAAGGAGTATCAAAAGGAAGAAAATCACAAGGAATATCTAAGTAGCTAGGAGGTGACTTGAAGGCCCTCCGCTTGGGTGAATCCCTTGTGTAAACAAGGATGAGCTTCAAGGGTAATGAATCTCAAAATCCTTTCTTCTCTTTAATGTTGTTAAAGAGTCTTGTGGTTCACCATTCACTAGGTTTTGAAAGTCATGGGTTTTAGAATTGTTTTTGAATGCATGCCTACTTTAATGTGTTAATTGTTTGCCTATGTGTTCAAATGTTCTCACATGTTCTTAGCCAGGACAAAAATTTTCCTTCACCTTTCCCCTTTTGATTTCCATGGCAATCAGGGGTATTTTTCCCTTTTCCTTTTGATTTCCACGGCAATGAGGGGTATTTCCTTTGATATTTTGGAAATTTTGAAGCCCTTTCCTTTTTCTTTTTTTTTTTTTGTTTCCTTTTCTTTTCTTTGCTGATTTTGGTGCAAAAACAGCATGCTTTTGTTTTGGGAAACTTTGAAGATTTGTCCTTGGTTTGGGAAACATGTCAGCTGACTTGCACGCCAAGTTTGAGGTCGATTTCTCTTTTGGGAAATTCTATAAAAATATGGGGAACGTAGCTTCATCTCTGATCTTTTCAGGCATATATCGTACACCACTGAGAAAAATTGGGAAAGCCTTCAACTCGTCATTTTCCCACAGCTGCGCAGTTCTGATGGGAAAACAACTTCTGCATGATTAACTTTGAAAACTGGAACATTTGACTTTAAGAAAAATTATGAAATTTGGACACAACGATCATGAGCCTCTTAGCTTCCTTCTCAAATTGGCCTTGCATCAAAACTCCTTCGGAAAGTTGAATTATCACCAAAAACGTCCTGCTTGTGAAGATTGGCTGAAACTTGCCATTTTTTGTTTGGAATTTGCTTCCTTCTTTTGGTTGGATTGTGCTTCCTTGTTTTGATTTTCCTTTCGCTATGTATTTCCCTTATAGCATTAGGAAGCAATTGACCCATTCTCATAGGACCATTGGGTGTGTGTTTTTTTCACAATTCACACCCTTGCCGTGCACAACCATTCTGCTTGGTGCCGTGCCTTTTTGCTGCTACTGCCGTGGGTTTTGCTGCTTGGAGCATGTTGTAGTGCGTCACTTTTTTTACGCATGGTGTTGTGCAAAAGACTGCAGCGAGGTTATGCTGTGTAGTGCCTTTTGGTCACAGTTTTCCTTCGACGGTGACGTTGTCGTGAAGTGCAAGAAACTGCTTGCATAATCATTGAGGGGTTGCGTAGTGCGATTGCGTAGCATTTTGGTTTTCTTTGCTACTATAGCGTCCTTTGAAGGACCATCTTGTAGTTGCTCTCTTTGCCGTGCTGCTTAAGCTTTGTGCCTGATTTCTCTTCGCCGTTCCCCTATTTTTCAAGTGCTTTAAGAGCAATACCATCACCATTCTTGTGAAGGAAGGCGATTCGCAAGATAGGGGAATGACGTTGAAGCTTTGTGCGCCGTTGATTGGCCCTAAGGTCCTTGTTCTTCCTGCAAAAGATAACTCGATACATATCGAGTCATGGTCTTTTGAAGTATCTTGGGAGGTGACAGATTTTGGTTGACCAAATACGAAGAAGAAGACTCGTACATCAAGAATTCTTATCTTGAATCCTTCGCACCATGTTCTTGACAATTTGCCGGCTTTGTTTGAGCTTCTTGGTGATCGCTTCCGTAGCAGAGCTATGACTTGGAATAACACCTTGTCGACTACTAGAGAAGTTGTTTTTATTTTTTTGCTCATTTTATAATGCGGCTTTGTAGCCAAATTCTTCCTTTAAAGAAATAAAGTATTCACATTCTTGAATTTGCTCTTTATTCTTCAAAGTGTTTGTGTTTTTGTTGATGATGTGACTGTACTTGAAGTTTTGAAGTTTCAAGTTGCCTACGTACCCTCGGTTGAGGAGGGATCAAGTCATGACATAGTTCAAATGAGTGATGGATTGCTTTTATATTGTTTTGACCGTTTTGATGGAGATTTTGGTGTTTGATTTTTCAGTACACAGTTTATGCTCTTGCGGGCCAAGAGCGTTGGGTGTCGCCTTTTAAACTTGTGCAAACAAGGAGTGTTGGGTGTCGCCTTTTAAGCTCATGAGAACAAGGAGCATTGTTGCCATGTGCAGTTTAGGCTCATGGAAGCGAGGAGCATTGAGTGTCACCTTTTAAACTCGTGCGAACAAGGAGTGTTGAGTGTCGCCTTTTAAGCTTGTGCAAACAAGGAGCGTTGTGCCTTGTGCAGTTTAGGCTCATGCAGGCGATGAGCTTTCCTTGTTAGGTTTAGGGGTAGTAACCCTTCAAGAATATGCCATTGATGACGCTAATCTTTAAGTCGTCTTTCGCCATAATTAAGTAGGCGACATTGGTGTAGGCCTCTTATATTACGTAAGGTCCAACCCACTTTAATGTGAACTTACTTTTTGTTTTGTGAGTTGTGATGATGGGCCTTCATAATGCCAAGACAAGATCTCCATTTTGGAAAAACCTTGGGCGGACCTTCTTGTTGAAAGCCTTGGATAGCCATGCTTGGTAGCATTGCAAGTGTTGAGCTTCGAGTATTTTTTCATCGAGTGCTTCTAACTCTTGAAGTCATAGCTTTGCATTTTCCTCTTTAGTCAAGCCTTCTTGTATAGCTATCCTTAGTGAGGGGATTAGACTTTCAAGTGGCATAACAGCTTCCACACCATATATAAGAGAATAAGGCGTAGCTTAGGTATGAGTCATATATGTCGTCTTATATGCCCAAAGTGCTGTGCTTATTCTTTCGTGCCAATCTTTTTTTGTTCGCCTGATCACCTTCATCAAGAGGTTGCACAGCATTTTGTTAAATGCTTCCATGAGGCTGTTGGTCGGAGCATGATACATGGAAGACTTGTGCTGGTTGAACTTGTATTTCTTGCAAAGATTGTCCATGAGTCGGTTAGAGAACTATTTTCCATTATCAGTGATGATGTAGTGAGGCACACCATATCGATGGATGATATGCTCTTTGATGAAACGAACGAGAGTTTCCTTCTTGGCTTCCTTTAGGGGTATGGCCTTAGCCCACTTGGAAAAGTATTCTGTTGCGGCTAGGATGTAGGTTTCTCCTGCAGATGACTTTCGTATGATTTGTACTACGACGTCTAATTCCCATGCATCAAATGGTCATAAAGCAACTGTATGGTGTAATGGTTCAGGCGGTTGATGTATGAAGTTGCCGTGGAATTAGCAGGCTTGACACCTTTTGGCATACTTCAAGCAATCCTTCACCATGCTTGGTCAGTAGTAGCCCATTCTTTTGAGCTGGAAGTGTAGCTTTAGTCCAAACTGATGGGCCCCATATACGCCTGAGTGTGCTTCTTCCATGGCTTGGTTAACTTCTTCCTCACCTAGGCAGCCCAGATGTAGTCCCTCAAAAGAGCGTTGGTGGAGTGTTCCTTTGTAGTAGAGGAAGTGAGGTGCTCGTCAACATATTTCAGAGTAGTTTCTAGGATCGTCTGGAAGCTTTCCATGCTGCAAGTAGTCGATCAACGGCTGTCTCCACTCTTCAATGTCGACTAGAAGTAATGAAATGATGTTTGTGCCATCTAGTAGCATTTTAGTGACAAGTGGGATCAACCATCTTTGGGAAATAGGCATGTCTACAGCTTCGTCTTCTCCTAGCGCCATACTTGAGGCTAAGTCAATGAGAGCGTCTGCCATTTGATTTTCTTTTCTTGGGACATGTTCTGGCGTCACAACCTCGAACTTTTGTAATAGTTGAGTTGCTTGCTGGAAGTATGGGATGAGATCATCTTCCCTTACTTCATATTCAGTCAAAAGTTGATTGATTATGAGTTTGGAGTCGCCATACACTTCTAGTGTTGTGATTTCCATGTCGATCGCCACTTGGAGTCCAATAATTAGTGCTTGGTACTCAGCAACGTTGTTGGAGCACAGCTCGCTTAATCGGAAGGAATAGGGTAGTACTTGTCTTTGTGGTGACATGAATACTACTCCTACCCTCGCTCTGTCTGCTCGTGCGGATCCGTCGAAGAATATTGTCCACGTCGGGAAGATGTCAATGTAGAACACCTCCTCATCAGGAAAATTGTCTAAGATTTTCCAATCAGCTGAGATTGGATGATCGGCAAAGAAGTTTACTAGCTTTTGTTCCTTGACAACTTTAGCTGAGACGTAGATGATCTCGTATTGGTTAAGAAGCAACGCCCATTTAGCTAGTCGTTCTGTCAGAACTGGCTTGGACATAATATACTTGACCGGGTCAGCTTTAGCAACCAAGTGGATGGTGTAAGCATGCATGTAGTGTCTTAGCTTTTGGACGGCGAATACTTGGGCAAGACACATCTTCTTGATTGATGAGTAGTTGAGCTCGGCACTAGTGAGAATTCTACCTAGGTAGTAGAGTGTTCTTTCCCTTTGATCTTCATTTTCTTGTGCTAGCAGTGCTCAAATGGAACCCTCTTGTGCGACATTGTATAGGATGAGCGACTTTCCAGGCATGGGAGCTCCTAAGGCATGTGGGTTTGCTAGGTACCTTTTTATGCTTTGGAAGGCATTGTGACTTGCGTCATCCTATATGAATAGAGCAATCTTCTTCATGAGTCGACTGAAAGGTTGACAGCATCCAGCAAGGTTAGAGATGAAGTGCCTAATGAAAGCTAGCCGTCCTTGTAGACTTTTTAGCTCGTGTAGATTCCTTGGCTCGGGCATGATTTGAATGGCCTTAATCTTCGATTGTCCACTTCAATGCCACAGTGTTTCACAATAAAGTTGAGGAACTTCCCAGAAGTGACGCCAAATGCACACTTCAACGGGTTCATCTTGAGGCTGTAGTGTCGTAGTTTGTGAAACACCATTCGTAAATCCTTCAAGTGTTCGGATCTCTTCTTAGTCTTGACAACTACGTCGTCTACGTAACATTCTACATTTTT
Organism: Heteromeles arbutifolia; assembly: GCA_024362995.1. NCBI lineage: Eukaryota > Viridiplantae > Streptophyta > Magnoliopsida > Rosales > Rosaceae > Heteromeles > Heteromeles arbutifolia. The sequence continues at coordinate 21,375,752 of JANCRC010000005.1, read as the reverse complement.
GTGTAGCATGTCATTGAGGATCTTCTGCATTGCACGTTGATATGTAGCCCCCAGCGTTCTTCAAGCCAAAGGCCATTACCTTGTAGTAGTAGATACCTTTTGGAGTGCGGAAGGCTATTAGTTCCTCGTCTTTGGGAGCCATGCAGATTTGATGGTAACCAGAGGAGTCGCCCATAAATGATAGTGCCTCGTGGCCAGTGGTCGCGTCCACCATGAATTCAGTGATTGGCAAGGAAAAGTCATCATTTTAGCAAGCATCATTGAGGTTGCCGAAATCTACGCAAACACGTATTTATCCAGATTTCTTAAGGACAATGACGATGTTGGAGATCCATTTAGGGTATTACACCTCTCGAATGAAGCCTGCTTCGATTAGCTTGTCAATCTCGACCTCAATTTATAGGATGAGCTCAGATTGATAGTGTCTTTGAGTTTGCTTGATTGGTCGTGTTCTGGGCTTGATTACAAGACGATGCAGGTAGGGACAAGGCCGAGCATTTCTTTGTAGGTCCAAAAAAAGACATCTTTGTACTCCAAAGTAGTTAATAGTACTTCTCGATCTCGTCTGCACTTAGTAGTGCACTTACGAAGATAGGCTTCGATTCCTTGATTGTGCCTAAGTTAAGCTCTTTGTGATTATCAACCGTGGCTTGCCCTCCATCCTCAAGCTGTGGTGGAGCAGCAATGACATCTTTTTTGGGGATTTAGTCTTCTTTGTCTTCTTGGATCGTGATATGGAAGGCGTCTTGGACCTCCTCTTCAATGTCGTCCCCTTGCGCTTGTTGGCGTGAAGATTAGCCAGTGTGGATGATGGTGCACCTCTTTACCTTCAGTTGTCCTTTTGTGTCAACTTCCAAGGTTGCTTGGCGTTTGTTGGCTTGAAGGAATCGAGCTTTCCTTCCTTGGGCGTTGTCCTTCTCTTTCTAGAAAGCTTCTTGGTTTCTTCAAGTATTTCAAAGGCTGACCGTCATGGACGAGAGCTAGCTATGTTGCTTTGTTTCTTTAGTTTTGACAACCTTTCGAAAATAGAGCTTTGGAATGTTGGCGTGTTAGACGGAGGTTCGGTCTTAACCACTAATGCGATCAAGTGCCAAAATTTTGGGTTTTGAATCATTCATGCAGGTTTAGGCTTATCTTGATCTTGTTCAATGCTTACGTTGATGTGTTGAGCGCTAACATTTTTCGCTTTTCATGAAATCTTCACGGGTGTATTTGGTGTGAAGCCAATTCCAGCTTTGTTGTTGTTAACTCCGTAACCATGCTCCTTCAACTTCTTTTAAGTCTGAGTGAGGTCACGTTAGTTGTCGTTGACGGTGAGGTCACGTTCGTTGTTGTTGTCATTGCATTCTTCTTTCCAAGATTTGAAGAGGAGGCAAAATCATACCCAACTTTTGACATGAGTTTGTAGGCGTTTGGGTCGAAACCTTCTTTGGTACACTTGGTTGGAAGAGAGCTTGGTTCCGCCCCTTTTGGCAGGGGTTTTACGAAACCTTGCGGTGGTTTTGAAACTTTAGCATCGCCTAGCTATGTCAAAGGTAAAACTGCATTTGCCTTGAGTAGCTTTACATCGTCCTTGTGCAGCTGTGTGCCAGCTTTGCTTGTCCCAGTTTGAAATAGGGATTGCCCATTCTTTCTTTTCGACATTGGGATGTATCGGAAGACCGGTGTGTTTGGTCCTCTTAAGGGCGTCACACTTCATTAGGTTGTTGTGGGTTTGGCAGGCTCATCATCGTCTTTGCTTGAAGATGACACGGCTTCTCCCTCTTGTTTCTTGGGCACGGCTTGCCACTTTTTCTTTTTATGTGCGACTTTGCCTATGAATATGATCTCTTTTGGAAGAGCTTCGAGCATCATGTCTTCATCCATGTAAAACATGTTGGAAGTATGCCCACAAAGCCACTCATTCGATGTAATAGCTTTTGGAATACTTATTGTGTTAAACTATTATATGTTTAATGAAGGGCAAAGCTTATTGTTAATCACTATTTATTGTATCATGTGTTTAAGCAATAAGGGAATCTAAGGAATGTATTTAATCTAAGAGAGCAGTGATCTAAGTAAGCTAGATTAACGAGACCTTTCTCTTATGAGCATTCCTAAAACATTCCCAGCCATAGGATTGCCAATTGGGCATTGACAATCCGCTAAGGTTAGTATGTGTTATGTTAACTTAAGCATGAGTATGACTAGTCTCAAGTCATTTAGTGTTGGACACTGAGACAAACATATAGGTGCTCAAAAGGTAATCGAGTACACTGAACAACGATCAAAATAAAGTTCGAACATACATGTCATGTAAGAACTCATCAGTTGCAATATGCAAAGTAGTCCTTTGACCTGAGGCATCATTGATGTCTAATGGTTAGGTCCTTGATCTTTGATTATGTCAAAGGCATTCCATTGAGAGTGTCTACGACATTGTTGGGGTCAAGCTGTCTAGTCATGTAGGCACATGAATGCACAACAAGGTATCTCTAACCTTCCATGGTGGAAGGAGAATACTCTGAGATATGATTCGAGAGTCTTTGGCCAAAGCATACGAATATGACTTAGGAAGAATGTTCCAAATCATTATTCAATTGAATTATATAGAGAAGTATCACATTGGATAGTAGACATGAAACAAACTATCACTCAAAGAATCTGATTAAGAGTGTTGTATTAGAAAAGGATCTTATTGCATTGTAATTGTAACTGGATAGGTTCTCCAACCACTTCTACTTAACTTGGGTAGCCATGACACACTGCCAGGTGTCACTCATGGTTTGTGGAAGCCCTAAGGATTAGCAAACACTAATCTTCATCAAAGGGAGAATTGAAATGTAGTTTCAATTCATAATCGATCGTTAAGAGTAACAATCGCCCGCTGCCTCGCTAATTCGAACTTAATGGATCGTACACCGAGTAAGGATGAAAGTGAAAAAATATACGAAAGGTTCGTATTAGGCTTTTAAGTTTGTTTTGGGCTTCGGGGCCCAAAAGGGTTTGGTCCACTAGGCCCATTATGTTTAAGTTGTATGACAACTAAAACAAAATTAGGCAAATAACCCAATCACTTAAGATGTCCTGCCATAGTGAGGGAAGTGGTGAGTTTTGCTTAATTGCAAGTTTGCCACTCACCAAAGAAAGAGATATGAAAGCATCTTTATAGCTTTTACCTCATTAGGGTTTTCTTGAGGCAAAGAAGAGAAACATTTTCTCTCTTTTTCTCTAAAAGAGACCGGCCACTTAGGGAAGAGATAGCTAGCAATCTTTTCTTCTCTAAGTCATCCATTTCATCTTCACACCTCATCCTTAGTGTGGAGACTTAGAGACACCAAACCTTTGGTGTTTTTGGGGATCCTTTCCTCACATCCTCAAGGAGCAAAGGAGTATCAAAAGGAAGAAAATCACAAGGAAGATCCAAGGAGCTAGGAGGTGACTTGAAGGCCCTCCACTTGGGTGAATCCCTTGTGTAAACAAGGATGAGCTTCAAGTGTAATGAATCTCAAAATCCTTCCTTCTCTTTAATGTTGTTAAAGAGTCATGTGGTTCACCATTCACTAGGCTTTGAAAGTCATGGATTTTAGAATTGTTTTTGAATGCATGCCTACTTTAAAATGTTATTAGTTTGCATATGTGTTCAAATGTTCTCACATGCTCTTAGCTAGGACAAAATTTTCCTTCAAGTGGTATCAAGAGCCTAGGTCTAATATATGGTGAATCCTTTTGGGTTTTGTGTTGTTCATGGTTTGTGATTTTAATGTTGTAAATGTTACAAGCTTTGTTCTTGCTTTTTTGAATAAAAATTTTGCTTGAAAATTTAGCATCTCAAATGTTGTAGATGTAGTTCATTTAAGCATGAATATTGGAACTAAAATTTGGTGCCATGTATATGGGGAAATTCGGCCAAATCCAAAGGGTGGATTTTTGGGTTCATGTTTGTCTTGTTAAATGTGTTTTAAAGTGACTTTTGGAACCCCTATGTACCCTAGGATGTTAACCCTCTTTTGAGTAGTGAAAATTTGTGTTTTATTGAGTGCAAACATTCATGGAGCTCTTATGAGTTTTCATGTGTGTTCTTCAATGTTCTTGATGTTCTTTCCAAGAACAAAAAGGTTTGGTGTTTTGATTCATTGTATTTGTTCTTTTTCATAAAGTTTTAGTTTGTCATTGATTGGTGATGGCTGGTATGTGATGGGTGATTTATGACTTTATTGTTTGACTAAACTTTTCTTACAACCCATACCTATTTTTGAAACACCATACCAATCACCTTTTCAACCATACTTTTATGACTTTACTTTCTCAACACACTTTAAAATTTTGAATTTTCATCAAAACCATTCCCCCTTTTTTCACTACCTAAACCGGCCACCCTACAAAGTAGTGTACTTTTGGGGCTTTTATTCAATTACATAAAGTTTTGATACTTTTGTGTATTTGTACTTTGGCCCAAAAGTTTACGTTTTTACTTAAAGACCCAAAATCACTAAGGGACAAATTGTTTTGCTCCTTTAATGAAGTTTTTGTTATTATTGAAATAATTTTGGGTTCTAGTTGTAAATACATGAAGTTGTGGACTCTTGTGTTTTTACAAAATGACCCCAAAAGGTTTGTGTTTTGCTCAGTGGCCCAATAGTTGAGGTCATTGTTTTTCGGCCCAAAATATGATGAGAACAAAATGGTTTTGTCTCTTTAATGAGAATTGGATTTTCATTTCATTTAGTTCCATTTGAATCAATTCTATGAATCCGAAAACCAATTGTTTAAGTTGTTTTCTTAGTTAATGTGATTGATTAAGAAGAGGGTGATTATGAACCAACGGCCTCGATAATTGAGCTATGTGATTGGCCGTTTTACATTATGAATGTTTGTGTTAAGTAGTTTAGATTTGAATGTAATTTGATTAGTTCAAATGTGTTGTAAAAGGGCATAAGTCCTTCCAATTTGTTGTAAAAGGGCATAAGCCCTTCTCTTTATTTCAAGTATTCCTTTTTGTCTATTTGTATGCAAATTGGAATAGTTGGGTCCAACGCCCAATAGGAAATGACGGTTTAATTAGATTAAACGCGTAACTAAAATCAACAACTACCTACCTTAGACCCAAGGTCCAACACAAGGCTCATGTTGGATCAAATCAAACGGTTCATAATCATCCTATGTCCTTTTAATAAGATTAAAATGAATTTGATGTAGCCCAACACTACTCCTTCAACAAAAACGAATATTAAGTTGATAAGCGAGAGATGCTTTGAACATCTCTTCGTAGGCCTTCCACCGTGGTGGGCTCCAATGGTTTGTGACACATACACCGGCTTCACCCTATCATGGGGAAGCTCAAAGTACGTGCTTACCTCCAGGAGGAGTCCATATGAACATACATGATGTGGTGAGGTAGGCAACGTGGATGGCCAACATCATATCATTGTACGGCTATTCTTGAACCCCTACACGAACTAGCATGGTGGGAATAACTTAACTAAGTGCAATGGTGCCAACATCATATCATTGTGAGGCATCATTCTCTAGAGGCCAAACTAGATGGGTAATTACAAGAGTTGTAAATGACTAAAGTGTTATTCTCTCATCATTATTGTTGCTAACCAACATCATATCATTGTGAGGTGGGCTTGGTAATGGTGAGTCTCCCATACCCCGCTAAGAGTTCAACATAACTCTCGGATTCCATTGAGGGATGTGGAATTTGCCAAAAATAGTGGGTGGTACTAATTGATTTAAGACCCAATCAGGTAGTTTTAAAATCAACAATCTAATACGATTTCTATTATGTTATGTAGTTAACGACATGCCTAAAATTACACCTACCATTATACTTGACAAGGGGCCTTAGAGGCCAACGCTTCCTTGCTTGGTATCATCACATTGAGAATGTCTCAAGATGAATGACATATTGTATGTGCTCAAGCAATCCCCTCCTCATGTACCTCCTACGAAACTAGCTTCAACGGAGGAGTGTCAAAATTATGCTAGACACTTTGAGGATGGCTTAAAAGCCAAATGCTTAATCCTCACTTCACTTAGTGAGGAGCTTAAGAAGCTACATGAGCACATGGACACTTCTAGTGCCATGGTTGAAAGTTTGCATAAGATGCATGACATTGAGACAAGTAACGTACAATTCTCAAATGTTTGTAGTCTATTGAATGCCAAAATGGCAAAGGGGACATCGGTCCAAAAACATGGACAAAAGATGGAAATGATCTTTCAAGATCTTAAGAGTTTAGGAACTTCCATCGATGGGAAAATGGCCCAAGACTTTTTCCTTGCATTTCTCTCGGATGATTTCACTAAGTTTATAGTAAACTATAAAGTGAATAGATTCGATCATACTTTTACTGAGATGATTGACATGTGCTGTGAGTTTGAACAAAGTTTCAAAAAAGACAGTGGGAGTGAGAATGCAATCACAAGGAAAATGTTGCATAAGAAGAAGGCAAGAAAATCCAAAGGAACATGCTTTCATTGTGGAAAGGATGAACGTTGGAAGAAGAAATACATGGTGCGCATTGCAAGCCTTATGACACAAACTTTTGAAGGGATTATTTCTGTCATAGAGAGTGCTTTTACAGTGAGCTCCAATTCCTGGATATTTGATTCAGGCGCTAATCAACATATTTACAATTCGTTCCAGGGACTAATAGGGAGTAGGACACTGCGCAATGGGGAGATGGTTGTGTGAGTTGGGAACGACACTAAGATCTCCGCAAAAGCAGTAGACACCTACATGCTTTAACTACCCTCTGGGGAAGTCTTGGAACTTAAAAATTGTTTATATTTTCCTTCATGTATAAAGAATTTGATTTCTATCTCCATGTTTTTACGAGATGGGCACTCAGTATTGTTTGACAAATTGAGTTGCACTTTGTACTTGAACGGTCGTATTATCTCTCATGGTAATGTGATAGAGGGACTTTTTCACCTAGAGGCAAGTAGTGGAATGCACTGTATTGAAAGCGGGAATACCTCAAAACCCAAAAGGGCTATAGAAGAAGTTAACCAAGAAAAGATGTGGCATCTTAAACTTGGACAATTGAACCTTGATAAGATTCGCAAGATGTCAAAAGATGGATATTTCCACCCATTAGGTAATGACCAAATAGGTACTTGTAAATGTTGCTTGAAAGGGAAGATGACCAAATCTCCATTCACTAGGAAGGGAGAGCGTGCTGCTGAAATTCTAGGGTTAATCCACACTGACGTATGTAGACCTATGTCTACTACGTCGAGAGGAGGCTTCTCTTACTATATCACATTCACCGACGATCACTCTCGGTTTGGCTATGTGTATCTTATGAAGTACAAGTCAGAATCATTTGAAAAGTTCAAAGAATTCAAGAATGAAGTTGAGAAGCAAACTGGGAAGCAGATAAAGATCCTAAGATCAGATCGAGGGGGTGAGTATCTAAGTAATGAGTTCTTAGATTACCTCAAAGAGTGTGGAATAGTATCACAGTGGACTCCACCAGGAACTCCTCAACTTAATGGAGTTTCTGAAAGGAGAAACCGAACCTTGATGAACATGGTTCGTTCTATGATGAGTTCCGCAGATCTACCAGTAACATTCTGGGGATATGCTATATATACAGTAGCTTACTTGCTTAATAGAGTACCTTTCAAGTCAGTTTCACATACGCCCTATGAGATATGGCATGGAAGAAAGCCAAGTCTTAATCGTATTAAGATTTGGGGTTGTGAAGCATATGTCAGGAAGCTTGAAGCTGCTAAGATTAAAGCGAGATCAGTTAGGTGCTATTTAGTGGGATATCCTAGAGAAACTATGGGATATGAGTTATACCATCCTGACGACCAGAAAGTCTTTGTCACCAGAACTACTAAGTTTCTAGAGGATGAATTTGTTCTCAAATGAACTACAAGTAAAATGATAGAGATTAATGAGATTAATGATGAACCACAAATAAGCACTCGACAAGTTGACAACCCTGTTTCTGAACCCCTAGCTCCACGTAGATCTAAACGGGTCAGCCGGCTACCTCAGAGGTATGGCTTGGATAATGACTTTGGGGAATTGCACCTTCTAGGTGACAATGACACAAATGAGGACCCTAGAGACTACACTGAAGCAATGTCCAACATTGATTCAAAGAGATGGCAAGAGGCCATGAAATTCGAGATAGATTCCATGTATCAAAATCAGGTCTGGACTCTAGTAGACCCTCTAAAAGGTATAGTACCTGTTGGAAACAAATGGGTCTTCAAGAGGAAGATATGTGCTGATGGGAACGTGGAGACTTATAAGGCTAGACTAGTAGCCAAGGGTTACAGGCAACGAGAAGGGATTGACTATGAAGAAACCTTCTCTCCTATAGCCATGCTTACGTCCATTCGGATTTTGCTTGCTATAGTTGCATACCATGATTATGAGATATGGCAAATGGACGTGAAGACGGCCTTTCTGAATGGCTACCTAGAGGAAGAGCTCTATATGACTCAACCCGAAGGTTTCGTGTCCAAGTCTGAAAAGACTAAGGTATGTAAGCTTCAGAGGTCCATTTATGGACTTAAGGAAGCCTCCAGGAGCTGGAATATTTGTTTTGACACTGAAATCCAATCGTTTGGCTTTACTCAAAATGAAGACGACAATTGTGTTTATCAAAAGGTCGTTGGGGATGCAGTTGTATTCCTAGTGTTATATGTAGATGACATATTACTATTCGGGAATGACATTGCAGTACTTTCTTCTGTGAAAGTGTGGTTGTCCAAAACCTTCCACATGAAAGATTTGGGAGATGCATCTTATGTGCTTGGGATAAAGCTCTATTGTGCTAGATCTAGAAAACTAATTGGATTATCCCAATCTATGTACATAGATAATGTGCTAAGTAGGTTCCAGATAGAACAATCTAAGAAAGGTTTTCTTCCTGTGAGACTTGAAATTCACCTTTCTAAGTCTATGAAACCTAAGACTCCTGAAAAAAAATGGCAGATGAGTGCAATTCCTTATGCTTCCGCCATAGGAAGTCTCATGTATGCCATGATATGCACAAGGCCTGATATCGCATATGCTGTGAGCATTACTAGTCGATATCAATCTAACCCAGGATCAGAACACTAGGCAGCTGTCAAGACGGTCCTTAAGTACTTAAGAAGAAGTAAGGACATATTCCTCGTTTACGGAGGAGCGACAGAGTTGCGAGTAGAAGCTTATATAGACGCAGATTTCCAATCTGACGTCGATGATAGAAGTTCCAACTCCGGATATGTGTTCACTCTGAATGGTGGGGCTGTCAGCTGGAAAAGCAAGAAACAATTTGTAATTACTGATTCCATGATAGAGGCTGAATATGTCTCTGCAGCTGAAGCCGGCAAAGAAGCGTTCTGGATGAAGAAGTTCATCACTGAACTTGGAGTTGTTCCAACCATTACATCACCAGTAACTTTGTACTGTGATAATAGTGGGGCGATAGCTCAAGCCAAGGAACCCAGGGCTAATCAAAAGAACAAGCATTTTGACAGAGGCTTTAATATCATCAGAAGATATGCTGTCGAGGGGAAAGTCAACATCCTCAAGGTTGCCTCAGCCAATAACGTAGCAGATCCATTGATGAAGCCAATGTCTCAAATCCAACTTCACCGCCATATAGAAAATATGGGTATTAGATACATGGGAAGGTGGCTTTGAGTGCAAGTGGGAGATTGTTGGAAGTATGTCCACAAAGCGACTCATTTGATGTAATAGCTTTTGGAATACTTATTGTGTTAAACAATTATATGTTTAATGAAGGGCAAAGCTTATTGTTAATCACTATTTATGGTATCATCTGTTTAAGCAATAAGGGAATCCAAGGAATGTATTTAATCTAAGAGAGAAGTGATCTAAGTTAGATTAACGAGACCTTTCTCTTATGAGCATTCCTAAAACGTTCCTAGCCATAGGATTGCCAATTGGGCATTGACAATCCGCTAAGGTTAGCATGTGTTATGTTAACTTAAGCATAAGTATGACTAGTCCCAAGTCATTTAGTGTTTGACACTGAGACAAACACATAGGTGCTTAAAAGGTAATCGAGTACACTGAACAACGATCAAAATAGAGTTTGAACATACATGTCATGTAAGAACTCATAAGTTGCAATATGCAAAGTAGTCCTTTGACCTGAGGCATCATTGATGTGTAATGGTTAGGTCCTTGATCTTTGATTATGTCAAAGGCCTTCCACTGAGAGTGTCCACGGCATTGTTGGGGTCAAGCTATCTAGTCATGTAGGCATATGAATGCACAACAAGGGATCTCTGACCTTCCATGGTGGAAGGAGAATACTCTGAGATATGATTCGAGAGTCTTTGGCCAAAGCATACGAATATGACTTAGGAAGAATGTTCCAAATCATTATTCAATTGAATCGTATAGATAAGTATCACATTGGATAGTAGACATGAAACAAACTATCACTCAAACAATCTGATTAAGAGTGTTGTATTCGAGAAGGATCATATTGCATTGTAATTGTAACTGGATGGGTTCTCCAACCGCTTCTACTTAGCTTGGGTGGCCATGACATACTGCTAGGTGTCACTCATGGTTTGTGGAAGCCCTGAGGATTAGCAAACACTAATCTTTATCAAAGGGAGAATTGAAATGTAGTTTCAATTCACAATCGATCGTTAAGAGTAACAATCGCCCACTGCCTCGCTAATTCGAACCTAATGGATCGTACACCGAGTAAGAATGAAAGTGAAGAAATATAAATGAGATGGATAAGCAATTAAATAGTTTAAATGAAAATTGGTCAAGATTAATTAATTAGTTAATTAATTATACGAAAGGTTCGTATTAGACTTTTAAGTTAGTTTTGGGCTTCGGGGCCCAAAAGGGTTCGGTCCACTAGGCCCATTATGTTTAAGTTGTATGACAACTAAAACAAAATTGGGCAAATAGCCCAATCACTTAAGATGGCCGGCCATAGTGAGGGAAGTGGTGAGTTTCGCTTAATTGCAAGTTTGCCACTCACCAAAGAAAGAGATATAAAAGCATCTTTATAGCTTTTACCTCATTAGGGTTTTCTTGAGGCAAAGAAGAGAAACATTTTCTCTCATTTTCTCTAAAAGAGGCTGGCCACTTAGGGAAGAGATAGCTAGCAATCTTTTCTTCTCTAAGTCATCCATTTCATCTTCACACCTCATCCTTGGTGTGGAGACTTAGAGACACCAAACCTTTGGTGTTTTTGGAGATCCTTTCCTCACATCCTCAATGAGCAAATGAGTATCAAAAGGAAGAAAATCACAAGGAAGATCTAAGGAGCTAGGAGGTGACATGAAGGCCCTCCACTTGGGTGAATCCCTTGTGTAAACAAGGATGAGCTTCAAGGGTAATGAATTTCAAAATCCTTCCTTCTATTTAATGTTGTTAAAGAGTCATGTGGTTCACCATTCACTAGGCTTTGATAGTCGTGGGTTTTAGAATTGTTTTTTAATGCATGCCTACTTTAAAATGGTATTAGTTTGCATATGTGTTCAAATGTTCTCACATGTTCTTAGCTAGGACAAAATTTTCCTTCAAAACATGCCACCCGCGAAGTGTGATTCAGCTTCGGTGAATGGCTTGGTGTCGCCTTGTATCACCTTCACCCCTTCTCGGTAGAACTTTAGGTATTGGTGAAGGGTGGATGGCACCCCTCCATTCTCGTGGATCCAAGGCCTTCCTAAGAGCAAGCTATAGGAAGTTCTTGCATCAATCACGTGGAATAGTGTGCTTGATTTGAGTTCGCCAATGGTCATCTCCACTCTAATCATGCCCATCGCTCTTTGTCCTCCTTGGTTAAAACCTTGGATTATGAGGGGGCTTCAGGATAGTTCATCAACCTTCATGTCGATTATGGTCATTGTTGACTTTGGCATAAGGTTTATGGCTAACCCACCATCCACAAGCATGCAGTTGATTTTGTTCTCTCTCACATAACCAGAGACGAAGAGATGACGATTGTGAGGCTTCGATCCCGGCAGCAAGTCTTCATTAGTGAAGTTGATTGCATCATCGACGGCACAGCATGTAGTATATTCATATGCCCGAAGCTTCAAGCCTTCATCCTTGCTTTCTTGCACTTCGTGGTCGTTGGGACTCGCCAAAATCGCTACTAGTGCTTTTCGCATTTCCTTGGGCAATCGTAGTGCCTCCTTGATGCGAAAGTGTGTCGACAAGCTTTCTTCGGGCATGATGGTATTCTCTTCCTCGATGGTGATAGCTTTGCCTTTTGAGGGCTCTTCTATCTCTATTTCAACCATGTGACAGGCAACGGTAATGCACGGTTGGAAGAAATCCTTCGGGAAGTACTCATGCAAGGAGATGGGAATGCTTGGCTCTTGCTTTATGGGTTCCCTAGCGTACGTTGGCTTAGCAGCTCTTACGTCTCTTTTGGGCTTCCTATTGTTGCGATGGCAGTGCTTTCTCCCTTGTTCCACCATCGACCATGTGGTTTGTTGTCTTGGCTTCCTTGTCTTTTTGTAGGTCACCAATGTCCACCCTTCTTCATCGTCGGTAGGTGCATTTTGGTGGTTTACCCCTAGCGATGGTTATGTAGAAAGTGCCATGTAGCTTGAGCATGGACGGGAGTGGTCAAGCGTCATTTGGAGAGGCACGGGATCGAAAGATCCAAACGTAATCGTAGTAATATGTGTTACGATCACGTCCTCAAGGTCAAGCTCGATCTGCCCTTGTTGTGCTAGCTTGATGATGAGCTCCTTGAGGATGAAGCTCCAGCTCCCTCACGGTATTTTTGTACTTGTCATGGGTGCGAAAAGTCTTACCTCTCTTCATCTCCTTCATTTTGTTTTTGGAGGAGATCTTGACGGGCGCAGAGGAGGTCTTGATGGGAGTAATCTTGACGGTAAAAGTTTCCATGGTGGGCTTCTTCCCAGTCTTGTCCACCTTTGGAGCAAACACCTTGTCCTTCTTGAAGTCGGTGATTTGCTCTTTTTTCCTATGATTGGCTATTTTCAACTCCATGTCATTGGAATGAGTTGCCAGCTCCTCAAATGTTCTCGGTTTTATGCCCTCGAAGACGTAATGTAACCCCCAGTGCATGCCTTGAACACACTATAAACACAAAAATTCTGTAACGAATGAAACGAGAACACGTGTACAAAGTAGATTTATATTGATGAATTTGTAGGGTTACAATCTCTTTACAACTTTCCTATGATTCAGTCTTAAAATTTGATGCAGATGCGTAGGTTGTTGATCCAAGGATCGTAATGACTTGATCTCGGATGAACGATTGAACGATTACTCCATGTTTTGAGCTTAAAACAATGCGTAGATGGTCTTCACCTCAAAGTTGCGGCAACGGGTGAGGCTGAGGGAGGATTTCGTTGATTTAAGAGTCTTGGCGACCTGATCTTGAATTGAATGTCGTTACAAGTTTTGAGCTTGTAACAAAGTCTTGAAGGAATAGGCTCAAGTGTTCGTTGATTCTTCAAGCGAATGCTTCGGCTTTGTTCGACAGAAAGCTTCTGATGCGAATTAAATCAACACACAAATTAAACCATCTTGTTGACAATTGTAGTAAAGATGGAAGTAGGGATTGTACTAGACCAGGCATTAGGAGGGATTGCTAATCTACTCTAAACTGACTTAAAAACACAAAAACAAACTTAAAAACACTTAACACGACTCACAAGACTCAAAACAGCTCAAAATGACCAAATAAACTTAAACTAGACACTAAGAACAACTTTGGACGAAAATTGATTTCAACTTGACTCAAAATACTTAAAAACACAAGTTTGGACAGATTCTAACCTAATTGACAAAATAAAGTAGAGGGGATTGGGTTTTTAGACGAATTTAAGTAAAAACAAAGCAAGAACTAGAACTAGACATATTTGCACGAAATTGGGTGTTTTTGGATGGATGATGGGCTAGCTAGAAGGTTCTTCTCCACACATGACACACTTGCATACAAATCAATTTCCAGTTGCTTTTTCGATAAACCATGAAACTCAACATCCCAGGTTAACCGTCACAGCACTTTTTTTTAACCTTCAAGTTTTCCTTAAGTTATTGAATTGGACGGAAAACGCATACAACAATTCAAAACATTCTTCAAAAGTCCCCTACGTGAACAACACAATAGAAATACAATCAAAGATCATTAAGCTTTGTGAAAACTATAAGCATTGACAAGGCATTCGTAACTATGAATAGCATGATACTCCTGCCAGGAATTCACTTAACACGAATGTGACTAGCAACCTCCACTACACATGAATATAAGTTCATAACGATTAGGTGAAACTCCCTTATATTCTAGCATCAAATTCATGCATGCAAACCAAGTGTGCACCCTTAATCAACATACAAGAATAAGTTGCCAATCAAGCAGTTAAGCAAATTGAATTCACAATTTATGAAATCACATCTGAAGGTAATCAATTCATATTGCAAGTATGATCATGGTATTGAATCTCCCCCTAGCCAAAAGGGGATTAGTTCCTCATGTTCGCAAAACAAAGATAAACAGATTTATACATCGAAAACAAAAGAAAGAAAACACCTAAACGCTCCAACGATCCAATTTGAACAGCAAGCACGTCCAAGGGCTTTCCTTCTCCTTCTTTGCTACGACACAAGGAATGGGTAAAGGTTTGGAAGGTTATATGTATGGAAGAAAGGTTAAAGGAATGTATGGTTGTGTTTAGGACGGATAGATGGTGTGGCAAAGAATGGAGAAGGCTAAGGGTTGTGTCCAGAATCCTTTATGCTTAATAAGTTATGTACTTATAGACACACCCACGGCAAAAGCTTAGAGAAAGAATCAAACTTAGCTATTTTTTCCCCAAAGGAATTAAAGGTCAGAAATTATTGGAGAATAGGAAAGTAGAATCAGAAACTAAATCAAAACAGGCAAGATATATGCGGCAGGATGTGTAGGATGTAAATGGAAGGTAATTTGGTTCAGAAATTAGGAAAGAGAGGCCTCCCTTGCACGGCAAGGAAGAGGAAAAGGGGTAAAGTGGTGCAGCTGGGTTCTTTAGAGAAAAGGAAAGTAATTTAAGTCACAAAATAGGCTAGGAAAGGTTATGTTTGTGCGGCAAGGCAGAAGGGAATGCAAGGAAGGTGCGGTACTCTCTAAAGCATGTGCTAGGACTTCTACAAACTTGCATTGAGATGCTTAAACATGTTTTGGAGACCCCTTGTAACTAGAACATAGGATTAGGAAAGTTTAGGATCAAAATTAGAAACCTACAAAATTAGAAACTTTGGTTTCCAATTTTTGAACTCTTCATTCTTCATTTGTCTTGAATTCATTTCTTCACATCTTCACTCAATCCTAGGATCCTTTGGTCTTCAATTTCGTCCATCCATATATTTCCAAGCATGTGCCATCCTTTAGGATCGCAAAACTGCTTCAAAATGCACCAAAATGCACTTTCTTGCTTCTTTAGCCCTTTGGACCTACAAACACACGAAAATAGCTTAAAGTACTAAAATAACTAAGTACTAATAAGGTAAATGTGAGGAAACAAGCTAATTAAATCGCATAAATATGCTCCTATCAAATTCCCCCACACTTAGCTTTTGCTAGTCCTCGAGCAAAACAAACAAAAGAAACAAAACACAATCTAAACCTTTCAACATTTGCCTCAGGGATTTTCGAGGTACATAACGTATTAAAAGTTATCACTTACACAGATTTTGGTCATCCTTACCCTTAAGCACACACTTAACCACAATCACCATTCACTAGTTCACATTTAATCGATTAAAATAACATTTTGAATGTAGTAACATGCCTTAGAGAATTCCCTCAATTCCTCACTTGATAAACACTCAATTTTCACTCAGATTTTGTAACTACACTCCCTACACTAGGTATATGTGAGAAGATTGATGAACACATGGAAACTAGTACTCACATATGTTTTGACAAAGAAAGCATTTTCTGGAGTTATTAATGCATATATGAATATGATCCCATGAAGGGAATGCTACTACTTAGATGCAACAACTAGTGACACCATATGCTCATACCAATTCCAAACTCCACATATTGAACACATAACAATCAAGATAGAAGTGTAAGGGTTGTAACAGGGCTAAAGTGTTTGGCTAACAAAGAAAGGATAGGGATAAACAAAAGTTCTTAAAGCGATAGTAAGCAAAGCAATGAAATCACACTTAGAATTCACTTTTGAATGCATCACTCAACTTTGAACAAAAAGGGAAGATTTACACATTTTAGGGCCATATTCAAACTTTTGGACCATTTCTTCAACAAACAACACTTTTAATCTAGTTCTAACTTCTTTTCAAACACTTTTTTCTTCCTTTCTTTCTTTTCTTTTCTTTTCACACATTTTTCTTCGTTTTCTTTTCTTTTGAAACCCAAAACATACAATTGAGCTTAAAACAACCAATCCTTCCCCCACAGTTATTTTTCTGCATATTGTAGATCAAAAGGAATTCATTTTAAGTCATGCTTCACTATCCTTTAAGAACAAAGGTATGGATAGTCCTATACTAGGCTAGGTAAGGATAATGTGGGCTAACAAAGAAAATAGGCTAAATAAGGCTCAAAAAGGGTTAAACCTACAAAACATATGAAAAGAGGGGAGGGGTACGGCAATTTGGCTATGGTGGTAACTAAACAACTTCATCTTGTTATATGTTATGCAATTCAATGTCATGCTTTGAATGAAATGGATATGAGTTCTAGTATTTGGTTTTATAATGATAAAAACGCATTCTAAGTAGCAACCAAGCAAAGAATAATGAGATCATGCAACGACTTTAGAAAACAAGAAATCACAGATTAATAACTCTCCAAAAGAATCATAAGCTCAAGTCTCTCAGGGTTGTAGCGTTAGTTTGAGTTCCTTACTTCAAGCATGTTACAAAAACTGATCATTTTGTGATCAAATTTGAATTCGTAAACAACAACTACAACTAAGCATAAACCAAGAGCATATCAAACTTCCATCCATGTTCGTAACTTCCTTTAACAGTCATGTAATTAAAAACCAAATCCTCATCATTGTGCTGGAAGGTACCCTAAGACACAAACACATCGAAACGACTCTAAAACAACTCTTTTTGGCTTTTTTCAAAACTGTTTTTGACATTTTTTTCAAATTTTCGTATTTTCCTTTCAAAACACACAAAAACACCTCAAAACATACTAAAAACACTTAAAAACAGCGAGAAACAACTTTAGAAGTAATGGGTGATAAAATCCCACGAATTTGCATAAAAAACACTTTGTTACCAAAACACTTTGTTACCCCCCCCCAACACTTAAATCAAACATTGTCCTCAATGTTTCAAGCATAAACTCACAGAAAAGCAAACAAACAAACAACGAACTAATCATGGCAAAGTAAATGCAGTAAAGAGAAGGGTTTAGGAACGCAAATCTGGTTGTGGAGCGATTCCTAGGTCTTCCTTATTTGAATGCATGGGTTGCCTCCCAAGAAGTGCTTGCTTTAACTTCTTCCAGCCGGACGATACCTCCAATTAAGCTTTATTGGAGCCCACGGCATGGAGGGGTATGTCCTCCACAACATGCTCCTCAAAGTTCTCATAATATGGCTTCAAACAGTGCCCATTAACCTTGAATTCTTGTCCAGTTTTCAAGCTTTTGATTTAAACTGCACCATAAGGAAAAACATAAGTAATAGCAAACGGACCAACCACTTAGAACGTAACTTACCAAGGAATAAACGAAGACGACAATTGAAAAGCAACACTTTCTGCCCTATGGAGAATGTTTCGCCTCGAATCATCTTTTCATGGAATGCCTTAGTCTTTTCTTTGTAAATTCGAGCATTCTCATAAGCCTCGTGCCTAATTTCTTCAAGTTCATTCAATTGAAGTTTCCTATGAATTCCAGCCTCATCTACGTCCAAATTGAAGGTCTTGATAGCCCAATGTGCCTTGTGCTCTAATTCCACAGGAAGATGGCATGGTTTGCCATAGGTGAGCCAAAATGGGGACATACCAATGGGCATTTTGTAAGCCGTACGATACGCCCACAGTGCATCATCCAAACGCAAGCTCCAATCTTTCCTATTTTGCCCAATGGTCTTCTCCAAAATCTGCTTGATTTCTCTATTCGAAACCTCGGCTTGGCCATTTGTTTGGGGGTGATAAGGTGTTGAAACCTTATGCGTCACATTGTACTTCTTAAACAGTGCTTCAATGGTTCGATTGCAAAAATGAGACCCCCCATCACTTGTGAGCACTCTAGGCATCCCAAATCTAGAAAAGATGTTAGATTTCACAAAATCTGCAACCACCTTAAAATCGTTAGTACGGGTGGCTTTTGCTTCCACCCATTTTGACACATAATCAACCGCAAGTAAAATGTAATTGAAACCATAAGATGAAGGAAAAGGACCCATAAAATCAATACCCCAAACATCAAAGATTTCAACAACAAGTATGGGAGCCTGCGACATTTGGTCTCTTTGGCCTATATTTTCTGTCCTTTGGCAACGATCACATGTTATGCAAAAAGTTCTAGCATCTTTAAACAAAGTAGGCCAATAAAATCCACAATCAAGAACCTTAAGAGCTGTCCTTTGGGTGCCAAAATGACCCCCACATGCATAGGTGTGACAGAAAGTTAAAATTGAATGATATTCGGACTCATGCACACACCTACGTAGAATCTAATCTGGGCAATATTTCCACAAGTATGGGTCATCCCAAACATAAAATTTAGCATCATTTTTAAGTTTATCACATTGAAACTTGTTTAAGGTGTTTGGAACTTGTTTAGACACCAAATAATTGACCAAATCGACATACCAAGGCTCACTTACCTCAATGGACAGTAGCTGCTTATCTAGAAACGTTTCTGGAATGGGTATGGACTCTTCTTCATGCACCAATCGGCTTAGGTGGTCAGCCACCACGTTTTCACTCTCTTTCTTGTCCCTAATCTCAATATCAAACTCTTGAAGTAAAAGTATCCAACGAATGAGCCTTGGCTTGGCTTCTTTCTTCGTTAGTAAATACTTCAAGGCTGCATGGTCAGAATAAACAACAACTTTAGTGCCAATTAAATAAGATCGAAACTTATCTAATGCAAATACAACAGCCAAGAGTTCTTTTTCAGTTGTGGAATAGTTTAATTGGGCATCATTCAAGGTTCGGGAAGCATAATAGATGACATGTGGCTGCTTGTTCTTCCTTTGGCCTAAAACAGCTCCAATTGCATAATCCGAGGCATCACACATGAGCTCAAAAGGAAGGCTCCAATCTGGTAGAATGATGATGGGTGCCGAAGTGAGCAATTCCTTGAGATGGTTGAATGCTTTCTCACATGCCTCGTTGAAGTTGAAAGGCACATCCTTTTGGAAGAGACGGCAAAGAGGCTGTGAAATTTTTGAAAAATCATTTATAGAAATCTGCATGCCCAAGGAAAGAACGAACCTCTCTCACCAAAGTGGGCGAGGGTAAGTGACGTACAAGATCTACTTTCGATTTATCAACCTCAATTCCACGTTCAGAGATTATATGACCCAAAACTATACCTTGTTAACCATGAAATAACATTTCTCCCAATTTAACACAAGGTTAGTTTCAATGCATTTTGTCAAGATTAAAGTGACATTAGCCAAACAATCATCAAATGAATCACCAAAAGCGCTAAAATCATCCATAAAGACTTCAATGATCTTTTCAACATAATCGGAGAAAATACTTATCATGCATCTTTGGAATGTGGCAGGTGCATTGCATAAGCCGAATGGCATGCGACGATAAGCAAACGTACCAAAGGGGCAAGTGAAAGTGGTCTTTTCTTGATCATCTGGGGCTATGACAATTTGATTATAACCAAAATATCCATCAAGAAAACAATAAAATGAATGACCCGCTAACCTCTCAAGCATTTGATCAATGAATGGTAGTGGGAAATGATCCTTCCTTGTAGTGGGGTTGAGTTTCTTATAGTCTATGCAAACTCTCCAACCGGTTAGGATATGGGTGGGCACAAGTTCGTCCTCTTCATTCTTCACTACAGTGACTCCAAATTTCTTGGGAATGACTTGAATTGGTGAGACCCAACGGCTATCAGAAATGGGATAGATCACTCCACAATCAAGTAGCTTGATAATCTCTTTTTTCACAACTTCCATCATCAGAGGGTTGAGTCGGCGTTGAGCCTTTCGAGTTGGTTTAGCCCCATCCTCTAGAAGTATGCGATGCATGCAAGTGGTAGGGCTTATCCCCTTAATGTCAGCCAAGGTCCACCCTATGGCAATTTTGTATTCCTTCAATACATGCACCAACTTCTCTTCTTCTTGTGCTATGAGGGAGGAAAAGATAATGACGGGCAAGGTCTCTTGGTCCCCCAAGAAAACATACTTCAAATGGCTTGGTAATGGTTTAAGTTCAAGGGAAGGTGCCTGAATTACTGAAGGAATCAACTTATTAGTCGAAACGGGAATTGAATCAGGGTTAGAAGGCTTACCAACATGCTTTGGCAATGATTCGAGGGCAGCAACCATCTCTGCCTCCTCTTCACATGTAGGCACAGCAAAGAATGCATCATGTTTGCCGTGGGTTGATGTGTCTCTTACTTCTTCAATTTTGAGTCCTATGCCTTTTGAAATGGTCTTTTCAAGTGCTTCATCGTTTAAATCCTCAAAATATTCTTGCGCCAATAAATCAATTATATCAATAGAAAAACAAGAGTGATCGTCATTAGGATACCTCATGGCCTCAGAAATATTGAAGTCAATAACATAACCATCGAATTCCATTGTCAAAGTCCTTTTGAACACATCAATCTTGGTACGAGCTGTTTTCATGAATGGCCTTCCAAGTAGGATCGGCAATGGAGGAGAATGGCTCGAATCTTCCATGTCAAGCACGTAAAAGTCCGCTGGAAATATTAGATGATTGATCTGCACCAAAACATCCTCCAAAACTCCCTTTGGATAGGTATTAGAACGATCAGCCAATTGAATAATAACACCATCATTTTTCAGTTCTCCTAAGTTCATAGATGCATAAATAGAATAGGGCATAACATTAATGGATGCACCCAAGTCTAACATAGCATGTTCAAACCTAGTATTACCAATTACACAAGGAATTGTAAAACTGCCAGGATCATTGCATTTAGGGGGCAGTTTTCTTTGCAAGACGGCTGACGCATTCTCGCTTACCTTTACAACCTCCTTGTTTGAAATTCTTCTCCTTATGGTGCAGAGCTCCTTCAAAAACTTGGCATACCTAGGGACTTGCTTGATTGCATCAAGGAGTGGAATGTTGGCTTGAACTTTCCTAAACGTCTCTAGAATGTCCTTTTCAGCTTTCGCTTTCTTTGATTACATGAATCTACGAGGAAAAGGCACATTCGAAGGAATAACATTAGAAGGAATTGTATTTGACACAATCTTACCTTTATTGGATAGATTGGATGACTTATGAGCAATAGGAGCATGCGGCGAAGGTGTTTCCACCCTTGCCGTGGGTGGGGTGTGTTCCTCCTCCTTGAACTGCAATCTTTCATCTTCCTTGTGACTTGATTTTAATGGTTGTGGGTCTGCTCCAACCTCTTTGCCACTTCTTAATATGATTTCCTTAGCAGTTTCAAATCCTCCCTTCGGATTTGCAATGGTTGAACTAGGGCGTTTTCCTTAGTCTCGAAATTTTCCTACGAACTCTGTGATCTGCCCAATTTGCTTTTCCAAGTGATCCACCATTTTATCTTGATTGTTTTGATTTTCTTGTCCCTAAGACAAATTGGTAAGTAACTTAATCAACGTGTCATTATCCAAAGACGTACCTGAATTGTTTTAGGCAGGTTGTTGTTGGGATTGTGTTGGTGCGTATTGCTTTGTATAGAAGCCATAGGGTTGCTGCCTAAATCCTCCTTGTTGTTGGGGTTGTTGAGGCTCCCTCCACTTGAAATTCAGATGATCTCTCTAGTCTGGATTGTAGGTAGTAGAGTATGGATCATTCCGTGGCTGATTTTGGCCTTGATACCCAATGGCTTGTACGCTTTCCCATCCCCCATTCTCAATCAATTGAGGGCACTGATCAGAGAGGTGCTCTTGCATTGAACACATGCCACATGCACTTGGTCCTTGTATCTTCATCCCTTCGGCCATTTGAGATATAATAGAAGTAAGATTAGCTGATTGAGATTGAATGTCAAACATGGAACTTACCTCATTTACTTGTTTCTGTGGGGTGTCTCTTTAACCAATTCCTTTGTATTGTTGTGCATTCAAGGCGTGGTTTGCAATTAGTGTCTTGTCAACCAACGTAGCTCCCGCTGAAGCATCTAGCATTTGCCTTTCAATCGGAAGAAGACCTTCATAGAAGTATTGAAGTAGAAACGTTGGAAAGGACTCCCCTTGGCTTTGTTGGATTCCACTAATCTTCTTCCTCAAAAGAATGACCCTTGAAGTGGGGAAGAATTTCTCTAAGAATACTCTCTTCATGCTCTCTCAAGAAGTGATGGTTCCAGGGGCCAATTCATATAACCAATCCTTATCCTTTTCTAAAAGAGAAAAGGGAAAGGCCTTCATCTTCAGAATGTTGCCATCTGCGTTGATTGGGGTCATGTTTGAACACACCACTTCGAACTCTTTCAAGTGCTTGTTTGGATCTTCCATGGACAGCCCATGGAATTTGGGAATGTGGTGCAGCAAGCTAAACTTCAATTCGAACTCATCGACCTTGTCTTGGGCAGCCTTAGGATATTGAATGCACAAAGGGATGGCATTGTCTAATCCTGAGGCAGAAAGCTCCTTGATTGTTCGATTATCCACTGTCATAGCTTGTGGAAGCACTACTCTTTCACCCGTGGCCTCTTCTTCAAGTTCTACTTCAACTTCTTCAACCTCAGGTTCAAGAATGGGTGGTTGGGCCTCTTGCTGATTCCTTGACCTTCTCAAAGTTCGTTCAAAATCGTCGTCAAAGTCAAAGATGTGCTCACGAACTGGTTGAGAACTTCGAGTCATAAACTAGTACCTAAAAATAGGAAACAAAGCAAAGTCAAAATCTAAACAAAAACAAACAAAAAAGAAACAAGGGATTAGCAAAGTTGCTAATCCCCGGCAACGGCGCCAAAAATTTGATGCGAATTAAATCAACAAACAAATTAAACCCTCATGTTGACAATTGTAGTAAAGATGCAAGTAGGGATCGTTCTAGACCAGGGATTATGAGCGATTGCTAATCTACTGTAAACTGACTTAAAAACATAAAAACTAACTTAAAAACACTTAACACGACTCACAAGACTCAAAACAAACTTAAAAAACTCAAAACAGCTTAAAACGACCAAATAAACTTAAACTAGACACTAAGAACAACTTTGGACGAAAATTGATTTTGACTTGACTCAAAATACTTAAAAACACAAGTTTGGACAGATTCTAACCTAATTAACAAAATAAAGTAGAGGGGATTGGGTTTTTAGACGAATTTAAGTAAAAACAAAGCAAGAACTAGAACTAGACAGATTTGCACGAAATTGGGTGTTTTTGGATGGATGATGGGCTAGCTAGAGGGTTCTAATCCACACATGACACACTTGCATACAAATCAATTTCCAGTTGCTTTTTCGATAAACCATCAAACTCAACACCCCAGGTTAACCGTGACAGCACTTTTTTTAACCTTCAAGTTTTCCTTAAGTTACTGAATTGGACGGAAAACGCATACAACAATTCAAAACATTCTTCAAAAGTCCCCTACATGAATAGCACAATAGAAATACAATCAAAGATCATTAAGCTTTTTGAAAACTATAAACATTGACAAGGCATTCATAACTATGAACAGCATGATACTCCTACCTGGAATTCACTTAACACAATTGTGACTAGCAACCTCCACTACACATGAATATAAGTTCATAATGATTAGGTGAAACTCCCTTATATTCTAGCATCAAATTCATGCATGCAAACCAAGTGTGCACCCTTAATCAACATACAAGAATAAGTTATCAATTAAGTAGTTAAGCAAATTGAATTCACAATTTATGAAATCACATCTGAAAGTAATCAATTCATATTGCAAGTATGATCATGGTATTGAATCTCCCCCTACCCAAAAGGGGATTAGTTCCTCATGTTTGCAAAACAAAGATAAACATATTTATACATTGAAAACAAAAGAAAGAAAACACCTAAACGCTCCAGCGATCCAATTTGAACAACAAGCACGTCCAAGGGCTTTCCTCCACCTTCTTTGCTGCGGCACAAAGATTGGGTAAAGGTTTGGAAGGTTATGTGTATGGAAGAAAGGTTAAAGGAATGTATGGTTGTGTTTAGAACGGATGGATGGTGCGGCAAAGAATGGAGAAGGCTTAGGGTTGTGTCCATAATCCTTTATGCTTAATAAGTTATGTATTTATAGACACACCCATGGCAAATGCTTAGAGAAAGAATCAAACTTAGCTATTTTGTCCCCAAAAGAATTAAAGGTCCGAAATTAATGGAGAATAGGAAAGTACAATCAGAAATTAAATCAAAATAGGCAAGAGATATGCGGCAGGATGTGTAGGATGTAAAGGGAAGGTAATTTGGTTCAGAAATTAGGAAAGAGAGGCCTCCCTTGCACGGCAAGGAAGGGGAAAAGGGGTAAAGTGGTGCAGTTGGGTTCTTTAGAGAAAAGGAAAGTAATTTAAGTCACTAAATAGGCAGGGAAAGGTTATGTTTGTGCGGCAAGGCAGAAGGGAATGCAAGGAAGGTGCGGCACTCTCTAAAGCATGCGCTAGGACTTCTAGAAACTTGAATTGAGATGCTTAAACATGTTTTGGAGACCCCTTGTAACTAGAACTTAGGATTAGGAAAGTTTAGGATCAAAATTAGAAACTTTGGTTTCCAATTTTTGAACTCTTCATTCTTCATTTGTCCTGAATTCATTTCTTCACATCTTCACTCAATCCTAGCCTCCTTTGGTCTTCAATTTCGTCCATCCATATAGTTCCAAGCATGTGCCATCCTTTAGAATCCCAAAACTACTCCAAAATGCACCAAAATGCACTTTCTCGCTTCTTTAGCCCTTTGGACCTACAAACACACGAAAATAGCTTAAAGTACTAAAATAACTAAGTACTAGTAATGCAAATGCGAGGAAACAAGCTAATTAAATCGCATAAATATGCTCCTATCAGCTTCGGCTTTGGTTGAATGTTCTTCGAATAGAGCTTTGGTAGCGTATTAGTTTTCAAAGATTTGTGCAGAGGTTCTTCTGTGTAGAGATTTTTTGACCCCTATGCTTGTGGGAGGACCTTGTATTTATAGGCTTCTCAAGGCTTGCCTTTGGGTGGATTTGGCTTTGATTTATGTCCTAATTCATTCATGGGAGAATTTAGGGATGTTTTGTGTCTTAATTTCAGCCACTTTACTCCCTTGGCCAAAATTATGAGGCCTTGTTGCCTATTTTGTGAGCAATCTTCAATTCTTGCTTGTTTTATGAAGATACCCTAACTTTCTTTTCGGTTTTGAGAGTATTTTGATCCCTTGCCGAATTTAAAAGGAATTCTCCCTTTGCCGAGTTTTTGGGGAACTTTTCTACTTCCTTTGCTTGATTTGTGCCACATGTCATTAATGACTTGTCCATTTGTGATGAGTCATATGCCACGTGGAGCTTTGTGATGCATCATTTGTATGCAATGAAATTTACATGTCTACAAATGCCCCCACTTCAAGGCACGTTGTAGGCATATACTTGTCATATGTAGGAAACATGTTTAGAAGTCCTGCAATGTGAATTTTCTAACTCAAGGGTCGTCGAGACTTGTTCTTGAATTAGTTTGCTTCTTCAAGGGCTGTAGAGGCGTATTTCTTGAATTGCAATGATGAATTTCGTCAAGGGCCGTTGAGACGTATTTCTTGAACGAAACATTTCTTCAAGGGCTGTTGAGGCTTGGCCTTGAATAGAGGTGATGAATTTCGTCTAGGGTTGTTGAGGTGTATTTCTTGAACGAAATGAAATTTGTTTCTTCAAGGGTCGTAGAGGCTTGATCTTGAAAGAAATTTTGAAAATGGATAAATCGGCACATACTTATTGTGCGTATTTGATTTCCCATAATCTTTGACAAAATACATTTGGCGCATTTTGAATTTTTCCTGGTTGTAGGAAAAATGTTTTCCTTCCTTTGATAGGAATCCCCTTCAGTTTTGATAACGAGGGTGACTTCCTTCAAAGTGTTGGAAAGCTTTGGTGATTTCCTTCAAGGTTTTGGAAAGATTTAATGCTTGTCCTTAGGTAAGTAGGATGTGCATTTTTCTTTCCTTCTTTCTTCCCCACAACAAGGAGGAATTTTTTTGTTCCCTCTTTTCTTTTTCCCATGGCAAGGAAGGAGATGTTTTGTTCCTTGTTTTGATTTCCATGGCAAGAAGGACAACTTTCTTTCCTTCTTTTTTTATTTCCCATGGCAAGGAAGGAGTTTTCCTTTCCCCTTTTGATTTCCTACAGCAAGGAGGGGGTTTTTTTTTCTCTTTTGATTCCCCACAGCAAGGAGGTATTTTTTCTTTCCCTTTTTTGTTTTCGGAAACATGTCATCTGACTTGCACGCCTAGTTTGAGGTTGATTTCTTTTCTGGAAAATTCTGTAAAAATATGGAAAACACAGCCTTATCCCTTATCTTTTCAGGCATATATCGCATGCCACTAGGAAAAATCAGGAAAGCCTTCAACTTTGCATTTTCCTACAGCTGCGCAATCTTGACGGGAAAACAAGTTCTTAGGGAATAACTTTGAAAACTGGAACGTTTGGCTTTTGGGAAAATTATGAAATTTTGATACAATGATCCTCAGCCACTTATCTTCCTTCTCCAATTGGTCTTGCATCAAAACTCCTTCGGAAATTTGAATTGTCCTGCTTGCGCAGATTGGCTGAAACTTGCCCTTTTTTTGGAATTTGCTTCCTTCTTTTGGTTGCATGTGCTTCCTTGTTTTGATTTTCCTTTTGCAATTTGGGTAGGTATTTCCTTATATCATTAGGAAGCAATTGACCCCTATATATAAGACCATTGGGTGTGTATTTTTTTCACACACACAATTCCTTGCCGTGGGCTTGCTGGGAGTTTTTGACGTGGGTTTTGCTTGTTGCTACTGCTTGGACCTTGTTGTAGTGCGTCATTGTTTACCACGTGGTGCTGTGCAAAAGACTACAGCGTGTTTACGCTGCGTAGTGCATTTTGGTCACAGTATTCCCTTGGTAGTGACGTCGCCGTGCGCATTTGTTGCTGTTTCGTGCGAGTTGTAGCTGCTTGAAGCTTGTTGCAGTGCGTCACTTTTACCATGTGGGGCTATGCAAAATATTGCAGCTAGTTTATGCTGTGCAGTGCCTTTTGGTCACAGCTTTCCTCGGTGGTGACGTTGTCGTGCAGTGTAAGAAACTGCTTGTGTAATTGCTGCTGGGTTGCGTAGTGCGATTACGTGGCGTTTTGGTTTTCTTTGCTACTGTAGCATGCGTTGAAGAACAATCTTGGAGCTACCCTCTTTAATGTGCAGTGCAAGAAACTGCTTACGTAATCACTGCGGGGTTGTGTAGTGTGATTACGTGGTGCTTTGGTTTTCTTTGCTACTGTAGCGTGTGTTGAAGAACCGTCTTGGAGCTACCCTATTTGCCGTGCTTCTCGAGCTTTGTGGCTGATTTTCTTTTCATCGTTGTGACTTTGCCACCTTCATCCTTCAACACTTACGAGGTTTGTCTCGCATGTCTTTTGTTTTGTGCTTATGTTACTTTGTCTTTTTTGTTGCAGCCATAGTATTTTTCAAGTGCTTTAAGAATAATACCATTACTATTCTAGCAAAGGAGGGCAATTCACAAGATAAAGGGATGACGTTGAAGCTTTGCATGCCGTTGACTGGCCCTAAGGCATTTGTTCTGCCCGCAAAAGACAACTCGATGTACATCAAGTCGTGGTCTTCTGAAGTGTCTTAAGAGGTGATAGATTTCAGTCGATCAACTATGAAGAAGAAGGCGTGTACATCAAAGATTCTTATCTTGAATCCTCCGCACCATGCTCGTGAAAATTCTTCGGCTTTGTTTGAGCTTCTTGGCGATTGCATCCATAGCGGAGCTGTGACTTGGAATAGCACTTTGCCAATTATTGAAGAAGCCATCTTTGCTGAGTTTGAGTGGCTTGAAGATGTCCTCAGCCGATCCAAAGATGTGCTTACCAACGTGGGCTTTTGTCACGATGTGCATGCATCTTTGTTTAGCTACGATCGCCATCCTTCCGTCCTTCGTGTGCTCTTCGAGCATTGGTGTTTAGCAACAAACACACTTCACACAACTCAGAGGGGGATGTCAATTTTACTTTGGGATCTTCACAAGATAAGAGTCTTGCCGATCCAGGGGAAATTTTACGACGAGGTTGTTCCTAGCGTGGAGGAGTTTTCTCATAGCAATAGCTGAGGATTGCCTGCAAGTTGCTGCTATTTGTTTAGGGCATATCACAAGCTTTCCCATAAGGCTCAGGGTAAGTAAGGTGTAAAGATGTCTTCATGGGTCCGATTTTGGTATTGGGATACCATGAAGTACAAGGGAGACTCGGATCCATCAGGTGTCATTGGTCAAGCTGGGCGCCGTTCCTCTGCCGATTGGAAAACATTTGAGGATCTTGGCGTAGCGTCAAAGCATGTAAAAGAATCTTACCTAGCCGCTTTCTTAGCTTGTTGGCTTTGTTTATTTTCCTCAAAGATGATGTCAACTTTATCCTTCCTGGAGTTTTCAAAGTTACTAGCAAGATGGTTGCAGGTCAATCCTTTAGCTTTGCTATTCTGGTCTTAGACAACATTTACAGTGGCTTGAGTGTTGTTTAGAACTCAGCGAGCACCAAAGATCGTGATGCGGTACTTCCCTACCATTATGTGTACGGTTAGTCGGGTGAGTACTTTGGCACTCATTTGTCTTCGTCGATTTTAGACAAGTCAGGGCCTTCTTCACCAACTTCAGTTAAGTCGGGGCTTTGATGACAAAGTATTATGGCGTGCTTTTCGCGAAAAGTCTTGATGATTCATAGGCGCAAGCATTGTTTGGAAGTTGTGATGGCTTGAGGATAAACCACCTAGCGAGAGTTGGATTAGAGTAGCGAGGCCTCATAGATGATTCGCACCTTCGTTCTTCCAATTTGTCTTATTTTATGAATCTTCGCTCGGGGTATGTTTCTTTGCGGCAAGGAGACCGATGCATTATTCAGCCGTATAGTCCTCATCGTTTTAATAGGCAATTTGGTTTTGTCCAGCATGTGCCAGGCAAGTTGAAGGAAAACACATAACCGGAATCCTTGCAAGCCGGGTATATGCATTGGGAATCCTTGCAAGCCGGGTACATGCACAAATGCTTCCATCACCCTTCCATCCAAGGACGAATTTAAGAGCAATCCAGTGACCCGTGCCTACATAAGTTGGTGGTTGAAGGTTCACTGTGAAGACTTAGGGACGGTAAGTGGCACTAATTCTTCTCATTCATGCAATGATGCTCTAGGATAGGGTTGTTCCTCAGTTCCTACGCAGCTAGTGCTTTTTTATTGTGCTAGTGTAGCTCCTTTGCAAGATGGACTCGCGACTTTAGCCCCTCAACGCCCGTGCTTATCTTCTCAACATTTGGATGCTTCTGAAGAGGCGGGTGACAAAGTTGATTCACACGAAGATGAGTTTGCTTTGCAACAGCGTCAACAAGTTTTGAACAAGCGACTGCGTGAAGGTGCTTTGGATGATAGTGATGTCAATTTTCGTCATAAGAAGAAGAAAGTATTTGACTCGGCAAACATGGGCGTTCATTCTTATATGGAGATGCTATTTGGAGGCAATTTACCTACAGACGAGGAGATTGGGGATCCACCTATTGCAGAGCTTGTTCCAAATCCACCAAATTGCCCAAGCTTGCTGTGTGTAAGTGAAGGTATGTAAGAGCCCGTTATGAGTCCGACACCTTTGCTAGCTAGCTCTGAGATCTCTCTAAGAGGGCCGAACCTTGGTGGCACTGAGCAGTTTATCCATCGCGTCAAGCTTCACACAGCCATGGATCTTAAAAGCCATATTGAGAAGAGACTTTCAAAGTGCCCGTTGAAGGACCTTGCTTTTCTTAAGGAGGACTTGTCGAAGCTTGTTTCTGCGATTGACAACCTTAACATTGACTCCTCACTTTTGAGAGTCAAGATTGCTGAACTTATGGCTACCTCAATTAAGTATTCTTCCTTGCATGTCATTTCCTTGAAGAAGTTGAGTCTAGAGATCAGAGCACAACTTGCGACCATAGACTTATCAATTGCCCAAGTTCGGTCTTCTTAGCAAGCTGCTTTGAAAGGTTATCAAGCTACATGGACCTCTTTACCTTCGCTCCAGGCACGTCTAGAACCATTGGCGCAAGAGCAAGGGCATTTGGAAGCTGAAGCATCAAGACTTTAAAGCATTCTCTTGGAGCAGGAAGCTACACTTTCTCAGCATCAAGAGGAGATTTCACGCTTACAGCAAGGGACAAGTGTGGCCATGGAAGTACCTTCTTTGTCTCCCACCGATGTAGAGACTTTGAAGACGTTAGAGGGCTTGCTTGAAAATCATCACCGTAGTTTTAGGGACTAGCTTTCAAGTAGTGTCTTCCATTTTTTTTTTTTTTTTTTGTGCTTTAAGCCTTCTTTGTCTTTGCTCATTTTTGTAATAAGGCTTTGTAGCCAAATTCTTCCTTTAAAGAAATAAAGTATTCATATTTTGAATTTATTCTTTATTCTTCAAAGTGTTTGTATTTTTGTTGATGATGTGACTGTACTTGAAGTTTTTGAAGTTTCAAGTTGACTATGAACCTTCAGTTAAGGAGGGATAAAGTCATGACGTAGTTCAAGGGAGTAGTGGGTTTTGGCAATTTTGATGGTGATTTTTCTGTTTTTATTTTTTGTTTTGTTTTGTTTTGGCGTACATAGTTTTTGCTCTTGCAGGCCAAGAGCATTGAGTGTCGTCTTTTAAACGCGTGCGAACAAGGAGCGTTAAGTGTCACCTTTTAAGCTCATGCAAACAAGGAGCATTGTTGCCATGTGTAGTTTAGGCTTGTGCAGGCGAAGAGCATTGTACCTTGTGCAGTTTAGGCTCATGCAGGCGATGAACATTGCTTGATTTGTTTTAAGGGTAGTAATGTTTCAAGAATTTGCCGTTAATTGGGCCGATCTTCAGGCTGTCTTCTGCCATGATTAGGTAGGCACCGTTAGTGTAGACCTCTTGTATTATGTAAGGTTCATCCCACTTTGATGTGAACTTGCTTTTTGTTTTGTGAGTTGTGATGATGGGCCTTCGTAATGCCAAGACAAGATCTCCAGTTTGGAAAGACCTTGAGCAAACTTTTTTGTTGAACGCCTTGGATAGCCGTGCTTGGTAGCATTCTAAGCATTGTTGAGCTTTGAGCCTCTTTTCATCAAGTGCTTCCGACTCTTAAAGTCCTAGCTTTATGTTTTCCTCTTTAGTCAAGCCTTCTTGTATAGCCATCTTTAATGAGGGGATTTAACTTTCGAGTGGCAGGACAGCTTCCACGCCATATACGAGAGAATAAGGCATAGCTTGGGTAGGAGTCATATGTTTAATCCTATATGCCCAAAGTGCTTCGCTTATTCTTTCATGCCAGTCTCTCTTTGTTCAACCAATCACCTTATTCAAGAGGTTGCACAGCGTTTTGTTGAATGCTTCTACAAGATCGTTGGCCGGAGCATGATATATAGAAGACTTGTGCTGGTTGAACTTGTATTTCTCTCAGAGCTTGTCCACGAGTCGGTTGGAGAACTGTTTTCCATTGTCAGTGATGATGTAGCAAGGCACACCATATCGCTAGATGATATGCTCCTTGATGAAGCGGACGACAGTTTCCTTCTTGACTTCCCTTAGGGGTACGGCTTCAGCCCACTTGGAGAAGTAATCTATTGCGGCTAGGATGTAGGCCTCTTTAGCAAATGACTTTGGTGTGATTGGTCCCACGATGTCAAATCCCCATGCATCAAATGGCCATGAAGCAACCGTAGGGTGTAATGGCTCAGGCAGTTGATGTATAAAGTTGGCATGGAACTGGCAGGCTTGGCAACTTTTAGCATGTTCCAAGAAATCTTTCACTATGCTTGGCTAGTAATAGCCTATTCTTTTAAGCTGGAAGTGTAGCTTTGGTCCAAATTGATGTGTTCGGCATCCGCCTGAATGTGCTTCTTCCATGGCTTGATTGGCTTCTTCCTCACCTAGGCATCTTAAAAGTACTCCTTCAAAAAAGTGTCGATAGAGTGTTTCTTTATAGTAGAAGAAGCAAGGTGCTCGTCGACGTACTTCAAAGCGGCGTCTAGGATCATCCAGAAGATTTCCATGCTCAAAGTAGTCGATTAGCGGTTGTCTCCACTCTCCAATGTCCACTGGAAGTACTGAGATGACATTTGTATCATCCAGTAGTGTTTCAATGATGAGCGGGATCACCCATCTTTGGCAAACTGGCACGTTTGCAACTTCGTCTTCTCCTAGCATTGTACTTGAAGCTAAGTTAGCGAAAGCGTCCGCCATTTGATTTTCTTTTCTTGGCATATGTCCTAGTGTTGATTGATTATGAGCTTGGAGTCGTCATACACTTCTAGCATTGTGATTTCCATGTTGATCGCCATTTGGAGTCCGATAATTAGCGCTTGGTACTTAGCGACGTTGTTGGAGCATAGCTCGCTTAGTCGGAAGGAATAGGGTAGTATTTGTCTTTGTGGGAACATGAATACTACTCTTGCCCCCGCTCCGTCTGCTCGTGCCGATCCATCAAAAAACATTATCCATGTCGGGAATATGTTAACATAAAACACCTCCTCATCAAGCAAGTCGTCTGAGATTTTCCAATCAGTTAAGATTGGGCGGTAAGGAAGTCTGCTAGCGCTTGTCCCTTGACGACTTTAGCTAGAACGTAGATGATCTCGTACTGATTGAGAAGCACTGCCCATTTCGCTAGTCGCCTTGTCAAAATTGGATTGGACATGACGTATTTGACCCGGTCAGCTTTGGCAACCAAGTGGATGGTGTAAGCATTCATGTAGTGTCTAAGCCTTTGGATGGCAAAGACGAAGGCAAGGCACATCTTCTCGATTGGTGAGTAGTTGAGCTTGGCACCAGTGAGGGTTCTACTTAGGTAGTAGAGTGCTCTTTCTATTTGGTCTTCATTTTCTTGTGCTAAGAATGCTCCAATGGAACCTTCTTGTGCAGCAATGTATAGGATGAACGGCTTTCCAAGCATGGAAGCACCTAAGATAGGTGGGCTTACTAGGTACCTTTTTATGCTTTCGAAGGCATGACGGCAGACATCATCCCATACGAATGGAGCGTCATTCATTATGAGTCGACTGAAGGGTTGACAACATCCAGCGAGGTTGGAGATGAAGCGTCTGATAAAGGCAAGCTATCCTTATAAACTTTTCAGCTCGTGTAGATTCCTTGGCTCGGGCATGCTTTAAATGGCCTTAATCTTTTATTGGTCCACTTCAAGGCCACGGTGCTTGACAATAAAGTCGAGGAACTTCCCAGAAGTAACGCCAAATACACACTTCAACGGGTTCATCTTAAGGTTGTAGTGCCGTAATTTGTCAAACACCATTCATAAATCATTCAAGTGATCGAATCTCTTCTTGGTCTTGACAACTACGTCGTCTATGTAACACTTTACGTTTTTGTGTAGCATGTCGTTGAAGATTTTTTGCATGGTGCGTTGATATGTAGCTCCAGCATTCTTCAACCCAAAAGGCATTACCTTGTAGCAGTAGATTCCTTTTGGAGTGCAGAAGGCTGTTAGTTCCTTATCCTCGGGAACCATTTAGATTTGATTATACCCAGATGAGCCATCCATGAATGATAGTGCTTCGTGGCCGGTGGTCACATCCACCATGATTTCGATAAGTGGCAAGGGAAGGTTATCCTTTGGGCAAGCATCGTTGAGGTCTCGGAAGTCTACGTAAACACATATTTGTCCAGATTTCTTAAGGACAATGACGACAATGGAGATCCACTTAGGGTATTACACCTCTCGAATGAAACCTGCTTCGATTAGCTTGTCAATCTCGACCCCAATTTATGGGATGAGTTCAGATTGATAGCGTCTTTGAGTTCGGTTTATCGGTCGTGTTACAGGCTTTACTGCAAGACGATGCATGGCGATGGAAGGGTCAAGGCAGGGCATTTCTTTGTAGTCCAAGCAAAGACGTCTTTGTACTCCAAGAGTAGTTGGTAGAACTTTTCGACCTCATCCGCACTTAGTGATGCACTTACGAAGATAGGCTTCGGTTCCTCGCTTGTGCCTAAGTTGAGCTCCTTGAGATCATCAACTGTGGTTTACCCCTCATCCTCGAGCTGTGGTAGCGCAGCAAAGACGTCCTCCTCAGGGATTTCTTCTTCTTTATCTTCTTGGATCGTGAAGATTGGCCGGTGTAGATGATGGTGCGCCTTCTTACCTTCAGTGGTCCTTTTATGTCAACCTCCAAGGTTGCTTGGCGTTTCATCCTTAAAGGAATCGAGCTTCGAATGTCGTCTTTTTCTGCTAGACTGTCGAGCTTTTCCTCATTTGGCATTGTCTTCCTCGTTCTAGAAGGTTTCTTAGTTTCTTCAAGTCTTTCCAAGGCCGACCGTCGTGGAGGAGAGCTAACTATGTTGCTTTGTTTCTTTGGTTTTGACAACTTTTCGAAAACAAAGCTTTAGGGTGTTGGCGTGTTAAGCCGCTTGAAGACGGAAGTCTGGCCTTGACCACCAATGCGATCAACTACTGAAATTATAAGTTTTGACCGATTTAGCCTATCAAAGACTGGCGTTTGAGGGGCGAGTTTAGACTCCTCTTGATTTTGTTCAATGCTCAAGCTGATGTGTTGAGCGCTAACGTTTTTGGCTTTGCTTGAAATCTTCAGGAGTGTTTTTGGTGTGAAGCCAAGTTCAGCTTTATTGTTGTCAACTCCGTAACCATGCTCCTTTAACATCTTTTGAGTCTCAATGAGGTGACGTTCTTTGTCGTTGGTGGTGTTTGAAACCCTTTTTCCAAGATTTGAAGGGCAAGCGAAATCCTACCCAGCCTTTGACATGAGTTTGTAGGTGTTTGGGTCGAAACCTTCTTTGATCCTTATGGTTGGAAGAGCGCTCGGTTCTGCCCCCTTTGGCAGAGGTTTTACGAAACCTTGTGGTGGTTTTGAAACTTTAGTGTTGCCTAACTGTGTCAGAAGTAACACTGTATTTGTCTTGAGCAGCTTTACATCGTCTTTGTGCAGCTGTGTGTCAGCTTTGCTTGCTCTAGTTTCGAATGGGGATTACCCATTCTTTCTTTTCGACATCGGGATATATAAAAACGGGTGTGTTGACCTTTTTGAAGGCGTCACACTCCCTTTGGTTGTTACGGGCTTAGTAGGCTCATTGTCATCTTTGCTTGAAGATGGCACGACTTCCCCTTATTGCTCTTTGGGCACAGCTAGCCACTCCTTCTTTTTTGGTGCAGTTTTGCCTGTGGACTTGATCTCTTTTGGAAGACCTTCATGCACCAATTCTTCATCCATGTAGAACTTGGCGTCTGCAAAGTATGATTTAGCTTCGGTGAATAGCTTGGTGTCGCCTTGTATCACCTTCACCCCTT
The DNA here is from genome assembly GCA_024362995.1 of Heteromeles arbutifolia. Taxonomy (NCBI): domain Eukaryota; kingdom Viridiplantae; phylum Streptophyta; class Magnoliopsida; order Rosales; family Rosaceae; genus Heteromeles; species Heteromeles arbutifolia. The sequence continues at coordinate 21,340,204 of JANCRC010000005.1, read as the reverse complement.
ATCGGTAGAACTTTAGGCATTGGTGAAGGGTGGACAGCACTAGGAAATTCTCGTGGATCCAAGGCCTTCCCAAAAACAAGCTGTAGGAAATTCTCACGTCAATCACGTGGAATAGTGTGCTTGACTTGAGTTCGTCAATGGTCATTTCGACTCGGACCATGCCCTTCGCTCTTTATCCTCCTTAGTTAAAACCTTGGATTAAAAGATGGCGTCAGGATAGTTCATCTACCTTGATGATGATTGTGGTCATTGTTGACTTTCGCATAATGTTTATGGCCGAACCTCCATCCACAAGTATGCGGTTGACTTTGTTCTCCCTCACGTACCCAGAGATGAAGAAAGGATGGTTGTGAGGCTTTGACCCTAGCAACAAGCCTTCGTCAGTGAAGGTGATTATGTCATGGGTGGCACAACATGTGGCGTATTCATGTGGCCAAAGCTCCAGGCCTTTGTCCTTTCTTTGTTGCATTTTGTGGTTGTCGGGACTGGCCAAGACCGCTATTAGTGCTCTTCGCATCTCTTTAGGCAATGACAGCACATCTTCGATGTTAAAGTATGACGCTAGGCTTTCTTCAGGCGTAGGAGTTTTCTCTTCCTTGACGATGATAACTTTGCCTTTTGAAGGCTCTTCTATCTCTACTTCAACCATGTGACAGGCAACGGTAGTGCACTATTGGAACAAATCCTTCAGGAAGTATTCGTGTAAAAAGATAGGAATGCACGGCTCTTGCTTCGTAGGTTCCCCAACGTACGTCGGCTTAGCAACTTTTACGTTTCTCTTGGGCTTCTTATTGCTGCGACGATAGTGTTTTCTCGCTTGTTCCACCTTTGGCTGTGCAGCTTGTGGTCTTGGCTTCCTTGTCTTCTTGTAGGTCACCAATGTCCACCCTTCTTCATCCTCAGTAAGTGAATTTTGGTCACTTGCCCCCGACGATGGTTGTGTAGAAGGTGTCGTGCAGCTTGAGCATCGACAATGGTTGTGTAGAAGGTGTCAGATTTCGATATCGAACTCTTGGAGAAGAAGCATCCAGCGAATAAGCCTTGGTTTGGCTTCCTTCTTCGTAAACAAGTACTTCAAAGCTGGATGATCAGTGTAAATAATGACTTTAGTACCAAGTAAATAATAACGAAACTTATCTAAAGCAAACACAATAGCAAGAAGTTCTTTTTCAGTGGTGGAGTAATTCAATTGAGCATCATTCAAGGTCCGAGATGCATAATAGATAACATGTGGCTGCTTGTCCTTCCTTTGTCCCAAAACAACTCCTAATGCATAATCGGAAGCATCGCACATAAGCTCAAAAGGAAGGCTCCAATCTGGTGGAACTATGATGGGGGCCGAAGTTAGCATCTCTTTGAGGTGTTTAAAGGCCTTCTCACAATCCTCGTTGAATTCAAAGGGCACATCCTTTTGAAGAAGTCGGCACAAAGGTGTGGAAATCTTTGAAAAATCCTTGATGAAGCGCCTATAGAATCTTGCATGTCCAAGAAAATAACGAACCTCTCTAACCGAAGTAGGATAGGGTAAGTAACGTACAAAATCTATTTTTGATTTATCAACCTCAATTCCCCTTTCTGAAACGATATGCCCTAAAACTATGCCTTGTTTTACCATAAAGTGACATTTTTCCCAATTTAAAACAAGGTTAGTTTCAACACATCGTTTCAAGATTAATGTGAGATTCTCCAAGCAACCATTAAACGAATCACCAAATACAGTAAAGTCATCCATAAATACCTCAATAATCTTATCAACAAAATCTGAAAAGATACTTATCATGCATCTTTGAAATGTGGCCGGTGCATTGCATAAACCGAATGGCATGCGACGATAGGCAAAAGTACCAAATGGGTACTTGAAAGTGGTCTTTTCTTGGTCACCCAGAGCTATGACAATCTAATTATATCCCGAATAACCATTAAGAAAACAATAAAAAGAATGACCGGCTATCCTTTCAAGCATTTGATCAATGAACAGCAAAGGGAAGTGGTCCTTCCTTGTGGTGGTGTTGAGCTTCCTATAATCGATGCACACTCTCCAACTTGTTTGGATACAGGTTGGCACAAGCTCATTCTCGGCATTCTTCACCACAGTGACTCCGGATTTCTTTGGAACAACTTGAACCGGTGAAACCCAACGGTTATCCGGAGAGGATAAATCACTCCACAATCAAGAAGCTTGATAATCTCCTTCTTCACAACTTCCATCATTGGAGGGTTGAGTCGGCGTTGAGCCTCTTGAGTTGGTTTTGCCCCCTTCTCTAGAAGTATGCGATGCATGCATGTTGTATGGCTAATCCCCTTAATGTCGGCCAAGGTTCATCCAATGGCTGTTTTGTGCTCTTTCAACACCCGAATCAACTTCTCATCCTCCATTGCCGTGAGTGATGAAGAGACAATGACGGGCAACATCTCTTTATCTCCCAAAAAGACATACTTTAAATGATCCGGTAATGGTTTAAGCTCAAGAACAGGGGCCTGAATCACAGAAGGTAACAAGGTATTAGTAGAAACGGGAATTGGAATTGGGTTTGAAGGCTTACCACAATGTTATGGCAATGATTCAAAGGCAGCCACTATCTCGGCCTGTGCTACATTAGGTACGGCCATATTGGGTTTTATCCCAAGTCCTTGTGCAATTGTTGTTTGAAGGGGATCTTCTTCCAAAGAGTCAAGAAATTCATGCGCTAATGAATCAAATGTATCAATAGAAAAACAAGAATGATCATCTTTAGGAAATTTAATAGCTTCAGAGATGTTAAAATCAATAGTCTCCCCATCAAATTCCATTGTTAAAGTCCCCTTGAACACATCGATCTTGGTGGGTGCTGTTTTCATGAAGGGCCTCCCAAGTAGGATCGGCAATGGGGTGACATTGGGTGAATCCTCCATCTCTAGAACATAGAAATCTGCTGGGAAAATCAAGTTATTCACTTGCACCAAAACATCTTCCAAAACCCTTTTCAGATATGCATTAGAACGATCGGCTAATTGAATTATAACACCATCGTTTTTAAGCTCTCCTAAGTTCATAGATGCATAAATTGAGTAAGGCATGACATTAATTGAAGCTCATAAGTCTAACATAGCATGTTCAAACTTAGTATTGCCAATAACACAAGCAATTGTAAAACTACCCGGATCTTTGCATTTAGGGGGTAATTTCCTTTGCAAAACAGCAGAGACATTCTCACTTACCTGGACAACCTCTTTGTTCGAAATTCTCCTCCTTGTTGTACAAAGCTCTTTCAAAAACTTAGCATACCTTGGAACTTGCTTAATTGCATCAAGGAGAGGTATATTGATTTACACTTTCCTAAACGTCTCCAGAATGTCTTTCTCATTCTCTTCCTTCTTTGATTGCCTAAACCTGCTAGGAAAGGGTGCATTTAGTGGAATAGAACTAGAAAAGCTCGAATTTGGACTTACCTTGGTCGAATTGGATGGTTTGGAAGTGTGAAGTGGCTGCGGCAAGGGTGGAGCAACCCTTGCCGTGGGTTTGACTTGTTCCTCTTCCTCAATCAGCAACTTTTCATCCTTTTTTTGACTTGATTTGGATGGTTGTGGGTCAGTTCCAACTTACTTGCCACTTCTCAACGTGATTGCTTTGGCGGTTTCAAATCCTCCATTTGGATTCGCAATGGTTGAACTAGGGAGTTTACCTTGGTCTCGAAACTGTCCTACAAACTCCGCTATCTGTCCAATTTGCTTTTCCAAGTGGTCCACCCTTTTGTCTTGGTTTTGCATTGCTTTGTTTTGATTTTCTTGCCCCTGAGACAAATTGGTGAGTAACTTAATAAGCGTATCATTATCCAAGGACATACCTGAATTTGTTTGGGCAGGTTGTGTTTGAAGTTGATTTGGTGCGAATGGCTTTGTATAGAAGCCCGGGGGTTGCTGCCTAAATCCTCATTGTTGTTGGGGTTATTGAGGCTCCCTCCACTTGAAATTTGGATGATCATTCCAGCCCGGATTATAAGTGTTTGAGTATGGATAATTGCATGGTTGATTTTGGCTCCCAAAACCCACGGCATTGGCAGATTCCCACCCTCCATTCTCAATCAATTGAGGGCATTGGTCATTAAGATGTCCTTGCATAGAACACACTCCACAAACACTTGGTCCTTGTATCTTTATCCATTCGGCCATCTGAGACACAATAGAAGTGAGGTTAGCTAATTGAGATTGAATGTCGGACATAGAATTTACCTCATTGACTTGCTGCCGTGGGGGGTCTCTTTGTCCAAGTTTTTCGTATTGTTATGCATTCAACACTTGGTTGGCAATTATGGTCTTTGCAGCCATTGGTGTTTTATCAACCAATGCACCTCCCGTTGAAGCATCTAGCATTTGGCGCTCAATTGGAAGAAGTCCTTCGTAGAAGTATTGAAGTAGAAGTTATTCTTTCATTTGATGTTGAGGACATGATGCGACAAGGGCCTTGAAACGCTCATAGTACGCTGGAAATGACTCTCCTTGGCTTTCCCAAGAAGTGACCGTTCCAGGTGCTAATTCATAAAGCCAATCTTTAGCCTTTTCCACAAAAGAGAATGCAAAGGCCTTCATCTTCAAAATGTTCCAATCGACACTGATGGGTGTCATGCCCGAACAAACCACTTCGAACTCTTTAAGATGCTTGTTTGGATCTTCCATGGACAGCCCATGGTATTTTGGAAAGTGGTGCAATAAGCTTGACTTCAATTCGAACTCATCGATCTTGCCTATGGCTGCCCTAGGGTATTGAATGCAAAGGGGTGCGGCATTGTCCATCCCCCGAGGCCGAGAGTTCTTTAATTGTACGATTGTCTGCTGCCATGACTTCTTCTTCTCCTTCAAATTCAGATTGGGCCTCTGAACTTAAACTAGGTTCACTAGGTTCTAGATGCGTCCTCTTTCTTCTCAAATCTCGTTCAAAATCGTCGTTAAAGTCCAAGATATGTTCACGAACCGGTTGAGAACTCCGAGTCATAAACTAGTACCTAAACAAAGAAAACAAAACAAAATCAGAAAACAAAGTAAAAGAACACAAAACACACGGCAAACAAAGGGATTAGCAATTTTGCTAATCCCCGGCAACGGCGCCAAAATTTGATGTGAAAATTAACTTGACACTCAAATTAAACCCTATTGATGATAATTGTAGTAGAGATGCAAGTAGGGATCGTTCTAGACCGGGGATTAACTAGGGATGCTAATCAACACAAATAAGACTCAAAAACACTAAACTAGACTCTATAGACTCAAAACTGACTCAAAATGACACACCCCGTCCCGAAGGAGGGCATGCTGCACGCCCTACCTACGGGTTCGGGTGTGTCACAAAACAATAAAAACAGCAAGAAACAATAAAAAAGACTCAATTCTAGATCTAAAAATTGGTTTTGACGAAAATAAAACTTAAAAGACTCAAAAGACTAAAAGAAAACAGGTTTTGACTCAATAAAGAAGACTTAATGAAAAGGGATTTTATTTTGACGAAATTGAAACTTTAAAGCAGAAACTTATAAAACAGCTTTGAAAAGACACGAAATTGGTGAAATAGAATGGTGAAAGGCTAGTTAGAGGGTTCCTTCTCCACACATGAAACATATGCATACGAATCAATTTCCGGTTATTCTTTCGACAAACCATGAATGACAATGCCCCGAATTAATTGGATTGCACTAATTAATTCTCAAATTTCCCTAGATTCATTGAATTGAATGGATAACGCATCACAACCAAATTACTCTTTATTAAGCTCCCTAATTATGAAAAGCATGATAGAGACACGAAACAAAGATCATTAAGCTTTATGAAAACCATAAGCATTGACAAGGCATTCATAACTATGAAAAACATGTTACTCTTGCCTAGGATTTACTTAACACAATCATGACTAGCGACTTTTACTACTCATGAATATAAGTTCATAACGATTAAGTGAAATTCCCTTATACTCTAGCATCAAATTCATGGATGTAAACTAAGTATGCATCCTTAATCAACACACAAGAACAAGTTATCAATCAAACGGATAAGTAAACCACATCCACGATTCATGAAACAATAACTGGAGGAAATCAATTCATATAAAACATAAGCCCATGGCTTCGAATTCGCCTCTAACTAAAAAGAAATTAGTTCCACATGTCTAACATAATTGAAAGGCAAATTAAATTAAACATTGAACCAAAACTAAGGATAGAAAGAACCCAGAAACGCTCCAGCCCTCCAATGGCAGATTTCGAACTCCCCTTGGATGGCATGCACGCACAAATCTCCAAGAATTCTCCAAGAAACTTGCGGCACTCTCTCCAAAACTCTCTCTGAAATATATGAATGTATATGGGCGTGTGTCACCTTGCAGAAAAATATGATTTACATATTTATAGGACTAGGGCACGGCAAGGGTTTATAGGAGAAGGATTTGGACTCCAATCCAACAAGGAAAAGGTTCTAGAAATCAGAAAACCAAAGGGAATAGATAATACACGGCAGGAATTGGAGGGAAAGGGAGATGGATTGCAAGGCAAGGCAAAGGCCTTCTAGAAAGGTATAGGCGCCACCTTTGTAGGAAGGGATAAGGTTTTCTAGAAACAATGTATTTTGTGCAGAAATTGAGGCTTCTAGAAAGAACATAAGATAGATTTCTAGAAGGAACATGACATGAGACATGTAGCATGTTTTTAGGAACATGTTTGGATAATGTTCCATATTTCTTGCTCTTTCCTTATATTCTTTGTCTTGAATTCATTTCTCCATCTTTGAAACACATTCCTAGCTTCCTTTGAACTCCAAATTCGTCCATTCCTTGTGCTCCATATACATGCACTCCATTCCGGCCCAATCTTGCTCCAAAATGCACTTTCTTGCTAACTTTGCCAATTGGACCTACAAACACACAAAAATAGCTTAAAACACTATAATAAACAATAACTAAGTATGTAAATGCAAGAAAACAAGCTAACTAAGTCGCATAAATATGCTCCTATCAATGTGCTAGCCTTGATTGATGAGATATGTGCTAGCATTGATTGATGAAATATGATGAGATATGTGCTAGCAGTGATTGATGAGATATATGCTAGCAATGATTGATGAGATATGGATGAGTCGTACAAGTCACTATAGGTGACTCCAGCTGATATTCATTTTATATTGATTTATTTCATCTTGCTTACATGGTTGTTACTGAGATATTTCGACATGGCAAACCTTGGTTGTTACTGTTCTTTAGCATGATTCTTATATACATATGTATTGTTATTTTGGAGAATTATACGGTTTTCGGTGATGGGTTATTGCATTTCTAGAATGATGTTTCCAAAGTTTTGGTTTGCTTACTCACATGTTATGTTTTGTGCCCCTCAGGGTTTTGATTACTGACTGTTCGTCTCGACGAGGATTTTTGGCAAATTTCAGTTCTGGTGGCTACTTCTAAGGGTATAATTCTTACCCGCTCTACTGTACTTATTTATGCTCTGACATCACGTGTGAGATAGGTTCGCTCCCGCTCACCAACACACTCTGGTATTTTGACACTTCTAGGTTTAAATTTATTCACATTTTTCTTATCATTGCACTTTATATGGCTTCGTCACCTTCCAGGTGTCGGCCAGCACAGCTCGATTTCGGAGTCCTAGTGGACATTCCAAGTCGGGGTGTGTCACAATTTGTGATGACGTGTATGTCACAAATATGCCACATAGGCAAAATAATTTAAAGAAAATATGTTTTTTATGCTTAGATTTTATAATTAATTCCAAATTTTAGAAACTATGCCCCACAACCTCTTAATCAAGCAGTCTACGCCTCCCCCGACACCAACCACTTCTACAACGTCGTTCCCTGCAACCTCTTTTCCCTAGGGGAGGCACCTAAGCAGCATAGTAGAGATCTTGTTTAACTCTTTCATGGGTGCTTGTTATTTTATGAGTTAAATCTGGTTCCGTAAAGGGGAGGAAAGTACTAAATTTTGTTGTAAACTGAAAAGGACAAAAAAAAAAAAAAAAAAAAAAGAGAAATTTGATCTTCTTTTGTGAATTAAAAAAAAAACCCATAATTTGTTTTTGTTTTGGATGAATTGGGTTTGTTTTAATGTGTTGAAATTGTTGGAATATGTCCAATTGAGGCATTAAGTTTGTCTGTCTGTAATTTTTGAATTTTTAGTGATTTAGAATTTAGGTTCATTGGTGGGAAATGTTAGCCAAGTGATTTGGGATCACTTGGAATTTTTCTGGGTTTTTGTTTTCTTTTCCCCAATCTATGTTTTGCTTGAACTTTGAATTTTTAGATGTGTCGGGGAGTTGCCAAGTCTTAGCAGCAGGGAGATTTGGCTGGAGAAAAAGGTGTGAGCAAAACATAGGGCTGGGTTAGTGGTGGCATTGAAGGAGATGCGAAATCGCAAAGCATCGGGGGTGCGAATAGATTGAGAGATCTCGATCGTACGTACCTGAGGAAAAAGGAAGGCTATAAGATCTTCTCTAGACAACATGTCAAATTTTAAACATAAAATTTAAATTTAATAGCCTATGTGACAGTTTGACATCTTTTAGACCACCTCCAATGGTGGGCTAAATGCTAAATTTGTAACATCCCACATCGTCCAAGGGAGTGATCCTTATATGTATATTCCCACCTCTTCCTAGCACGAGGCCTTTTGGGAGCTCACTGGCTTCGGGTTCCGTAGGAACTCCGAAGTTAAGCGAAAATGGGGCCAGAGCACTCCCATGATGGGTGACCCACTAGGAAGTTGCTCGTGAATTCCCAGAAACAAAATCGTGAGGGAATGGTAAACCTAAAGCGAACAATATCGTGCTACGGTGGTGGAGCGGGCCTGGGAAGTGATCCGCCCAGGGTCGGGATGTGACAAAATTCCCCCCCAAAATTTCCCCCCAAACTCAATCCAACCCAAGGGAAAAATGTGGGCTAAATGCTAAATGGGGAATTGAGGCCAGATTCCGCCCAAAATTTAGCCCAAAAATCGGTGTGGGCCCCACTGAAGAGACAGGTTTTCAGCGTTTGGGCTCCAAACGCAGCCCATAGCCACGCCCAACGCGCCTAACGCGCGCTCATTCCGACCGTCAGGGACCCACCCATGTGGGCCTGTCGGCCACGTTCCCGAGAGCTCCAACGGCTGTGATCATCAGGTCGTTGGTTAATCCAACGGCCTAGATTCAAATTTTTTTTATTTATATTTATATATTATTGAATCCAACGGCTGAGATCAAATATAATCAAATCTAACGGTAAAAAAAAAAGATCTAACGGCCCAAATTTAAATTCAACGGCTAAAATAATTAAAAAAAATTATTTAACTCAAAATTCAATCAAAAACTCTATAAATACTTATGTAATTGTTCAAACATCCACACAAAACTCAATTTTCTCTTACAATTCTTCCAATTTATCTTTCTACCATTTCTAGTGAAAGTTGAAGGCTTATTTTGTGAAAAATTTAGTGATTTTTCAATATTCATTGGAATTTAAATTTTTTTAGATTAAAATGTTCATAAAATTAATTTACGATAGTCTACATATTTTTTTTTTAAATTTAATTTAAGAAAAAAAATAGCCTAAGTTCATTGTTTAATAATTCCGGGCTAAAATTTTAGGTCAGAATGGTTAGAGCAGAAAAGCTGTTTCTGGGCTAAGAGCTAAATTTTTCGGGCTAAAATTTTAGTCTCCACCCAGTATGTCAAATTGAACTATTATTTTATTACATTATTATCTTTTTATAATTTTTATTTTATATTTATATTTTACAAATATAAATAACTTCTACAATACCAACCCCTTCCACTTCTTCTTCCCCGTTAACCCAAACCCCAACCTTTCCCTATATTCCAAACCTCACCCCACCTCTTCGGAGGCCCCCAAATCCCATCTTGACAGTGGACAAAAGCTTAACCGGTCGACACTGTAAGTGATCGAGCTGAGGTGCAGAGAGAAAAGACGACGACGAAGAGGGAGAAAGGGCGATGAGAAGGGTTTTGAGGGGATCTTTGTGAACATGTTCGTGGGCTGGAATGGTGGTTCAAAAACCTCAATTGGTGAGAGGAGATGGCTACGGGTTTGGGCAGAGAGAGTGGAAGAATGAGTAGCTTCCATAGCTTCTATTTAAATGGGGGAATCGAATCGATCGATCAAGAAGATGAAATTGTCGCGTTGGTTCTGTTTCTGGTTCAGCATGATGTAGAGATAGAAGAAAGGAAGGAAGGGGTAAAGGGAAGAGAGGGAAAGAAATGATGCAAAGATGAAGAAGATGATTTGTTTTTTTGTTTTTTTGTCTGTTTCAGTTTGCTTTGAAAGAAGATGGATAGGCGACATGGAAAAGTGTTTAATAATGAATTAACAATATTCGACGTTGCTGTCAAATTTGACAGTAAGGGTGTGGGCTGCTATTCCATGTCATGCCACATCAAATTTAGGTTCTCGGTTGGAAAATTTTGTTGCTATGTTTCATGACTGTTAAAGCTGATTTGGATATTTTAACAGCTCATTTAGAGATGGTCTAAAACACAGTGAGCAGTCGCCAATGGAAGACTCTCACTGGTGAGATGAGAGAGAGAGAGAGAGAGACTGAGCTGCGTGTAATTAGTAGATTAATAGGATGGTGGGTCTAATTATTGGATTATAAAAATATTCAGAAATTGGGAAAGCATTAACTCTACTTTTTCTGGGCAATTTCTGACAATGGTGGTAGTTTGAAAATTAAAAGCCAACTCTCTGAGGCCAGTTCGAACCTCCCAATAGCTAAAATTGGATCTCCATGGTCATAGCAGCAGCTGCGTTCCAGACGAAGGAAGGAATCAAACCTCGTAGTGGTGGATGTAGTCCAATAAGAACCAGCTAGAATAGCTGGGGATGTAGAGCTCATTTGAATATGCTTTTGAAATCATTGAAAGCCTTTTTCCTGAAAATATTTTTAGAACCAATCATTAGTAAAGATGCAAGTAAATCCTGGAAAAGCACTTAAAGTGCTTCCTGGAAGAAGCACATAACTGGTGTTTCTTGCAAAAAGCAATTTAAGTGATTTTGGAACCCAAAAATATTTTCTCTAAAAGCGCTTTCAGTTATTTCAAAAGCACATCCAAACGAGCTTGTAGACGGCGTCGACGTCGGATGTGGGGGGCGGCAGAAGTTGGTGTGGAGTGGCGGTTGTTGTTGAGGAATGTTAGGTCATCTCTAACCGACCCGGCCAAGGGCCATAGGGCTAAAAATAGCTCGAAATGACATGAAAATCGTCTCCAACCAAGACACGAAAATCGTCTCCAACCGAGGGCCAGGCCAAACGGCTTGTGGGTCCCACTGGGTCAAAACCACTAAATCAGGCTAATGGGCTAGCCATTTCAAGCCAAGCAGCTCGATGAGCCCAGCCCAGTTTTTTTTTTTTTTTGACAAAAATATTCTAATTTTTTTCCTACACCATTTCTCACATACTTTTCATCATTCTATACCATCTTACCTCATTTTATTTCAATTCTTCACATTATATTCTCTTCCAATAATCTTTCCTTTAATTTTTTCAATAATTTTCAAATGGCCACCACTTTCAATAATCTTCCAATATGTTCTAAAATCTTATTTTAATATGGTAGTTTAATTTATTTAACTATATTAATTCAATTAAAATAATACATTATGTTTGGCATATGACCCTTTGTGTAACATCCCACATCGCCCAGAGGAGTGATCCTTAAATGTATATTCCCATCCCTACCTAGCATGAGGCCTTTTGGGAGCTCACTAGCTTCGGGTTCCGTAGGAACTCCGAAGTTAAGCGAGAAGGGGGCTAGAGCACTCCCATGATGGGTGACCCACTAGGAAGTTGCTCGTGAGTTCTTAGAAACAAAACCGTGAAGGAATGGTAAGCCCAAAGCGAACAATATCGTGCTACGGTGGTGGAGCAGGCCCGGGAAGTGATCCATCGGGCCGGGATGTGACAAATTGGTATCAAAGCCAATCCTTGGCCGGAAGTGTGCCGACGAGGACATCGGGCCCCTAAGGGGGGTGGATTGTAACATCTCACATCGCCCAGGGGAGTGATCCTTAAATGTATATACTCATCCCTACCTAGCATGAGGCTTTTTGGGAACTCGCTGGCTTCGGGTTCCGTAGGAACTCCAAAGTTAAGTGAGAAGGGGGCCAGAGCACTACTAGGATGGGTGACCCACTGGGAAGTTGCTTATGAGCTCCCAGAAACAAAATCGTGAGGAAATGGTAAGCCCAAAACGGACAATATCGTGCTACGGTGGTGGAGCGGGCCCGGAAAGTGATCCGCCCCCGGCGGGGATGTGACAATTTGGCCCCCTTGGTTGGAGATGATTTTTTGTCAAAGGGGTATGTTTGGCCTATGGCCATTTGGCCCCCTTAGTTGGAGATGGTATAAAATATGGTCTGACACTGTTCATTAAAATATAATTTCTTGCAGAGCTATATGGCTAAACATAGCCCTTTGGCACTCCTTTAGTTGGAGATGGCCTTAGGGTTCTAAAGGCCTGGGGCCTTAATATTGTTTTTTAATTTTTTTTTTTTAATTTATGTGGACAAATTTGACTACCACGTCAGCAAAAGTTTGAGGTTCGCAGTTACCATATCATCACTTAACAGTCAATTTGACAGTTTAATTAATGGATGTATGAAATTGCAACTAAAATAAAGTAAATGTATGAGATTGAAATGTTCTGAAGTTTGAATTCTGGCACTTTTGGGTGTATCGACACACTGCAGCTATTAGTAAATTATGCAAATAATAAGAATTCGTTTAGGTTTATACCTAGCAGAATTGACGAATTTCAGACCATCATCTTATTCTTACGAGTCTTCTTTGTTCGCGACCACAAATGCCACCATTTATGTATTCGATTGAATCTAGCCTAGCTAAATTGCTTACATACGCTATGCTCTTGCATAAAGGTCAAACCGACGTAGTTCATTGAAGTTGCATTCATTCATTTGGTGCCACATGTGATGAAGCTCAATCTTGAGCTACCATTGCATTGAAGAACCAGCAAGGATCCCCTTGAAGAATCTCAAGTTGCACAAGAAGTAAAAGTTGCTCCTATAAAGTGTTTTAAGATCTTAGCTTGCATTTGTGATTGATTATTGCATGAACTTGATATTCCGCTAGTGGAAGGTGTGCAGCCAAAAATAATCAAGAAAAATATGGAAGCAACACGTGGATTTTTGGGTGAAAAAGACAAGATTACCCTTGAAGCACACCGGGAGTTCTATGCTCAAGCAGTGGGCAATCATCCCTCAATCAAGTCAAAAATGCCCAAATAGGTGTTTATTTATAACCCATTTCATCCATCCCTCATCATATCTTCTCTACAAGGTAACCCCTAAATCATTCATTTTTTATTATATTAATTAGCTAATTAATTGATTAATTATTCATTTCATTTGCTAATTAAACACAAATCATGAACTTCACCCACAAAACCATCCAAGTGCCCGGTCCATCTCCTCCCAAGGTGGCTAGCCACATCCCTATATAAACACCCTCATTCTCTCCAAAACTCAATTCCAATTCTCTTGCTAAATTCTCAAAATTCTCCAAACACTTTTCTCTCAAAATTCTAACTATGGCATCAAAAGTTCTTCGGCCAAAGCCCCCCATTCAACGTGGGCATATGAGGCCCTTGGCCTTGACCTAATATGCTATTTGTTTTGTAGGTGCAATTTTGTCCAAGAATAAGGAAGAAATTTGCATCCACAAATGGGTGCTTTCATTGAAAGTTTGATTCATACGCTCGAAGAAGACTCTCGCATTCAAAGTTTCTCGTTCTTCGTTCTTTCGTAAATTTTTCGTACTTTCTTATTCCTAGAATTTTTTAATTCTTTGAATAAAGGTGAGGAAAAAATACAATGGCGGGAAATTCGGAAACCATGACGAACAGAACTTCCTACGTTCAAAGATCCGGATCAAATGATGGAGTACAAGACATAGCCCCACCACGACGATCCACGAGGCTCAAAGCGATGGCAAGAGGTTCAACTTTGCCACTTCGGAGCACCACCACCATGGCAGCCATAGGGACCACCGTGGCAGTGGGGAGTAGGCCAGCGTCATTGCAGTAAGCCCACAGTGAGCAACAAGCAGCGAGGCAGCCACAAGCCTAGGCCCACACCACTTTGCAGCAGCAAGCCCAGGCGCTATAAGCAACCCAAACCGCTACCCCAGTAGCCAGGCCCAAGCCTCGTCCACTTGGCGCATAACCCAATCTGCAGCCCACGCTGCAAGGCAGCTAAGCCAAGCCCAACGCAAGCTGGCCCGAGTCACTACCTCAGCAGCGCAAGCCCAAGCAGCTGCGGCAGGAGAAGCAGCCCAACACGAGCCCAGGGCGCTCCCAAGCCGAGCCTAGGCCCAACAAGGAGTTGTGGCCCACTTCCGTGGTGTCCCAAGCAGGCTAAGCCAATCCAATACCAATTTAATTGTCCCAGCTCTAAATTTCTAGGTCGACGATTAAACCGGTGGCATTTTCATCCAATTTCTCTGCGGATTTGACATTTTCTAACTCAAATCTCGCACCTGGAGTCTACCACACTTCCACTACTCAAGGAGACATATTTCGTCCAAGCTCTTCTACCCCGAATGGAGAACGACACTTGTCTCGATAAGTCATAGAGTTGACAAGCGCCCTCGCACAACAAACGACCTTGGTGAATCAGCTCTTGTAGCGCACCGAGATGCAACGTGCCCCCGACGAGGTGTCCTGAAGTAGGACAAGGGCCGACGAAAAACCTCTCTAGTAGCGTCCCGACAAGCAGCCACTCGACTAGCCACAAACTAAGCGTTCCGGCAGTATACACTCCCGAATGGGCCCTCGAGATAGCGTTACTCTCGTCTTAGCGATCGGAGGAGCGTGCACTCTCAGTTAGGCCTATGGACGAGCATACACTTACGGTTGAGACCACACTTCGATAATCAACATAAGCAACCTTCTAGGTGAAGAGTTCATTTGTGGCTAGGCCTGCAAGGAGCATCCTCTGCCTACATCAGAGTAGGCAGCATGACGGACGGAGAGAAGTGGTCATTCAATCCGGTTTAAGTTCAACCGGTAGCCTGCTAGAAATTCGCTCGCCTTCTAGGAACGTACCACATGCACTGCAGCCACGACATAGACGAGCCGATCACATAGAAGAGTAGCCTAGACTAACAGGCCACGATCGGGGGCAGCCGAGAGCTCCGCTACCCTAATAAAGGCAAATTCAGGAAAAAGTAAATAAGCTCATAACCAAGCGATTGCATGATTTCCAGCGTAACAAAGCTACTGACGAGGCGTTCCGATGAGACATAACCAATATAAGCGGGTTACCTTTCAATGACAAGATTGAGCATACAGGACTATTCCACATAGATTGTCGAATATAAAGATTACTTCTGTTTCGACAAAGGTAGCAACTCAGCCTAATAATGCGCTGGGGGCAGACGAGTACCAAAAGGACACACCAGCCCAACTACTAAGAACCGGGGGTAGACCTTGTTCTCAACACTCCAGACGATTTAATACTGAGGCAGCACATCACCAATAGCCGAGCATCACGGACCTAGTGGCCCAATTCATCCTGCTGCGCACAACCTGGCCCAAGCCAACCCCAACTCTGCTTTCATAGCTGTGCCTACCTGCTTAACGGCTCCCGGCAGCCATTGATCTATCACCATGGCTCATAACTATGCCAATCTTGCACTACGACTCATAGCCATGCTGATCTTGCCTTGTGGTTCGTGCCAACCAAGCCTCAAAAGGGCACATGACGAAACACCTAATAATGGCGCAATAATCCTGGGAGCAGCTCACTGCTTTACACCCTTACGGGGTTCCACAAGCAGTTTGAAGTCTCAAGCAGTTCGTCAAACAAGACCTCGCAGACTGAGGATTATTTTAGTTATCCAGCAGTCCAACTTTCCTCAGCTGCACTCACGATAACAACTTCCATGCTCTCCAGTGTGAGAGGGTAAACCAATCCCTCGACACTCATATGGGTAAGCTCTCCAGTGCGAGAGGGTAAACCAATTCCTCGACACCCATATGGGTCTGCTCTCCAATGCGAGAGGGTAAACCAATCCCCCAACACCCATCAGGGTAAGCTCTCCAGTGCGAGAAGATAAACTAATTGCTCTCCAGTGCGAGAGGGTAAACCAATCCCCCGACACCCATTTGGGTAAACTCTCTAGTACGAGAGGATAAACTAATTGCTCTCCAGTGCGATAGGGTAAACCAATCCCCCGACACCCATCTGGGTCTGTTATCCAGTGCGATAGGATAAACTAATTGCTCTCCAGTGCAAGGGGTAAACCAATCCCCCGACACTCATCTGGGTCTGTTCTCCAGTGCGAGGGGATAAACTAATTGCTCTCCACTGCGAGAAGGTAAACCAATTCCCCGACACCTAAAAGGGTATACTTTCTAGTGCGAGAGGTTAAACTAATTGCTCTCTAGTGTGAGAAGGTAAACCAATTCCTCAACACCCATACGGGTAAGCTTTCCAGTGCGATAGGGTAAACTAATTGCTCTATAGTGTGAAAGGGTAAATTGATTCCCTGACACCCATCTAGGTAAGCTCTCCATTGCGAGAAAGCCACGTAGCTCAAAAGATCAAATGCTTGAAGACCAACTAGGCAGCGAATAGTCAGGGAGCAGCAACCACTTTGCACTCAACAGTTTACTCATCCGACACTTCTTTTTCAACAGCTCCGATCTTGGCAACTCCATCCTTGACTACTCTATCTACTGCAGCTGAGAAATCAAACTTAAGCAATTCCTCATTTTTTGGCAAGTAGCCCAGACGTGGCAGCCCAAACAGTGGCCCATACCACGCCACTTCCTCAGCCCACGTTGAGCAAGTCCTTGACTTCAGTCAAGCCGAGCAGCACAAGCAATGACCCCTGCCACACCACCTCTTTGGCCCATGCCAAGCTGATTCTTGGCCCATGTCAGCCGACGTGCCGCACCACCCCGACGGTTGCCCCGTGGTAGCACCACACAAGAAGAAGACAAGGAGAATTAAGTTTTTCTTACATCGTTGCGGCACGGAGAAGACAAAGAAATCAACGAAAGACAATTCTTTGCATGGGTAAGCAAAAAATAGTGCTAGGGGAGGGGGAACAAATATCCTCTAGTTTTCTCTCTTTCTTGTAGGGACAAATAATTGCCCTCCAAAGTTGATTTAATCCCCTACTTAAGGTAGGCTTAAATAGGCTTTGGAGGTGATTTATTTCCCTTTCCTAGAAGAATCTAATTCTAAGTCCAAGTAAGAATCTGCATCAAAGCTGGAGATCTCTACACCTGCTGCCATTTTCTACGAGTAGCCCAACAAGTGTGGGGGCATCTATGGAGCCAAAAATAATCAAGAAAAATATGGAGGTGACACGTGGATTTTTGGGTTAAAAAAGACAAGATTACCCTTGCGGCACACCAGGATTTCTACGCGCAAGTAGTGGGCAATCATCCCTCAATCAAGTCAAAAGTGTCCAAATAGGTACTTATTTATAACCTATTATATCCATCCCTCATCATATCTTCTCCACAAGGTAACCCCTAAAGCATTCATTTTTTATTATATTAATTAGCTAATTAATTGATTAATTATTCAATTAATTTGCTAATTAAACACAAATCATGAACTTCACCCATAAAACCATTAAAGTGGCCGGTCCATCTCCTCCCAAGGTGGCTGGCCACATCCCTATATAAACACCCTCATTCTCTCCAAAACCCAATTCCAATTCTTTGGCTAAATTCTCAAAATTCTCCAAACACTTTTCTTTCAAAATTCTAACTTTGGCATTTGAGGTTCTTCGGCCAAAGCTGTAACAGCCCGTCTCTGAAATTACAGAAATACCTAGGGGCAAAGCGTGATTTTTCGAGGACGTGTGTGATTCTCATATATTTTGGAGTTACAGTTAAAGTTTTATTGAGTTACGACCCGAAAGCATTTGGAATGAATCACTATTTTAATTATCTTACACTATATTTTTATTATTATTACTAAATGATTTTTTTATGATATATGTGTGTGTGTGGCTGGGGGAAAAGGGGGGAGGAAGAGATTGGGCAGAGCTGCCCAATCGGAGGAAAGAAGTGGAGAGGGCTGCTGCCTTATCAGGAAGAAGAAGATGAGGATTGGATGATAGGAGCATATTTATGCGACTTAATTAGCTTGTGTCCTTGCATTTATGTGGCTAGTACTTAGTAATTTTAGTACTTTAAGCTATTTTCGTGTGTTTGTAGGTCCAAAGGGCTAAAGGAGCAAGAAAGTGCAATTTAAAGCATTTTGGAGCAGTTTTGGGCTTATAATGGATATCACATGCTTGGAGTAAGGTGGATGGACGAAATTGAAGACCAAAAGAGGTTAGAAGGGTGTTAGAAGTCAAGAGAAGTTAGAATGGAAGATTGGAAGACAAGGAAAAACACAATTTG
The DNA here is from genome assembly GCA_024362995.1 of Heteromeles arbutifolia. Classification (NCBI taxonomy): domain Eukaryota; kingdom Viridiplantae; phylum Streptophyta; class Magnoliopsida; order Rosales; family Rosaceae; genus Heteromeles; species Heteromeles arbutifolia. The sequence goes on along the minus strand of JANCRC010000005.1, from coordinate 21,321,794 downwards.
ACCATCTCCTACAAAAGTGGCACCTTGTCCCCTTTGTGTTCCCTCCTTGTTCCCACTTTGTGCAGCATTTCCCCTTGCCATGTTTCCCTATTCCTAAACCATGTAAAACTTTTCCCTTCTTCCCTAGGACACGGCTAGACACATTCCCTCTCTCTTTTGGACAAGCCGCACCTCCCTTACCCCTTTTCCTTCCCTTGTCGTGCAAGGTATCCCTTTTCCCTTCCTTGCCACATTCCCTTTTTAATTTCCTTCCCTTTTCCATTCTTAAAAGCCCCTGCCGCATATCTCCTTACCTTTTCCTTTTTATTTTCTGATTTTATTTTCCTTTTTTTGGTAGATTTGAATGAATTTTTGTAAACCAAAATAAGTTAGGGTTTTGATTTCCTAAAACCTTTAAATAAACACTTTCTGCCATAGCCTTGGATTGGGATTCACTACCAAACACACTCTCAGCCATTCCTACATACAATTCACATCTAAAACCATCACCTATCCCTTGTGCCGCAGCAAAGGAGAAGAATGAGAGCTTTTGGATGTTTTGGCATTCAAGTTGGATTGCTGGAGCATTCTTAGGTGTTTTCTTTCTTTTGTTTTCAATGTATAAATCTATTTATCTTTGTTTTGCGAATACGAGGAACTAAACCCCTTTTGGCTATGGGGAGATTCAAAGCCATGAACATACTTGCAATATGAATTGATTACTTCCAGTTGTGATTTTGTGAATCGTGGATGCAATTTACTTAACTGTTTGATTGATGACTTATTCTTGTATGTTGATTAAGGGTGCACACTTAGTTTGCATGCATGAATCTAATGCTAGAATATAAGGGAGTCTCACCTAATCGTTATGAACTTATATTCACAAGTAGTGGTGGTCGCTTATAAATGATCGCGTTAAGTAAATTCATGGCAGGAGTATCATGCAGTTCATAGTTACGAATGTCATGTCAATGTTTATGATTTCTATAGAACTTAATGATTCTTGATATGTATCTCTATTATGCAGTTCATGTAGGGAACTATTGAGGAATACTTTGGGTTGTTGTATGCATTCATCCAATTCAATAAACTTACAGAAATCTGATGGTTAATTTGTGCATCACGGTTAACTTGGGGCGTTGAGGTTCATGGTTCATTGAAATAAGCAACTGGAAATCGATTTGTATGCAAGTGTGTCATGTGTGGAGAAGATCCCTCTAGTTAGCCTTCCATCCTTTGATTTACATCAATTTCGTGCCTTGTTTACTTTCTGCAAGTTCTTTACTTTTAAGTCTTTAAATTCGTCAAAACCAATTCCCCCTTTTATAACTTGTGTATATTAGGTTAGAATCTGTTCAAACTTGTGTTTTTAAGTGTTTTGAGTCTTTGTAATCCCAAATTCATCCAAATTCATCCCTAGAGTCTGTTTTGAGTCTATTTGCTTGTTTTGTGCTGTTTTGAGTCATTCTAGTCAATTTTGAGTTATTTGAGTCTAGTTAAGTGTCTTTAGCCTAGTTTTGTGTTTTTAAGTCTTGTTTAGTATTTTTAAGTCAGTTTTGCATAGATTAGCAATCACTCCTAATCCCCGGTCTAGAACGATCCCTACTTGCATCTTTACTACAATTGTCAACAAGAGGGTTTAATTTGAGTGTTAGTTTATTTCACATCAAATAGTGATTAACAATAAATAGTGATTAACAATAAGCTTTGCCCTTCATTAAACATATAATAGTTTAACACAATAAGTATTCCAAAAGCTATTACATCAAATGAGTGGCTTTGTGGGCATACTTCCAACAATCTCCCACTTGCACTCAAAGCCACCTTCCCATGTATCTAATACCCATTTTTTCCATATGCCGGTCAAGTTGGATTTGAGACATTGGCTTCGTCAGTGGATCTGCTATGTTATCGGCTGAGGCAACCTTGAGGATGTTGACTTTCCCCTCAGCAGCATATCTTCTAATGATATTAAAGCGTCTATCAAACTGCTTGTTCTTTTGATGAGCCCTGGGTTCTTTGGCTTGAGCTATCGCCCCACTATTATCACAGTACAAAGTTACTGGTGATGTAATGGTTGGAACCACTCCAAGTTCCGTGATGAACTTCTTCATCCAGAACGCTTCTTTGCCGGCTTCAGCTACAGCGACATATTCAGCCTCTATCGTGGAATCAGCAATTACATCTTGTTTCTTGCTTTTCCAGCTGACAACCCCACCATTCAGAGTGAACACATATCCGGAGTTGGAACTTTTATCATTGACGTCAGATTGGAAATCTGCTTATGTATAGGCTTCCACTCGCAACTATGTCGCTCATCTGTAAACGAAGAACATGTCCTTAGTTCTTCTTAAGTACTTAAGGACCGTCTTGATAGCTGCCTAGTGTTCTAATCCTGGGTTAGATTGATATCAACTAGTAATGCTTACAACATATGCGATATCAGGCCTTATGCATATCATGGCATACATGAGATTTCCTATGGCGGAAGCATAAAGAATAGCACTCATTTGCAGTATTTCTTCAAGAGTCTTAGGTCTCATGAACTTAGAAAGGTGAATTCCATGTCTCACAGGAAGAAAACCTTTCTTAGATTGTTCTATCTGGAACCTACTTAGCACCTTATCTATGTACATAGATTAGGATAATCCAATTCATTTTCTAGATCTATCACGATAGAGCTTTATCCCAAGCACATAAGATGCATGTCCCAAATCTTTCATGTGGAAGGTTTTGGACAACTACACTTTTACAGAAGAAAGTACTGCAGTGTCATTCCTGAATAGTAATATGTCATCTACATATAACACTAGGAATACAACTGCATCCCCAACGACATTTTGATAAACACAATTGTCGTCTTGATTTTGAGTAAAACCAAACGATTTGATTTCAGTGTCAAAACGAATATTCCAGCTCCTAGAGGCTTGCTTAAGTCCATAAATGGACCTCTGAAACTTACATACCTTAGTCTTTTCAGACTTGGACACGAAACCTTTGGGTTGAGTCATATAGAGGACACGAAACCTTCGGGTTGAGTCATATAGAGCTCTTCCTCTAGGTAGCCATTCAGAAAGGCCGTCTTCACGTCCATTTGCCATATCTCATAATCATGGTATGCAGCTATAGCAAGCAAAATTCGAATGGACTTAATCATGGCTATAAGAGAGAAGGTTTCTTTATAGTCAATCCCTTCTCATTGCCTGTAACCCTTGGCTACTAGTCTAGCCTTATAAGTCTCCACGTTCACATCAGCGCCTATCTTCCTCTTGAAGACTTCCAACAGGTACTATACCTTCTAGAGGGTCTACTAGAGTCCAGGCCTAATTTTGATACATGGAATCCATCTCGGATTTCATGGCCTCTTGCCATCTCTTTGAATCAATGTCGGACATTGCTTCAGTGTAGTCTCTAGGGTCCTCCTTTGTGTCATTGTCACCTAGAATGTGCAATTCCCCAAAGTCATTATCCAAGCCATACCTCAAGGAACATAGCTGTTCTAGCGACAAAGACTTTCTGGTCGTCAGGGTGATAGAATTCGTATCCCAAAGTCTATTTGGAATACCCCATAAAATAGCACTTAACAGACCTTGCTTCAAGCTTGTATGCTTCAAGCCTTTTTACATAAGCCGGACAACCCCAAATCTTAATATGATTACGATTTGTTCTTTTGCCATGCCATATCTCATATGGCGTTTGTGGAACTGACTTGGAAGGCACTCTGTTTAGCAAATAAGCTCCTGTTTGTAGTGCATATCCCCAGAACAAAACTGGTAGGTCAGCGAAACTCATCATAGAACGAACCATGTTTATCAAGGTTCTATTTCTCCATTCAGAAACTCCATTATGTTGAGGAGTTCCTGGTGGAGTCCACTGTGATACTATTCTACACTCTTTGAGGTAGTCTAGGAATTCATTACTCAGATATTCACCCCATCGATCTGATCTTAGGGTCTTTATCTGTTTCCCAGTTTGGTTCTCCACTTCATTCTTGAACTCTTTGAACTTTTCAAAGGATTCTGACTTGTACTTCATAAGATACATATAGCCAAACCGAGAGTGATCATCGGTGAATGTGATATAGTAGGAAAACCCTCATCGTGCTGCAGTGGACATAGGTCCATATACATCTGTGTGGATTAACCCTAGTAGTTCTTTGGCTCGCTTTCCTTTCCCAGTGAATAGAGATTTAGACATCTTTCCCGGCAAACAAGATTCATAAGCGCCCATTTGGTCATTACCTAATGAGCTGAAATATCCGTCTTTCGACTTCTTGCGAATCTTATCTTAGTTTACATGTCCAAGTTTAAGATGCCAAAGCTTAACTCGGTTAACCTCTTCTCTAGCCCTTTTGGGTTTTGAGGTATTCCCGCTCTCAATATAGTGCATCCCATTACTTGTCTCTATGTGAAAAAGTCCCTCTATCATAATACCATGAGAGATAATACGACCGTTCAAGTATAAAGTGCAACTCATTTTGTCAAACAATACTGAGTGCCCATCTTGTAAAAGCATAGAGATAGAAATCAAATTCTTTATACATGAAGGAAAATATAAACAATTTTTAAGTTCCAAGGCTTCCCCAGAGGGTAGTTTAAGCATGTAGGTGCCTACTGCTTTTGTAGAGATCTTAGCGCCGTTCCCAACTCGCACAACCATCTCCTCATTGCGCAGTGTCCTGCTCCTTGTTAGTCTTTGCAACGAATTGCAGATATGTTGACCAGTGCCTGAATCAAATATCCAGGAATTGGAGCTCACTGTAAAAGCACTCTCTATGACAGAAATAGTCCCTTCAAAAGTTCGTGTCATTAGGCTCGCAATGCGCACCCTGTATTTCTTCTTCCAACGTTCATCCTTTCCACAATGAAAGCATGTTCCTTTGGATTTTCTTGCCTTCTTCTTATGCAACCTTTTCCCCATGATTGCATTCTCACTCCCACTATCCTTTTTGAAACTTTGTTCAAACTCACAGCACATGTCAATCATCTCGTTAAAAGTATGATCAAATCTATTCACTTTATAGTTTACAATCAACTTAGTGAAATCATCCGAGAGTGATGCAAGGAAAAAGTCTTGGGCCATTTTCCCATCGATGGAAGTTCCTAAACTCTTAAGATCTTGAAAGATCATTTCCATCTTTTGTCCATGTTTTTGGACCGATGTCCCCTTTGCCATTTTGGCATTCAATATATTACAAACATTTGAGAATCGTACGTTACTTGTCTCAATGTCATGCATCTTATGCAAACTTTCAACCATGGCACAAGAAGTGTCCATGTGCTCATGTAGCTTCTTAAGCTCCTCATTAAGTGAAGTGAGGATTAAGCATTTGGCTTGTAAGTCATCCTCATAGTGTCTAGCATAATTTTGACACTCCTCCTTTGAAGCTAGTTTCGTAGGAGGTGCATGAGGAGGGGATTCCTTGAGCACATACGATATGTCATTCATCTTTGAGACATTCTCGATGTGATGAAACCAAGCAAGGAAACGTTGGCCCCTAAGGCCTTTTTTGTTAAGTACAATGGTAGGTGTAATTTTAGGCATGTCGTTAACTACATAACATAACAGAAATCGTATTAGATTGTTGATTTTAAAACTACTTGATTGGATCTTAAATCAAATAGTACCACCCACTATTTTTGGCAAATTCCACATCCCTTAATGGAATCCGAGAGTTATGTTGAACTCTTAGCGGGGTATGGGAGACTCACCATTACCAAGTCCACCTCAGAAGAATATCATATTGGCTAGTAACAATAATGATGAGAGGATAACGCTTTAGCCATTTACAACTTTTGTAATTACCCATTTAATTTGGCCTCTAGAGAATGATGCCTCAGAAGAATATCATATTGGCACCATTGCACTTAGTTAAGTCATTCCCACCATGCTAGTTAAAGTAGGGGTTCAAGAATGCTAGTTAAAGTAGGGGTTCAAGAATGGCCTTAGAAGAATATCATATTGACCATACTCTTTGCCTACCTTCACTTCATCATATGTTTATAGGCTTCTCCTGAATGTAAGCACATACTTTGTATTCCCCAGAACTGGATGAATACGGTGCATGAGTCACAAACGATTGGAGCCTATCGCAGTGGAAGGCCTACGAAGAGATGTTCAAAGCATCTCTCGCTTATTAACTTAATATTCTTTTTTTTTTCGAGGGAGTAGTGTTGGGCTACATCAAATTCATTTTAATCTTATTAAAAGGACTTAAGATGATTATGAACCGTTTGATTTGATCCAACACGAGCCTTGTGTTGGACCTTGGGTCTAAGGTAGGTAGTTGTTGATTTTAGTTACGCGTTTAATCTAATTAAACCGTCATTTCCTATTAGGCGTTGGACCCAACTATTCCAATTTGCATACAAATAGACAAAAAAGAATACTTGAAATAAAGAGAAGGGCTTATGCCCTTTTACAACAAATTGGAAGGACTTATGCCCTTTTCCAACACATTTGAACTAATCAAATTACATTCAAATCTAAACTACTTAACCCAAACATTCATAATGTAAAACGGCCAATCACATAGCTCAATTATCGAGGCCTTTGGTTCATAATCACCCTTTTCTTAATCAATCACATTAACTAAGAAAGCAACTTAAACAATTAGTTTTCGGATTCATAGAATTGATTCAAATGGAACTAAATGAAATGAAAATCCAATTCTCATTAAAGAGACAAAACCATTTTGTTCTCATCATATTTTGGGCCGAAAAACAATGACCTCAACTATTGGGCCACTAAGCAAAACACAAACCTTTTGGGGTCACTTTGTAAAAACACAAGAGTCCACAACTTCATGTATTTACAACTAGAACCCAAAAAAATTTAACAATCACAAAAAACTTCATTAAAGGAGCAAAACAATTTGTCCTTTAGTGATTTTGGGCCTTTACGTAAAAACGTAAACTTTTGGGCCAGAGTACAAATACACAAAAGTATCCAAACTTTATGTAATTGCATAAAAGCCCCAAAAGTACCCCCATTAAAGGGGTGGCCGGTTTTGACTAGTGAAAAGGGAGGGATTGGTTTTGGTGAAAATTCAAAATTTGAAAGTGTGTTGAAAAAGTTGATAGGTAGGTGTGGAAAATTTGATTGGTATGTGTGTTGATTGGAAAAAGGACAAATCATGTCAAGCCATCTATCACAAACAATAAAGTCACACCAACCATCATAAACAAAACTTTATGAAAAACAACAAACATATAGAATCAAAACACCAAACCTTTTTGTTCTTGGTAAGAACATCAAGAACATTGAAGAACACACATGAAAACTCATAAGAGCTCCATGAATGTTTTCACTCAATAAAACTCAAATTTTCACTACTCAAAACAGAGTTAACATCATAGGGTACATAAGGGTTCCAAAAGTCACTTTAAAACACTTTTAACAAGACAAACATGAACCCAAAAATCCACACTTTGGATTTGGCCGAATTTCCCCACATACATGGCACCAAATTTTAGTTCCAATATTCATGCTTAAATGAACTACATCTACAACATTTGAGATGCTAAATTTTCAAGCAAAATTTATATTCAATAAGCAAGAACAAAGCTTGTAGCATTTAGAACATTTAAATCACAAACCATGAAAAACACAAAACCCAAAACCCAAAAGGATTCACCATACTCTAGACCTAGGCTCTTGATACCACTTCAAGGAAAAAATTTGTCCTAGCTAAGAACATGTGAGAACATTTGAACACATATGCAAACTAATAACACTTTAAAGTACGCATGCATTCAAAAATAATTCTAAAACCCATGACTTTCAAAGCCTAGTGAATGGTGAACCACATGACTCTTTAACAACATTAAAGAGAAGGAAGGATTTTGAGATTCATTACCCTTGAAGCTCATCCTTCTTTACACAAGGGATTAACCCAAGTGGAGGGCCTTCAAGTCACCTCCTAGCTCCTTGGATCTTCCTTGTGATTTTCTTCCTTTTGATACTCCTTTGCTCCATGAGGATGTGAGGAAATGATCTCCAAAAAACACCAAAGGTTTGGTGTCTCTAAGTCTCCACACCAAGGATGAGGTGTGAAGATGAAATGGATGACTTAGAGACGAAAAGATTGCTAGCTATCTTTTCCCTAAGTGGCCGGCCTCTTTTAGAGAAAAAGAGATAAAATGTTTCTCTTCTTTGCCTCAAGAAAACCTTAATGAGGTAAAAGCTATAAAGATGCTTTTATATCTCTTTCTTTGGTGAGTGGCAAACTTGCAATTAAGCAAAACTCACCACTTCCCTCCATCTTAAGTGATTGGGCTATTTGCCCATTTTTGTTTTAGTTGTCCTACAACTTAAACATAATGGGCCTAGTGGACCAAACCTTTTTAGGCCCGAAGCCCAAAACTAACTTAAAAGCCTAATACGAACCTTTCGTATAATTAATTAACTAATTAATTAATCTTGACCAATTTTCAATTAAACTATTTAATTGCTTATCCATCTCATTTATATTTCTTTACTTTCATCCTTACTCGGTGTACGATCCATTAGGTTCGAATTAGCGAGGCAATGGGCGATTGTTATTTTTAACGATCGATTGTGAATTGAAACTACATTTCAATTCTCCCTTTGATGAAGATTAGTGTTTGTTAATCCTCAGGACTTCCACAAACCATTAATTTCCTTCCCTTTTCCATTCTTAAAAGCCCCTGCTGCGTATCTCCTTACCTTTTCCTTTTTATTTTCTGATTTTATTTTCCTTTTTCTGGTAGATTTGAATTAATTTCTGTGAACCAAAATAAGTTAGGGTTTTGATTTCCTAAAACCTTTAAATAAACACTTTCTGCCATAGCCTTGGATTGGGATTCACTACCAAACACACTCTCAACCATTCCTACATACAATTCACATCCAAAACCATCACTCATCCCTTGTGTTGCAGCAAAGGAGAAGAATGAGAGCTTTTGGACGTTTTGGCATTCAAGTTGGATTGCTAGAGCATTCTTAGGTGTTTTCTTTCTTTTGTTTTCAATGTATAAATCCATTTATCTTTGTTTTGTGAATATGATGAACTAAACCCCTTTTGGCTCGGGGGAGATTCAAAGCCATGAACATACTTGCAATATGAATTGATTACTTCCAGTTGTGATTTTGTGAATCGTGGATGCAATTTACTTAACTGTTTGATTGATGACTTATTCTTGAATGTTGATTAAGGGTGCACACTTAGTTTGCATGCATGAATCTGATGCTAGAATATAAGGGAGTCTCACCTAATCGTTATGAACTTATATTCACAAGTAGTGGAGGTCGCTTATAAACGATCGCGTTAAGTAAATTCATGGCAGGAGTATCATGCAGTTCATAGTTACGAATGTCATGTCAATGTTTATGATTTCTATAGAACTTAATGATTCTTGATATGTATCTCTATTATGCAGTTCATGTAGGGAACTATTGAGGAATACTTTGGGTTGTTGTATGCATTCATCCAATTCAATAAACTTAGAGAAATCTGATGGTTAATTTGTCCATCACGGTTAACTTGGGGCGTTGAGGTTCATGGTTCATTGAAATAAGCAACTGGAAATCGATTTGTATACAAGTGTGTCATGTGTGGAGAAGAACCCTCTAGTTAGCCTTCCATCCTTTGATTTACATCAATTTCGCGCCTTGTTTACTTTCTGCAAGTTCTTTACTTTTAAGTCTTTAAATTCGTCAAAACCAATTTCCCCTTTTATAACTTGTGTCTATTAGGTTAGAATCTGTTCAAACTTGTGTTTTTAAGTGTTTTGAGTCTTTGTAATCCCAAATTCGTCCAAATTTATCCCTAGAGTCTGTTTTGAGTCTATTTGCTTGTTTTGTGCTGTTTTGAGTCATTCTAGTCAATTTTGAGTTATTTGAGTCTAGTTAAGTGTCTTTAGCCTAGTTTTGTGTTTTTAAGTCTTGTTTAGTATTTTTAAGTTAGTTTTGCATAGATTAGCAATCCCTCCTAATCCCCGGTCTAGAACGATCTCTACTTGCATCTTTACTACAATTGTCAACAAGAGGGTTTAATTTGAGTGTTAGTTTATTTCACATCATTGGACGAATGGGACATAAAAGAAAGGAGAGAAAATGAGAGAAGGGGGTGCGGGGGATCCTTGACCCGAGTGGGCGACCCAACCCGGTCGGGTTTTCTTGCCATTTCTGACGGGTTTTAGCCCGTTTTCCGACGAATCACTTCAAACCACCATTTGGAAAACCCTCCATGGTCTTCCCTCTCCCTATTACACCCCAAAAATCATGAAATTTGGCCTTGAATTTGGGAAAAACTACACCGGTGGGTGCGATGAACCCGTGCCTTCGATCCCCCAATTCTGAAATGATTCCATCCAATTAATACCACCATTAGACTCCCCTTAAGGTCTGGAACAAAGCCCATTCATTAGTTGGGGCGTCGAAGTTGTTTTGGAGACGAATCAAGAACACCCAAAACAAGGGTTTCCTGTTCGTGGCCAGTTTGAGGTGTTTTCCGGCCAAATTGGCCTTGGTCGCCGGCATAAAGTTTGCTTTACTCTTTAAGATCTTCATTTCTGTAATTTTTGAGAATTTTTAGAAATAGTTGAGTTTTCGTGCGAGCCGGGACGGCTAACCACCACCTGCGACGGCTGATGCAGCGGCCCACGGCCAGGGAGCCGACATGGTGTCTTTTTTTGAAATTTGTTATTCTAATTATGCTTTTGAGATCTAACTGTTGTGGTTTGAATATTAGTACGATTTTAGTATATGTTGGATTTGGTTTGAACTTTAGAAATGTGAACTACAAATGGCTTGATCCCTTTTTAGGGTACGTAGGCAGTCTAACGAAACGTTAGATACAGCCATAAAATAATTGAAACAAAAGCCTTGTTTGGGGAATTGAGCAATGTGAAGCATCTTGGTGAAATGTGAGATTTAACCTTATGATATGGTGGTTAAATGTTGGTCATAAATTAATATGTAAGGAATTGAGAAGTTGAAGTAAAGAATCGTAAGTAATGATAGTTAATTAAACTAGTGTTTAATCGGACTTATCACCAATAATTATTCCCGAAAATAAATAGTTCGGGAGTGGGGCGTTACATCTTATGCGTTTTATGCCATTTCTATATAAATTCATATTGGAAATACTATGATATGGTTGAATTTCAGATTGCATCATGGCATATCTATATGTATATTACATGCACATAATTATTGTGAACGCTTTGAAGTGCGAAGGTGAACGCAGGACACATAGGTAAGTTCAGGTGAGTTTATGGTATTAGTTGAAATGATTGAGTTATGACATGATTACATTTATGTTTTAGGCAACTCCGACATTGTCGTACATGTTGCAATAATAGGCAACTCTGACACTGTCGTACAGGTTACCCATGAGTCGTACATGTATATTAAATGCAATTAGAGCTCATAAACCTGCACCCCGGTGTTAGTGCTCCTTCCCGTGGCCAGGGCACAGTCATTCACGTGATGTTCACCTCCCGCACCTTACGCTCACCTTGGATCCAAGGTAGGTGCACAGGCCTGTCGTACAGACCACTATAGGTGGTTCCGACTCGTAGGTGACCCGTGACTTTTCGCACAGTCTTCACGTGATCGTAGCACTTGAGCGTATTTATTTACACCCAGTCCTGTCGTACAGACCACTAAAGGTGGTACCGACTCGTGTGCGGGGATATTTGATAAGCTATAGGTTCAGCCGTATAGGCCACAAGAGGTGGATCCGGCTGACATATTATAGGTTCAGCCGTACAAGCCACAATAGGTGGATCTGGCTAACATATTACTTTTCATGGATTTACTTCACCTGGTTTACTTATTTCATTATGTTGAGATATTGGGCATGGCATACATATGGATGTTACTATTCTGAATATTGTTTCGATATAGATATGTATTCTATTTTCTAGGAAATTATACAGGTTTTACGGTGAGGGGTTATTACTTTTGATAAGTGAATGGTTTTTGAAAAGCTTTGTTTTCGCCCACTCACAATTTCTATTTTGCACCCCTCCAGGTTCTAGTAACAAAGTTTTAGTATCCACGAGGATTCGTGGCACTTCCCAGTACATGTGGCTTCTTATGATGGTATAATCATTATCTTACCTTACTGTACTTTACTTAAGCTCTGTATCACGTGTATATGGGTCCATACCCGCTCACTGCGCACTCGTGTATTTAGGCACTTCTAGGTTTAAATTTATTCATAGTTTATGCATTATCACACTTTATGGCTTCGTCACCTTCTTGGTGTTAGCCAGCACAGCTTGATTCGGAGTCCTAATGGACATTCCGGGTCGAGGTGTGTCAAAAGCCCCCACTCATTCATCGTGGGCGTGTGAGTCTCTTGGCGTTGACCTAAGGTGTTATTTGTTTTGTAGGTGCAATTTTGTCCAAGAACAAGGAGGAAGAAATTTGCATCCACAGAATAATCTCTTTGGAGTTCCCCCGATTGTTTGTACTCAGTTAAGGGTTTTCCAGGAACAAACCCTTGGTGTGATATTTGACTATATGTATGTATGTATGTTATAAAACATGTGTGTGTGTGTGTGTGTGTGACATATTGTTAAATTCGATGATTATAAAACTTATATGAGAGTTCATGTTAAAATTAAATTAGCTCTGGTAGATCCACATGTTAAATTTGTATTGCTAGTCCATTATGAGGCTTAGACCTACTCTCAGCCCATTATAGCAACTCCATTGTGTGGTGTAGCCCGATGGACCAGCTCTAGAACAAGGGGCAATAGCCCCAGCAATCATGTCCAGCCTATGCGGGAGATTGCGCAGGAGGAGGCCTGAGCGAGAGGCCCGGCAAGAATCGTTGGCCCGAGAACCAGAGGTGGGGGTGATGCAACGCTGACGCCAGCCACGTTTTAATATCTTTTTAGTCAGGCGCGCGCGTGGGGGCGCGTCCCCGACATGTTTCAGGCGCTGGGGCCCTAGGCGCAGGCTTGCGTAATGTTACCGTTGGATTTCAACGGTTACTTTTTGTGGACCGTTGGATTTCCAACGGTAAAAAAAAATTCAAACCTTCATTAATTTCAGTCGTTGGATTTGAGATCAACAGTCCATGTTATATGCCTTTATAAATTTAAAAAAAAATTGAAAGCAAAAATATCTGAAATCCAACCGTTGTGCCACGTGGCATAATCTGGGGGGTTGGATTTCAAAATTTTTTTTAATCCAACGGCAGAAATTAATTAAGTTAATAAAAAATGTTAAAAATTAATAAAAAAATCCGAAAAAAATTTTAAAAATTAAAAAAAAAAATTGATTTTACTTTTCTATAAATACCTTCCATTATCTTCTACCTTACACCACAATTTCATATTTTCTCAAATACTTTCAACCATATTCCAATCTTTCTGTCAAAGTTTCAATCCAATTGGTTTCCAACAAAATGACTAATGATGCAGGTACGAATTGGACGCTTGTTGAAGATGTTACGTTGTGTTCTAGCTGGGTTGAAGTTACTCATGATCCGATTACGGGTAATGAGATGCAGTTGCGAGAAATGTGGAGTCTTATTCATACAAATTATCTCGAGAAAATTGTTGGGAAAAAAACCAAAGAATCGATGGCCAGTCGTTAGAGAATACTCAGCCAATTGTTTAGTCTTTGGAAAGACGCCTTGGCACAAGCTAGTGCTAATCTTCGAAGTGGGGAAAATTTAGCGGATCAAGTAACAATATATTATTTGTTTGTTTGTACTATACCCAAATTTGCATTATAATTATTTGTTTGTATTATTTATTTGTTAGCTACTTTGATTATAATTATTTCTTCTCCTGCATTGTGTAGATACTTCAAGCACAAGCTTGGTATCCAAAACCAAAAACAAAAACAAATCATTCACCCGGTGGGAATGTTGGAATATTGTCAAAGATTGTCCTAAATTCGGAGTTGTGCCTATCGGTCCAGAAGTTGTCATGAACAACACCCCTCTACACTCTACGCCCGTTCATGACTCGCATGTTGAAGGAGGCACATAAGAAGTGTCGGAAACGCCCCCTGAACAAGCGTCAGGGTCGACCCGTTATCAAATTAGGCCTCAAGGTAAGAAGGCTTCAAAGAGAAAAGGGAGTGCTTCCGAGAATGATTATGCAAAATATATGGAAGAACTTGCTCACCAAGGGGAATTGACTTTGGCATGGCAAATGGTTAAATTTGAGGCTGATAAGGCTAGAGAGGAAGCAAAAGCTGCAGCTGCTGAAAGATTATTTCAAGCTAATGAGAGAGAAAGAGAGCTACTTAGGCAAGAAAGGGAAGAGATTAAAGAAGAAAGAAGGGCTCAACAAGATCGTGACATTATGAAGGAGCCTTTAGAGGGGAAGTCACCGAATTCTAAATATTTTTGGAATTCGGAGAAAGTGGATGTGGTGTAAATGAGGCGTGCAAGGCAAGCGAGAGCAAGAGGAGATGGTCCTAGCACCACAAGAGGAGATGGTCCTAACACCACAAAAGGAGATGATCCTAGCACCACAAATTGGTTAGGTGATGATTTTCCATTCACGAGGGACTAGGGAATTTGTTTTTAATCGGAGCCCATAATTTTCCAATCACTTTGGGTTGTAATTTCTTATTTATTGAATAGAGTACTTTATGTTGTTTCCAATTTATTGAATTTAGTACTTTATTTAAACTAAGAGTATATTTATTTAATTTGGTAATTTAATGGTAATTTATTTAAACTAAGAGTATATTTATTTAATTTGGTAATTTATTTAAACTAAGAGAATCTTTATTCAAAGGACATAAACACACCAAATAAAATTACATAAACATACCAAATAAAATTACAAACACACCAAATAAATAAAAAACTCACTAAATGAACTTAAAAAACACACCAAATAAAATTAAATAAACACACCAAATAAAAACAAACACACTAAATGAACTTAAGTATCTTGAGATTGTTTCAATTCCCACTGGTGCTCTATCAAGTCAATTTGCCAGGCATTGTGCATATATGGGTCCTGAATCGCAGTATATCGTTGAATGAGCCTTTCATTGTAACGTCCATCCCTTTGTAATGGCTCGAGTTGCACGGGTTCTTCAGTGGCGTCATGAGCACAATATATTTGTGTTTTGGAATTGTTCATCGTGTCTGGCTCATATTCATCAACGACATCATAATCGTACTCATCTTCCACAATCATGTTGTGAAGAATGATGCACGTCATCATGACGGATAGAAGTGACTCTAAATCAAACACCCATGACAATCGCCAAACGAGCTTCGAGGATACCAAAACAATGCTCCATATCCTTCCTACACCCCTCTTGATAGCTTGCAAAGTGTTTTTCCTTTGCACTGCGTGGACGTGGCACTGTTTTGACAAAAGATGACCACCTTGGGTAAATGCCGTCTGCTAGGTAGTATGGCCCATGAGACTTACGTTCGTTGACCCAGTACGTGACTCTTGGTGCTTTTCCTTGCAGAACATCGTTGAACACTGAGGATTGGGCAAGGACATTGAGGTCATTTTGAGCCCTCGGAACACTGAAAAAAGCTTGCCAAATCCATGTATCAAATGATGCCACCGCCTCCAAAATGATACTTTTTGCTCTTTTTTTGTCCCCATAAGCTCCTGGCCATAGACTTGGATAGTTTTTCCAGGTCCAGTGTATACAGTTGATGCTTCCAATCATCCTAGGAAAACCTCGCATTTCGGCTTTCTTTAGAAGCCTTTGCAAGTCCATCTCACTAGGTCTCTAGAGGTACTCTGCGGTGTAGATAGATTTGATTGCGGAGCAAAACCTCATAAGGGACTCAAGAATGGTTGATTTCTCTATCCTCGCTATCTCATCCACTTAGTCTGTAGATGCTCCATATCCAAGCATCCGCAAGGCAGCAGTAATTTTTTGCTCAGGAATGAGACCCATAACACCAAAAGCATCATTCTTTTGCACAAAGTAAGAATCATGGTTGCAAACAGCAATCATGATTTTGTTGAACAAATGTCGTTCCATTCTAAAATGACGTCTAACGTACGTATCAGGGAATGCACTGTTACGGACAAAATAATCGTCCAAGAGATCCATACCTCGTCGTTGCCTGCTTCTTTCAAGGTATGCGGAATGGCTGGGCCTGCAGATCTGAGCCACAACTTGGATGACTCGACGGGAATGTGAGGCTCTTTGGCTTCTTGCTTCGTCATCTCTCATTTTACGCTCCTTATCCTCTTCGTCTTCCATCTCATTTTGGGCCACCTGGGGATTGAACAATTCTTCCCGTTGCTTAAACAATTCTTTCTCTTGCTCTTCGATTTCCCACAACATCCTTGAAGAAGAAGACATTGTAAGAAGGAAGCAGAAACTATGAATAATGATAGAGATTTTGATTTTGGTGAAGAAGGAAGCAGAAACTATGAATAATGATAGAGATTTTGACTTTGGTGTGATTTCTGGTTTTGGATTGTGGGTTATATAGAGGAAAAAGAAAGGATTAGGTTGTAGATAATGCAACATGACATGCCGTCATTCGTTAAAAATCTGATTGAAATCTATCCTAAAGATTGTCTTTAGATTGTGACACGTGGCGCGACGTGATTGGTTAAAAATCTTATCAGAAGTCTATCCTCAACGATTCTAAAAAGGTAACGACACGTGGCACAACGACATTGGATAAATATCTTATCAAAATCTATCACCAAAAATTGTCTTATCGGATAATGACACGTGGCGCAATGAGAACGATTAAAAATCTTATCCGAAATTACAAATAAAATTATTTTGTATTATTTTATAAAATAAGAAATACTAATATTTTATTGCCTATTACCATGACTATTCAGTGTAGGGGTGAAGATGCAAAAGACAATTACTGTTCATTAGAGGCTATTCAATAGTGACTTGCCCTATGTGTGACTTAGCCGAACTTCCTTTCCCCTAGTGTAAAAATATCGATGTACTAAAAAAAAAAAAAGTGACTTGCTTTAGGGGACCTTTGCAATGGTGGAGTTGGTTAAAAAAAAAAAAATTGGTCCGGTAGATTTTGAACCGGTAGATCTTAATCGATGGTTAGAATTAAATTGAAGGACAAATAGGAACAAGGAGAGGGGATCCAGGTCATTTCAGAATAGCAAAAAACTAGAAAGATCCAGAGAAAACTCACTTTTGAGTAATAAACCCTAGCTCTCTGTTTCCAACACTACTGTACTCTCTCTCTCTCTCTCTCCTCTCTCCTCCTCCCTCGCTCCATCCTTTCGCCGCCGTAACATCCGCATCTGCAACAATGTCATCCATGCTGGTACGCTCTCTCTTTCATTTCTATGCTCACTTCATTTTCGTATAAGCAACTGTCCTGTGTTGTGCTAACTGTTTGCGAAAATGCCTGAACCGGAAAAATTGAAACTGATAACAGCAACCACAGATCATACTGTTGAAGGAGGGTACGGATACGTCGCAAGGGAAGGCGCAGCTGGTGAGCAATATAAACGCCTGCACGGCGGTGGCCGATGTGGTGAGAACCACGCTGGGCCCTAGGGGCATGGACAAGCTCATTCACGCCGACAAGGGTAGTGTTACTATTTCCAACGATGGCGCGACCATCATGAAGTTGCTTGATATTGTTCACCCCGCCGCAAAGATCCTTGTTGACATCGCCAAGTCTCAGGATTCTGAGGTATGGTTTTTGGTCGTTACTGGGTTTTTGGATGTTATCCGACTTCGATTTTGCGTAATTTCAAGCTTAAGAGTTAAACTTGTGCTATGGAATCACCGAATCGGTACTAGTGAAGGTTTGGTAGTAATGCAGATGGAGTGCTACTTGAACAATATATATTTTTTAGCATATGTAGTGTTTGGAAGTGGGTGGATGGCCTTGTTCGATAAAATTTCTGTTTGGAAGCAAACCCGACAACCGACTTGATTTAACAGGAAATTGTTACTGCGTATGCTGTGTTTTAAATGGTGATATAGCCTTTCTTTATTACATGGTTTAGGAGATATTTAACCATTGTTTTCGGTGCAGGTTGGTGATGGAACCACAACAGTTGTTCTGCTTGCAGGGGAATTTTTGAAGGAGGCCAAGCCTTTCATAGAGGATGGGGTGCACCCACAAAGTTTGATAAAAAGTTATCGGACTGCTAGCTATTTGGTATGGTGATAGGAATTATTTTCAATTACCATGTCTGATTCTTATTAAAAAAGTTCTTTGTATGATTGAGACGTTTGTTCTGGTCTCTATGTATCTTAAATATTACACATTGTGTATAGGCAATTGAGAAAATCAAAGAACTTGCTGTAAGCATAGAGGGCAAAAGCCTTGAAGAGAAGAAAAACCTGCTAGCTAAATGTGCAGCTACAACACTTTCTTCAAAACTCATTGGTGGAGAAAAGGAGTTTTTTGCATCAATGGTCGTGGATGCTGTCATTGCAATTGGTGATGAAGATCGTCTCAACATGATTGGAATAAAGAAGGTAAGTTCCTGGAATAGATTATATGAAAACCTCAAGCTGAATCCTTTGCCTATATTAAATATCTCTCTGTAATCCACCAACTGTGTTAATAAGAGTTTTCTAGTGGCTTTAGACTTTGGACTACATTTAAATAGACTGCATTCTTTGAAATGATTAGAATAAGACATGTTCCATGAGCCACTAGGATATTCGTGTAAGTTTGTTCTCCGGCCCTTGTTCGGTGTGATTAGAGGGTCTTTAGTTCCAAACTTAAATTTGGTTTTGTTTTTTGTTACCCACTGTGCAGCTTATCCAGTGCCTTTGACACATTAGCCTTAAGATGTTATTGTTTGTTTCTTTTCAGTACTAGTTAAGCACAATGTAGGAGTATGAATAAAGACTTGTTTTAAGCCTCGTAAAATGATTTCTGTATTAAAGGGCTGTTTTAGTGAAGTTCACAAAGAAGAAGTTTGTCTTCTTTTGGTATCCTGTTTGTTTCTTACATATTCTTTGTGATTTTATGTTCTTAAGATATCCCTTGGATGTGGCTAGATTGAGACAGAAACGTGTGCTAATTATATCTGATGAGACGAAGAATATGTGGCCGCGACAAGATATGCAGATGAATAACTGCTCTTTTATCATTCTAAAGTCGGGTATTCAACCCAAAACCAATTGGCTATGGGTTGAGAGGCCTCATGATTTTAAAATAGATATGTAATGCTTAGAAGTCCCATGTACTATGCATTTTATATGGTTGAATTATTGAAACAATTTGTCAACCTGGTAAACCAAACTGTGGATAACACCTAGAAACACAACCAGGTTCAAAAGGGCAGATTTGAATTTGTCCTGAAGTGTAGGAAGTCGGACTTGGTTCTCATTATAAGCTTTGGTTGCTATGGATGTCGGTGAAGATGAATAGTATGCATTTAAAATTGCACGTAAAATAATCAACAAAGTGCACATTGACACTCGGATTCTGATTCTGATATTTTTGACCAGTGGTTTCTGGTGACGGGGCAGAGCTGTTAATTGTTTTTCTCCATGAGTTTATGAAAGCTAACTGTTAAGGACACCGTGATGGGTACAACCATAGCGAAGGAGGTCGGTGAGGTACATGCTGGTGTTGTGAGAGGAATGGTGGTAAGGTATACCGATTAGAGGGAGGAGACAATGGATTGGCAATGGGAGGATTATATAGAGTTGAGGACGAGAGAGAGAGATAGAGGTACAACAATACCAAAGGAGGTTGGTGAGGTACAGATTGGTGTTGTTAGAGAGGGCTGGTGGTAAGCTACACGATTAGAGGGAGGGAGAGAATGGGTCGACAATGGGAGGAGTATATAGAGTTAAGAAAGAGAGCAGGAGATAGGGGTAGGGTGGGGTTGGGGATGGAAACATAAGGAATTGAGAGATGAGGCGTGGATATAGGTAAGTTGAAGAGGTTATGGGATTAGCTTGGATAGGATAATCACTAGTTTAGTTTCAAGGCATATTGAACAGAAAAATGGATGAAAAGTTGTCCCTTCTAATACTACCATTTTAATTGGGATTATAAGGGACAACTTTCTTTTATGAGTAATCCATCTTTTATCTTAAACTTGGGACAAAATTTGGAAGCTGTCATCCATTTTTCTATTCAAGATGCCTTGAATCTAGTGAGCTAGTTTACCCCAGCCAATACTCCCTAGCAACTCACCCTAAAAGAACTTGTTTGATTTATATATCAACATCTACAAATAAGCATTAAGTTCAATAAAAGAACTCAAAATATGCATCACTTTAAGTTTTTTTCGCCAAAAAAATGCAAATATTTTAGATAAAATTCTAAGACATTTGAATTTTGATTACTGTGTATGAGAAAAGAGTTCCATACCAGTATGTTGTGATTGTTTTACATTCATTACACCATGTTTTTTTATCTCAACAAAAATTACATTATTTTTTATTTATTTTTTGGCTTCAAAGTACGTCTCTTTTTTCTTTTCTTTGTTATCTGGTTTTTTTGCTTTAGACTCTTGCACTATGTTCTGACTTTTTTTCTGTGACAAGAATTGTTGTGGGTATTGATATTTCTTGATTGTTTTCATTGTAGTAAAAGAAAGGTTAGTAATGTTACACCGCCTTCTTCTCTTCGCGACATTTTGAAGCCTTATGTTTGGCCTATTATTATTATTTTTTATTTTCCTTTTGAAGTCGACAACTAGTTTTGGGAGGACATGATAGCTTGAATTGAATGATGTGTAATGAGAAACTGGTTGCTTTACAGGTTTCTGGTGGCAACATGCGTGACTCCTTTTTAGTAAATGGTGTTGCCTTCAAGAAGACATTTTCATATGCTGGGTTTGAACAACAACCAAAGAAGTTTCTTAATCCCAAGATACTTCTACTGAACATTGAATTGGAACTGAAATCTGAGAAAGAAAATGCTGAGATAAGGTAAAACTCATTCGTTCCTTTTGATGTATATATAAAATACTTAAATTCTTTCACATTTGTTTATGCTACTTGAGATTTTTCTCTCCACTGCAGATTGTCAGATCCATCCCAGTATCAGTCCATTGTTGATGCAGAATGGAATATTATTTATGACAAGTTGGACAAGTGTGTGCAGAGTGGGGCCAAGGTTGTTCTTTCACGGCTGGCTATCGGTGATCTAGCAACACAGGTGGAAATTTCATCCTTGCTATTGAGTTCAAAACTTGTTATCCACATGATTGCTTTAATTTGTTTGGTAAAAAAGATCCAACATGGATTGAGAAATTTGATTATTTTACTTTGTTAGGTAAAAATCTACACAAAACCTGTTTACATGATTTTGGTAATGCAACAAGTGTATAAAAATTGGGAGCGTTTTGTCTGATCAGTCAAAAAGGCAATTTCCCCCTCAAATATGTTTTATTTCTGGCTATACAATTTTAACCTTCTCACAAGATGACAACACAATCTTCATTTTACACTATGAGTTGTGTTAGTATGCATGAAATTTATGTTTAGCTTAGTATGCATAAAATTTGGTGGTTTGATTTTGATCTCGGTAGCGACACAGGTACAAATCAGTGAAATTATGAGGTTTCATTGTTTCAATTTTGATAACATGGTTGGTTGATAACTTGATATGCATGTGATAATTTATATCATCCTGATAATAAAGTAAAATTATATTTATGACCTTGTTGAAGACGGAGTTTTATTGACAAATTTTCTTTTCTTCTTTCGGTGAACAGTATTTTGCAGATAGAGATATATTCTGTGCTGGACGTGTAACTGAAGAAGATCTGCACCGGGTAGTTGCTGCCACTGGCGGGACTGTGCAAACATCCCTCAACAATGTTATTGATGAGGTTCCTACCTCGTGCTTTTTCAGACCATATTTTATGTAGAATTGTGGGCATTTTTTCCTAGAGTTCTTATGTTAGTGCCCTTCTTGAGTTGGGAAGCATCTCGCTTGTTCTCAGTAAACTAAATTGTTTAGTTTTGTTGATTTCTAGGTCCTCGGAACGTGCGAGTGTTTTGAGGAAAGGCAAGTTGGAAATGAGAGGTTTAATATATTTAGTGGATGTCCGTCAGGTAGGACAGCTACAATTGTTCTTCGTGGTGGAGCTGATCAGGTATGTCATTTGTTGAAGTTACTCACTTTGGCATGTGTGCATAATAACTCTTTGTTTCTTGTTTTCTTTTTCGAAGTTTTGTTTTTCATTCTGACCTCCGTTATCCGCTGGGATTCTTATTTAGTTCATTGAGGAAGCTGAGCGGAGTTTACATGATGCTATTATGATTGTCAGAAGAGCGCTAAAGAATTCAACTGTAGTTGCTGGTGGTGGTGCTATTGATGTATGTGTTTCTTAGCATTAGTTAAATCTCACAGTATATGAGAAATATTGTAATGATTTTTTTGTTGATTTTGGTGGCAGATGGAAATCAGCCGGTACTTGCGGCAGAAAGCACATGAAATCAGGGGGAAGTCTCAGTTTTTCATTAACTCGTATGCAAAAGCTCTTGAGGTATGCTTTGTTGGTCTTTTACGTTACACTGTAGTGGTTTAAACCAGTGCCAATAGTTCTGCTCACCATGGAGAATTTTAAGGGATCCCAAATAATTCTCTATTTAATATTTGTCTACTTCTATTTTGTAACTCATTGATATGGAATGATTTACTCCGGCAGTTTCCAAATTAATATTTAGTTTGAAAGTTTTGAAATTTAACATATAATCTTGGAAAATACTGGATCCTATGTCTAATAATATAGGTTTTTTCTTTCATCCAAGGATTTCAGTTCACTTCTCAATTGTAGTTGTTGGAACCTGTTCTAAAGTTGCACATTTGCAGCAAGTTGTGTGCGCTTTGCAGTATTAAGCAGCTAGAGATTAGTGGTAAAAACTTAAGGTTTATACTTTTAGTTTTTCCTTTTTGCTCGACAGGGTTTATACTTTTAGTTTAGCAGTTTTTAGATTTAGTTACTTTTGAAGCAGTTCTCCTGGATTTCAACTGGAGACACAATGCCAGAATGAGCTGTCGTCATAGCCTACAGAGCTCTAGGTTTTTAATATTTTCATTTGGTTGGACTTTGTGAGGAGTTAAATAGTTTTAGTACTTTAGTGTAGCTGGGGAAACTATTTCCTCAAGCACCTAAGGTTGGTACTGCTTCTGCCATGTAGAGTGTAGTAAGATAGAATTTAACATATTTATGCTACGAAGATCATGTTTTTTATGTGGTTGGCTTTTAGCGATTTATATTGAGAGTGCCAGAAGACTGGGTTATGGTAGTTTAATAATTCTCCTTTGGTTCTAGTTTTCTCTTTGGGTAAGTGTTTTTTTTCTGTTGGTTTAGGTGTTTCATGGACTACTGGTCCGTGCTTATCTCATTCCTTGTGTTATCTCCGAATAATTATTCTGTTTCTTATGAACAAAAAACAAGAAGACTGCAGAGCTCATTGTGGCATTTATTTGTTATGGGGTTAGGATCCCAAGACACCCATTTTTTGACACATTTTGCCACCCATTTTGTAGAGACCACTTTGTAATGTATTTCAACGATCCATACCTTATGTATTTCAATTCATCATTCATAGATAATCCTTGCAAAAAATTAGACAAATCCAAAACCATTAATACATTCATTTGTAATGAAGAAAATGGACGAATGTGGTACTGCGAAGAAACACTAAAATAACCATCATTTAATCCAATGGTCATTAGGTTTTGGATTTGGGTGATTTTTTGTAGACATGATCTTTGAGGGAAGATCTAAAAGATGGTTAGGGTAGTTGAAATACCTTACGAAGTGGGCCCTACAAAATGGGTGTAAAAAAGTGTCCTTCGATCCTGGCCTATATTTATGATTTCTCACCACTCTTGAAATTAGTTTTACTATATAAATAAATTTTTTTTGTCTTGGAAAAACATTAGTATGATATCTAGATAAGCTGGATGTTTGGGATAGAATAATTCATGTGCGAATCATCTAGTTTTGACATTATTGGTTGGGGAGTGTGTCCGTTGAGTTCTTGTGGAACTGCTAGTTCTAACTTCTAAGTTCTTTTGTTGTGGTCTTTATGGAGACGATGAGCATGATACATTTGATGTTTTCGAAGGCTTTCTTAATATGGAAAAAATAAACACTTCTGTCTACTGCGAATGGGAGTGTGATACTGATTGAATGAAGCATAAGTATTGTCTTAATCAGCAGTGTTCCACTTATGTTGCAGGTTATCCCACGACAACTGTGTGATAATGCAGGATTTGATGCGACTGATGTGCTAAACAAACTTAGACAGAAACACGCGCATCCATCTGGTTGGTTTCTCAATTTGTCTGACCTTGTTTATCTATTTATTTCATTATTTTGTTTGTAAGTCACAACTCGTGTTGGAGCCAAAACAAACATTCATTTCTTCTATTTATTGAAGGAAAAATTAATCTGTTAGCTGCAAAGAAGGATGTGATGTGTTGGATGGTTATTTCTAGTATTTGGCTTTTGATTAGTGATTAATTATACTTGTTTGCTAAACTACTCGTACTTTTTAACAGGCGAGGGTGCACTTTATGGAGTCGACATCAACACAGGTGGAATTGCCGATTCATTTACTAACTTTGTCTGGGAGCCAGCAGTTGTGAAGGTTTCCTGTTATCTTTCTAACTCTGTAGATGTGTTACACGAACGAGAGATTTATTAGTTTTTAACAACATAACACTGTCATTTCCTGTAGATCAATGCTATAAATGCTGCTACTGAGGCTGCTTGCCTCGTTTTAAGTGTCGACGAGACAGTAAAAAACCCAAAGGTAATGTGAATTCTGTTTTCTATTTACTATGATTATGCCTAGCTCACTTTCATATCATTGTAGAGTTCTATAGATATTGAGTGCGAACCAAAAAAAATAAAAAACTTTCCCTTCTCCGTCTTCCACCAAATGCATTTGTCTCAGATGTTTCATATTTTATGGATAAGTAAAATAATGTCTTCTCTTTTTTTATTTTTTTTTTATTTTTATTTTTTTTTAAAACTATTGATGTGGAAATGCAGTCCGAGAGTGCACAGGTAGAAGCTGCTGCAAGTGCCATGGGAGGTCGTGGGCGGGGGATGCGAAGGCGGTAGATTTGAGAGGGTTCTCAAAGACAGTATTTCGGTTAAAGCATACAGTTTTGTCATTCTGGTTTATGGTGTGCTTTCGAGTTTTATTCTATTTGAATTGACGAATGATAATGGCTGTATCAACTTGCGTACACGTACGAGAGTCCGCTTCTCAAATGGTTGAGAACTCTTGTGAATTGTGAGAGCGATAGCATTTTGTGTTAGCCGGATGTACTAAGTAGTCATGGGTGGGGATCGGCAGCGTATCTGTAGTTTGAACTAACTTTCAAGTGCAAGAGTATTTTCTCTCAGTTGCCTCTCGTTTTGATGATTGAATGCAAAGTTTGGGCCTTTTTTTTAATTATGGAATTTACAGAAAGACGTATTTTAACCTAATCTAAACTGCAGAAGAGGTTTCGTACTAGGATGCGTAAGAGAACATTTGTTTAGCCAATTTGACTACTCACGTGCAATTTTAGGCATTGTTTAGCAAGTGATTTTTTACCACAGCGGTGCAAAGGTGTTAAAGTCATTGCATGACGGTATGGTTCAAATTCCGGTAGTGGTTAAATTAACATCTAATTTAATAAAATCTATCGTTTGACAAAAAAAATTTGGGTTTTTATCACAAATGGTTCTTGAAATTTACCCTCACCATCAAGTTGATCATTGAAATTGAAAATCAACCAATGTAGTCCTTGAAAATACGTGTCGCAAATCAATGTTGTTATTTCGTCACAATTCTGTTAAAAATTCCATCAGGTGCTGATGTGGCACATAAATAGGCCCCACAAGATGTACGGGTTTTTATCACAAATGGTCCTTGAAATTGACTCACACCATCAAGATGGTCCCTAAAATTAACCCACGCCATCAAGATGGTCCATAAAATTGAAAATCGATGAATATAGTTCTTGAAAATAGGTGTTGCAAATCAATATAACCTTTCTGCTATAATTCTGTAAAAAGTTTTGTTATGTGCTGATGTGGGTTTAATAATTAATTAAAAAAAAAGTTGTCTAAATACATTTTTGCACAATAGAATTTTTTTCTTATAGTAAGACCTACTCCGAAAAGAAATCTCTTCCATAAATTCTCAAAGGCACAAGGCTTAACTAAGGCCTAAGAGGGGGTTTGGAAATAGTTTTCAACCAACAATGGACACACCTCGGTTATAACCTCATTATCTCCAGGCAGACCTCGCTGTTCTTTGAGTCACTACACCACCAGGGAAGTGCCGAACAAGCTCTTCAAGATTAAGGTTGTGAGGATGTTGATTGTGTAAACGTTAACAGTGATGTCCTATAAGTCGTTGCCAATCAGCCAAGTCGTCACTAAAGGTGATATTGATCAGGCCTAAGCGCGACACCAGCCCGTAGGGCTATGGTGTCCCATACGTGATGCAAAATATATAAGCACACAAATTAAACCCTCTTTTTATCAATTGTAGCAAAGTATGTAAGTAGGGATCGTTCTAGGCCGGGGATTAGGAGGGATTGCTAAATCACTTGAAAACTGACTCAAAAACTTAAAACAAAGTTAAAACACAAAATTAGACTCAAAGAATGCAAAACTATACTCTAAACCACTAAAACAAACCAAAAGACTCAAAACAGCAAACAAACACTCAAAACTGCCTTAAAACCACTTTCTGGGCAGTTTTGAGCACTAAAGAAGAATTTGGACGAAAACAGTTTATAACTTGACTCCAGACACTTAAAAACACAAACTAAATTGATTTCTAACTAATATGACTCAACAAAGTAAAGGGGGATTGGGTTTTGACGAATTTGAAAACAAAACAAACAGATTGTAAACTAAAACAAATTTTGGACGAATTTGGTAAAACTTATGGATGATGGGCTAGCTAAGGGGTTCTTCTCCACACATGTCATACTTGCATACAAAATGATTTCTAATTGCAATTCAATAAACCACGAATTCTCAACACTCCAAGTTAATTAGGTCCGCTTAAATTAACTCTCAGATTTCCCTTATGTCAATGAATTGGATGGAAACTGCGCATCACAATCAAATTATTCTTCAAGAGTTCTCTATATGAAAGCGCATACTAGAGATACAATCAAAGATCATTACGTTCAATGGAAATCATAAGTATTGACGAGGCACTTGTAACTATGAAAGCGCATGATACTTATGCCAAGAATTTACTTAACACAATTGAGATCATCAACCTTTACTACTTGTGAATATAAAGTTGTAACGATTAGGTGAAACTTCCTTATATCCTAGCATTAGATTTATGCATGCAACTAAGTTGGCCACCTCAATCAACACACACAAATCAGTTTTAATATGAACAGATAAGTAAATTGAATTCACAATTTATGAAACGCAATTAGAGGTAATCAAGTCATATAGCAAGCATAAACATGGTTTCGAATCACCCCCTAGCCAAGGGGAGTTTAGTTCCTCATACGTACAGAACAAAGAATATTGAATTTAAACATTGAAATCAAAGGAAAGGAAACACCTAAAACTTCCAGCAATTCAAACTTGAATGGCATGCACGTCCCAGTGCTCATTCTCCTCCTCTTTGCTGCGGCACAAGGTCTTGGGACAGGTTTAGGGGGTTATGAATGGTGTAGAAGGCTGGGTTAATGGCTAGGATGGATGTATGGTGCGGCAGAGAGTGGTGGATGATTTCTGGCGTGAATGATGTATATGGAGGTGGTGTATATGGAGGGTGGTGTCTGCGGCAAGGATGGAGAAATATATATATATAGGCACCAAAAACCCTAGATGAATCAGATTAGGACTTCTAGAAATCAGGTTTTAAGTCCCCTAAACTGAAGAAAACAGGTTAGGATAAGATTAGGATAAGATAAGGTAAGATAAGATAAGGATTGGGTAAGATAAGATAAGATAAGATAAGGATTGTTTGGATAATGTTTTGGATAATTCTCCTTCTTTTGAGCTGATTCCTTATCTTCTTTATCTTCAATTTCTTTCTTCCATCTTCTTAGCTGATTTCAAGCCTTTATATCTTCAATTTCGTCCATCAACTTGCCTCCATGCTTGCACTACCCAATCTTGGCCCAAAAATGCTCTAGAATGCTCCAAATTGCTTCTTTTTGCATACTTGCCCTTAGAACCTGAAAATACATCAAACTAGCTTAAAAGACTACTTTAACTAAGGAAAAACAACATAAATGCACAAGAACAAGCTAACTAAGGTGCATGAATATGCTCCTATCAAATTCCCCCACACTTAGCTTTTGCTAGGCCTCGAGCAAAACAAAATGAAACAAAACAAGTATAACACAACCTAAACCTTCCAACAATTGTCTCAGGGATTTCCAATGCACACAACATGCCAAAGATCATTATTCCCACAGATTTTGGCCATCTTTACGCTTAAGCACATACTTAATCATAGTCACTACTTACTAGTTCACAAATAACCAATTAAAACGATGTTTTGAATGTAGTAACATGCCTTAGAGAATTCCCTCAATTCCTTACAAGATATGCACTCAATCTTCACTCAGATTTTCTAACTACACACCCTACACTAGTTATATGTGAGAAGATTGATGTAAATATGAAAACGAACACTCACATATGTTTATAACAAAGAAAGCAATTTCTGGAGTTAATAAGCATATATAGATATGATCTCATGAATGGAACGCTACTACTTAGATGCGAGAACCAGTGACACCATATGCTCTTACCAAATTCAAACTCCACAAATTGAAACACGCAACACTCAAGATTGAAGTATAGGGTTGTAACGGGGCTTGGGGAGTGTTGGCTAACAGTGAAAGGATAGGAAAAACAAACGTTCTTAAAGCAACAGCCAGCAAAATAATGAAATCGAACTTAGAATTTCCTTTAGCCTGCAGAAATCAACTTTTAAACACAAAGGGAAGATTCAAGCAACAATTAGGGCGGGATTCAATGTTTTGGACCCCTCCTTCAACAAACAACACTTGAAAACTCTTTTTCACATCTTTTCAACTCCTTTTTCATTCTTTTCACAACTCTTTCTTTTTTTTCCTTCTTTTTTTCTACGAATTTTTCTTCTTTTTTTTCTTTTTTCTTTTCTTTTCTTTTCTTTGCCGTGCCTCATTCAAGACTTTGGCACACCCACAACAAAACTCACTTCCCCCACACTTGTTTTCTGCCAAACAATGATCAAAAGGAATTCATATTGAGTCATGCATTACTATGCTTCAAGAACAAAGGTATGGATGGTCCTAATCTAGGCTAGGTGAGGATAATATGGGTTAACAAAGAAAATAGGCTAAATATGGCTCAAAGGGGTTAAACCTACAATACATATGAACATGGGGTACGGCTATTTGGCTATGGTTTACTAAACAACTGCATCTTGTTATGTGTTATGCTAATCAATTTCATGCTTTGAATGAAACGGATATGAGTTCTAGTATTTGGAACTAAATGATGAAACGCCTTCTAAGTAGCAACCAAGCAAAGAATAATGAGATCATGCAACGACTTAAGAAAACAACAAATGCACAGATTTTTAACTCTCCAAAGAACGTTTTAAGCTCAAGTCTCTCAGGGTTGTAGCGTTAGTTTGAGTTCCTTCCTTCAAGCATGTTACAAAAACTGATTTTATCCTTTTTGTGATTACATGTGAATTCATGAATGTCAACTATAACCAAGCATAAACCAAAGAGCAATTCAAACTTCCATCCATGTTTACAACTCTCTTTAACAGTCATGCAATTACAAACCGAATCCTCATCATTGTGTTGGAAGGTACCCTAGGACACAAACAAACACACAAAAACAACTCGTTTTGGGTTTTTTTTTTTTTTTTTTTTTTTAAACAATTTTTCAAATTTTTATGGGATTTTCGGATTTTTGAGTCAAAACACACTAAAACACACCAAAACAGCTTAAAAACACTTAAAAACAGCAAGGAACAACATTAGAAGTTATGGGTGATCAAACCCTACGAATTTGCATCAAAACATGTTGGTTACCCCCCCACACTTAAATCAAACATTGTCCTCAATGTTTCAAGCATAAACTCACACAAATAAACAACAACCAAACAAAACAGCAACTAAACAAGAAACAAGGCAGAAACGAAAACAACAACAAAGAGAAGGTTTAGGAACTCAAATCTGGAATTGGAGTGCTCCCTAGGTCTTCCTTTATTGAATGCATGGGTTGCCTCCCAAGTAGCGCTTGTTTTAACGTCGTACAGCTGGACGAAACGCCCATTCATTCCAGATTGGTACCCACGGCATGTAGGTGATCTTCGAATGGGCGGTGATACTTGAAATGATCCGGCAATGGTTTAAATTCTAGTGTGGGTGCCTGAATCATTAAAATCAGCCAGTTAGTAGAAAACAAAATTGAAATTGGAGAAGATGGCTTACTTGTTTGCTCCGACACAAACTCAATTACAAACACCACATCTTTGAATGTTTCAGGGATTTTGAACTTGGCCAGATTTACTATGATGGTTGTGACTTGTCCCATGTCATAAAATTGAACTTCTTTGGGCTTTGTTGTCTCATGAACATCCTCCTTGATGCATTCTTCATATGCTCCAGCCACTTCTTGCTCTTGAATCATTCTCCTCGACATACAAGGTTCTTTGAACACTGCAACACAATCTGGAACTTGATTTGGTGTGTCAAGAATTGGG
Organism: Heteromeles arbutifolia; assembly: GCA_024362995.1. Classification (NCBI taxonomy): domain Eukaryota; kingdom Viridiplantae; phylum Streptophyta; class Magnoliopsida; order Rosales; family Rosaceae; genus Heteromeles; species Heteromeles arbutifolia. The sequence continues at coordinate 21,291,191 of JANCRC010000005.1, read as the reverse complement.
ATATCACTTTGCACCTTTGGAAGTGTTTGCATGATGTCCTTTTCACTCTCTTCTTTCTTGGGAATCAAAAACCTGCGAGGAAAAGGGACATTTGGAGGAATATCATTAGAATTAAATGAATTTGGGACGTCCTTACTTGTGGTGGGTGGTTGGGAGGGCTTAGGGGGCTGCGGCAAGGGTTGTTCTTCCCTTGCTGTGGGTGTGTCTTCTTCCTCCTCCTCAATCAGCAGCTCCACATCCACTTCTAGGCTATGTTTGGACGTTTTTAGGTCAGCTCCAACCTCCATAGCACTTTCCAAAGTGATAGCTTCAGTAATTTCAAAGTCTCCCATCGAATTGACAGTAGTTGAGTTGGAGAGTTCACGTTCTTCTTGAATTTGTACCATGAACTCTGCAATCTGCCCAATTTGCTTTTCCAAATGGTCCACCTTTTTGTTTTGGTTTTCTTGTCCCTGAGATAAAGAAGTGAGTAACTCAAGAATTTTATCATTATCCATTGACGAACCTCAACTTGGTTGGGCCGAATATGGTTGAGGCTGTGGTGGTTCATATGGCGTTGTATAGAACTCCTCAGATGGCTGCCAATATCCTTCTTGGTGTGAGCCCTGCGTGAAAGAAGATAGTACATCAAGAATTTCATCATAAGTCATGGACATACTTGAATTCGATTGGAATTGTTGTGGGGAAGGCTGTGGTGGCTGCATAGGTCTTGAATAGAGCTCCTCATCTTGCTGCCAATATCCACCTTGTTGAAATTGTTGAGGTTCCCCCCACCTATAATCTGAATAATCTCTCCAATCAGAATTGTAAGCGTTGGAAAACAGGTTGTCCCTTGATTGGTTATGGCCTTGATAACCCCAAGCACCTCCATTCGCAGTGAATTGATGAGTTTGATGTCCTTGCCCATAGGGTACATTAAATGTAGGGGCAGTGTGCATTGTGGTCCTTTCGGCATATTGTGACAATTGAGAAGTAAGTTTCGCCAATTGAGCTTGAATGGTAGCAAAATCCATGTCTTACTTCTCTAGTACCTGAAAATCAAGGAAACAAAACTAAATCAAATATCAAAAGTAAAAGACACAAACACAAACAAAGGGGATTAGCTAAAGAAAACAAGAAAACAACACAAAGTCAGAAACAAAAACAAAAACAAAATAAACGAAAAGAAAAGAACCAAGGGATTAGAAAAGTTGCTAATCCCCGGCAACGGCGCCAAAAATTTGATGCAAAATATATAAGCACACAAATTAAACCCTCTTTTTATCAATTGTAGCAAAGTATGTAAGTAGGGATCGTTCTAGGCTGGGGATTAGGAGGGATTGCTAAATCACTTGAAAACTGACTCAAAAACTTAAAACAAAGTTAAAACACAAAATTAGACTCAAAGAATGCAAAACTATACTCTAAACCACTAAAACAAACCAAAAGACTCAAAACAGCAAACAAACACTCAAAACTGCCTTAAAACCACTTTCTGGGCAGTTTTGAGCACTAAAGAAGAATTTGGACGAAAACAGTTTATAACTTGACTCCAGACACTTAAAAACACAAACTAAATTGATTTCTAACTAATATGACTCAACAAAGTAAAGGGGGATTGGGTTTTGACGAATTTGAAAACAAAACAAACAGATTGTAAACTAAAACAGATTTTGGACGAATTTGGTAAAACTTATGGATGATGGGCTAGCTAAGGGGTTCTTCTCCACACATGTCATACTTGCATACAAAACGATTTCTAATTGCAATTCAATAAACCACGAATTCTCAACACTCCAAGTTAATTAGGTCCGCTTAAATTAACTCTCAGATTTCCCTTATGTCAATGAATTGGATGGAAACTGCGCATCACAATCAAATTATTCTTCAAGAGTTCTCTATATGAAAGCGCATACTAGAGATACAATCAAAGATCATTACGTTCAATGGAAATCATAAGTATTGATGAGGCACTTGTAACTATGAAAGCGCATGATACTTATGCCAAGAATTTACTTAACACAATTGAGATCATCAACCTTTACTACTTGTGAATATAAAGTTGTAACGATTAGGTGAAACTTCCTTATATCCTAGCATTAGATTTATGCATGCAACTAAGTTGGCCACCTCAATCAACACACACAAATCAGTTTTAATATGAACAGATAAGTAAATTGAATTCACAATTTATGAAACGCAATTAGAGGTAATCAAGTCATATAGCAAGCATAAACATGGTTTCGAATCACCCCCTAGCCAAGGGGAGTTTAGTTCCTCATACGTACAGAACAAAGAATATTGAATTTAAACATTGAAATCAAAGGAAAGGAAACACCTAAAACTTCTAGCAATTCAAACTTGAATGGCATGCACGTCCCAGGGCTCCTTCTCCTCCTCTTTGCTGCGGCACAAGGTCTTGGGACAGGTTTAGGGGGTTATGAATGGTGTAGAAGGCTGGGTTAATGGCTAGGATGGATGTATGGTGCGGCAGAGAGTGGTGGATGATTTCTGGCGTGAATGATGTATATGGAGGTGGTGTATATGGAGGGTGGTGTCTGCGGCAAGGATGGAGAAATATATATATATAGGCACCAAAAACCCTAGATGAATCAGATTAGGACTTCTAGAAATCAGGTTTTAAGTCCCCTAAACTGAAGAAAACAGGTTAGGATAAGATTAGGATAAGATAAGGTAAGATAAGATAAGGATTGGGTAAGATAAGATAAGATAAGATAAGGATTGTTTGGATAATGTTTTGGATAATTCTCCTTCTTTTGAGCTGATTCCTTATCTTCTTTATCTTCAATTTCTTTCTTCCATCTTCTTAGCTGATTTCAAGCCTTTATATCTTCAATTTCGTCCATCAACTTGCCTCCATGCTTGCACTACCCAATCTTGGCCCAAAAATGCTCTAGAATGCTCCAAATTGCTTCTTTTTGCATACTTGCCCTTAGAACCTGAAAATACATCAAACTAGCTTAAAAGACTACTTTAACTAAGGAAAAACAACATAAATGCACAAGAACAAGCTAACTAAGGTGCATGAATATGCTCCTATCAATACGCATGCGACACACTGGATCCCAGCCCTTACTGGTGCATCCGTATCCTACCCGCACACGATCCAGCTTTGCTAGAGCGTTGGTGCACCGTGTAGCACTACATCGGAGCTCATATGGGCTTCCATTTGGGTTTGTTTTTCGTAGCTCATTCTCTATCTCTAGGCCTGCAGCCCCATGCCTGCTACCCGAGCCTATCCCAGCACATTTTAGGCTTGAGCCTCACGGTTAATAATTTGCTCAGCCCACTAGTGGGCTTTGGTCTATGTTTTTTGGGCCCCAAGCTTAACAATTTGGGTTTTATAATTTTTTCACCCACACTTTAATTGGCCCAAAGTCCAAATAATTAATTCAATTATAATTATAGACCTGAAGTTCTATTTGCATATTTTATTGTTGCATATTTCTGTGTATATATTTGCGTTTGACTGCAGGAACATATGAACCTGAAGTTCATAATTCCTTCGAAACCTGAAGTTTCTAGAAACATGCCTTGTTTGAAAACCTGAAGTTCCTTGAAAACATCACCTATGAAAACCATAAGCTTTTTCATGCAAATTTAAACCAATACGTGTCCATTAGAACCTGAATGTTCTACTCCTATGTGAATGGATTGATTTTTTCTCCATTACACTAACCACATCTTGTCCATTTATTTTGTGATAGGAACATGTCGAATTTGATCAAACTCGACTTCACCGCTTTGGAGGTCTCTGGAAGAAAGTACCTCAAGTGTGTCCAAGATGTGAAGCTCCACCTCACCACAAAGAATTTGCATCCCGCCATTAAAGATGAGACGGACAACGTGGTTGGCGAAGTTGAGAAAGCCATTGCCATGATCTTCATCCGAAGACACATTCATAATGCACTGCAAATCGAGTACCTTGTTGAAGAGGATCCACGAGCACTCTAGGTTGCTTTGGCTAATTGCTTTGATCACTAAAATGACATCTTCTTGCCTGAAGCAAGACATGACTGGCAGCATTTGCACTTCCAAGACTTTAAGTCTGTGAATGAATATAATTTTGAAGTTTGTTGAATCCGATCACTTTTCAAATTTTGTAACGAGACCTTGATCGAAGAGAATCTCCTGAAGAAGACCTATTCGACCTTCTCTGCTACTAAAAATGTCCTGCAGCAACAATATAGGGCTCAAAAGTTCACTATGTTTTCGGATTTGATCTCTGTTTTACTTCACTAAAAAGCAGAATTAGTTGTTGATGAAAAATCACCAAGCTCGACCTACTGGGGGCGACTGCTGTGCCTGAAGCACATTATAGCAAAAACAAACACCCAAAACGGCAAAATAGGCGCGGTAAGGGCAGCCATAAGCCACCCCATCAAGGTCAACAGAGCCAAGGCCCATCTAAGGGAGGAAATCGAGCCCAGACGCGTCCTGACCTCACTCCCAATGCCCTAAACTTCAAGAATAAGGGCACAACACCTGAAACCATAGATGCGGGCATGTGCGATCGCTGTGGTTATAAGGACCATTGGTCCCGTGTTTTTTGAGCTCCCTAAAAGGTTGTAGTTGAATATCATTCTCGTCATAAGATGTTTGAATCAAACTTTGTGCAAGTGGATGAACCGGAGAGTTCCAAGATGGAGGTTTTGACTTTCAAGAGGATACCACCCCTATGGAAGATTAGAATCTTAGACATGAACTATTTCTAGTTCCACCTAGTGGTCGAACCCCCCTTGTTTTATGGTTAAGTTTTGAACAATTTTCCTTTATATTTGGATTATTTGTTGGTGATTTGATTTTGGATATTAAGTTATTAATTAATTACCAACCTTGAATACTTAAATTATTTTGAATGGATATTTGTTTAAGAACTTTTATGCATGTGGCCAATTTAAATTAATTTTTATTTTTTAGGTATGACTAGTGGAAAAGTTAGTTGTCTAGCAGATAGTGCAACCATACACACCATTTTGCGTGAACGCATCTTTTTCACTAACTTCATACCTAAGAATGCACATCTGACAACCCTCTTAGGCCCATCCAACCTGATCGAAGGATACGGTAAGGCACATATAATGTTTTCCAATGGTACAATTTTGACCATTGAGGAGGCACTCTATTCTCCACATTTCGGAAGAACGTTGTTGAGTTTCAAAGACATTAAAGATAATAATTACCACGTTGAAACCTATGTGGAAAATGGAGTTGAATTTCTGTGCATAACTTTCTAGGAATATGGCCAGAAGCATATTCTAGAGAAGATGAAGCGTATCCTGAGTGGTCTATATACTACAACCATACGCCCTATACAAAGCCACTATGTGGCCGGCCGCACCTTTGGGACCACGCACAAAATTACACTTTGGCATGATCGGGTAGACATGTAAATTTCGTTGCATACAAATGATGCATCACAAAGCTCCACTTGGCATATGATTCATGGACAAGTCATCAATGACATGTGGCACAAACCAAGCAAAGGAAATATAAAATCTTCCTAAAAATCGGCACAAGGGAGAAAACTCACTTAAATTCGGAAAAAAGTTCTAGATTGGTCTTAAAATTGGGAAGAAAGTTAGGGCATCTTCATGAAACAAGCAAGAATTGAAGATTGCTCACAAAATAGGCAACAAGGCCTCATAATTTTGGCCAAGGGAGTAAAGTGGCTGAAATTAAGACACAAAACGTCCCTAAATTCTCCCATGGACAAATTAGGACATAAATCAAAGCCAAATCCACCCAAAGGCAAGCTTTGAGAAGTCTATAAATACAAGGTCCTCCCACAAGCATAAGGGTCGAAATTCTTGCATTCAGAAGAATCTCTGCCAAACCTTTGAAGACTAATATGCTGCCAAAGCTCTCTTTGAAGAACATTCAACCAAAGCTGAAGCTTTCTCTCGACCAAAGCTGAAGCACTTCCTTGAAGAATCAACAAAACTCCACACCATTGCCGCAGTCTTAACTTGAAGCAAAAATTGTCTATGCGTTGTTTTCAAGCTTAAAACTTGAAGCAATCGTTCAATCGTTCGTTTGAGATCAAGTCATCGCGACCCTTGGATCAACAACCTATGCATCTACCTCAAATTTGAAGACTGAATCAAAGGAAAAGTTGTAAACAGAGATTGTAACCTACAAATTCAAATCAATACAAATCTACTTTGTACACGTGTTCTCGTTTCATTCGTTACAGAATTTTCGTGTTTACAAATTTGGCAAGCCCAGTGGGACATCTTTGCCTCTCATCTCTATCTTCAAAATCCACAAGAAGCACAAATGGCATCAAGAAAGGATCAAGTTGTTCCCGCAATCTATGTGAAGAACAAGAATATCCTTGCCGCAAGTGGTGGCACTTTAGGCGTCACAACTCGAAGCAAGGCAAAAGCTCTCCATGCCGTGCCTTCCACCTCTACATCAAGTCTGTCGAAGGAGCAAGAGCACCCGAGGCACGAGCCTATGATCACCCAGGCCTCGTTAAGGGCGCCAAAGGAAGAAAGCCCGAGGAGGTACTCCAAGTTGTTGACTTTTGATGCCAACTCAAGCAGCAGCTCGTATCCCGTAGCCATGCAAGTCATGACTACTGGTGCGACTTGAATCGAAGAGTAGTTGGCACAAATGAGCGAAGCAATCGCAAGGCTGACAAGGATTGTGGAGGAAAATGACTTGCAGATTGCTACACTTGTCAACCGTTTGGAGGCGTAGCACGTCAATAATGCTGACCCAAAGGTTGACTTGCCAAATGAGGAAATCGACGAGAAAGAGGAGCTTTTGGTGAAGAAAGCTGATGAGAAGTTGGAGGTGGACCGAGCTGCGACGCTCATGGGATCTCTCTCTATCCAACAGCTGCAAGAGATGACCACAAGCACCATCAAGGTGCAGTACGAAGGAAGCTCACATGACTCCGTGCTGTACTCAAAGCCATACTATAAGAAGATTAACGCCTTGAGGATGCCAAGGGGTTATCAGCCACCCAAATTCATGCAATTCGATGGAAAAGGCAATCTGAAACAACATATTGCCCATTTCATTGAAACCTGCAACAATGTTGGGACGGAGGGAGACTGCCTCATCAAGCAGTTCATGCGCTCGCTAAAAGGTTATGCTTTTGACTGGTACATCGACCTCGAGCTCGAGTTTATCAACAGTTGGGACCAGCTTGAAAGAAAATTCCTCAACTGCTTCTACAACACTTCCCGCACCATAAGCATGCTAGAGTTGATGAGTACAAAGTAATGGAAGGACGAACCTGTCATCGACTACATCAATAGATGGCGTTCATTAAGTCTGGATTTCAAAGGTCAGCTTTCTGAAACCTCCGACATTGAGATGTGTATTCAAGGCATGCACTGGGGGTTACATTACATCTTTCAAGGCATAAAGCTGAGAATTTTTGAAGAGTTGGCAACTGTTGGAAATGTGCCCTAAAACCAATCATATGATGATACTTTACAAACATTTCATATGTTAAACTAATATAGTTTAATATAACGGCCAAAGATTATTGTTTTAAGCCGTCTCATATAAATGTTATATGCTTAAACGATAAGTCCAAGGAATATGTAATAGGGAGAATGTGATCTAAAGAAGTTAGATTCATGAAACCATTCTCTTTCGAATACATATCCTAAATGTTCTTGATCATAGGATTGCCAATTGGGCATTGACAGTCCGTTAAGATCAGTACGTCCTATGTCTTCTCTTAGGGAGAGTGACTAGCCTCGAGTCAATGGTGTGACTGACACCAAGACAAGTACGTAGGTGCTCAATAGAGAATGAGTCCAGTGAACGCGATCAACGAGGAGTTCTCATACTCAAGTCACATGAGAACTCATTGTTGGGATAATGCAAAGTAGTCATTTGACCTGAGGCATCATAGTTGTCTTGTGGTTAGGTCATTGATCTTTGATTATGTCAAAGTCACTCCGTCAGAGGGTGTCCACGGCATAGTTGGGGTTAAGCCACTTAGCCATGGAGGCAAGTGAATGCGCAACATGGGATCTCTAACCTTCAAACGTTGAGGGAGAATACTCTATGATATGATTAAGAATCTTTGGCCAGAGTATGAATGAGATTTAGGAAGTCGTTCCAAATCACATTCAAGGTAATCATATAAGTAAGAGAATCACATTGGATAGTTGACATGAATAAACTATCAAACCAAACAATGTGGTCAAGAGTATTGTATTACAGAAAGACCGTATTGCATTGTAATCCCAAACTGAATAGGTTCTCTAACCTCTTCTGATTAGCTTGGGTAGCCATGACGTAGTGCTAGGTGTCACTCATGGCTTGTGGAAGCTTTGAAGATGTATAATCACTAAATGGAGAATTGAAAGTAAGTTTCAATTCATAATCGATTAGTAAGAGTTCTAATCGCCCACTGCCTCGCTAAAAGGAACCTAATGGATCGCACACCGTGTAAGGTAATGATTGAAGGATACAACGGAGATGAGTAAGGATAATTAAATGGTTTAATTATTTATGGCTAGGATTAATTATATGTTAATTAATCAAACGAATGTGTCGTTTTAGACCTAGGGTTAGTTTTGGGCCTCAAGGCCCAATGGGCTTCGAATGTCAAGCCCATTAACTTAAATTGTATGACAACTTAATGAATAAAGATTCAAGAAGGCCCAAACAGCCCAAAGCCCTAAGATGGCCGGCCATGATGATAAAGGAGTGGGTTTTGGACTTATTACAAGTTTGCCACTCCAATGAAGGTATGTATAAATTTGACTTTATAGCCTTTTCTTCATTAGGGTTTTCTAAGGATGAAAAGTGAGAATAACTCTCTCCTTTTCTCTCTAGGAGGCCAGCCCCCTTGGAGGGGATTAGCTAGCAATCTTTCCTCCTCCAAGGTCACTCATCTTCTTCCTTCACCATCGTTGGTGTTGAAAATTAGAGGTCTCCTACCTTGGGGACTTTTGGAGAATCAATTCTTCCATCCATATCCATGGAGCCAAGGAGCAAGGAGACAAAGGAAAGAAGGCCCTCACATGGGTGATTAACCTTTGCTAAGCAAAGAGGTGCTTCAAAGGTATAAAAGTTTCTCAACTCCTTTCTTTAAGATTTGAGTTGAGTCATGGTTCACCATAACTACTAGGCTTTGAATTTCATGGGTAATGTTTTGTTTTGAGTGCATACAAGCATGATTCCGCCATTAATTGTTAATTGCATGCCATAGATGTTGCTCAAATGAACATGTTTTTCACAAATTTTCCTTCAAGTGGTATCAAGAGCCTAGGTCTAGTAGTTGGTGAATCCTTTTGGGTTTTGTAGTTCATAGTTTGTGATTTGAATGTTGTAATGGTTACAAGCTTTGTTCTTGCTTCTTTGGATGTAAATTTTGTTAGAAAATTTGCCATCTCAAATGTTGTAGATGTAGTTCATATGAGCATGAATTTTGGAGCTAAAATTTGGTGCCATGTTTTTGGGGAAATTCGGCCAAATCCAAAGGGTGGATTTTTGGGTTCTTGTTTGTCTTGTTAAAAGTGTTTTAAAGTGACTTTTGGAACCCCTAAGTACCCTAGGATGTTAACCCCCTTTGGAGTAGTGAAATTTTGAATTTTATTGAGTGAAAACATTCATCGAGCTCTTATGAGTTTTCATGTGTGTTCTTCAATGTTCTTGATGTTCTTACCAAGAACAAAAAGTTTGGTGTTTTGATTCAAAGTTTTGGTTGTTTACATAAAGTCTTTGTTTTGTGTTGGTTGGTGTGACTTTTCAATAAACAAGTCATTATGAAAATGTGTTTGAAATTTGAAAGTGTGTTTGAATTTTTTGTACATGATTAGTACTTCTGTTACACACTCATACTTCTTTTACTATTCACACCATACCAATCACTTACACATTTCCATCACCTTTCAAACCTAAAAATCAACGCACACACATCACTGACACTACTCCTTGGCCGGCCACTCCTTCAAAGGGACTTTTGGGGCTTTTATGCAATTACATAAAGTTTTGATACTTTTATGTATTTGTACTTTGACCCGAAAGTTTACGGTTTTACGTAAAGGCCCAAAAACACTAAAGGACAAATTGTTTTGCTCCTTTATTGAAGTTTTTGTATTTGTTGAAATTTTTGGGTTCTAGTTGTAATTACATGAAGTAGTGGACTTTTGTGTTTTTACAAAGTGACCCCAAAAGTTTGTGTTTTTCAATATAGCCCAATGGTTGAGGTTATTGCTTTTTGGCCCCAAATTAGAAGAGAACAAAATAGTTTTGTATCTTTAAATGAGAATTGGATTTTCATTTTATTTAGCTCTATTTAAATCAATTCTATGGATACAAAAACCAAATGAAAATGTTGCATTCAAGTTTAATTAGTTAAAGCGTTAATTAATTAAAGAAAGGGTGATTATGAACCTAAGCCTATGATAATTGAACTATGTGAAAGGCCGTCTCAAATTTGTTTGAACCATGGGAATGTGTAGATTAATTTTGGTTGTAATTTGATATGATCAAATGTTATAAAAGAGCATAAGCTCTTCTTTACTTTAAAGTAATTTGTTTTGATCAAATGTTGTAAAAGAGCATAAGCTCTTCTTTACTTTGAAGTACTCATTTCTTGTTTATTTGATATGCATGAAATTGGAGTAGTTGGGTCCAACGCCCAATAGGAAAAACATGCCTTAATATGATTAAACGCGTAACTAAAATCAATCACCATCCCTAGACCGAGATCCAACACAGGCTTGTGTTGGATTGAATCAAAGGTTCATAGTCATCTTAAGGCCCTAAGGTAACTATATAGTCCATCTATGAATGCAAAGCTTATGTTAGTAGTACCATATACTCTTGCTTCAAAAATCGTTTTACAAGCTTAGTGGGAGTATTATACACTACTAAATCAATCACATGGACCAATAGTTGTAATAGGACCAAATTGTTTTAATAAGATTAAAATGAATGCTTATATGTGATGAGACCTAAAACCCTCAACCAAACCATTATTAAGTTGACAAGCGTGAGAGTGCTTTGAACACTCTTTCGTGGCCTTCCACCGTGGTAGGCTTCGATCGTTTGTGACTCGTACACCGACTTCACCCTATCATGGGGGAGTACAAAGTGCGTGCTTACACTCAGGAGGAGTTCTATATGCATACATGATGTTGTGAAGGTAAGCAACGAAAATGATCAACATCATATCATTGTGAGGTTGTTCTTGAACCCCTACTCGAACTTGCATGGTGGGAATGACTTAACTAAGTCAATGGAGCCAACATGATATCATTGTGAGGCTTCATTCTCTAGAGGCCAAACAAGATGGGTACTTACATTAGATGTAAATGAGTAAGCGTACTCTCTCATTATTATTGTTGCTAGCCAACATCATATCATTGTGAGGTGGGCTTGGTAATAGTGAGCCTCCCGTACCCTACTAAGAGTTTTCTCCAAAACTCTCGAATTCCGATGAGGGATATGGAATTTTCCGAAAATAGTGGGTGGTGCTATTTGATTTAAAGACCCGGATCAAATGGGTTAAAATCAATGAATTTATATTCGTTATGTATTTATTTACCGAAGGTTGTGAGAACTCGGGGTTTTCGAAGGTTCCAGGTTGTAAAACTTGTACTAGTGGCTTCCTAGTACCACAAGGAGCACAAATATACATACCATAATCTCGATCTGCCAGGTTTAGGGAGGATTTGTGTTCGTCTGTACAAGAACCGAGAGGGAGAGAGAGAGAGTTTGAGGTAGAGAGAGAGAGTGCGGGAGTGAGAGAGAGAAACAGTGACTGTGTGTGTGTGTGTGTGTGGTCCAAATACAACCAAACACCCAAGTAAAAACACACTTACCAAAAATAAATGCCTAAGGGTATTTTCGTCATTTCACGTTCGCCGTACTACAATTCCGGGACAGGTTGTTACAATCTACCCTCCTTATAAAAATTTCGTCCCCGAAATTTACGTAACCAAAACCATCAACTAGTACTCATAAAACAACCTCGGGTATATCTCTCTCATCCGATCCTCTGTCTCCCAAGTCGTTTTTTCCACTGAATGGTTCCTCCACAAAACTTTAACCAAATGCATTGTCTTGTTCCTCAGAACCTTTTCTTTCCAATCTAATATAGTCACTGGCTTCTCATCATAAGTCAAATCCGAACTAATCTCCAAGGGTTGATGAGGTATCACATGTGAAGGATCTGAGACATAGTGACGAAGCATCGACACATGAAACACATTATGTACCTTAGACAGCTCTGACGGCAACTCAAGTCTAGAAGTAACTTCACCAACTCCCTCGGTGATCTGATAAGGTCCGATGAATCTAGGACTTAGCTTGTCTTTCTTCCCGAATCGTACTACACCTCGCCACGGCGATAACTTCAGAAATACCCAATCACCAACCTTGTACACTCGATTAGTGGCGTGTCTATCTGCCAAACTCGTTTGGCAATCTTGGGCCGCTTTCATATGAGACTTAATAACCTCAATGTTTTGAGTAGTCTCCTCCACTAACTCAGGGCCCACTAAAGCTCGTTCACCAACCTCTGACCAACATAAAGGTGTACGACAAGGCTTGCCATATAGTGCCTCGAATGGCGCCATACCAACACTCAAATGAAAGCTGTTGTTGTAGGCGAATTCCATCAAATCCTACCGCCTATGCCAAGTGTCGCCAAACTGCAACACCGAAGATCTTAACATATCTTCCAAAGTCTGAATCGTCCTCTCAGATTGTCCGTCTGTCTGAGGATGATATGCCGTACTGTACAGTAATCTCGAACCCAAAGCTTCCTAGAATGCTATCCAAAACTTAGAAGTAAATCTCGGATCTCGATCTGAAATAATACTCACAGGAACTCTATGGTACTTCACAATCTTCGTGATGAACAATTCAGCTAACTTGTTCTAAGAATACTTTTCCCTCACAGGAATGAAATGCGCTGACTTAGTAAGCCGATCAACAACCACCCGGATTCCATCATAGCCGTTTTGTGTACGAGGAAGCTTGTACACAAAATCCATAGTAATATTTTCCCATTTCCACTGTGGAATGGGAAGTGGCCGTGACAACCCAAACGGCTTCTTTCTTTCAGCTTTAACCTGCTGGCACACGATACACCTACTTACATACTCTGCAATTTCCCTTTTCATACTTGGCCAATAATAAAATGGCCTAATGGTATGATACATTTTAGTTCCCCCTGGATGCATCGCATAAGCTGAAATATGTGCCTCATCAAGAATTGCCTTATTTAATTCCTCATTATTTGGCACGTACATCCTATTCCCTTGCATAAGCATGCCGTCCGTCTCTCTAACTCTGAGATCTTTCTTCTTCCCTTGATTCCTCAAATGAATTAACTCTTGAATCTCTTCATTATTCATCTGAGTCTCGAGTATATGATCAATCAGAATAAGCCTAACTTGGAAACTAGCAAGTAAGGCTCTTTCTTAATTTGCCACCACTATTTCTTGTTCCTCCAATTCCAATTTCACTCCAGTAGACCTCAAATCTACAAGAAGAGGCACACGAGAAGCATACAAAGCATTAACCCGACCTTGAGATTTCCTACTCAAAGCATCAGCCACTACATTAGCACGTCCAGGATGATACTCAATCTAATCATAGTCACTTAGTAACTCAATCCATCTCTGCTGACGAAGATTCAAATCTTTCTGCATGAACAAGTACTATAGATTCTTGTGATCTGAGAAAATCCTACACTTCTCACCATAGAGATAGTGTCTCCAAATCTTCAAAGCGAAAATAATGGCTGCCAATTCCAAATGATGTGTAGGGTAATTCATCTCGTGAGGCTTTAACTGACGCGAAGCGTAAGCAATTACCCTACCATACTGCATCAACACGCATCCCAAGCCATTCAAAGAAGCATCGCTGTAAACCTTAAAATTACCACTATCATCAGAAGGAGTCAAAACAGGCGCATGAGTGAGGTAATACTTCAACTGCTAGAAACTCTGCTCACACTTATCATCCCACTTGAATTTAACTTCCTTCCTGGTCAACCTCGTAAGTGGTAAAGCCATAACTGAGAAATCCTTAACAAATCGCCGATAATAACCCGCTAAACCAAGGAAACTTCGTACCTCGGTCACAGTTCGCGGCTGTTCCCAATTCTCCACAGCTGCTATCGTCTGAGGGTCTACCCGAATACCCTGAGCTGAAACAACATGCCCCAAGCAAGCAACTTGATCTAACCAGAATTGGCACTAACTGAACTTAGCATACAACTGATGTTCCCTCAGCTTCTTCAACACCAAAGTAAGATGTCGGACATGGTCTGCCTTCGACTTAGAATACACCAGAATATCATCAATGAAGACAATGACGAATCTATCCAAATACTGCTGAAACACCTTATTCATCAAACCTATAAAAGTTGCTGGTGCATTCCTCAATCCAAATGGCATCACAAGAAACTCATAATGACCATAACGAGTCCTGACAGTAGTTTTAGGAACATCGTCGCTCTTGATCTTCAACTGATAATAACCAGACCTTAGATCAATCTTAGAAAATACGCAAGCACCTCTGAGTTGATAAAAAAGATCGTCAATACGAGGCAAAGGATAACGGTTTTTAATCGTCATCTGATTCAATTGCCTATAATCAATGCAAAGCCTCAAAGTACCGTCTTCTTCCTTATAAACAAAACTGGAGCTCCCTAAGGTGAAGTACTAGGTTGAATGAAACCTTTATCAACTAACTCTTGTAACTGAATCTTCAATTCTCTAAACTCCGCAGGAGCCATACGATAAGGAGTTAAAGAAATAGAATTAGTACCTGGAAGTAAGTCAATAGCAAACTCCACATCACGATTTGGCGACAATCCAGGTAAATCATCCGGGAAAATGTCAGAAAAATGTCTAACCACCTTGACATTCTCCACGCTAACCGGAGCATCATCATTTAGTACCATGTGAGCCAAGTATCCTTGACAACCTTTCTTTAGTAACTTTTTGGCTCTCACGGCCAAAATGATTCCATGCCTCAATCCACTAGGCTCACCCAAGAATGTAACTTCAGGTAATCCAGGACGATGAAAGGTCACTGATTTCCCGTAACAGTCAATCTTAGCATGATTGCAATGAAACCAATTGGTGCCTAAGATGACGTCAAAATCCACAATGTCTAGCAGAGTGAGGTTAGCAGGCATAACCACATTCTCCACCACTACGAGACAACCTGGGTACACATAGTCTACATAACATTTCTCTCCTCTGGGCATAGCAAACTCCAACTCATACCCAAGAGGTGAAGATTGAGGTTGTGTCAATTGAGCAAACGTATGAGAAATTACCGAATGAGTAGCACCACAGTCAATCAACACTTTAGCATAATGACCAAGAATATTACGCCCCTAACCTGACTGACCATGTTGTCTCGAAGACCCAACCCCACTGGAAGTAGCATCAACCTGCTGAGACTGTCCTCCAGAATGCCACTGGGATCCACCAGCCGAAAACTGCTGCTGAGGCATATATCTTCCAGAGTACTGCTGTGGAGGCATATATCCTCATGAATACTGCCCATAACTGCCCTGTTGATAGGGATCCTGGGGGTAATGGTATTGTCCCACAGAATAATGAACAGAATCCCCCTGATAGTGGTATGCACCACCACGGCCTGTCTAGGTATAGCTACCATGTCCTAAAAACTGCTGAGCTGGAGCTGGCGGTGGTAAATGAGGCTGCTGAGGTCTCTGCTGACTTTGAGGACAAAACTTAGCTAGATGTCTCTCCTGACCACAAGTGTAACAACCTGTGCTACCTCTCTGACATTCCCCTAAATGTCGACTACTGCACCTACGGCACCAAGGTGCATTTCCTCTGCCAAAATTCCCCTGCCTCTGGGCTCTGAGATCTCTGAAGAACCTACCACCTCCTCTCTGACCTGTTGAACTGAAGCCTCCACTGGAAGAACTAGAGCTAGTCTCGTTGCGCTTAAAGCTGTAAGTTTGGCGAGGTATTTGTGAGAAATGACCTTTACTCTTATCCTTATTTTGATTCCCATTTTTCTTTTCCTCTTCACTGTCACTGGGAAAATTCTTAGAATCCTCAATCTGAAGTAAAGCTTCATAAAACTCATGATAAGTAGTACAGGTAATCGCAGTCGCAATGGTACGCCATTTCTTCTTAGTGCCCAACTTAAAACGACGTAGCATTTCAACCGGATTAGCAGCAACTTCCGAATGACAACGAGATAGATCAGTAAATTTCCTGTAGTACTCGTTAGCTGACAGCTTCTTCTGCCTCAAACCATTGAAGTCCTGCTTCTTACGATCAATGTATGCAGGAGGAATGAATGTCTTATAGAACAACTGCTTAAATACCTCCCAATCTGTAGATTCTTCCTGGGGTAACTCATCAGCCAACTGACTCCACCATGAAGCTGGTTCCTTACCCAAAAACCATGAAGTCGTCTCCACCCATATGTTCGGAAATAGACTTCCCTGACTCTGCATCAGTCTGAAAGTCTTCTCAATATGCATTAACCACTTCTCTGAACCCTCAGGGCCTTCATTCCCCACAAAAGTGGTTATCTTCAAATTATGAACCGACTCCAAAGGGGTCCGCTGAGGCGGGCGAATAACTGATTGAATAGCATTCACTATAGCTTCCCCTAACTGAGCTATATCGGGGAAACTAGGTTCGGCTGAACGACGTGGCTCTCTACGAGGCGGCATAGTTCTGACAGAAACACCAAGATAATTAGAATATTCACAAGATAGGCAGGACTGCCAAACCTAGGCTCTGATACCAAACTGACACACCCCGTCCCGAAGGTGGGGCGTGCTGGCCGTCACGTGAGTGTGACGTAAGTCATGTACACAGTGCGAAAGCAATAAAGAATAGAATTTATGAATCAATTAAAACCGAAACACTAGCAATACTAGTGTAAAAGAAGTGTGAATTCCACTAATACAGAGCATAAAAGTTTACGTGCAGTCAAGCAGAAGTACTAAATAGAAATAACACCCGAATGTGGTCCTACATAAGTGAATTATGTCAGAACGTCCGTTGAGCTCCTCGTATGCCACCAACAAACGCTACCTAATACCTGGATGGGCGAAAAACATAAAACTGAGTGGGTCAGAAACAATTCTTTTCAAAACCTTTCTTTCCAAAAGTTATAACCCCTCACCGTAAAACCTGTATAATTTCCCAGAAATAAAGTATATACTCAAAATATATTTCTCAAAACCCGCTGGAAAATATGTATGTATGAAAGTATGTATATGCCATGCCAAAGTATCATAACTGAATGCCAAAGCATATCTCTATGAATGTGATTGAATACTAAATAATCATCTCAGCCATCAGCTGTATATAGCTCATAACAATCATCATATCATATAGCTCAAACTCATCTCAATCATATCATCATATATATACCCTGCACACACATCAATACCACCTCTAGTGGTCTGCACAACATCACTGAATGTAAACTAATATGCTCTAGTGCTACGATCACGTGAAGACTGAGTGATAAATCGCGGGTCACCTATGAGTTGAACCCACCTATAGTGGCCTATTCGACAGGACTGAGCACCTAACTTGGATCCAAGGCAAGCATACGGTGCGGGAGGTGAACAACACGTGAAAGACTGAGCCCCTCTCTGGGCGGGAGCACTAATATCAGTGTGCAGGTTTATGAGCTCTAATCATATCACATCACATCACATCACATCATTCGTTCTCAACAACTAGTAAATAAATTTACCTGCCACTTACCTGTGCGTCCTCAGCACCAACATCAATATAAGTAATCAATAACGCATAATAAAGTAATTAGATACTTTGCATGGCATTTCATATCACATTTCACTTAAACTGATTTTCTGGGAAAAACTTATTTATATAGGTATATACGGAAAACAAATGCCCACTCATTGGTATGTAGATGGGTCGTAACCCCCGTGCCTGGCTTGGCTATGCTCGTCCTCCGGATAGGTCTCCCCTATATGAGAAATAATTGAAATAACACTAATTAATGTACATAATTGGAACCTTAGAAATAACTTCTCATACATTGCTCAATTTCAGTATATGAATATACCACTGTGATCTACACAATCTTAGGAACATCCCCATATTTTTAGAAAAATTTTCCGACCACCCACGCGCCGGCGAACGCACGGACCTACGCGCCCCCACGTATGGCCATGTGACAGGCATACTGACGGCGTCAGTTAACGCCGTCAGAATATTCTGTCAACTTCTAACTGTTACCGTTAAATCTAACTAGAATATTCTGGGGAATATTCTATCAACTTCTAGCTGTTACCGTTAAATCTAACTAACGGCGTCAGCATATTCCGTCAAAATTGATGGAATATTCTATTTCTTCTCCGACGAGCTGCCGGTTGTCGGCGACTGTTCGCCGGTTTCTGGGTATTTTTCCAAACATGGTTTCTCACTCATTTTTGCACCATTTTCTACGTACTTTATACCAAAATGAAAATCTCACAAAGATGAACACATCCATACCTGACTCGACCCCCAACTCGTCGAGGATTTGCCGGAAAAAGCCTCGATAATTCCGGCCAAAATGGAAACTCTCCGATCTCATTATCCCGACGTCCAAAATCTTCAAACGAACTACTCCGAGCTTCCTTAGGACCTCAATAAGCTTCCTACAAGCTTAAAATTCCTTGAAAACCAACATTTCGCGTGTGCATGAACAGTGCACAAATCGGAGGTTGTGAGAACTCGGGGTTTTCGAAGGTTCCAGGTTGTAAAACTTGTACTAGTGGCTTCCTAGTACCACAAGGAGCACAAATATACGTACCTTAATCTCGATCTGCCAGGTTTAGGGAGGATTTGTGTTAGCCCGTACAAGAATCGAGAGGGAGAGAGAGAGAATCTGAGGTAGAGAGAGAGAGTGCGAGAGTGAGAGAGAGAAACAATGACTCTGTGTGTGTGTGTCATCCAAATACAACCAAACACCAAAGTAAAAACACACACTTACCAAAAATAAATGCGTAGGGGCATTTTCATCATTTCACGTTCACCATACGACAATTCCGGGACGGGCTGTTACAATATACATGGGATGGAAATCTATAATGATAGATTTCAGTATATAATTTGATTATATCAATCCCAAATGACAGACAAAAGATGCTAGGAAATTTCTCATGTGATGATAAACTTCAATCAGAATGACAATTCTAGTGAGACTGGGAAGTTGCTCTTCTCAAAGGGAACGTACCCTTTGACTCCTAAAGAAATAATGCGTAAATAGAATCCTTTATGTACAAGCAGAAAGGTGATTTATGTATTTCATATTGTATGAAAAACATTGATATGAATTGTACCAAGATCGGTACAAGTCTACATCATTGCAAGCCCAGGATCAGAACCATGGTAACTGTCAAGTGAGTCTTTAAGTATTTAAGAAATACTAAAGGATAGATTCCTCAAGAATGAGGAAGAATTAGAGTAACGCAATGGAAGCGTAAAAGTATTAGATTATGACTCTAATATCGTATCCATCATTGGATGTCTCTTCATTTTGAATGAAGAGATAATTGGATATCTCCTTATTATGACTAAAGAGATATTTGGGTGGAAACATTAAAAGTAATGACTTTAGTGTCTTCCATCATGAATGCAAAATATATATCGCCATATAGAAGTTTACAACAATAATGTTTGGATGGGAAAGTTCATTTATGAACTCTCTATTCGGTTCCAACAAGAAAGTGTCTCTAGTGTGCCGACACTATGACACTAATGGGGCGATAGCTCAAGCCAAGGAATCAAGGTCTCATCAAGATCCGAACTCAAATGAGAGACTGAACCACATGATTGAGAATCATGTATAATGGTGACGTCGTTATTCTCAAGGTTGCTTCTGTGGATAACATATAGATATCCATTGTCTAGGCCTATTACTCAGCCATTTTTGAAATGACTACCGAAGAGGTATCATCACAGATGACCAAGCTGATTGGCTCTAGTGCAAGTGGGAGATTGTTGGAAATGTGCCCTAAAACCAATCATCTGATGATACTTTACGAACATTTCATATGTTAAACTAATATAGTTTAATATAACGGGCAAAGATTATTGTTTTAAACCGTCTCATATAAATGTTATATGCTTAAACGATAAGTCCAAGGAATATGTAATAGGGAGAATGTGATCTAAAGAAGTTAGATTCATGAGACAATTCTCTTTCGAATACATATCCTAAATGTTCTTGATCATAGGATTGCCAATTGGGCATTGACAGTCCGTTAAGATCAGTACGTCCTATGTCTTCTCTTAGGGAGAGTGACTAGTCTCGAGTCAATGGTGTGACTGACACTAAGACAAGTACGTAGGTGCTCAATAGAGAATGAGTCCACTGAACGCGATCAACGAGGAGTTCTCATACTCATGTCACATGAGAACTCATGGTTGGGATAATGCAAAGTAGTCCTTTGACCTGAGGCATAATAATTGTCTTGTGGTTAGGTCCTTGATCTTTGATTATGTCAAAGTCACTCCGTCAGAGGGTGTCCACGGCATAGTTGGGGTTAAGCCACTTAGCCATGGAGGCAAGTGAATGCGCAACAAGGGATCTCTAACCTTCAAATGTTGATGGACGATACTTTATGATATGATTAAGAATCTCTGGCCAGAGTATGAATGAGATTTAGGAAGTCGTTCCAAATCACATTCAAGGGAATCATATAAGTAAGAGAATCACATTGGATAGTAGACATGAATAAACTATCAAACCAAACAATGTGGTTAAGAGTATTGTAATAGAGAAAGACCGTATTGCATTGTAATCCCAAACTGAATAGGTTCTCTAACCTCTTCTGATTAGCTTGGGTAGCCATGACATACTGCTAGGTGTCACTCATGGGTTGTGGAAGCCCTGAAGATGTATAATCACTAAAGGGAGAATTGAAAGTAAGTTTCAATTCATAATCGATTAGTAAGAGTTCTAATCGTCCACTGCCTCGCTAAAAGGAACCTAATAGATTGCACACCGTGTAAGGTAATGATTGAAGGATACAACGGAGATGAGTAAGGATAATTAAATGGTTTAATTATTTATGGCTAGGATTAATTAATATGTTAATTAATCAAACGAATATGTTTGTTTTAGACCTAGGGTTAGTTTTGGGCCTCAAGGCCCAATGGGCTTCGAATGTCAAGCCCATTAACTTAAATTGTATGACAACTTAATGAATAAAAATTCAAGAAGGTCCAAACAGCCCAAAGCCGTAAGATGGCCGGCCATGATGATAAAGGAGTGGGTTTTGGACTTATTACAAGTTTGCCACTCCAATGAAGGTAGGTGTAAATTTGACTTTATAGCCTTTTCTTCGTTAGGGTTTTCTAAGGATGAAAAGTGAGAATAACTTTCTCCTTTTCTCTGTAGGAAGCCGGCCCCCTTGGAGGGGATTAGCTAGCAATCCTTCCTCCTCCAAGGTCACTCATCTTCTTCCTTCACCATCCTTGGTGTCGAAAATTAGAGGTCTCCTACCTTGGGGACTTTTGGAGAATCAATTCTTCCATCCATATCCATGGAGCCAAGGAGCAAGGAGATAAAGGAAAGAAGGCCCTCACATTGGTGATTAACCTTTGCTAAGCAAAGGGGTGCTTCAAAGGTATAAATGTTTCTCAACTCCTTTCTTTAAGATTTGAGTTGAGTCATGGTTCACCATAACTACTAGGCTTTGAATTTCATGGGTAATGTTTTGTCTTGAGTGCATACAAGCATGACTCCGCCTTTAATTGTTAATTGCATGCCATATATGTTGCTCCAATGAAAATGTTTTTCACAAATTTTCCTTCAGCAACTCGATCTCATGACATGGAGCTAAGTATTGCTAGTCATGGGAAAAAGGAGCCAATCATTGACTTTAAGAAGGATAAGGTGTTTGCTCCAAAGGTAGATAGGACTGGGAAGAAGCCTGCCAACGAAGCTTTTACCGTCAACACTACTCCTATCAAGACCTCCTCTGTGCCTGTCAAGATCTCCTCCAAAAACTAAACAAAGAAGATGAAGAAAGGTAAGCCTTTTTACACCCAAGACAGGTACAACAACACCTTGAAGGAACTGAAGCAAAAGACGTAACCTTTCCCTAACTCTGACGTGGCTGCAATGTTAGACGACTTGCTGGAAAATAAGGAGATCGAACTACCCGAATGCAAATGCCTTGAAGAGATGAATCACGTTAACGATCCTAGGTACTGCAAGTACCATCGTATCGTGAGCCATCTTGTTGGCAAGTGCTTCATCCTTAAAGAGCTCATCATGAAGCTGGCACAATAAGGACGAATTGAACTCGACCTTAAAGACATAACCACAACACACACTACTGCAATTGTATTTGGATCATTCGATCCTGTGCCTCTTCAAGTAATGCATGACCACTCATGTTCAAGCTCAAGCCGCACGGCACCTTTTGCTCAACCATCACTGTGGGCAAGCGACCAAAATGCGCCTATCAATGATAAAGAAGGGTGGACGCTGGTGACCTACAAAAAGACAAGGAAGCCTAAGAGAAACGTAAGGCAACATGCGAAGCAAGAACCGCGCATTCCCGTCTTCTTGCATGAGTACTTCCCGAATGATTTCTTCCAATAATGCACTGCCGCTACGTGTCACATGGTTGAAGTAGAGATAGAAGAGCCCTCAAAAGGTAAAGCTGTCATCATTGAGGAAGAAAAAACTCTTACGCCTGAAGAAAGCCTGGCGTCATACTTTAGCATCGAGGAGGCGCTACGATTGCCCAAAGAGATGTGATGAGCACTAATAACGATCTTGGTGAGTCCTGATGACCACGAAATGCCACAAAGAAAGGACAAATGCCTGGAGCTTCAGCCACATGAATGCACCACATGCTGTGGCACCCATGATGCAATCACCTTCACTGATGAAGACTTGCTGTTAGGGTCAAAGCCTCATAACCGTCATCTCTTCATCTTTGGGTATGTGAGGGAGCACAAAGTCAACCGCATGCTTATGGATGGAGGTTCGGCCATAAACATCATTGCAAAGTTAACAATGACTACAATCGGCATCAAGGTAGATGAACTATCTGGAAGCCGTCTTTTAATCCAAGGTTTTAACCAAGGAGGACAAAGAACGATGGGGATGGTCTGAGTCGAGATGACCATTGGCGAACTGAAATTAAGCACACTATTCCATGTGATTGATGCGAGAACTTCTTACAGCTTGCTCTTGGGAAGGCCTTGGATCCACAAGAATGGAGTGGTGCCGTCCATCCTCCACCAATGCCTAAAGTTCTACCGAGAAGGGGTGAAGGTGATACAAGGCGACACCAAGCCATTCACCGAAGCTGAAACACACTTTGCAGACGCCAAGTTCTACATGTATGAATAAATGGTTCCTGAAGCTTTTCCAAAAGAGATCAAGTCCACAGGCAAAGCCGCACCCAAGAAGAAGGAGTGCCAAGCCATGCCCTAAGAGCAAGAAGGGGAAGCCATGCCATCTTCAAGGAAAGATGACGATGAGCCTGCTAAGCCCACAACAACCAAAGGGAGTGTAACGCCATCAAAAGGGTCAAACACACCCGTCTTCTGATACATCCCCATGTCGAGAAGAAGGAATGGGCAATCCCCATTCGAAATTGGAGCATGCAAAGCCAACACACAGTTGCACATGGACAATGTAAAGCTGCTCAAGACAAACGCAATTCTACCTCTGACACAACTAGGCAACGTTAAAATTTCAAAACCATTGCAAGGCTTCATAAAACCCCTACCAAAGGGGGCAGAATCGAGCGCTCTTCCAACCAAGAGGAACGAAGAAGGTTTCGACCCAACGCTTACAAACTCATTTTAAAGGCTGCGTACGATTTCACCTCCCCTTCAATTGTTAGAAAGAAGGTTTCAAACACAGCCAACGACAAAGAATATGACCTCACCATGACTCAGAAGAAGTTGAAGGAGCATGGTTATGGAGTTGACAACAACAAAGCTGGACTTGGCTTCACACCAAAAACACACGTGAAGATTTCAAGCAAAGCGAAAAATGTTAACGCTCAACACATCAGCGTGAGTATTAAAAAAAATCAAGATGAGCCTAAACTCGCTCCTCGAACATCAATCTTCGATAGGCTGAACCGTTCAAAACCCAATATTTCAGCACTTGATCGCATTGGTGATCAAGACTGAACCTCCGTCTTCAAAAGGCTTAACACGCCAACACCCCAAAGCTTTGTTTTTAAAAGGTTGTCAAAACCTAAAAAACAAAGCAACACGGTTAGCTTTCCTCTATGACAGTCGGCCTTGGAAAGACTTGAAGAAACCAAGAAGCCTTATAGAAAGAGGAAGACAAAGCTAAAGGAGGAAAAGCTTGACAGTCTGGCTGAAAAAGACGACGTTCGAAGCTCGATTCCTTCAAGGATGGAATGCCAAGCAACCTTGGAGGTTGACACAAAAGGACCACTGAAGGTAAGAAGACGCACCACCATCCACACTGGCCAATCTTCACGCCAACAAACCCAAGAGGATGACACTAAAGCGGAGGTCCAAGACGTCTTCCACATCACGATCCAAGAAGACAAAGAAGAAGAAATCCTCAAGGAAGACGTCACTGCTGCGCCACCACAACTCGAGGATGGGGGCAAGCCACGATTGGTGATCTCAAGGAGCTTAACTTAGGCACAAGGGAGGAACCGAAGCCTATCTTCGTAAATGCACCACTAAGTGCGGACGAGATCGAGGAGTACTACCAATTGCTCTTAGAGTACAAAGATGTCTTTACTTGGACCTGCAAAGAAATGCCTGGCCTTGACGTTACCGTCGCTGTGCATCGTCTTGCAGTCAAGCCTGAAACGCGACCGATAAAGTAAACTCGAAGACGTTATCGATCTGAACTCATCCCACAAATTGAAGCCGAGATTACCCTAAGTGGATCTCCAACATCGTCATTGTCCTTAAGAAATCTGGACAAATACATGTTTGCGTAGATTTTTGAGACCTCAACAATGCTTGCCCAAAGGATGACTTTCCCTTACCAATCATCGAAATCATGGTGGATGCGACCACTGGCCACGAGGCGCTATCATTCATGGATGGCTCATCTGGGTACAATCAAATTTGCATGGCTCCCGAAGACGAGGAACTAACAGCCTTTTACACTTCAAAAGGTATCTACTACTACATGGTAATGCCCTTTGGCTTGAAGAATGTTAGAGCCACATATCAACATGCAATGCAGAAGATCTTCAATGACATGCTGCACAAAAATGTAGAATGTTACATAGACAATATAGTTGTCAAGACTAAGAAGAGATCCGATCACTTGAAGGATTTACGAATAGTGTTCGACAAACTATGACACTACAACCTCAAAATGAACCCGTTGAAGTGTGCATTTGGTGTCACTTTTGGCAAGTTCCTCAGCTTCATTGTCAAGCACCGTGGCATTGAAGTGGACCAATCAAAGATCAAGGCCATTCAAAGCATGCTTGACCCGAGGATTCTACATGAGCTGAATAGTCTACAAGGACGGCTAGCCTTCATTAGGCGCTTCATCTCCAACCTTGCTGGATGCTATCAACCCTTCAATCGACTCATGAAGAAAGACGCTCCATTCATATGGGATGACGCCTGCCGTAATGCCTTTGAAAGAAAAAAAAGGTACTTGGTAAGCCCACCTGTCTTAGGAGCTCCCATGCTTGGAAAACCGCTCATCCTATAGATTAATGCATAAGAAGGTTCCATTGGAGCACTTTTAGCGCAAGAAAATGAAGTCCAAAAGGAAATAACACTCTACTACCTAAGTAGAACTCTCATCATCGACGATGCATTAGCATATGCAGTAGCTACTAAGGTCATGTTGAGTGATGACATTGAACCCTGTTTCGTTGATGAATGTCGACGTAGAACTGATTGGTCAAACTGGAAACAAGCAATCCAAGTCTAACTTGATTCGCTTGTGAAACATAAGGTGTTTGGACCTGTAGCTCCTACTCCTCCACATGTGAAGCCCGTTGGCGACAAGTGGGTTTTTGTTCGGAAGCATGATGAGAAGAACAAAATTATGCTTTACAAAGCTTGTCTTGTTGCATAAGGCTTCTTACAATGCCCCAGGATTGACTATGACGAAACCTTTTCACCCTTTATGGATGTGATTACTTTTCGCTACCTTATCAGTTTGGTAGTTTCAGAAAAACTAAGTATGCAGCTGATGGACGTAGTAACTGCGTATCTCTATGATGATCTTGATACGAAAAAATAATATGAAAGTTCCTGAAGGACTTCCATTCACTGGATCAAATATTTCCAAACCCCGGAACACGCTCTTAATTCAGCTAAGGCGTTTACTCAGCTGTTTGAAGGGATTCGGAAGAATGTGGTATAACCATCTGAGTGAGTTTTGTGATAGTTGCAGTGTATGTCGATGACATGAATCTTTTCGAAACTCCTAAAGAGCACGTGAGAACTGTCGCGCACTTGAAGTTGAAATTTGAGATGAAAGATCTAGGAAAGACTCAATACTATCTTGGTCTCGAGATAAAGCACCGTTTGGATGAAATCTTAGTACATCAATTAAACTACACCCAGAAGGTGTTGTGCAGCTTTAACGAGGATAAAGCGAAGCCTTCGAGTACTCATATGGTCGTTCGATCGGTGGATGCAAAACAAGATCCCTTCCATCCGAAAGAGGATGATGAAGAGATTTTGGAGCCTGAAGTTCCTTATCTAAGTGCAATAGGCGCTTTATTGTACTTAGCTCAATGCACTAGCCTGATATCTCCTTCACTGTTAATCTTTTGGCAAGATACAGTAATGCTCCAACACGCAGA
The DNA here is from genome assembly GCA_024362995.1 of Heteromeles arbutifolia. NCBI lineage: Eukaryota > Viridiplantae > Streptophyta > Magnoliopsida > Rosales > Rosaceae > Heteromeles > Heteromeles arbutifolia. The sequence continues at coordinate 21,264,418 of JANCRC010000005.1, read as the reverse complement.
CATTGGACTGGTGTTAAAGAGATCTTCTGTTACCTTAAGGGTACTACAGATCTGGGCTTGTTTTATCCTTATGGATCCTCGAGTGATGTTGCACCCCCTTATCTTTAGTCGATTCTTGCCTTATTGGTTATACCGACGCATGATACTTATCTGATCCGCACAAGGGCCATTCTCAAATGGGTTATGTCTTTACCGTTGGAGGCACCACAATCTATTGGAGATCAACTAAACAGACCTTAGTTGCCACTTCGTCTAACCATGCTGAAATTCTTGCCTTACACGAAACAACTCGGGAATGTTTTTGGTTGAGAGTAGTTGTGGGCCATATTCGAAGCTTCTGCGATCTTTACTCTGTCGTTGATATCCCAAAGATGATATATGAGAATAACAGAGCATGCATCAAACAGCTTAAGAAGGGTTACATCAAAGGAGACAACACTAAGCACATTGCATTGAAGTTCTTCTTCTCACGTCAACAACAAGAGCATCAGAAGATTGAAGTCACGCAAATCCATTCACAAGACTGAAGGAAAATTTGTGAAAAACATGTTCATTTGAGCAACATCTATGGTATGCAATTAACAATTAAAGGCGGAATCATGCTTGTATGCACTCAAAACAAAACATTACCCATGAAATTCAAAGCCTAGTAGTTATGGTGAACCATGACTCAACTCAAATCTTAAAGAAAGGAGTTGAGAAACTTTTATACCTTTGAAGCACCTCTTTGCTTAGCAAAGGTTAATCACCCATGTGAGGGCCTTCTTTCCTTTGTCTCCTTTGTCCTTGGCTCCGTGGATATGGATGGAAGAATAGATTCTCCAAAAGTCCCCAAGGTAAGAGACCTCTAATTTTCGACACCAAGGATGGTGAAGGAAGAAGATGAGTGACCTTGGAGGAAGAAGGATTGCTAGCTAATCCCCTCCAAGGGGGCCGGCCTCCTAGAGAGAAAATGAGAGAGTTATTCTCACTTTTCATCCTTAGAAAACCCTAATGATGAAATGGCTATAAAGTTGCCTTTATACCACCTCAAAATGGAGTGGCAAACTTGCAATTAAGCCAAGTTCACTACCCCTCTCTATATGGCCGGCCATTATGGGTTCATTGGGCTTTCAAGCCCTTTGTGTTTTCAAGTTGTCATACAACTTGAGCTAATAGGCTTGACATTCAAATCCCATTGGGCCTTGCGGCCCAAAACTAACCCGAGGTCTATAACAAACATATTCATTTGATTAATTAACATATTAATTAATCCTAGCCATAAATAATTAAACCATTTAATTATGCTTACTCATCTCCGTTGTATCCTTCGATCATTACCTTACACGGTATGTGATCCATTAGGTTCCTTTTAGCGAGGCAGTGGGCGATTAGAACTCTTATTAATCGATTGTGAATTGAAACTTACTTTCAATTCTCCCTTTAGTGATTATACATTTTCAAGGCTTCCACAAGCCATGAGTGACACCTAGCAGTATGTCATGGCTACCCAAGCTAATCAGAAGAGGTTGCAAAACCTATTCAGTTTGGGATTACAATGCAATACGGTCTTTCTCTAATACAATATTCCTGACCACATTGTTTGGTTTGATAGTTTATTCATGTCTATTATCCAATGTGATTCTCTTACTTATATGATTACCATGAATGTGATTTGGAATGACTTCCTAAATTTCATTCATACTCTGGCCAGAGATTATTAATCATATCATAGAGTATTCTCCCTCAACGTTTGAAGGTTAGAGATCCCTTGTTGGGCATTCACTTGCCTCCATGGCTAAGTGGCTTAAGCCCAACTATGCCGTGGACACTCTTTGATGGAGTGACTTTGACATAGTCAAAGATCAAGGACCTAACCACAAGACAACTATGATGCCTCAGGTCAAATGACTACTTTGCATTATCCCAACCATGAGTTCTCATGTGACATAAGTATGAGAACTCCTCGTTGATCGCGTTCAGTGGACTCATTCTCTATTGAGCACCTACGTACTTGTCTTGGTGTCAGTCACACCAATGACTCGAGACCAGTCACTTTTGTACGAAATTGGTGATTTAGATGAGTGAATGGCTAACTAGAGGTGCCTTCTCCACACATGACATATAGTTGACACAAATCGATTTCCAGTTGTTCTTTCTATAAAATATGAACGACAATGCCCCAAATTAATCGTGACTGCACACATTAACCTTCATATTTTCCTAAGTTCATTGAATTGGACGTAGCACCGCAAACCAAATTATTCTTATCAAGTTCCCTATATGACTGCATACTAGAGATACACATCAAAGATCATTAAGCTTTGTGAAAATCATAAGCATTGACATGACATTCGTGACTATGACTGCTTAACACTCATGTCAGGAATTTACTTAACGCGATTGTGATGAGCAACCTCCACTACTTGTAAATATAGGTTTGTAACGATTAGGTGAAACTCCCTTATATTTTAGCATCAAATCCTATCATGCAAACTAAGTAGGCCTCCTTAATCAACACACAAGAATAAGTTTTAATCAAACAGTTAAGCAAATTGCATTCACAATTTATGAAATCACAACTGGATGAAATTAATTCATATCACATATATGCTTATAGTTTCGAATTCCACCTAGCTAAATAGGGGTTTAGCCACTTATAGTTACAGCAAACACAGAGAAATATAAATTAAACATTGAAAACAAGAACGAAGTACACCTAAAACGCTCCAGTCTTCAAGCTTGAAACATCCAAGGCCCTACTTCTTCTCTACCTTGCTGCGGCACAAGTGACCAGGGATATGTATGAAGGAAAATTTGTGAAAAACATGTTCATTTGAGCAACATCTATGGCATGTAATTAACAATTAAAGGCGGAATCATGCTTGTATGCACTCAAAACAAAACATTACCCATGAAATTCAAAGCCTAGTAGTTATGGTGAACCATAACTCAACTCAAATCTTAAAGAAAGGAGTTGAGAAACTTTTATACCTTTGAAGCACCTCTTTGCTTAACAAAGGTTAATCACCCATGTGAGGGCCTTCTTTCCTTTGTCTCCTTGCTCATTGGCTCCATGGATATGGATGGAAGAATTGATTCTCCAAAAGTCCCCAAGGTAGGAGACCTCTAATTTTCGACACCAAGGATGGTGAAGGAAGAAGATGAGTGACCTTGGAGGAGGAAGGATTGCTAGCTAATCCCCTCCAAGGGGGCCGGCCTCCTAGAGAGAAAGGGAGAGACATGTTCTCTCCAATTTTCTCAAAAAGAAACCCTAAATGAATTTTGGCTATAAAGTTCTTTATATAGTTCCTTCAATTAAGTGACTTAAAGAACCACAAACCCTTTCCTTCTCTATATGGCGGGCCTCCTTAGGGCTATGGGCTGTTTGGGCCCTTTTGGGTATTTAGTCAACAAGTTGTCATACAACTTATGTTAATGGGCTTGACATTCGAAGCCCATTGGGCCTTGAGGCCTAAAACTAACCCGAGGTCTAAAACGAACTTATTCGTTTGATTAATTAACATATTAATTAATCCCAGCCATAAATAATTAAACCATTTAATTATCCTTACTCATCTCCATTGTATCCTTCAATCATTACCTTACACGGTGTGCGATCCATTAGGTTCCTTTTAGCGAGGCAGTGGGCGATTAGAACTCTTACTAATCGATTGTGAATTGAAACTTACTTTCAATTCTCCCTTTAGTGATTTTACATCTTCAGGGCTTCCACAAGCCATGAGTGACACCTAGCAGTATGTCATGGCTACCCAAGCTAATCAGAAGAGGTTGGAGAACCTATTCAGTTTGGGATTACAATGCAATACGGTCTTTCTCTAATACAATACTCTTGACGATTGTTTGGTTTGATAGTTTATTCATGTCTACTATCCAATGTGATTCTCTTACTTATATGATTACCTTGAATGTGATTTGGAACGAGTTCCTAAATCTCATTCATACTCTGGCCAGAGATTCTTAATCATATCATAGAGTATTCTCCCTCAACGTTTGAAGGTTAGAGATCCCTTGTTGCGCATTGACTTGCCTCCATGGCTAAGTGGCTTAACCCCAACTATGCCGTGGACACTCTTTGATGGAGTGACTTTGACATAGTCAAAGATCAAGGACCTAACCACAAGACAACTATGATGCCTCAGGTCAAAGGACTACTTTGCATTATCCCAACTATGAGTTCTCACGTGACATGAGTATGAGAACTCCTCGTTGATCGCGTTCAGTGGACTCATTCTCTATTGAGCACCTACGTACTTGTCTTGGTGTCAGTCACACCAATGACTCGAGACCAGTCACTCTTCCTAAGAGAAGACATAGCACGTACTGATCTTGACGGACTGTCAATGCCCAATTGGCAATCCTATGATCAGGAACATTTAGGATATGTATTCGAAAGAGAATGGTCTCATGAATCTAACTTCTTTAGATCACATTCTCCCTATTACATATTCTTTGGACTTATCGTTTAAGCATATAACATTTATATGAGACGACTTAAAACAATAATCTTTGCCCTTTATATTAAACTAGATTAGTTTAACATGTGAAATGTTCGTAAAGTATCATCATATGATTGGTTTTAGGGCACATTTCCAACAATCTCCCACTTGCACTAGAGCCAATCAGCTTGGTCATCAGTGATGATACCTCTTCTGTAGTCATTTCAAAAATGGCTGAGTAGTAGGCCTAGACAATGGATATCTATATGTTATCCATAGAAGCAACCTTGAGAATAACGACATCACCATTATACATGATTCTCAATCATGTGGTTCAGTCTCTCATTTGAGTTCGGATCTTGATGAGACCTTGATTCCCTGGCTTGAGCTATCGCCCTATTAGTGTCGTAGTGTCGGCACACTAGAGACACTTTCTGGTTGGAACCGAATGGAGAGTTCATAAATGAACTTTCCCATCCAAACAACATTGTTGTAAACTTCTATATGGCGATATATATTTTGCATTCATGATGGAAGACACTAAAGTCATTACCTTTAATGTTTCCACCCAAATATCTCTTCAGTCATAATAAAGAGATATCCAATTATCTCTTCATTCAAAATGAAGAGACATCCAATGATGGATACAATATTAGATTCATAATCTAATACTTTTACGCTTCCATTGCGTTACTCTAATTCTTCCTCATTCTTGAGGAATCTATCCTTTAGTATTTCTTAAATACATAAGGACTCACTTGACAGTTGCCTTGGTTCTGATCCTGGGCTTGCATTGATATCGTCTTGTACCAATCTTGGTACAACTCATATCAACGCTTTTCATACAACATGAAATACATAAATCACCTTTCTGCGTACGCATAAAGGATTCTATTTACGCATTAATTCTTTGGGAGTCAAAGGGGTACGATCCCTTCGTGAAGAGCAACTTCCTAGTCTTACTAGAATTGTCCTTCTGACTAAAGTTTATCATCATACGAGAAACTTCCTAGCATCTTTTGTCTATCATTAGGGATTGATATAATCAAATTATATATACTGAAATCTATCATTATAGATTTCCATCCCATGTATATAGACTATGTCTCCCATATACATTCTATCATTATAGAATGTTTAAAGTCATTACTTTAACGAAGAAGAATTCCTAAACTTAATATATCATATATATGTTTTAATTTAAGAATACGATTAACTCCCACTAATCTTTTGTAAACTTAGCAAACAAAAGATTCATTTACATCTTTATGAGAAATCAAACAATTTGATCTTTCTCTCATAAGACGCTTACAGCTCCCACTAGCTTGCTAAAATTCATGATGGATGGATCTTTACAACTTACACGTCTTGTGATTCTTAGTTTTAGACATATATTATCAAGACTATCTTGGTAATGGTTACGGAAACCCATATTATGTCCAAACATTCAATCACCGTTTAGTTGTAGTTAGCAATCCTCGAATTAATGGAAACCAAGACTACGTCAAAGATGGTTTCTTCCAAGTCAACCAATCTCTTTGATTGTAGTCACCTTAAGCTACCAATTAGCTACGAAGGTTTCATTATTTCGGGTCAAATGGTACTATACCATTTCCTTGAGTATATGTTGTATATACACTCAATGTACTCATAAGGATTTTCATTCTTATTTCTTTCGAATTAAGAGGTGTAACTCTATGACATAGTCATAAAGTTCAAACCATTCAACTAAGACGGTTTATAAATCCTTCTCAACTACATTTGGAGCTTGTGGTGTAGGAACTAGGTTGTTATATTTGTTGATCATCATCTTGTCACTCAAAGAACCCATTCTTTGAGTTCTATCTCTCGTTCATTTGCCCTATCTTAGGCAAATCCTAGTGTAGGATTACAATGAACTACCCAACAAACAACATTTGTTAGTTGGTTTATAGAAGTGATATCCAAAGGTTAATTTAAGGATATCCCACAAGATTGTTCTCAAACAAATATTGCTTATTAGCACACAACCCCAAATCTTAACATGATTAAGACTTGTCTTTCTTTCCAACTACATCCTATGGAGTCATGAAAATTTTGGAAGATCTTGTAATTGACAATCATATTGTCTTAGAAGTATATATCCTATATATGGGTAATTGATAACATCCAACGAACTAAATCTTCTTCGAGTTCGTTCTTCTCCTAATGGAGAAATCCATTATCTTATGATGCTACTTTCCTTGATATCCTTCAAGGAAACTCTTCTAAAGTGTTATTAATCCTTGGATCAAATCTAAGGAGGTAAATACTTTAGACGTCTTACTCATCAACTTACACTCTTGAATTCTTTGAAACCTTTTGCAAAGTATTCGGACTTTTGTTTATTCAAAATAAACGATAGTCCAACCGAGAGCGATCTTCTGTGAATGTCATACAACATGAGTAGTATTATGTTGTGGACAAGTGCCACTAACATCTAAGTGAATTAACCTCAACTACTTTGTGATTCTTTCTTCTTTCCTAAAGAATAAAGATTCGAACATTTCGCCTCTATACAATTTCAACAAGAAGGTATTGGATCCGGATCTTACGATCCTAAGCATCCATCTATGACCAACTCGTAATTTATGTTTTAGAGGTATCACAACTCAGTTTGGGATTAGTCACTACCTTGCAACCTTTTGGGTTTTAAGCATCGTCATATTCTAAACAGTTAACACTACCACATTTTCTCTACTATAGAGACAATCAATTAGATTACAATAATCCAATCATTGATTAATAAAGAACAATGTTTTGTCAAACAAAACATTCATCCATATCTTATAGTGACGGAATTAAGTTCCTTATTCAAATTGGGATGTAAAGACAATCTTTGTTTTTCCAATTTCTTTGGTAGTTCATATGAGGAAGTAAGTACTACCTGGTTTCGCAGAGATCTATATTTGATTCACGTTCCGAATGTGAAGCACTTTCTCTTCTCTCATTAATCTTCTACTTCTTATTAGTCACACTTTTACAACGATTGTAAAACATAGTTACTAATACAGAATCAAGCATTCAAGTAGAAGAACCAACTGTTTTGAACTATTCAAGAACAATTTACAACACCTTCGAAAGGTGTGTTCTTGACACTTGCAAGACATTTCTTGCATTTACCCCTTCCAATGTCCATCCTTTCATAAAGAAAGTTTGTTCCCTTGGAGTTATTTAGCTTTCTTCATTTGACTTCTCCAATGACTACAATAGTCATGGTCCCTAAACTCCCACTGTCTCTCTTGAAACTTATTTCAATTGTGTTAAACACATCAAACAATTTGGAGAGCGTGCGGTTATTGTTCACTATATAGTTTACTATAAACTTAGTGAACCATTTGTTAGGGACTCATTGGTGAAGTCCTTCTCTAGTTTCCGTCTCGTGAAGTGGTTTAACACTTCAACACTCAATGATTCAAAATCATCTTAAGTCCATATTGATGGACTATTTTTGTCAACCAACCATCTTGTTCTAAACAAGATTACAAACATTCAAGAGTTGTTCAAGGCAACTCTCATTTCTTCATACAACAATTTGTAAGTGAAGAATCATGGCACATAAAGTGTCCATGTCCTTGTGCTTACTTTTCAAGTTCCTTGTTCATGTAACAAAGAAACAAGCACTAGTGTTTGCATTTAACTAAGGGTTGTTCTAAGCAACTCTTATTTCTTCATACAACGATTTGTAAGTGAAGAACAATGACACTAAAAGTGTTCATGTCTTTGTGCTAATCTTCATAAGTTCCTTTGTTCATACAACAAAGGAATAAGCATTGGTTGTTTGTGTTGTCCTCTTTATGATAGACTTATCTAACATGTTCTTCCAATGATACATTATCAATAGGAAAATTGTGAGGATGAGACTACTTAGGCACATATACAATCCATTCAAGACAATCTATGGGATTGTTGTACCAAGTCCGGAAACTAAAGCCTTTGGCTTTTCTTTGTCAAGTTTTGGATAGCGTTTGCAAATATATCGGTAAATAAATACATAACGAATATAAATTGATTGATTTTAAGCCATTTGATCCGGGTCTTTAAATTAAATAGCACCACCCACTATTTTCAACAAATTCCATATCCCTCATCGGAATTCGAGAGTTTTGGAGAAAACTCTTAGTAGGGTATGGGAGGCTCACTATTACCAAGCCCACCTCACAATGATATGATGTTGGCTAGCAACAATAATAATGAGAGAGTACGCTTACTCATTTACATCTAATGTAAGTACCCATCTTATTTGGCCTCTAGAGAATGAAGCCTCACAATGATATGATGTTGGCTCCATTGCACTTAGTTAAGTCATTCCCACCATGCAAGTTCGAGTAGGGGTTCAAGAACAACCTCACAATGATATGATGTTGATCATTCTCGTTGCCTACCTTCACAACATCATGTATGCATATAGGACTCTTCCTGAGTGTAAGCACGCACTTTGTACTCCCCCATGATAGGGTGAAGTCGGTGTACGAGTCACAAACGATCGAAGCCTACCACGGTGGAAGGCCACGAAAGAGTGTTCAAAGCACTCTCACGCTTATCAACTTAATAATGGTTTAGTTGAGGGTTTTAGGTCTCATCACATATAAGCATTTATTTTAATCTTATTATAACAATTTGGTCCTATTACAACTATTGGTCCATTTGATTGATTTAGTAGTATATGATGCTCCCACTAAGCTTGTAAAACGGTTTTTGAAGCAAGAGTATATGGTACTACTAACATAAGCTTTGCATTCATTGATGGACTATATAGTTATCTTAGGGCCTTAGGATGACTATGAACCTTTGATTCGATCCAACATGAGCCTAGTGTTGGATCTCGGTCTAGGGATGGTGATTGATTTTAGTTACGCGTTTAATCATATTAAGGCGTGTTTCTCCTATTAGGCGTTGGACCCAACTACTCCAATTTCATGCATATAAAAAAAAAACAAGAAAGGAGTACTTCAAAGTAAAGAAGAGCTTATGCTCTTTTACAACATTTGATCAAAACAAATTACTTTAAAGTAAAGAAGAGCTTATGCTCTTTTACAACATTTGATCATATCAAAGTACAACCAAAATTAATCTACACATTCCCATGGTTCAAACAAATTTGAGACGGCTTTTCATATAACTCAATTATCGTAGGCTTAGGTTCATAATCACCCTTTCTTTAATTAATTAACGCTTTAACTAATTAAACTAGAATGCAACATTGTCATTTGGTTTTCGTATCCATAGAATTGATTTAAATAGAGCTAAAAGAAATGAAAATCCAATTCTCATTTAAAGATACAAAACTATTTTGTTCTCTACTAATTTGGGCCAAAAAGCAATAACCTCAACCATTGGGCTATATTGCAATACACAAACTTTTGAGGTCACTTTGTAAAAACACAAAAGTCCACTACTTCATGTAATTACAACTAGAACCCAAAAATTTCACCAAATGCAAAAACTTTATTAAAGGAGCAAAACAATTTGTCCTTTAGTGATTTTGGGCCTTTACGTAAAAACGTAAACTTTTGGGTCAAAGTGCAAATACACAAAAGTATCAAAACTTTATGTAATTACATAAAAGCCCCAAAAGTACTCTCATTGAGGGAGTGGCCTGTTTTGGTAGGTGAGAGTGATGTGTGTGAGTTGATTTTTAGGTTTGAAAGGTGATGGAAATATGTAAGTGATTGGTATGGTGTGACTAGTTGAAAAAGCATGGGTGAAGTTTTGAAAATTCAAACCATCCATCACTAACAAAAACAAGTAAACAACCAAACACATTTTTGAATCAAAATTCCCAAACTTTTTTGTTCTTGCCAAGAACATATCAAGAACAGTGAAGAACATCTATGAAAACCCATAAGAGCTCCATGAACATTTTTCACCCAAAAAAACCCCAAAAACTCTCAAACTTAAGGGAAATAACATACTACCATACTAGGGTACTTAGGGGTTCCAAAAGTCACTTTAAAACACTTTGAACAAGACAAACAAGAACCCAAAAGGATTCACCAACTACTAGACCTAGGCTCTTGATACCACTTGAAGGAAAATTTGTGAAAAACATGTTCATTTGAGCAACATCTATGGCATGCAATTAACAATTAAAGGCGGAATCATGCTTGTATGCACTCAAAACAAAACATTACCCATGAAATTCAAAGCCTAGTAGTTATGGTGAACCATGACTCAACTCAAATCTTAAAGAAAGGAGTTGAGAAACTTTTATACCTTTGAAGCACCTCTTTGCTTAGCAAAGGTTAATCACCCATGTGAGGGCCTTCTTTCCTTTGTCTCCTTGGTCCTTGGCTCCATGGATATGGATGGAAGAATTGATTCTCCAAAAGTCCCCAAGGTAGGAGACCTCTAATTTTCGACACCAAGGATGGTGAAGGAAGAAGATGAGTGACCTTGGAGGAGGAAGGATTCCTAGCTAGTCCCCTCCAAGGGGGCCGGCCTCCTAGAGAGAAAAGGAGAGACATGTTCTCTCTAATTTTCTCCAAAAGAAACCCTAAATGAATTTTGGCTATAAAGTTCTTTATATAGTCCCTTCAATTAAGTGACTTAAAGAACCACAAACCCTTTCCTTCTCTATATGGCCGGCCTCCTTAAGGCTATGGGCTGTTTGGGCCCTTTTGGGTATTTAGTCAATAAGTTGTCATACAACTTATGTTAATGGGCTTGACATTCGAAGCCCATTGGGCCTTGAGGCCCAAAACTAACCCGAGGTCTAAAACGAACTTATTCGTTTGATTAATTAACATATTAATTAATCCTAGACATAAATAATTAAACCATTTAATTATCCTTACTCATCTCCATTGTATTCTTCAATCATTACCTTACACGGTGTGCGATCCATTAGGTTCCTTTTAGCGAGGCAGTGGGCGATTAGAACTCTTACTAATCGATTGTGAATTGAAACTTACTTTCAATTCTCCCTTTAGTGATTTTACATCTTCAGGGCTTCCACAAGCCATGAGTGACACCTAGCAGTATGTCATGGCTACCCAAGCTAATCAGAAGAGGTTGGAGAACCTATTTAGTTTGGGATTACAATGCAATACGGTCTTTCTCTAATACAATACTCTTGACCACATTGTTTGGTTTGATAGTTTATTCATGTCTACTATCCAATGTGATTCTCTTACTTATATGATTACCTTGAATTTTATTTGGAACGAGTTCCTAAATCTCATTCATACTCTGGCCAGAGATTCTTAATCATATCATAGAGTATTCTCCCTCAACGTTTGAAGGTTAGAGATCCCTTGTTGCGCATTCACTTGCCTCCATGGCTAAGTGGCTTAACCCCAACTATGCCGTGGACACTCTTTGACGGAGTGACTTTGACATAGTCAAAGATCAAGGACCTAACCACAAGACAACTATGATGCCTCAGGTCAAATGAGTACTTTGCATTATCCCAACTATGAGTTCTCATGTGACATGTATGAGAACTCCTCGTTGATCGCGTTCAGTGGACTCATTCTCTATTGAGCACCTACATACTTGTCTTGGTGTCAGTCACACCAATGACTCAAGACCAGTCACTCTTCCTAAGAAAAGACATAGCACGTACTGATCTTGACGGACTGTCAATGCCTAATTGGCAATCCTATGATCAGGAACATTTAGGATATGTATTCGAAAGAGAATGGTCTCATGAATCTAACTTCTTTAGATCACATTCTCCCTATTACATATTCTTTGGACTTATCGTTTAAGCATATAACATTTATATGAGACGGCTTAAAATAATAATCTTTGCCCTTTATATTAAACTAGATTAGTTTAACATGTGAAATGTCCGTAAAGTATCATCATATGATTGGTTTTAGGGCACATTTCCAACAATGTATGGATGTGAATGAATCGTGAATTGGTCAGGGATATGTTTAGGTTGGATGGGGCTGCGGCAAGGGGTAGAAAGTGGCTGGATGTGTAGAATGGTCAATATCCCTTAGAGAATGCAGCTAGGGTGTTTATTTAAAGGCTTTAGGGTTTTTATAGCTAGGAAATAATTTAGGTAACAAAAATTAAACCAAAACTTTAAGGGAAATAGGAATTAAAGTCAGAATCCCAAGGAAAAAGGTAAGGAAGGTGCGGCTAAGACGGAAAGGGCAAGGGAATGCCTTGCAAGGCAAGGAAAAAGGGTTTCCATACTGATTTAGGTGCGGCAAAGGAAGGTTAGTGAAGGGAAAGGGGTCCCCTTGCACGGCAAGGGAAAGGGAAACAAGGACAGGTGCGGCAAAGGCTAGAAAGGTGCAAGGAAGGTTTAGTTTGTGTCCTAAAATGCATAGGAGATCATCATTGTTGCTGGAACTTAGGGACATTTAGGAGTAGGAAAGTTCAAACCAAAATAGGAAACCTTGGCTTAACTTTCCTACTTCAAGTAGGAATCCTTGTTTGAGTAGGAATCCTTGTTCAACTAGGAATCCTTCTTCAATTAAGAATCCTTCGTTGATTAGGAATCCTTCGTTGATTAGGAATCCTAACATCTTCAAGTCTTCATATTCGTCCATTCATTTTGCTCCAAGCATGTGATATCTATTCTAAGCCCAATTTTGCTCCAAAAGGCTCCAATATGCACTTTCTTGCATACTTTGCCTTTAGAACCTGAAATTGCACGAAAATGACTTTAAACACTAAAATAACTAAGGAATAACAAAAAAAATGCACGAAAACAAGCTAACTAAGTCGCATAAATATGCTCCTATCACATATTGCAACAACTGAGAAGTAAGATTCCCTATTTGAGCTTGAAGATTAGCAATTGCCATGTCTTACTTCTCTAGTACCTAAAACAAAACAAAACAAAACAAAATAAAAAATTGAGATAAAAGACACTAACCTAAACTCAAAGACACGAACGGAAACAAAGGGGGATTAGCAATTTTGCTAATCCCTGGCAACGGCGCCAAAAATTTGATGTGATATTAACTAGCACACAAATTAAACCCTCTTGTTGACAATTGTACTAAAGATGTAAGTAGGGATCGTTCAAGGCCGGGGATTAGGAGGGATTGCTAATCTACTTAAAACTAAGTCAAAAACACAAAACTAGACTCTAATAACTTAAAACAAACTAGAATGACTCACAACAGCACAAAACAAGCAAATTGACTCAAAACAAGAACTAAGGGGTGATTTGGACGAATTTCTAACTTAACTTGACTTAAAACACTTAAGAAGACCTAATTTAGACAAATTCTAACTAATAGACACAACCAAGTAAAGGGGGATTGGGTTTTGGACGAAATTAAGGTAAAAACAAACAAGTTGTAAACTTAAACAAAGTTACACGAATTTGGGGTGAATAGATGGGTGATAAGCTGGCTAGAGAGTCCCTCTCCACACATTACACACTTGCATACAAATTGATTTCCAGTTACTCTTTCAATAAACAATGAATGACAATGCCCCAGATTAACCGTGTCATCACTAATCAGCTGATGTGATATAAACTAGCACACAAATTAAACCCTCTTGTTGACAATTGTAGTAAAGATGCAAGTAGGGATCGTTTGATGTGATATAAACTAGCACTCAAATTAAAACCCTATTATTGTAGTATATGTAAGTAGGGATCGTTCTAGGCCGGGGATTAGAATGGATTGCTAATCTACTTAAAACTGACTCAAAAACACTTAACTAGGCTGAAAACACTTAATTAGACTCAAAGAACTCAAAACAAACTAAAATGACTCAAAACAGCACAAAACAATGAAATAGACTCAAACTAGACACTTAAGGGTGATTTGGATGAAAATTGATTTTCACTTGACTTAAAACACTTAAAACACAAGTTTAGACATATTCTAACTAAATTGACAAAAAAAAGTAAAGAAGATTGGGTTTTTGACGAAATTAGAACTTAAACAAACAGATTATGAAACTAAACAGAAAAGGCACGAAATTGAGATGATTTGAATGGTAAAAGGCTAGCTAGAGGGTTCTTCTCCACACATGACACATTTGCATACAAATCGATTTCCAGTTGTTTTTTCAATAAATCATGAACCTCAATGCCCCAAGTTAATCGTGAACAGCACACATATCGGCAACCAAATTATTCTTCAATAGTTCCCTATATGAACAACATAATAGAAATACAATCAAAGATCATTAAGGTTTTTGAAAATCATAAGCATTGAGAAAACATTCGTAACTATGAACAGCATGATACTCCTGCCAGGAATTCACTTAACGCGATCGTTTATAAACGACCTCCCTTACTTGTAAATATAAGTTTGTAACTACTAGGTGAAACTCCCTTATATTTTAGCTTCAAATCCCTGCATGCAAACTAAGTGTGCACCCTCAATCGACCTACAAGAATAAGTTATCAATCAAGCAGTTAAGCAAATTGCATTCACGATTTAAGAAATCACAACTGGAAGTAATCAATTCATATTGCAAATATGTTCATGGCTTTGAAATTCCCCCTAGCTAAAAGGAGTTTAGCTCCTCATGTTCGCAAAACAAAGACAATTAAACTTAAACATTGAAAACAAAAGTAGAAGACACCTATAACACTCCAACAACCCAAACTTGAATGGCAAGCACGTCCAAGGGCCTTCCTTCTTCTTCTTTTCTGCGGCACAAGGTATGGGTGAAGGTTTGAGTGATGAATTATATGAAGGAATGGCTGAAAGTATGAATGGTAGTGAATGAATGGATGGTGTTGTGCAGTAAGGGATTTTATTTAAAGGAAAAGGAAATCAAAACCCTAATTAATTTTGGAGACAGACTTTTATTCCAAATCCTCTAAGAAAAAGGGTAAAAAATGAGAATCCAAGAGGAAAAAGGGAAAAGGGGAAGTGCGGCAGAATCCTAGGAGGGAAGGGAAGGCCTGCCGTGCAAGGGATTTGGTTTTCTAGAAGGAATAGGTGCGGCACAAGGGAAGGAAAGTGAAAGGGATATGCGGCAAGGGTTTAGGAAAGAAAGGGAACGTATTTAAGTGTCCTATTCTGAAAATAAGGTAAGTTTGAATTAATGTAACTTTGAATTAATGTCTCCTTTTTCTTCACTGATTCATTTCTTCAAAATCTTTGACTTAATTCTTCTAGCACATTCCAAACCTTCTTGAACTTCAATTTCGTCCATCCACCTTGCTCCAAGCAAGTGCTATCCATTCCAAGCCCAAAACTGCTCCAAAATGCTCCAAATTGCACTTTCTTGCCACTTTGGCCATTTAAACCTACAAACACACGAAAATAGCTTAAAACACTAAAATAACTAAGAACTAACAACATAAATGCCAAGAAACAAGCTAACTAAGTCGCATAAATATGCTCCTATCAAATTCTCCCACACTTAGCTTTTGCTAGTCCTCGAGGAAAACAAAACAAAACAAAACAAAACCTGAACCTTCCAACATTTACCTCAAGGATTTCCAATGAACATGACATGCTAAAAATCACTACTTACATAGATTTTAGTCATCCTTACCCTTAAGCACATACTTAATCACAGTCACCATTCACTAGTTCGCATTTAATCAATTAAAACAACATTTTGAATGTAGTAACATGCCTTAGAGAATTCACTCAATTCCTCACAAGATATACTCTCTATTTTCACACAGATTTTTTGACTACACTCCCTACACTAAGTATATGTGAGCAGATTGATGTAAACATGTAGACTAAACACTCACATATGTTTTAATAAGGAAAGCATTTTCCGGAGTTATTAATGCGCAATTGAATATGATCTCATGAACGGAATGCTACTACTTAGAAGCAAGAACCAGGGACACCATATGCTTATACCAATTTCAAACTCCACATATTGAAATACACAACACTCAAGATTGAAGTCTAAGGGTTGTAACGGGGCTAAGGGTATTGGCTAACAAAGAAAGGTTAAGGATAAACAAAAGTTCTTAAAGAAACAGTAAGCAAAGCAATGAAATCAACACTTAGAATTCATTTTTGAATGCAGAAATCAACTTTAAACACAAGGGGAAGTTTCATACAACTTAGGGTCAAATTCAATCTTTTGGACCCTTTCTTCAACAACCAACACTTGTGAGTTGATTCTCACTTCTTTTTTTTTTTTTTTTTTTTTTTTTCACCCGTTGCCTATTTCTTTGGCACACAAAACACATATTTGAAAACCCTTCCCCCACACTTGTTTTTCTGCAAATCGTAGATCAAAAGGAATTCCCTCTAAGTCATGCTTCACTAACCTTTAAGAACAAGGGTATGCATAGTCCTATACTAGGCTAGGTAAGGACATAGGCTAAATAAGGCTCAAAAGGGGTTAAACCTACAAAACATATGAAAAAGGGGGGTACGGCTGTTTGGCTTTGGTTCACTAAAACAACTTCATCTTGTTTATGTGTTATGCAATTCAATGTCATGCTTTGAATGAGATGGGTATGAGTTCTAGTATTTGGATCTAAAATGATGAAAACACATTCTAAGTAGCAATCAAGCAAAGAAATAATGAGATCATGCAACAACTTTAGAAAACAAAAACATCACAGATTAATAACTCTCCAAAAGAAGTATAGGCTCAAGTCTCTCAGGGTTGTAGCGTTAGTTTGAGTTTCTTCCTTCAAGCACGTTACAAAAACTGATTTTTTCCTTTTGTGATTACATGTGAATTCGTAAACAACAACTACAACTAAACATAAACCAAAGAGCATATCAAACTTCTATCCATGTTTGTAACTTTCTTTAACAGTTATGCAATTAAAAACCAAATCCTCATCATTGTGTTGGAAGGTACCCTAAGACACAAACACACACAAACAACTCTCAAAACTACTCTTTTTGGGTTTTTCAAAACTTTTTCCAATTTTTTTTTCAAATTTTCGTATTTTTCTGTCAAGACACGTAAAAACACTTTAAAACACACGAAAAACACTTCAAAATAGTGAGATACAACTTTAGAAGTGATAGGTGATAAAATCCCACGAATATATCAATGAAAACACTTTGTTTACCCCCCCCACACTTAAACCAAACATTGTCCTCAATGTTTCAAACATAGACTCACACATAATCATGGCAAAATAAATGCAGTAAAGAGAAGGGTTTAGGAATGCAAATCTGATTGTGGAGCCATTCCTAAGTCTTCCTTATTTGAATGCATGGGTTGCCTCCCAAGAAGCGCTTGCTTTAACGTCTTCCAACCGGACGATACCTCATTTTAAGCTTCATCGGAGCCCACGGCATAGAGGGGTATGTCCTCCAGAACATGCTCCTCGAAAGTCTCATAGTAAGGCTTCAAACGGTGCCCGTTCACTTTGAATTCTTGTTCGGTCTTGAAACTTTGAATTTGGACTGCACTATAAGGAAAAGCATTAGTAACAACAAAAGGACCAACCCACTTAGAACGTAACTTACCGGGAAACAAACGAAGGCGGGAATTGAAAAGTAACAGTTGCTGTCCTATGGAGAATGTCTTGCTAGGAATCATCTTGTCATGGAATGCCTTTGTCTTCTCCTTGTAAATTCGAGCATTCTCATAAGCCTCGTGCCCAATCTCTTCAAGTTCATTCAATTGAAGCTTCCTATGAATGCCAGCCGCATCAATGTCCATGTTGAATGCTTTGACAGCCCAATGCGCCTTGTGGTTTAATTCCACGGGAAGATGGCATGGTTTGCCATATATGAGCCGAAATGGAGACATCCCAATTGGTGTTTTGTAGGCCGTACGATACGCCCATAATGCATCATCCAAACGCAAGCTCCAATCTTTCCTTGTTGGCCTAACTATCTTCTCCAAAATCTGCTTGATTTCTCTATTCGAAACCTTGGACTCGCCACTTGTATGGGGATGATAAGGTGTCGAAACCTTATGTGTGACATTGTACTTCTTAAGCAGCGCCTCGATGGTTCAATTACAAAAGTGAGAGCCTCCATCCTGATAAGTACTCGCGGCATTCCAAACCTTGCAAATATGTTAGTTTTAACAAAATCTGCAACCACTTTGGAATCATTAGTACGGGTGGCTTTGGCTTCCACCCATTTCGACACATAATCCACAGCAAGTAAAATATAATTGAAACCATGAGATGAAGGAAAAGGACCCATGAAATCAATACGCCAAACATCAAAAATTTCAACAACCAAGATAGAGGTTGGCGGCGTTTGATCTTTTGCACCTATATTTCCCGTTCTTTGACAACGATCACAAGTCATACAAAAGGTTCTAGCATCTTTAAAGATATTAGGCCAATAAAATCCACATTCTAAAACCTTAAGTGCTGTGCGTTGTGTGCCAAAGTGTCCTCCACATGCATAAGTGTGACAGAAAGTTAAAATTGAATTAAACTCTGAATCATGCACACACTTACTAAGAATCCGATCAGGGAAATATTCCCACAAATAATGGTCATCCTATAGATAAAATCATGCATCCTTTTTAAGTTTATCATGTTGGTGCTTGTTTAGGGTGCTTGGAACTTGTTTAGACACCAAATAATTCACTAAATCAGCATATCATGGCTCACTTACCTTAATGGACAGCAGATGCTCGTCTGGGAATGTTTCTGAGATGGGTAATGGGTCCTCATCATGCACCAAACGACTCAACTAGTCAGCCACCATGTTTTCACTTCCTTTTTTGTCTCAGATTTCCACATCAAACTCTTGAAGAAGAAGCATCCAGCGAATAAGCCTTGGCTTGGCTTCCTTCTTCGTAAGCAAATACTTCAAAGCTGCATGATCAGTGTAGATTATAACTTTAGTACCAAGTAAATAAGAACAAAACTTATCTAAAGCAAACACAACAACAAGAAGTTCTTTTTCAGTGGTGGAGTAGTTTAATTGAGCATCATTCTAGGTCCTTGAGGCATAGTAAATGATGTGAGGCTTCTTATCATTCCTTTGTCCCCAAAACAGCTCCAATTGCATAATCTGAGGCATCACACATAAGCTCGAAAAGAAGGCTCCAATATGGTGGAACTACGATGGGGGCCGAAGTGAGCAATTCCTTGAGGTGATTGAAGGCCTTCTCATATTCCTCGCTGAACTCAAAAGGCACATCCTTTTGAAGGAGACAGTAAAGAGGTTGGGATATCTTTGAAAAGTCCTTGATGAATCGTCGATAGAATCCTACATGTCCAAGAAAAGAACGAACCTCTCTCAACGAAGTAGGAGAGGGTAAGTAGCGTACAAGATCTATTTTTGATTTATCAACCTCAATTCCCTTTTTTGAAATTATATGACCTAAAACTATGCCTTGTTTTACCATAAAGTGACATTTTTCCCATTTTAAAACAAGGTTAGTTTCAATGCATCGTTTCAAGATTAAAGTGAGATTAGTTAAACAACCATCAAAAGAGTCACCAAAAACACTAAAATCATCCATGAAAACGTCAATAATCTTCTCGATATAATTTGAAAAGATACTTACCATGCATCTTTGAAAGGTGGCTGGTGCATTGCATAAACCAACTGGCATTCGACGATAAACAAAAGTACCAAACGGACAAGTAAAAGTGGTCTTTTCTTGGTTGTCTGGAGCTATCACAATCTGATTATATCCCGAAGAATCATCAAGAAAGCAATAGAAGGAAAGGGTGAAGGTTTAAGTGATGAATTATATGAAGGAATGGCTGAAAGTATGAATGGTAGTGAATGAATGGATGGTGTTGTGCAGCAAGGGATTTTATTTAAGGGAAAAGGAAATCAAAACCCTAATTAATTTTGGAGACAGACTTTTATTCCAAATCCTCTAAGAAAAAGGGTAAAAAATGAGAATCCAAGAGGAAAAAGGGAAATGGGAAGTGCGGCAGAATCCTAGGAGGGAAGGGAAGGCTTGCCGTGCAAGGGATTTGGTTTTCTAGAAGGAATAGGTGCGGCACAAGGGAAGGAAAGGAAAAGGGATATGCGGCAAGGGTTTAGGAAAGAAAGGGAACATATTTAAGTGTCCTATTCTGAAAATAAGGTAAGTTTGAATTAATGTAACTTTGAATTAATGTCTCCTTTTTCTTAACTGATTCCTTTCTTCAAAATCTTTGACTTAATTCTTCTAGCACATTCCAAAACCTTCTTGAACTTCAATTTCGTCCATCCACCTTGCTCCAAGCATGTGTTATCCTTTCCAAGCCCAAAACTGCTCCAAAATGCTCCAAATTGCATTTTCTTGCCACTTTAGCCATTTAAAACTACAAACACATGAAAATAGCTTAAAACACTAAAATAACTAAGAACTACCAACATAAATGCCAAGAAACAAGCTAACTAAGTCGCATAAATATGCTCATATCAATCGCTCAACTATTAGTCCACATCCTCCATGTCTTACCAGTCTTTGGCACCAACAAGGCTGGAACTGCACAGGGGCTTAAGCTTTCCCGAATAAACCCTTTGTGAGCAACTCCTCCACTTGTCGTCTCAACTCCTCATGTTCAGTAGGGCTCATCCGGTAGTGTGCTTTGTTTGCACGGCTTGATCCGGGTACCAAGTCAATTTGGTGCTGAATGGTTCGTAATGGAAGCAAACCATCTGGAATATCTTTCGGAAACACATCTGAGAATTCTTCTAACAATGGCTTAGCCAATTCTAGAATTGGATTATCAATCTGCACCTTCTCTTTGCCAACCAGCACATAAACCACATCACTTTGCTACATTTCAGTTATGAACTTATGATAAGTAAGGAAATTAGAACCCTCCCCATTAGATTGTTTAGGCTCAAAATCCTTAGAAGGACCAAGCACAATACGCTTATTATCCCAGGAAAAACTGTATGTATTTTTTTGCCCATCATGGGAAACATTTCAATCATATTGCCACGGTCTTCCCAAAAGAAGATGGCAAGCATCCATGTTAATCACATCACACCAAATCTTGTCTCTATACTTGTTAGCAATAGAGAAATGGATTTGGAAACCTTTACCTCATTGCCACGTTTTAACCAAGAGAGCTGATAAGGATTTAGATGTGGTTTTGTTTCAAGCTTAAGCTTTTGCACCGCCTCCTCTGCCACTGCGTTCTCACAGCTCCCACCATCAATAATAAGCTTGCAAACCTTCCCTCCAATTGTGCAAGTTGAATGAAAAATGTTGCTATGCAACCAATGACCATCCTCATTGTGCGGAGTGAAACAAACTCTTTTAACTACAAGAGCCTCCCCTTGGTCCCCATGTAATATCTCTTCTACATTTTCATTTTCATCACCGTCATATATTGCTTCTTGTGAGAAATCATGAAAATCATCATTTGTATCTTCGCTTTCAACAAACAAGTTTTTACCTGGACGATCAGATTTTCGACATTCACTGGACTTGTGACCAAGTTCACCACACTTATGACACCTTCCACCAAAAGTAGGAGCATTCTTGGCATTGGAGCTTCCACTAGAAGTGACTTTTGGTGTAGTAGGTGCTGGGACAATAGGCTTGGAAGCTGTTGAAGGGGCTGTTATTGTAGAACCCCATGAAGAAGCACTCCGTCGACTACTTTGTTTCTCAATCTGGATAGCCTTTTGATATGCTTCGGATACACTATAAGAATCATATACATTAAGTGTCTCCTCAATATTTTGGCGCAATCCACCAATGTAACGAGCCACCAATTGGTCATCGGTCTCATCGAAGTCATTTCGTGCAAGCAGATTGTAAAATTCCTCTGTATAAGAATTCACTGACTTATTGCCTTGCCGAAGATTTTGTAACTGCATATACAAAGATCTTGCGTAATTGTGAGGCAAAAATTCAGTACGCATGTATTTCTTCATCTTTTCCCATGTTTCAATCTTTCTCTTTCCCTTTCGAATCCGAGAGGCCTTAACTTGTTGCCACCAAGCTGATGCTCTTCCTCATAAACAAGTCGCTACCAATCCCACCTTTTGATGTGGTATAAACTAACACACAAATTAAACCCTATTAAGATAGTTGTAGTATGTGAAAGTAGGGATCATTCTAGGCTGGGGATTAACTAGGGCAGCTAATCTACACAAACTAGACTCTAGACTACTCAAAACAAACTAATTTGATTTAAACCACACAAACTAAGTTATTATGACTCAAAACTAACACTTAAGGGTGATTTGGACGAAAATTAAACTAAGAAGACTCAAAATATTGAATGGGGATTGTTTTTGACGAATTTTAAAACTTAAACAAACAAACTTGCAAAAACACTCAAAAGGTATGAAATTGGGTGATTTGAATGGGTGAATGGCTAGCTAGAGGGTCCTTCTCCACACATGACACATATGCAACACAAATTGATTTCCAGTTATTATTCCTTTAAACCATGAATCTCAACGCCCCAGATTAACCGTGAACAACACTAATTAACCCTTAGATTTTCCTTAAGTCATTGAATTGGATGGACAACGCATCGACAACCAAATTATTCTTCAATAGTTCCCTACATGAACAACATAATAGAGATACAATAAAAGATCATTAAGCTTTATGAAAATCATAAGCGTTGACATGACACTCATGCCAGGAATTTCCTTAACGCGATCGTGACTAACAACCTCCACTACTTGTAAATATAAGTTTGTAACTATTAGGTGAAACTCCCTTATATTTTAGCATCAAATTCATGCATGCAAACTAAGTGTGCACCCTTAATCAACATACATGAATATGTTTTCAATCAAACAGTTGAGCAAATTGCATTCACGATTTATGAAATAATAACTAGATGTAATCAATTCATATCACATATACGTTCATGCCTTTGAATTCTCCCCTAGCTAAAACGAGTTTAGTTCCTCATGTTCACAATTAAACAAAGACAATTAAATTTAAACATTGAAAACAAAGATAGAATACACCTGGAAACGCTCCAACAATCCAACGTCTTGAATGGCAAGCACGACTCCAAATGGCTCATTCTTCTCCTTCCTTGCAAAGCTTGATAGGAGCATATTTATGCGACTTAGTTAGCTTGTTTCTTTGCATTTATTTAGCTAGTTTCTACTTATTAGAGTGTTTTAAGCTATTTCGTGTGTTTGTAGGGTCAAATGGAAAAAGTGGCAAGAAAGTGCAATTTGGAGCATTTTAGAGCAGTTTTGGGCTTTGAATGGATAGCACATGCATGGAACAAGGTGGATGGACGTTTTTGAAGTTCAAGAGAGGCTAGGAATGTGCTAAAGATCTGGAGAAATTAATTCAAGATTTGGAAGATAAGGAATCAGCTAAAAAGAAGGGAACTTTATCCGAACCACCTTATCTTATCCAAACTGCCTTATCTTATCCTTATCTTATCCTAACGAACATTATTCAAACATTATCCTATTTATCCAACATTATCTAAACTTATTTCCAGTTGCAAAAGGAGTCCTTATCCTATTCTAAATACTTCCCATCTGATTCTAGGAGTCCTAATCCATCCAAACAATCTAATCCTTCCCCTCCTTGGTTTCTGCTAAACCCTACCCTATATATACACAATTCTGGTGAATTTTCAAGGGTTTTTGTGTTGCATGTTATAAGAGCCTAAACTCAGAAAATCCCCATTGTGCCGCAACAAGGAAGGAAGGAGGAGAGCTTGGAGCTATGCTTGCCATTCAAGACCTTTGGATTGCTGGAGCGTTTCTAGGTGCATTCTATCCTTAGTTTTAGTTCAATGTTTGTTTTAATTTGATTTTCAGTTATGATGAACATGAGGAGCTAAACTAGTTTTAGCTAGGGGAGAATTCAAAGCCATGGACATATGCTTTATATAAATTGATTACCTCCAGTTATTGTTTCTTAAATCGTGAATGCAATTTGCTTATATGTTTGATTGATAACTTATTCTTGTGTGTTGATTAAGGAGGCCTACTTAGTTTGCATGCATGAATTTGATGCTAGAATATAAGGGAGTTTCACCTAATCGTTATGAACTTATATTTATAAGTAGTAAAAATCACTAGTCATGATTGTGTTAAGTGAATTCCTGGCAGTAGTATCATGCAGTTCATAGTTACAAATGCCTTGTCAATGCTTATGATTTTGACAAAGCTTAATGATCTTTTATTGTATCTCTATTATGCTGTTCATGTAGGGAACTATTGAAGAATAATTTGGTTGCTAATGCGTTGTCCATCCAATTCAATGACTTAAGGAAAATCTGAGGGTTAATTAGTGTTGTTCACGGTTAATCTGGGGCGTTCAGATTCACTGTTTAAAGGAATAATAACTGGAAATCGATTTGTGTTGCATGTGTCATGTGTGGAGAAGGACCCTCTGGCTAGCCCTTTACCCATTCAAATCACCCAATTTCGTGTCTGACCTGTTTAGTTTATGCAATCCGTTTAGTTTAATTAATTTCGTCCAAATCAACCCCCCCTTTAATTAAGTGTGTTAGATTAGTTAGAAACGTAATTGAATCTATCCAATTTAGTGTTTTGAGTCTTACTAGTCTAAAATTCGTCTAAATAATTCCCTAGAGTCTGTTTTGAGTCTATTTACTAGTATTGTGCTGTTTAGAGTCTGTTTAGTGTGTTTTGAGTTTTTAGTGTCTATTTAAGTGTTTCTAAGTCTAATTTTGTGTTTTTGAGTCATATTTGTGTAGATTTGCACTTTCTTGCCAACTTTGTCATTTGAACCTACAAACACACGAAAATAGCTTAAAACACTCTAATAAGCAAAAACTAAGTAAGTAAATGCAAGAAAACAAGCTAACTAAGTCGCATAAATATGCTCCTGTCAAATTCCCCCACACTTAGCTTTTGCTAGTCCTCGAGCAAAACAAAACAAACAAAACATAACCCAAACCTTCCAACGTTCGCCTCAGGGATTTCCAATGGAACATGACATATTAAAATCACTACTTACATAGATTTTAGTCATCCCCTCCCTCGAACTCATACCTAATCGCAGTAGCCACCTACTAGCTCACATTTAATCAATTAAAACAACAATTGGAATGTAGTAACATGCCTTAGAGAATCCCTCAATTCATCACCGGATATACTCTCTATTTTCACACAGAGGTTTTAACTACACTCCCTACACTAGGTACATGTGAGAAGATTGATGTAAACATGTAGACTAGCACTCACATATGTTATAACAAAGAAGGCACTTTCTGGAATTATTAATGCACATATGTATATGATCTCATGAACAAAACGCTACTAGTTAGATGCGAGAACCAGGGATACCATATGCTCATACCAACCTCAAACTCCACATACTGAACACATAACGATCAAGATAGAAGTCTAAGGGTTGTAATGGGGCTAAGGTATTGGCTAACCAAGAAAGGTAAAAGATAAACAAAAGTTCTTAAAGTAATAGTAAGCAAAGCAATGAAATCAACACTTAGAATTAATTTTGGATGCAGCAACCAACTTTAAACACAAAGGGGAGATTCATACGACTTTTAGGGCCAAATTCAAACTTTTGGACCTTTTCTTCAACAACCAATACTTGTGAGCTCATTCTCACTTATTTTCAACTTTTTTTTTTCTTTTCACAACTTTTTCTTCTTCTTTTTTTTTTCTTTTTCACGTTTTTTTTTTCTTTTTCTTTTTCTTGTGCCCTTTCTTTCTTTACTTGGCACCCAAACCACTAAACACCTTCCCCCACACTCGTTTTTCTGCATAACGTTAATAAAAAAGAATTCCCTCTAAGTCATGCTTCACTATCCTTTAAGAACAAGGGTATGGATAATCCTATACTAGGCTACGTAAGGATAATGTGGGCTAACAAAGAAAATAGGCTAAATAAGGCTCAAAGGGGTTAAACCTACAATACATATGCAAGGGATAAGGCTTTTTGGCTCTGGTTTAGCTAAACAACTTCATCTTATTATATGTTATGCAATCAATTTTATGCTTTGAATGAAACGGGCATAAGTAACAACCGAGCAAAGAAATAATGAGATCATGCAACAACTTTAGAAAACAAGAATATCAAGATTAATAACTCCCCAAATAACAAATAGGCTCAAGTCTCTCAGGGTTGCAGCGTTAGTTTGAGTTTCTTCCTTCAAGCATGTTACAAAAACTGATTTTTTTCTTTTGTGATTACATGTGAATTCGTAAACGACAACTACCACTAAGTATAAACCAAAGAGCATATCAAACTTCCATCCATGTTTGTAACTTTCTTTACCAATCATGGAATTAAAAACCAAATCCTCATCATTGTGTTGAAAGGTAACCTAAGACACAAACACACAACAACGACTCTATTTTGTGTTTTTTCAAAACTTTTCCAATTTTTTTTTCAATTTTCGTATTTTCAAAACAAACCACACTAAAACACTTCAAAACACACTAAAAAACACTTAAAAATAGTGAGAAACAACTCTAGAAGTGATGGGTGACATGATAGGAGCATATTTATGAGACTTAGTTATTTTAGTGTTCTAAGCTATTTTCGTGTGTTTGTAGGTTTAAATGGCTAAAGTGGCAAGAAAGTGCAATTTGGAGCATTTTGGAGCAGTTTTGGGCTTGGAATGGATAGCACATGCTTGGAGCAAGGTGGATGGACGAAATTGAAGTTCAAGAAGGTTTTGGAATGTGTTAGAAGAATTAAGTCAAAGATTTTGAAGAAATGAATCAGTCAAGAAAAATGAGACATTGATTCAAAGTTACATTAATTCAAACTTACCTTATTTTCAGAATAAGACACTTAAATACATTCCCTTTCTTTCCTAAACCCTTGCCGCATATCCCTTTCCATTTCCTTTCCTTGTCTCGCACCTATTCCTTTTAGAAAACCAAATCCCTTGCACGGCAAGCCTTCCCTTCCCTCGTAGGATTCTGCCCCACTTCTCCTTTCGCTTTTCCTCTTGGATTCTGATAGTTACCCTTTTTCTTAGAGGATTTGGAATAAAAGTCTATCTCCAAAATTAATTAGGGTTTTGGATTTCCTTTTCCCTTAAATAAAATCCCTTGCCGCACAACACCATCCATTCATTCACTACCATTCATACTTTCAGCCATTCTTTCATACAATTCATCACTCAAACCTTCACCCATACCTTGTGCTGCAGCAAAGAAGAAGAAGGAAGGCCCTTGGACGTGCTTGCCATTCAAGTTTGGATTGCTGGAGTGTTCTAGGTGTCTTCTACTTTTGTTTTCAATGTTTAAGTTTAATTGTCTTTGTTTTGCGAACATGAGGAGCTAAACTCCTTTTAGCTAGGGGGAATTTCAAATCCATGAACATATTTGCAATATGAATTGATTACTTCAAGTTGTGATTTCATAAATTATGAATGCAATTTGCTTAACTGCTTGATTGATAACTTATTCTTGTATGTCGATTCAGGGTGCACACTTAGTTTGCATACAGGGGTATGAAACTAAAATATAAGGGAGTTTCACCTAATAGGTACAAAATTATATTTACAAGTAATGGAGGTCGCTTATAAATGATCGCGTTAAGTGAATTCCTGGCAGGAGTATCATGCTGTTCATAGTTACGAATGCTTTGGCAATGCTTATGATTTTCACAAAGCTTAATGATCTTTGATTGTATTTCTATTATGTTGTTCATATAGGGAACTATTGAAGACTAATTTGGTTGCCGAAGCGTTCCATCCAATTCAATGAATTTATCGATTTGTATACAAGTGTGTCATGTGTGGAGAAGAACCCTCTAGCTAGCCTTTTACCATTCAAATCATCTCAATTTCGTGCCTTTTCTTTTTAGTTTCATAATCTGTTTGTTTAAGTTCTAATTTCGTCAAAAACCCAATCTTCTTTACTTTGTTGTGTCAATTTAGTTAGAATCTATCGAAAGTTGTGTTTTAAGTGTTTTAAGTCAAGTTGAAATCAATTTTCGTCCAAATCACCCTTAAGTGTCTAATTTGAGTCTTTTTCATTGTTTTGTGCTGTTTTGAGTCATTTTAGTTTGTTTTGAGTTCTTTGAGTCTAATTAAGTGTTTTTAGCCTAGTTAAGTGTTTTTGAGTCAATTTTAAATGGATTAGCAATCCCTTCTAATCCCCGGCCTAGAACAATCCCTAGTTACATAAACTACAATAATAGGGCTTTGATTTGAGTGCTAGTTTATATCGCACCAAATTTTTGGCGCCGTTGCCGGGGATTAGCAAATTTGCTAATCCCCCGTGTTTTTGTTCTGTTTTCTTTGTTTCAGGTAGTAGTTTATGACTCAAAGTTCTCAACCTTTTCATGAACACATCTTGGAGTTTGACCATGATTTTGAACGAACTTTGAGAAGGAAGAGGAAAGAGCCAGAACCTAACCCACCTTGTTCTAGCTCTGAATTTGAGTCTGACGAAGAGGAAGAGGAAGAACAAGCCATGGCTATGGATAATCGAACAATCAAGGAACTTTCAGCCTCGGGATTAGACAATGTGATGTGATAGAAACTAGCACACAAATTAAACCCTCTTGTTGACAATTGTAGTAAAGATGTAAGTAGGGATCGTTCTAGGCCGGGGATTATGAGGGATTGCTAATCTACTCAAATTAAACTCTAAAACACTAAACTAGACTCAAAAATAGGAAACTAGACTCTAATAACTTAAAACAAACTAGAATGACTCAAAACAGCACAAAACAAGCAAATTGACTCAAAACAGAAACTAAGAATGACTTTGAACGAAAATTGATTTTAACTTGACTCAAAACACTTCAAAACACAAGTTTGGATAGATTCTAACCTAATTGACACAACAAAGTAAAGGGGATTGAGTTTTGGACGAATTTAAATTAAAACTAGTAAACTGAAAACTTAAACAGATTTTAGCACGAAATTGGGTGAATTGATGGGTGATAAGCTAGCTAGAGGGTTCTTCTCCACACATGACACACTTGCATACAAATCGATCTCCAGTTGCTTTTTCAATGAATCATGAATCTCAACATCCCAGATTAACTGTGAACAACACTAATTAACCCTCAAGTTTTCCTTAAGTCATTGAATTGGATGGGATACGCATCGTCAACCAAAGTATTCTTCAATGGTTCCTTACATGAACAGCATAATAGAGATACAATCAAAGATCATTAGGTTTTGTGAAAACTATAAGCATTGACAAGGCATTCGTAACTATGAACAACATGATACTCCTGCCAGGAATCTACTTAACGCGATTGTGACTAGCAACCTCCATTACTTGTGAATATAAGTTTGTAACTATTAGGTGAAACTCCCTTATACACCAGCATCAGATTCATGCATGCAAACTAAGGGTGCACCCTTAATCAACATACAAGAATAAGTTTTGAATCAAACAGTTAAGTAAATTGCATTCATGATTCATAAAATCACAACTGGAAGTAATCAATTCATATTGCAAATATGTTCATGGTACTGAATTTCCCCCTAGCTAAGAGGGGTTTAGTTCCTCATGTTCGCAAAAGAAAGATAAACAAACTTAAACATTGAAAAACAAAAGATGGATGACACCTAAGAATGCTCCAGCAATCCAACTTGAATGCC
Source organism: Heteromeles arbutifolia (assembly GCA_024362995.1). NCBI lineage: Eukaryota > Viridiplantae > Streptophyta > Magnoliopsida > Rosales > Rosaceae > Heteromeles > Heteromeles arbutifolia. The sequence goes on along the minus strand of JANCRC010000005.1, from coordinate 21,234,646 downwards.
AAACACGTCCCAAGGTCCTCCTTCTTCTTCTTTGCTGTGGTACAAGGGTTGGTGATGAGTTTTTGGATGTGAATTGTATGGAAAGATGGTTTAGAAGGTGTATGGTTTTGTTTAGGATTGATGTTTGGTGCGGCAAGGGGTGGATAAGGGATTGTGATGTGTAGAATGCGGCAAAGAGTGGATTATGTATATGGTTTAGGAAAAACAAAGCCTTACTTATTTTGGTTCACAGGTTTTAATCCCAAATCCACAAGAAAAAGGAAATTAAAGTCAGAATCCTAGGGGAAAAAGGATGGTTTAGCAAGGATGTTTTAGAGAAGGGGAAAGTGATTTAAAACGCAAAATAGGGAAGAAAGGGATTCCCCTTGTGCGGCAAGGAAGAAACAAAAAGGGAAGGTAATTAGGATGTGCGACAAAGGGAGAAACAAGGGGGAGACAAGTAGGGAACCAGGTGCCACTTATTTAGGAAGAAGCTTTTCAGGTTTCTAGAAGGAAATGAGAAGGGAAAATGTTGCACAAGGAAGGGACAAGGAGGGGACAAAGGGGGGACAAGGCGCCACCTTTGTAAGGAATGCATGAATTGCGTCTTTCCTTGTCTTCCAAGCTTCCAAACTGACTTCTCTTGAATTCCAACACCCTTCTAGCCTCTTTTGGTCTTCAATTTCGTCCATCCACTTGGCTCCAAGCATAAGCTAACCATCCAATGCTCAAAACTTCTCCAAAATGCACCAAAATGGATTTTCTTCCTATCTTAGCCCTTTGAACCTACAAACACATGAAAATAGCTTAAAATACTAAAATAACTAAGTACTAACAACATAAATGCAAGAAAACAAGCTAACTAAGTTGCATAAATATGCTTCTATCAAATTTCCCCACACTTAGCCTTTGCTAGTCCTCGAGCAAAACAAAGCAAACAAAAGAAACAAAACACAATCTAAACCTTCCAACATTTACCTCAGGCATTTCCAATGAACATGACATATTAAAAATCATCACTTGCACAGATTTTGGTCATCCTTACACTTGAACTAATATTTAATCACAGTCACCATTCACTAGTTCGCATTTAATCAATTAAAACAACATTTTGAATGTAGTAACATGCCTTAGCGAATTCCCTCAATTCCTTACTAGGTATGCACCCAATTTTCACTCAGATTTTCTAACTACACTCCCTACACTAGGTATATGTGAGAAGATTGATGTAAACATGAAAACGAACACTCACATATGTTATAACAAGGAAAGCACTTTTCTGGAGTTATGAATGAATATGATCTGATGAACGGAATGCTACTACTTAGATGCAAGAACCAGGGATACCATATGCTCATACCAATCCCAAACTCCACATATTGAAACACACAACACTCAAGATAGAAGTGTAAGGGTTGTAACGGGTTTAAAGGTATTGGCTAACAAAGAAAGGTAAGGAAAAACAAAGGTTCTTAAAGAAATAGTAAGCAAAGCAATGAGATCACACTTAGAATTCCCTTTTGAATGCATCACTCAACTTTTGACCAAAAAGGGGAGATTCACACATTTTAGGGCCAGATTCAATGTTTTGGACCCTTTCTTCAACAATCAACACTCTTAAACTCATTTTCACTTCTTTTCAACTCTTTTGCCTTTCTTTCTTTTCTTTTTTTTTCTTTTCTGATTCTTTCAACCCGTGCCCTATTTCTTTTTGGCACACAAGACACACACTTGTAACCCTTCCCCCATACTTATTTTCTGCATAATATTCATCAAAAGGAATTCATTTTAAGTCATGCTTCACTATTCTTTAAGAACAAGGGTGTGAATAGTCCTAATCTAGGCTAGGTAAGGATAATGGGGCTAACAACGAGACTAGGCTAAATAAGGCTCAAAAGGGGTTAAACCTACAAAATAGGGGGTACCGCTATTTGGCTTTGGTGGCAACTAAACAACTTCATCTTGATATGTGTTATGCAATTCAATATCATGCTTTGAATGAAGCAGATATGAGTTCTAGTATTTGGTTCTATAATGATGAAAATGCATTCCAATTAGCAACCAAGGAAAGAATAATTGAGATCATGCAATGACTTTAGAAAACAAAATTCACAGATTAATAACTCTCCAAAGAAGGTATAGGCTTAAATCTCTCAGGGATGTAGCATTAGTTTGAGTTCCTTCCTTCAAGCATGTTACAAAAACTGATTTTATCCTTTTGTGATCAAATTTGAATTCGCAAACAACAACTACAACTAAGCATAAACCAAGAGCATATCAAACTTCCATCCATGTTCGTAACTTTCTTTAACAGTCATGTAATTAAAAACCAAATCCTCATCATTGTGTTAGAAGGTACCTAAGACACAAAGACACCAAAACAAGTCTAAAAACACTTCAAAAACTGATTTTTTTTCAAATTTTCGTATTTTTACTTCAAAACACACAAAAAAACCTCAAAACATACTAAAAACACTTAAAAACAGTGAGAAACAACTTTAGAAGTAATGGGTGATAAAATTCCACGAATTTGCATCAAAAACACTTTGTTACCCCCCTCCCACACTTAAATCGAACATTGTCCTCAATGTTTCAGGCATAAACTCACAGAAAGCAAACAAACAAACAACGAACTAATCATGGCAAGATAAATGCAGTAAAGAGAAGGTTTTAGGCACTCAAATCTGGTTGTGGAGCAATTCCCAGGTCGTCCTTAGTTGAATGCATGGGTTGCCTCCCAAGAAGCGTTTACTTTAACGTCTTTTAGCCGGACGATACCTCCAATTAAGCTCCAGTAGTGTCCTTGGCAAAGAAGGGTATTTCCTCCACGACATGCTCCACGAAATTGTCATAGTAGGGCTTCAAATTGTGCCCATTCACCTTGAATTCTTGGCCGGCCTTAAAGCTTTGGATTTGGACTGCACCATGAGGAAAAACATTAGTAACAACAAATGGGCCAATCCACTTTGAATGTAGCTTACCGGGAAATAAACAAAGGCGGGAATTGAAAAGTAGCACTTTCTGCCCTATTGAGAATGTCATGCTTCGAAGCATCTTGTCATGGAATGCTTTTGTCTTCTCCTTGTAAAGTCGAGCATTCTCATACGCCTCATGCCTAATCTCTTCAAGTTCATTCAATTGGATCTTCCTATGCATGCCAGCCGCATCTATATCTATGTTGAATGCTTTGACAGCCCAATGTGCCTTGTGCTCTAGTTCCACGAGAAGATGGCATGGTTTGCCATAGATTAGCCGAAATGGGGACATTCCAATGGGTGTTTTGTAAGCCGTATGATATGCCCACAGTGCATCCTCCAAATGCAAGATCCAATCTTTCCAAGTTGGTCTAACGGTCTTCTCCAAAATCTGATTGATTTCTCTATTCGAAACCTCGGCTTGGCCACTAGTTTGGGGTTGATAAGGTGTTGAAACCTTATGTGTGACATTGTACTTTTTAAGCAAGGCCTCAATGGTTCAATTGCAAAAATGAGACCCTTCATCACTTATGAGGACTCTAGGCATCCCAAATCTGGAAAAGATGTTGGATTTCACAAAATCTGCAACCACTCTAGAATCGTTAGTACGGGTGGCTTTTGCTTCCACCCACTTCGACACATAATCAACCGCAAGCAAAATATAATTAAAACCATGTGAAGAAGGAAAATGATCACATGTTAAGCAAAAAGTTCTAGCATCTTTAAACAAAGTAGGCCAATAAAAATCATGTTCGAGAACCTTAAGTGCTGTCTTTTGAGTGCCAAAATGACCCCCACATGCATAAGTATGGCAGAAAGTTAAAATTAAATGAAATTCGGATTCATGCACACACCTACGTATAATATGATCAGTGCAATACTTCCACAAATATAAGTCATCCCACACATAGAAACGTGCATCCTTTTTGAGCTTATCACGTTGGAACTTATTTAGGGTGCTTGGAACTTGTTTAGACACCAAATAATTAACCAAATCAGCATACCAAGGCTCACTTACCTTAATGGACAACAATTGCTCATCAGGAAACGTTTCTGGAATGGGTATGGACTCCTCCTCATGCACCATTCAGCTTAAGTGGTTAACCACCACGTTTTCACTCCCTTTCTTGTCCCTAATTTCAATATCGAACTCTTGAAGTAGAAGCATCCAGCGAATGAGCCTTGGCTTAGCCTCCTTCTTCGTAAGCAAATACTTCAAAGCTACGTGATCAGAATGAACAATAACTTTAGTGCCAATTAAATAAGATCGAAACTTATCTAATGCAAACACAACAGCTAAGAGTTCTTTTTCCGTTGTGGAGTAGTTCAATTGGGCATCATTCAAGGTCCGGGAAGCATAATAGATGACATGTGGCTGCTTGTTCTTCCTTTGGCCTAAAACAGCTCCAATTGCATAATCTGAGGCGTCACGTATGAGCTCAAAATGAAGGCTCGAATCTGGTGAAGTTATGATAAGGGCCGAAGTGAGTAATTCCTTGAGATGTTTGAAGGCTTTCTCACACGCCTTGTTGAAGTAAAAAGGCACATCCTTTTGGAGGAGACGACAAAGAGGCTGTCAGATCTTTAAGAAGTCCTTGATGAATCGTCTATAAAATTCTGCATGTCCAAGAAAATAACGAACCTCTCTCACTGAAGTAGGAGAGGGTAAGTAACGTACAAGATCTATTTTCGATTTATCAACCTTAATTCCTTTTTCAGAGATTATGTGACCCAAAACTATGCCTTGTTTAACCATGAAATGACATTTTTCCCAATTCAAGATTAATGTGAGATTAGCCAAACAATCATCAAACGAATCACCAAAAACGCTAAAATCATCCATGAAGATTTCAATGATCTTTTCAACATAATCTGAGAAAATACTTACCATGCCTCTTTGAAATATGGCTGGTGCATTGCATAAACCGAATGGCATGCGACGATAAGCAAACGTGCCAAATGGGCAAGTGAAAGTGGTATTTTCTTGATCTTCCGGTGCTATGACAATTTGATTATAACCTGAATATCCATCAAGAAAACAATAAAATGCATGACCAGCTAACCTTTCAAGCATTTGATCAATGAATGGCAGTGGGAAGTGATCATTCCTTGTGGTGGCGTTGATTTTCCTATAATCGATGCAAACTCTCTAACCGGTTTGGATACGGGTAGGCACAAGTTCGTTCTCTTCATTCTTCACCACCATGACTCCAGATTTCTTTGGAACGACTTGAATTGGTGAAACCCAACGGTTATCAGAGATGGGATAGATCACTCCACAATCAAGTAGTTTAATAATCTCTTTCTTCACAACTTCCATCATTGGAGGGCTGAGTTGGTGTTGAGCATCTCGAGTTGGTTTAGCCCCCTCCTCCAAAAGTATATGATGCATGCAAGTAGTAGGGCTTATTCCCTTGATGTCGGCCAAGGTCCAACCAATTGCTATTTTGTACTCCTTCAACACCCTCACCAACTTCTCTTCAAATGGCCTGGTAACGGTTTAAGTTCAAGGGAGGGTGCTTGAATTATGGAAGGTAACGATTTAGTCGAAACTGGGAGGGTGCAATTTGGAGCATTTTAGAGCAGTTTTGGGCTTGGAATGGATAGCTTAGGCAAGGAGCAAGGTGGATGGATGAAATTGAAGTTCAAGAAGGTGTTGGAATGTGCTAGAAGAATTAAGTCAAAGATTTTGAAGAAAGGAATCAGTCAAGAAGAAGGAAACATTAACTCAAACTTACCTTATTTTTAGAGGATATTCAAAGCACCTTTTCCTTTTCCTAAAACATTTAGCCTTCTAAAAGTCAAAGAGTCAACTCCCAAACCGTGTAAACCATTTCCCTTTCCTCCTAGGAGGTTGCCGCACTAACCTTGCACATTCCTCTTCCTTGCCGCACAAGGGGGATCATTTCCTTTCCTATTTTGTGTTGTAAATCACACTCCCTTCCCTTGAAGACCTCTGTCGTACCTCGCTTACCCTTTTCCTCTTGGATTCTGATTTATTACCTTTTTTCTTAGAGGATTTGGAATAAAAGTCTGTCTCCAAAATTAATTAGGGTTTTGATTTCCTTTTCCCTTAAATAAAATCCTTTGCCGCACAACACCATCCATCCATTCACTACCATTCATACTTTCAACCATTCTTTCATACAATTCACCACTAAAACCTTCACCCACACCTTGTGCCGCAGAAAAGAAGAAGAAGGAGGACCCTTGGATGTGCTTGCCATTCAAGTTTGGTGTACTGGAACGTTTTTAGGTGTAATCCATCTTTTGTTTTCAATGTTTAATTTAAGTTTTTTTTGTTTTGCGAACATGAGGAGCTAAACTCATTTTAGCTAGGGGAAAATTCAAAACCATGAACGTATTTGCAATATGAATTGATTAATTCCAGTTGTGATTTCATCAATTGTGAATGCAATTTGCTTAATTGTTTGATTTAGAACTTATTCTTGTATGTTGATTAAGGATGCATACTTAGTTTGCATGCATGAATTTGATGCTAGAATAAAAGGGAGTCTCACATAATCGTTACGAACTTATATTCATAAGTAGTGAAGGTCGCTGGTCACGATCGCGTTAAGTTAAATTCCTGGCATGAGTATCATGATGTCATAGTTACGAATGCCTTGTCAATGCTTATGATTTTCACAGAGCTTAATAATCTTTGCTTATGTCTCTATTATGCAGTTCATGTAGGGAACTTGGGAAGAATAATTTGGTTCCCGATGCGTTGTCCGTCCAATTCAATGACTTAAGGAAAATTTGAGGGTTAATTAGTGATGACACGGTTAATCTGGGGCATTGTCATTCATGGTTTATTGGTAAAGCAACTGGAAATCAATTCATGTGCATCTATGTCATGTGTGGAGAAGGACCTTCTAGTTAGCCTATCACCCATCCATTCACCCTAATTTCACGCAAACTTTGTTTATGTTTACAATCTGCTTGTTTTACTTTAAATTCGTCGAAAACCCAATCCTCTTTACTTGGTTGTGTCAAATTAGTTAGAATCTGTCCAACTTGTGTTTTAAGTGTTTTGAGTCAAGTTGAAATCAATTTTCGTCCAAATCACCCTTAAGCGTCTAGTTTGAGTCTATTTGCTTGTTTTGTGTTGTTTTGAGTCATTCTAGTTTGTTTTGAGTTTGTTTTTTATTTCTTTGAGTGTAATTAAGTGTTTTCAGCCTAGTTAAGTGTTTTTGAGTCAGTTTTAAGTGGATTAGCAATCCCTTCTAATCCCCGGCCTAGAACGATCCCTACTTACATAAACTACAATAATAGGATTTTAATTTGTGTGTTGATTTAATTGGCATCAAATTTTTGGCACCGTTGCCGGGGATTAGCAAATTTGCTAATCCCTCGTGTTTCTGTTTGTGTTTTTATTTTGTTTTTAAGTTTTGATTTCTGATTTTGTTTTGTTTTCTTTGTTTTAGGTACTAGTTTATGAGTCGAAGTTCTCAACCTGTTAGTGAACACGTCTTGGAGTTTGACAACGATTTTGAACGAACTTTGAGAAGGAAGAGGAAAAGGCCAGAACCTAGCCCACCTAGTTCTAGCTCTGAATCTAAGTTTGACGAAGAAGAAAAGGAAAAACAAGCCATGGCTGTGGATAATCGAACAATCAATGAACTTTCAGCCTCGAGATTAGACAATGTCGTGCCCTTATGCATTCAATATCCTAGGGCGGCTCAAGATAAGACCGATGAGTTCGAATTGAAGTCTAGCTTGCTGCATCACATTCCTAAATACCATGGGCTATCCATGGAAGATCCAAACAAGCATTTGAAGGAATTTGAAGTAGTATGTTCAAGCATGACTTCAATCAACGTAGATGGCAATATTATGAAGATGAAAGCTTTTCCATTCTCTCTTTTGGAAAAGGCTAAGGATTGGCTCTACGAACTAGCACCTGGAACCATCACTTCTTGGGAAAGTATGAAATGAGCGTTCTTAGAGAAATTCTTCCCAACTTCGAGGGTAATTCTTTTAAAGAAGAAGATTAGCGGAATTTAACAAAGCCAAGGAGAATCCTTTCCAGCATATTATGAGCGTTTCAAGACCCTTGTTGCATCATGTTCTCAACATCAAATGAAGGAAGAGCTTTTACTTCAATATTTCTACGAGGGATTTCTTCCCATTGAGAGACAAATGCTAGATGCCTCGGCAAGTGGTGCTTTGGTTGACAAAACACCGGTTGCTGGGAAGACTTTAATTGTAAGGAGTTGGACAAAGGGATACCCCACGGCAACACCAAGTTAATGAGGTAAGTTCAATTTCCAAATTGTAATCTCAAATGTCTAATCTCATTGTTCTTGTGTCACAGATTGCCGAAGAAATAAAAGTGCAAGGACCAAGTGTTTATGGTGTGTGCACTATGCAATGACGCCTTTCTGAGCAATGCCCTCACTTAATAGAGAATGGGGGATGGGAAAGTGCCAACGCCATTGGATTTCAAGCCCAAAATCAGCCAAGGAATGATCCATACTCCAATATTTACAATCCGGGCTGGAGAGATCACCCAAACTTCAAGTGGAGAGAGCCTCAACAACCTCAACAACAAGGTGGATTTAGACAACAACCTCCAGGTTTTTATCCAAGGCCATTCGCACCAACTCAGTCCCAACAATAATCTGCCTAATCCAATTCAGGTATGTCAATGTATGAGGATAATACGCTTAAAATACTAACTACTTTGACACAGGGGTACCAAAACCAAGCCAAGGAGATGGTCGACATGAAGAAACAAATGGGGCAAATGGCAGAATTCTTGGGACAAATCAGAGAAGAAGGCAAATTACCTAGTTCAACCGTTGTCAATCCGAATGGAGGATTCGAATCTGCCAAAGCCATTATATTGAGAAGTGGTAAAGAGGTTGGAGTCGACTCACAACCATCTAAATCAAGTCAAAAGGATGACGAGAAGCTGTTGCTTGAGGAGGAGGAACAGGACAAAGCCACGGCAAGGGTGGAACAATCATTGCCGCAGCCCCCTAAGGCCTCTAAATTGTCCAACCAAGATAAGCTAAGTCCAAATTCTATTAATTCTAACCTTATTCTGCCCAATGCACCATTTCCTCACATATTCATGCAATTAAAGAAGGAGGAAAGTGAAAATGACATTCTTGACACTTTTAGGAAGGTGCAAGTCAACATCCCGCTCCTTGACGCATTAGGGATCGTTCTGGACACAAATTAAACCCTCTTGTTATCAATTGTAGTATAAATGCAAGTAAGGATCGTTCTGGACCGAGGATTAGGAGGGCTTGCTAATCTAACACAAACTGACTCAAATAAGCAACACAAGACTCAAAAGACTCTAAATAGACTTGTAAGACTCATAACAGGTTCAAAATACTCAAAACTGCTTAAAAACACTAATTGGACAGATTCTAGACACTAGACACCACTTTGGATGAAAATTGAATTAAACTTGACTCAAAACACACAAAGACACAAACTAAGACAGATTCTAACTAATTTGACTCAAACAAGTGAATGGGGGTTGGTTTTAAAGTGAAACTAAGCTAAAACAAACAAAGACTTTAAACTAAGCAGATTTAGACGAAATTGGGTTTTTAGGATGGATGGTGAACTAGCTAGGGGTTTCCTTATCCACATATGACTTATATGCATATAACTTGACTTCCAGTTACGTTTTCATTGAATTACAAATGACAATGCCCCAGATTAACCGTGTCAATCACTAATTAACCCTCAGATTCTCCTAATTTCATTGACTTGGACGGACAACTCATCTACAACCAAATTATTCTCATCAATTTCCCTATATGACATCATAATAGAGTCACAATCAGAGATCATTACGCTCAATGAGAATCATAAGCATTGACGAGGCATTCATAACTATGACATCATGTTACTCACACCAAGAATTGAACGTAACACGATTATTCAAGCAACCTTTATTACTTGTGAACATAAGTTTGTAATGATTATGTGAAACTCACTTATATCCTAGCATCAAATTTATGCATGCCAATTAAGTGTCGACCCTCAACCAACAAACAAAAATAAGTTCTAATTCAAACAGTTAAGCCATTTGGATTCATACTTCAAGAATCTGTAACTGAAATTTATCAAGTCATATCACACACAAAATCATGGTTTCAAAGTAGCCTCTAGCTAAAAACGAGTTTAGCCTCTCATGATTACAGCAAGACAAAGGAAAATTAAATTAAACATCGAAAACATAAGGTAGAAAACACCTAAGAACGCCTAGCAATCCAGAGTGGGTGCAACACGCTCCAAGGCTGCTCCTCATCTCCTTCCTCCTTGCAAGGCTGCGGCACAGGTGGCTGGTAGGGTTTATGGATGGTGTTTAGAATGGCTTAGATGTGAAGAGAGCTACGGCAGATGTGAATGGATATGTAGAGGTCCCCCTCTGTGCGGCACAATCACATATATATATAGAGGAAGGCTAGGTCACGGCTGGGAAGGTGTTTTGATAGGTTTTGGACTCCTAACCCTTCTAGAAATTAGAATCCTTGAAGTTTTGGGGAATTAAATAGACCAAATTCCTCTAGAATAAGGAAATAGGTGCGGCAAAGCCTAGATGATCAGGGATAGGGCTCCTTGCATGGCAAGGAAGGTCCTCCTAGCTGATTTAGCTCCAAATCAAAAGGGGAATGTGTTTACTTGTGCGGCAAGGAAGGAAAACTTAAGGGAAATGTGCGGCATCCCTCTCTAGCTGGGAATTGATCTTCTAGAAACAATGTTTAGGTGTCCTAAAATGTTTAGGACTCCTTCTAATGGCTGAAACCTTTGTGTATTTGGATTAGGAAAGTCAAGATAAGATAGGATAATGTTTTGGATAAGATGAGATAAAATTTGGATAATGTTCCATATTTCTTACTAACTTCTTATCTTCTTTATCTTTGACTTCTTCCCTCCATCTTTTGAGCTGATTTCAAGCCTTTTTATCTTCAAATTCGTCCATCAACTTGCCTCCATGCTTGCACTACCCAATCTTGGCCCAAAAAAGCTCTAGAATACTCCAAATCGCTTCTTTTTGCCATTTTGACACTTAGAACCTACAAACACACGAAAATAGCTTAAAATAAAAAATTAACTAAGAACTAAGGACGTTAATGCATGAAATCAAGCTAACTAAGTCACATAAATATGCGCCTATCAAATTCCCCCACACTTAGCTTTTGGACATAGATGTGGCTGGAATTCATAGGAAGCTCCAATTGAATGAACTTGAAGAAATCAGGAATGAAGCGTATGAGAATGCTCGTATTTACAAGCAGAAAACCAAGGCATTCCATGACAAGATGATTCATGGCCAAACATTCTCAAAAGGGCAGAAAGTGTTGCTTTTCAACTCCCGCCTACGTTTGTTTCCCGGTAAGTTACGTTCTAAATGGATTGGTCCTTTTTTTATTACTAATGTTTTTCCTTATGGTATAGTCCAAATTCAAAGCTTAAGAAACGGCCAAGAATTCAAGGTGAACGGGCACCGTTTGATGCCATACTATGCAAATGTCGAGGGGTAGGTTGTGGAGGAAATACCCCTCCATGCCGTGGGCTCCAATGCAGCTTAAAAGGAGGTTTCGTCCGGCTAGAAGACATTAAAGCAAGCGCTTCTTAGGAGGCAACCCATGCATTTAAATAAGGAAGCCTACGAATCGCTCCACAATCAGATTTATGTTCCTAACCCCTTCTCTTTACTGCATTTATTTTGCCAAGATTAGTTCATTGTTTGTTTGTTTGCTTATGTGAGAGTTTATGTTTGAAACATTGAGGACAATGTTTGGTTTAAGTGTAGGGGGTAAACAAAGTGTTTTAATTGATATTTTCGTGGGATTTTATCACCTATCACTTCTAAAGTTGTTACTCAGTGTTTTAAGTGTGTTTTAAAGTGTTTTAACGTGTCTTGTAGCAGCAAATCCGAAAATTTGAAAAGAAAAAAAAAATTCGAAAAAGTTCTGAAAAATACAAAAAAAAAAAAAAGAGTTGTTTTAAGAGTCGTTTTTGTTGTGTGTTTGTCTTAGGGTACCTTCCAACACAATGATGAGGATTTAGTTTTTAATTGCATGACTGTTAAAGAAAGTTACAAACATGGATTGAAGTTTGATATGCTCTTTGGTTTATGCATAGTTGTAGTTGTCGTTTATGAATTCACATGTAATCACAAAAGAAAAAAAAATTAGTTTTTGTAACATGCTTGAAGGAAGGAACTCAAACTAACGATACAACCCTGAGAGACTTGAGCCTATTCTTCTTTTGGAGAGTTATTAATTTGTGATGTTTTTGTTTTCTAAAGTCGTTCCGCGATCTCATTATTTTTTTGCTTGGTTGCTACTTAGAATGCGTTTTATCATTATAGATCCAAATACTAGAACTCATACCCGTTTCATTCAAAGCATGACATTGAATTGCACAACACATAACAAGATGGAGTTGTTTAGTGAACCAAAGCCAAACAACCGTACCCCCCTTTTTCATATGTTTTGTAAGTTTAACCCCTTTTGAGCCTTATTTAACCTATTTTCTTTGTTAGCCCATATTATCCTTACCTAGCCTAGTATAGAACAATCCATACCCTTGTTCTTAAAGGATAGTGAAGCATGACTTAGAGGGAATTCCTTTTGATCTACAATATGTAGAAAAACAAGTGTGGGGGTAGGGATTTCAAAATATGTGTTTTGTGTGCCAAAGAAATAGGGCAGGGGTGAAAAAGAAAAATAAAAAAAAAAAACGTGAAAAGAAAAGAAAACGAAAGAAAAAGAGTTTGAAAATAAGTGAGAATGAACTCACAAGTGTTGGTTGTTGAAGAAACGGTCCAAAAGATTGAATTTGACCCTAAGTTGTATGAAACTTCCCTTAGTGTTTAAAGTTGATTTCTGCATTCAAAAATGAATTGTAAGTGTTGATTTCATTGCTTTGCTTACCATTTCTTTAAGAACTTTTGTTTATCCTTAACCTTTCTTTGTTAGCCAATACCCTTAGCCCTGTTACAACCCTTAGACTTCAATCTTGACTGTTGTGTATTTCAATATGTGGAGTTTGAGATTGGTATGAGCATATGGTGTCCCTGGTTCTTGCTTCTAAGTAGTAGCATTTTGTTCATGAGATCATATTCAATTGTGTTGGAAATGTGCCCTAAAACCAATCATATGATGATACTTTACGGACATTTCACATGTTAAACTAATCTAGTTTAATATAACGGGCAAAGATTATTGTTTTAAGTCGTCTCATATAAATGTTATATGCTTAAACGATAAGTCCAAGGAATATGTAATAGGGAGAATGTGATCTAAAGAATTTAGATTCATGAGACCGTTCTCTTTTGTATACATATCCTAAATGTTCCTGATCATAGGATTGCCAATTGGGCATTGACAGTTCGTCAAGATCAGTACGTGTTATGTCTTCTCTTAGGGAGAGTGACTGGTCTCGAGTCATTGGTGTGACTGACACCAAGACAAGTACGTAGGTGCTCAATAGAGAATGAGTCCACTGAACACGATGAACGAGGAGTTCTCATACTCATGACACGTGAGAACTCATGGTTGGGATAATGCAAAGTAGTCTTTTGACCTGAGGCATCATAGTTGCCTTGTGGTTAGGTCCTTGATCTTTAACTGTGTCAAAGTCACTCCGTCAGAGGGTGTCCACGGCATAGTTGGGGTTAAGCCACTTAGCCATGGAGGCAAGTGAATGCGCAACAAGGGATCTCTAACCTTCAAACGTTGAGGGAGAATACCCTATGATATGATTAAGAATCTCTGGCCAGAGTATGAATGAGATTTAGGAAGTCGTTCCAAATCACATTCAAGGTAATCATATAAGTAAGAGAATCACATTGGATAGTAGACATGAATAAACTATCAAACCAAACAATGTGGTCAAGAGTATTATATTAGAGAAAGACCATATTGCATTGTAATCCCAAACTGAATAGGTTCTACCACCTCTTCTGATTAGCTTGGGTAGCCATGACATACTGCTAGGTGTCACTCATGGTTTGTGGAAGCCCTAAAGGTGAGTAATCACTAAAGGGAGAATTGAAAGTAAGTTTCAATTCACAATCGATTAGTAAGAGTTTTAATCGCCCACTACCTCGCTAAAAGGAACCTAATGGATCGCACACCGTGTAAGGTAATGATTGAAGGATACAACGGAGATGAGTAAGGATAATTAAATGGTTTAATTATTTATGGCTAAAATTAATTAATATGTTAATTAATCAAACGAATATGTTCGTTTTAGACCTAGGGTTAGTTTTGGGCCTCAAGGCCCAATGGGCTTCGAATGTCAAGCCCATTAACATAAGTTGTATGACAACTTAATGAATAAAGATTCAAGAAGGCCCAAACAGCCCAAAGCCCTAAGATGGCCGGCCATGTTGATATAGGAGTGGGTTTTGGACTTATTACAAGTTTGCCACTCCAATGAAGGTAGGTATAAATTTGACTTTATAGCCTTTTCTTCACTAGGGTTTTCTAAGGACGAAAAGTGAGAATAACTCTCTCCTTTTCTCTCTAGGAGGCCAGCCCCCTTGGAGGGGATTAGCTAGCAATCCTTCCTCCTTCAAGGTCACTCATCTTCTTCCTTCACCATCCTTGGTGTCGAAAATTAGAGGTCTCCTACCTTGGGGACTTTTGGAGAATCAATTCTTCCATCCATATCCATGGAGCCAAGGAGAAAGGAGACAAAGGAAAGAAGGCCCTCACATGGGTGATTAACCTTTGCTAAGCAAAGAGGTGCTTCAAAGGTATAAAAGTTTCTCAACTCTTTTCTTTAAGATTTGAGTTGAGTCATGGTTCACCATAACTACTAGGCTTTGAATTTCATGGGTAATGTTTTGTTTTGAGTGCATACAAGCATGATTCCGCCTTTAATTGTTAATTGCATGTCATAGATGTTGTTCAAATGAACATGTTTTTCACAAATTTTCCTTCAGATTGTGCATTAATAACTCCAGAAAATGCTTTCCTTATTAAAACATATGTGAGTGTTTAGTCTACATGTTTACATCAATATACTTAGTGTAGGGAGAGTATCAGAAAATTTGTATGAAAATAGAGAATATATCTTGTGAGGAATTGAGTGAATTCTCTAAGGCATATTACTACATTCAAAATGTTGTTTTATTTGATTAAATGTAAGCTAGTGAGTGGTGACTGTGATTAAGTATGTGCTTAAGTGTAAGGACGACTAAAATCTACGTAAGTAGTGATTTTTAGCATGTCATGTTCATTGGAAATCCCTGAGGTAAATGTTGGAAGGTTTAGGTTTTGTTTCGTTTTGTTTTGTTTTGCTCGAGGACTAGCAAAAGCAAAGTGTGGGGGAATTTGATAGGAGCATATTTATGCGACTTAGTTAGCTTGTTTCTTGGCATTTATGTTGTTAGTTCTTAGTTATTTTAGTGTTTTAAGCTATTTTCGTGTGTTTGTAGGTTTAAATGGCTAAAGTGGCAAGAAAGTGCAATTTGGAGCATTTTTGTGACATCCCACATCGCCCAAGGGAGTGATCCTTAAACGTATATTCCCATCCCTACCTAGCACGAGGTCTTTTAGGATCTCACTGGCTTCGGGTTCCTTAGGAACTCCGAAGTTAAGCGAGAAGGGGGCTAGAACACTCCCATGATGGGTGACCCACTGGGAAGTTTCTTGTGAGTTCCCAGAAACAAAACCGTGAGGGAATGGTAAGCCCAAAAGCAGACAATATCGTGCGACGGTGGTGGAGCGAGCCTGGGAAATGATCCAGTTTTGACGGAATATGCTAACGCTGTCAGTTAGTTTGGACGGTTTCCGTTGGGTTTTAACGGAATATTCCTGACGGCGTTAACTAACGTCGTTAGTGTGCAGGTCACGTGGCTGTGCGTGTGGGCGTGTAGGGCCGTGCCCTTGCCGGCGCATGGATGGTCGGAAATTGTTTCTGAAAATATGGGGATGTTCGTGAGATTGTGAAGGTCACTGTGGTATATTCATATACCCAAATTGTGCAATGTATGAGAAGTTATTAGCCAGTTTTGTTTATGTGCTTAAAATAACGTTTATACAGTTATTTCTCATATAGGCGAGACCTATCCGGAAGACGAGCGTAGCCAGGCTAGGCACGGGGGGTTACAACCCGGCTACTTATCAGTGAGTGGGCTTTTGGTTTCTGTATATACCTATATACTTGCTTTTCCCAGAAAATGAATTTAAAGAATTATATGATTTGAAATGCCATGCAAAGTATCTATTTATTTTATTTATGCATTGGTGATTGCATATAATAATGATGGTGCTGTGGACGCATAGGTAAGTGCTAGGTTAGTTTATATGCTGGTTATGATGAGAATGAATGATGTGATGTGATGTGATTAGAGCTCATAAACATGCACCTTGATATTAGTGCTCCCGCCTAGAGATAGGGGCCCAGTCTTTCACGTGTATGTTCATATCCGTACCATTCGCTCACCTTAGATCCAAGTTAGGTGCCAGTCCTGTCGTAAAAATTGCATAAGGCAATTCTTGATAAGGCACAAATTTCAGCTTATGTGATGCATCCAGGAGGAACTAAAATGTATCATACCATTAGGCCATTTTATTATTGGCCAGGTATGAAAAGGGAAGTTGCTCGTGAGTTCCCAGAAACAAAACCGTGAGGGAATGGTAAGCCCAAAGCAGACAATATCGTGTTATGGTGGAGTCGAGCCCGGGAGGTGGCTGCGCCCGGGCTGGGATGTGACAATTGGTATCAGAGCCAATCCCTGGCCGGAAGTGTGCCGAATTAAAACCTCTTTTTATCAATTGTAGCAAAGTATGTAAGTAGGGATCGTTCTAGGCCGGGGATTAGGAGGGATTGCTAAATCACTTGAAAACTGACTCAAAAACTTAAAACAAAGTTAAAACACTAAATTAGTCTCAAAGAATGCAAAACCATACTTTAAAACACTAAAACAAACCAAAGGACTCAAAACAGCAAACAAACACTCAAAACTGCCTTAAAACCACTTTCTGGGCAGTTTTGAGCACTAAGGAAGAATTTGGACGAAAATATGTTATAACTGGACTCAAGACACTTAAAAACACAAACTTAAATCACTTTCTAACTAATTTGACACTTCAAAATAAAGGGGGAATTGGTTTTGACGAATTTGAAAACAAAACATAAACTTTGTAAAACAAACAGATTTTAAAATGAATTTGGTTTAAATGAATGGATGGAAGGCTAGCTAAGGCATTCTTCTCCACACATGTCATACTTGCATACAAAACGATTTCTAATTGCAATTCAATAAACCACGAATTCTCAACACTCCAAGTTAATTAGGTCCGCTTAAATTAACTTTCAGATTTCTCTTATGTCAATGAATTGGACGGAAAACGCGCATCACAATCAAATTATTCTTCAAGAGTTCTCTATATGAAAGCGCATACTAGAGATACAATCAAAGATCATTACGTTCAATGAAAATCATAAGTATTGATGAGGCACTTGTAACTATGAAAGCGCATGATACTTATGCCAAGAATTTACTTAACACAATTGAGATCATCAACCTTGACTACTTGTGAATATAAGTTTGTAACGATTAGGTGAAACTTCCTTATATCCTAGAATTAGATTTATGCATGACAATTAAGCGTGCACTCTCAACCAACACACACAAATCAGTTTAATTCAAGTAGATAAGTAAATTGAATTCACAACTTATGAAACGCAATTAGAGGTAATCAAGTCATATAGCAAGCATAAACATGGTTTCGAATCCCCCCTAGCCAAGGGGGGTTTAGTTCCTCATACGTACAAAACAAAGAGTATTGAATTTAAACATTGAAATGAAAGGAAAGGAAACATCTAAAACTTCCAGTAATTCGAACTTGAATGGCATGCACGTCCAAGGCTTCTTCTCCTCTTCTTTGCTGCGGCACAAGGACTCGGGACAGGTTTAGGGACTTAGGTGTATGGGTGAAAGGATATGGAGTGGTGTAGTAGTGTTTAGCGGGAATGGATGGTGCGGCAAGGTCAGGAAGTATGGTGGTATGGTGATGAAGGTTGCGGCAAGGGATGTGTGTAGTGTAGATGGCGTGAATGATGTATCTGGACGGTGGTACCTGCGGCAAAGGGTGTAGAAATATATATATAGGCACCAAAAACCCTAGGTAAATCAGATTAGGGCTTTTAGAAAGCCAAATCCATCCGGAAATAGGTTTAAAACAATCAGAGTTTTAATGGGAAAAGGCCTAAGGTGCGGCAGGTTTGGATAAGGAGGGATAAGGCTTCTAGAAAGCCTTGCAAGGCAAGGAAATCAGATTTTCTAGAAGGCTAGGTGTGGCATGGAGGAGATAAGGCTTCTAGAAACCCTCCAAAATAAGGGAAGGTGCACGGCATGCCTATAGAACAAGGATAAGGTGTCCTAAAGTGTGTAGGACTCCTCTTTGGAGCTGAAAACTTTGTGCATTAGGATTAGGAAAGTTTGTCTTTTCAATCCTTCTTCATCTTAGATTCCTTTTCCTTCTTGGACTTGGAAAACTTCTTTGTTGCTGAAACTTGAAACCATTTGGATATAACTTTCCTACTTCAAGTAGGAAACCTTGTTTGAGTAGGAATCTTCAATCTTCTAGGAATCCCATTTCAACTAGGAAACCTAATTCACTAGGAATCCTAATTCAACTAGGATTCCAACTTCAATTAGGGACTTTCCTACTTCAACTAGGAAACCTTGTTCAAGTAGGAATCATCATCTTCAAATCTTCAATTTCGTCCATCCTCTTGGCGCCAAGCATATGATGTCCATTCCAAGCTCAAATGTGCTCCAAAAGGCTCCAAAATGCATCCTTTTGCATACTTTGCCCTTAGAACCTGAAAATACATCAAACTAGCTTAAAAGACTACTTTAACTAAGGAAAAACAACATAAATGCACAAGAACAAGCTAACTAAGGTGCATAAATATGCCCCTATCAAATTCCCCCACACTTAGCTTTTGCTAGCCCTCGAGCAAAACAAAACGAAACAAAGTAAACAAAACAAAACAAAACAAGTATAACATAACCTAAACCTTCCAACAATTGTCTCAGGGATTTCCAATGCACATGACATGTTAAAAATCATCATTCCCACAGATTTTGGCCATCTTTACGCTTAAGCACATACTTAATCATAGTCACTACTTACTAGTTCACAAATAACCAATTAAAACGATGTTTTGAATGTAGTAACATGCCTTAGAGAATTCCCTCAGTTCCTTACAAGATATGCACTCAATCTTCACTCAGATTTTCTAACTACACACCCTACACTAGTTATATGTGAGAAGATTGATGTAAATATGAAAACGAACGCTCACATATATGTATAACAAGAAAAGCAATTTCCGGAGTTAATAACATGTTTAGATATGATCTCATGAATGGAACGCTACTACTTAGATGCGAGAACCAGTGACACCATATGCTCAAACCAAATTCAAACTCCACAAATTGAAACACACAACACTCAAGATTAAAGTCAAGGGTTGTAACGGGGCTTGGGGAGTTGGCTAACAACGAAAGGATAGGAAAAACAAACGTTCTTAAAGCAATAGCAAGCAAAATAATGAAATCGAACTTAGAATTTCCTTTAGCATGCAGAAATCAACTTTTAAACACAAAGGGAAGATTCAAGCAACAATTAGGGCCGGATTCAATATTTTGGACCCTTCCTTTAACAAACAACACTTGAGAACTCTTTTTCACATCTTTTCAACTCCTTTTTCATTCTTTTCACAACTTTTTCTTTTTTTCTTTCTATTTTCCACGAATTTTTCTTCTTCTTTTTTTTTTTTTTCTTTTTCTTTTCTTTGCCGTGCCTCATTCAAGACTTTGGCACACCCACAACAAAACTCACTTCCCCCACACTTGTTTTCTGCCAAACAATGATCAAAAGGAATTCATATTAAGTCATGCGTTACTATGCTTCAAGAACAAAGGTATGGATGGTCTAAATCTAGGCTAGGTGAGGATAATGTGGGTTAACAAAGAACATACAATGAAATAGGGAGATACGGCAAT
Source organism: Heteromeles arbutifolia (assembly GCA_024362995.1). Taxonomy (NCBI): domain Eukaryota; kingdom Viridiplantae; phylum Streptophyta; class Magnoliopsida; order Rosales; family Rosaceae; genus Heteromeles; species Heteromeles arbutifolia. The sequence continues at coordinate 21,214,678 of JANCRC010000005.1, read as the reverse complement.
TTGGCTATGGTGGTCACTACACAACTTCATCTTGAATATGTGTTATGAAAATCAATAACATGCTTAGAATGAATTGGGCATGAGTTCTAGTGTTTGGAACTAAATGATGAAACGCCTTCTAAGTAGCAACCAAGCAAAGAATAATGAGATCATGCAACGACTTTAGAAAACAACAATGCACAGATTATTAACTCTCCAAATAAACGTTTAGGCTCAAGTCTCACAAGGTTGTAGCGTTAGTTTGAGTTCCTTCCTTTAAGCATGTTACAAAACTGATTTTTCTTTTCTGATTGCATGTGAATTCATAAGTTATAACCACAACCAAGCATAAACCAAAGAGTAAATCAAACTTTCATCCATGTTTACAACTCTCTTTAACAGTCATGCAATTACAAACCGAATCCTCATCATTGTGTTGGAAGGTACCCTAAGACACAAACAAACACACAAAAACAACTCTTTTTCGGGTTTTTTAAAACAATTTTTCAAATTGTTATGGGATTTTCGGATTTTTGAGTCAAAACACACTAAAACACACAGGAACAACATTAGAAGTTATGGGTGATAAAACCCTACGAATTTGCATCAAAACACTTTGGTTACCCCCCCACACTTAAATCAAACATTGTCCTCAATGTTTCAAGCATAAACTAACACAAATAAACAACAAACAAACAAAACAGCAACTAAACAATAAACAAGGCAGAAACGAAAACAACAACAAAGAGAAGGGTTTAGGATAGCAAATCTGGAATTGGAGTGCTCCCTAGGTCTTCCTTTGTTGAATGCATGGGTTGCCTCCCAAGTAGCGCTTGCTTTAACGTCGTACAGCCGGACAAAACGCCCAATTAAGCTTCATTGGAGGCCACGGCATGTAGGTGATCTTTGAATGGGAAATGATCCGGCAAGGGTTTAAATTCTAGTGTGGGTGCCTGAATCATCAAAATCAGCAAGTTAGTAGAAAACAGAATTGAAATTGGAGAAGATGGCTTACTTGCTTGCTTCGACACAAACTCAATGACAAACACCACATCTTTGAAAGTTTCAGGGATTTTGGATGTGGCCAGGATGGTTGTGACTTGTCCTGTGTCCTCAAACTCAACTTCATTGGGCTTTGTTGTCTCATATATGTCCTCTTTGATGAATTCTTCATATGCTCCAGCCACTTCCTTCTCTTGAATCCTTCTTCTTGATGTACAAAGTTCTTTGAACACTTCCAGACAACCTGGAACTTGATTTGGTGTGCCAAGAATTGGGATATCACTTTGCACATTTGGAATGGCTTCCACAATGTCTTTTTCACTCTCATCTTTCTTGGGAAGTAAAAACCTGCGAGGAAAAGGTGCATTCGGAGGAATAACATTAGAATGAATTGAATTTGGGACGTCCTTACTTGTGGTGGGTGGTTGAGAGGGCTTAGGGGGCTGCGGCAAGGGTTGTTCTTCCCTTGCTGTGGGCGTGTCTTCTTCGTCCTCCTCAATCAGCAGCTCCTCATCCACTTCTAGGCTATATTTGGACTTTTTAGGTCAGCTCCAACTTCCATAGCACTTTCCAAAGTGATAACTTCAGCAATTTCAAAGTCTCCCATTGAATTGACAATAGTTGAGTTGGAGAGTTCACGCTGTTCTTGAATTTGTACCATGAGCTCTGCAATCTGCCCAATTTGCTTTTCCAGATGGTCTGATGCAAAATATATAAGCACACAAATTAAACCCTCTTTTATCAATTGTAGCAAAGTATGTAAGTAGGGATCGTTCTAGGCCGGGGATTAGGAGGGATTGCTAAACCACTTGAAAACTGACTCAAAAACTTAAAACAAAGTTAAAACACTAAATTAGACTCAAAGAATGCAAAACTATACTCTAAAACACTAAAACAAACCAAAAGACTCAAAACAGCAAACAAACACTCAAAACTGCCTTAAAAACACAAACTGGCTGTTTTGGACTCTAAACATAATTTTGGACGAAAATAAGTTTTAACTTGACTCAAAACACTCAAAAACACAAACTAAAACAGTTTCTAACTAATATGACTCAACAAAGTAAAGGGGGATTTGGTTTTGACGAATTTGAAAACAAAACAAAAACTTTGTAAAACAAAACAGATTGTAAAACGAAATTGGTTTAAATTAATGGATGGAAGGCTAGCTAAGGGGTTCTTCTCCACACATGTCATACTTGCATACAAAACGATTTCTAATTGCAATTCAATAAACCACGAATTCTCAACACTCCAAGTTAATTAGGTCCGCTTAAATTAACTCTCAGATTTCCCTTATGTCAATGAATTGGATGGAAACTGCGCATCACAATCAAATTATTCTTCAAGAGTTCTCTATATGAAAGCGCATACTAGAGATACAATCAAAGGTCATTACGTTCAATGGAAATCATAAGTATTGACGAGGCACTTGTAACTATGAAAGCGCATGATACTTATGCCAAGAATTTACTTAACACAATTGAGATCATCAACCTTTACTACTTGTGAATATAAAGTTGTAACGATTAGGTGAAACTTCCTTATATCCTAGCATTAGATTTATGCATGACAATTAAGCGTGCACTCTCAACCAACACACACAAATCAGTTTAATTCAAATAGATAAGTAAATTGAAATCACAATTTATGAATCACAACTAGAGGTAATCAAGTCATATAGCAAGCATAAACATGGTTTCGAATCCCCCCCTAGCCAAGGGGGTTTAATTCCTCATATGAACAGAACAAAGAGCATTGAATTTAAACATTGAAATCAAAGGAAAGGAAACACCTAAAACTTCCAGCAATTCAAACTTGAATGGCATGCACGTCCCAGGCTCCTTCTCCTCCTCTTTGCTGCGGCACAAGGTCTTGGGACAGATTTTGGGGGTTATGAATGGTGTAGAAGGATGGGTTAATGGCTAGGATGGATGTATGGTGCGGCAGGTAGTGAATTAGGTCAGAAATTATGGAGAATGGTGAAGGATGGGTGCGGCAGAGAGTGGTGAAGAGTTTCTGGCGAGAATGGTGTATATGGAGGGTGTGTACACGGCAAAGGGTGGAGAAATATATATATAGGCACCAAAAACCCTAGGTGAATCAGATTAGGACTTCTAGAAAGCCAAACCCATCCAGAAATAGGTTTAAAACAATCAGATTTCTCATGGGAAAGGGCCTAAGGTGCGGCACAATAGGATAAGGGCAGGGAATGCCTTGCAAGGCAAGGAAAAAGGATTCTAGAAGGGAAGGAGACGCCAGATTTATAGGGTTCTAGAAAGAATGTGTTTTGTGGCAGATTTTGGGGCTTCTAGAGGGATTTGGGGCGCCACTTTTGTAGGGGAATGGATAGGACTTCTAGAAATCAGGTTTTAAGTCCCCTAAACTGAAGAAAACAGGTTAGGATAAGAGTAGGATAAGATTGGATAAGATAAGATAAGGATTGGATAAGATAAGATAAGATAAGGTTGTTTTGGATAATGTTTTGGATAATTCTCCTTCTTTTGAGCTGATTCCTTATCTTCTTTATCTTTGACTTCTTTCTTCCATCTTCTTAGCTGATTTCAAGCCTTTATATCTTCAATTTCGTCCATCAACTTGCCTCCATGCTTGCACTACCCAATCTTGGCCCAAAAATGCTCTAGAATGCTCCAAATTGCTTCTTTTTGCCCTCTTTGTCAATTGGACCTTGAAACATATTCCTAACTCCATTTGGACTCCAAATTCGTCCATCTTCTTGGCTCTAAGCATATGATATCCATTCCAAGCTCAAATGTGCTCCAAAAAGCTCCAAAATGCATCCTTTTGCATACGTGCCCTTAGAACCTGAAAATACATCAAACTAGCTTAAAAGATTACTTTAACTAAGGAAAAACAACATAAATGCACAAGAACAAGCTAACTAAGGTGCATAAATATGCTCCTATCAAATTCCCCCACACTTAACTTTTTCTAGTCCTCGAGCAAAACGAAACAAAGTAAACAAAACGAAACAAAACAAGTATAACACAACCTAAACCTTCCAACAATTGTCTCAGGGATTTCCAATGCACATGATATGTTAAAAATCATCATTCCCACAGATTTTGGCCATCTTTACGCTTAAGCACATACTTAATCATAGTCACTACTTACTAGTTCACAAATAACCAATTAAGACGATGTTTTGAATGTAGTAACATGCCTTAGAGAATTCCCTCAATTCCTTACTAGATATGCACTCTATTTTCACACACATTTTCTGACTACACACCCTACACTAGGTATATGTGAGAAGATTGATGTAAATATGAAAACGAACACTCACATATGTTTACAACAAAGAAAGCAATTTCTGGAGTTAATAACATGTTTAGATATGATCTCATGAATGGAATGCTACTACTTAGATGCGAGAACCAGTGACACCATATGCTCATACCAATCCCAAACTCCACATATTGAAACACACAACACTCAAGATTAAAGTCAAGGGTTGTAACGGGGCTTGGGGAGTTGGCTAACAACGAAAGGATATGGAAAACAAAGGTTCTTAAAGCAATAGCAAGCAAAATAATGAAATTGAACTTAGAATTCCCTTTAGCATGCAGAAATCAACTTTTAAACACAAAGGGAAGATTCAAGCAACAATTAGGGCCGGATTCAATGTTTTGGACCCTTCCTTCAACAACCAACACTTGTGAGCTTTAATCTCACTTATTTTGAACACTTTCCATACTTCTTCACAACTTTTTCTTTTTTTCTTTCTATTTTCCACGAATTTTTCTTTTCTTTGTTTTTTTTTTTTCTCTTTTTTTTTCCTTCTACCCGTGCCTCATGCAAGACTTTGGCACACCCACAACAAAACTCACTTCCCCCACACTTGTTTTCTGCCAAACAATGATCAAAAGGAATTCATCTTGAGTCATGCGTTACTATGCTTCAAGAACAAAGGTATGGATGGTCCTAATCTAGGCTAGGTGAGCATAATGTGGGTTAACAAAGAAAAATAGGCTAAATATGGCTCAAAGGGGTTGAAACCTACAAAACACAATGGAACAGGGAGATACGGCAATTTGGCTATGGTGGTCACTACGCAACTTCATCTTGAATATGTGTTATGCAAATCAATAACATGCTTAGAATGAATTGGGCATGAGTTCTAGTGTTTGGAACTAAATGATGAAACGCCTTCTAAGTAGCAACCAAGCAAAGAATAATGAGATCATGCAACGACTTTAGAAAACAACAATGCACAGATTATTAACTCTCCAAAGAACGTTTAGGCTCAAGTCTCACAAGGTTGTAGCGTTAGTTTGAGTTCCTTCCTTCAAGCATGTTACAAAAACTGATTTTTCTTTTATGATTGCATGTGAATTCATAAGTTATAACCACAACCAAGCATAAACCAAAGAGCATCTCAAACTTCAATCCATGTTTGTAACTTTCTTTAACAGTCATGCAATTAAAAACAAAATCCTCATCATTGTGTTGGAAGGTACCCTAAGACACAAACAAACACACAAAAACAACTCTTTTTTGGGTTTTTTAAAACAATTTTTCAAATTTTTATGAGATTTTCGGATTTTTGAGTCAAAACAGCTTAAAAACACACCAAAACAGCTTAAAAACACTTAAAAACAGTAAGGAACAACATTAGAAGTTATGAGTGATAAAACCCTACGAAATTGCATCAAAAACACTTTGGTTACCCCCCCACACTTAAATCAAACATTGTCCTCAATGTTTCAAGCATAAACTAACACAAATAAACAACAAACAAACAAAACAGCAACTCAACAATAAACAAGGCAGAAACGAAAACAACAACAACAAAGAGAAGGGTTTAGGAACGCAAATCTGGAATTGGAGTGCTCCCTAGGTCTTCCTTTGTTGAATGCATGGGTTGCCTCCCAAGTACCGCTTGCTTTAACGTCGTACAGCCGGACAAAACCTCCAATTAAGCTTCATGGGAGGCCACGGCATGGAATTGATCTTTGAATGAAAGGTGATATTTGAAATGATCCGGCAATGGTTGAAACACTAATGTGGGTGCCTGAATCATCAAAATCAGCAAATTAGTAGAAAACAAAATCAAAATTGGAGAAGATGGCTTACTTGCTTGCTCCGACACAAACTCAATTACAAACACCACATCTTTGAATGTTTCAGGGATTTTGATCTTGGCCAGATTTACTATGATGGTTGTGACTTGTTCCGTGTCATCAAACTCAACTTCCTTGGGCTTTGTTGTCTCATGAACATCCTCCTTGATGCATTCTTCATATGCTCCAGCCACTTCTTGCTCTTGAATCATTCTTCTTGACATACAAGGTTCTTTGAACACTTCAAGACAATCTGGAACTCGATTTGGTGTGCCAAGAATTGGGATATCACTTTGCACCTTTGGAATGGCTTCCACAATGTCTTTTTCACTCTCATCTTTCTTGGGATTTAAAAACCTGCGAGGAAAAGGTGCATTCGGAGGAATAACATTAGAATGAATTGAATTTGGGACGTCCTTACTTGTGGTGGGTGGTTGAGAGAGCTTAGGGGGCTGCGGCAAGGGTTGTTCTTCCCTTGCTGTGGGTGTGTCTTGTTCCTCCTCCTCAATCAGCAGCTCCACATCCATTTCTAGGCTATGTTTGGATGTTTTTAGGTCAGCTCCAACCTCCATAGCACTTTCCAAAGTGATAGCTTCAGCAATTTCAAAGTCTCCCATCGAATTGACAGTAGTTGAGTTGGAGAGTTCACGTTGTTCTTGAATTTGTGCCATGAACTCCATAATCTCTCCCATTTGATTCTTCAATTCGCTCATCCTTTGGTCTTGATTCTCTGCTTCCTGTGTCAAAGAGGTGAGTAATTGAACAATTTGGTCATTATCCATTGACGTACCTGAATTTGTTTGGGAAAATTGTGGTAGAGGCTGTGATGGTGCATATGGCCATTGATAGAACTCCTCAGATGGCTGTGAGTATTCTTCTTGTTGTGAGCCCTGCGTCAAAGAGGTTAGTACATCAAGAATTTCATCATAACTCATGGGCATACATGAATTCGATTGCAATTGTTGTGGGGGAGGCGGTGGTGGCTGCATAGGTCTTGAATAGAACTCCTCTTCTTGCTGCCAATATCCACCTTGTTGGAATTGTTCAGGTTCTCCCCACATGTAATCTGAATAATCTCTCCAATCCGAATTGTAAGCGTTGGAAAACATGTTGTCCCATGATTGGCTATGGCCTTGATAACCCCAAGCACCTCCGTGTGCAGTGAATTGAGCACGTTGATGAGTTTGAGCAGTGTGCATTGTGGTTGTTTCGGCAATCTGGGACAATTGAGATGTAAGATTCGCCAATTGAGCTTGAATGTTAGCAAGTGCCATGTCTTACTTCTCTATGTACCTGAAACCAAAGAAGTAAAACTAAATCAAATATCAAAAGTAAAAGACACAAACAAAAACAAAGGGGATTAGCAAAAGAAAACAAGAAAACAACACAAAGTCAGAAACTAAAACAAAATAAACGAAAAGAAAAGAACCAAGGGATTAGCAAAATTGCTAATCCCCGGCAACGGCGCCAAAAATTTGATGCAAAATATATAAGCACACAAATTAAACCCTCTTTTTATCAATTGTAGCAAAGTATGTAAGTAGGGATCGTTCTAGGCCGGGGATTAGGAGGGATTGCTAAACCACTTGAAAACTGACTCAAAAACTTAAAACAAAGTTAAAACACTAAATTAGACTCAAAGAATGCAAAACTATACTCTAAAACACTAAAACAAACCAAAAGACTCAAAACAGCAAACAAACACTCAAAACTGCCTTAAAAACACAAACTGGCTGTTTTGGACTCTAAACATAATTTTGGACGAAAATAAGTTTTAACTTGACTCAAAACACTCAAAAACACAAACTAAAACAGTTTCTAACTAATATGACTCAACAAAGTAAAGGGGGATTTGGTTTTGACGAATTTGAAAACAAAACAAAAACTTTGTAAAACAAAACAGATTGTAAAACGAAATTGGTTTAAATTAATGGATGGAAGGCTAGCTAAGGGGTTCTTCTCCACACATGTCATACTTGCATACAAAACGATTTCTAATTGCAATTCAATAAACCACGAATTCTCAACACTCCAAGTTAATTAGGTCCGCTTAAATTAACTCTCAGATTTCCCTTATGTCAATGAATTGGATGGAAACTGCGCATCACAATCAAATTATTCTTCAAGAGTTCTCTATATGAAAGCGCATACTAGAGATACAATCAAAGGTCATTACGTTCAATGGAAATCATAAGTATTGACGAGGCACTTGTAACTATGAAAGCGCATGATACTTATGCCAAGAATTTACTTAACACAATTGAGATCATCAACCTTTACTACTTGTGAATATAAAGTTGTAACGATTAGGTGAAACTTCCTTATATCCTAGCATTAGATTTATGCATGACAATTAAGCGTGCACTCTCAACCAACACACACAAATCAGTTTAATTCAAATAGATAAGTAAATTGAAATCACAATTTATGAATCACAACTAGAGGTAATCAAGTCATATAGCAAGCATAAACATGGTTTCGAATCCCCCCCTAGCCAAGGGGGTTTAATTCCTCATATGAACAGAACAAAGAGCATTGAATTTAAACATTGAAATCAAAGGAAAGGAAACACCTAAAACTTCCAGCAATTCAAACTTGAATGGCATGCACGTCCCAGGCTCCTTCTCCTCCTCTTTGCTGCGGCACAAGGTCTTGGGACAGATTTTGGGGGTTATGAATGGTGTAGAAGGATGGGTTAATGGCTAGGATGGATGTATGGTGCGGCAGGTAGTGAATTAGGTCAGAAATTATGGAGAATGGTGAAGGATGGGTGCGGCAGAGAGTGGTGAAGAGTTTCTGGCGAGAATGGTGTATATGGAGGGTGTGTACACGGCAAAGGGTGGAGAAATATATATATAGGCACCAAAAACCCTAGGTGAATCAGATTAGGACTTCTAGAAAGCCAAACCCATCCAGAAATAGGTTTAAAACAATCAGATTTCTCATGGGAAAGGGCCTAAGGTGCGGCACAATAGGATAAGGGCAGGGAATGCCTTGCAAGGCAAGGAAAAAGGATTCTAGAAGGGAAGGAGACGCCAGATTTATAGGGTTCTAGAAAGAATGTGTTTTGTGGCAGATTTTGGGGCTTCTAGAGGGATTTGGGGCGCCACTTTTGTAGGGGAATGGATAGGACTTCTAGAAATCAGGTTTTAAGTCCCCTAAACTGAAGAAAACAGGTTAGGATAAGAGTAGGATAAGATTGGATAAGATAAGATAAGGATTGGATAAGATAAGATAAGATAAGGTTGTTTTGGATAATGTTTTGGATAATTCTCCTTCTTTTGAGCTGATTCCTTATCTTCTTTATCTTTGACTTCTTTCTTCCATCTTCTTAGCTGATTTCAAGCCTTTATATCTTCAATTTCGTCCATCAACTTGCCTCCATGCTTGCACTACCCAATCTTGGCCCAAAAATGCTCTAGAATGCTCCAAATTGCTTCTTTTTGCCCTCTTTGTCAATTGGACCTTGAAACATATTCCTAACTCCATTTGGACTCCAAATTCGTCCATCTTCTTGGCTCTAAGCATATGATATCCATTCCAAGCTCAAATGTGCTCCAAAAAGCTCCAAAATGCATCCTTTTGCATACGTGCCCTTAGAACCTGAAAATACATCAAACTAGCTTAAAAGATTACTTTAACTAAGGAAAAACAACATAAATGCACAAGAACAAGCTAACTAAGGTGCATAAATATGCTCCTATCAAATTCCCCCACACTTAACTTTTTCTAGTCCTCGAGCAAAACGAAACAAAGTAAACAAAACGAAACAAAACAAGTATAACACAACCTAAACCTTCCAACAATTGTCTCAGGGATTTCCAATGCACATGATATGTTAAAAATCATCATTCCCACAGATTTTGGCCATCTTTACGCTTAAGCACATACTTAATCATAGTCACTACTTACTAGTTCACAAATAACCAATTAAAACGATGTTTTGAATGTAGTAACATGCCTTAGAGAATTCCCTCAATTCCTTACTAGATATGCACTCTATTTTCACACACATTTTCTGACTACACACCCTACACTAGGTATATGTGAGAAGATTGATGTAAATATGAAAACGAACACTCACATATGTTTACAACAAAGAAAGCAATTTCTGGAGTTAATAACATGTTTAGATATGATCTCATGAATGGAATGCTACTACTTAGATGCGAGAACCAGTGACACCATATGCTCATACCAATCCCAAACTCCACATATTGAAACACACAACACTCAAGATTAAAGTCAAGGGTTGTAACGGGGCTTGGGGAGTTGGCTAACAACGAAAGGATATGGAAAACAAAGGTTCTTAAAGCAATAGCAAGCAAAATAATGAAATTGAACTTAGAATTCCCTTTAGCATGCAGAAATCAACTTTTAAACACAAAGGGAAGATTCAAGCAACAATTAGGGCCGGATTCAATGTTTTGGACCCTTCCTTCAACAACCAACACTTGTGAGCTTTAATCTCACTTATTTTGAACACTTTCCATACTTCTTCACAACTTTTTCTTTTTTTCTTTCTATTTTCCACGAATTTTTCTTTTCTTTGTTTTTTTTTTTTCTCTTTTTTTTTCCTTCTACCCGTGCCTCATGCAAGACTTTGGCACACCCACAACAAAACTCACTTCCCCCACACTTGTTTTCTGCCAAACAATGATCAAAAGGAATTCATCTTGAGTCATGCGTTACTATGCTTCAAGAACAAAGGTATGGATGGTCCTAATCTAGGCTAGGTGAGGATAATGTGGGTTAACAAAGAAAAATAGGCTAAATATGGCTCAAAGGGGTTGAAACCTACAAAACACAATGGAACAGGGAGATACGGCAATTTGGCTATGGTGGTCACTACGCAACTTCATCTTGAATATGTGTTATGCAAATCAATAACATGCTTAGAATGAATTGGGCATGAGTTCTAGTGTTTGGAACTAAATGATGAAACGCCTTCTAAGTAGCAACCAAGCAAAGAATAATGAGATCATGCAACGACTTTAGAAAACAACAATGCACAGATTATTAACTCTCCAAAGAACGTTTAGGCTCAAGTCTCACAAGGTTGTAGCGTTAGTTTGAGTTCCTTCCTTCAAGCATGTTACAAAAACTGATTTTTCTTTTATGATTGCATGTGAATTCATAAGTTATAACCACAACCAAGCATAAACCAAAGAGCATCTCAAACTTCAATCCATGTTTGTAACTTTCTTTAACAGTCATGCAATTAAAAACAAAATCCTCATCATTGTGTTGGAAGGTACCCTAAGACACAAACAAACACACAAAAACAACTCTTTTTTGGGTTTTTTAAAACAATTTTTCAAATTTTTATGAGATTTTCGGATTTTTGAGTCAAAACAGCTTAAAAACACACCAAAACAGCTTAAAAACACTTAAAAACAGTAAGGAACAACATTAGAAGTTATGAGTGATAAAACCCTACGAAATTGCATCAAAAACACTTTGGTTACCCCCCCACACTTAAATCAAACATTGTCCTCAATGTTTCAAGCATAAACTAACACAAATAAACAACAAACAAACAAAACAGCAACTCAACAATAAACAAGGCAGAAACGAAAACAACAACAACAAAGAGAAGGGTTTAGGAACGCAAATCTGGAATTGGAGTGCTCCCTAGGTCTTCCTTTGTTGAATGCATGGGTTGCCTCCCAAGTACCGCTTGCTTTAACGTCGTACAGCCGGACAAAACCTCCAATTAAGCTTCATGGGAGGCCACGGCATGGAATTGATCTTTGAATGAAAGGTGATATTTGAAATGATCCGGCAATGGTTGAAACACTAATGTGGGTGCCTGAATCATCAAAATCAGCAAATTAGTAGAAAACAAAATCAAAATTGGAGAAGATGGCTTACTTGCTTGCTCCGACACAAACTCAATTACAAACACCACATCTTTGAATGTTTCAGGGATTTTGATCTTGGCCAGATTTACTATGATGGTTGTGACTTGTTCCGTGTCATCAAACTCAACTTCCTTGGGCTTTGTTGTCTCATGAACATCCTCCTTGATGCATTCTTCATATGCTCCAGCCACTTCTTGCTCTTGAATCATTCTTCTTGACATACAAGGTTCTTTGAACACTTCAAGACAATCTGGAACTCGATTTGGTGTGCCAAGAATTGGGATATCACTTTGCACCTTTGGAATGGCTTCCACAATGTCTTTTTCACTCTCATCTTTCTTGGGATTTAAAAACCTGCGAGGAAAAGGTGCATTCGGAGGAATAACATTAGAATGAATTGAATTTGGGACGTCCTTACTTGTGGTGGGTGGTTGAGAGAGCTTAGGGGGCTGCGGCAAGGGTTGTTCTTCCCTTGCTGTGGGTGTGTCTTGTTCCTCCTCCTCAATCAGCAGCTCCACATCCATTTCTAGGCTATGTTTGGATGTTTTTAGGTCAGCTCCAACCTCCATAGCACTTTCCAAAGTGATAGCTTCAGCAATTTCAAAGTCTCCCATCGAATTGACAGTAGTTGAGTTGGAGAGTTCACGTTGTTCTTGAATTTGTGCCATGAACTCCATAATCTCTCCCATTTGATTCTTCAATTCGCTCATCCTTTGGTCTTGATTCTCTGCTTCCTGTGTCAAAGAGGTGAGTAATTGAACAATTTGGTCATTATCCATTGACGTACCTGAATTTGTTTGGGAAAATTGTGGTAGAGGCTGTGATGGTGCATATGGCCATTGATAGAACTCCTCAGATGGCTGTGAGTATTCTTCTTGTTGTGAGCCCTGCGTCAAAGAGGTTAGTACATCAAGAATTTCATCATAACTCATGGGCATACATGAATTCGATTGCAATTGTTGTGGGGGAGGCGGTGGTGGCTGCATAGGTCTTGAATAGAACTCCTCTTCTTGCTGCCAATATCCACCTTGTTGGAATTGTTCAGGTTCTCCCCACATGTAATCTGAATAATCTCTCCAATCCGAATTGTAAGCGTTGGAAAACATGTTGTCCCATGATTGGCTATGGCCTTGATAACCCCAAGCACCTCCGTGTGCAGTGAATTGAGCACGTTGATGAGTTTGAGCAGTGTGCATTGTGGTTGTTTCGGCAATCTGGGACAATTGAGATGTAAGATTCGCCAATTGAGCTTGAATGTTAGCAAGTGCCATGTCTTACTTCTCTATGTACCTGAAACCAAAGAAGTAAAACTAAATCAAATATCAAAAGTAAAAGACACAAACAAAAACAAAGGGGATTAGCAAAAGAAAACAAGAAAACAACACAAAGTCAGAAACTAAAACAAAATAAACGAAAAGAAAAGAACCAAGGGATTAGCAAAATTGCTAATCCCCGGCAACGGCGCCAAAAATTTGATGCAAAATATATAAGCACACAAATTAAACCCTCTTTTTATCAATTGTAGCAAAGTATGTAAGTAGGGATCGTTCTAGGCCGGGGATTAGGAGGGATTGCTAAACCACTTGAAAACTGACTCAAAAACTTAAAACAAAGTTAAAACACTAAATTAGACTCAAAGAATGCAAAACTATACTCTAAAACACTAAAACAAACCAAAAGACTCAAAACAGCAAACAAACACTCAAAACTGCCTTAAAAACACAAACTGGCTGTTTTGGACTCTAAACATAATTTTGGACGAAAATAAGTTTTAACTTGACTCAAAACACTCAAAAACACAAACTAAAACAGTTTCTAACTAATATGACTCAACAAAGTAAAGGGGGATTTGGTTTTGACGAATTTGAAAACAAAACAAAAACTTTGTAAAACAAAACAGATTGTAAAACGAAATTGGTTTAAATTAATGGATGGAATGCTAGCTAAGGGGTTCTTCTCCACACATGTCATACTTGCATACAAAACGATTTCTAATTGCAATTCAATAAACCACGAATTCTCAACACTCCAAGTTAATTAGGTCCGCTTAAATTAACTCTCAGATTTCCCTTATGTCAATGAATTGGATGGAAACTGCGCATCACAATCAAATTATTCTTCAAGAGTTCTCTATATGAAAGCGCATACTAGAGATACAATCAAAGGTCATTACGTTCAATGGAAATCATAAGTATTGACGAGGCACTTGTAACTATGAAAGCGCATGATACTTATGCCAAGAATTTACTTAACACAATTGAGATCATCAACCTTTACTACTTGTGAATATAAAGTTGTAACGATTAGGTAAAACTTCCTTATATCCTAGCATTAGATTTATGCATGACAATTAAGCGTGCACTCTCAACCAACACACACAAATCAGTTTAATTCAAATAGATAAGTAAATTGAAATCACAATTTATGAATCACAACTAGAGGTAATCAAGTCATATAGCAAGCATAAACATGGTTTCGAATCCCCCCCTAGCCAAGGGGGTTTAATTCCTCATATGAACAGAACAAAGAGCATTGAATTTAAACATTGAAATCAAAGGAAAGGAAACACCTAAAACTTCCAGCAATTCAAACTTGAATGGCATGCACGTCCCAGGCTCCTTCTCCTCCTCTTTGCTGCGGCACAAGGTCTTGGGACAGATTTTGGGGGTTATGAATGGTGTAGAAGGATGGGTTAATGGCTAGGATGGATGTATGGTGCGGCAGGTAGTGAATTAGGTCAGAAATTATGGAGAATGGTGAAGGATGGGTGCGGCAGAGAGTGGTGAAAAGTTTCTGGCGAGAATGGTGTATATGGAGGGTGTGTACACGGCAAAGGGTGGAGAAATATATATATAGGCACCAAAAACCCTAGGTGAATCAGATTAGGACTTCTAGAAAGCCAAACCCATCCAGAAATAGGTTTAAAACAATCAGATTTCTCATGGGAAAGGGCCTAAGGTGCGGCACAATAGGATAAGGGCAGGGAATGCCTTGCAAGGCAAGGAAAAAGGATTCTAGAAGGGAAGGAGACGCCAGATTTATAGGGTTCTAGAAAGAATGTGTTTTGTGGCAGATTTTGGGGCTTCTAGAGGGATTTGGGGCGCCACTTTTGTAGGGGAATGGATAGGACTTCTAGAAATCAGGTTTTAAGTCCCCTAAACTGAAGAAAACAGGTTAGGATAAGAGTAGGATAAGATTGGATAAGATAAGATAAGGATTGGATAAGATAAGATAAGATAAGGTTGTTTTGGATAATGTTTTGGATAATTCTCCTTCTTTTGAGCTGATTCCTTATCTTCTTTATCTTTGACTTCTTTCTTCCATCTTCTTAGCTGATTTCAAGCCTTTATATCTTCAATTTCGTCCATCAACTTGCCTCCATGCTTGCACTACCCAATCTTGGCCCAAAAATGCTCTAGAATGCTCCAAATTGCTTCTTTTTGCCCTCTTTGTCAATTGGACCTTGAAACATATTCCTAACTCCATTTGGACTCCAAATTCGTCCATCTTCTTGGCTCTAAGCATATGATATCCATTCCAAGCTCAAATGTGCTCCAAAAAGCTCCAAAATGCATCCTTTTGCATACGTGCCCTTAGAACCTGAAAATACATCAAACTAGCTTAAAAGATTACTTTAACTAAGGAAAAACAACATAAATGTACAAGAACAAGCTAACTAAGGTGCATAAATATGCTCCTATCATGGTCCACCCTTATGTTTTGATTTTCTTGTCCCTGAGATAAAGAAGTGAGTAACTCAAGAATTTTATCATTATCCATTACCGAACCTGAACTTGGTTGGGCCAAATATGATTGAGGCTGTGGTGGTTCATATGGCGTTATATAGAACTTCTCAGATGGCTGCCAATATCCTTCTTGGTGTGATCCCTGCGTGAAAGAAGTTAGTACATTAAGAATTTCATCATAATTCATGGACATACTTGAATTCGATTGGAGTTGTTGTGAGGGAGGCTATGGTGGCTGCATAGGTCTTGAATAGAACTCCTCTTCTTGCTGCCAATATCCACCTTGTTGGAATTGTTGATGTTCTCCCCACATGTAATATAAGTAATCTCTCCAATCCGAATTGTAAGTGTTGGAAAACATGTTGTCCCTGGCTTGATCATAGCCTTGATAACCCCAAGCATCTTCATTCACAGCGAATTGAGCACGTTGATGAGTTTGAGCAGTGTACATTGTGGTTGTTTCGGCAATCTGGGACAATTGAGAAGTAAGATTCGTCAATTGAGCTTGAATGTTAGCAAAATCCATGTCTTGCTTCTCCAATACCTGAAATCAAAGAAGTAAAAGTAAATCAAATATCAAAAGTAAAAGACACAAACAAAAACAAAGGGGATTAGCTAAAGAAAACAAGAAAACAACACAAAGTCAGAAACTAAAACAAAAACAAAATAAACGAAAAGAAAAGAACCAAGGGATTAGCAAAGTTACTAATCCCCGGCAACGGCGCCAAAAATTTGATGCGAAATATATAAGCACACAAATTAAACCCTCTTTTTATCAATTGTAGCAAAGTATGTAAGTAGGGATCTTTCTAGGCCGGGGATTAGAAGGGATTGCTAAATCACTTGAAAACTGACTCAAAAACTTAAAACAAAGTTAAAACACTAAATTAGACTCAAAGAATGCAAAACTATACTTTAAAACACTAAAACAAACCAAAAGACTCAAAACAGCAAACAAACACTCAAAACTGCCTTAAAACCACTTTCTGGGCAATTTTGAGCACTAAGGAAGAATTTGGACGAAAATATGTTATAACTAGACTCAAGACACTTAAAAACAAAAACTTAAATCACTTTCTAACTAATTTGACACTTCAAAATAAAGGGGGAATTGGTTTTGACGAATTTGAAAACAAAACATAAACTTTGTAAAACAAACAGATTTTAAAATGAATTTGGTTTAAATGAATGGATGGAAGGCTAGCTAAGGGGTTCTTCTCCACACATGTCATACTTGCATACAAAACGATTTCTAATTGCAATTCAATAAACCACGAATTCTCAACACTCCAAGTTAATTAGGTCCGCTTAAATTAACTTTCAAATTTCCCTTATGTCAATGAATTGGACGGAAAATGCGCATCACAATCAAATTATTCTTCAAGAGTTCTCTATATGAAAGCGCATACTAGAGATATCAAAGATCATTACGTTCAATGGAAATCATAAGTATTGATGAGGCACTTGTAACTATGAAAGTGCATGATACTTATGCCAAGAATTTACTTAACACAATTGAGATCATCAACCTTTACTACTTGTGAATATAAGTTTGTAACGATTAGGTGAAACTTCCTTATATCCTAGCATTATATTTATGCATGACAATTAAGCGTGCACTCTCAACCAACACACACAAATCAGTTTAATTCAAGTAGATAAGTAAATTGAATTCACAACTTATGAAACGCAATTAGAGGTAATCAAGTCATATAGCAAGCATAAACATCTTTCGAATACCCCCCTAGCCAAGGGGGGTTTAGTTCCTCATACGTACAAAACAAAGAGTATTGAATTTAAACATTGAAATCAAAGGAAAGGAAACACCTAAAACTTCCAGCAATTCGAACTTGAATGGCATGCATGTCCAAGGCTTCTTCTCCTCTTCTTTGCTGCGGCACAAGGACTCGGGACAGGTTTAGGGACTTAGGTGTATGGGTGAAAGGATATGGAGTGGTGTAGTAGTGTTTAGGGGGAATGGATGGTGCGACAAGGTCAGGAAGTATGGTGGTATGGTGATGAAGGTTGCGGTAAGGGATGTGTGTAGTGTAGATGGCGTGAATGATGTATCTGGAGGGTGGTACCTGCGGCAAAGGGTGTAGAAATATATATATATATATATATATATATATATATATATATATAGGCACCAAAAACCCTAGGTAAATCAGATTAGGGCTTCTAGAAAGCCAAATCCATCCGGAAATAGGTTTAAAACAATCAGAGTTTTAATGGGAAAAGGCCTAAGGTGCGGCAGGTTTGGATAAGGAGGGATAAGGCTTCTAGAAAGCCTTGCAAGGCAAGGAAATCAGATTTTCTAGAAGGCTAGGTGCGGCATGGAGGAGATAAGGCTTCTAGAAACCCTCCAAAATAAGGGAAGGTGCACGGCATGCCTATAGAACAAGGATAAGGTGTCCTAAAGTGTGTAGGACTCCTCTTGGGAGCTGAAAACTTTGTGCATTAGGATTAGGAAAGTTTGTCTTTGTCAATCCTTCTTCATCTTGGATTCCTTTTCCTTCTTGGACTTGGAAAACTTCTTTGTTGCTGAAACTTGAAACCATTTGGATATAACTTTCCTACTTCAAGTAGGAAACCTTGTTTGAGTAGGAATCTTCAATCTTCTAGGAATCCCATTTCAACTAGGAAACCTAATTCACTAGGAATCCTAATTCAACTAGGATTCCAACTTCAATTAGGGACTTTCCTACTTCAACTAGGAAACCTTGTTCAAGTAGGAATCATCATCTTCAAATCTTCAATTTCGTCAATCCTCTTGGCGCCAAGCATATGATGTCCATTCCAAGCTCAAATGTGCTCCAAAAGGCTCCAAAATGAATCCTTTTGCATACTTTGCCCTTAGAACCTGAAAATACATCAAACTAGCTTAAAAGACTACTTTAACTAAGGAAAAACAACATAAATGCACAAGAACAAGCTAACTAAGGTGCATAAATATGCCCCTATCAATGAGGACGTTGTGCCCCTAAGGGGGGTGGATTGTGACATCCCACATCACCCAGGGGAGTGGTCCTTAAATGTATATTCCCATCCCTACCTAGCACGAGGCCTTTTAGGAGCTCACTGGCTTCGGGTTCCATCGGAACTCCGAAGTTCAGCAAGTAGCGTGCGAGAGCACTCCCATGGTGGGTGACTCACTGGGAAGTTCTCGTGTGAGTTCCCAGAAACAAAACCGTGAGGGCGTGGTCGGGGCCCAAAGCGAATAATATCGTCGTACGGTGGTGGAGCGAACCCAGGAAGTGATCTACCCCGGGCCGGGATGTGACAAGTTTAGAGCAGTTTTGGGCTTGGAATGGATAGCTTATGCAAGGAGCAAGGTGGATGGACGAAATTGAAGTTCAAGAAGGTCTTGGAATGTGCTAGAAGAATTAAGTCAAAGATTTTGAAGAAAGGAATCAGTTAAGAAGAAGGAAACATTAATTCAAACTTACCTTATTTTCAGAGGATATTCAAAGCACCTTTTCGTTTTCCTAAAACATTTAGCCTTCTAAAAGTCAAGGAGTCAACTCCCAAACCATGTAAACCCTTTCCCTTTCCTCCTAGGAGGTTGCCGCACCAACCTTGCACATTCCTCTTCCTTGCCATACAAGGAGGATCCTTTCCTTTCCTATTTTGTGTTGTAAATCACATTCCCTTCCCTTGAAGACCTCTGCCGCACCTTCCTTACCCTTTTCCTTTTGGATTCTGATTTATTACCTTTTTTCTTAGAGGATTTGGAATAAAAGTCTGTCTCCAAAATTAATTAGGGTTTGGATTCCTTTTCCCTTAAATAAAATCCTTTGCCGCACAACACCATCCATCCATTCACTACCATTCATACTTTCAGCCATTCTCTCGTACAATTCACCACTAAAACCTTCACCAACACCTTATGCCGCAGAAAAGAAGAAGAAGGAGGACCCTTGGACGTGCTTGGCATTCAAGTTTGGTTTGCTGGAACATTTTTAGGTGTAATCCATCTTTTGTTTTCAATGTTTAATTTGAGTTTTCTTTGTTTTGCGAACATGAGGAGCTAAACTCGTTTTAGCTAGGCGGAAATTCAAAGCCATGAACATATTTGCAATATGAATTGATTAATTCCAGTTGTGATTTCATAAATTGTGAATGCAATTTGCTTAACTGTTTGATTCAGAACTTATTCTTGTATGTTGATTATGGATGCATACTTAGTTTGCATGCATGAATTTGATGCTAGAATATAAGGGAGTCTCACATAATCGTTACAAACTTATATTCAGAAGTAGTGAAGGTCGCTGGTCACGATCGCGTTAAGTTAAATTTCTGGCATGAGTATCATGATGTCATAGTTACGAATGCCTTGTCAATGCTTATGATTTCCATAGAGCCTAATGATCTTTGCTTGTGTCTCTATTATGCAGTTCATGTAGGGAACTTGGGAAGAATAATTTGGTTGCTGATGCGTTGTCCGTCCAATTCAATGACTTAAGGAAAATTCGAGGGTTAATTAGTGATGACACGGTTAATCTGGGGCATTGTCATTCATGGTTTATTAGAAAAGCAACTGGAAATCAATTCATGTGCATCTATGTCATGTGTGGAGAAGGACCTTCTAGTTAGCCTATCACCCATCCATTCACCCTAATTTCGTGCGAACTTTGTTTAAGTTTACAATCTGCTTGTTTTACTTTGAATTCATCAAAAACCCAATCCTCTTTACTTGGTTGTGTCAAATTGGTTAGAATCTGTCCAACTTGTGTTTTAAGTGTTTTGAGTCAAGTTGAAATCAATTTTCGTCCAAATCACCCTTAAGTGTCTAGTTTGAGTCTATTTGCTTGTTTTGTGCTATTTTGAGTCATTCTAGTTTGTTTTGAGTCTTTTGAGTTTGTTTTTGAGTTCTTTGAGTCTAATTAAGTGTTTTCAGCCTAGTTAAGTGTTTTTGAGTCAGTTTTAAGTAGATTAGCAATCCCATATAATCGCCGGCCTAGAACGATCCCTGCTTACATATACTACAAGAATAGGGTTTTAATTTGTGTGTTGATTTAATTCGCATCAAGAATTACCCTCGAAGTAACAGTTGAATTTCTCTAAGAACGCTCTTTTCATGCTTTCCTAAGAAGTAACAGTTCCAGGTGCTAGTTCATAGAGCCAATCTTTAGCCTTGTCCATAAGAGAAAATGGAAAGGCTTTCATCTTCAGAATATTCCCATCCACGTTGATGTGTGTCATATTTGAGCAAACTACTTCAAATTCCTTCAAATGCTTGTTTGGATCTTCTATGAACAGCCCATGGTATTTGGGAATATGATGCAGTAAGCTTGACTTCAACTCGAACTCATCAGTTTTGCCTGGGACTGCCCTAGGATATTGAATGCACAGAGGCACGGCATTGTCCAATCCCAAGGCTGAATGTTCTTTGATTGTTCGAGTGTCCACAGCCATGACTTGTTTTCCCTCCTCCTCGTCTTCAAATTCAGATTCAGAACTAGGTGGACTAGGTTTTAGATACCTCCTCTTCCTTATCAACGTTCGTTCAAAATCGTCGTCAAACTCCAATATATTCTCACGAATAGGTTGAGAACTATGAGTCATAAACTAGTACCTAAAACAAAGAAAACAAAACAAAGCACAATTAGAAACACACAAAACAGAAACAGAAAACACACAGCATAAAGGGGAAGATTAGCAATTTGCCAATCCCCAGCAACGGTGCCAAAATTTGATGTGAAATTAAATGACACTCAAATTAAAACCCTATGGTTGTAGTACATGCAAGTAGGGATCATTTTAGGCCGGGGATTAGAAGGGATGCTAATCAACACAATTTAAACTCTAAAACACTAAACTAAATTGAAAAACAGAAAACTAGACTCTTATGACTCAAAACAAGCTAAAATGGCTTAAAACAGCACAACTAAGTGAAATAGACTCAAAACAGGTACTAGAGAGTGATTTGAACGAATTCTAAACTATCTTGACTCAAAATACTAAATGGGGACAAATTTGAATGAAATTAACTAAACTAAGACACAAATAAGAACTGGGAGGGTTTTTGGACGAATTTAACAAAACTAAGTAAATTGCAGCAAACAAAGTAAGTTAAAACGAAATGAAGGTGAATTCAAAGGTAAAAGCTAGTTAGAGGGTCCATCTCCACACATGAAACATATGCACATAAATTGATTTCCAGTATTGTTTCTTTAAACCATGAATGACAATGCCCCAAATTAATTGTGAATGCACTAATTAATTCTCAGATTTTCCTAGGTTCATTGAATTGGATGGATAACGCATCGGCAACCAAATTATTCTTCAATAGTTCTCCACATGAATAGCATAATAGAAATACAATCAAAGATCATTAAGCTTTGTGAGAATCATAAGCATTGACAAGGCATTCTTAACTATGAATTGCATGATACTTTTGCCAAGAATTTACTTATAACGATTGTGACTAGCAACCTTCACTACTTATAAATATAAGTTCATAACGATTAGGTGAAATTCCCTTATATTCTAGCATCAAACTCATGCATGCAAACTAAGTATGCATCCTTAATCAACACACAGGAATAAGTTATCAATCAAACAGATAAGTAAATCACATTCATGTTTTACGAAACAATACTGAAGGCAATCAATTCATATAAAACATATGTTCATGGCTTCGAATTCACCTCTAACTAAGAAAAACATAGTTACACATGTTCACAACAATTAAAAAGAAAATTAAAATAAACATTGAAACTAAACGAGGGAACAATGAACTCTGAAAGTTTCCAATTGATGCAAGTGGCTTGCGGCACAACCCTCTTTCTCCAATGGAAGCCACGACAAAGGTCTTCTCTTCTCAACTCCTGCGGCAAAGTGTCTCTGTGTGTCTCTGACCCCCTTTTGCGCAGAAACAAATATATATATGTGTGTGTGTGTGTGTGTAGCATGGCAAACCCTAGAGATTAGGGCTTGGCTTAGGCTGAAACCAATGAGGAAAAGGCTTGGATGGTGCGGCACAAATTCAGAAAAGGAATCATGGCCCAATTAATTTTTGAGATGAATTTTGTACTCCAAATCCACAAGGAAAAAGGCTAACTCAATCATAACCCAAGAGGGAAAGGGATAGGGTTTACACCGCAAGGCAATGGGCTTTCTAGAAGGAAGGAGGTGCCAGGTTTGTAGGGATTCGGGGTAGGGCTTCTAGAACCATGCTTCTACAAAGGGTTTCTAGAAAGAGTGCTTCTAGAAATCAGATAAGGTTTTGGATAATACTCATTCTTTTGAGCTGATTCCTTATCTTCTTTGTCTTGAGTTAATTTCCTCAATCTCTTCAGCATATTCCTAGCCTCATTTGATCATCAAAACATCCATTCCTTGTGCTCCAAATGCAAGCTATCCATTTCAACCCAAAACTACTCTAAAATGCACCCAAATGCACTTTCTTGCCAACTTTGCCATTTGGACCTACAAACACACGAAAATAGCTTAAATCACTATAATAAGTAGAAACTAACTAAGTAAATGCAAGAAAACAAACTAACTAACTCGCATAAATGTACTCCTATCAGGGCACGGCATTGTCCAATCCCGAAGCTGAAAGTTCTTTGATTGTTCGATTATCCGCAACCATGACTTGTTCTTCCTCTTCGTCAAACTCAGATTCAGAGCTAAAACTAGGTGGATTTGATTCTGGCTACTTCCTCTTCCTTCTCAACACTCGTTCAAAATCGTCGTCAAACTCCAATATATGCTCACAAACTAGTTGAGAACTTTGAGTCCTAAACTAGTACCTCAAAACAAGAAAACAAAACAAAGTCAGAAACTAAAACAAAATACACGAAAAAGAAACAAGGGGACTAATCCCCGACAACGGCGCCAAAATTTGATGTGAAATATTCTAACATTCAAATTAAAACCCTATAATTGTAGTACATGCAAGTATAGATCGTTCTAGACCAGGGATTAGAAGGGCAATCTACTTAAAACTGACTCAAAAACACTTAACTAGGCTGAAAACACTTAATTAGACTCAAAGAACTCAAAACAAACTAAAGAGATGTTGTGTTCCTTTCAAGTGCAAATATAAGGATAGTATAATGGCACAAGTAAGGGTGTCAAACCACAGGGACGAATTAGACCTCTACAATTACTAGCTTTATGTGAACCCTAAAGAAAATGCAAATGAAAACTGAATTTAGGTTTTTGTTTTGAAAGCTAAAGTAACTTAAAATGCAAGACAAGATAAAGATGAATGAAAGATTGGTTCAAAAACGATGGGAATGGAACTAGGAATATCGATTTCACCATTACAAGCCAATTCAATGAAAATTAAGTCAAAACGTATTCAACTCTCCAATCTGCAACTAGGGTTCGTTTTACTTATTTATGATCATCCATTTGATGTGTGGTTGTGATCTAGTATTCCTAATCTGCAACCTAGTTGTGATGTTCAACTTAGGTTACCAAATAAGAATCCATTAAGAACAAGAAAACTTCCAAGAACCAAAGAAATCATATGGCATGATGTATGCATAGCAGTTTCTTCATTCATTCATATGTCCACCAAGATTAAGCATGATGTGTACTGTAACCTTGATCAAATAATTCATAGGCAGCCCTAATGGTGATCAAACATTAAGATTAACAAACAAATTATACTATAAAAACAGTGAATGAAACAAGAACACAGATTGGTAATTTGAATCCTTCAACTTAATAACGTAT
Source organism: Heteromeles arbutifolia (assembly GCA_024362995.1). NCBI lineage: Eukaryota > Viridiplantae > Streptophyta > Magnoliopsida > Rosales > Rosaceae > Heteromeles > Heteromeles arbutifolia. The sequence goes on along the minus strand of JANCRC010000005.1, from coordinate 21,190,309 downwards.
AATAGGTTTGCAAAGCTACATCGAAATCCCCAGCAATGAACTTAATTACACAACATGATTACAAAATATATAAATATCAAGAACAATATGAGTGAAATTAAAGTTTATAGAAGAAACCCCCTTGAAGCAATTCTGATGTTGAACTTCTCCAAGAACAGCGTGGCTGCGTGGTTTCTTTGGTGGCAGCGAATGGTGAAGGAAACTAGGGTTTGGTTTTTAGAAGAAAGGCTAAAGAAAGAGAAGAGAGAGAGCTCAGGGCGACTGTCACAGCCCGTCCCGGAATTAATTAATCGAGGATGTGAAATGACGGGATTGCCCTTGAATCTTCTACGGTATGTGACATTTCATTTGGGTTTTATTGTTTTATCCTAAGTTTGTTTTGGAATTATTTTGTGTGGTTGGGGTGCCTGTTGACCACACACGTACACTTTCATTTTTTCACCCTTTCTCTCTCTTTCTCTCCCTCCCGCACACAGTCTCTCTCTCTTTTCATTCGAACGGTACGGACAATCCAGAGATTGTCAAACCTTCACGGATCGACGTGGTTGAGACCACCATCATACTCCTAGAGACCATACGAACCCATTGGTACCCATTTCAGGTAAGGTTTCATACGTTTTCACGTTGAAATCACGAGGCCCGTGATTGTCACTATTCACCAACTTTTAAATGGTTGCATTTTAGGACAATCCAAGCTTACCACGAGCTTAAGGAAGTCCCCACGAAGCTCGGAGTGCTTCGTTTGAAGGTTTGGGACGTCGGGATCATAAGGTTCGAAGGTGGCCGGTTTTGGTGAAATTTTCCCGACGCGATTTGGAAGGTTTTGAGGCTCCAAAGAGGTATAGCCTTCTTCCTCTCATGATTTGTGACATTTTGGTGAAAATTTCATGAAAAATGGTGCAAAAACGAGTGAGAAAAGGGCAGTTGCAGGTTAGCCCAGAATCCGGCGCCGGTGGCACTGTTCCGGCGTCGGGAGGTTGAAGATGATGCGCGTGGGGGGCGCGTGAGGCCGTGGCCTCCCCGGCGCGTGAGGGCGCGTGGGCCATAGAAAAATTTATTTAAAAATATCGCGATGTTCGTGAGGTTGTGTAGATCGCGTTGGTATATTCATATGCCAAAATTGAGCATTTTATGAGAAGTTATTTCGAATTGTTGGTTATGTGTTTAAAATAACGTTTTTATAGTTGTTTCGCATATAGGTGAGATCTACCCCGAGGACGAGCGCAGTCAGAGGCGTCACGGGGGTTAAGATCCTGCGACATACCAGTGAGTGGGCAGTTTTGTTTTCATTATATGCCTATACTTAATGACTTTTCCCAGAAATTGAATTAAAATGAATTATGTGATTGAAATGCCTTGCATAGAAATTACATGAATTATGTGAATTGATATATGATGCATATATGTGAATTGGTGCTGCGGACGCGCATGTGAGTATCAGGTGAGTTATATTTGGTTCATTGAATTGTTTGATGTGATTTATGTTGATAGCTCATAACCTGCACCCCTGGTGTTAGTGCTTATGTTATTCACCCGCATCACACGCTCACCTTGGATCCAAGTAGATGCTAGTCGTACAGACCACTGGAGGTGGTTCCGACATGCTAGTCGTACAGACCATTAGAGACGGTTCCGACTAGTAGGTGACCTTAGATTATGTGAACAGATGATTGATGAGAGAAGCACTAGAGCGTATTATTACACCATCCGAGTCGTACAGACTACTATAGGTAGTTCCGACTCATGTGCAGTGTAGTGCCGTACAGGTCGCAGTTGGCGACTCCGGCAGGGCCGTACAGGTCGCAGTTGGCGACTCCGGCAGGGCCGTACAGGTCACAGTTGGTGACTCCGGCTGGATTGGATAATGAGCTTTAGAATCAGCCGTACAGGACCACTGCTGGGTCTCCGGTTGATTTATTATTTCACCTGATTATTATTGATGCATCCATATTATGCTTTTGGCTTATGGCATGTCATATTTCTCTGAAAATGATGAATGAGGATGTTTGAGATTCCGAAGCTATATATAATTATATATATTCTATTTTTCTGGGAAAGTATATAGGTTTTTACAGAGAGGGGATATATATACATTTTAAAGGAAAGATTTTGAAAGCTTTGTTTTACTGACCCACTCACCTTGTTTTGCGCCCCTCCAGGTTGTAGTTAGGAGTGTTTGGTGGCTCTCGAGGATTCCCACGGCTGTTCTGACGGACTTCACTCATGTAGGATTCACCTTCGGGTGTTGTAACTTAGTAGTTGTCCTACTTGACTGCATTTGAACCTTATGCTCTGATTATGTGTATTTCAGTTTCTAATTATTCATACTCTTATATTATTGCTTCCACATTGCGTAATGGTTACGTCACGTTTGTGACGGCCAGCACGCCCTGATTCTCGGGTCGGGGTGTGTCAGTTTGGTATCAGAGCTTAGGTTGCAGTCCTGTATAATTGTGAGCTTTCTAATTATCTGTGGTGTCTTCTGTCAGAACTATGCCGCCTCGTAGGGATCCACGTTCTTCTTCTGAGCCCAGTTTCCCTAATGTAGCCCAGTTAGGGGAAGCTATAGCCCAGGCCTTTCAGACTTCATTCCGTCCTCCTCAGAGAACACCCCTGGAGACTGTTTATAATCTGAAGTTGGAGCATTTCGTTGGTAATGAAGGTCATGAGGGGGCAGAAAAGTGGTTAGATCGTATTGAGAAGACTTATCAGGTGATGCAAAGTCAGGGGAACTTTCCTGCTAGTAGATGGGTCGAGACTACTACATGGTTTTTAGGAAGAGAACCTGCAAGTTGGTGGGAGAATGAGACTAAGTTTATGTCACCTGAGGCAGCAGTTGATTGGGAAACATTTAAGGAAACATTTAGGAGAAGATTTATTCCTCCAGAGTATATTGATCGCAAGAAGCAGGAGTTCACTCAGCTGAAGCAAAAGAAAATGTCGGCAAATGAGTACTATAGGAAATTTACTGATTTATCTCGCTACGATCCAGAAGTGGCTGCTAATCCAGTGGAGATGCTTCGTCGCTTTAAGTTGGGAACGAAGAAGAGATGGAGGACAATTGCTAGTGCTATTCCTTGCACCACTTATCATGAGTTTTCTGAGATTTTGGTTCGGATTGAGGATTCCGAAAACTTGCCTAGTGAAAGTGAAGAAGAGAGAGATAAGAATGGGGATAATCAGAGGAAAGATGATAAGGGTAAAGGTGCTTTGACTTCGGGACCCCGTAAGACCCAGAATTTCAAGAAAAGTGGAGTGAGCTCGAGTTCTTCTAGCGGGGGATTTAGTGCCACAGGTCCGAGGAGAGGTGGAAGATTTACTAGTGGACCCAGGTTTCAGAGACAGAGAGATTTTGGTGGTGCTGGTGGTTCAGGCCCTCCATTCTGCCGTCGTTGTAATTCCAGACATTTTGGGGAGTGCAGGAGAGTTAGTGGTGCTTGCTATACATGTGGACAGACTGGACATAGAGCTGTACAGTGTCCCCAGAGTCAGCAGAGGCCTCAGCAATCTGTTATGCCTCCTCCAGCGCCGATTCAGCAAAACCCCAGGTCAGGCAGTTTTGGGCAGACGAGTCAGGGTGGTGCTGCTTACCACTATCAGGGCGATGCCGCTCCCTATGCTTCAGGGCAGTATCAGTATTCCCAGGATCCTTATTTTCAGAGTGGGTATTCCCAGAATTTTGGAGGTTATACTCCTTATACTTCTATGCCGGCTAGTGGATCGCAGTGGTATCAGGGAGGTCAGTTCCAGCAGGGAGAGGTTGCTGCTAGCAGTGCAGGATTATCTAGGCAGTCTAGCCAGACAGGTCAGGGACGTTCTCAGGGACGTGGTAATCAGAGTAGCAGAGGTCGTGGAGGACGACAGCAAAACCAGGGACGTGTTAACAACATTTCACTGCAGGATGCTCAGAACCATCCAGATTTGATTATGGGTACGTTAAACATCCTTGGTCACTTTGCTAGAATTTTGATTGATTGTGGTGCTACGCACTCTGTGATTTCTCATACTTTTGCTCAAATGACACAACCTCATCCTACACCTCTAGGGTTTGATTTAGAGTTTGCTATGCCTAGAGGGGATAAATGTTATGTTGATAGTGTTTATCCAGGATGTCCAGTGATGATAGAGAATGTAGCTATGCTAGCTAATCTTATCCCGTTAGATATTGTGGATTTTGATGTGATTTTAGGGGCAGATTGGTTGCATTATAATCGTGCCCATATAGATTGTTACGGGAAATCTGTTACTTTTCATCGTCCTGGACTACCTGAGGTTACTTTTGTGGGCGAGAGAAGTGGGGTGAGGCATGGTGTTATTTCTGCCATGAGAGCAAAGAAGTTATTATCTAAAGGTTGTCAGGGATATTTAGCACATGTGGTGCTAAATGATGTGGCTCCTAGTAGCGTGGAGGAAGTTGGAGTGGTCAGACATTATCCTGATGTATTTCCCGATGATTTGCCTGGATTGCCACCAGACAGAGATGTGGAGTTTTCTATTGACTTGCTTCCAGGTACGAATCCTATATCTTTGACTCCATATAGGATGGCTCCGGCTGAATTGAGAGAGTTAAAAGCTCAATTGCAGGAATTAATTGATAAAGGTTTTATTCAACCTAGTAGTTCACCTTGGGGAGCCCCAGTATTGTTTGTGAGGAAGAAAGATGGAACACTGAGATTATGCATTGATTATAGGCAATTGAATCGGGTAACGATTAAAAACCGTTATCCATTGCCTCGTATTGATGATTTGTTTGATCAGCTTAAGGGTGCTCGTGTATTCTCTAAGATTGATTTGAGATCTGGCTATTATCAGTTGAAGATTAAAGAGGAGGATGTCCCTAAAACGGCTTTTAGGACCCGTTATGGACATTATGAATTTTTGGTGATGCCTTTTGGATTGACTAATGCACCAGCAGCTTTTATGAGGTTGATGAATGAAGTATTCCAGCAATATCTTGATAGATTTGTCATTGTTTTCATTGATGATATTCTGGTATATTCTAAATCGAAATCAGAGCATATTCGACATCTTCATTTGGTTTTGGAGAAATTGAGAGAGCATCGATTATATGCTAAGTTTAGTAAATGTCAGTTTTGGTTGAATCGAGTGGCATTTTTTGGGCATGTGATATCGGCACAAGGAATTCAAGTAGATCCTCAAAAGATTGCAGCAGTGGAGAATTGGGAGCAACCACGAACCGTCACTGAGGTACGGAGTTTCCTTGGTCTAGCAGGGTACTATCGACGATTCGTGCAAGATTTCTCTATGATTGCTTTGCCACTAACGAGGTTAACCAGGAAGGATGTTAAATTTGAATGGGATGATAATTGTGAGCAAAGTTTCCAGCGGCTGAAGTATTGTCTCACTCATGCGCCAGTATTGGTACTTCCTGATGATGGTGGTAATTTTGAGATTTACAGTGATGCCTCATTGAATGGTTTGGGATGTGTTTTGATGCAGCATAATAGAGTGATTGCTTATGCTTCTCGGCAATTGAAAGTTCATGAAAGGAATTATCCTACTCACGATCTTGAGTTGGCAGCTATTGTCTTTGCTTTGAAGATTTGGAGGCATTATCTTTATGGTGAGAAATGTAAGATCTTTACAGATCATAAGAGTCTTCAGTATCTTTTTACTCAGCATGATCTTAATCTTCGTCAGCGAAGATGGTTGGAATTGCTAAGCGATTATGACTGCACGATTGAGTATCATCCGGGTCGTGCAAATGTAGTAGCTGATGCACTGAGTAGGAAACCTCAAGGACGACTTAATGCCTTGTATGCTTGTCGTGTTCCTCTTCTTGCAGATTTGAGGTCTACTGGAGTGGAACTGGAAATGGAAGATCGAATAGAAGCATTTCTTGCTAGTTTCCAAGTCAGGCCGGTATTGGTTGATCGGGTACGTGAAGCTCAGATGAATAATGAGGAATCTCAGGAGATAATCGAGGCTATTGAGAAAGGTAAGAAAAAGGATTTCAGAATCAGGGAATCAGATGGTATGCTTATGCAAGAGAATCGGATGTATGTGCCTAATGATGAGGAATTAAAGAAAGGAATTTTGGATGAAGCTCATTGTTCGGCTTATGCTATGCACCCAGGAGGAACTAAGATGTATCATACCATTCGACCATTTTATTATTGGCCGGGTATGAAAAGGGAAATTGCTGAATATGTAAGTAGATGCATCGTCTGTCAACAAGTTAAAGCAGAAAGGAAGAAGCCATTTGGGTTGATGCAACCGCTTCCCGTCCCTCTATGGAAGTGGGAAAACATTACTATGGATTTTGTGTATAAACTTCCTCGTACGCAGAATGGTTTTGATGGTGTTTGGGTGATCGTAGATCGGCTTACCAAGTCAGCGCATTTTATTCCAGTGAGGGAGAAGTATCCTTTGAACAAGTTGGCTAAATTGTTTATTAGAATGATTGTGAAGTATCATGGGGTACCGGTGAGTATTATTTCTGATCGAGACCCAAGATTCACTTCTAAGTTTTGGGTGGCTTTTCAAGAAGCTCTTGGTACGAGATTGCTTTACAGCACTGCTTATCATCCTCAGACAGATGGTCAATCTGAGAGGACTATTCAGACGTTGGAAGATATGTTAAGGTCTTCAGTGTTGCAGTTTGGTGATTCTTGGCATGACCGCTTGGATTTGATGGAATTTGCCTACAATAATAGTTTTCATTCAAGTATTGGTATGTCACCTTTTGAGGCACTTTATGGTAAAGCTTGTCGAACGCCTTTATGTTGGTCAGAGGTAGGTGAGCGAGCTTTGGTGGGCCCAGAGATAGTGGAGGAGACTACTCAGAATGTTCAAGTGATTAAGTCTAACTTGAAAGCGGCCCAAGATCGGCAAAAGAGTATGGCGGATAGGCATGCCACTGATCGAGTATATAATGTGGGTGATTTGGTATTTTTGAAATTATCACCTTGGAGAGGTGTGGTTCGATTTGGGAAAAGAGGCAAGTTAAGTCCTAGGTATGTAGGACCTTATGAGATTGTTGAAAAGGTTGGTGAGGTTGCCTACAGGTTGGAGTTGCCTCCGGAGTTATCCAAGGTGCATAATGTGTTTCATGTTTCGATGCTTCGACATTATGTTTCGGATTATTCGCATGTGATTCCTCCTCAACCTTTGGAGATTAATCCGGATTTGACGTATGATGAAGAACCAGTGACTATTTTGGACTGGAAGGACAAGGTTCTAAGGAATAAGACAGTGAGTATGGTAAAAGTATTGTGGAGGAACCACTCGGTAGAAGAAGCTACTTGGGAAACTGAAGATCGATTGAGAGAGATGTATCCGAGGTTGTTTTATGGTTACTAGTATTGGTTTGGTTATGTGAATTTCGAGGATGAAATTCTATAAGGAGGGTAGATTGTCACAGCCCGTCCCGGAATTAATTAATCGAGGATGTGAAATGACGGGATTGCCCTTGAATCTTCTACGGTATGTGACATTTCATTTGGGTTTTATTGTTTTATCCTAAGTTTGTTTTGGAATTATTTTGTGTGGTTGGGGTGCCTGTTGACCACACACGTACACTTTCATTTTTTCACCCTTTCTCTCTCTTTCTCTCCCTCCCGCACGCAGTCTCTCTCTCTTTTCATTCGAACGGTACGGACAATCCAGAGATTGTCAAACCTTCACGGATCGACGTGGTTGAGACCACCATCATACTCCTAGAGACCATACGAACCCATTGGTACCCATTTCAGGTAAGGTTTCATACGTTTTCACGTTGAAATCACGAGGCCCGTGATTGTCACTATTCACCAACTTTTAAATGGTTGCATTTTAGGACAATCCAAGCTTACCACGAGCTTAAGGAAGTCCCCACGAAGCTCGGAGTGCTTCGTTTGAAGGTTTGGGACGTCGGGATCATAAGGTTCGAAGGTGGCCGGTTTTGGTGAAATTTTCCCGACGCGATTTGGAAGGTTTTGAGGCTCCAAAGAGGTATAGCCTTATTCCTCTCATGATTTGTGACATTTTGGTGAAAATTTCATGAAAAATGGTGCAAAAACGAGTGAGAAAAGGGCAGTTGCAGGTTAGCCCAGAATCCGGCGCCGGTGGCACTGTTCCGGCGTCGGGAGGTTGAAGATGATGCGCGTGGGGGGCGCGTGAGGCCGTGGCCTCCCCGGCGCGTGAGGGCGCGTGGGCCATAGAAAAATTTATTTAAAAATATCGCGATGTTCGTGAGGTTGTGTAGATCGCGTTGGTATATTCATATGCCAAAATTGAGCATTTTATGAGAAGTTATTTCGAATTGTTGGTTATGTGTTTAAAATAACGTTTTTATAGTTGTTTCGCATATAGGTGAGATCTACCCCGAGGACGAGCGCAGTCAGAGGCGTCACGGGGGTTACGATCCTGCGACATACCAGTGAGTGGGCAGTTTTGTTTTCATTATATGCCTATACTTAATGACTTTTCCCAGAAATTGAATTAAAATGAATTATGTGATTGAAATGCCTTGCATAGAAATTACATGAATTATGTGAATTGATATATGATGCATATATGTGAATTGGTGCTGCGGACGCGCATGTGAGTATCAGGTGAGTTATATTTGGTTCATTGAATTGCTTGATGTGATTTATGTTGATAGCTCATAACCTGCACCCCTGGTGTTAGTGCTTATGTTATTCACCCGCATCACACGCTCACCTTGGATCCAAGTAGATGCTAGTCGTACAGACCACTGGAGGTGGTTCCGACATGCTAGTCGTACAGACCATTAGAGACGGTTCCGACTAGTAGGTGACCTTAGATTATGTGAACAGATGATTGATGAGAGAAGCACTAGAGCGTATTATTACACCATCCGAGTCGTACAGACTACTATAGGTAGTTCCGACTCATGTGCAGTGTAGTGCCGTACAGGTCGCAGTTGGCGACTCCGGCAGGGCCGTACAGGTCGCAGTTGGCGACTCCGGCAGGGCCGTACAGGTCACAGTTGGTGACTCCGGCTGGATTGGATAATGAGCTTTAGAATCAGCCGTACAGGACCACTGCTGGGTCTCCGGTTGATTTATTATTTCACCTGATTATTATTGATGCATCCATATTATGCTTTTGGCTTATGGCATGTCATATTTCTCTGAAAATGATGAATGAGGATGTTTGAGATTCCGAAGCTATATATAATTATATATATTCTATTTTTCTGGGAAAGTATATAGGTTTTTACAGAGAGGGGATATATATACATTTTAAAGGAAAGATTTTGAAAGCTTTGTTTTACTGACCCACTCACCTTGTTTTGCGCCCCTCCAGGTTGTAGTTAGGAGTGTTTGGTGGCTCTCGAGGATTCCCACGGCTGTTCTGACGGACTTCACTCATGTAGGATTCACCTTCGGGTGTTGTAACTTAGTAGTTGTCCTACTTGACTGCATTTGAACCTTATGCTCTGATTATGTGTATTTCAGTTTCTAATTATTCATACTCTTATATTATTGCTTCCGCATTGCGTAATGGTTACGTCACGTTTGTGACGGCCAGCATGCCCTGATTCTCGGGTCGGGGTGTGTCAGCGACCCCAAGGGGAAGCTTGTCTAAAAGTGGCTGAAACTTTCAGTTTTATAAGGTTAAAGAGGTTGTTATAGATTGCCAATACATCCCAGTAACCATATTCATCACCATATTCAATTGTACACTTTGAATCTCTCTCTACATCATAATCCTTATTCAATTCCACTTTCAGCTCCATTTTGCCTTATTAACCCTCAAATGGCTCTAAAATCCAATTAACTGCACATTAACACAAAAAAGAGTAAAACACAACCAGTTTAACTCAAAAATATCACAAAGAGACTAGGAATGGATGGTATAAACGTATGAAATATATGAGTTATCAAATACCCCCAAACCTGGTTTTTGCTAGTCCTCGAGCAAAACTAAAACTAAAAACAAACAAAACAAAGAAAAATCTAACTAGACCACTTTCGCTGGCTAAACGATTGAACTGAGCATGTGCAAGAAGCCTTTAAACCTCTAGGTGTCCCTAGTAGGAAGAGTTGTGTCTCCTGAGGGTTTACAACAATGACGCCCGTAAACATCTACAGAGTCTGCAGACAAATTGGTTAAAGCATACTTGAAACAAACTAATAAGAACTAATGAAAGCTTAGTCATACATTCAAACCAAAAGTCTGCCACTTCAAAGAATCGTATCATGTGTATAGTGTAAAATTATTACTCCATGACTCATGACTTCAAAAACACCATACTCAAATGCCGAAGATAAAATTCGCTTCAACTCTAATTCTCTTAGATTGTCACTCGAATTTTCACTTAGATCCTAAGGTTTAGTCTCTCATCAAACATATGTGAGTAAAGTTACGTAAAGGGAATCAAGATTCTCACATATGAAATATGAAATAAAAGCATAATTTCTGAATATATGAATCAAATACTAAGAATATGGATAACACACATACTTACCAGCACCTTGAACACATCCCCAAAGATCAGCTGTGTCTTTTAAAGGGTTGTAATGTAAGGCTTAGGCTAGGGCTACGAAATAATGGATAGGAAATACTAGAGCTTGGGACATACCAAAGCGTCTTTGCTATGAAACCAGCAAGCTCTCCTCTTGAATTGATCTTCGTTGTTTGTTCTTGGCGTCCAGGACACACGTGCAATAGTGAAGGATTTGGAAATTACATCTTCTTTATTCTTTTTTTTTCTTTTTCTTTTTGTTTGAAACTTTTTTTTTCTTGTCTTGCAATTCCAGCACATGTTACCTCGGTACACACCACATTCTTGATCTAGAGCTCAATTTATCTTTGTCTTCATCACTTTAGTATTCCCCAAACTATAAGGTATGGCTGTAATGGGCTGAGATGGGTAGAGTTTGGAATGGGTGATGAAAGAACTAGGCTAAAGTGTTTGGCTGCAACAAGGGTAAATGGAGCACACAAAGGGATGGGAATTAGGCCTTTTAGTGGTTAAAACATGCATAGCCTAACATCGTCTCAATTAGTTCATTCATAGGTGATAATAAACACATGGTATCTGCAACATAGGATTATTCTTAGCATTCAATCAAGAGAAATAATGAGATCATTTAAAGTGAAATTGAAAGAAAAAGATAGGAGCATAAACACTTTAAACCCTCTCAATGAAGCAAATAGGCTCAAAATAACTCACTAGGATAGTCTCCATTATTCTTCTTCCAGAATTTGAGCATGATACTTTAACCATCATAATTCCAAGAGTACCAACTTTGTAAAAGAAAAATAAGATACAAAACTTTTTCATGACAACACTGTAGTTTTGTTTGTAAACATAGCCCTCATACCCCCAAACCTAAACTAAGCATTGTCCTCGATGCTTAAAAGTGAATGGAAGGCATGCAGTGTAGATAGGCAGAACATGTGGAATGAAAATAAAATAAAACTAAAAGACATAAATAAAAGGAAAGAACATAAACCGTGCTAGGTTGCCTCCTAGCAAGCGCTTTATCTAACGTCAAGGCAAGACGCGGTGGGTATGATGGATGAACGCCTAGGGTGGCAGAAAATCAAGGTACCTCCGAACCTTAGTCGGAAGAAGTGGTTTCTTTCGAGGGACTTTGAATATGGTGCGTTGAATTTCCACAAGGACTTGATTGTGATGGCGTTTTTGTCTCTCCATGTGAATAAAATGCAAGACCATATCCTCTTCCTTTGTTTTAAATGGCAGCAAGGTCTCGTTATCGAACTTCAATTCTTTTCCCTCTTGAAAGGGCAGCAAATCATCTTCCAAAGACTCCAAATATGGCACCTGAAAAGATGTAAAACAACATGGAGAATCCAACATAGATTTTGAAAAACATTCAATTGAATTAGAAGATTAAGGAAGAGCTTCAAACACTATGTCTAGCACAATTTCTTCAAGCACATCTATGGGTCGCTCATCATGCTTTTGTTTGACGAATCTCCCTGGAAAAGGAATTGGTGGAACATAGGGCTTGGGAGGAGTGTAAGGCTCTTCATCTTCATAAAACACAAGAACCTCACTATGAAAATATGCACAGAAAGCTTCCTTTGGTTGTTCCTCCTTCTTTTCTTGATCATCACCACCGAATTGTTGTTCATTTAAAGCTTGGAAAGTCAGACTCAATTGAATTTCCAACTTACTTAGTGCAATGGAGTCGTTCTAAATAATGCTACTCATTGATTGTTGAAATTGCAAATTGTTTTCAGCGAGCATCTTCAAAATGTCCTCCAAAGTAGTGTCCAAGGATTCCTGCTGTGATAGAGGTGCAAATGCTTGATTTGGAGCTTGTATGTTGTTCCAAGAGTCATAATGAGAGTTTCTCCAAGTGGGGTTGTATGTATTTGGCAATGGTTCCAGTGGCCCTTGGTTAGAGAAACACATGCGGTGTGAGTGCTCTTGAACAAATGTAGGAAACTCATCTCACCTTGGGTACAATTTAAAGGGATGGCCAATTTTAGCACATAACGGACATTCACCATACATCTTGGTTACAAACTGAAAATTAAAACAAACCAAATTTTAAATGAAAAATCTAAACTAAGAAAACAAAAACAAATAGGGTTTATAAAGCAAGCAATTAGAGGGGACTGAAATCAGTCCCCGGCCCCAGCAACGGCGTCATAATTTTGTTGTGTTCCTTTCAAGTGCAAATATAAGGATAGTATAATGGCACTAGTAAAGGTGTCAAACCATAGGGACTAATTAGACCTCTACAATTACTACTAGCTTTATGTGAACCCTAAAGAAAATGCAAATGAAAACTGAATTTAGGTTTTTGTTTTGAAAGCTAAAGTAACTTAAAATGCAAGACAAGATAAAGATGAATGATAGATTGGTTCAGAAACGATGGGAATGGAACTAGGTATCGATTTGACCATTTCTAGCCAATTCAATGAAAATTAAGTCAAAACGTATTCAACTTTCCATTCTGCAACTAAGGTTCGTTTTACTTATTTATGATCATCCATATGATGTGTGGTTGTGATCAAGTATTCTTAATCTGCAACCTAGTGTGATGTTCAACTTAGATTACCAAATAAGAATCCATTAAGAGCAACAAAACTTCCAAGAACCAAAGAAATCACATGGCAGGATGTATGCATAGCAGTTTCTTCATTCATTCACACGTCCACCAAGATTAAGCATGATGTGTACTGTAACCCTGATCAAATAATTCATAGGCAGCCATAATGGTGATCAAACATTAAGATTACCAAACAAATTATACTATAGAATCAGTGAATGAAACAAGAACACAGATTGGTAATTTGAATACTTCAACTTAATAACGTAGAATAGGTTTGCAAAGCTACATTGAAATCCCCAGCAATGAACTTAATTACACAACATGATTACAGAATATAAAAATATGAAGAACAGCATGAGTGAAATTAAAGTTCATAGAAGAAACCCCCTTGAAGCAATTCTGATGTTGAACTTCACCAGGAACAGCCCGGCTGCATGGTTTCTTTGGTGGCAGCGGATGGTGAAGGAAAATAGGGTTTGGTTTCTGGAAGAAAGGTTAAAGAAAGAGAAGAGAGAGAGCTCTGGGTGACCCCAAGGGGAAGCTTGTCTAAAAGTGGCTGAAACTCTCAGTTTTATAAGGTTAAAGAGGCTGTTACAGATTGCCAATACATCTTAGTAATTGGGCATTTAATTCCCACATTTTTTTGCTGTTATTGGTCTCTTAAAGGGCCATATTCATCACCATATTCAATTTTACACTTTGAATCTCTCTCTACATCACAATCCTTGTTCAATTCTCCACTTTCAACTCCATTTTGCCTTATTTACCCTCAAATGGCTCTAAAATCCAATTAACTGCACATTAACACAAAATAGAGTAAAACGCAACCAGTTTAACTCAAAAATATCACAAAGAGACTAGGAATGGATAGTATAAACGTATGAAATATATGAGTTATCAAGAGACTCAAAGCAAACTAGAATGACTCAAAACAGTACAAAACAATGAAATAGACTCAAACTAGACCCTTAAGTGTGATTTGGACAAAAATTTATTTCAACTTGACTCAAAACACTTAAAACACAAGTTTGGACTGATTCTAACTAATTTGACACAACAAAGTAAAGAGGATTGAGTTTTTGATGAATTTAAAGTAAAACAAGCAGATTGTAAACTTCAACAAAGTTTGCACGAAATTAGGGTGAATGGATGGGTGATTGGCTAGCTAGAAGGTCCTTCTCGACACATGACATAGATGCACATGAATTGATTTCCAGTTACTCTTTCATTGAACCATGAATGACAATGCCCCTGATTAATAGTGTCATCACTAATTAACCCTCAGATTTTCCTTAAGTCATTGAATTGGACGGACAAATGCATCGGCAACCAAATTATTCTTCCCAAGTTCCCTACATGAACAGCATAATACAGACACAAGCAAAGATCATTAAGCTCTGTGAAAATCATAAGCATCGACAAGGCATTCGTAACTATGACATCATGATACTCATGCCAGGAATTTAACTTAACGCGATCGTGACCAGCAACCTTCACTACTTGTGAATATAAGTTCGTAACGATTATGTGAAACTCCCTTATATTCTAGCATCAAATTCATGCATGCAAACTAAGTATGCATCCTTAATCAACATACAAGAACAAGTTCTGAATCAAACAGTTAAGTAAATTACACTCACGATTTATGGAATCACAACTGAAAGTAATCAATTCATATTGCAAATATGTTCATGGCTTTGAATTTCCCCCTAGCTAAAACGAGTTTAGCTCCTCATGTTCGCAAAACAAAGATAACTTAAATTAAACATTGAAAACAAAAGATGGATTACACCTAAAAACGTTCCAACAATCCAAGCTTGAATGGCAAAGACGTCCAAGGGTCCTTCTTCTTCTTCTTTGCTGCGGCACAAGGTGTGGGTGAAGGTTTGAATGATGAATTGTATGAAAGAATGGCTGAAAGTATGAAAGGTAGTGAATGGATCCCCCCAAGGCTGCGGCAAAGGCCTTTATTTAAAGGTTTTAGGAAAAAAAGACCTAACTTAATTTGGTTAACAAGTTTTATTCCCAAATCCACAAGAAAAAGGAGAAATAAATGTCAGAATCCTAGGGATAAAGGGAAAGGATATGCGGCAACCTAAAAAGAAAGGGAAAGGTGACTTCCTTGCACGGCAAGGAAAGAAACTTAAAGGGAATGTGAGGCAACCTCCTAGGAAAAAAGTGAAAGGCTTTACACAGTTTGGGGGGTTGACTCTTTGACTTTTAGAAGGCTAAATGTTTTAGGAAAAGGAAAGGTGTTTTAAATATCCTCTGAAAATAAGGTAAGTTTGAATCAATGTTTCCTTCTTCTTGACTGATTCCTTTCTTCAAAATCTTTGACTTAATTCTTCTAGCACATTCCAAAACCTTCTTGAACTCCAATTTCGTCCATCCACCTTGCTCCAAGCATGTGCTATCCATTCCAAGCCCAAAACTGCTCCAAAATGCACTAAAATGCACTTTCTTGCCACTTTAGCCATTTAAACCTACAAATACACGAAAATAGCTTAAAACACTAAAATAACTAAGAACTAACAACATAAATGCCAAGAAACAAGCTAACTAAGTCGCATAAATATGCTCCTATCACATAGGGTGCTTAGGGGGTTGCGGCAAGGGGTGTTCTTCCCTTGCCGTAGGCTTCACTTGTTCCTCCTCTTCGAGCAACAACTTCTTGATAGGAGCATATTTACGCAACCTAGTTAGCTTGTTTCTTGGCATTTATGTTGTTAGTTGTTAGTTCTTTTAGTGTTTTAAGCTAATTTCGGGTGTTTGTAGGTCCAAAGGGCTAAAGTGGCAAGAAAGTGCATTTTGGAGCTGTTTTGGACATTGGATGGATAGCTTATGAATGGAGCAAAGGGGATGGACGAAATTGAAGATCAAAAGAGGCTAGGAATGTGCTACAAATCTGGAGAAATTAATTCAAGAAAAAGGAAGTTAAAGAATCAGCAAGAAAGAAGGAATGTTAGCCAAGTTTCCTGATTTGGTCCTAATCCTACTTTACCTAATTTTCAGCTGCAAGGAGGATCTCAATTTAATTTAGAACACTTAAATAAATGTTCTAGAAGTCCTAAACCTTTCCCTAAAGGGTACCGCACCTACTTACCCTTTCATACACCCTTGCAACATAACCCTTTCCTTTCCTATTCTCTGCCGCAACTTTACTTACCCTTTCTTGAGGACATCTGCCAAGTATCCTTTCCTAATTTCTTTGATTTTTGTTACCCTTTTCTTGTCGAATGGAAAAGCTAATTCCTACCCTAAAACTACATCAATGTCGTGCCTTTTAGCCATATAAACACACAATTCCATTCACCACATATCCATTCACCATTCCATCATTCTCCATATTTCACCATTCCATCATTCACCACAACTCACCTACATCCATCCACCACCACAATTCATCACTAAAACCTTTACCCAAACCTTGTGTCGCAGCAAAGAAGAAGAAGGAAGACCCTTGGACGTGCCTGCCATTCAAGTTTGGATTGCTGGAACATTCTTAGGTGTATTCAATCTTTTGTTTTCAATGTTTCAATTCAATTGTCTTTGTTTTGCAAACATGAGGAGCTAAACTCCTTTTAGCTAGAGGAGAATTCAAAGCCATGAACATATTTGTAATATGAATTGATTACATCCAGTTGTGATTTCATAAATCGTGAATGCAATTTACTTAACTGCTTGATTGATAACTTATTCTTGTATGTTGATTAAAGAGGCCTACTTAGTTTAAATGCATGAATTTGATACTAAAATAGAAGGGAGTTTCACCAAATAGTTACAAACTTATATTTACAAGTAGTGGAGGTCGCTTATAAACGATTGCGTTAAGTGAATTCCTGGCAGGAGTATCATGCGTTCATAGTTACGAATGCCTTGTCAATGCTTATGATTTTCATAGAACTTAATGATCTTTGATATGTATCTCTGTTATGCGTTCATGTAGGGGACTATTGAAGATAATTTGGTTGCAGATGCGTATATCCAATTCAATGACTTTAGGAAAATCTGATGGTTAATTTGTGCGTTCATGATTAACTTGGGGCGTTGAGGTTCATGGTTTATTGAAAGAGTAACTGGAAATTGATTCGTATGCATATGTGTTATGTGTGGAGAAGAACCCTCTAGCTATCCCATCATCCATCCAACACACCCAATTTTGTGCAAACCTGTCTAGTCTTTAATTTCTGTTTGTTTTAGCTTAATTTAGTCATAAAACCCAATCCCTTTACTTTGCCGTTTCCTTTACGTTAGAATCTGTCCAATCTTGTGTTTTTGAGTGTGTTGAGTCAAAATCAATTCAATTTTCGTCCAAATAACTCCTTAGTGTTTGTTTTGAGTCTATTTGATTATTTTGTGCTGTTTTGAGTCACTCTAGTTTGTTTTAAGTTATTAGAGTCTAGTTTTCTGTTTTTAAGTCTAGTTTAGAGTTTTGGAGCTTAATTTAAGTGTATTAGCAATCCCTCCTAATCCCCAGCCTAGAACGATCCCTACTTACATCTTTACTACAATTGTCGATAAGAGGTTTTAATTTAAGTGCTAGTTTATATCACATCAAATTTTTGGCGCCTTTGTCGGGGATTAGCAACTTTGCTAGTCCCCCTTTGTTTCTGTTTTTGTTTTTGTTTTTCTTGTGTTTTTTATTTAGTTTTCTTTGATTTTAGGTACTAGAGAAGTAAGATATGGCGATTGCTAACATTCAAGCTCAATTGGAGAATCTTACTTCTTAGTTGTCTCAATATGTCAAAAGGACCACAAGGCAAAGTGTCCCTACATTTGGTGTGTCTTATAGGCAAGAATATCAAGCAAATCAACGTTTACAAAGAGGTTGGGAGAATGCCAATGCCTGGGGTTATCAAGATCATAATCAATCAAGGAACAATTTGTTTTCCAACATGTACAATTCAGATTGGAGTGATCATTCAAACTCTATGTGGTGGGAATCTCAACAAATTCCACACGAAGGATATTGGCAGCCATATGAAAAGTTCTATTCAAGACCTGCGCAACCACCATAACCTCATATACAAAATGCCCAACCAAACGCAGGTTTGTCAATAGATTATGATCAAATTCTTGATGAATTAATTTCTTTGGCGCAGGGCTCACAAAATCAAGCCAAGGAGGCTCAACAAGGAGAATATTGGCAGCCATATGAAGAGTTCTATACAACGCCTATGCAGCCACCATAGCCTGCCCCGCAACAATTCCAACCGAATTCAGATTCGTCAATAGATTGTGCTCAAATTCATGATGTACTAACTTCTTTGACACAGGAATTACAAAATCAAGACCAAGTGATGGGCGAATTGAAGAAGCAAATGGAGTAGATGGCAGAAATCATGGTACAAGTTCAAGAACAAAGCGAACTCTCCAACTCAACTATTGTCGATTCGATGGGAGATGTTGAAATTGATGAAGCTATCACCTTAGAAAGTGGCATGGAGGTTGGAGATGAACCCAAGACGTCCAAACCAAGCCAAAACATGGATGAACAACTGCTGCTTGAAGAAGAGGAGGATAACAAGGCCACGGCAAGGGAAGAACCACCCTTGCCGCAGCCTATCCTAGCCCCAACACCCTTGCCGCAGCCCCATATGCCCTATATGCCGTCCACTACAACCAAGGTAAGTCCAAATTCAATTATTTCTAACCCTATTCCACCAAATGTACATTTTCCATGCAGGTTCATGCAATCCTAGGAAGAAGAGGGTGAGAAAGGCATCTTTGAAACCTTTCCAAAGAATGAAGGGCAAGAAGTGGCCAGGGAATGTCTAGAATTCATCAAAGAGGATATACTTGAGACAACAATTCTTAAAGAAGTTGGATTTTATGACACAGGACAAGTCACAACCCTCACATTAAATCTGGCCAAGTCCAACATTCCTGAAACCTTTAAAGAAGTGGTGTTTGTCCTTGAGTTTTTGTCGGAGCAAATAGGTAAGCCACCTCCCCGAATTTCAATTTTGTTTTATACTAACATGTTGATTTCAATGATTCAGGCACCCACTCTAGAATTTAAACCATTGCCGGATCACTTCAAGTATCACCTTCCATTCAAAGATCAATTCCATGCCGTGGTCTCAAATGAAGCTTAAGAGGAGGTATCGTCCGGCTGGAAGACGTTAAAGCAAGCGCTTCTTGGGAGGCAACCCATGCGTTCAAATAAGGAAGACCTAGGAATCGCTCCACAATCAGATTTGCGTTCCTAAACCTTTCTCTTTACTGCATTTATTTTGCAATGATTTGTTAGTTGTATTATTTGTTTGCTTGTGTGTGAGTCTATGTTTGAACATTAAGGACAATGTTTCATTTAAGTGTGGGGGGGTAAACAAAGTGTTTTTCATTGATTTTCGTGGGATTTTATCACCTATTATTTCTTAAGTTGTTTCTCACTATTTTTAAGTGTTTTTAGTGTGTGTTGAAGTGTTTTAATGTGCTTTGAAAGAAAAATATGAAAATTTGAAAAAAAATCCGAAAAAAGTTTTGAAAAAGCCAAAAAGAGTCATTTAAGAGTTGTTTTTGTGTTTTTGTTTGTCTTAAGGACCTTCCAACACAATGATGAGGATTTAGTTTTTAATTGCATGACTGTTAAAGAAAGTTACAAACATGGATTGAAGTTTGATATGCTCTTTGGTTTATGCTTTAGTTGTAGTTGTCGTTTACGAATTCACATGTACTTACAAAGAAACAAATCAGTTTTTGTAACATGCTTGAAGGATGAAACTCAAACTAACGCTGCAACCCTGAGAGGCTTGAGCCTATACTTCTTTTGGAGAGTTATTAATCTGTGATGTTTTTGTTTTCTAAAGTCGTTGCATGAACTCATTATTTCTTTGCTTGGTTGCTACTTAGAATGCCTTTTCATCATTATAGATCCAAATACTAGAACTCATACCCGTTTCATTCAAAGCATGACATTGAATTGCATAACACATAAACATGATGAACTTGTTTAGTGGACCAAAGCCAAACAGCCGTACCCCCCCTTTTCATATGTTTTGTAGGTTTAACCTCTTTTAAGCTTTGTTTAGCCTATGTTCTTTGTTAACAACATTAACCTTACCTAGCCGAGAATAGGACTATCCATACCCTTGTTCTTAAAGGACAGTGAAGCATAACTTAGAGGGAATTCCTTTTGATTGACATTATGCAGAAAAACGAGTGTGGGGGAAGGTTTTTAGTGGTTTGGGTGCCAACAAAAAAAAAAAAAAAAAAAAAAAAAAAGTGAAAAAAAAAAAAGAAGAAAAAGTAGTAAAAAGAAAGAAAAAGAGTTTGAAATAAGTGAGAAGCTTTGCTTACTATCGCTTTAAGAACTTTTGTTTATCCTTAACCTTTCTTTGTTAGCCAATACCCTTAGCCCCATTACAACCCTTAGACTTCAATCTTGAGTGTTGTGTATTCCAATATGTAACATCCCACGCCGCCCAGGGGAGTGATCCTTAAATGTATATTCTCATCCTTACCTAGCGCGAGGCGTTTTGGGAGCTCACTGGCTTCGGGTTTCATCGGAACTCCGAAGTTAAGCGAGTAGCGTGCGAGAGCACTCCCAGGATGGGTGACCCACTGGGAAGTTCTCGTGTGAGTTCCTAGAAA
Source organism: Heteromeles arbutifolia (assembly GCA_024362995.1). Classification (NCBI taxonomy): domain Eukaryota; kingdom Viridiplantae; phylum Streptophyta; class Magnoliopsida; order Rosales; family Rosaceae; genus Heteromeles; species Heteromeles arbutifolia. The sequence goes on along the minus strand of JANCRC010000005.1, from coordinate 21,169,709 downwards.
CAAAACCGTGAGGGCGTGGTCGGGATGTGATGGACCCCTGGTCGGGATGTGACAAATTGGTATCAGAGCCTATCCCTGGCTGGAAGTGTGCCAACGAGGACGTCGAGCCCTTAAGGGGGGTGGATTGTAACAACCCACACTGCCCAGAGGAGTGATCCTTAAATGTATATTCTTATTCCTACCTAGCACGAGGACTTTTGGGAGCTCACTGGCTTTGGGTTCAGTAGAAACTCCGAAGTTAAGCGAGTAGCGCATGAGAGCACTCCCAGGATGGGTGACCCACTGAGAAGTTCTCGTGTGAATTCCCAGAAACAAAACCGTGAAGGCGTGGTTAGGGCCCAAAGCGGACAATATGGTACTACGATAGAGTCGTGCCCAGGAAGTGGTCCCCCCAGGCCGCGATATGATCCACACCGCCGAGGGGAGTGATCCTTAAATGTATATTCTCATCCCTACCTAGTGCGAGGCCTTTTGGGAGCTCACTGGCTTCGGGTTCCATCGAAACTCCGAAGTTAAGAGAGTAACGCGTGAGAGCAATCCCATGATGGGTGACCCATTGGGAAGTTCTCGTGTGAGTTCCCATAAGCAAAACCGTGAGGGTGTAGTTGGGGCCCAAAGCGGACAATATCATGCTACGGTGGAGGTGTGCCTGGGATGTGGTGAGGGCCCGGGCCGGGATATGACACAATATGTGGAGTTTGAGATTGGTATGAGCATATATGGAATCCCTGGTTCTCGCTTCTAAATAGTGGCATTCCATTCATGAGATCATATACATGTTTGTATTAATAATTCCAGAAAGTGCCTTCTTTGTTATAACATATGTGAGTATTAGTTTTCATGTTTACATCAATCTGCTCACATATACTTAGTGTAGGGAGTGTAGTTAGAAAATCTGTGTGAAAATAGAGAGTATATCTTGTGAGGAATTGAGTGAATTCTCTAAGGCATGTTACTAAATTCAAAATGTTGTTTTAATTGATTAAATGCGAACTAGTGAACGGTAACTGTGATTAAGTATGCTCGGGGGTAAGGATGACTAAAAATTTATGTGAGTGATGATTTTTAGCATGTCATGTGTGTTGAACATCCCTGAGGTAAATGTTGGAAGGTTTAGGTTGTGTTTTGTTTGTTTTGTTTTGCTCGAGGACTAGCAAAAGCTAAGTGTGGGGCAATTTGATAGGAGCGTACTTATGCGACTTAGTTAGCTTGTTTCTTGGCATTTATGTTGTTAGTTCTTAGTTATTTTAGTGTTTTAATCTATTTTCGTGTGTTTGTAGGTCCAAAGGGCTAAAGTGGCAAGAAAGTGCATTTTGGAGCAGTTTTGGACATTGGATGGATAGCTTATGAATGGAGCAAAGGGGATGGACGAAATTGAAGATCAAAAGAGGCTAGGAATGTGCTACAAATCTGGAGAAATTAATTCAAGAAAAAGGAAGTTAAAGAATCAGCAAGAAAGAAGGAATGTTAGCCAAGTTTCCTGATTTGGTCCTAATCCTACTTTACCTAATTTCCAGCTGCAAGGAGGATCTCAAATTAATTTAGGACACTTAAATAAATGTTCTAGAAGTCCTTTACCTTTCCCTAAAGGGTGCCGCACCTACTTACCCTTTCCTACACCGTTGCCGCATAATCTTTTCCTTTCCTATTCTTTGCCGCAACTTTACTTACCCTTTCTTGAGGAAATCTGCCAAGTATTGATAGGAGCATATTTATGCGACTTGGTTAACTTGTTTCCTTGCATTTAGGTTGTTAGTTCTTAGTTATTGTAGTATTTTAAGCTATTTTCGTGTGTTTGTAGGTCTAAAGTGCAAAGTAGGCAAGAAAGTGCATTTTGGTGTATTTTGGAGCAGTTTTGGGCACTAAATGGATTGCACATGCTTGGAGCTAAGTGGATGGACGAAATTGAAGATCAAATGAGCTTATGATCAGATGAAGAATGAAGAGTTCAAAATTGGAAGCCAAGGTTTCAAAAGTTGGAAGTTTCTATTTGTGAAGGTTTCCATTTGTGCAAGTTTCCATTTCTGGAGGTTTCCATTTTTGGGGTTTCCAAAACATGTAGGTTGCCTAATTACTCATTCTAGAAGCCCAAAACCGTGCCTAACACATTCCCCTTTTGTTTTAATCCTTGCTGCAAAAGGGAGAGGTTTTCTTGCCTATTTTCTGTCATAAAACACATTCCTCTTTTATTCTAATCCTTGCTTCACAAGGGAGAGGTTTTCTGATAGGAGCATATTTATGCGACTTAGTTAGTGTGTTTTCTTTCATTTACTTAGTTATTTGTTGCTTATTATAGTGTCTTAAGTGATTTTCGTGCAATTTCAGGTTCTAAATGGCAAAGTGGTAAGAAGATGCAATTTGGAGCATTTTAGAGCAGTTTTGGGCCAAGAATGGATTCACATGTATGAAGCAAGGTGGATGGACGAATTTGAAGTTCAAGAAAGGCTAGGAATGTGCAGAAGAGTTAGAGAAATAAATTCAAGTCAAAGAAGATAAGGAATCAGCTACAAAGAAGGAGAATTATCCAAAACCTTATCCAACCTTATCTTATCTTATCCTATCCTAATCCTTTCCCAAACCTTCTAGATTCATGATTCAGCCGCACCTTTTTTTCCTAAATCCCCTTGGTTTTTGACCTTCTAGATGTCCTATTTCCTGCTGGGATTACATAACCTTATCCCCTTAGGATTATGTTATTATTTTCCTACACAAACTATGTTTTGCAATCCTTTTCCTACACTAAATGTTTGTGCCGCACCTCCCCCTATAAATATACCCTTTTGCTGCACCATTTAACACACCACCATCTATCATTCACACATCTCTACACTACAATCAGCCATACACCCTCTTGTGCCGTAACTTTGCAAAGGAAGGAAGGAATCTGGAGCGTTTCTAGGCGTTTTCTATCTTTGTTTCAATGTTGAAATTTATTTATGTTTGTTTGCTTGTGGACATGAGGAACTAATTTCTTTATAGTTAGAGGTGAATTTGACGCCATAATTATATGTTATATATGAATTGATTACATCCAGTTATTGTTTCTTAAGACTAGAATGTGATTTGCTTATCTGAGTTATTAAAACTTGTTTATGTGTGTTAATTGGGGGTCGACACTTAATTTGCATGCATGAATTTGATGCTAGAGTATAAAGGAGTTTCACATAATCGTTATGAACTTATATTCACAAGTAGTAAAGGTTGCTAGTCACAATCATGTTAAGTAAGTCCTAGGCAAGAGTATCATGCTGTCATAGTTACGAATGCCTCGTCAACACTTATAATTTTCAAAGAACTTAATGACCTTTGATATGTTTTCTATCATGCTGTCATAGTTAGGAGACTTGATAAGGATAATTTGGTTGTAATGCATCTTTCATTCAATTCAATGAACTAAGGAAAATCTGATGGTTAATTTGTGCATTCACGGTTAACTTGGGGTGTTGTCATTCATGTCTAAAGGAATAATAACTGGAAATTGGTTCATATGCATATGTCATGTGTGGAGAATGACCCTCTAACTAGCCTTTCACCCTTTTCAATTCAAAAAATTCGTTTTTATAAGTGTTTTATGCAAAGTTTCTGTTTTAAGTTTTAAATTCGTCAAAAACAATCCCCTTTTCATTAAGTCTTGTTAGTTGAGTCAAAATCTGTTTTCTTTTAGTCTTTTGAGTCAAGTTTCGTTTAATTTTCGTCAAAATCACTTGTTAGGTCTAGAATTGAGTCTTTTTTATTGTTTGTTGCTGTTTTAAGTGTTTTGAGTCAGCTTTGAGTTTATAGAGTCTAGTTTAGTATTTTTGAGTCTTATTTGTGTTGATTAGCATCCCTAGTTAATCCCCGGTCTAGAACGTTCCCTACTTGCATCTCTACTACAATTGTCATCAATAGGGTTTAATTTGTGTGTTAGAATATTTCACATCATTTTCTTGCCTATTTTCTGCCCAAAAATACTTCCTATTTCTCTTACAAATCAATGCCGCACCTTCTTTCCCTTTGTCTCTTAATTTCTGACCTTTAAACACATTCATTTTCTCTCCTACACAATTCTGCTGAATTTCACATTCCTATTTCTCTTTAAATTCTGATTATTTCTTACCTATTCAATTGTGGCAAATTAGCTAAGTTATGAACCTTTCTTATTATTTTCTGATTGCCTTTCAACCCTAGCCCTATAAATAAAGCCATCCGCACCATTTAGTTTGGGCTGTACCACTCTACATACTTTCTGCCGAAAATCCACCCTCTATCCTTCACCATAACTCACCTACATCCATCCACCACCACAAATCACCACTAAAACTCACCACCATACACTTGTGCCGCAGCAAAGGAGAAGAAGGAGAGCTTTTGGACGTTTTGGCATTCAATTTGGATCGCTGGAGCGTTTAGGTGTTTTCTTTCTTTTGTTTTCAATGTATAAATCTGTTTACCTTTGTTTTCTGATTATGAGGAAGTAAGCCCTTTTGGCTAGGGGGCTATTCAAAGCCATGAACATACTTGCAATATGAATTGATTACCTTCAGTTGTGATTTCATAAATTGTGAATTCAATTTGCTTAACTGTTTGATTGATAACTTATTCTTGTATGTTGATTGAGGGTCGACACTTAGTTTGCATGCATGAATTTGATGCTAGAATATAAGGGAATTTCACCTAATCGTTATGAACTTATATTCATGTGTAGTGGAGGTTGCTAGTCACAATCGTGTTAAGTGAATTCTTGGCAGGAGTATCATGCTCATCATAGTGACGAATGCCTCATCAATGCTTATAGTTCTCATGAAGTTTAATGATCTCTGATTGTATCTTTATTGTGCTGTTCACGTAGGGGACTTTTAGAGAATGTTTTGAATTGTTGTATGCGCATTCCCATCCAATTTAATAACTTAAGGAGAACTTGAAGGTTAATTTAAGCGTACCTAGTTAATCTGGAGTGTTGAGTTTCATGGTTTATCGAAATCGTAACTGGAAATCAATTTTGTATTGCATGTGTGTCATGTGTGGAGAAGAACCCTCTAGCTAGTCCATCATCCATCCAATTCACCGATTTCATGCAAATTTGTTTAGTTTTAGTTTCTAACTTGTTTTACTTTAAATTCGTCCAAAACCCAATCCCCCTTTAATTAAGTCTATTAGATTAGTTAGAAGTGTGTTTAATTCTGTCCAATTTAGTGTTTTGAGTCTTACTAGTTTAGAATTCGTCCAATTTCTCCCTAGAGTCTGTTTTGAGTCTATTTGGTTGTTTTAAGCTATTTTGAGTCTTTTAAGTTTGTTTTGAGTTTTGTGAGTCTTGTTAAGTGTTTTTAAGTTTGTTTTTGTGTTTTTAAGTCAGTTTAGAGTAGATTAGCAATCCCTCCTAATCCCTGGCCTAGAACAATCCCTACTTGCATCTTTACTACAACTGTCAACAAGAGGGTTTGATTTGTGTGCTTATATAATTGCATCAAGTATCCTTTCCTGATTTCTTTGATTTTTGTTACCCTTTTCTTGTCAAATGGCAAAGCTAATTCCTACCATAAAACTACATCAATGCCGTGCCTTTTAGCCATATAAACACACAATTCCATTCACCCCACATCCATTCACCATTCCATCATTCACCATATTTCACCATTCCATCCTTCACCATATTTCACCAATCCATCCTTCACCATAACTCACCTACATCCATCCACCACCACAATTCATCACTAAAACCTTCACCCAAACCTTGTGCCGCAACAAAGAAGAAGAATGAAGACCCTTGGACGTGCCTGTCATTCAAGTTTGGATTGCTGGAACATTCTTAGGTGTATTCAATCTTTTGTTTTCAATGTTTAAATTCAATTTTCTTTGTTTTGCGAACATGAGGAGCTAAACTCCTTTTAGCTAGAGGAGAATTCAAAGCCATGAACATATTTGTAATATGAATTGATTACATCTAGTTGTGATTTCATAAATCGTGAATGCAATTTACTTAACTGCTTGATTGATAACTTATTCTTGTATGTTGATTAAGGAGGCCTACTTAGTTTGCATGCATGAATTTGATGCTAAAATATAAGGGAATTTCACCTAATAGTTACAAACTTATATTTACAAGTAGTGGAGGTCGCTTATAAACAATCGCGTTAAGTGAATTCTTGGCAAGAGTATCATGCGTTCATAGTTATGAATGCCTTGTCAATGCTTATGATTTTCATAGAACTTAATGATATTTGATATGTATCTCTATTATGCGTTCATGTAGGGGACTATTGAAGAATAATTTGGTTGCAGATGCGTTCATCCAATTCAATGACTTTAGGAAAATCTGATGGTTAATTTGTGCGTTCACGATTAACTTGGGGCGTTGAGGTTCATGGTTTTTAGGAAAGAGTAACTGGAAATCAATTCGTATGCATATGTGTCATGTGTGGAGAAGAACCCTCTAGCTATCCCATCATCCATCCAACAAACCCAATCTCGTGAAAACCTGTCTAGTCTTTAATTTCTCTTTGTTTTAGCTTAATTTAGTCATAAAACCCAATCCCTTTACTTTGCCGTTTCCTTTAGGTTAGAATCTGTCCAATCTTGTGTTTTTGAGTGTTTTGAGTCAAAATCAATTCAATTTTCATCCAAATAACTCTCTAGTGTCTGTTTTGAGTCTATTTGATTGTTTTGTGCTGGTTTGAGTCATTCTAGTTTGTTTTTAGTTATTAGAGTCTAGTTTTCTGTTTTTGAGTCTAGTTTAGTGTTTTAGAGTTTAATTTAAGTGTATTAGCAATCTCTCCTAATCCCAGTCCTAGAACGATCCCTACTTACATCTTTACTATAATTGTCAATAAGAGGGTTTAATTTGAGTGCTAGTTTATATCACATCACTTCTCATCCTTCTTTTGACTTGATTTGGATGGTGGTGGGTCAGTTCCAACCTGCTTGCCACTTCTTAATGTGATTGCCTTGGTGGTTTCAAATCCTCCCCTTGGATTTACAATGGTTGAACTAGGGAGTTTGCCTTGCTCTCTAAACTATCCCATGAACTCCGCCACTTGCCCCATTTGCTTCTTCAATTCGTCTACCTCTTTAGCATTATTTTGCATTTCTTTAGCTTTATTTTGCATTTCTTCGGTTTGATTTTGTACTCTCTGCGTCAAAGAGGTGAGTAATTGAATAACTTTATCATTATCCAAAGACATACCTGAATTGGGTTGGGCCGAATGTGGTTGAGGTTGATTTGGTGCGAATGGCCTTTGAAACATCCCAAGGGGTGGATGTCGAAATCCTCCTTGTTGTTGAGGTTGTTGAGGCTCCCTCCACTTCATGTTTGGGTGATCTCTCCAGCCCGGATTGTAAGTGTTGGCGTATGGATCATATTTGTCTGATTTTGGCCTTCAAACCCAATGGCATTGGTAGTTTCCCATCCCCCATAATCTATCAATTTAGGGCATTTCTTAGAGGGGTGTCCTTGTATAGAGCACACGCCACAAGTTGTATTTCCTTGCACTTTCGATCCTTCAACAAACTGCAACAACATAACGGTGAGATTAGCCATTTGAGATTGCAATTCTGAAATTGAACTTACCTCATTCACACGTTGTTGCCGTGGGGGATCCCTTTGTCCAACTCCTTCGTATTGTTGTGCATTCAAGGCTTGATTTGCAATTAAGTCTTGGCATCCACGGGCGTTTTGTCAACCAAAGCACCACCTGCCATGGCATCTAGCATTTGTCTCTCAATTGGAAGAAGTTCTTCGTAGAAATATTGAATAAGAAGCTCTTCTTTCATTTGGTGTTGAGGGCACGATGCAACGAGAGTCTTGAAACGCTCATAATACGTTGGGAAAGATTCTCTTTGGCCTTGTTCAATTCCACTAATCCTCTTCCTTAAAAGAATAACTCTCGAAGTTGGGAAGAATTTCTCTAAGAACGCTCTCCTCATGCTTTCCTAAGAAGTGACGGTCCCAGGTGCCAATTCGAATAACCAATCCTTAGCCTTTTCCAAAAGAGAGAATGGAAAGGCTTTCATCTTCAGAATATTACCATCCACGTTGATTGGGGTCATGCTTAAACACACCACTTCGAATTCCTTCAATTGCTTATTTGGATCTTCCATGGACATGGTATTTAGGAATGTGATGCAGCAAGCTAGACTTCAATTCAAACTCATCGGTCTTGCCTTGAGAAGCCCTAGGATATTGAATGCATAAGGGCACAACATTGTCTAATCCAGAGGCTGAAAGTTCTTTGATTGTATGATTATCCACAGCCATGGCTTGTTCTTCTTCCGAATTTGTATCAATTTCAACCATAGATTCAAATTCGAAACTAGAACTAGGTGGATTGAATTCTGGCTGCTTCCTCTTCCTTCTCAAGGTTCGTTCAAAATCCTCGTCAAATTCCAATATATGCTCACGAACCGGTTGAGAACTCCGAGTCACAAACTAGTAGCTAAAACAAAACAAAACAAATTCAGAAACACAAGAACAACAAAAACAAAAACAAAAACAAAAACAAAATGAGGGATTAGCAATTTTGCTAATCCCCGGCAACGGCGCCAAAAATTTGATGTGGTATAAACTAACACACAAATTAAACCCTATTAAGATAGTTGTAGTATATGAAAGTAGGGATCGTTCTAGGCCGAGGATTAACTAGTGCTGCTAATCTACACAAACTAGACTAAAAAACAGAAAACTAGAACGAACGTCATTAGTAATCTCAACAGATTCAGAAAATTTAAAGTTAATCATATCACCACCAAACACCATAGTTACTGCTCCCTTGGCCACATCAATCTTGGTTTGAGCAGTTTTCATGAAACGTCGTCCAAGTAAGAGTGGCGATAGTGGAGAGTGGGCCGAGTCCTCCATGTCAAGCACATAGAAATCTGCAAGAAAAATCAAGTGGTCTACCTGCACCAAAACATCTTCCAAAACTCTTTTCGGATATGTATTAGAACGATCGGCTAATTGGATAATAACACCATCATTTTTAAGCTCTCTTAGATTCATAGATGCATAAACAGAATATGGCATGACATTAATTGATGCACCTAGATCTAGCATAGCATGTTCAAACCTTGTATTACCAATTACACAAGGGATAGTGAAACTACCTGGATCTTTGCATTTAGGTGGCAGCTTTCTTTGCAACATTGCAGAGACATTCTCACTTACATGTACCACCTCTTTCTCCCGAATCCATTTCCTTGTTGTACATAGCTTCTTTAAAAACTTAGCGTACTTCGGGATTTGCTTTATAGCATCAAGGAGCGGGATATTGACATGCACCCTCCTAAACGTCTCCAGAATGTCTTGTTCATTCTCTTCATTCCTAGCTTGCATAAACCTGCCAGGGAAAGGCAAATTTTGTGGAATCAGGTTAGAATGAGTAAAATTTGAACCACCCTTACCTGAATTAGACGGTGTGGAAGGCTTTGGGGGCTGCGACAAGGATGGTTCCTTCCTTGCCGTGGGCTTGTCTTGCTCCTCCTCCTCAATCAGCAACTTTTCATCTTCCTTTTGGCTTGATTTGGATGGCTTTGGGTCAGTTCCAACTTCTTTTCCACTTCTCAACATGATGGCTTTAGCGGTTTCAAATCCTCCATTTGGATTCACCACGGTTGAGCTAGGTCGTTTACCTTCTTCTCGAAATTACCCAAGGAACTCTGAAATCTATCCTATTTGCTTCTTCATGTCACTCATCTTCTTGGCTTGATTTTGATACCCCTGTGTGAAAGTAGTTAGTATTTTAAGCGTATTATCCTTATACATTGACATACCTGGACTTGTTTTGGCAGATTGTTGTTGGGGTTGAGTTGGTGCGAATAGCTTTTGATAAAATCCCGGAGGTTGCTGTCTAAACCCGCTTTGGTGTTGAGGTTGTTAAGGCTCCCTCCAATTGAAGTTTGGGTGATCTCTCCATCCCAGATTGTATGTATTTGAGTATGGATCATTCCTTTGCTGATTTTGGCCTTGATAACCTATGGCATTAGCACTTTCCCATCCTCTATTCTCTATTAATTGAGGACATTGAACATTGAGGTGCCCTTGCATAGAGCACACGCCACACACACTTGGTGTAATTCCTTGCACTTTCATTCTTTCGGCCATCTGTGACACAATAACAATGAGGTTAGCTAATTGGGATCGAATTTCGGACATGGAACTTACCTCATTAACTTGCTGCCGTGGGTGGTCTCTTTGTCCAACTCCTTCGTATTGTTGTGCATTCAAGGCTCGATTTGCAATTAAGATCTTGGCAGCCACTAGGGTCTTGTCAACCAAAGCACCTCCTGCTGAAGCATCAAGCATTTGTCTCTCAATTGGAAGAAGTCCTTCATAGAAATATTAAATCAAAAGCTCTTCCTTCATTTGGTGTTGTGGGCAGGATGCAACTAACGCCTTAAAACGCTCATAATATGCTGGAAACGATTCTCCTTGGTTTTGTTAGATTCCACTAAATCTCTTCCGCAAAAGAATGATTCTTGAAGTTGGGAAGAATTTCTCTAGGAATGCTCTCTTCATGCTTTCCCAAGAAGTGACGGTTCCAGGTGCTAGTTCATAAAGCCAATCTTTAGCCTTATCCACAAGAGAGAATGGAAAGGCTTTCATCTTCAGAATACTCCCATCTACGTTGATTGGTGTCATGCTTGAACACACCACTTCAAACTCCTTAAGATGCTTGTTTGGATCTTCCATGGACAGCCCATGGTACTTGGGAATATGATGCAGCAAGCTTGACTTCAATTCGAACTCATCGGTCTTGCCTTGAGCTAACCGAGGATATTAATGCATAAGGGCACGGCATTGTCCAATCCCGAGGCTGAAAGTTCTTTGATTGTTCGATTATCTACAGCTATGGCTTGTTCTTCCTCTTCCTCTTCTTCAAATTCAGATTCAAAACTAGAGCTAGAACTAGGTGGACTTGGTTCTGGATGCCTCCTCTTTCTTCTCAACGTTCGTTCAAAATCATCGTCAAACTCCAACATATGCCCACAAACAGGTTGCGAATTATGAGTCATAAACTAGTACCTAAAACAAGGAAAACAAAACAAAACAAAATCAAAAAACAAAACAAAACAAAAAAAAAAACAGAATGAAACTCACGGCACAAAGGGGAAGATTAGCAATTTTGCTAATCCCGGGCAACGGCGCCAAAATTTGATGTGAAATATTCTAACACTCAAATTAAAACCCTACGGTTGTAGTATATGAAAGTAGGGATCGTTCTAGGCCGAGGATTAGAAGGGATGCTAATCTACTCAATTTAAACTCTAAAACACTAAACTAGACTCAGAAACAGAAAACTAGACTCGTATGACTCAAAACTGACCAAATTGACACAAAACAACAAAACTAAGTTAAATAGACTCAAAACAGGTACTAGAGAGTGAATTGGACGAATTCTAAACTAACTTGACTCAAAATACTAAATGGGGACATATTTGAACGAATTTAACAAAACTAAAACACAAATAAGAACAAAGGGGGTTTTTGGACGAATTTGACAAAACTAAGTAAATTTCAGCAAACAAAGTAAGTTAAAACGAAATTAAGGTGAATTCAAGGGTGAAAAGCTAGTTAGAGAATCCTTCTCCACACATGAAACATATGCAACATAAATCGATTTCTAGTTATTCTTTCTATAAACCATGAATGACAAGGCCCCAGATTAATTAGGTACGCTCAAATTAACCCTCAGATTTTCCTTATGTCATCGAATTGGATGGAATACGCATCGGCAATCAAATTATTCTTATCAAGTTCCCTATATGAACTGCATGATAGAGATACATTCAAAGATCATTAAGTTCTATGAAAATCATAAGCATCGACATGACATTCGTAACTATGGAAAGCATGATACTTCTGCCATGGATTCACCTAACATGATTGTGACTAGCAATCTCTACTACTCATAAATATAAGTTCATAACGATTAGGTGAAATTCCCTTATATTCTAGCATCAAATTCATGCATGTAAATTAAGTGTGCACCCTCCATCAACATTCAAGAATAAGGTTTAATCAAACAGATAAGTGAATCGCATTCATGTTTTACGAAACAATAACTGGAGGTAATCAATTCATATTAAACATATGTCCATGGCTTTGAATTCACCTCTAACTAAGAAAACTTAGTTACACATGTTCATAACAATTGAAAAGCAATCTGAAATAAACATTGACACTAAAACAAAGGAAGAAAGAACTCAGAAAGTCTCGAATGGTTGCAGGTGGTTTGCGGCACAAAGTCCTCCTCCTCCAATGGAAGCCACGCAAAGCTTCTTCTTCTCCCAAGGCTGCGCAAAAGGGTGTTTCTGTGTATGTATGGTGGTGGTTGCAAATTGTGATGAAAATATGGATGTTGTGTGTGGTCTAGGGGGTGGTAACCTTCGGCACAACTTAATATGTATATATATAGGCACAACAAAACCCTAGGTAAATCAGGTTAGGGCTAGAACTTAGCATAAGTGAAGGATTAAGGCCCCTAGGGTGTGGCACAAAGGTATAAGTCCACCAGGAAAAAGGTTTGGCCCAATTAATTTTTGAAAAGGATTTGCACAACCCAAATCCACAAGGAAAAAGGCTAATTAAATCAGAAACCAAAGGGAATTGGGTAAAGGAAGGTGCGGCTGAATTGGACGGAAAGAGGATGGAGTGCAAGGCAAGGCAAAGGCCTTCTAGAAAGGTTTGGGGCACCAGATTTGTAGAGATTCTAGAAACAATGTGTTTTGTGGCTGGTTTCTAGAAGAACAAGGGCTAAAACATGTGGCACCAATGTAAGAAAGGATAAGGCTTTCTAGAAGGGACATAAGATAGGTTTCTAGAATGAACAAGACATAAAACATGTAGCATGTTTTTAGGAACATGTTTGGATAATGTTTCGGATAATGTTCCTTGTTTCTTGTTGATTCTTTATCTTCTTTGTCTTGAATTTGTTTCTCCAACTTCTAAACACATTCCCAGCCTCATTTGAACTTCAAATTCGTCAATTCCTTGTGCTCCATATGCAAGCTATCCATTTTAGCCCAAAATTGCTCCAAAAGGCACTTTCTTGCCAACTTTGCCAATTGGACCTACAAATACACGAAAATAGCTTAAAACACTATAATAAGTAAAAACTAACTAAGTAAATGCAAGGAAACAAGCTAACTAAGTTGCATAAATGTGCTCCTATCACCTGCCGAGGCATCTAGCATTTGTCTGTCAATGGGAAGATGTCCCTCGTGAAATATTGAAGTAAAAGCTTTTCCTTCAGTTGATGTTGAGGGCATGATGCAGCAAGGGTCTTGAAACGCTCATAATATACTGGAAAGGATTCTCCTTGGCTTTGTTGAATTCCTCTAATCTTCTTCCTCAAAAGAAATACCCTCGAAGTTCGGAAGAATTTCTTTAAGAATGCTATCTTCATGCTTTCCCAAGAAGTGACGGTTCCAGGTGCTAGTTCATAGAGCCAATCCTTAGCCTTTTCCAAAAGAGAGAATGGAAAAGCTTTCATCTTCAGAATGTTGCCATCTACGTTGATTGAAGTCATGCTTGAACATACTACTTCAAATTCCTTCAAATGCTTGTTCGGATCTTCCATGGACAGCCCATGGTATCTGGGAATATGATGCAACAAGCTAGACTTCAATTCAAACTCATCGGTCTTGTCTTGAGCCGCCCTAGGATATTGAATGCATAAGGGCACGACATTGTCTAATCCCGAAGCTGAATTTGATTGTCCACAACCATGGCTTATTCTTCCTCTTCCTCTTTGTCAAACTCTGATTCAAAGCTAGAACTAGGTGGGCTAGGTTCTGGTTCCTTCCTCTTCCTTCTCAACGTTCGTTCAAAATCATCGTCAAACTCCAAGATGTGTTCACGAACAGGTTGAGAACTTCGAGTCATAAACTAGTACTTAAAACAAAGAAAACAAAACAAAATCAGAAATCAAAACTAAAAACACAATACAAATACAAACAGAAACACGGGGGATTAGCAAATTTGCTAATCCCCGGCAACGGCGCCAAAAATTTGATGTGTTATAAACTAGCACTCAAATAAAACCCTTTTATTGACAATTGTAGTAAAGATGTAAGTAGGGATCGTTCTAGGCCGGGGATTAGGAGTGATTGCTAATCTACTTAAAACTGACTCAAAAACACAAAACTAGGCTGAAAAACACCTAACTAGACTCTAATAACTTAAAACAAACTAGAATGACTCAAAACAGCACAAAATAATCAAATAGACTCAAACTACACACTAAAGAAAACTTTGAACGAATTCTAACTTGAACTTGACTCAAAATACTAAAAGACGCAAAATTGGACAGATTCTAACTAAAAGACACTAACATGTAAATGGGGATTGGGTTTTGGACGAAATTAAGGTAAAAACAAGCAGATTGTAAACTTAAACAAAGTTGCACGAATTTGGGTGAATGAATGGATAAAAGGCTAGCTAGAGGGTTCTTCTCCACACATGACACATATGCATACAAATCGATTTCCAGTTAATCTCTCAATAAACCATGAACCTCAACACCCCAAGTTAACCGTGAACGCACAAATTAACCATCAGATTTTCCTTAAGTCATTAAATTGGATGGACAACGCATCGGCAACCAAATTATTCCTCAATAGTTCCCTACATGAATGCATAATAGAGATACATATCAAAGATCTTTAAGTTCTATGAAAATCATAAGCATTGACAAGGCATTCATAACTATGAACTTTATGATACTCCTGCTAGGAATTCACTTAACGCGATCGTTTATAAGCGACCTCCACTACTTGTAAATATAAGTTTGTAACTATTAGGTGAAACTCCCTTATATTTTAGCATCAAATCACTGCATGCAAACTAAGTGTGCACCCTCAATCGACATACAAGAATAAGCTATCAATCAAGCAGTTAAGCAAATTGCATTCACGATTTATGAAATTATAGCTGGAGGAAATCAATTCATATTACATATATGTTCATGGCTTTGAATCCACCTCTAGCTAAAACGGAATTAGTTCCTCATACTTGCAATTAAACAAAGACAATTTAATTTAAACATTGAAATCAAAAGTAGAAGACACCTAGAACGCTCCAGCAATCCAACTTGAATGACTAGCACGGCTCCAAGCAATCCTCTCCTCCTTTGCAAAGTTGCAGCATAAGGGTGATTTTCTGAGTTTTTGGATGAAAAGTGTATGAATGAATGAGTAAGTGGTAGAGAGCCCCCTAAGGTGCGGCAAAGAGTTGTATTTATAGGGAAAAGAAGGGCACGACTTTGAATTAATTTAAATCCTCCCAGAAAAGGATAACAAATCCAAATCCCAAGAGAAAAGGGTGAGTGATGTGATATAAATTAGCACACAAATTAAACCCTCTTGTTGACAATTGTAGTAAAGATGTAAGTAGGGATCGTTTTATGCCGGGGATTATGAGGGATTGCTAATCTACTCAAATTAAACTCTAAAACACTAAACTAGACTAAAAAATAGAAAACTAGACTCCAATAACTTAAAACAAACTAGAATGACTCAAAACAACACAAAACAAGCAAATTGACTCAAAACAGACACTAGGGAGTTATTTGGACGAATTATAGACTAGTAAGACTCAAAACACTACATTGAACAGATTTAAACACGTTTCTAACTAATCTAACACACTTAATTAAAGGGGGGGATTGAGTTGGACGAAATTAATTAAACTAAATAGATTGCATAAACTAAACAAGTTAGACACAAAATTGGGTGATTTTAATGGGTAAAGGGCTAGCTAGAGGGTTCTTCTCCACACATGACACACTTGCATACAAATTGATTTCCAGTTGCTTTTCCAATAAACCATGAACCTTAACACCCCAGATTAACCATGAACAACACTAATGAACCCTCAGATTTTCCTTAAGTCATTGAATTTGATGGACAACACATCGGCAACCAAATTATTCATCAATAGTTCCCTGCATGAACGCATAATAGGGATACAATCAAAGATCATTAAGTTCTACGAAAATCATAAGCATCGACAAGGCATTCGTAACTATGAACAACAAGATACTCGTTCTAGGAATTCACTTAACGTGATCGTGACCAGCAACCTCCACTACTTGTGAATATAAGTTCATAATGATTAGGTGAAACTCCCTTGTATTCTAGCATCAAATTCATGCATGCAAACTAAGCGGGCCCTCTTAATCAACATACAAGAATAAGTTATCAATCAAACAGTTAAGTAAATTGTATTCACGATTTATGAAATCACAACTGAAAGTAATCAATTCTTATTACAAATATGTTCATGGTTTTGAATTTCCCCCTAGCTGAAAAGAGTTTAGCTCCTTATGTTCGCAAAACAAAGATAATTAAACTTAAACATTGAAAACAAAAGATTGAATACACCTAGAAACGCTCCAACAATCCAACATCTTGAATGGCAAGCACATTCAAGGGTCTTGCTTCTTCTTCTTTGCTGTGGAATAAGGTGTGGTGATGGATGAATGGTGAATTGTGATGGTGGATAGATGTAGGTGAGTTATGGTGAAGGATGGATCTCTCCTTTCTGCGGCACACTCTCAATATATATCTAAGGCAAAGCAAAACCTAGAGAATTAAGGCTAGGGTGCGGCAGAAATAAAGGAGGAAAGGGAATTAAAGATATGGCACAAATTAATTATTTTTGAAAGATTTGCACTCCAAATCCTGAAGGAAAAAGGCTAAGTAAAATTAGAATCCAAGAGAGAAAGGGAAATGAGTATGCGGTAGGATCCTAGAGGGAAAAGGAAAGGAGTGCAAGGCAAGGCAAGGAGGATTTCTAGAAGGAAAAGGGAAAAATGATGCGGCAACCTTTTAGGAATGGGATTAGGCCTTCTAGAAACATTTATTTAAGTGTCCTAGACTATTTAGGACACTCATTTGCAGCTAGAACTTAGGTGAATTAGAATTAGGAAAGGTTTAGGACAAAATAAGGAAACTTGGTTAAGATTCCTTCTTTCTTGCTGATTCCTTATCTTCCTTTTTCTTGAATTAATTTCTCCAGATTTGTAGCACATTTCTATCCTCTTTTGGTCTTCAAATTCGTCCATCTACCTTGCTCCATGCATGTGATATCCATTCTAAGCCCAAAACTGCTCCAAAATGCACCAAAATGCACTTTCTTGCCACTTTAGCCCTTTGAACCTACAAACACACGAAAATAGCTTAAAATACTAAAATTACTAGGAACTAACAACATAAATGCCAAGAAACAAGCTAACTAAGTCGCATAAATATGCTCCTATCAGTGAGTGATATGCGGCAAAGACTAGAAAGAAATGGGAATGTGGCTTCCTTGCATGGCAAGGAAGTATTCTTGTTGATTGGTGCGGCAAAGGGATCCTAAAAGATAAGGGAAAGGATCACACGGTTTTGAGAGGGAAAAGGGAAAGGGACACGGCTAAGGGGACAAGGGTTTGACTTTTTGGGTTTTAAAAAGGCTAAGTGTTTTAGGAAAAGGAAAGGTATTCTGAAAATAAGGAAACTTTCAATTTAATGTTTCCTTCTTCAAAACTGATTTCTTTCTTCAAAATCTTTGACTTAAGTCTTCAAGCACATTCCTAATCCTTCTTAAACTTCAATTTCGTCCATCCACCTTGCGCCTTGGATAAGGTATCCATTCCATGCCCAAAACTGCTCTAAAATGCTCCAAATTGCCTTTTCTTGCCAATTTTGCCATTTGGACCTACAATCACACGAAAATAGCTTAAAATACTAAAATAACTATGAACTAACAACATAAATGCCAACAACAAGCTAACTAAGTCGCATAAATATGCTCCTATCAGCTAATTCCCTTAATGTCGGTCAAAGTCCATCCAATAGCTGTTTTGTGCGCTTTCAACACCCGAATTAGTTTCTCCTCCTCCACTGCTGTGAGTGATGAAGAGACTATGACGGGCAACATCTCTTTATCTCCCAAAAAGACGTACTTTAAATGATTCGGCAATGGTTTAAGCTCAAGAATGGGTGCTTGAATCACTGAAGTTAACAGCTTGTTAGTAGAAACGGGAATTGGAATTGGGATTGGAGGCTTACCAACATGTTGTGGAAAAGACTCAAGGGCAGCAACCATCTCGGCCTCTTCTTCACATTTAGGCACGGCAAGGACCTCCTCATGCATGCCATGAAGGTGTTTGATTCCTGCCTTTGCGTTTTTGAGTCTCATTCCTTGTGTAATGGTCGTTTCAAGGGGATCCCTCTCCAAGGAGTCAAGATATTCTTGCGTCAACGAATCAAATACATCAATAGAAAAACAAGAATGATCATCTTTAGGATATCTTATAGCTTCAGAAATGTTAAAATCAATAATCTCGCCATCAAATTCCATGGTTAACGTCCCCTTGAACACATCTATCTTGGTGCGGGCTGTTTTCATGAAAGGTCTCCCTAGTAGGATCGGCAATGGTGTAGAATGGGCCGAATCTTCCATGTCAAGCACATAAAAATCTGCTGGGAATATCAAGTTGTTAACCTGCACCAAAACATCTTCCAAAACTCCTTTTGGATATGCATTAGAACGATCGGCTAATTGAATTATAACACCATCATTTTTAAGCTCTCCTAAGTTCATAGATGCATAAATAGAGTATGGTATGACATTAATTAAAGCACCTAAGTCAAGCATAGCATGTTCAAACTTGGTATTACCAATAACACAAGGGATTGTAAAACTACCTGGATCTTTGCATTTAGGTGGAAATTTTCTTTGCAAAACAGCAGATACATTCTCACTTACATGAACCACTTCTTTGTTCGAAATCCTCCTCCTTGTTGTGCAAAGCTCTTTCAAGAATTTAGCATACCTTGGAACTTGCTTTATTGCATCAAGAAGTGGGATATTGACTTGTACTTTCCTCAAAGTCTCTAAAATGTCTTTTTCATTCTCTTCTTTCTTAGATTGCATAAACCTGCGAGGGAAAGGCAAATTTGATGGAATAAGGTTAGAATAAGTCGAATTTGGAACAACCTTACCTAAGTTTGGTGGTGTAAGAGCCTTGGGAGGCTGCGGCAAGGGTTGTTCCACCCTTGCTAGCGCTTTTGCATCTTCTTCTTCCTCAAGCAGAAGCTTTTCGTCCTCTTTTTGACTTGATTTGGATGTGTTTGGCTTGGTTCCAAACTCCTTACCACTTCTCAATATGATAGCCTTGGCAGTTTCAAAACCTCATTTTGGATTGATAATGGTTGAACTAGGCAGTTTGCCTTGTTCTCGAAACTGTCCCATGAACTCCGCTACTTGCCTTATTTGCTTCTTCAATTCATCCACCTCTTTAGCTTGATTTTGTATTCCCTGAGTCAAAGAGGTTAGTACGTGAAGAATTTTATCATTATCCAAAGATGAACATGAATTAGGTTGGGCAGATTATGGTGGAAGTTGTGGTGGTGTGAATGGCCTTTGATAGAGCCCTAGAGATGGCTGTCTAAATCCGCTTTGTTGTTGAGGTTCCCTCCATTTGAAGTTTGGGTGATCTCTCCAACCCAGATTGTAAGTGTTGGAATATGGATCAAACTTTGACTGATTGATCAGAAGGGTACCCTTGCATAGAACACACGCCACATGTACTTTGTGCTTGCCCTTTCATTCCTTCGGCCATCTGTGACACAATAACAGTGAGGTTAGCTAATTGGGATGGAATTTCGGACATGGAACTTACATCATTGATTTGTTTCCGTGAGGGGTCTCTTTGTCCAACTCTTTCGTATTGTTGTGCATTCAGGGCTCAATTGGAAATTAAGATCTTTGCAGCAACCGGGGTTTTGTCAACCAAAGCACCCCCTGCTGAGGCATCTAACATTTGTCTCTCAATGGGAAGAAGTCCTTCATAGAAATATTGAATTAAAAGCTTGTCCTTAAGCTTGTCCTTCATTTGATGTTGAGAGCACGATGCAACTAGAGTCTTGAAACGTTCATAATACACTGGAAATGATTCTCCTTGGCTTTGTTGAATTCCATTAATCCTCTTCCTCAAAAGAATGACTCTCGAAGTTGGGAAGAATTTCTCTAAGAATGCTCGTTTTATGCTTTCCCAAGAAGTGACGGTTCCAGGCACCAATTCGAATAACCAATCTTTAGCCTTTTCAACAAGAGAGAATGGAAAGGCTTTCATCTTCAAAATGTTCCCATCTACGGTGATTGGGGTCATGCTCGAACACACCACTTCAAATTCCTTCAACTGCTTGTTTGGATCTTCCATGGACAGCCCATGGTATTTGGGAATATGATGCAGCAAGCTTGACTTCAATTTGAACTCATCGGTCTTGCCTTGAGCCGCCCTAGGATATTGAATGCAAATAGGCACGGCATTGTCCAATCCTGAGGCTGAAAGTTCCTTGATTGTTCGATTATCCGCAACCATGGCTTGTTCTTCTTCTTCCTCTTCTTCAAATTCGAATTTAGAGCTAGAACTAGGTTGTCACATGTCAGCACGGGGTGGATCACTTCCCGGGCCTGCTCCACCACCGTAGCACGATATTGTCCGCTTTGGGCCTCGACCACGCCCTTACGGTTTTGTTTCTGGGAACTCACGAGCAACTTCCTAGTGGGTCACCCATTCTGGGAGTGCTCTGGCCTCCTTCTCGCCTAACTTCAGAGTTCCTATGGAACTCGAAGCCAGTAAGCTCCCAAAAGGCCTCGTGCTAGGTAGGGATGGGAATATACATTTAAGGATCACTCCCCTGGGCGATGTGGGATGTTACGATCCACCATTCTTAGGGGCCCGACGTCCTCGTCGGCACACTTCCGGCCAGGGATTGGCTCTGATACCAATTCTCACATCCTGGCCTGGGGCAGATCAATTCCCGGGCCCTCTCCACCGTCGTAGCACGATATTGTCCGCTTTGGGCCCCGACCACGCCCTCACGGTTTTGTTTCTGGGAACTCACGAGCAACTTCCCGGTGGGTCACCCATCCTGGGAGTGCTCTAGCCCCCTTCTCACTTAACTTCAGAGTTCCTACGGAATCCGAAGCCAGTGAGCTCCCAAAAGGCCTCGTGCTAGGTAGGGATGGGAATATGCATTTAAGGATCACTCTCCTGGGCGATGTGGGATGTTACATAGGTGGATTGGGTTCTGGGTGCTTCCTTTTCCTTCTCAACGTTCGGTTGAAATCGTCGTCAAACTCCAATGTATGCTCACGAACAGGTTGAGAACTTCGAGTCATAAACTAGTACCTAAAACAAAGAAAACAAAACAAAAGTAAATTAGAAACACAAGAAAAACAAAAACAGAAACAAATGGGAGATTAGCTATTTTGCTAATCCCCGGCAACGATGCCAAAATTTGATTTGATATATTCTAACACTCAAATTAAAACCCTATAATTGTAGTATATGAAAGTAGGGATTGTTTTAGGCCGGGGATTAGAAGGGATGCTAATCAACACAATTTAAACTCTAAAACACTAAACTAGACTCGAAAACAGAAAACTAGACTCTAATGACTCAAAATAAACTAGAATGACTCAAAATAGCACAAAACAAGCAAACTGACTTCAAACAGACACTAGGGAGTCATTTGGACGAATTCTAGAGTAGTAAGACTCAAAACACTAGATTGAACAGATTTAAACACGTTTCTAACTAATCTAACACACTTAATCAAAGAGGGAATTGACTTGGATGAAATTAATTAAACTAAACAGATTGCATAAACTAAACTAATGTAAAACGAATTTGGGTGATTTGAAAAGGGTGAAAAGCTAGCTAGGGGGTCCTTCTCCACACATGAAACATATGCACATGAATCAATTTCCAGTATTGTTTCTTTAAACCATGAATGACAATGCCCCAAATTAACTGTGATCGCACTAATTAACTTTCAGATTTTCCTAAGTTCATTGAATTGGACTCAGCGATGCAATCAAATTATTCTTATCAAGTTCCCTACATGAACTGCATAATAGAGATATATATCAAAGATCATTAAGTTCTATGAAAATCACAAGCAATGACAAGGCATTCGTAACTATGAAAAGCATGATACTCCTACCATGGATTTACTTAACTCAATCATGACTAGTGACTTTTACTACTTGTGAATATAAGTTCATAACGATTGGGTGAAATTCCTTTATATTCTAGCATCAAATTCATGCATGCAAACTAAGCATGCATCCTTAATCAACACACAAGAATAACTTCTCAATCAAACAGATAAGTAAATCACATTCATGTTTTACGAAACAATAACTGAAGGTAATCAATTTATATAAAACATATGTCCATGGTTTCGAATTCACCCTTAGTTAAGAAAAACTTAGTTACACATGTTCATAATAATTGAAAAGCAAATTAAAATAAACATTGAAACTAAACAAGGGAAGAAAGAGCTTTGAAAACTCCAATGGTTGCAGGTAGGTTGCGGCATAACTCCTTCTACTTTTCCTGCGACTGAATGTATTTTTGTGTATCTCTGTGTGTCTCTCCCTCAAAAGTTGCAGCTTAAACTTATGTATATATAGGATGGCATGGCTGAAACCCTAAGGATTAGGGTTTAGTTCAACAGAAATCAGATGGGAAGAGGATTACACAAACCTAGGGGAAAAGGATTAGGGTACACGGCAGAGAATGGGCCTTCTAGAAGGGAAAGGTGCAGCACAATCTTAGGCAGAGGATGGGGCTTCTAGAACCAAATATTTAGGTGATTTAATCATAAATTAATCCCCCCTTGCAGCTGGAAATAAGGTAGTTTGAGATTAGGATAAGGTAGTTTGGATAAGATAAGATAAGGTTTTGGATAATGTTCCATGTTTCTTGCTCTTTCCTTATCTTCTTTGTCTTGAATTTGTTTCTCCATACTTGTAGCACATTCCTAGCCTCTTTTGACTTCAAATTCGTCCATCCACCTTGCTCCATATGCAAGTTATCCATTCCAGCCCAAAACTGCTCTAAAATGCACCAAAATGCACTTTCTTGCCAACGTTGCCATTTGGACCTACAAACACACGAAAATAGCTTAAAACACTCTAATAAGTAGAAACTAACTAAATAACTGCAAGGAAATAGGCTAACAAAGTCGCATAAATATGCTCCTATCAGTCTGCATTTGACCCGCTTTGGAACTTAAGGAAATAAACACATATAATACGCTAGTAAGATGTTAAGGATGAGTTCTCAAAAGATCAAATGCTTATTTGGTGTCAAAAGTACACTGTTTTTCCATTTGGAGTGTATTTGCACTGTCTTAAGAATTCGTGGGATAAAACGAGCGTGCGTTGACACGCTTTGAAACTTAAGCAAAAAAACACATATAATAAGCAAAAAAGACGTTAAGAATGAGTTCTCAAGAGATCAAATGCTTATTTGGTGTCTAAAGAACACTATTTTTCCATTTGGAGTGTATTTGCACTGTTTTAAGCATTTGTGGGATAAAAAGAGCGTGCGTTTGACACGCTTTGGAACTTAAGCAAATAAACACATATAATACGCTACTAAGACGTTAAGAATGAGTTCCCATGAGATCAAATGCATATTTGGTGTCAAAAGTACACTATTTTTCCATTTGGAGTGTATTTGCACTGTTTTAAGCATTCGCAGGATAAAACAAGCGTGCATTTGACACGCTTTGGAAATTAAGCAAATAAATACCTATAATACGCTACTAAGACGTTAAGAATGAGTTCTCAAAATATAAAATGCTTATTTGGTGTCGAAAGTACACTATTTTTCCATATGGAGTGTATTTGCACTATTTTAAGCATTTGTGGGATAAAATAAGCGTTCGTTTCACACACTTTGGAACTTAAGCAAACAAACACATATAATAAGCAACAAAGACATTAAGAATTAGTTCTCAAAGATTAAATGCTTATTTGGTGTGTAAAGAACACTATTTTTCCATTTGGAGTGTATTTGCACTGTTTTAAGCATTCGTGAGATAAAACGAGCATGCGTTTGACACGCTTTGGAACTTAAGCAAATAAACACATATAATATGCTACTAAGGCGTTAAGAATGAGTTCTCAAAACATAAAATGCTTATTTGGTGTCGAAAGTACACTATTTTTCCATATGGAGTGTATTTGCACTGTTTTAAGCATTCGTGGGATAAAACAAGCATTTGTTTCACATGCCTTGTAACTTAAGCAAATAAACACATATAATATGTTACTAAGACGTTAAGAATGAGTTCTCAAAAGATCAAATGCTTATTTGGTGCCAAAAGTACACTATTTTTCCATTTGGTGCGTATTTGCACTATTTTAAGCATTCGTGGGAAAAAACGAGCGTGCGTTTGACACGCTTTGGAACTTAAGCAAATAAACACATATAATATGCTACTAACATGTTAATAATTAGTTCTCAAAAGATCAAATGCCTATTTGGTGTCAAAAGTACACTATTTTTTCATTTGGAGTGTATTTGCACTATTTTAAGTATTCGTGGGATAAAACAAGCGTGCGTTTGACACGCTTTGCAACATAAGCAAATAAACACATGTAGTACACTACTGAGACGTTAAGAATGAGTTCCCCATAGATCAAATGCTTATTTGGTGTCCAAAGTACACTATTTTTACATTTGGAGTGTATTTGCACAGTTTTAAGCATTCGTGGGACAAAACGAGCATGCGTTTGACACGCTTTGGAACATAAGCAAATAAACACATATAGTACACTACTGAGACGTTAAGAATGAGTTCTCAAAAGATCAAATGCTTATTGTTGCGAATTTAATCAACACACAAATTAAAACCCTATTATTGTAGTATATGTAAGTAGGGATCGTTCTAGGCCGGGAATTCAAAGGGATTTCAAACTGACTCAAGAACACTTAACTAGGCTGAAAACACTTAATTAGACTCAAAAAACTCAAAACAAACTAAAGATACTCAAAACAAACTAGAATGACTCAAAACAGCACAAAACAATGAAATAGACTCAATTTGGACACTTAAGGGTGATTTGGACGAAAATTGATTTCAACTTGACTTAAAACACTTAAAACACAAGTTTAGGCATATTCTAACTAAATTGACACAACAAAGTAAAGAGGATTGGGTTTTTGACGAAATTAGAACTTAAACAAACAGATTATGAAACTAAACAGAAAAGGCACGAAATTGAGATGATTTGAATGGTAAAAGGCTAGCTAGAGGGTTCTTCTCCACATATGACACACTTGCATACAAATTGATTTCCAGTTGCTTTTTCAATAAACCATGAATCTCAACGCCCCAAGTTAATCATGAACGCACAAATTAACCATCAGATTTTCCTAAAGTCATTGAATTGGATGAACGCATCTGCAACCAAATTATTCTTCAATAGTCCCCTACATGAATGCATAATAGAGATACATATCAAAGATCATTAAGTTCTACGAAAATCATAAGCATTGACAAGGTATTCGTAATTATGAACGCATGATACTCCTGCTAGGAATTCACTTACCGCGATCGTGACTAGCAACCTCCACTACTTATGAATATAAGTTCATAACGATTAGGTGAAACTCCCTTATATTCTAGCATCAAATTCATCCGTGCAAAACTATGTATGCATCCTTAATCAACATACAAGAATAAGTTCTAAATCAAACAGTTAAGCAAATTGCATTCACAATTTATGAAATCACAACTGGAAGTAATCAATTCATATTGCAAATATGTTCATGGTTTTGAAACTCCCCCTAGCTAAAAGGAGTTTAGCTCCTCATGTTCGCGAAATGATAGAAGCATATTTATGCGACTTAGTTAGCTTGTTTCTTGGCATTTATGTTGTTCGTTCTTAGTTATTTTAGTGTTTTAAGCTATTTTCGTGTGTCTGTAGGTCCAAAGGGCTAAAATGTCAAGAAAGTGCATTTTGGTGCATTTTGGAGCAGTTTTGGGCTTTGAATGGATAGCTTATGAATGAAGCAAGGTGGATGGACGAATTTGAAGACCAAAAGAGGATATGAATTTGCTAAAGAGATTTGGAGAAATTAATTGAAGATTTGGAAGAAAAGGAATCAGCCAAGAAAAAGGAAACATTAATTCAAAGTTACTTTATTGTAAACTTACCTTATTTTCATAATAGGACACTCAAAATACATTCCCTTTCTTCCCAAATCCTTCCAGTGCCCCACTTTACCCTTTCCTCAACCTTGCCGCAGACTACTTACCTTTTCTCCACAAAATCTGCTAAGTAGCCTTTCCTATTCTTTGTGCCGCACCTCCCTTTCCTATTTCTCATTAATTTCTAATCTTTACTTACCATTTTTCATTGTGGGATTAAATAGCTAAGTTTTAATCCTTTCCTTAA
Organism: Heteromeles arbutifolia; assembly: GCA_024362995.1. NCBI lineage: Eukaryota > Viridiplantae > Streptophyta > Magnoliopsida > Rosales > Rosaceae > Heteromeles > Heteromeles arbutifolia. The sequence goes on along the minus strand of JANCRC010000005.1, from coordinate 21,143,485 downwards.
ACCTTGCCGTGGTCCTTATTCCATCCTTCACCATCTAGATACGATCCATATTCCATCCTTCACCATAACTCACCTACATCCATCCACCACCACAATTCTTCACTAAAACCTTCACCCAAACCTTGTGATGCAGCAAAGAAGAAGAAGGAAGACCCTTAGACGTGCTTGATAGGAGCATATTTATGCAATTTAATTAGCTTGTTTCCTTGCATTTAGGTTGTTAGTTCTTAGTTATTTTAGTATTTTAAGCTATTTTCGTGTGCTTGTAGGTCCAAAGGCCTAAAGGAGCAAGAAAGTGCATTTTGGTGCATTTTAGAGCAGTTTTGGGCATTGGAAGGATAACACATGCTTGGAGCAAGGTGATGGACGAAATTGAAGATCAAAGGAGGCTAGGAATGAATAAAGAGATGAAAGAAATGAAGAAATGGAAATGAAGAATGAAGAGTTCAAAATTGGAAGCCAAAGTTTCTAAAGTTGGAAGTTTCTATTCTTGGAGGTTTCCATTCTTGAAAGTTTCTATTCTTGGCTTGGAAGTTTCCTAATCTTTCCTCACCTATGTTCCAGCCACAAGAGGATTCCAAAATATGTTAAGACATTTAATTAATTGTTCTAGATGCCCTAAACATTCCTCAAAGTCCATGCCGCACCACCCTTGCACATTCTCCTTCCTTGCCGCACAAGGAGGTTGTTTCTTTCCTGTTTTCTGATCTTAAAACCACATTCCCTTTCTTTAAAACCCTTGCCGTGTAAAGGGGGATTGTTTGTTACCTATTTTGTGTCACACAATCACATTCCCTTTACTCCCTAACCCTTGCCGCATCCTACATTCCCTTTTCTTCCTATGCTATTTAATTTCTGATCCTACTTCCTTATTTTGTTTGATTTCTGACCTCAAATCTTTGTGGACAAAATAGCTAAGTGTCATTCACTTTCCCTAAGCCTTTGCCGTGCCCTAGCTATATAAATACATAACTTTCTTAGCCAAAATCATGCTCTACACATCCCTAATCCCTCTCCACTCTCTGCCGCATTCCCTCTTCTTAAACATTCATATTTTCTGACCTTAATCATCCCTTGCCGCAACACCCATCCATCCTAAACACTACCATACCTTCTCCCATCCATTCCTCCATACAAACAACCCTTCAAACCACCACCAATCCTTTGTGCCGTGGCAAATGAAAAGAAGGAAAGTTCTTGGATATGCTTGATGTTCAATTTGGATCGCTGGAGCGTTTAGGTGTTTTCTTTCTTTTGTTTTCAAAGTGTACATCTGCTTACCTTTGTTTTGTGATTATGAGGAACTAAGCCCTTTTTGCCTAAGGGGCTATTCAAAGCCATGAACATGCTTGCAATATGAATTGATTACCTTCAGTTATGATTTCATAAATTGTGAATTCAATTTGCTTAACTGTTTGATTGATAACTTATTCTTGTATGTTGATTAAGAGTGCAGACTTAGTTTTCATGCATGAATTTGATGCTAGAATATAAGGGAATTTCACCTAATTGTTATGAACTTATATTCATATGTAGTGGAGGTTGCTAGTCACAATCGTGTTAAGTGAATTCTTGGCAAGAGTATCATGCTTTTCATAGTTACGAATGCCTCGTCAATGCTTATAGTTCTCATGAAGTTTAATGATCTCTGATTGTGTCTTTATTGTGCTGTTCACGTAGGGGACTTTTAGAAAATGTTTTGAATTGTTGTACATGCATTCCCATCCAATTCAATAACTTAAGGAGAACTTGAAGGTTAATTTAAGCGTACCTAATTAATCTGGAGTGTTGAGTTTCATGTTTTATCGAATGAACAACTAAAAATTAATTTGTATGCAAGTGTGACATGTGTGGAGAAGAACCCTCTAGCTAGCCCAAAATCCATCCAAAACACCAATTTCGTGCCAAAATCTGTCTAAGTTTTTAGTTTGCTTGTTTTACTTTAAATTCGTCCAAAACTCAATCCCCTTTACTTTAAAGTGTCAAATTTAGTTAGAATCTGTTTAACTTCTGTTTTTAAGTGTGTTGAGTCAAGTCAAAACCAATTTTCGTCCAAAGTTGTCCCTGGAGTCTGTTTTGAGTCTATTTGGTTGTTTTAAGCTGTTTTGAGTCATTCTAGTCATTTTTGAGTATTTTCAGTTTGTTTTGCATTCTTTGAGTCTAGTTTAGTGTTTTAAACTTAGTTTTACGTTTTTGAGTCAGTTTCAAGTGTTTTAGCAATCCCTCCTAATCCCCGGTTTAGAACGATCCGTACTTACATATATACTACAACTGTCAACAAGAGGGTTTACTTTGTGTGCTGTTTTACATCGCATCAGTGCTTGCCATTCAAGCTTGGATTGCTAGAGCGTTTTGATGTGAAATTAAATTGCACTCAAATTTAAACCCTATCAATGTAGTATGTGTAAGTAGGGATCGTTCTAGGCCGGGGATTAAAAGGGATGCTAATCCACCCAAATTAGACTAACTAGACTTAAAAACAGAAAACTAGACTCTAGACAACTCAAAACAGCAAATAGAACTCAAACTAGACAGTTTCTGGACTCTAGACACTCAAAACAAGCTAATTAGACTTAAAACACACAAAACAGATTCTTAAGACTCAAAACTAACACCTAAGATTGATTTGAACGAAATTAAGACTCTAATAACACAAACTAAAAGCAAGGGATTGGTTTTGAATGAATTTAAACTTAAACAAATAGAATTGTAAAGATAACTTAAAAAGACACGAAATTGGTGATTTAAATGGGTGAATGGCTAGCTAGAGGGTCCTTCTCCACACATGACACATATGCAACACAAATAGATTTCCAGTTATTCTTTCTATAAACCATGAATGACAATGCCCCAAATTAACCGTGACTGCATGCATTAACCCTCAGATTTTCCTAAGTTCATTGAATTAGACGTAGCGCCGCAACCAAATTATTCTTATCAAGTTCTCTATATGACTGCATACTAGAGATACATATCAAAGATCATTAAGCTCCGTGAAAATCATAAAGATTGACATGACATTCGTGACTATGACTGCATGACCCTCCTGCCAGGAATTTACTTAACGCGATCGTGACTAGCAACCTCCACTACTTGTAAATATAAGTTTGTAACTATTAGGTGAAACTCCCTTATATTTTAGCATCAAATTCATGCATGCAAACTAAGTATGCATCCCTAATCAACATACAAGAATAAGTTTTAAATCAAACAGTTAAGCAAATTGCATTCACGATTTATGAAATAATAACTGGATGTAATCAATTCATATCACATATATGTTCATGGCTTTGAATTCTCCCCTAGCTAAAAAGGGGTTTAGCTCCTCATGTTCATAAATAAACAAAGACAATTAAATTTAAACATCAAAAGCAAAGATAGAATACACCTAGAAACGCTCCAACGATCCAACGTCTTGAACGGCAAGCACGGCTCCAGATGGCTCCGTCCTTCTCCTTCCTTGCAAAGCTACGGCACAAGAGGTTGTGTGGTGGATGGTGTGGTGGATGGATATAGGTGAGTTATGGTAGAGGGTGGTTGTGAATGGTGCGGCATCAATGTATATTTATAGGGAAAGAATGTGACACAACTTAGTGTAGGAAAAGGATTGCAAGACATAGTTTGTATAGGAAAATAATAACACAATGCTAGGAGGAAAAGGATCATCTAGAAGTCAGAAATCTAAAGGGGAAAAGGGATCAGGCGCTAGATTTGTAAGGGAAGGATAGGGCTTCTAGAAAGGTGTTTAAATGTGTCCTAATCTAAAAATAAATCCCTTTTGCAGCTGGAAATAAGTTAGGAAAGGATTAGGATAGGATAAGATAAGGTAAGGTTAGTTAAGATAATGTTGAGACAAAATAGGAACGGATAAGGTTTGGATAAGATAAGGTAGTTTGGATAATGTTTTGGATAATTCTCCTTCTTTGTAGCTGATTCCTTATCTTCTTTGACTTGAATTTATTTCTCCAACTCTTTTGCACATTCCTAGCCTCTCTTGAACTTCAAATTCGTCCATCCATCTTGCTCTATACTTGTGCTATCCATTCCAAGCCCAAAACTGCTCTAAAATGCTCCAAATTGCATATTCTTGCCAACTTTGTCATTTGGACCTACAAACACACGAAAATAGCTTAAAACACTCTTATAAGCAATAACTAACTAAATAAATGCAAGAAAACATGCTAACTAAGTCGCATAAATATGCTCCTATCACGTTTCTGGGTGTTTTCAATCTTTTGCTAGAGCGTTGCTGGAGCGTTTCTGGGTGTTTAGTTTAATTAAGTTCGTTCAAATTAATCCCCTCTTTAATTAAGTGCGTTAGATTAGTTAGAAGTGTGTTTAAATCTGTCCAATTTAGTGTTTTGAGTCTTACTAGTCTAGAATTCGTCCAAATAACTCCTTAGTGTCTGTTTTGAGTCTATTTGGTTGTTTTGTGCTGTTTCGAGTCATTCTAGTTTGTTTTAAGTTATTAGAGTCTAGTTTTGTGTTTTTGAGTCAGTTTTAAGTAGATTAGCAATCCCTCCTAATCCCTGGCCTAAACAATCCCTACTTATCCATACTACAATTGTCAACAAGAGGGTTTAATTTGAGTGCTAGTTTATAACACATTCACGAAACAAAGATAATTAAATTTAAACATTGAAAACAAAAGATTGAAAACACCTAAAAACGTTCCAGCAATCCAACTTGAATGACAAGCACGTCCAAGGGTCCTTTTTCTTCCTCTTTGCTGCGGCACAAGGTGTGGGTGAAGGTACGAGTGGTGAATTGTGTGAAAGAATGGCTAGAAGTGTATATGGTAGTGAATGGATGTGTAGAATGGTGTGGCAGAGCTTTATTCAAAGGCTAGGGCACGACAAAGTTTTTAGGAAAGGATTAAAACTTAGCTATTTTGTCCCACAATTAAAAAGGTAAGTAAGGGTCAGAAATTAAAGGGAAATAGGTAAGGTAGATGCGGCACAATATAGGAAAGGTAGTGAATGTCAGAAATCAAGAGAAAAAGGGAAGGTAGTGTGCGGCAAGGCTTGAAATAAAAAGGGAATGTGATTTGGTGCAGAAAATAGGAAAGGAATGACCTCCCTTGTGCGGCAAGGAAGGGAAAGGGTTTAGGGTGGTACGGCGGATCCTAGAGGAAAGGGGATTGACTTTTTGACTTTTAAAAAGGCTAAGTGTTTTAGTAAAAGGAAAGGTATTCTGAAAATAAGGAAAGTTTGAATTTAATGTTTCCTTCTTCTAAATTCCTTTCTTCAAAATCTTTGACTTAAGTCTTCAAGCACATTCCTAATCCTTCTTGAACTTCAATTTCATCCATCCACCTAGCTCCATGCATGTGTTATCCATTCCAAGTCCAAAACTAGTCCAAAATGCACTTTCTTGCCTCTTTAACCCTTTGGACCTACAAACACACGAAAATAGCTTAAAACACTAAAATAACTAAGAACTAACAACATAAATGCCAAGAAACAAACAAACTAAGTCGCATAAATATGCTCCTATCAAATTCCCCCACACTTAGCTTTTGCTAGTCCTCGAGCAAAACAAAATAAACAAAACTTACAAAACATAACCTAGACCTTCCAACATTTACCTCAGGGATTTCCAATAGACATGACATATTAAACATCATTACTTACACAGATTTTAGTCATCCTTACCCTCAAACACATACTTAATCATAGTCACCACTCACTAGCTCGCATTTAATCAATTAAAACAATGTTTTGAATGTAATAACATGCCTTGGAGAATTCACTCAATTCCTTACTAGATATACACTCTATTTTCACATAGATTTTCTGACTACACTCCCTACACTAGGTATATGTGAGAAGATTGATGTAAACATGAAAACTAATACTCACATATGTTATACAAAGAAGGCACTTTCTGGAATTATCAATACATGTATATATGATCTCATGAACGGAATGCCACTACTTAGACGCGAGAACCAGGGATACCATTTGCTCATACCAATCTCAAACTCCACATAATGAAACACGCAACACTCAAGATTAAAGTCGAAGGGTTGAAACGGGGCTAAAGTCTTGGCTAACGAAGAAAGGTTAAGGATAAACAAAGGTTCTTAAAGAAATAGTAAGCAAAGCAATGAAATCAACACTTAGAATTCACTTTTGAATGCAGAAACCAACGTTAAATACAAAGGAAAGTTTCATACAACTTTAGGGTCGAATTCAAACTTTTTGGACCCTTCTTCAACAACCAACACTTGTGAACTCGTTCTAACTTCTTTTCAAACTCTTTTTTTCTTTCTTTTCACAACTTTTTCTTCTTTTTCTCTTGGATTCTTTTTCGAAGTTTTTTTTTCTTTTTCTTCTTTCTTTTGAAACAAGCTCTAGCCCAAAAGAACAAATCCTTCCCCCACACTTGTTTTTCTGCAAATTGTAGATCAAAAGGAATTCCCTTTAAGTCATGCTTCACTATCCTTTAAGAACAAGGGTATAGGTAGTCCTATACTAGGCTAGGTAGGGATAATGTGGGCTAACAAAGAAAATAGGCTAAACAAGGCTCAAAAGAGGCTAAACCTAAAAAACATATGAAAAAGGGGGGTACGGCTGTTTGGCTTTGGTTCACTAAACAACTTCATCTTGTTTATGTGTTATGCAATTCAATGTCATGCTTTGAATGAAACGGGTATGAGTTCTAGTATTTGGATCTATAATGATGAAAACGCATTCTAAGTAGCAACCCAGAAAAGAAATAATGAGATCATGCAATGACTTCAGAAAACAAGAAATCGTAGATTAATAACTCTCCAAAAGAAGTATAGGCTCAAGTCTCTCAGGGTTGTAGCGTTAGTTTGAGTTTCTTCCTTCAAGCATGTTACAAAAATTGATTTTTTTTTCCTTTTGTGATTACATGTGAATTCGTAAACGACAACTACAACTAAGCATAAACCAAAGAGCATATCAAACTTCCATCCATGTTTGTAACTTTCTTTAATAGTCATGCAATGAAAAACCAAAGCCTCATCATTGTGTGGGAAGGTACCCTAAGACACAAACAAAAACACAAAAACAACTCTAAAAACGACTCTTTTTGGCTTTTTCAAAACTTTTTTCAATTTTTTCTTCAAATTTTCGTATTTTCTTGTCAAGACACATAAAAACACCTCAAAACACACTAAAAACACTTAAAAACAGTTAGAAACAACTTTAAAAATAATAGGTGATAAAATCCCACGAAAATCAATAAAAACACATTGTTTACCCCCCCCCCCCCCACACTTAAATCAAACATTGTCCTCAATGTTTCAAACATAGACTCACACACAAACAAGTAAACAAACACAACTAACATGGCAAAATAAATGCAGTGAAGAGAAGGGTTTAGGAACGCAAATCTGGTGGTGGAGCGATTCCTAAGTCTTCCTTATTTGAATTCATGGGTTGCCTCCCAAGAAACGCTTGCTTTAACGTCTTCCAGTCGGACGATATCTCCTTCCAAGATTCATTGGAGGCCACGGCATGGAGGGGTATTTCCTCCACAACTTGCTCCTCAAAATTCTCATAATAAGGCTTCAAACGATGTCCATTCACTTTGAATTCATGTCCGGTCTTGAAATTTTGAATTTGGACTGCACCATGAGGAAAAACATTAGTAACAACAAAAGGACAAACCCATCTACAACGTAACTTACCTGGAAACAATCGAAGGCGAGAGTTGAAAAGTAACACTTTCTGCCCAATTGAGAATGTCTTGCTACGAATCATCTGATCATGGAATGCCTTCGTTTTCTCCTTGTAAATACGAGCATTCTCATAAGCCTCCTGCCTAATCTCCTCAAGCTCATTCAATTGAAGCTTCCTATGAAGTCCAGCCGCATCTATGTCCATATTGAACGTTTTGATTGCCCAATGTGCTTTGTGCTGTAATTCCACGGGGAGATGGCACGGTTTCCCATATATGAGCCGAAATGGAGACATCCCTAGTGGTGTTTTATAAGCTGTACGATAGGCCCACAATGCATCATCCAAATGCAAGCTCCAATCCAATATCATGCTTTGAATGAAACGGGTATGAGTTTTAGCATTTGGAACTATAATGATGAAAATGCATTCTAAGTAGCAACCAAGCAAAGAAATAATGAGATCATGCAACGACGTTAGAAAACAAGAAATCTCAGATTAATAACTCTCCAAAAGAAACATAGGCTCAAGTCTCTCAGGGATGTAGCGTTAGTTTGAGTTTCATCCTTCAAGCATGTTACAAAAACTGATTTTATCCTTTTGTGATCAAATGTGAATTCATAAACAACAACTACAACTAAGCATAAACCAAGAGCATATCAAACTTCCATCCATGTTCGTAACTTTCTTTAACAGTCATGCAATTAAAAACCAAATCCTCATCATTGTGTTGGAAGATACCTAAGACACAAACACACAAAAACGACTCCAAAAACACTTCAAAAACTGATTTTTTTTCTTCAAATTTTTGTAATTTTACTTCAAAGCACACTAAA